>OZ012738.1:151382453-152619667 GCA_963859935.3 Lathyrus sativus | reverse complement strand
CCCCCACTTATCATTACCCACCATACAATTCATATCATTTTTCATCTTCCTCCTTCTTCTCCCTCACAAAACCCTTAACCTCCATAACCCTCTCTCCACAAAAGCTTCATTATCTACCACACCCACTCACCGAAACCACTTCTGTCCTTCACAAAAAAAATTCTACTCATCATTGTGATTAATTCTACGGTTGCGTTTTTCACTAACAGTGATTTCGAAATTTTTCGAACCATCTGTGTTGTTTGTGTTTTGTAGGTTAAGAATGCCTCCTCGTAGAGATACCGGAAAATCAGTGGCGGAAACTTCGCGCCCCAGAAAGAGAGCACACCGTATGGCGAACCCTCACGGCATACTCTTTGAAGACCCGGATCATCAGAAAAAGTACTCTAACATCATCAAGCGTAAGCTCGCACCCACAAGGTATATCTGTAACACTACGCTTGATAGTCTAGGGCTGAGAATAGAGGTCCATAGGATGTTTCACACTCTGGGTATGTTAGAATTTATGCAATTAGAAGCGCCAACTTATGAGCGCATAACTGTTGAATTCTTGAGCACTTTAGAATTTCAGTTGAAGCACAGGTGGACAGGGGTGGAGGAAGAATATTATGGTACACTGAGGTTTAGGTTATTTGATACTGACCATAGCCTGACCATAGCTGAGTTGGGAGATATTCTGAAGCTCCCCAATTTTGGTCCCGGAGCCCCTCCGGGAAATTTTAGTGCAGGAGACTTCTGGAAGGCTATTACAGGCATAACTGATTATGTCGCGAAAGCGGCAAAAGCCTCTTGTATCCATAACCCTTGTTTCAGGTACGCTCAAAAGGGATTGGCATATACACTGTTCGGCAGGGATGACAGCACAGGGGTGGCGACTCAGAGGGAGTTGTACTTCATGTACGGCATGGCCAATCACGAACTCATTAATGTAGCTGCCTTTGCAGCTGATCACCTGAAGAGGGTTGCGAATGTACCTTCAGGCGAAATAAGTGTAGGCGGTATGATTACTCAAATCGCGAATCACTTTGGCCACGGTGCTCTCTTGAGAGAGGAACCCACTGTTGCAGGTAAGACAAAAATAGATCTTGCCACACTGACTGCCCAAGGTATGATTCGAGTCTTTGATAATTACTACTCCTTGGTAAGCTGAAACAGTCATCTCCTTGCTTTACCTGCCCCTGACTTTATTAGTATTCAAAATGTGAATAACTGGCTATATGAGAGCCCCATGCAGGATGAAGAAGACCAATTTTATGATGGTACAGGTGCAGAATTCTTTGAGGATGAAGGCGATCAGGTAGAAGAAGCGCCTATACCGCCTACTCGATTCTCACCCCATCAGGAATCTGGCTCAGGCTCTTGGAGCTTATCTAAAAAAGAATGGGATTGGATGGAGAATGAGATGTGCCAGCTCTGAAGTGAGCAGACGCGGCAAGGCAAGGAGCAGATAAGACAAGGGAACGAACAAATTCGACAAGGCAGGTTGATCGGTGAGATGCATGAATGGATGCGGCAGATGATGCTGCGCGACCAACCTCCGCAACCATGAACCCTGTGAGTCCTCTGCTACTATTGTTCCAACAGTGAGGACACTGTTGAATTCTAGTGTGGGGGTATTGGCCTATTTTATTTGTGTTTTATTTTATTTGTGTTTTTATGTTATTTGTTTAGGTTATTTGTGTGTTTTCAATTCGGTTGCAGTTATTTGTTTAGTTAATTTCCAGTGTTAGTTTGAGAACATGATGGCGATCCACAGGAAGACCCCCCTGACATTGAGCTAATAAAAATTAATAAAATTGTTGGTTGGGGAACTGTTTAGTGAAGATGTTGAGTGAGGTGATGAGAAAGTATATAGAATACTCAGAAAAGAACCGTGAGGATGAAAGCGGGATAATCTTGAGAGATAGGTAAAAGGCCAACACCCTGGGTTTCCCAAATAGGAACGAGTTCGACGTGTAGATTTGTACCATAGTGCTTTGATCTGAGAAGTACCCCCGAGTAGTTTATTTTGACAATCAGGCTCCATCAAAAATAATCGTGTGTGCAAGGGTAGTGAAAAATATTGAGTTAAGGCACAGAAAAAAAAACAAACAAAAAGAGGCAATTATGCGACTAATCCTTCTAAGTTGGGTAACCCTCACCCGGTTATTCAGCCCAACGGCGGTCGAACCTGAAAGCCATTCAAAAAGAATAACAGTGCCAGAAAAAGAAAAATGTCATTGATAAATCTTGTGCACACGAGGAAAATCATAAAAGTCGCATAGTGATTGTCCGAATGAAAGGGAGGAAAATCGAAAAAGAAGACTTAAGTACAAAGCATAGTAAGAGAGGTTACCCATAGGGAGACTGAGGTCTGTGGTTTACCGCAGTCTAGTGTTTGCATGTTACCTGTTTTGAGGGAAAAGCCGTGATTAATCCTAGGGGACTTGGAATGAGAAAATCAAGTATGAGTATTATCACCGTAACTCACAATTCTATGGACGGTTCCGTTACGGAAAAAAAAAAGATATTAAGTTCGGGTTGGTGAGCTTTTTGCTTGAGGACAAGCAAAAGTTCAAGTTCGGTGGAGTTTGATCGGTGGATTTCAGTTGTGTTTTCAAACGCTGTTTGTGGTTAATTTCGCAATGTTTTTATCTGTTTTTCGAAGCTTTAGTTGTCATTATCTGCATTACTCGTAGTTGTGTGTCTTCGAGTCTTATTTTTAAGTTTATGTTGCTTTTTCCGCTGGTGCGTTTGATTTGGTTTCTTTTAGTGTGTTTTTGGCAGGAATGGATAGCACGACAATCGCACCGCATTCGGAGGCAAAGAAAAGTCGAAAAAGGGAACTCAGAGCTACAACACGGGTACCCGTGTTGCACAACATGGCCCGTGTCATGAAGGACGCGGTTGGCAGACACGGGTGGACCAAAGCAGAAGAAAAAAGAAGACTCAGACTTGCAACACGGGTGCCCGTGTCATGCAACACGGCCCGTGTGGCAGCCCTTGGAGAGGAGCACGCCCTGAAGAAGTCAGCAGCCTGACACGGCCACCCGTGTTGCACAACACGGCCCGTGTCAGGGCCACTGAACGTGAAATTTCTCTGTTTTCTGATTTTTTGCTGTCAGACCTATTTTGAAGGCCATTTGAGACATTTCGCGATGTAATTTGAATTTAGATATAAGAGGCACATTTTAGAAAGTTGGGAACACTTTTGAATTGATATTAGGATTGACAATTGAGAGGAGAGTTCGGCTGGAAACAGAGGATCGATCAAAAGCGGAAGCGATCGATGATCCAAGGATTTCAACTTGCATTGTAATGATCTTCTCCTTTTCAATTCTAATTACTTTTATGTTTACCAAGAACATGAGCAGCTAAACCCCAAGTTGTTAGGGGGTGGTCCTAAGTGCGATGTAATGACTTTTGTTTAATTATTCTATGAAAACTATGTTTTTACCTTGATATATTTTATTTTGCATTAATCTTAATCGTATTCATATTGGAAAGTAGAATTCGAGTCGTGCTTAGGCTTTAGTCTGGAAAGTCAACCTAACACTGTTGCAAAATAGTATCACGGTCGATATTGCTTAGGAATGAGGATATCCCGTATCACGTATTTTATGGTCGAAACTATTGCTTGATGTTTTTCAGGGACACTGAGGAATTAGTGTACAGGAAAATCATCAAAGGGTTTCCATTAAGGAATTAAGGCAACTAAAGTGGCCAACTGATAAATTAAGGGTAATAACTAGTATAGTAGAATAATCATACAGGGTCTTTACTCGCATCGTCTCCACTCCCCTAACACTGTTCTTAGATTGATTCATTAAGTCCTTATTTACTTGTTATATTACTCTGCTACAAAACAAACCACTAGACCTTTTGTTCAATTGAATCCTAAAAATTCCGTTAATTACTACGCAGTCCTCGAGATCGATACTTGGGACTTTTCCCTTATTACTACAATTGGTAAAAATAGTACACTTGCTATTTTCCCGATCAGCGGTAACGTTTTCCTCCTTCCCAAAGAGGGTATGGGCTAATATCCTATGGAAGTAGCAGAGTGCAGGATTATGTATCTCGTTAGAATTCATGTCATTCGGCTCAGGGTGATAGTTACCTGTAATAGTACCCCAAAAATAATCTAACTCGATATCCATATTATAACACCCCACTCTAAACTCTCGCGGAAAAATAAGAGAAACAACAGAACAATTCAGAGTGCAGCAAATAAAGTCTCATGACGACCGTAATAGATGTCACGACCGTCATGGTCATGACGAGCGTCAAGGAGCTGTGACGACCGTCACACTCCCAAATTATCAGACGCATCAGGGTTTCACATTCTACACTTAACCAAAACACATACACCTGCAAAAGATCATTTACTAACATACGTAGCACAAAATTCGGATGAACAAACAACGATAATTTGTTTAACATTTTAATCATAAAACGACATGTTATGATACACTTCCAACAGTTCGTAATAAATAAATTCCATTAAAATTCAGCAAGAAATCATCTTGCATCAATTCACTAAAACAACTATGCATCCAAGCAACATTTGGCATTATTAGGAACAACCAATCTATTTGCCATAGTACTTAATAAAATTCAGCAACAAGGAATTCAATTAAAAGAGTAACATTAATCGTTCATCCCCCCCCCCCCCCCCCCAGAGTGCTACGTATTAGAGCGACCAACGACCTTAAACATAAAGCGACACTTTCTTCCGAGTTACCTGCAAATTACCACCAACGGAGGTAATATACAACGTAAAGGGGTGAGATATCAACAACATAACAGAAGGCATGATAAAAGTCATGTCAGAATATTATCACAATATTATAATCCCAGCAGTTCACATAAATATTAGTAATAATAAACTACAACAACTCTTTATTCATAACCACAACAATTATCATCATAACTCAGCAACTCATCAGAACAACTCAACAACGCAACTCAACAATGCGACTCAACTGTGCATATGCATGTGGTACCAGATTGCCATTACGACCGCCAATACAGGCCAACAATTTGCCACTAAGGGACGCCAATACAGGCCAACAATTATGATATGCTATGGGACGCAACTATTATGGAGTATAACACAACAACAACAACAACTGTGCAACAACCGTGCAATAAGGCATCAAGCCTACAACCAATTATCCATAATAGAACATCACATTTCGCATATATTATGGACTCACCATTTCAACCTGTTCATATCAGAGAACTACCAACAGTATCGTTCCTACGAATAAGACTCTAACACATTTTCGCAGAGAACAATTAAAAACAACCTCGTCTCTACAATTGAGAACTCAACAACATTTTCATGTCAGAGAACAACTGACAACATCATTACTACAAATAAGAACTCAACACATTTTCATATACTTTCATACGGGTAATATAACTACTACTCCTAATTTAATTAAATGGGGACATGATAACGACATTCTCTTAATAAATGGGAAAATAGCGCGTGTCGGCGCCGTTTCCCAATTTCACACAGAACTGATGACATAACACATTCATTCCTACAAAGACAGGCATTAACCTTAGTATTTCTCAGGCACAGGTAAACATTAACCCTTAATATTTCTTCAACCTACGGGAACTAACCCAATGATCATCACTACGAGAACATTACTACGGGAACGTTACTACAGTAACATTACTACGGGAACATTACTACGAGAACATTACTACGGGAACATTACTATGGTAACATCACTACGGGAACATTACTACGGGAACGTTACTACAGGAATGTTACTACGGTAACATCACTACGGGAACATTACTACGGGAACGTTACTGTGAGAACATTAACCCTTAATATTTATCGACCTACGGGAACATTAACCCTATGATTCAATTCCCTACATGAAATCGATCATACCCACAGTTATAGAATTGAACCCCACCCTTACCTTAGAATAGAGGCCAATTCCAAGCTTCCGGTTCTGGTTCTGCTCTCCGGCGACTTTTCTGCAACTATCTTCCAATTCCCTGATGGACGATTCTCTGCTCTCCATTTCTCTCAACAGCCACGTTCCTTTTTCCTCTTTTCTCAGCCTTTTTCCTCCAATTTGGTTTTCTGATTAGTTTATCATGATAATCCTCTTTCTCCCTTAACTTCTCTAATAACTCCCTTCTCTCATTTCATCCACTAATATTCCAAATAATAATAATAATAATAATAATAATAATAATAATAATAATAATAATAATAATAATAATAATAATAATAATAATAATAATAATAATAATAATAATAATAATAATAATAATAATAATAATAATAATATACTATTACTACTAGTTATTAAATTATCATCATTATTAATTATATTATATTATTATCAAACTCAATGATTTAATAAATCGTTTCCTATACTTTAAGGACACCCACCAACGCTCTCAGACACACTCCTACATAAAGGCACACCAATAATTCATAAATAATTTAATTAAAATGAACGGGCATTACAACTCTCCCCTACTTAAAAGAATTTCGTCCTCGAAATTACCTCAATCAAACAACTCCCAACCAGACCACTTTCACCAAAGCAATCTCTTCACCTCGAAGTTGCTTCTCATTCATCCACCTAAACTAGCAACGCCTCAACAAAAGTTGTCAAAGTCATCAGAAGGTGGTTTGAGTGCCTAAGGGTTTAGATGTTTGAGTGTGAATCTTCTCCTAACTTGAGGATCAACTGAAGACCATCAGAGGGTTGTGGAGTGTTGAATGTTAGAAGAGGATGTGTATGAAGCTCATAGAATGCCTAGGGGGCCATGGGAGAGCTCTATCAAGTCATTGTGTCAAATGCAAGAGCCACAGTTGAGGTGCAAGCAATTAGGGTTTCATCTGGGTTAATCCTAAGTCAACTGGGAAATTGAAGAATATCAAAGCCTACTTTTAGTTCATGGAATTCATGAAATGATATGATGAGACATTTTTGGTGTTGTGCCAAGATCAAGTCAAGAAAAGTCAAGAGTGTGGGAAGTTGCTAAATTAGGGTTTCAGTGCAAAATTCCCTATTTAGTGCCTAACTTCAAGACCACATAAGTCAAGATACAAGTTTCAAATGGATCTTTGGCCAACATGAAACTTGTAGAGCATCTCAATAAATTTAATTTGAGTACTAGAAGTCCTCAAGGGGATTCATAGAACTCAAGTTATGACCCAGACAAGTTACAAGTCCTCAGATGCATCTGAAATTTGTCTGTGAAAATCATCTGACTTTAAAGCTATTTTTGACCTAGAAGGAGGTTTCACCTGAACTTTTGGCCAACATGAAAGTTGTTACTCGTGATCTTAGCTTTCTAAATTATACTAGAAGTCTTCCATCTGATTTGTAGAACTCAAGTTATGAGGTTTACAAGTTAGGGGTATTTTGGGAAAGTGAGATTATAGGTCATTTTCAATCATAGGTCAAAATCTCCAACTTGCACTTGTCAAATGGATTTTTGTTCAACATGAAAGTTGTTCAAAATGTGGTTTTTCGGCTAGCTAAGAGGTCATGATGGATTGATAGGGCTCATAGCAAGACTTGGTTTGAAATAGTTTGAATAAGGAAGATTTTCAAAGGATTAAAAGAGGGAAAACTCAAATAATTAGTTAAATGACCAAAGCATGTCAAATATGTCATCATTTTGATTGTAAAGTTCATTTTATACACATTGACATTAATAGATTTTGGGGCATAGGTCAATTTTCATGAGTTATCATATGGTTGCTTCAAATGCAAGTTACATAACCAAACACCTTACCAATGCAATTCAGGCCATTCTATTGTTTCAATTTTGCTCACAAGGTAATTTGCAGTTGATTGGAACCTTCTAGAGCAAGTTACACAGCCTGAACTCGTGACTGCTACATTGGATTTCAAGAGAAAAACAGAAAATGCAATTGGCTAGATTGGGCCTCAAATTGAATTCAAAAGCCCATGGAAAGGTTCTATATATTCATTGGAGTAATTCCAAAGCAAGTTTAGAGTCATTTTCGTGCCAGAAGCTGAAGTTGCATTTGAACATTCAAGAGGAGCAAGTGAAATCGAGTTTTCAGTTTGAAGCAAGATCAAAGAAAATTGAAGGTTGTAAACTCTTCCTAGTGCATCATTGAACGTATCTGGAGAGTTTTGAAGGGAGAATCAAGCTCCAAGTGCATCTGTTACTAGATCTACAACAGGTTAGTAACTTTCAAAATTCCACACGATTTAGCATGAGATAGTTAGATTTGAACTTGTGGTTAGGATCTAGGCAAGATGTAGATTGTTTTAGGATCAATTTGGAGACATTTGGTGATAGTTGATCATGACATAACAACTCTGTTTGGATTCGAATCTCTTGATTCATGAGGAGTTAGAGCAAGTTGATTAGATCAGGATGATCAGTGTAGCATAAGGATGATTTCTATGGTCTTAATTTTGCAATTGGTGATGATTGATATGGATGCTATTTCTGAACATTGCTTCGTGTTTTAAAATCCATTGAGAGTTGGATAATTTGAGTTGGAGATTTGAAATCCTCGTGAGAAACTGAGTGAAATTGGTTTAGACTTTGTGATTTTTGGTTGACTATAACTTGACCTTCGTCGGAGAAGACAACCGGAGTCTTCTCCGGCCACCGTCCCTGCTCTCTATCCAGCCAGCCTGATAATTGGAGAAGATGATCTTTGAGCCATTGGATCTTGCTCTGACTGAAGACTAAACTACTCATCCAACGACCACGTTCTAATTGAATTTGTTGACTTCTGAAGCCATGGAACGCAGCATTCCATTTAATGTGCTGGCAGGCTCTCGTGCATTGGATCAGCTGACCGGTCTCCTCATCCAAGCGCTCATGTTTTATTTCAGTTTTATTTTTCTTTTATTTGATTTTTATTATTTTAAATGCATTATTGATTCTAAAAAATCACAATAAATTCAATTTTGATCCAAAAATTATTTTAAAAATATCTCCATGATCTTGAGAGAATTTGTGCTTTTCTGAAATCAATAAAATGCATTTTCATGCATTTTTCATTTTAATTTGATTTTTCTTATTTTGTTTAATTCTTTAATATTTGCATAGTTGATCATCTGTCTTGTTGAATTTTGTTCTTCCAATTGGTGTTGAATCTGGCTTTGATTTTTTAGTATGTTTTAGGGTAGATGTTCATGTTCCCTTAGAATATTTTTTAGAATTTTAGAACAATTTTAGGTTCTGTTTTAGGTGTTGAGATTAAAGCCTTCCCAAACTTGTGGATCACCTTGATACCCTTCAACTTAGAAATTATTTAGATGAGTTAGAAGTTGAATTAGGCTTTAATATTTTAACCCTAGGTTGTTCAAACATGTATGTTCCCCTAGGAATTTTATTAGAATTTTACAACTTTGTTTTCTATTTTATTTGTATTTTGCAAGTTGCTTGTGTTTGTGGTGTTCTTTCTTTAGTGCTCTTGTTTGTTTGGTCTTTTTGGTGACTTTGGAGCTGGATTTGCTTGGATTCCTTCTTGGGAAGTCTTCTAGATTTGGTGTAGCTTCTGTGGTTTGAAGATTGGAGCTTGGAGTTGAAGCTTTCTTCTCTTTTAGGAGCTTTTTAGGAGCTTAGGAAATTAGGGTTTTAGGAAGAGCCATTAGGACTAGTTTTGATTCTTTCATCAAACATAGAATGCATTGTGTGCTTCTATTCTATCCAATGATGTAAAGTCCTCCCAGGGAAACTCCATCTCTCCTTTGGAGGGATGTGTGGTATGCCCATAGTTGAGTAGAACTTTGAGGATGCCTTTCCATTTCAATGTTGGTACTTGATGATTTCCTTTGGTTTTCATTTGGTTCTCAACATTGCAACCTTGATCTTAGTGATTAATCCTCTGCTTGGAGTGTGCTTGCTAGAGCTTGAAGATGGAGTTTGATGAAGCTTGAAGATATAAGTTAGCTTGAAGATGAAGCTTTTTTGCTGTCAACTTTGTTGTCAAGAGAATTTGCTGTTTAGAGCTGCTGCTGTTGAGTATTGAAGTTGCTGTCTGTAGAAGTCTGTTGCTGTTGCTTGGGCTGCTTCCTCTGCTTCTTTTCTTTTGTTTTCTTGTGTTGCTTACCTCTAGGTTTGAGGTGGAGCTTGTCTCCCCTTGCTTGTTGTTTTCTTAGGTTTGAGGTTGAGTCGGACTCCCTTGCCTCGCTTGTACTGTTGCATAACATGCATTCTACTGTTTACTGTTTACTGCTTGCTTTGTTTTGTTGTTTCCCCTAGGATCTCTGATTTCCTCTGTGCAAGAGGGAATTATGACAGACATTAGGTTTTGACCTATGCATGATAATTGTAGGTAGATTCCCTGTCAACCATAGTTTTAGGGTGTCTTTCTCTTCTCCTCTCAAAACAATTCAAAAACACAGTAATAAGGTTAATTGAAGTTGTGCGTTACGAGCCTTAAGCTATCTGGGAAAAGGTTGGTGGAGGGTCTCTCTCCAGTAATCTGGATGTTAGTGTGGTACCCGTTGGGTGACATACGAAGCGTTCACTCCTGGGTCATAGTCTCTAGTGCGACTGAGATTGCAAACATCTTAAAAACAGTTCTTTCGTAAAAAACTCAAACAAACATTCAAACTATGTTTTTGTCCTCTTGGACTTTTAATCAGGAAAACCCTTTCATAAGGAGATAAAAAACTGTCAGACAAGCTTGTGTCTTCCATAGCCCGAACTACGTTTGCTCTGATCTTTCATGCCGTATGAAAGTATGTAGGCATAGGATGCGATATCCTAGCGAGCAACCTTCCCCTCCTTTCCCGTAGGTAGGCGAACTACGTTGACTCTGATTTCTCGTTCCAGACGGGAATACGTAAGTAGAATAACACATACTTAGATAGAAAACAAGCGTGGATCCCGTCGAGTACGACGGACGTGAGGGGTGCTAATACCTTTCCCTTGCGTAACCGACTCCCGAATCCAGGATTTGGTTGCGATGACCATTCCTTTCCCTCTTTGAGTTAGGTTTACTCTGAGCGTTTCCTTTCCCTCTTTTGGGATAAATAATGCACAGTGGTGACTCTTCTGTCATAGTCGGCGCCGATTTTCGCAGTAGCGACAGTTGGCGACTCTGCTGCGGATTTCAACGGTTCCCTACGCGAGTCAATCCTAGGGCTTGTTTTCCCGTCTGGGGTTTTGTATGTATTTATCTTTCTGTCTTTACTTCCAGTACTATATATTATTGTTATTGAACTGTGGGTAGAGGGTTAGTTTGAGAGATAAGCCGGACTTGGGCTTGAGTGCACATAGACTTAGAAGTAGAGAGTAGTGGTTAGCCTGCTTGCCTGGCCCTTTGGGCTTGAGCTACGAAATTTACACTCAGACGAGATTCTCTTTGATGGCATCTTGCCTGGCCCTTTGGGCTCGACAGGTTGTTGGATTTGAGGGTTGTCGACTATGGGAACCTATCATTTGGGATTCGGCTAAGTGAGGCCTCTTCAAGGGATGATGATGCCACACCTTCTGAGTATCGTATCATCGCTCTTGAAAGTCTGTGACGCTGATGACCGCATAGGATGTCGTACCTCGTCTGTGAGTTAAGTACATACCTGTGAGGGGTAGGTGGGTCTTTTTGCAGGAAAAATCTGGCCTCAGAACACCTGGTTTGTCTCTGTCAGTGAGAATTGGTTGTGAGGGTTCTTTTGTGGTTGGTTTGGTTTGAGGAAAAGATCTGATGGTTCTCAAGCTGCAGTACAGCACAACCTAGTTCTTCATCACTGCACTTGATCCCTTGTTGCATATGCATCTGCATTTTCATATTTGCATTTCATTAATGTGTATTTATGTTGCAGGTGTGCTTTTTCCCCTCAGATTCTAGTGTTCTTCTTGCCAGACATGGAGTCCATGAAGAGGACATCATTTGCTTACAGGTTGCCTTCTCCATATGTCAGTTCCTTATTGCAGTTGGTTGCTCTAGCAGATCAGAGAGTGAGGGCTGAGTTTAGAGAGTCGTATGGGAAAATGCTTAGTTTGGTGTGCAGACCTTCTGTGTTTGAGATGACTGGATTGTATACCTTGATCCAGTTTTACAAGCCTCAGTTGAGATGCTTCTTGTTCCCTGATTATATTTTGGCCCCTGCTTTGGAGGAGTATTCTGATATGCTGGGAGTTCCTGTGTTAGATCATATGCCTTTTATTCACGAGGATACTGAGCCTGAGTTGGCTAAGCTTACTGAGATTGTCAGTTTAGATGCTTCTGAGTTCCCCGGAGGTTTGGTCAAGCTGAATAGAGCTTATGGTTTTCATCTTTCTTGCTTGGTTGAGAAGGCTACGCAGTGTGCGAAGGATGGATGTTGGATTGTCTTCAATGCTATTCTAGCTGTTTGCATTTACGGGATTGTATTGTTCCCAAACTTGCCTGATTTTGTTGACTCAGATGCTTTCTTTATTCTTGCCTCGAAGAATCTGGTGCCTATTCTCTTGGGTGACGTTTATCATTCTATTCACTATAAGAATGAGAAGCGTCGGGGAAAGAATGTTTCTTGCTGTGTACCTCTTCTATACAGGTGGTTTCAGGGACATCTTCCTAAGACGGGACCTTTTGTTGATACTGCTGGTACTTTAGATTGGTCTTCCCGATTGATGAGATTGTGTGCTGAGAACATTGTTTGGTTTGATCGGAACCTGCTCGGAGTGAATATTATATATAGTTGCAGTGGCTTTCCGAACGTTCCTTTGATTGGACGGAAAGGTTGCATTAACTATAATCCTTCTCTGCTTGTGAGGCAGTTTGGCTATGCTTTGAGGGACTCTCTGGTTGAAGACGAGATACAAGAATCTCTGTATCTCACGAGTTTATTAGATGGAGATGTTTTGGTCAGATTGAGGCATGCTTGGGGTAACATTCATAAAAAAGGAAAGACATTGCTTGGCAAGAGTGACAGTCGAGCTTATAATCCTTATCGGCTCTGGATCCATGAGAGGGTTAGGACTTCTTTGATGCCGTATCATGCTGTAGAGCCTTTGTATCTTCCGGTGATTGAGGAACCTACTTCAGTAGAAATTGAGAAGTATAACAAGCTACTGGCTGAGAAGGAAGAGTTGCAAAGAGCAAATGAAGAGTTAGAGAAAGAGATTTTCCAGCTTCGGCATGAGAAGAATGAGGCAACCTTCACTTTCAAGAAGCATACTGAGATGATTAATAGGTTGGGTTCAGATTTGACTGAAGAGACCAGCAAGAGAGAGAAAGTAGGAGTAGCCCTGAATGGTGTTAGTAGTGTACTTGCTATTAAGAAAGAGCTTCTGAACAAGGCTTATTCTCGACTTTCCAAATGGGAATTTTTATGGAATGCCACGCTTACTAGCTGGAAGGAGCGTGAAGATGAGTTGAAGCTGCAGATTTCCCTGTTAGAGGAACAGCTCAGCGCTAAGGATGCGAAGATTGCTGAAGAGGCATCTCTTAGACGTGACGCTGAGTTTAGAGTGAGCGACATGGTCAAAGAAACTAGGGGTTGTGAATTGAAGGCTGGCTTCAAGAGATGCAGGCTTGATGAGTGTTTTGGCAAGGGAGCCTGTGTAGAGGACACCAAAAAGTTGAGATCCACTGTTAGGCGACACGCATTACTGATACAGGAACTAATCTCCAGACCAGGTCATCCGGAGACGTTGAGACTGTTGGGAGATGTCCGGGCGCGCCATCCGTCCTGATTTATCTTAGCTTTTATCTTGTTATTCGTACTTGTATTTTGACCATCGCCATGCTTGTTGGCCGAGGTCTTTTCAGTTGTATTCAGTTGTATCTTTGTACTTTGCCTCTTGGCATTTGTTTATGTATGAGGTTTTTGATTCTGCGCTTGCTTACTTGGGACTCCATTATCGTTATGGCTTCTTCTTCGGAACTAGAATCGGGGGGTGTCGCTACTGCGAAAATCGGCGCCGGCTGACAGAAGAGTCGCCACCGTGCGTTATTTATCCCAACGGAGGGAAAGGAAACGCTCGAAGTAAACCTCGCAAAAAACGGGGAAAGGTATGGTCATCGCAACCAAAACCTGGGTTCGGGAGTCGGTTACGCAAGGGGAAGGTATTAGCACCCGTCACGTCCATCGTACTCGACGGGATCCACGCTTGTTTTCGGGTATGGATTGTTATTCTATCTACACTAAAGGTCAGGGGTTAAAAGAAAAGAAAATGACTCGGCAAAGTATCACACTTTATGCCTACGTATTCCCGTCTGGAACGAGAAATCAGAGTCAACGTAGTTTGCCTACCTACGGGAAAGAAGGGGAAGGTTGCTCGCTAGGATATCGCATCCTATGCCTACGTACTTTCATACAGCATGAAAGATCAGAGCAAACGTAGTTCGGGCCACGTACGACACCAGCTTGTCCTGATTGATTTTATTCCTTCTGAAAAAGGTTTTCCTGATTACTGGTCCAAGCGGACAAAAATGACGTTTTGATGAGTTCACATTCTTTTACGGAAGAAGTGTCTTTTATTGTGTTTGAAATTTTATTGTGTTTTTCTGTTTGTTTTGAGAGAAAGAAGAGACAGAACTCTAACCTACGGTTGCAAAGGGAATCAAACTAACCTAATGTTATCATGCATGGGTTAGGACCTAGTGTCTATCATGCTCCTCTCTTGCACAGAGAGAAACAGAGATCCTAAGGGAATAGACGGAAACAGAAACACTAGCAAATATACAGTAAAGCAGTAAAATGCATGGATGCAGCAATACAAGCGAGGCAAGGGAGTCCCACTCAACCTCGAACCTAGAAAACAATAGGCAAAAGTGAACAGGATTCACTTTCAACCCAACAGGTTAAACAACAAACAATACAGTCCAGAAAACCAATCAATACATCAGAAATGAAAAACAGCAAAAAGAAACAGCTACAGCAGCTCTGCAACAACATCTGTCTTCAAGCTTCAGCAAGCATCAATCTCCATCTCCACAGCCTTCCAGCAAGGTCTTGATCATCAATCTTCAGTCTACAATGGCTTTTCTTCAAGTCTCAAACTCCCAGGAGGAATATCAATCAACAAGATGAAGTGAATGAATGTTAGACAGTCAATTACCTACCAAAGGTGGTTCATTAACTGTTAACATTATATAGACAATTTTCTCTCAAAAGTTCTATCTTTCAAATACATTCACTGATCCTTCCAAAGGAAGGAGGTGGATATTTGAAAGAGACTTTGAATCATAGAGAAAGGATGGATGCAGACAAGGCATTCCATGTTTGAGAAACAAGCTTTCTAATCTAGAGCTCTGCCTAGCTTCTAAACCCTAGTCTCCTCACCAGCTGCTAGCAGGAATCTCCTCTTCAACTCTGGAAGTTGGTCTTCAAGCTCTGGATCTCCAATGGTCTTCATCATCACAATTCTTCAGCTCTCCCAATCCCCAAGCAATCCCAATACCCACACAGACAAATTATAATCCCTAGAGAAGGCACACCACACCAGTCAATCAATACAAGCAATATACTAATAGCAGTAGGGGAATCCTAACATTTTCTAAGGGATCTAATAACTACCCCTAATCCCTATAGTCCCATACCCCAAACTTTCAATCTCTAAATCCTAAGGGAAATGATTCAATTCTCCTAAGTCATCACTTAAACCCTAATTTTGTTCATGTTGTTCACACCTACACAAATCTCCTAAACTTAATTTCTAAAATTGTGAATTAAATCTTATGTACAAGATACATGTCTAACCTAATCAGCCTAAAAAGAAGGGATTAAAAATACTAAAGCATCTATTAGAACAAAAATCATCAAGTTTAAGTATCAAACTAAACTTAACAAAATGCTATTTACAAGAAAAATGCATGAAAAATATTAAAGCAAAATAAAATGTCAATTTTATTTTTTCATATTTTTCTAGACAGAATTATTGACCTAGAGAAAAAAGAACCAATTAAAACTATGCTATTTTCAATTTTATATGATTTTTTAAAGGCATTAAAATATTAAAGGAATTAAAATAACCAAATAGAAATAAAAGGGGAGGGGGTGCTATCAGCATACACGCCTAGTTGTAATATTCATTGGGTCACGAAACCAGGGGTGTGAATAACAATTCTATTAGGCCCAGCGCGCTCAGAAAAACCAACTGAAAAATGCAAGAAAAAGAATAAATCCGCGGTGCAAAAAGTAACCAATTCACGTGTATCCTGTTGGGCTCATCAAAATGGGGGTGGGGATAGGAATTTGGACTTAGGCCCAAGGACGCTGTTTAATGAAAACGCTGCGTTTCGTTCGGTCAGCTCCCTCCAATTTTCAATTTGAATCTCAGCCACACGATGCGATGAAATTGTCAAATAAATGAACTAATCGGACGGTCCACGGTCATCGTCCCCAAAGCAAACCCTAGAACTCAGAATTCCCTCATCCATGCATGAATCTTCAGGTCCATCGTTCTCCCTCCATGCTCGATGAAAATCCAAACTTCCAAGAGCAAAGACGCTCCATTTTTCTCCAAGAATACAATGGTGCCAATAATTTCCACTGAAACCTCTTATATCACTCAAACAGAAATCATGAACATTAGGGTTCCACCATAATTCTCTGAGATCAATCACGATGAAGCTTAATTCCAATGGTATAAACCTGTTCTACCTGTTGTCCTCATCACTCTAAACTATCACATGATCATTGAAACCTAACACACAGCTTGTTCTTGCTCTTTAAAGTAACATGTCAAAATCTCAAACCCCCTAGAACATGCTCAAACTTGCCAGGATTCATCCTCTAACAACCTAGGTCTCTAATATACTAACAATCCTATGCCATGATCACTATTCTATCCAATTCGAAAGAAAACGTACCTGGTGCAAATTCTTGAAAACAGATGCAGACTTCTTGAATCAACAGCCACCAATGCTCTGATCTTGATCAACACTCTTGGTCCTTGCTACTGTATGCAATCACCTTCGATCCAACGCCCTGAATATGGTGCTTGAAATCCTTTTGCACTTTTGATGGTTAAAATTACAGCACACGATAATGGACTCAACTCAGCCAGATCTTGATGAATTTTGGTTCTAGGATGATTGTAAAGTAGATTAGGATCAAGAACTTTGTGAATTGATGGGATTTTGTGAGAGATTGAGAACAATTTGCAAAATTGGAAAGATGGAAGGAAGCTATGTATTCTTGCCAAATGAATCACCAACCATGGCATGGAGTTACTCATATCAATATATAGGTGAGGTTAGAAACTCCTAGAAGCTTGGAGAAACTTCCCATGTATGATTTCCCTTACATTTTGGATTATGTAACTTTCATTGCAAGTAACCTTGAATAATTTCCAAAACTTGAACCAAGCTCAAAATTCTACTTCAGCCAATGCTCTCAAAATGATTTTTCCATTCAAAATGACCTATAATGTCACCTCATTTGGCCAAAATATGAAAAATCTCATTTTTTAGGTCATTTTTATTCATTAAATCCACCAATTTTGAAACCTTGTGCTATGAACCTTTCCAATCTCTCATGGTCACCTTTCTAGACTCAAAATGTAATTTGTAACAAGTTTGATGTTGTAACGTTTTCCATTTGAAGCTTCCTTGTATGAGTTTTGGGCATAGGCTTGAAATGACCTGTAATTCTCAGATGACCAAAATACCCTTTGCTTGCCAAGACCATAAGTAGATATCCACAAATAATATGAAGGCATACTATACCATTCTAGAAAGCTAAGACAATTAGGAACAATTCTTATGTTTACCAGAAATTCATTTGAAATCTCCTTGAGGGGTAAAAATTGCTTGGAAGTCAAGTCACTTTCACAGACAAAATTTCAGATACCTCAGATGACCTGTAACTTGCAAGGACCATAACTTGAGTTCTATAAATCTCCTTAATGTCTTCTACCACTCAAATTAAAGGTATTGAGATCTTCTACAAGTTCCATGTTGGCCAAGGATCCTTGAAGCTTGCATTTTGACTTATCTTGCTTGCAAATTTGACCTAAATTAGGGGATTTTACGCAGAAACCCTAATTTAGAAACTCCTCTTCTCCTTGATTTCTCTTGATTTCTTCTTAGCATATCACCATATCCTTATTCTTCATGTCAAATGATGAACCCCACATCTCTCTAATAGCCCTTAAAGCCTTTCAATCAATCAATTGACCTAGAGTTGACCTAGAGTTGACCCCAGATGAAACCCTAGTTGACTGTCTTCAACTGCAATTCCTGTGATCACAACAATGACTTGTCTCCTTCTCCAAATGACTTTCTAAGTCTTCCATGATGTCTAGATAATCTCCATGCTCAGCCCACAACTCACAATTTCTTTGTTGATCCTCAGATACCCTCAGATAGGAGATGGATACCCTGCTTGATTCATTGACCTCTTTAGCTTTCAAATTCTTTCTGATGACTTGAAGGAGCTTGGATTAGAATAATAACCTCTTGATAGGCTCATAGAGATGAGAATAATGATTGGTCCCTGTTGGATGATTTACTATGTATGTTATGCAGATGATTAGACTATGTACATGCCTCTATATGCAAATGCTAATGATATTGACACATAAACCAAGTGAATCAGGTTGAGCAAATTTTAGGGTGCAACAGTTGCCCCTATTCAAGCGACTTGGACCCGATTGGGTGAAGAGCGAACGGCCTTCAAACATTCGTGGTACGAGACGGTTGAATACTAAGAACCCAGAAATTTGCCAACCGCAGAAATAAACTGCGCCACTGTTCGGGGAATGACATCCACTGCTTGGATTCGGGTGTTACGGTAACCCATTGCTCTGTTAGCGATGTGCTGGGGATTATTTTCATCGTCCTGAAAAAGATTCCACCATCAAAACCTTGTCCACGTTAGGACTCCACCTGCTGTTAACCCAGAAAACTCGGTAACTTCGCTGGGGATGATTCGTCTGCATTTTATCAGAAATAAATCGTCCACGTTAGGAATAAACTCTTCCACGTAAGGAATAACACCGTCCTCGTAAGGAATCATCTCTTCTGCATCTGTCCACGTCAGGACTAGACTCTTCCACGTCAGGAATACATCACTCTTCCATGCAAGGGATCACGTCTTTCCACGTAAGGAAATCACCTTCTTTTCTGAAACTGTCCACGTCAGGACTAAACTTTTCCACGTAAGGAATACATCGCTCTTCCACGTAAGGAATCAATCTTTCTTTCCACGTAAGGAACCCATCTATCGTCTCGATCTGTCCATGTAAGGACTCAACTGGATATGCCCACGTAAGGACTCAATCTTTCCACGTAAGGAATAAACTCATCTTTCCACGTAAGGAATCAATCTTCTTCCACGTAAGGAATAAAATTCTCAATCTGCCCACGTAAGGACTCGAAGCTTTCCACGTAAGGAATAAACTTGCTTTTCCACGTAAGGAATAAACCTGTCCACGTCAGGACTACATCGTCCCCGTCAGGACCCACCTTTCCACGTTAGGAACACAATCTCTTTTCCACGTAAGGAATCATTCTTTTTTCACGTAAGGAATCATATCTTTCCACGTTAGGAATACGAACTTTCCACGTTAGGAATCAATCTTTCCACGTAAGGAATGCTTTTTTCCACGTAAGGAATAACTCTTTCTTTCCACGTCAGGAATACATCTCTTTTCCACGTAAGGAATCATTTTTCCACGTCAGGAATACATCGTCCACGTTAGGACCCACCTTTCCACGTTAGGAATAAACTTCTTTTCCGCGTAAGGAATACGAACTTTTCCACGTAAGGAACACGCTTTCTTTCCACGTTAGGAATACAATCTTCCACGTAAGGAATCACCATCTTTTCCACGTTAGGAATCAAATCTTTCTTGATCTGTCCACATAAGGACTACATCTTTTTTCCACGTAAGGAATCTCATCTTGATATGTCCACGTAAGGACTCAATCTTTCCACGTTAGGAATCAAACTTTGATCTGTCCATGTCAGGACTAAACTTTTCCACGTAAGGAAACAACTTCTCTTTCCACGTAAGGAATCATTCTTCTTTTTCCACGTTAGGAATAATTTCTTTGATCTGTCCGCGTTAGGACTGAACTTTTCCACGTAAGGAAACAACTTCTCTTTCCACATAAGGAATCAACTTCTTTTCCACGTTAGGAATAACTTCTTTCCACGTAAGGAATACTATATCAATCTGTCCACGTAAGGACTCCAATCTTTCCATGTAAGGAATGCCATCTTTCCACGTAAGGAATCCGTCTTTTCCACGTAAGGAATACATCATCTCTTCCATGTTAGGAAACCAACTTGATCTAAATCTGTCCACGTCAGGACTACACTTTCCACGTTAGGAATACACTTTCTTTCCACGTTAGGAATCAACTCTTCTTTTCCACGTAAGGAATCAAACTTTTTCCACGTTAGGAATGCCTCTATCTTTCCACGTAAGGAATCTCAATCTTTCCACGTAAGGAATAACTATCTTTCTCTTCCACGTAAGGAACACGCTTCTTTCCACGTAAGGAATCCATTTTGATATGTCCGCGTAAGGACTCAATCTTTCCATGTAAGGAATAAACTCATCTTTCCACGTAAGGAATCAATCTTTCCACGTAAGGAATCATATTTTGATTCGTCCACGTAAGGACTCCCACTCGATATGTCCGCGTAAGGACTCAATCTTTCCACGTTAGGAATCAAACTTTGATCTGTCCACGTAAGGACTAAACTTTTCCACGTAAGGAAACAACTTCTCTTTCCAATCTGTCCGCGTCAGGACTAAACTTTTCCACGTAAGGAAACAATCTCTTTCCACGTCAGGAATCTCCATCGTTCCATGTAAGGAATCATATCTTTCCACGTTAAGAATACAAACTTGATATGTCCACGTAAGGACTTAATCTTTCCACGTAAGGAATCACCATCTTTTGATTTGTCCACGTAAGGACTCCAATCTTTCCACGTAAGGAATCACCATCTTTCCACGTTAGGAAACCGTATTCTTTCCACGTAAGGAATCTCATTTTTCCGCGTTAGGAATAACTTGTCCACGTTAAGACTCAACTTCTTTCCACGTAAGGAAACCACTTTTTTCCACGTTAGGACTGCGTCTTTTTTCCACGTAAGGAACTAAAACTTCTCTTTCCACGTAAAGAATAAACTCGTCCACGTCAGGACCCACGTTTCGTCTTGATTTTTCCACGTCAAGACTTAGGCATCTTCGACCCGCTGGGGAAATAAAACTTATCCACGTCAGGACTCACATCTCCTCTGCTGAGAAAATAAAACTTGTCCGCGTCAGGACTCACATCTTCGTCTGATTTGTCCACGTCAGGACCCTGATCTCGTCTTGATTTGTCCACGTAAGGACTACATCTTTTCTTCTGAGAAAATAAAGCTTGTCCACGTCAGGACTCGCATCTTCGTCTGATTTGTCCACGTCAGGACTCCTGCTTCACCAACACGAAGAAAGATAACTGCTGAGAATAAATGGTCCACGTCAGGACACCAACACAAAGAGTAATCAGTTTTGTCAACGTCATGACTTCACATTCCACGAATACCGAGAAATCGAATCTTTCCACGTTAGGACTAGCACATCTCATCAACTCGAGGAAATAAATCTGTCCACGTTAGGACACTCACTTCTCTAGTACGGAGAAATCCCGTCAATATAGGAAGAGATTGTCCACGTCAGGACCCATTTCTTCATTGATCCCAACCCACAAACTTCTTAGCACTGACGTGACAGCGACTTTGAGGCGGACTCTACTGGGGATATCTGGAAACCAAATCACCGGATGCCTGTTCTGATAACCGGAGGCAACTTCTGAAATTCTGATTCATGAAACCCCTGATGACAAATAACTCTGCCTGGGAATAAAGAGAAGCTTATCCTGATAACTCTGTGGGGAATACTGCCGAAACTGACATTATCATTGAATGTCTCATGCCGAGATCTTGAATGTTTGGTAGTTCATTTGAGCAAGAGTTCTCCTCATCTGAACGGCTAGAATACAGAAACTGCTTCAGCAAAATAAATGTTGAAGATAATACCAACTCCGCTGGGGATAGCCAGGTGCTACAGGATTATTCCAGCAAAATAAATGCTGGAAGAGTGAAGCCAACTTTGCCGGGAAATTGGGAACTTAACCAAGCACCTTGTTGAAGTAACACCCTGCTGGGGAATATAACTCTGCTGGGGAATAGCAGATGTGCACAGTATGATTGGACTTCTGCTGGAGAGTGAACAGGTATCACATGGTATTCCGACAAAATAAATGTCGGGACACACAACCAACTCTGCTGGGGAGAGTCTTAATCTTCGAGTTCCACTGGGAGGAAAGAAAACACTTGCTGAAAAGAGAACTCTGCTGAGGACGGAATGATTCTCTTGGGGATAATCAACTGAATCCGCTGGGGAAGAGTAAATGACCCTGCGGGGAAAGGTGAACTGTCTGAATTCAGCTCACCAATATTAATCTTCGGCGGCTGAACCACTCTGCTTGAGATAAGGAATCCGCCAAACTCTGCTGAGGATAAATGACTTGGCTGGGGAATGTCCTTTGGATAAGCTGCGACTAGCTGGGAAATTTGATCATTCTTCGGTGAGGAACATTGTTATCTCGGAAGCGCGACCTGCGCGGGGATCGAATCTTTCGCTACGAACTCCTGGTCCATACTGCAATCTTTTGATAGCCCATCTTCTCGGAACTCTGCTTCGGGGATACTAACATGCCCCAGTCTGGATTCTACAATACTTCTTCGAAAGGAACCCTAGTCATGACATTATCTTGAAATAGCTTGCCCCTGAATCTGCAACAATTTTGGAATGGACCCTGCAGTCTTTGTATCCTGACGGCCAAACATGGACCGCTTCTGCAATTTCGACCCTCGAAGAGGTGCTCTGTCAAAAGTAGCTCTCGTGCTCTTAGGGTGACCTTAGTCTGGTAATGCCTTTGCCCCTGATTGATTGATTCGCGGAACAATGCCCATAACTATGAGAGATTTGCCGAATCTTGACCTGACTGCCCCGGATTTACTGATTCTAGGATGACTGACTCTACTTGAATTAATCAGTATAGCTTGCCCCAGTTCACGAAACATTTGGGCATTCTGCACTTTATCCTGATCAGACCTTTCACTGTAGGAATCTTTCCTGTCGGCATGCGCTTACTCGCAAGTAACACAGGTTGTTCTGCATAAAAGATATATTAAACGCAATGCATATGACAGTTTCAAAATCCAAGTCTGTTCACTGGAAAAAATTTTGTGACATGTAATGAATCAATTATCAAAATGTCAATATGAAAGCTAGTAAGAGGAACCCTTTTAGGAGTCAGAATCGACGCGATCTTTACCGACGTATGCTCTTGGACTAAACCTGTTTCAATTAGGACTTTTTCGGGTTGTAACGTGGTCAGGTTCACGGTTAACAAGGAAAGATAAAGGCTCAAAGTTTATTTCAACCCACCCATTCTTCGTGATGTTCTCCAATCCTATGTTCAGCTAGTCTGACTTCAGCGTTCGCCTATTAGAGGTGGAATGATAGGAGTGATGGTTCAGGATACCACACATTTTTTTTTGAGTGACAGTCATTTGCTTTTCGTCTTTGGATACCTAGAGTCACACGACTTTGTCCTTTTCGAGGATTTTTTCTTTTCTTTGACAATCCTTTTCGTCTTCCGTTTTTTCCATTCCCTAACTTTTGCCTAGACTGAGTATCTTTTGAGATTCTTATGATTTTCCAGTCCAGCGGGATGCCCCTATTTTTGCCTAAGTCATTTGTTTTCAAGTTTTGACTTAGCGGGCTTTTGATTCTTTTCGCTTTTCGTTTTTTTTTTGAACAAGTCGTGTGACACTGGTTTGTCTGACTTTTCGTGGAATAATGTGACTGTTTCACTCTTGGGTTGGCGAACCTTAACCATTGTGGTTTTTTAGGCACGACCCATATGGGTGTGATTTATCCTCGAACGGACACTCCTTTCGCGATTTGAACGCTTGGCCAAACTAACTGACACCTACCCTGCCCCGGGTTAAGATTTAGGGTTTTTTTCATTTTCAAAAAGAAACTCCTACTACTGGGCTCAAAAGGGGTTATCAAGGGATTATCTTCCTTATCTCTCCGGTGTTTATGGATTGAAACAATGCCTGTATCTCATCAACAAGTTTTTATCCAAAAGCATACAATCGGAATATTATTCGTCATCTGTTTTCGTCATCCTCCCCGGATTCCTGCTAAAACAAGCATTAAGCATTAAAGAGACACAAAGAGTGAACACGACTGGATTAATTCAAAACATGCATATTCATTTCGTTCGTCAATATCAATTGAAAAAACAACGAGTTTTACAAGCGAAATTTGCAATTCAACAGGAAGGAAACTACAAATGCAAAGACATGAACAAGATAACATGAAAAATGTCGGTGTCTCAGAACTGGACTTTCTGCACTTTGTCTTATTGGCGGATCAACCATCCTCAGGAACCATTATCAGGGGTAGTCTACTGCTGTCTCGATCTTCTTTCAACGGCCCGATCAAACCTGGGAAACTTTTTCATCACCCCGACTTTTGCTTGTCTATGGCCTTGCACCACCTTGGGGACCCTATCAGAGAAGTTAATAACCCTGCTTTCGATTAAATCTTGGACGTTATGCTGGAACGCGTGGCAACCCTCAATATCATGTCCGGGAGCCCCGAAGTGGAATTCACAGTGCCTGCTTGCATCATAGCCATACGGAGGAGTGCCTGCTATTGGCGCCAGAGTTCTTTTCTCCACCAAGTTCAATCTTAGTAGCGTCTGTAACAAATCTGCGTACGTTGAGGGAGGCTTTTCAAACACCCTCCTTGGCTTCTTTCCCCAAATTCTTTGTTGAGCCGGATACTGGCATCTTGTATGCTGCTGGCTTTGCTCGGACGATTCCTTAGGCTCAAGCGCTATCATCCTTAAATTCAACCCTGGCATCGGCAACTGTTGTGGACATGGGGACTTATCTTCCAGCGGCTCTGGGATATACCTTGATTCGTCTGCAACCTCTGGCGGAGAAATGGGAATATCAGTCCCTGAAACTTTTATGCCCCCGGTACAAACTCAATCGTTTTCTCATCCAGCAAATCTTGAATCTTATGCTTAAAAGCTTTGCAGTTTGCAATGTTATGCCCCGGCGCGCCGGAGTGGAAGGCGCAATGGGCGTCCAAGTCATAGTCTGGTGGCGGCTGCCCTGTCAGTGGAACCAAAATGCGGGGCTCAACCAGTTGAAGTTGGAACAAAAGTTGCACTAGCTGATCATAATCCACAGGGATCTCATCAAATACTCTGTTAGAAGACCTCATCCTCTTGCCACACCTCCTTGGGTTATCCTGCAAAATCAATTGCGACTGCTGACGAGGAGAATCCTGAGCTTCGAATCGTGGAGAGGGTCTCTTACGCCTATCATGCGTGGGAAATGGTCCTTCAGACCCCTGAGGAGCACATAAGTCAGCCGCGTCCTCAGACATTTTCCCTCCTTCTCTTCTGAGTATGTTCCTTAGTATTTCAGCCATCAACGCTATCTGTGCCTTCAACCGGCAGTTCTCTTCTTCTAGCGTCTCTTGATCCGAGCGCAACACTTGCATATCTTTCGTGAACTGCCCCAGCTGGCCTTGAACATCAATTAATTCCGCTTGAACCTGCTCGATGTCTATCCCCACAAGCTGGCGTCTGAGGCCTGGGAGAAAACCTTGGTTCTCTTGCTGAGCAAAATCGGCAGTCCTATCATTAGCCCGTGCAATCAGAGGCTGCACCATATTCTGCAACTGTTTCTGACTCTCGGCCATGGCTTCCATTACCTGTATGAGCCTCATTATGTTGTCGTGCACCTCTTGCATCTCAGTCTGATCCTGACTCATGACTTCCGTACTGCTGCTTCTAGTTGAATGTCAGGGAATTCTTCGGTCGCTAATCTTGGAGGACCTGGAAGATGTAGGAGATGAGATACAGTTTCGAACCAGTACCTGCAATGCAAAATGGATATGCAATATGCTACCAACATACGAATGAAAATGCGAATGCGTATGCACACAGTCAACAGGGATCAAGTGCCCCGGCTGAGAAGCCTGAACCATATCAACAAGTCTCAGATAGACCCTCCAGAATTCCTCAAACCCTGGTCTCAGATGGACCCACACAAAGCTCCAACATTGGTCTCTGATAGACCTCACAACATAACTCTGATTGGTCTCTGACAGACCCCATATCATATCCCCAACTGGTCTCTGACAGACCTCATATCATATCCCCAACTGGTCCCTGACAGACCTCAGAACTCTCCAACTGGTCTCTGGCAGACCTCAGAACTCTACAACCGGTCTCTGGCAGACCTCAGAACTCTACAACTGGTCTCTGGCAGACCTCAGAACTCTCCAACTGGTCTATGGCAGACCTCAGAACCCTCCAACTGGTCTCTGACAGACCTCAGAACTCTCCATAAATACTCAAACCGGTATTTGAAGGTCTAGTTACCTGCATAACCCCAAACCCTCTCACAGGTGGATGTCCTAGTAACTGACAAAGGTATGGCATCCTATGCGGTCGTCGGCGTCACAGACTTTCAGGGTTGATGATACGATTCCCAGAAGGAGTGGCATCATCAAATCCTGAAGAGGCCTCACTTAGCCAACTTCCAAATGATCGGTTCCCGGAGTCGACAATTCAGCTGACCAACAACCCCTTCGACCCAAAGGGTAGAAAAAGAAGCCAACAAGAAGAACCTCGTCCGAGTGTAGATTTCATGAGACACTAATGCAAGCAAAGCCGGCACGCGCCCACTACTTTCTACTCTAATTCTAGGTGCACTCAAGTCCAGGTCCGGCTTATCTCTCAATCATAGAACCACCCATCACACCCCAATACAGCAATAATAATCAATATATATAATGCTGAAAATAAAGGTCAGAAATATAAATCCATACAAAATCCTCGACGGTAAAACAAGCATTAGGATTGACTCGCTCAAGGGACGTTGGATCCCAAATGCATAAGAACTATCACAGTCCTTAGCAGCCAGGGGACGTTGGATCCCCAGCAGACTCGTATAGGGAACTATCACAGATCCCCAGCAGAGTCGCCAGCTGTCGCTACTGCGAAAATCGGCGCCGGCTGACAGAAGAGTCGCCACCGTGCGTTATTTATCCCAACGGAGGGAAAGGAAACGCTCGAAGTAAACCTCGCAAAAAACGGGGAAAGGTATGGTCATCGCAACCAAAACCTGGGATCGGGAGTCGGTTACGCAAGGGGAAGGTATTAGCACCCCTCACGTTCGTCGTACTCGACGGGATCCACGCTTGTTTTCGGGTATGGATTGTTATTCTATCTACACTAAAGGTCAGGGGTTAAAAGAAAAGAAAATGACTCGGCAAAGTATCGCACTTTATGCCTACGTATTCCCGTTTGGAACGAGAAATCAGAGTCAACGTAGTTCGCCTACCTACGGGAAAGGAGGGGAAGGTTGCTCGCTAGGATATCGCATCCTATGCCTACGTACTTTCATACAGCATGAAAGATCAGAGCAAACGTAGTTCGGGCCACGTACGACACCAGCTTGTCCTGATTGATTTTATTCCTTCTGAAAAAGGTTTTCCTGATTACTGGTCCAAGCGGACAAAAATGACGTTTTGATGAGTTCACATTCTTTTACGGAAGAAGTGTCTTTTATTGTGTTTGAAATTTTATTGTGTTTTTCTGTTTGTTTTGAGAGAAAGAAGAGACAGAACTCTAACCTACGGTTGCAAAGGGAATCAAACTAACCTAATGTTATCATGCATGGGTTAGGACCTAGTGTCTATCATGCTCCTCTCTTGCACAGAGAGAAACATAGATCCTAAGGGAATAGACGGAAACAGAAACACTAGCAAATATACAGTAAAGCAGTAAAATGCATGGATGCAGCAATACAAGCGAGGCAAGGGAGTCCCACTCAACCTCGAACCTAGAAAACAATAGGCAAAAGTGAACAGGATTCACTTTCAACCCAACAGGTTAAACAGCAAACAATACAGTCCAGAAAACCAATCAATACATCAGAAATGAAAAACAGCAAAAAGAAACAGCTACAGCAGCTCTGCAACAACATCTGTCTTCAAGCTTCAGCAAGCATCAATCTCCATCTCCACAGCCTTCCAGCAAGGTCTTGATCATCAATCTTCAGTCTACAATGGCTTTTCTTCAAGTCTCAAACTCCCAGGAGGAATATCAATCAACAAGATGAAGTGAATGAATGTTAGACAGTGAATTACCTACCAAAGGTGGTTCATTAACTGTTAACATTATATAGACAATTTTCTCTCAAAAGTTCTATCTTTCAAATACATTTACTGATCCTTCCAAAGGAAGGAGGTGGATATTTGAAAGAGACTTTGAATCATAGAGAAAGGATGGATGCAGACAAGGCATTCCATGTTTGAGAAACAAGCTTTCTAATCTAGAGCTCTGCCTAGCTTCTAAACCCTAGTCTCCTCACCAGCTGCTAGCAGGAATCTCCTCTTCAACTCTGGAAGTTGGTCTTCAAGCTCTGGATCTCCAATGGTCTTCATCATCACAATTCTTCAGCTCTCCCAATCCCCAAGCAATCCCAATACCCACACAGACAAATTATAATCCCCAGAGAAGGCACACCACACCAGTCAATCAATACAAGCAATATACTAATAGCAGTAGGGGAATCCTAACATTTTCTAAGGGATCTAATAACTACCCCTAATCCCTATAGTCCCATACCCCAAACTTTCAATCTCTAAATCCTAAGGGAAATGATTCAATTCTCCTAAGTCATCACTTAAACCCTAATTTTGTTCATGTTGTTCACACCTACACAAATCTCCTAAAATTAATTTCTAAAATTGTGAATTAAATCTTATGTACAAGATACATGTCTAACCTAATCAGCCTAAAAAGAAGGGATTAAAAATACTAAAGCATCTATTAGAACAAAAATCATCAAGTTTAAGTATCAAACTAAACTTAACAAAATGCTATTTACAAGAAAAATGCATGAAAAATATTAAAACAAAATAAAATGTCAATTTTATTTTTTCATATTTTTCTAGACAGAATTATTGACCTAGAGAAAAAAGAACCAATTAAAACTAAGCTATTTTCAATTTTATATGATTTTTTAAAGGCATTAAAATATTAAAGGAATTAAAATAACTAAATAGAAATAAAAGGGGAGGGGGGTGCTATCAGCATACACGCCTAGTTGTAATATCCATTGGGCCACGAAACCAGGGGTGTGAATAACAATTCTATTAGGCCCAGCGCGCTCAGAAAAACCAACTGAAAAATGCAAGAAAAAGAATAAATCCGCGGTGCAAAACGTAACCAATTCACGTGTATCCTGTTGGGCTCATCAAAATGGGGGTGGGGATAGGAATTTGGACTTAGGCCCAAGGACGCTGTTTAATGAAAACGCTGCGTTTCGTTCGGTCAGCTCCCTCCAATTTTCAATTTGAATCTCAGCCACACGATGCGATGAAATTGTCAAATAAATGAACTAATCGGACGGTCCACGGTCATCGTCCCCAAAGCAAACCCTAGAACTCAGAATTCCCTCATCCATGCATGAATCTTCAGGTCCATCGTTCTCCCTCCATGCTCGATGAAAATCCAAACTTCCAAGAGCAAAGACGCTCCATTTTTCTCCAAGAATACAATGGTGCCAATAATTTCCACTGAAACCTCTTATATCACTCAAACAGAAATCATGAACATTAGGGTTCCACCATAATTCTCTGAGATCAATCACGATGAAGCTTAATTCCAATGGTATAAACCTGTTCTACTTGTTGTCCTCATCACTCTAGACTATCACATGATCATTGAAACCTAACACACAGCTTGTTCTTGCTCTTTAAAGTAACATGTCAAAATCTCAAACCCCCTAGAACATGCTCAAACTTGCCAGGATTCATCCTCTAACAACCTAGGTCTCTAATATACTAACAATCCTATGCCATGATCACTATTCTATCCAATTCGAAAGAAAACGTACCTGGTGCAAATTCTTGAAAACAGATGCAGACTTCTTGAATCAACAGCCACCAATGCTCTGATCTTGATCAACACTCTTGGTCCTTGCTACTGTATGCAATCACCTTCGATCCAATGCCCTGAATATGGTGCTTGAAATCCTTTTGCACTTTTGATGGTTAAAATTACAGCACATGATAATGGACTCAACTCATCCAGATCTTGATGAATTTTGGTTCTAGGATGATTGTAAAGTAGATTAGGATCAAGAACTTTGTGAATTGATGGGATTTTGTGAGAGATTGAGAACAATTTGCAAAATTGGAAAGATGGAAGGAAGCTATGTATTCTTGCCAAATGAATCACCAACCATGGCATGGAGTTACTCATATCAATATATAGGTGAGGTTAGAAACTCCTAGAAGCTTGGAGAAACTTCCCATGTATGATTTCCCTTACATTTTGGATTATGTAACTTTCATTGCAAGTAACCTTGAATAATTTCCAAAACTTGAACCAAGCTCAAAATTCTACTTCAGCCAATGCTCTCAAAATGATTTTTCCATTCAAAATGACCTATAATGTCACCTCATTTGGCCAAAATATGAAAAATCTCATTTTTAGGTCATTTTTATTCATTAAATCCACCAATTTTGAAACCTTGTGCTATGAACCTTTCCAATCTCTCATGGTCACCTTTATAGACTCAAAATGTCATTTGGAACAAGTTTGATGTTTTAAAGTTTTCCATTTGAAGCTTCCTTGTATGAGTTTTGGGCATAGGCTTGAAATGACCTGTAATTCTCAGATGACCAAAATACCCTTTGCTTGCCAAGACCATAAGTAGATTTCCACAAATCATATGAAGGCATACTATACCATTATAGAAAGCTAAGACAATGAGGAACAATTCTTATGTTGACCAGAAATTCATTTGAAATCTCCTTGAGGGGTAAAAATTGCTTGGAAGTCAAGTCACTTTCACAGACAAAATTTCAGATACCTCAGATGACCTGTAACTTGCAAGGACCATAACTTGAGTTCTATAAATCTCCTTAATGTCTTCTACCACTCAAATTAAAGGTATTGAGATCTTCTACAAGTTCCATGTTGGCCAAGGATCCATTTGAAGCTTGCATTTTTACTTATCTTGCTTGGAAATTTGACCTAAATTAGGGGATTTTACGCAGAAACCCTAATTTAGAAACTCCTCTTCTCCTTGATTTCTCTTGATTTGTTCTTAGCATATCACCATATCCTTATTCTTCATGTCAAATGATGAACCCCACATCTCTCCAATAGCCCTTAAAGCCTTTCAATCAATCAATTGACCTAGAGTTGACCCCAGATGAAACCTTAGTTGACTGTCTTCAACTGCAATTCCTGTGATCACACCAATGACTTGTCTCCTTCTCAAAATGACTTTCTAAGTCTTCCATGATGTATAGATACTCTCCATGCTCAGCCCATAGCTCACAATTTTTTTGTTGATCCTCAGATACCCTCAGATAGGAGATGGATACCCTGCTTGATTCATTGACCTCTTTAGCTTTCAAATTCTTTCTGATGACTTGAAGGAGCTTGGATTAGAATAATAACCTATTGATAGGCTCATAGAGATGAGAATAATGATTGGTCCCTGTTGGATGATTTACTATGTATGCTATGCAGATGATTAGACTATGTACATGCCTCTATATGCAAATGCTAATGATATTGACACATAAACCAAGTGAATCAGGTTGAGCAAATTTTAGGGTGCAACAGGGGGGGGGGGAAATTAACCTGTTGCATATTTACATGCGTGTATTTGCATATTCATATTGCATGGCAGGTACTTTTTTTGAGCTCGAATCTTATCTCCTGCGTCTTACAGGTTGTTTCAAGATTGACGAACAGAGAACTCACCGGTACGCTACAAGAAGCAACAGTAAGAAGATCATGGATCAGGTACAGTCTGAGATGCAGGAGATCCGGGATAGATTGGCCAAATTCATGCAGACTATGGAGGTTGTGGCTAAAGGCCAGGAACATCTTCAAACTCGGGTGCAACCGCTGCTGGCGCGAGCGGCTGGTAATACTGAATACAACTCTGTTCATGTTGAGACTCCTCGTAGGGAGGAAGTGATACCAAATGCTGGTGAGACCGGTACCGGCAACGGCAACGGCAACGCTGGTAACAGAAATGCTGATAATGTTAATGGGAACGTGGAAACCAACAGGAATGTTGGTATCAATACTGGTTTCGGTGACAATAATCAGGGTTTTGGCTTTGGCAATCGGGATGGCAATGATGGTGTCATTAATCAGGGCTTCGACAACGGAGGGTTTGGTGATAACAATCAAGGTTTTGGTAATAATGGCTACGGCAATGCTGGGTTTGGCAATGTGAATACCAATGGTGCTGGGATGGGTCCTTTCAATACTGGCGTTGGGACAGTGGCTGCTAATCAAGAGCTTGGCAATCTGAGGTATGATCCCAGGTTCTTCCAAAGTGGTCATGGTCATGGTCGTAATGCTGCTTATGACGGATATGGTAATGAGGGTCCGTACTGGAATAGAGATCGTTAGAAAGATGCCTTTTCTGGGCAAGGCATGGGTTTTGAGGGTCCCACTGATAATGATCGGAGGATTAAAATGATGGAAGAGCAGATAAGAGGTATAGCCAATCAAAATTCTGCAGGTTTGGACATGGCTACCATGGGGCTGGTTCCTGGGCTGAGGGTGCCATTGAAGTTCAAAGCTCCCACTTTCGATAAATATAAAGGGGATACATGCCCACGGGTTCATGTGGGTTCATATTACCGGAGGATGTCTGCTTACTCTGATGATGAGAAGATGCTCATGCATTTTTTTCAAGATAGTTTGTCAGGACCATCGCTGGAATGGTATATGGGACTAGAGCCTGCACAGATAGGAAGTTGGAAAGAATTAGCTGATGCTTTCGTCAGACACTACCAATACAACAGTGACCTTGCGCCCAATAGGGTCCAGCTTCAAAGTCTTTCACAGAAGAATGGGGAAAGTTTCAAGGAGTATGCCCAACGTTGGCGTGATCTGGCGGCAAGGGTCCACCCACCTATGGTTGAAAGGGAATTGATTGATATTTTTGTTTGGACATTCTCGGGGATGTACTATGACAAATTGCTCAATTTCTCGATGGGTAGTTTCTCCTACATGATACTCATGGGAGAACGAATTGAAAACGACATCAAAATTAGTAAGATTCAAGCCGGTGAATCGACCTCAGCTGGAGGTGCAAAAAAGGTCTTTGGTGGTATGAGACAAGGAGATGCCAGCGCAGTGTATGGTGGTTGAGGACGAGGTAGAGGCAGGAATCAGTATATTCAACAACATGTTGCTAGTGTGACGATCCCTATACCTCAACAACGACAACAACCACAACAACAGCAGCAGCAATAACAAAGGCAGAATCCTGCTCAGAGAAGGATCCAGAATGGGAAGCCAAAGAGGGTATTTGATACACCTCCGTCAACGTATGCAGAACTGCTTCAGACGCTGTTAAGTTTGAATCTGGTTGAGAAGAGAACGTTGGACCCACCCACAAGAGCGCTTCCTTACGGGTATGATACTAGTAAGCAGTGTGAATTTCATTCTGGGGCACCCGGACATGATATCGAGAGTTGTCATGCTTTTAAACACAAAGTCCAAGATTTCATTGATAGTAAAGTCATTAACTTCAGTAATGATGGTCCCAACATTGTACAGAAACCAATGTCGAATCATGGAGCGAATGCTGTTCTGACAGAGGAGGATTTGGATTTGGTCATGAACGTAAATGATCTGAAGACGCCTTTAAGCTATGTTAAAAGCAGATTGTTGAAAGGAGGGGTCTTCCCCGGATGTGATGAGTATTGTTTGGATTGTTGGACCCAAATGGAGGGCTGTATTGATTTGAATAGAGGTATTCAGGCCATGATTGATGAGGGAACTTTGCAGTTTGACCGCACTGCTATTGAGAAACCTGATGAGGTAAGATGTGAAAAGCAGGGTGAGGTCGCAACAATTACAATTCCATGAAAGACTATTACGATATCAGCGCCCGCCAAGCGGCCAACTATCATGATAACGAAAGCAGGGCCCATTCCCTAATAAAGTACGAAATCCATTCCATGGAATTATGGGTTGGAAGCTTTTTGCAATGGGGAAAAGATTCATGTGGATAGCCAGCCAGCAGGGGCAGTGGGCAATATTGTTGGAGCGGGAGGTATGACCCGAAGTGGTAGAATCTTCACTTCACCCGAAATCGAGGCTGAAAGAATTGCTAGAGGCAAAGCCAAAGTGAATGAAGGAGGACCTTCCCAGTCAAAAGAGAAGGAAACATCGGTCAAAGATGTAGAAGAGTTTATGAGGTTGATTCGCAAAAGCGACTATAAGATTGTGGAGCACTTGCAGCAGACACCCTCCAAAATTTCAATACTATCATTGTTGCTTTGTTCCAAGGCCCATCGAAGAGCCTTGTTAAAAATCTTGGACACGTATTTTGTACCTCAGGAAGTAACTGTTAATCAGCTTGAGGGGGTACTGGCGCATGTGAATGCCGGACAGAGCCTGGGATTTACTGATTTTGATTTGACGCCTAGAGGTCGGGACCATAATATGGCTTTGCACATTTCAGTAGAATGTCGGGGCACTGTTATGTCGCACGTTCTTGTAGACACCGGATCATCTTTGAATGTGTTGCCGAAGAAGGCTATGATGAAGATAGATGTCCGAGGAATCATATGCACGCCAAGTGATTTGGTAGTGAGGGCTTTTGATGGGACCAGAAGGTCGGTGTTTAGGTCCATAACATTGCCACTCCAGGTCGGGCCGGAAGTGTTTGACACTGTGTTCTACATCATGGATATACATCCAGCTTACAGCTGTTTACTTGGGCGACCATGGATACATTCTGCAGGGGCTGTGACGTCCACGCTACATCAGAAGCTTAAGTACATGGTCGGTGATAGTGTTGTTACTATTTTCGGAGAGGAGGACATTCTGGTTAGTCATCTTTCGTCATTCAAGTACGTCGAAGTGGATGGGGAGATCCATGAGACGCCATGCCAAGCCTTCGAGGGGTTGCAGATCAAGGACAAGTCTCATGTTCCCATAAAAGGGCTAGAGGTGGCTATGTCTTCGTACAAAGACGCTCAGGCAGTGGTTCAGGCTGGAGAAACCAAAGGATGGGGCCAAGTCTTAGAAATTCCTGTCAAGATGGACAAGTTTGGGTTTGGGTATCGCCCGACGTCGTCACCTTCCGCATCAGGTGTGCCAAAGTTCAAAGGACCAGTGGTGATCACTCCAGGTGGGGTCTGTTATGAAACAATCAATGTTGTTTCCGATGCTGAAGACGGAGATAGTGACTGCGATATGGACTCGTGGATCAAGCCCGGCGTGGCAGGACAAAATCTGTGCAACTGGTCTATCCAGGAACTTGTCCCAGTGACCACAAAACAGTAATGATTTGTTTTCTCAATTATTGTATAATCCTGTGTCCTACCCGGGGCATGGTGATTCTGTTTTTAGGGCTACCTGCTTATGTGTGTACTTTGCTTAATCATTAATAAAGGCATTTTTCTCATGCAAATTTTGTGATCCTTATTTTTCCTGTTTTTGCTTTAACAATAAAATGGCAACGTGGTTATGTGTTTTGTTTGCATTATTTGAAACATTTAACCATTCTCATTGCAGTATTCATATTTCAGATGACATCGATCATGAACTTCCTACGACTCGCTTCGACTTTGAGCACCCGATATTTCAAGCAAAAGGAGAGATTGTTGAGGATAACGACTTATCAGAAGAGCTGACTCGACTTTTGAAACAAGAAGAGAGAATCATTCTGCCTCATCAGGAGGAAATTGAAATCATCAACGTGGGGTCCGAAGAGGTTGTCAGGAATATCTGGATAGGGGCTGCACTGTAGAGTGATATCAAGCAAAGGCTTATCGAGATGCTTCGAGAGTATAGTGATATCTTTGCTTGGTCTTACGAAGACATGCCTGAGTTGGATACTGATATGGTGGTTCACCGTTTTTCGTTGCACGAGGAATGTCCGCCGGTTAAGCAAAAACTCAGAAGAACTCGACCAGATATGGCTGTGAAAATTAAAGAGGAAGTTCAGAAACAGTGGGATGCTGGTTTTCTGGCTGTTACAACTTATCCCTCATGGGTCGCCAATATAGTACCTGTGCCAAAGAAAGATGGTAAGGTGCGGATGTGCGTGGACTATCGAGATTTGAATAAGGCGAGCCCAAAAGACGACTTTCCGCTTCCTCATATTGATGTGTTGGTCGACAACACCGCTCAATTCTCCGTGTTTTCCTTCATGGACGACTTTTCGGGCTATAATCAGATAAAGATGGCGCCGGATGATATGGAGAAAACAACTTTTATTACCCCGTGGGGAACGTTCTGCTACAAAGTGATGCCTTTTGGTTTGAAGAACGTCGGGGCAACATATCAGTGAGCTATGACGACACTCTTTCATGACATGATGCATAAAGAGATTGAAGTCTATGTTGACGATATGATTGCCAAATCCCAGACGGAGGAAGAGCATCTGGTCAATCTTCTGAAATTGTTCAAGAGGCTTAGGAAATTCAGGCTGAGACTGAATCCTAACAAGTGCACCTTCGGGGTGAGATCCGGTAAGCTATTGGGGTTTATTGTGAGCAAAAAAGGAATTGAGGTTGATCCTGCTAAGATAAAAGCAATACAAGAAATGCCAACGCCGAAAACAGAAAAAGAGGTTCGTGGTTTTTTAGGGAGGTTGAACTACATTGCCCGGTTCATATCTCATCTAACGGCCACGTGCGAGCCATTATTCAAGTTGTTGAAAAAAGATCAGGTTGTGACCTGGAATGAAGATTGTCAAAAGGCGTTTGAAAAAATAAAAGAATATTTGCAGGAACCTCCAATATTGATACCCCCAGTAGCCGGGAGACCATTGATTATGTATTTGACGGTTCTTAACAAAAGTATGGGTTGTGTTCTCGGTCAACATGACGAGACCGGACGTAAAGAGCATGCGATTTACTACTTGAGTAAAAAGTTCACAGACTGTGAGTCCCGTTACTCAATGCTCAAAAAAACGTGTTGTGCACTAGCCTGGGTTGCCAAACGTTTGAGGCAATACATATTAAATCATACAACCATGCTAATTTCAAAGATGGATCCAATCAAATACGTGTTTGAAAAGCAAGCACTTTCCGGAAGAATTGCCCGATGGCAGATGGTATTGACAGAATACGATATTCAGTATGTTTCTCAAAAGGATATTAAAGGTAGTGTTCTGTCAGAATACTTAGCTGAACAGCCAATTGATGATTACCAGTCGATGAGGTTTGATTTTCCTGACGAGGATATCATGTACTTAAAAATGAAGGACTGTGAGGAGCCGTTGCCGGATGAAGGTCCAGAGCTGGGTTCGAAATGGCAATTAATATTTGTCGGTGCCGTCAATTCATATGGAAGTGGAATAGGGGTAATCATTACTACTCCCCATGGGTCGCACATCCCATTCACTACTAGATTGACCTTTCCAGTTACCAACAATGAGGCCGAATATGAAGCATGCATTATGGGGCTCGAAGAAGCTATTGATCTGAGAATTAAAAATCTTGATGTGTACGGAGACTCTGCTCTAGTTGTGAACCAAATCAAGGGAGAGTGGGAGACTCGTCAGCCCAATCTGATACCCTATATGAATTATGCAAGAAGGTTGTTACCTTTCTTTGACAAGGTGGAATTGCACCACGTCCAACGAGCAGAAAATCAGATGGCAGACGCTCTCGCAACCTTGTCCTCAATGTATAAAGTTAACTTCTGGAATGAGGCTCCCAGGATAGTTATCTCTCGCCTTGATAGGCCCGCTTTCATATTCGCCATTGAGGAAGCTTCCGATGGCAAACCGTGGTATTTTGATATCCAGAATTTCCTGAAGAACCAAGAGTATCCGGCTGGGGCATCCAGTCGTGATCAGAAAACTCTTAGGAGATTGGCTGGCAATTTCTATCTGAATCCGGATGGTGTTTTGTACAAAAGAAACCATGACTTGGTGTTGTTGCGGTGTGTGGACGAGAAAGAGGCAAAGTTGCTCATGAAAGAAATCCACGAGGGTACGTTTGGCACGCATGCCGGCGGACATGCAATGACAAGAAAGTTATTAAGAGCAGGGTGTCGCTACTGCGAAAATCGGCGCCGGCTATGACAGAAGAGTCGCAACCGTGCGTTATTTATCCCAAAAGAGGGAAAGGAAACGCTCAGAGTAAACCTAACGCAAAGAGGGAAAGGAATGGTCATCGCAACCAAATCCTGGATTCGGGAGTCGGTTACGCAAGGGAAAGGTATTAGCACCCCTCACGTCCGTCGTACTCGACGGGATCCACGCTTGTTTTCTATCTAAGGGTGTGTTATTCTGTCTACTCTACAGGTCTGGGTTAAAAAGAAAAGAAAATGACTCGGCAAAGTATCGCACTTTAGGCCTACGTATTCCCGTTTGGAACGAGAAATCAGAGTCAACGTAGTTCGCCTACCTACGGGAAAGGAGGGGAAGGTTGCTCGCTAGGATATCACATCCTATGCCTACGTACTTTCATACGGCATGAAAGATCAGAGCAAACGTAGTTCGGGCTACGGAAGACACAAGCTTGTCTGACTGTTTTTATCTCCTTCTGAAAAGGGTTTTCCTGATTAAGGGTCCAAGCGGACAAAAATAGAGTTTGAATGTTTGTTTGAGTTTTTTACGAAAGAAATGTTTTTTAGTCTGTTTGCAACTTGTACTGCACTAAAGACTTGTGATCTGAGAGTGACTACGTCGCATGTCACCCTAAGGGTACCATACTAAGCATCCAGATTACTGAAGAGTGACCCTCCAGCAACCTTTTCTCGAATAGCTTAAGGCTCATAACGTACAACACGCGTTATCCTTATTACTGTGTTTTTGAATTGTTTTGAGACGAGAAAAGAAAGACGCTCTAAAAAGCCTATGGTTGAAAAGGAAACTAACCTAATGTTATCCTGCATGGGTCAAAACCTAATGTCTGTCATAATTTCCTCTTGCACAGAGGAAATCAGAGATCCTATGGGATAAACAGCAAAAGACAACAAACAATTACAGTAAACAGCAAAATGCATGCAATGCAGCAATATAAGAGAGGCAAGGGAGAAGACAATAGGAAAGAGGAGACAAGCTCCACCTCAAACCTAGAGGTAATCAACACAAGCAAACAGACAATACAGAGAAAAACAAAAGACACAGAGGAGGCAGCCCAAGCAGCAGCAACTAACTCCTACAGCAAACAACAACATCAAGCTCTAAACAGCACAGTTGAAAAGACAGCAAAGGCTTCATCTTCAAGCAAGCTTCTATCTTCAAGCTTCATCAATCTTCAAGCTCCAACAAGGACACTCCAAGAGGAGGATTAATCATCAAGATCAAGTTATAATGTTAAGGAACTTAATGACAACCAAAGGAAATCACTAAGAACTCAACATTGCAAATGAAAGGTATCCTCAAAGTTCTACTCACTTGGGCATACCACTCATCCCTCCTAAGGAGAGATGGAGTTTCCCAAGGAGGACTTTATGTCATTGGATAGAATAGAGGCAAACAATGCACTCCATGTTTGAAGAAAAAATCAAAACTAGGTCTAAGGCACTTCCTAAAACCCTAATTTCCTAAGCTCTTAAGAAAACCTCCACAAGAAGAAAAGCCTTCAACTCCAAGCTTCAATATTCAATCCCAAGCATCTTCAATGAATCCAGAAGCTCCAACAAAAATAACTCAAGCTTAAACCCACTCCAAAGCAGCCAACCAAACCAAACAATCCAAAGCACTCAAGAGAGGAAACCACAAATACAATCCACTTGCAAAATACAAATAAAATAGAAAATGAAGTTGCAAAATTCTAATACAATTCCTAGGGGAACATACATGTTTGAACAAACTAATGTAAAAAGATTGAAGCCTAAATAAACTTCTAAGTTATCTAAACAATTCCTAAAGTGAAATAGGTCAAAGGAATCCACAAGTTTGGGAGGGTCCTAATCTCAATACCTAAATCAGAACCTAATGTTGTTCTAAAAATCCAAGAAAAATGCTAGGGGAACATGAATATCTACCCTAAAACATACTAAAAAATCAAAGCCAAACTCATCACCAATTGGAAGAACTAAATTCAACAAAACAGGTGAGCAATTATGCAAAATTAAAAGAATTAAACAAAATAAGAAAAATCAAATTAAATTGAAAAATGCATGAAATTGTATTTTATTGATTTCAGAAAATCACAAATTCTCTCAAGATAATGGAGGTATTTTTAAAATAATTTTATGATCAAGAATGAATTTAATATGATTTTTGGAAGCAATAAAGCATTTAAAATAAAACAAAAATGAATAAAAGAAATAAAATGCTGAAATAAAACATGAGCCCTTGGATCTGGAGACTGGTCAAGCAATCCAACGCGCTAGAGCTTGCCAGCGCATTAAGTGAAACGACCGTGTTTTGAATTAAAACTTCTTCTCCTCAGATTAAAACACAAGCGTTGGATCTTCAGGTCAGTCAAAGGTCCAATCTAGATCTAAGGGTTCATACATCATCTTCTCCAAAATTCAGGCAGGCCAAGTGGAGATCAGGGATGGTGGTTCATGGTGGCCGGAGAAGACTCTGGTCGTCTTCTCCGGCGAAGGTCCAAGTTCAGGCAACCAAAAATAACAATCTCTACACCAATTCCACTCAATTTTCAACGTAGATTCCAAATCTTCACTCAAAATCCTCTAGACCGTGCTAGGTTTCAAAATACGAATCCATTTTCAGAAATCATGTCAACTTTGATCATCACTAAAATCCAAACTATTGGTATAGAAATCATCCTCATGTTGCCTACATCATCCTGATCTAAACATCTAGCATTAACTCCTCATGAATCAAGAGATTCAGGTCCAAACAGATCTTACATGTCATCTTCAAACATCACCAATTGAGTCCAAATCAAGCCTAAAACGATCTATGCCTTGTCTAGATCCTAACCACAAGTTCAATTCTAACTACATCATGCTAGTTCATGTGGAAATTCGAAGTTTACTAACCTGATGTAGATCCACTAACAGAGATGCTTAGAGCTTGATTCAACCTCCAAAACCTTCCAGAGTCTTTCAAGGATGCAAGAGGATGATGTTTCGACCTTCAATTTGGCTTGAATTGGTCTGAATCTCAAAACACGATTTCAATTTGCAGTTGTGAAATTTCAAATGCTTTCTCTGGTTCTGGCGCGAAATGAAGCTCAACCTTGATCTGAACTTGCTCTAATGAATATATAGAAGAGTTTCATGGGCTTTTGGATCCAAATTGAAGCCCAAAACAGTAGTTTGCATTTTCTGGTTTTTTCATCCAAATTCACTATGATAGTCGTGTATTGCAAGCTTTGCATTGGTTCTAGAAGCTTCCAACCAGTTGCAAAATCCCTTGTGAATGTTTCTGGACCAACAAGGAGTGTTGAATTGCCTTGGTAATTGATTTTGATATGCGACTTGTTCATGAAGTAACAACATTGAAAGTCATGGAATTATGCCTCAAATCAAAAATGTAAAAGTGCCAAAGTGTTCAAAATGAAATTTCCAATCAGAAAATGTACACACTTGCTTCGTTTGAGGCATCTAGCACAAAATCACATTTTTCCCTCCTTTAATTATTTGAATTTTCTTCCTTTTCAAAACCAATTCAAGTGACTTTTTGATATGAGCCAAACCAAACTCTCATGACCACTTGGTTGCACTCAAAACATCATTTTAAGCAAGTTCCATGTTGAACAAATTTCCATTTGAAGCTTGCAAGTTGAAGATATGGACCTATGATTGAAAATGACCTATAATCTCACTTTCCCAAAATACCCCTGACTTGTAAAACTCATAACTTGAGTTCTACAAATTAGATGGAATACTTCTAGTACACTTTAGAAAGCTAAGATCATTAGGAACAACTTTCATGTTTACCAAAAGTTCAGGTGAAACCTCCTTCTAGGTCAAAAATAGCCTTGAAGTCAGATGATTTTCACAGACAAATTTCAGAATCATTTGAGGACCTATAACTTGTCTGGACCATAACTTGAGTTCTATAAATCCCTTTTAGGACTTCTAGTACTCAAATTAAAGGTATTGAGATGCTCTACAAATTTAATGTTGGCCAAAGATCCATTTGAAACTTGTATCTTGACTTATGTGGCCTTGAAGTTAGGCACTAAACAGGGTAATTTGCACTGAAACCCTAATTTAGCAACTTCCCACATTCTTGATTCTTCTTGATTTGATCTTGGCACAACACCAAAAATGTCTTATCACATCATTTTATGAACTCCATAACCTCAAAGTAGGCTTTGATACTCTTCAATTGCACAATTGACCTAGGGTTGATCCAGATGAAACCCTAACTGCTTGCACCTCAACTGTGGCTCTTGCATTTGACATAATGGCTTGACTTAGCTCCAACATGGCTCTCTAGGCACTCCATGAGCTCTATACACATCTCATATTCACACATCATGCTTCACATCCCATTGATGGTCCTCAGCTGATCAAGACCTCCCACCACCTCCTGATGACTTGGATGACTTCTCAAGCTTGGATAACATTTCTTGCTAGGCTTCTCTTGATAATAATCACACTTGATCCCCTGTTGGATGAATGATATGCCATGATATGCAAATGATAGAACTATGCAAATGATAATGCAATGAAACATAAACCAGGTAAAAGATGTTGAGCAAATTTTGGGGTGCAACAGCTGCCCCTATTCAAACGGCTTGGACCCGACTGGGTGAAGAGCGAGCGGCCTTCAAACAATCGAGGTAAAAGACGGTTGAATACCAAGAAACCCGGAAATTTTCCAACCGCAGAAACACACTGCAAAAACTGCTTGGTGAACAACATCCGTTATGCTGAACCCAGTTGTTACGGCAACAACTGATCACTCTTTTAATAACTTTTGATTTCAACATTAACTCCCTGTGTGACGCTGCAGGCATCGAATTAACTTTACGAGAAACAATTCCGTTCACAACGGGACTAAACTTTGTCAACACGAGGAAGGACTCCATCAACATGGGTATAATTTCGTCTATAATTGGAATAACGATCTCTGTCAGTCACAGGTAACAACTATACTTGGGATAATCCATCGATTACGGATAATAACTACGTCCACACGGGTAGCAATCACTGTCAACACAGGTGCAAATCACTGTCAATCACAGGTAACAATCTCTGTCAACACAGGCGCGATTTCTGTCCATTACAGGTAACAATCTTTTCTGACGCTTTTACTGGGGAAATAACTCTGCCAACAACACAGGGAATAACTTTGGCGACTTCCACTGAGGAAATAGTTTTATCAACAAATAAAAAATAACTCTGCCAACAACACAGGGACTAACTCCGCCAACACTACGGGAAATAACTCTGTCAAATACAGGAAAATAACTCTGCCGTTATTACGGGAAATAACTCTGCTGATAATATAGGAAAATAACTCCGTCACCACCACGGGAAATAACTCTGTTCGATACAGGAAAATAACTCTGTCACCACTACGGGAAATAACTCTGTTCGATACAGGAAAATAACTCCGTCACCACTACGGGAAAATAACTCAGTCCGAACTACGGGAAAATAACTCCGTCACCGCTACGGGAAATAACTCTGTCCGAATATAGGAAAATAACTTTGAATACAGCTTCTCTGCCTATCTTTACAGTAGCTAACTCCATCAATCAAATGGGTAACAAAATACTGGTCCAATCTTCAAACTTTTAGCGCGGACATGGTAGCAAATCTGAGAAGGACTCTACTAGGGATTTTCTGAACCCAAACTGCCAGACACCTATTTGACATAGGCGGCAACTTCCAAAAATTGATTCACGAAATCTTTTGATACTGTCATAACAACAATTTTGAAGAAATAATGCGCTGGAGGGGTAAGAGAAACTTAACCAAGCAACTATGTGGGGAATAATGACAAAACGAACATTATCATTACACATCTCACGCCGAGACCTTGCTTATCTGGTAATTAATCTGAGCAAGAACTCCCTCCACCTGTAGGGAAAACAACACTTGAAAACAAAAGGTTAACCAACCTGGCTTATGTTTCAAAATGCATATGTTTGACAATGGCTTAATGCTCCATTCGACATGGAAATGCTACGCGTTTGGGTAGATGCGAATATGATGATATATGCAAATGCTAACGCATGCTCAAACTGCTGAGAAACACTCTGGTATGAAATGGCTAAGAACAAAACCAACTCCGCTGGGGATGAACGGGTATCACAAAGTATTCTGGCAAAATAAATGCCGGAAACAACAACCAACTCTGCTGGGGAGAGATCAGACGTTTGGGAAGGAAACGCAAGCCCTGCTGGGGAAAGATGCGACCCTTCTGGAGGAAGAACTACACTGTCGGGACATAGTCTACAAACTCAGAGCTACAAACTCTGCTGAGGACAATCATCCTGACGAAAGAATGACAACCTGCGGGGAAGGGAATAACCATCCTCTGGGGAGGTGTCCTCTGCCGGGGATATTGATTTTGACCTGCTGGGGATATCATATGGACAACTTTCATGAGGATACTCTTCAGGCGACATTCCTGGTGATACTCTCTCGGGAAGGACAATTCCACATCTGGTAGGAATAAGCGCTGTCTCCACTCTCTGGGGATAAGATACGACTTGCTAAGGAACGACATCAACTGAAGTCAGGCCCTACGTCAAGAGACTTTGGCTGGGGAATACAATTCCTGACCATTTGCTTCAAAGGTAAGGACTCTGCAAAACACAAACGAGACAAAACAAATCTACACAACAAAATCTATCTGAGTTAATATCCGTGACATTCATTCAGTCAATTCGAAGTTTTAGCAATTATTGGCAAGGGCCAGCAAGTTTATGCAAGTGCAAATTCATCAAAACATCGACGTTTTTCACAAACAAAAAACAGTAAAGAACAAGCATCAAGTACTGAATAACATGCTTTATTAAATGGGCCTGTAAATAGGCCAAGCTTTGTACACTGGATGTAACTCCTAAAAAGAGGAAGCTACGCACAAGCAAAATACAATATATGCACAAGAAGCACAAAGAAAGATACAAAACAAATTTGATATACATGTTGGCAACGTGGTACAGACAAACACCATGAGCTGATTCTCCTATGACTCGCCCGACTCTGGTGCTTTCCTGATAATCGACCTTCGAAAGAGATTGTTTTGGATATACGACCCTCAGGTACTCCCAAACCACCAAGCAATGCAGTATCAAACTCGGACCGCAGTCATTTTCTTTTTCAATCCCTAATTTTTGCGTGAATCGCCCTTTGCGGGTTTTCAATTCACCGGGATGTACATTTTTCAGTTTTATCCCTAACTTTTGCCCGAACCTTTTATTCCCTTTTGTATGGTTCGCCGGGATGCCCCATTTTTGCCTGGACTCTTTTTTTCTGTCCAGCGGGTCACTTTAAGCAAAGTATTTTTTAACTGCGTCCGAATTCACAGGAGACGTAAAGTCCTGACCATCCATGGTGGATAACAACAAGGATCCTCCAGAGAAAACCTTTCTGACGACATATGGACCCTCGTAGTTGGGAGTCCATTTACCCCTGTGATCCGATTATGGTGGGAGAATCGTTTTCAACACAAGATCGCCCGTCTAAAAGCTTCGAGGGCATACCTTCTTATCGTAAGCTTTCTTCATCCGGCTCTGATACAACCGACCATATGCGAGAGAAGCTAGTCTCTTCTCATCCATCAAACTAAGCTGATTCAGTCTATCTTTTACCCATTCTGCCTCATCAAGTTGGACATCGCGTAAAACCCTCAAAGAAGGAATCTCGACCTCCAATGGTAACACTTCCTCCATGCCATACACCAATGAGAAAGGGGTTGCCCCGGTTGATGTGCGTACCGTTGTACGATAACCGTGCAAAGCGAAAGGCAACATCTCATGCCAGTTCTTGTAGGTCACAACCATCTTCTGAACAATCTTCTTTATGTTCTTATTGTCCGCTTCGACAGCGCCATTCATCTTGGGCCGATAAGGAGAAGAGCTGTGATGCTCGATCTTGAAATTCTGACACAGTTCTTTCATCATCTTGTTATTCAAGTTTGAACCGTTGTCGGTGATAATCCGCTCTAGGATTCCATATCTGCAGATAATATCTCTTTTGATAAATCTGGCTACCACTTGTTTGGTGACATTAGCATATGACGCTGCTTCCACCCATTTGGTGAAGTAATCAATAGCTACCAAAATGAACCAGTGTCCGTTTGATGTCGTAGGCTCAATCTTGCCAATCATATCAATTCCCCACATCGAGAAAGGCCACGGTGATGACATAACATTTAAAGGGCTCGGAGGCACATGAATTTTGTCCGCATAAATTTGACATTTATGACACCGCTTCGCAAACTTGAAACAATTTGTTTCCATCGTTAGCCAATAGTAACCTGCCCGCAACAGTTTTCTCGTCATTGCATGTCCACCAGCATGCGTACCAAATGTACCTTCATGGATCTCTTCCATGAGCAACTTAGCCTCTTTCTCGTCCACACATCGCAACAACACCAAGTCGTGGTTTCTCTTGTACAGGACGCCATCCGGATTCAAATAAAAATTGCCATCCAATCTCCTAAGAGTCTTCTGATCTCGACTGGACGCCCCTGCCGGATACTCTTGGTTCTTCAGGAAATTCTGGATATCGGAATACCATGGTTTGCCATCGGATGTTTCCTCAATGGCGAATATGAAGGCGGGCCTACCAAGGCGAGAGATAACAATCATGGGAGCCTCATTCCAGAAGTTAACTTTATACATTGAAGACAACGTTGCAAGAGCGTCGGCCATCTGATTTTCTGCTCATGGCACGTGATGCAATTCTACTTTGTCAAAGAAAGGCAACAATCTCCTTGCATAATTCATATAGGGTGTCAGATTGGGCTGCCGAGTCTCCCATTCTCCTTTAATCTGGTTGACCACTAGAGCAGAGTCCCCGTATACATCAAGATATCTGATTCTCAAATCAATAGCCTCCTCGAGACCTATGATGCACGCCTCATATTCAGCCTCATTATTGGTAACGGGAAAGGTCAATCTGGAAGTAAAGAGAATGTGCGTCCCTTGAGGAGTAGTGATAATTGCCCCTATTCCACTACCGTAGGAGTTAACAGCGCCATCAAATATCAACAACCATTTGGAACCCAACTCTGCACCTTCATCCGGCAACGGCTCATCACAATCTTTCATTTTCAGGTACATGATATCCTCGTCAGGAAAATCAAACCTCATTGGTTGATAATCTTCAATTGGCTGCTCCGCTAAGTACTCTGACAGAACACTACCTTTGATAGCCTTTTGAGAAACATATTGAATATCATATTCTGTCAGCACCATCTGCCATCGAGCGATCCTCCCGGAGAGTGCTTGCTTTTCAAATACGTATTTGATCGGATCCATCTTTGAAATTAGCATGGTTGTATGGTTTAACATGTACTGTCTCAAACATTTGGCAGCCCAGGCTAGCGCACAACACGTCTTTTCGAGCATTGAGTAACGCGATTCACAATCTGTGAACTTTTTACTCAAGTAGTAAATCGCATGCTCTTTACGTCCAGTCTCGTCATGTTGACCGAGAACACAACCCATACTTTCCTTAAGAACCGTCAAATACATAATCAATGGTCTCCCAGCTACTGGGGGTATCAATATTGGAGGTTCCTGCAAATGTTCTTTTATTTTTTCAAACGCCCTTTGACAATATTCATTCCAGGTCACAGCTTGATTCTTTTTCAACAATTTGAATAATGGCTCGCATGTAGCGGTTAGGTCAGATATGAACCGAGCAATGTAGTTCAACCTCCCTAAAAACCCACACACTTCTTTTTCTGTTTTAGGCGTTGGCATTTCTTGTATTGCTTTTATCTTAGAAGGATCAACCTCAATTCCTTTTTCTCTCATAATAAACCCCAATAGTTTACCGGATCTCACCCCGAAGGTGCACTTGTTAGGATTCAGCCTTAGCCTGAATTTCCTAAGCCTCTTGAACAATTTCAGCAAATTAACCAAATGCTCTTCCTCCGTCTGGGATTTGGCAATCATATCATCAACATAAACCTCGATCTCTTTATGCATCATGTCATGAAAGAGCATCGTCATAGCACGTTGATATGTTGCCCCAGCGTTCTTCAAATCAAAGGGCATCACTTTGTAGCAAAATGTTCTCCATGGGGTAATGAAGGTTGTTTTCTCCATGTCTTCTGGCGCCATTTTTATCTCATTGTAACCCAAGAAACCATCCATGAAGGAGAACACGGAGAATTAAGCAGTGTTATCGACCAGCACATCGATATGAGGAAGCGGAAAGTCGTCCTTTGGGCTCACCCTATTCAAATCACGATAGTCTACGCACATCCACACCTTACCGTCTTTCTTTGGTACCGGTACTATATTGGCGACCCATGATGGATAAGTTGTAACAGCAAGGAAACCAGCATCCCACTGTTTCTGAACTTCCTCCTTAATCTTCACAGACATATCTGGTCTGGTTCTTCTGAGTTTCTGCTTAACAGGCGGACATTCTTCTCGCAATGGTAGACGATGAACAACCATGTCGGTATCCAATCCTGGCATATCCTTGTACGACCAAGCAAAGATATCACTGTACTCTTGCAACATCTCAATCAGACCTTGCTTGATGTCGCTTTGCAGTGCAGCCCCTATCCGGATGTTCCTGACAACTCCCTCGGACCCCATGTTGATAATCTCAATCTCTTCCTGATGAGGCAGAATGATTCTTTCTTCCTGTTTCAACAGTCGAGTCATCTCTTCTGGCAAGTCTCTATCCTCAACAATCTCTTCCTCAGCTTGAAATACCGGGTGCTCGAAGTCAAAGCGAGTCATAGGAAGTTCGTGTTCGGTGTCATCTGAAATATGAATCCTGCAAAGGAAATGGTTAAATGCTTCAAATGAGTGCAAACAAAGCTCATAACCACGTTGCCATTTATTGTTAAAATAAAAACAGGAAAAACAGGGAACACAAAATTTGTATGAGAAAAACGCCTTTATTCAATGATTGAACAGTGCATACACATAAGCAGGTGGCCCTAAAACAAAATCACTGTGCCCCGGGTAGGACACAGGATTATACAATAATCAAGAAAACAAATCATTATTGTTTTGTAGTCACTGGGACAATTTCCCGGATGGACCAGTTGCAGAGACTTTGTCCTGGCACGCTAGGCTTGATCCACGCGTCCATATCGCAATCACTATCTCCATCTTCAGAGTCGGAAACAGCATTAATCGTCTCAAAGCAGACTCCCTTTTGAGTAATCACCACCGGTCCTTTGAACTTGGGTGCTTTCTGTGAAGAAGATGCTGATGTTGGGCAATACCCTAGTCCAAACTTGTCCATCTTGACAAGAATTTCCAGCACTTGACCCCAACCCTTGGTCTCACCAGTCTGAATCAACGCTTGAGTGTCTTTGTACGAAGCCACAGCAACCTCTGGCCCTTTGCTGGGAACACTGGACTTGTCTTTGATTTGCAATCCTTCGAAGGCTTGGCAGGGCGTTTCGTGGATTTCTCCATCCACTTCAACGTACTTGAATGATGAGAGATGACTGACCAAGATGTCCTCTTCCCCACAAATAGTAACGATGCCACCACTGGCTTCAAACTTAAGCTTCTGATGCAACATGGACGTCACAGCCCCTGCATAGTGTATCCACGGATGCCCAAGTAAACAACTATAAGCTGGATGAATATCCATGATATAAAGTTCAGTGTCGAATATTTTCGGCCCGACCTGCAACGACAACGTTATCGATCCAAACACCGACTTTCTCGTTCCATCAAACACCCTCACAACCAAGTCACTTGGCATGCAAATAATTCCCCGGATATCCAACTTCATCATAGCCTTCTTAGGCAATACATTCAGAGATGATCCGGTATCCACAAGAATATGCGACATTACGGTGCCCCGGCATTCCACCGATATGTGCAAAGCCATATTATGCTCTCGGCCTCTGGGTGTTAGATCAAAATCAGTGAAACCCAAACTATGTCCAGCATTGACATGCGCCAGTACCCCCTCCAGCTGGTTGACAGAAACCTCCTGAGGTACAAATGACGTGTCCAATATCTTCAACAAAGCGTTTTGATGAGCCTCAAAACAAAGTAACAAAGATAGGATTGAAAATTTTGAGGGTGTCTGTTGTAAGTGCTCAACAATCTTATAATCGCTCTTGCGAATTAGCCTCATGAACTCTTCTACGTCCTTGAGCGACGTGTCTTTCTCTTTCGACTGGGATGTTCCACTTTCATTCACCTTGGCCTTGCCTTTAGCAATCTTCTCTGCTTCGAATTCAGGTGCGGTGAAGATTCTTCCACTACGGGTCATGCCTCCCGTTCCAACAACATTGTCAACTACCCCTGTTGGCCGGCTATTCACCTCAATCTTTTCTCCGTTACAGTACACTTCTAACCCATATGTCCATGGAACAGCCTTTGTACTCTCAAAAGGAACAGGTCCTGCTTTCGTTATTGTGATAGTCGGCCGCTTGGTAGGCGCCGATATCGTAATAGTCTTCCTTGGGATCGTAACCGTTGCAATTTCATCCTGCTTTTCAAACAATGCCTCAACAGGCTTCTCAACAGCAGTCCGATCAAATTGCAAAACCCCCTCATCCATCATGGCTTGGATACCTCTTTTCAAATCAGCGCAACCCTCTGGTTGGGTCCAGCAATCCAGACAATATTCGTCACATCCAGGGAATACACCCCCTTTCAACAATCTGCTTTTAACACAACTCAACGGTGTCTTCACTTCATTCACATCCATAACCAAGTTCAAATTATCTTCCGTTATGATAGCATTCACTCCATGATTCGGCATGGGTTGTTGTACAATATTGGGACCATCCTGACCAAAGTTAATGGCCTTACTATCAAGCAAATCTTGAACCTTATGTTTGAAAGCATGGAAACCTTCAATATTATGTCCAGGCGCCCCTGAATGAAAACCATAATGTTTACCAGCGTCGAAACCAAATGGAGGAGTGCCCGTCAACGGGGTCATCGTTCTCTTTTCAACCAGATTCAAACACAACAGCGTTTGAAGAAGTTCAGCATAAGTTGAAGGAGGTGCTTCAAATACTCTCTTTGGCCTACCCTCTTGAATTCTACGCTGAGCAGGGTGCATTCTCTGTTGCTGCCGTTGCTGTTGTTGTTGTTTTTGCTGAGTGTCGCGGTGAAAATCGGATACCAAACTATTGATTAGTTTGAATCGTTAATTCATTTTGCAACCGAACTTTGATTTGTCCAAAGGAAGGGATAAAGATCGAAATTCCCACAATGCAATGCAAATGCAAGGTTTAGAGAGTTATAGGTTCGGGGGTTGGTTAAACTTAGGGAAGGTACTAGCATCCTAAGTTTCTGTAGTACTCTACAGGAACCTCTTGTTTTATGTTTGTTTATTGCTATGTGTTTATCTGCTTAATGGTTTAAAGACCCTAGTGGTTTATATCTAAGTATACTCGATAAGGCGTCGCACCTTATGCCTACATATCCTTACGGGAGTGGAATCAGAGTATGTTTTAGTTCACCCTAAAGGGTTAGAGGAGCTCTTTGACTGTGGTCAAAGTTCCTACGGGTTTAGGGTAGTTGTTTTGATTGGGTTTAGGAGAAGAGACGAGTCTTCATTTTAAGGGAGAGATAACCGCCACAAATGTAAAGAAAAGGGTTGTAGGAAATGGTCTTTGCATCGTCTTAAGAAAAGGTCTTACATACTCGGATGGTCGCCAAGTATGCCTTTGTCGTTCTTAAGGCAAAGTCCCTACATGTTTGATTGTATTGTTTGTGGGGTGGAGATTATATCTCGCTTAAGATGATTAACATCTATTCTCTATTTGTGTTTGAGAAAGTTGTATTGTGATTGTGTGTTTCTATGTTGTAAAGATTAAGGTCCTTCCTATGGGGTAGGTCCTATCCTAAGCGATCAACTTGAATGGACTCAAGGATCGAAGGGGATATGATGCATATGATGTGCAACTACACACAACGTTGAATTATGTGTAGGTTTTTCCTTTGGACGGAATGCGATGCATGGATATAAATTGATAATGTAAATGAATTGCGATAATGTAAATTGCAGAAAGATAAACCATACATGAACGCATGAAAGCGCTAAGTGAATGTGTGTGCTTTGTGACTAAGGTAAAGCAGATAAAGATAAATGTAAATACGCATGAAAGCGCTAGGTGTAAGTGAAGGTGTTGTGAGGTGATTGAGTTGATTAAAATGTTTTAGGAGAAGTTGGTTCGATTTTAATCGTTGATTTGATTTTAGAGAAAAAAGTTGAGTTGATTTAATGAGGTTGATTTTATTTTGTTGAATAAAGTTATGGTTATTATTATTTGAGATGAAAGTAGATTAAATTGAATTTTATTTAAAAGGTTGAATAAGTTTTAGATGAAAGATTAAGCATCTAAATTATAAAATAGGAGTTTTTGTGAATAATTTTTATTTGATTAAAATGAAAAAAGAAAGTTAAATTATTAATATATTAACTATTAATACGAATTAAATTGAATTAAGGTTTTTCAATTAAAGGTATAATAGAATGAGTTATATACTTTTTTTTATAAATAAAAAGGTTTTGTTAATTAAAGTTGTTTAGAAAATAAAATTTGGTGAATGGTTATATAAATGATAGAAATTAAGTTAAAGGGATAAATTGATTAAGATTAAAGGTTGTTAGTTATTTTAAAAGATTAATTAATTAATTTTTAAAAGAAAATTAAGGGGGGATTAGCGGTGATTAGGGTGGCTAATGACGTATGTGTGCAGTGATGTGAGTGGATAATATATTGGATTACAATAATAAACAAAAATTAAGAAAGAAAAAAAAGGGGGAAACGATGAACCCTAATTCAACGAATCCCCAAACCCTCTCATCGTCGTTCTTCTTCTCTCCGCCTCACTCTTGTTCTTCACTTCCCCACCTGAAATCAAAACGAAAGCATTAACAAAACAAGAATGTGGATAGAGCTTAGAGTGTACCGAAGTCTGTGTGTAGCGGTTGATCAGATGCGATAGAGGCTCGGGCGACGACGGCGGTGTGAGAGCTTGAAGGCGATCTCGCGGCGGTTTTCGGCAATGGTGAGAGTGATCTCGCGTTAAGGAGGAAAGATAAGTTCTATCTCTTCTGATTTTCGATCTTTAGGGACTTCGTGGAACTCTGTATGGTTGTTAATCTCTGAGGTTATGGTTTACGGGAATTGTTTGTGTGAATTTTCCGTCTTTGTATCGCTAGGGTTTCTTTTTTCAAAAATACCTCTTCACCTTCGTCTCTTATATAGGCACCCATATGAGGTTCTGGTGTGAGAATCTGATTGAAATATCTTGAATGCTGATTAATAGTTGATTTTGGACCTTCCCTTTTGGGTTTAGATCAAACGAAAACCTTCCTGTTTTGGTGATATTGTAATAAAACGTGTTAATGAAAACTTTCAAATCTTGTGATTCCCTGTATCATCTGATTAATGTTTCGATCTGTCTAGGTTCAATGTCCCCAAAGATTTGAAGGGGATATTCCTCTGGATCGGTATATTCCTCAACATTGCTAATTCGGTATCTTGATGTTTGATAGGTGCGGATAACAGTTCGATTTTGGGCCAAATGGAATTAGCAGCTCAGAGCATCAACTGGACTTTTTGTCATCAGACGTAATGCACTTTGATGTTCTCTGGTGTAGACTTGCGTGAAGCTGCTCAAAGTTCTCTTGCGAACAAAAGAGACACAAGGGTATTGCCTTTTTTACTTTGTTCCCCATTCTTGTTTGATGTGCATTTGCTACTGTTGATCTTTTCATGTGCTTGGAGATGGTGCCTGGGGATAATTGGTGGTTCGATTCTAGGCGGAAATGCAAGCATGTATTCAATTGGGGGGAGCTTGTGGCACCAGTTAATTAATCTTGTTGCCCTTTTTTGCAGGTCTTCAACTACCTTTGCAGCACGGGATTTTCGTATCGATTTATCACCAACAACTCTATAGCCAACAAGGTTTGAGTGAAACCGGTAGATTCTACAGCCCTGTGCCAGAATCCTTACAATACCGGTCTTTGTTTTCGTGCGAGCATCATGTAATTATAATGTTCCCTTGATCACTCTCGTTTACCGATAGTGCCACAAATGCTAGCTCTGGCCTGATGCGACTTAGCATTGATTTCGATACTTTCCTTGTTTTACTGATAATTCAAATCTTTACGGTGGATGCAGGTTAGTTCAAAGTCCGCATACGCTAAACGCAATTATTGTTGCTGCAAGGTGGGGTGAACTCAGGTATCGAACATGTCGCCTCGATCCACAAAACGTGATAGCAGGATAGGTGGAATCGTTGGACCTACATATGGTGTGGATTAAATAACTGGGGGTTTTCAAGCTCTGCGCCACGAATGTACCAGTTCAAAGTTCAGAACAAGGACCACCTAAAGGTAAAAAAAACACGGCCAGGCGAAACATTAAAACACCAACATATCGGTAGCTAGTTCGGTCTTTACTACAATAATGTCTGCTTGAAATCATCATGTTTGCAGGTATAGAGCTTCATCAGCAGGACTCAGCCTTTGATAACAGTTAGTTTACTAACAGCGGCGAGAGATGTGGCTTTGGAATGGTTTGAGAAGATTTTGGTTTCTTGGTGATTAAATCTTCTTTTGCATAACGGGGCCAGCGGAGTTGCTACGAGACTTTGAGTAGTTATCCTATTCTGCTTGGATAATATTCTCAGGATAGGCAAGTTACGTGGTTTGGCCGGTTTAATTACTTTTTGTTGGCCATAGTGTCGTAGCTGTTGTGGTAATCAAATATTCTCGCATTTTGCAGGTGCAGTGATGGTTACGCTTAGAGAAAATAGGGCGAGACTGAGGATTAGGCAGGATCACAACGGGCCAGTAATTATCATGCCGGTGTGGTAGTACTTGGTGTTGTGAGACGGCATTATGTAGTCATAACTTCTCGACCTTATATTCAAATTCTCGCAGGCTGCATGATGTTGCTTAGAGGACAGGTTGTGATGTGTTAATTCTTAACAAATTTGAATCTTGTCTCGCGACTACCGCGACCGTGTCTCTCATTCAATTCAATAAGCTCGGTTACATTTGATGACGTGCGGTGAGTTGAGCCTCTTATATTTCATGTCAACATTGTTAAGTTCTGAGTGCTTTGTCGGATTCGTGAGCTGCTTCAATCAGGAGATCCGAGGCGTGTCGTAGGTAGGATCTGCAATTGAAGGTGTTGAGAGGAGGTAATGTCAGCCTGAAGTCTGGTTGGACTTCCCCTTTGCCGTACGGAGCAGGTTTGTAGTCGGAGATAAAGTTGAAGCTGTAACGTTGGCTGTTGCGATGACGGTGTATAAGTCCCATAGCTTTAAGGCTGATGTCATGAACTGAGTTTAGGATGAATTTGTGAATTTGTATGAATGATAACTCTTTGTTTTTTTTGTATATCTGAATTGCTTCTTGTCATTGTCATCACCTTGTGACACTTTCTTTGAATGATATTATTTTGTTAGCTTGTTTCCTGCTCAAATTACCAAACATGTAAATTTATTCTTGAGTTGCGTACGGTATCCCCAAATATTAGCAGCGGCAAATGATGCATTCGAAGCTCGGTATTTGTCATCACAGAATGGGCGTAGTATTTCTGTAACAAAATAAACCTTATAAGCCGAACTCATAAAGTAAAACATTGTCACTTGGATCACGAAAGATAACACATCAACATGATTTTGAGAAAATCCTTCGGGATTTAGAAGTTCCTCCACAGTTTATACTTGACGCATAGGTGTAAATCTGGCTTAGACTGGGAATGCGTAACAATTAATTGACCGAATTACACTTTTGCGACGCCATTTATGCTCAAAGCTTATGAATCATATCCGTGCACATCTAACGTTCACGCTTGACACCAACGGTACTGATGACCTGGACCTTGAAGTGTCGGTCAGTAATAAATCACGCTCGGCATCATTGCATCTGCACGAATCGGTTAGTCATAGCACACGCTCGTATAATAACATAAATAAGCAAGAAATAAGCATGAAGAGGTGGGATTTTATGGTCAAAAATTAGGGTGCAACAGATGCCCCTATTTAAGTTACTCCTATTCGGAGATATGGAGATTGAAATCATCGTCTCGACGAGATAGGAGGGACTTAAATACAAACATTGCGCGAATTTTTGGCCATAAGAAACCACCGAATGCATATGATATGTAATGATATGAAAATGCAGGGCGGACAAAATCTGTAAGGAAGAGGTCATGAACTGGACGCGACATGCTAGACAGAAAAGCAACAGATCCAACAAGGCGGGACCCTACGAGGACATGAACAATCACTCATGGGACATCTCCAAACATGTAACGGTAACTCATGCATCAGGGATGCGGTGGTTTTGACGATTTGTGATCGAAAGATACTTTTGCTACCGAGGTGGTGGTCAATAGTAACTCGAAATGGATCTTTTTTTATTTTGTATTTTGTAACTCAGCTGAAGCGGTAAAATGTATAACCTCTCCTGGCATCAATGGTACGGGGACCATGAGCTAGTCTCGGTCTTTGATGTCATTGTAGTTGTAGATGTTGTTGTAATTGTTGAGCTTCCCCGAGCATCATGATATGGGAGTCATGCGCCGGTCTCAGTCTCTGATGTCAAACTTCCCCTTGCTCCATGGTATGGGAACCATGAGCTGGTCTCGGTTTCTGACGTCAAACTTCCCCTTGCTCCATGGTATGGGAACCATGAGCTGGTCTCGGTTTCTGATGTCAAACTTCCCCTTGCTCCATGGTATGGGAACCATGAGCTGGTCTCGGTTTCTGATGTCAAACTTCCCCTTGCTCCATGGTATGGGAACCATGAGCTGGTCTCGGTTTATGTTGCCGAACTTCCCCTTGCTCCATGGTATGGGAACCATGAGCTGGTCTCGGTTCCTACCCAAAATGATGGAAACTCGCGAGAGTGTCCTCAAAGAGGGGTTGTAAATTTGTAGCTTGTAATGTTGATGTAGATGTTCGGCTGTGAGCCATAGTGTCATTGTAGATTGTAAGTTGTAAATTGTAACACTGTAGAATTGTTGATGTAAATGTTGTCGATGTCATTTGTAATTGTAGAACTTTGTAGATGTGATCTTGTACTTGTACTTGTAGAATTTTGGCAATTTGTAGAATGTGCACCGGGGATCTTCAAAAGAGTTGTAAACCGGTTGATACGTGGAGTGTCCTCTTGTAAGGAGATATGTCATTGATTGTACTCATAATGAACTCTCTGGGGAAAATCATTTTTGAGGAGTATCTTTGTTGTAATTGTAAGATATGTAAGATTGTTGTAGCAGAAATCCTCAAGTGGGGAAGTATCTGTAATGTACTTTGTTTTGACTTGATAATCTTGAGATAATCCACTGGGGAATGACAGATTGTCTTGAGGAAGTTGTTGTTTGTCGTTTTGAGAATAGATCTGCCCAAAACGAGTTGCTCAAATAAAGAGATCTTCTGCTTTTCGACTGTAAGTTGTTGAAGAGATCTTGTAATGTTGTTGAAGGAACGTTGCGTCTTCAATGGTGATCCTCATAATGTCAAAGTGCAAAATAAATGCACTCTTGACCCATGCTCAAAAGCTGGAGATGTTCATAGTGTGATTGCCAAAGACCGAAGTTCAATTCGGGAAACAACCGAAGAGAAACTGTCAAGCAAGACTCAACCACAGAGGCATAAACTCCAATGGGAATGTACTGAAACAACTGCCTTCCACGAGGATCGAACTTCGTGGGGGAATAGAAATATTGAGTTTTTTTTCTTTGCTTAGGGCTGACAACTCTATTTGGAAGGAGTAAGACACGCCCAAATACCCAAGGGTGAACACGATCGAAAAGATAGAGTAAAACATACAAAGGATGCACAAATGCAAATGTTATGCTATCTACTTATGTGATATGTGTATGCTTATGCTGACAAGACAGACGAGCAACGACCGAATACGGGATAAACGTCTCGAAACCAACATCCGACCAATCTTCAAAGATAGAAGTACCACTGAGGGTAGATGGAGAACCAAATGTAGGGTCCCAATACTGCTTCAAAACTTCAAAATTTCTCTTGAGGAACAGTGATCAATCCAATTGGGGATGTAACATCTTGATGAGTTTGAAACGTTGTATGAAATTGTAGATGAAGGTACCCAAACCGAAGTTTTATAGGGGATAAAATAATATCCTGGGTCTTCGTAGGGGTTGAGCTTCCTGAGGATGAGATATACATCTTGCTCCAATCTTCAAATGCCCCAAGTCACACAGTTGAAAAGCACCATCTAGAGAGGATTTTACAGAAAACATGATGCCCAAATGCCCCACTGTTTTCAAACTCTCTAGAGATTCACCGAATCTCGACGTAACTGCCCCTGATTGACGGTAAGCGAGTCACTCAAGACTTGCGCGGATGGGATTTTCTTGGGAAGAATGACTTGCCCCAAGTCAGCAAAGTCTTCAGATATCATCATCAATGTCTGTATGTCGTCTTTCTAAGATGTCAAGCGTATTTAGCACATTTGAAATATCCATTTTGAAATGGTTAATGCAACACGCATTTTCTTGAAGTTTTGAAAAGGGGTATCGCAATAACTTGTGATCGAAACCACTAGTTAGGATAAAAATTGAATCATTATTTATAAAGCCGATTTAAATTTGAGCATAGCTCAAGGAGTCAGGAAACAATATCTCATCGAGTATGCTTTCGAATTAGGCCTTACTTCAATTAGGACGTTGAAGGTTGTATATGGGTTTAATTTATGACTTGTAGAATGGAGGGAGAAAGGGTTAGTATATTTGTGCCCACCCAATTTTTGAAAGATGTTCATCATTTTTTTGATATTACCCCGCCCCAGGTTAAGAAAATGATGTTTCGGTTTGGGAGAAAGAGAACGGATCCTCAATCATGGTTTAAAAGAAAGGGGTGACTATGTTGGCTTTCAAGAGGTTTAAAAATGATGCCTTACATCATCAGTAGGGTTTTCATTCGAAGCATACAACAAGAGATCATGTGTTTTACTTCATCATCCTCCTTCCAATTCTCTGTCAGAGCGAGAGATCGGGTAAAAGTCGGCATTATAAATAATTTTGAAAACTATTTGAGTGAAAACAAATGGATTTCTTCAAGACAAACAGTTATTGCATTACTTATTCAAAACAGAAAGTTCTTACATGCAAAATATGCTTTCAATCAAAGAAATAAACATGGACAAAATGAAATAAACTTCTTCTGGGAGTCCTTTCCAGGATCTTTATTGTGCTTTCATGTAGACGGGAAAGATATGCAGAAACGTCTGGTGCGCCGCTTTCAGACACGGCGTTGACGACCTTGAATCATGCCTGGGGAGGATGAACCTTGTCGAGATAGGGGGTTATCTCGTACGTAAGGGACGGAACCCTCAAAGAACAAGACTCTATCTTTGACCAAATTTTGGACGTCTGCTTTCATGCCGTAACAACTCTCAATGTCGTGCCCCGGAGCACCTTGATGATACAGGCAAAATTTGTTGGCATTGTACCAGTATGGAAACCTCTTGGGTACCTTGGGTGGGGCTTTAGTCTGGATAGGCCCTCTTTGAATTAGAGCTGGAAACAAATCAGCGTACTTCACCGGGATAGGATCAAACTGATGAATTACTTCCCTTGGTGCATCTGGAGTCATCCTTTGATACCTTTTCCGAAATTGTCGGTGCTGTGGTTGATCTGAAGAGGCCAAACTCTGCCTAGGATGTGGTTGTCGTTCATGCTGAGCGGGCATCGCATACTGGTGCTGAGGACGGGGTGCCGGATCTATGAATTCTCTGGAAGGTCCACAGTCATCTCTATTGTTTGGGGCTATACCCAAGTTATGATGGTATTGCTTCACAAAAGCAAAAGTTAAGTCTTCCCAAGACTGAATGTGATTCCTTTGCAGATTCGTATACCATGTTGATGGTGCTCTACCCAAACTTTCTTGGAAACAGTGGATCAATAGTTGGTCGTTCCCAAGATAGGCGGTCATCTTCTGACAGAACATCATCAAATGATACCTTGGACAAATTGTACCCTTGTACACCTCAAAGGCAGGCATCTGGAATCCCGGGGGGATAACTGAGTTTGGAACTAGGTGCGGGTCATGAGCATGAAAATCAGGCGCACGGTTCCTCTTCATTATTTTCCATCGTTCCTCGAAGTCACGAAATTCATTCTTGAATGCTGTAAGCTCTGGATCGTCCATTTCCTTTTCTTGCACAGGCTGAAGTTGCATAGGAACAAAGTTGTCGGAGGGACGGCGAAGTGTCGGATTAGACCTTACTCTGAAGCTAGTCATGCGATCCATGTCTTTGTTCTCCTCACTATCTTTTAATGATACTTCCGGCTTGGTCAGATGGTCGAGACGGCGACTGACAGCAGAGAAGGAAAACCGAAATGAGCCACAACAAAGGAAAGACACGTGCACAAATGTAAAATGCCATGCAAAATGTTAATGCATAATGCAGATGCAGGAGGAGACTTCAAGAAACTCAGAGTGTTCTTCAGTATTATATTGTAGGATAAATTGAAAAACTTTTTATTTTTTGAGAAACTCTATAAAGCGAAGTACTCTTTCAAGAGTTTATTACAACGAAAGCAAAAGAAAACTTAGAACTCTATCCCACAGTCTTCTCTTTTGTACGGAGCTCCTCGGTCAGCTGATCAATGCGCTCCTGCAGCGCTGCTTTCTCGATGATGAGCCGTTCCACACACTCCTTCCAAGCCATGGTAGTTGGGGGGAGATCATCATTGGTGACAGTACTTGAAGAGGCATGAGGAGAAAATAAATCTCCTTGTGCCTTTCTCTTCCTGGCAACTTCTATTTCTGGTGTCTTCTGAAGTCTTTCCTTCTCTACTTTGAGGGTGAAGAACTTGTTCTTCCAGGCAGTCCTCAACTTCCGGGCTTCATCCAAAGCAATCCTTACTTGTTCTATTTCCTCTTCTTCGAACCAGTCAGGGTCATGAGGAGATAATACCATAGGTTCGTGAAAAGGAAAAGGCATCTTGAGATCGAGAGCCCTTTCTCGCACCCAATGCAGATAATCCTCGGAAACAGCACAGTCGGGGTATCCTGAAGCAACTGTTCCTTCCATATCAATGTATTTCCATGCATAAATGATGACAGTCTTGAGATCTGGGTCCTCTTCTCCTTTGAAATAGATCTCTTCCAACGAAGCCGGGTCAGGTACTTGGATCATAGGGTGTCCAAACTGTCTACGGGCCAAAGCGGGATTGTAACTTATACATCCTTCTCTTCCAATAAGCGGTACGTTGGGGGAACCTCCGATGCTAGGAATCATAGGCACGCCTCCATAGGCGGGATCATACCAGACAATGTTCGAATGGGTAAGGGCCATAAGTATCTCGGACCATCGAGGTGTTGCTACTTTATCCCAAAGGGACGGGTACCAAGTCAAACGAGCAATGAACCATGAGTACAGCAGGGCAGTACAACATACAATGCATCCTCCTCCTTCGGCATTCTTCGAGTGAATCGAGAAGTACGTATCAGCAAGCAAGGTGGGTACTGGATTCTTGAGTATGAACAACTTGATTGCATCCATATCAACAAAATTGTCGATTTTAGGGAACCAGAAGGTCACATAGACCAATAAAGCGAAATTGGCTTCCAATATGAGAGCCTCCTTTCTTTCGGCGTGGTAACGGACTTTTTCGATCAAAAAGTCGGCGGGGAACCCAAGGACTCCTTCCCTGGTGGTTAGGTGTGCCTGAACATCTTCTAGGCTGAGATGAGTAGCGTTTGCAATTTCCTGGTGACTGGGCGTGTCTTCCCTTCCGGTGAATAGCGGTCGAACGGTCACAGGCATCTTCAAGAGTTCTGAGTACTCTTCCAAGGTCGGCATCAATTGGTAGTCCGGAAAAGTGAAGCAGTGATACATCGGGTCGTAAAATTGAACCAATGTTTCCAACAATCCTTCTTTCATCCTTAGCTCGAGGAAGCGGAAGACTTCTCCATATTCTGCTGCGAAGGCAAAGCGATCCTCGACGAGCTCGGCTAGTTCTCTCAAGCTTTCGAGGTTGGGACTCTGAAAAATGTACTTCAGGGTTTCTCTTCTGAAATCCATGATTACAACACCTACAGAACGAATTTGAGTTTCTTGAAGTGAACAATGGAAAAAGAATGCAATGCAAGATGATTAGGACTTCATGGGATTCCTCTATTTATAGGCATTGCGGTAAAAGAAAACGTTTTATTAAATTTGAAACGGACTACATAAATATTTTTTTAAAGAGTCCCAAATAAAAGCTAAATAAAAGCTAGTAAAGACACTAAAGAAGCTTTGAATGCTGCTGCTTGAGCTGCTCTTCTAGTTGCGCTTTCTCACGGATAAGGTTGTCCACAATTATTTTCCAAATAGTGCATTGTGGGTCGGAGAAAAATAAATCCTCCATGACTTTCCTCTTCTTGCAGGGGAGTAACTCTTCATCCTTCAATTGTAGCTGTTTCTGAAGTTCATCCTTCTTCTCTTGAAGTTCATCCTTCTTCTCTTGAAGTTCAGCATTCTGCTTTTGAAGTCCAGCATTCTGCTTTTGAAGTCCAGCATTCTGCTTTTGATACTTATCATTTTCTGCCACTGCTACGTGGTACTTGTTCTTCCAAGATTCCAGCTCATGTTGAGACTTCCTTAAGGACACCTCTAACTCCTCGGTTTTAGACATAAAGACATAAGTGGGCTCTCTCCTGGGAGCTATGGGATCTTGACGGGAATATGGCATCTTTAGATCGGTTGCCCTTTTTCTGACCCACTGGAGGTATGGTTCTAAAGATACGCAGTTAGGCTTCCCTAGACTTCTCTTCCCTTTCTTGTATACCCTACGCCATGCGTCCAGAACTCTTCCTAGAAGCTCTATATCATCTTTGAAAAACATACCCTCTACTTGAACACTCTTGGGAGGTTCCTTCAACGGGTATCCCAACTGTCGACGAGCTAAGATAGGATTGTAGCTGATTCCTCCATCAAAGCTGAGCAATGGTACATTAGCAAAGTCACCGCAGCTATCAATGATTAATACTCCATCATACACTCGGTTGTACCAATCAATGTCAGAATGGGTCAAAGTCATAACCCTTGGAGACCAATGCTCTTTGCCAATGTTTCTAAAAGAGCTAGACTTCGGCAAGTGCGAAATAAACCACTTGTAAAGCAGAGGTACACAGCAAGTAATCATCCCTCCACCACGAAGGTTTCGGAGATGTATAGAGTAATATGCATTTCCCAACAGAGTTGGCACTGGGTTGTTCTTCATAAAGATCTTGAATGCCTTGAGATCGATGAACCCTTCGAAACTTGGGAATAAGAACAGCCCATAAACAAGCAAAGCAAAGATCGTCTCAAACGAAGCCTTATTAGAATAATCAGCATAGAATGAAGCTTTCTCGATTAGGAAACCTGTCTTTAACCCAAGAGTTCCATCCTTAGTAACTAGGTTGGCTTTGACGTCAGACACCTTCAAACGGAGAGCTTTAGCAATATCTTTCTCATCAGGGTCCTTTTCCAAGAAGGGAAAAGGAGATTCCTCAAGGACAGGTAAACCAACCAAAAAAGAATACTCTTCCAATGTAGGTAGCAACTGGAAATCTGGAAAGGTGAAACAATGGTAGAGAGGATCATAGAACTGTAGCAGAGTGGCAAGAAGTCCTTCATTCACTGAGCAACCCAATAAAGATATCAGCTTCCCATACTTGGTCTTGAACCCTTCTTGATCTTCGATGAAACCCCACAACTTCTTTAGGTCATCCAATTTGGGACTCTTAAAAGTATATTTCACAGTATGTCTTTTATCTGAAGTCATAGTGACCTACAATGTTCATAAGCGAAAGTAAATCCCAGTCCAATGCAGAATGATGTTATATGAATGCAACAAACACAAGTATTCACATAAGGACATAAAGATAAACAAACAAGGGGCGCCCTAGGTTTGCAACGAGCATGGAGCAAAGGTGTACCCTTCCCGAAGGTTTAAGGACTAAAGGTCGTTTGTACCTGTAGAACAAGGTTCTAAAGGGACTCAGAATCATCAGCCCATCTATCGGATATTATCAATTTCCCAATTTACTCGAGGATTAATAATATTCTCAAGAGAACTTCTTTTGAGTGTAGCTTCGCGTAGCACTATTTTGGAAGTACTTCCTTATAGTCCCGCACTACGTCCTAATAAAGGCCAAAGTTGGGTTAAGGTAACTACGGTCCTCAATATCATAGGCTCCAAGTCAAAAATAGTGAGTGTCTTCACGATTGCTCGTTCAACAGTACTATTTCGAAAGGGCCTCAACTGAGCGGGATTTTCGATTCAACTTAGTAGGGATTCCACTCCCTATAAGCCTCCTCGAATATATCACCATCCTATCTTAATTTCTCTCAAAGTTCGGGTGTAGAACTTTATCTCACCACTCAAGGACAACAATCCCAAAAGAAGCATAAGAGAAAGCATGTAAACAATTAATCAAGTAGGCAGATATAAAAAGCAGTAAACAAATAAAATAAGATAGGGAAACCCACTAGAGGAGTCCCCAGTGAAGTCGCCATTTCTGTCGCGGTGAAAATCGGATACCAAACTATTGATTAGTTTGAATCATTAATTCATTTTGCAACCGAACTTTGATTTGTCCAAAGGAAGGGATAAAGATCGAAATTCCCACAATGCAATGCAAATGCAAGGTTTAGAGAGTTATAGGTTCGGGGGTTGGTTAAACTTAGGGAAGGTACTAGCATCCTAAGTTTCTGTAGTACTCTACAGGAACCTCTTGTTTTATGTTTGTTTATTGCTATGTGTTTATCTGCTTAATGGTTTAAAGACCCTAGTGGTTTATATCTAAGTATACTCGATAAGGCGTCGCACCTTATGCCTACATATCCTTACGGGAGTGGAATCAGAGTATGTTGTAGTTCACCCTAAAGGGTTAGAGGAGCTCTTTGACTGTGGTCAAAGTTCCTACGGGTTTAGGGTAGTTGTTTTGATTGGGTTTAGGAGAAGAGACGAGTCTTCATTTTAAGGGAGAGATAACCGCCACAAATGTAAAGAAAAGGGTTGTAGGAAATGGTCTTTGCATCGTCTTAAGAAAAGGTCTTACATACTCGGATGGTCGCCAAGTATGCCTTTGTCGTTCTTAAGGCAAAGTCCCTACATGTTTGATTGTATTGTTTGTGGGGTGGAGATTATATCTCGCTTAAGATGATTAACATCTATTCTCTATTTGTGTTTGAGAAAGTTGTATTGTGATTGTGTGTTTCTATGTTGTAAAGATTAAGGTCCTTCCTATGGGGTAGGTCCTATCCTAAGCGATCAACTTGAATGGACTCAAGGATCGAAGGGGATATGATGCATATGATGTGCAACTACACACAACGTTGAATTATGTGTAGGTTTTTCCTTTGGACGGAATGCGATGCATGGATATAAATTGATAATGTAAATGAATTGCGATAATGTAAATTGCAGAAAGATAAACCATACATGAACGCATGAAAGCGCTAAGTGAATGTGTGTGCTTTGTGACTAAGGTAAAGCAGATAAAGATAAATGTAAATACGCATGAAAGCGCTAGGTGTAAGTGAAGGTGTTGTAAGGTGATTGAGTTGATTAAAATGTTTTAGGAGAAGTTGGTTCGATTTTAATCGTTGATTTGATTTTAGAGAAAAAAGTTGAGTTGATTTAATGAGGTTGATTTTATTTTGTTGAATAAAGTTATGGTTATTATTATTTGAGATGAAAGTAGATTAAATTGAATTTTATTTAAAAGGTTGAATAAGTTTTAGATGAAAGATTAAGCATCTAAATTATAAAATAGGAGTTTTTGTGAATAATTTTTATTTGATTAAAATGAAAAAAGAAAGTTAAATTATTAATATATTAACTATTAATACGAATTAAATTGAATTAAGGTTTTTCAATTAAAGGTATAATAGAATGAGTTATATACTTTTTTTTATAAATAAAAAGGTTTTGTTAATTAAAGTTGTTTAGAAAATAAAATTTGGTGAATGGTTATATAAATGATAGAAATTAAGTTAAAGGGATAAATTGATTAAGATTAAAGGTTGTTAGTTATTTTAAAAGATTAATTAATTAATTTTTAAAAGAAAATTAAGGGGGGATTAGCGGTGATTAGGGTGGCTAATGACGTATGTGTGCAGTGATGTGAGTGGATAATATATTGGATTACAATAATAAACAAAAATTAAGAAAGAAAAAAAAGGGGGAAACGATGAACCCTAATTCAACGAATCCCCAAACCCTCTCATCGTCGTTCTTCTTCTCTCCGCCTCACTCTCGTTCTTCACTTCCCCACCTGAAATCAAAACGAAAGCATTAACAAAACAAGAATGTGGATAGAGCTTAGAGTGTACCGAAGTCTGTGTGTAGCGGTTGATCAGATGCGATAGAGGCTCGGGCGACGACGGCGGTGTGAGAGCTTGAAGGCGATCTCGCGGCGGTTTTCGGTAATGGTGAGAGTGATCTCGCGTTGAGGAGGAAAGATAAGTTCTATCTCTTCTGATTTTCGATCTTTAGGGACTTCGTGGAACTCTGTATGGTTGTTAATCTCCGAGGTTATGGTTTACGGGAATTGTTTGTGTGAATTTTCCGTCTTTGTATCGCTAGGGTTTCTTTTTTCAAAAATACCTCTTCACCTTCGTCTCTTATATAGGCACCCATATGAGGTTCTGGTGTGAGAATCTGATTGAAATATCTTGAATGCTGATTAATAGTTGATTTTGGACCTTCCCTTTTGGGTTTAGATCAAACGAAACCCTTCCTGTTTTGGTGATATTGTAATAAAACGTGTTAATGAAAACTTTCAAATCTTGTGATTCCCTGTATCATCTGATTAATGTTTCGATCTGTCTAGGTTCAATGTCCCCAAAGATTTGAAGGGGATATTCCTCTGGATCGGTATATTCCTCAACATTGCTAATTCGGTATCTTGATGTTTGATAGGTGCGGATAACAGTTCGATTTTGGGCCAAATGGAATTAGCAGCTCAGAGCATCAACTGGACTTTTTGTCATCAGACGTAATGCACTTTGATGTTCTCTGGTGTAGACTTGCGTGAAGCTGCTCAAAGTTCTCTTGCGAACAAAAGAGACACAAGGGTATTGCCTTTTTTACTTTGTTCCCCATTCTTGTTTGATGTGCATTTGCTACTGTTGCTCTTTTCATGTGCTTGGAGATGGTGCCTGGGGATAATTGGTGGTTCGATTCTAGGCGGAAATGCAAGCATGTATTCAATTGGGGGGAGCTTGTGGCACCAGTTAATTAATCTTGTTGCCCTTTTTTGCAGGTCTTCAACTACCTTTGCAGCACGGGATTTTCGTATCGATTTATCACCAACAACTCTATAGCCAACAAGGTTTGAGTGAAACCGTTAGATTCTACAGCCCTGTGCCAGAATCCTTATAATACCGGTCTTTGTTTTCGTGCGAGCATCATGTAATTATAATGTTCCCTTGATCACTCTCGTTTACCGATAGTGCCACAAATGCTAGCTCTGGCCTGATGCGACTTAGCATTGATTTCGATACTTTCCTTGTTTTACTGATAATTCAAATCTTTACGGTGGATGCAGGTTAGTTCAAAGTCCGCATACGCTAAACGCAATTATTGTTGCTGCAAGGTGGGGTGAACTCAGGTATCGAACATGTCGCCTCGATCCACAAAACGTGATAGCAGGATAGGTGGAATCGTTGGACCTACATATGGTGTGGATTAAATAACTGGGGGTTTTCAAGCTCTGCGCCACGAATGTACCAGTTCAAAGTTCAGAACAAGGACCACCTAAAGGTAAAAAAAACACGGCCAGGCGAAACATTAAAACACCAACATATCGGTAGCTAGTTCGGTCTTTACTACAATAATGTCTGCTTGAAATCATCATGTTTGCAGGTATAGAGCTTCATCAGCAGGACTCAGCCTTTGATAACAGTTAGTTTACTAACAGCGGCGAGAGATGTGGCTTTGGAATGGTTTGAGAAGATTTTGGTTTCTTGGTGATTAAATCTTCTTTTGCATAACGGGGCCAGCGGAGTTGCTGCGAGACTTTGAGTAGTTATCCTATTCTGCTTGGATAATATTCTCAGGATAGGCAAGTTACGTGGTTTGGCCGGTTTAATTACTTTTTGTTGGCCATAGTGTCGTAGCTGTTGTGGTAATCAAATATTCTCGCATTTTGCAGGTGCAGTGATGGTTACGCTTAGAGAAAATAGGGCGAGACTGAGGATTAGGCAGGATCACAACGGGCCAGTAATTATCATGCCGGTGTGGTAGTACTTGGTGTTGTGAGACGGCATTATGTAGTCATAACTTCTCGACCTTATATTCAAATTCTCGCAGGCTGCATGATGTTGCTTAGAGGACAGGTTGTGATGTGTTAATTCTTAACAAATTTGAATCTTGTCTCGCGACTACCGCGACCGTGTCTCTCATTCAATTCAATAAGCTCGGTTACATTTGATGACGTGCGGTGAGTTGAGCCTCTTATATTTCATGTCAACATTGTTAAGTTCTGAGTGCTTTGTCGGATTCGTGAGCTGCTTCAATCAGGGGATCCGAGGCGTGTCGTAGGTAGGATCTGCAATTGAAGGTGTTGAGAGGAGGTAATGTCAGCCTGAAGTCTGGTTGGACTTCCCCTTTGCCGTACGGAGCAGGTTTGTAGTCGGAGATAAAGTTGAAGCTGTAACGTTGGCTGTTGCGATGACGGTGTATAAGTCCCATAGCTTTAAGGTTGATGTCATGAACTGAGTTTAGGATGAATTTGTGAATTTGTATGAATGATAACTCTTTGTTTTTTTTGTATATCTGAATTGCTTCTTGTCATTGTCATCACCTTGTGACACTTTCTTTGAATGATATTATTTTGTTAGCTTGTTTCCTGCTCAAATTACCAAACATGTAAATTTATTCTTGAGTTGCGTACGGTATCCCCAAATATTAGCAGCGGCAAATGATGCATTCGAAGCTCGGTATTTGTTATCACAGAATGGGCGTAGTATTTCTGTAACAAACTAAACCTTATAAGCCGAACTCATAAAGTAAAACATTGTCACTTGGATCACGAAAGATAACACATCAACATGATTTTGAGAAAATCCTTCGGGATTTAGAAGTTCCTCCACAGTTTATACTTGACGCATAGGTGTAAATCTGGCTTAGACTGGGAATGCGTAACAATTAATTGACCGAATTACACTTTTGCGACGCCATTTATGCTCAAAGCTTATGAATCATATCCGTGCACATCTAACGTTCACGCTTGACACCAACGGTACTGATGACCTGGACCTTGAAGTGTCGGTCAGTAATAAATCACGCTCGGCATCATTGCATCTGCACGAATCGGTTAGTCATAGCACACGCTCGTATAATAACATAAATAAGCAAGAAATAAGCATGAAGAGGTGGGATTTTATGGTCAAAAATTAGGGTGCAACACTGAGGTATCGGGATAGTAACACTAGCAACTTGCTGTGGCTGATACTGATTCCTACCTCTTCCACGACCTCGACCACCATATACCGCACTGGCGTCGCCTTGTCTCCTTCCACCAAAGGCTTTCCTTGCACCTCCAGCTGAGGTGGATTCACCTGCCTGAATCTTCCTAATCTTAATTCCGTTTTCAATCTGTTCTCCCATGAGAATCATGTCGGAGAAACTACCCATCGAGACATTAAGCAATTTGTCGTAATACGTTCCAGAGAATTTTCCAATAAATATATCAATCAACTCTCTTTCAACCAAAGGGGGATGAACCCTAGCCGCAATATCACGCCAGCGCTGCGCGTACTCCTTGAAGCTCTCACCATTTTTCTGAGACAAACTCTGCAGCTGGACCCTGTTTGGCGCCAAGTCACTATTATATTGGTAATGTTTAACAAAAGCATCGGCCAATTTTTTCCAGCTTCTAATTTGGGTGGGCTCCAGTCCCATGTACCATTCCAGCGATGGTCCCGATAAACTGTCTTGAAAGAAATGCATAAGCATCTTCTCGTCATCAGAGTATGCAGACATTCTTATGTAATAAGAACGTACATGAACTCTAGGGCATGTATCCCCCTGATACTTGTCAAATGTTGGAGCTTTGAATTTCAAAGGCACCCTCAGCCCAGGCACTAGTCCCATGGTAGTCATATCTAACCCAACAAAGTTCTGATTGGCTATCCCTTTGATCTGCTCTTCCAGCATTTTGAACCTCCTATCGTTATCATTAGGCCTTTCAAATCCCACACCTTGCTCGGAGAAAGCGTCTTCCTGGCGATCCTCGCCCCAGTTCAGATTCTCATTGCCATATCCCTCGTAACCAGCGTTACGGCCATATCCCTGTTGATTGAAAATAGGATCCCGTCCTTTGTTACCGAATCCTTGATTGACCCCACCTAGTCTATAACCGGTGTTGAAAGGCACCATCCCAGCACCGTTGTTGTTCATGTTACCAAAGCCAGCATCACCGTATCCATACCCTTGATTGGTGTTACCATAGCCATCGTAGCCGAAGCCTTGATTGTTGAAACCAAAATTACCATCACGATTACCAATGCCAAACCCTTGGTTATTGTTTCCAAAACCAGTGTTGTCACCGAACCCTTGATTAGCATCTCCAGCATTGCCAGTATCATTAACAACATTCCCATCACCACTTCCAGCATTTCCAATACCATTGTTACCAATACCAGTGTTACCATTACCAGCACTAGCGCCAGTATTTCCATTTCCATTGCCATCATCGGCACCAACTCCACCACTTGTGGGAACGACCACTGTAGGTATCCCATCCTCCCTGCGAGGAGTTCCAACAGAGTGATAATCAGTATTTCCATTCGCCCGCACCAGCAGCGGTTGCACCAGAGTCTGGAGATTCTCCTGGCCCTTGACCACAATTTCCATTGCTTGCATAAAAAGTGCCAACTTCTCACGAATTTCTTGCATCTCGACTTGAATTTGATCCATGATTCTCTTGCAGTTGTTCCTGGTAGAATAACGATGCATTCTCTGGTTGTCAATCCTGAAACCTGTGAGATGCAGGAAATAAGACACAGATTCAAAAAAAAAATACAGGTCATGCAATATGAGTATGCAGATGCAAATGTATAAGTATGTTATAGGTTATCTTCCCCCCCCCCCCTCGATTCTAGTTTCAGAGAGAAGGCCATCACGACAATGGAGTCCCAATCATGAAAGCAAGGAATCAGAAAAACTTCATACATAGACAAATGCCAAGAGGCAGAGTACAAAGATACAACTGAAAAGACCTCGGCCAACAAGCCTGGCGATGGTCAAAATACAAGTACAGATAACAAAAGCAAAGCAAAGATAAATCAGGCCAAATGGCTCGCTCTGACATCTTCTAATATCCTCAACGTCTCCGAATGACCTAGTCTGGAGATTAGCTCCTGTATCAGTAATGCATGTCGCTCAGCAGTGGATCTCAGATTTTTTGGCGTCGTCCTTGCAGGTTCCTTCGCCAAAACACTCGTCGAGTCTGCATCTCTTGAAGCCGGCCTTCAATTCACAACCTCTCAGCTCCTTGCCAAGGTCACTCACTCTAAGCTCAGCAGCGCTCCTAAGATATGTCTCTTCAGCAATCTTTGCATCATGGGCTCTAATTTGCGCCTCTAGCGTGGCAATCTGTAGCTTCAGCTCATCCTCACGCTCCTTTTGCTTGGTAAGCGTGGTATTCCATAATGTTTCCCACTTGCCGAGTCGGGAATAAGCTTTGTTTAAGAGTTCCTTCTTGGAAGCAAGCACCTTGCTAACACCGTTCAGGGCTACTCCCACTTTTTCCCTCTTGTTGGTCTCTTTAGTCAAATCTGAACCCAACCTATTAATCAACTCAGTCTGTTCCTTCACCGTGAAGGTAGCTTTATTCTTCTCATGACGCAACTAGAAGATCTCTTTCTCTAACTCATCATTGGCTTTCTTCAATTCTTCGTTTTCAGCCAACAATTTGTTATACTTCTCAATCTCTACCGAAGTAGGTACCTCAATCACTGGAAGATACAAAGGTTCCACAGCAGGATATGGCATCAAGGAAATCCTAGCTCTCTCGTGGATCCAAGCCAAATAAGGATTATAAGCTTTGTTGTTGCTCTTACCAAGCAAAGTTTTCCCTCTCCTATGGATGTTAGCCCATGTCTGTCTCAACCTGATCAAAACAGCCTCGTCTAATAAGCCCGTGAGATACAGAGATTCCTGTATTTCAACCTCAATAGGAGCATCTCTCAAGGCATAACCAAACTGTCTCACCAACAGAGAAGGGTTATAGTTGATACAGCCTTTTCGTCCAATCAAAGGGACATTAGGAAAGCCACTGCAACTATATATAATATCAGTGCCAAGCATACTCTGATCAAACCAAATGATGTTCTCAGCAGACATCCCCATCAACCGGGAAGACCAATCCAAAGTATCAACAGCATCAACAAAAGGTCCTGTCTTCGGAAGATGCCCCTGGAACCACCTGTACAAGAGAGGGAGACAGCAAGAAACATTCTTGCCACGACGTTTCTCATTCTTATAGTGAATAGAATGATAAACATCGCCCAAGAGAGTAGGAACTGGATTCTTCGAGGCAAGGATCAAGAAGGCATCTGAGTCAACAAAATCTGGCACATTGGGAAACAAGACAATCCCATAGATGCAGACAGCTAGAATGGCACTGAAGGCAACCCAACATCCACTATTCGCGCATTGTGTAGCCTTCTCAACCAGGACAGACAGGTGAAAACCATAGGCTCCGTTCAGCTTGACCAACCCTCCAGGGAACTCAGAAGCGTCTAAACTGACAATCTCAGCAAGTGTAGCCAACTTAGGCTCAACATCAACATGTATAAAGGGCATCTGGTCTAACACAGGAACTCCCAACCTAGCAGAATACTCCTCCAAAGTGGGTGCCAAAATATAGTCGGGGAACAGAAAGCATCTCAACTGAGGCTCATAAAACTGCATCAAAGTATACACCCCAGTCGTCTCAAATGCTGAAGGTTTGTACAACAAACTAAGCAATCTCCCATAAGATACTCTGAACTCAGCCCTCACTCTCTCATCTGCTAGAGCAACTAATCCCAGCAAGGAACTGATATCTGGCGAATGCAACCGGTAAGCAATTGTCCTCTTCATGGACTCCATGTCTGGCCAGAAGGTACACTAGAATCAGAGGGGAATGATCACACCTGCAACATAAATACACGTTAATGAAATGCAAACATGAAAATGCACATGCATATGCAAACAGGAGATCAAGTGCAATGCTGATGAATTGTGCTGCTTTGTACTGAAGCCTGAGAACCATCAAATCTTCGCCTCAAACTAAACCAACCACTCAAAAGAGCCATGTAACCACATCTCACTGACAGAGATAAACCAGGTACTCTAAGGTCAAAGGTTTCCTGCAAACAGACCTACCTACCCCTCACAGGTATGTACTTAACTCGCATACGAGGTACGACATCCTATGCGGGTTCAACGTTACAGACTTTCAAGAGCGATGATACGATACCCAGAAGGTGTGGCATCATTATCCCTTGAAGCGGCCTCACTTAGCTGAATCCCAATTGATAGCTCCCCAGAGTCGACAATCCTCGAGTCAGACAACTTGTCGAGCCCTAAGGGCCAGGAAAGAAGCATCAAAGAGAATCTCGTCCAAGCGCAGATTTCACGGCTAGCTGGTGCGAGCTAAGCAAGCAGGCTAACCACTACTCTCTACTTCTAAGTCTATGTGCAAACTCAAGCCCAGGTCCGGCTTATCTCTCAATATAACCCTCTACCCAACACAGCAACAATAATAGAGTACTGAAATTAAAGGCAGAAAGGTAAATACATACAAAACCCCCAGACGGGAAAACAAGCGCTAGGATTGACTCGCATAGGGAACCGTTGGAGTCCCCAGCAGAGTCTCCAGCTGTCTCTACTGCGAAAATCGGCGCCGGCTATGACAGAAGAGTCGCCACCGTGCGTTATTTATCCCAAAAGAGGGAAAGGAAACGCTCAGAGTAAACCTAACGCAAAGAGGGAAAGGAATGGTCATCGCAACCAAATCCTGGATTCGGGAGTCGGTTACGCAAGGGGAAGGTATTAGCACCCCTCACGTCTGTCGTACTCGACGGGATCCACGCTTGTTTTCTATCTAAGGGTGTGTTATTCTATCTACTCTACAGGTCTGGGTTAAAAAGAAAAGAAAATGACTCGGCAAAGTATCGCACTTTATGCCTACGTATTCCCGTCTGGAACGAGAAATCAGAGTCAACGTAGTTCGCCTACCTACGGGAAAGGAGGGGAAGGTTGCTCGCTAGGATATCGCATCCTATGCCTACGTACTTTCATACGGCATGAAAGATTACAGCAAACGTAGTTCGGGCTACGGAAGACACAAGCTTGTCTGACTGTTTTTATCTCCTTCTGAAAAGGGTTTTCCTGATTAAGGGTCCAAGCAGACAAAAATAGAGTTTGAATGTTTGTTTGAGTTTTTTACGAAAGAAATGTTTTTTAGTCTGTTTGCAACTTGCACTGCACTAAAGACTTGTGATCTGAGAGTGACTACGTCGAATGTCACCCTAAGGGTACCATACTAAGCAGCCAGATTACTGAAGAGTGACCCTCCAGCAACCTTTTCTCGAATAGCTTAAGGCTCATAACGTACAACACGCGTTATCCTTATTACTGTGTTTTTGAATTGTTTTGAGACGAGAAAAGAAAGACGCTCTAAAAAGCCTATGGTTGAAAAGGAAACTAACCTAATATTATCATGCATGGCTCAAAACCTAATGTCTGTCATAATTTCCTCTTGCACAGAGGAAATCAGAGATCCTAGGGGATAAACAGCAAAAGACAGCAAACAATTACAGTAAACAGCAAAATGCATGCAATGCAGCAATATAAGAGAGGCAAGGGAGAAGACAATAGGCAAGAGGAGACAAGCTCCACCTCAAACCTAAAGGTAATCAACACAAACAAACAGACAATAGAGAGAAAAACAAAAGACACATAGGAGGTAGCCCAAGCAGCAGCAACTAACTCCTACAGCAAACAGCAACAACAAGCTCTAAACAGCACAGTTGAAAAGACACCAAAGGCTTCATCTTCAAGCAAGCTTCTATCTTCAAGCTTCATCAATCTTCAAGATCCAACAAGCACACTTCAAGAGGAGGATTAATCATCAAGATCAAGTTATAATGTTAAGGAACTTAATGACAACCAAAGGAAATCACTAAGAACTCAACATTGCAAATGAAAGGTATCCTCAAAGTTCTACTCACTTGGGCATACCACTCATCCCTCCTAAGGAGAGATGGAGTTTCCCAAGGAGGACTTTATGTCATTGGATAGAATAGAGGCAAACAATGCACTCCATGTTTGAAGAAAAAATCAAAACTAGGTCTAAGGCACTTCCTATAACCCTAATTTCCTAAGCTCTTAAGAAAACCTCCACAAGAAGAAAAGCCTTCAACTCCAAGCTTCAATATTCAATCCCAAGCATCTTCAATGAATCCAGAAGCTCCAACAAAAAGAACTCAAGCTTAAACCCACTCCAAAGCAGGTAACCAAACCAGACAATCCAAAGCACTCAAGAGAGGAAACCACAAATACAATCCACTTGCAAAATACAAATAAAATAGAAAATGAAGTTGCAAAATTCTAATAAAATTCCTAGGGTAACATACATGTTTGAACAAACTAATGTAAAAAGATTGAAGCCTAAATCAACTACTAAGTCATCTAAACAATTCCTAAAGTGAAATAGGTCAAAGGAATCCACAAGTTTGGGAGGGTCCTAATCTCAATACCTAAAACAGAAAAATTCTAGGGGAACATGAATATCTACCCTAAAACATACTAAAAAATAAAAGCCGAACTCATCACCAATTGGAAGAACTAAATTCAACAAAATAGGTGAGCAATTATGCAAAATTAAAAGAATTAAACAAAATAAGAAAAATCAAATTAAATTGAAAAATGCATGAAATTGTATTTTATTGATTTCAGAAAATCACAAACTCTCTCAAGATGATGGAGGTATTTTGAAAATAATTTTATGATCAAGAATGAATTTAATATGATTTTTGGAAGCAATAAAGCATTTAAAATAAAACAAAAATGAATAAAAGAAATAAAATGCTGAAATAAAACATGAGCCCTTGGATATGGAGATTGGTCAAGCAATCTAACGCGCTAGAGCTTGCCAGTGAATTAAGTGAAACGACCGTGTTTTGAATTAAAACTTCTTCTCCTCAGATTAAAACACAAGCGTTGGATCTTCAGGTCAGTCAAAGGTCCAACCTAGATCTAAGGGTTCAGACATCATCTTCTCCAAAATTCAGGCAGGCCAGGTGGAGATCAGGGATGGTGGTTCATGGTGGCCGGAGAAGACTTCGGTCGTCTTCTCCGGCGAAGGTCCAGGTCCAGGCAACCAAAAATAACAATCACTACACCAATTCCACTCAATCTTCAACGTAGATTCCAAATCTTCACTCAAAATCCTCTAGATCGTGCTAGGTTTCAAAATACGAATCCATTTTCAGAAATCATGTCAACTTTGATCATCACTAAAATCCAAATTATTGGTATAGAAATCATCCTCATGTTGCCTACATCATCCTGATCTAAACATCTAGCATTAACTCCTCATGAATCAAGAGATTCAGGTCCAAACAGATCTTACATGTCATCTTCAAACATCACCAATTGAGTCCAAATCAAGCCTAAAACGATCTATGCCTTGTCTAGATCCTAACCACTAGTTCAATTCTAACTACATCATGCTAGTTCATGTGGAAATTCGAAGTTTACTAATCTGATGTAGATCCACTAACAGAGATGCTTAGAGCTTGATTCAACCTCCAAAACCTTCCAGAATCTTTCAAGGATGCAAAAGGATGATGTTTCAACCTTCAATTTGGCTTGAATTGGTTTGAATCTCAAAACACGATTTCAATTTGCAGCTGTGAAATTTCAAATGTTTTCTCTGGTTCTGGCGCGAAATGAAGCTCAACCTTGATCTGAACTTGCTCTAATGAATATATAGAAGAGTTTCATGGGCTTTTGGATCCAAATTGAAGCCCAAAACAGTAGTTTGCATTTTCTGGTTTTTTCATCCAAATTCACTATGACAGTCGTGTATTGAAAGCTTTGCATTGGTTCTAGAAGCTTCCAACCAGTTGCGAAATCCCTTGTGAATGTTTCTGGACCAACAAGGAGTGTTGAATTGCCTTGGTAATTGATTTTGATATGTGACTTGTTCATGAAGTAACAACATTGAAAGTCATGGAATTATGCCTCAAATAAAAAATGTAAAAGTGCCAAAGTGTTCAAAATGAAATTTCCAATCAGAAAATGTACCCTCTTGCTTGGTTTGAGGCATCTAGCACAAAATCACATTTTCCCCTCCTTTAATCATTTGAATTTTCTTCCTTTTCAAAACCAATTCAAGTGACTTTTTGATATGAGCCAAACTAAACTCTCATGACCACTTGGTTGCACTCAAAACATCATTTTAAGCAAGTTCCATGTTGAACAAATTTCCATTTGAAGCTTGGAAGTTGGAGATATGGACCTATGATTGAAAATGACCTATAATCTCACTTTCCCAAAATACCCCTGACTTGTAAACCTCATAACTTGAGTTCTACAAATCAGATGGAAGACTTCTGGTACAATTTAGAAAGCTAAGATCATTAGGAACAACGTTCATGTTGACCAAAAGTTCAGGTGAAACCTCCTTCTAGGTCAAAAATAGCCTTGAAGTCAGATGATTTTCACAGACAAATTTCAGAATCATCTGAGGACCTATAACTTGTCTGGACCATAACTTGAGTTCTATAAATCCCATTGAGTACTTCTAGTACTCAAATTAAAGGTATTGAGATGCTCTACAAGTTTCATGTTGGCCAAAGATCCATTTGAAACCTGTATCTTGACTTATGTGTCCTTGAATTTAGGCACTAAATAGGGTAATTTGCACTGAAACCCTAATTTAGCAACTTCCCACATTCTTGATTCTTCTTGATTTGATCTTGGAACAACACCACAAATGTCTTATCACATCATTTCATGAACTCCATAACCTCAAAGTAGGCTTTGATACTCTTCAATTGCACAATTGACCTAGGGTTGATCCAGATGAAACCCTAATTGCTTGCACCTCAATTGTGGCTCTTGCATTTGACACAATGGCTTGACTTAGCTCCAACATGGCTCTCTAGGCACTCCATGAGCTCTATACACATCTCATATTCACACATCATGCTTCACATCCCATGGATGATCCTCAGCTGATCAAGACCTCCCACCACCTCCTGATGACTTGGATGACTTCTCAAGCTTGGATAAGATTTCTTGCTAGGCTTCTCTTGATAATAATCACACTTGATCCCCTGTTGGATGAATGATATGCCATGATATACAAATGATAGAACTATGCAAATGATAATGCAATGAAACATAAACCAGGTAAAAGATGTTGAGCAAATTTTAGGGTGCAACACAAGGTACTACTGACTGACTGTGGAAACAGATTGTTTCAAGTTTGCAAAGAAGTGCCATAAATGCCAGATTTATGCGGACAAGATTCATGTGCCTCCGAGCCCTCTGAACGTTATGTCATCACCTTGGCCATTTTCCATGTGGGGAATTGACGTGATTGGAAAAATTGAGCCCACGGCATCCAACGGACATCGTTTTATCTTGGTAGCTATTGATTACTTCACCAAATGGGTTGAAGCGGCATCGTATGCTAATGTTACCAAGCAGGTGGTGGCCAGATTTATCAAGAAATATATTATCTGCAGATATGGAATCCCGGAGCGGATTATCACTGACAACGGTTCAAATTTAAATAATAAGATGATGAAGGAATTGTGCTAGAGTTTCAAGATTAAGCATCACAACTCTTCTCCTTATCGGCCCAAGATGAATGACGTTGTTGAAGCGGCCAATAAAAATATAAATAAGATCGTTTAGAAGATGGTTGTGACCTACAAGGAATGGCATGAGATGTTGCCTTTTGCTTTGCACGGTTATCGTACGATGGTACGCACATCAACCGGGGCGACTCCTTTTTCATTGGTGTATGGTATGGAAGCTGTCCTACCATTGGAGGTTGAGATTCCTTCTTTGAGGGTTTTGCGCGATGTCCAACTTGATGGGGCAGAATGGGTGAAAGATAGATTGAATCAGCTCAGTTTAATGGATGAGAAGAGGCTGGCTTCTCTAGCATATGGTCGGTTGTATCAGAGCCGGATGAAGAAAGCTTATGATAAAAAGGTGTGTCCTCGAAGCTTTCAGACGGGCAATCTTGTGCTGAAAAAGATTCTCCCACCACAATCAGATCACAGGGGCAAATGGACTCCCAACTATGAAGGTCCATATGTCGTTAGAAAGGTTTCTCTGGAGGAGCCTTACTGTTGTCCACCATGGATGGTGAGGATTTTACATCCCCTGTGAACTCGGACGCAGTTAAAAACTACTTTGCTTAAATAGACCCGCTGGACAGAAAAAAAAGAGTCCAGGCAAAAATGGGGCTTCCCGGCGAACCATAAAAAAGGGAATAAAAGGTTCGGGAAAAAGTTAGGGATAAAATTGAAAAAATGTACACCCGCGAAGTTGAAAACTTGAAAAGGGCGACTTCGGAAAAAAAGGGTATCCCGGTGAATTGAAAACCCGCAAAGGGCGGTTCACGCAAAAGTTAGGGATTTGAAAAAGCAAATGACTGCGGTCCGAGTTTGATACTGCGTTGCTTAGTGGTTTGGGAGTACCTGAGGGTCGTATATCCAAAACAATCTCTTCCGAAGATCGAGTATCGGGAAAGCGTCAGAGTCAGGCGAGTCATAGGAGGATCAACTCATGGTGTTCGCCTGTACCACGTTGCCGACATGTATACAAATTTTCATTGTGCTTCTGTAATATTTGTATTTTACTTGTGCGTAACTTCCTCTTTTCAGGAGTTGCATCCAGTGTACAAAATTTTGCCTATTTACAGGCTTGTTATCAATAAAGCATGTTATTCAGTACTTGATGCTTGTTCTTTATTGTTTTGTTTGTGAAAAACGCCGATGTTTTTGATGGACTTGCATGTGCATAAACTTGCTGGCCCTTGCCAATAATTGCTAAAACTTCGAATTGACTGAATGAATGTCACGGATACTAACCGGGATAGATCTTGTTGTATAGATTTGTTTGTCTCGTTTATGTTTTGCAGGGTTCTCACCTTTGAAGCAAACAGGCAGGGAAGTTGTGTTTCCCCAGCCGGAGTCCTGTGACATAGTGATGGTATCACTCCTCCGCAGATGGAAGTCACAGCTTATCCCAGAGAGAGTTGAGATGAAGGTGCATTCCCAACAGTGAGTATGTGCACTCCATCCCCAGCATGGGTAACTCCCACATAGTATAACCAAGTCGTCTTTGGTTCAGAAGGATTATCCCCGCGAAAGACTGTTTTTCCTTCTCCCCAGCAGGTTGTTTTTCCTCCGACAGGATGAACACCCCCAACAGAGTTCGTAATTTCAAGCTTGTGAGTTGTTCCCCAATAGGATGGTTATCCCCAGCGGATTTGGTTTCACCTGTCCAGCATTTATTTTTGATGGAATGTCTATGATACCTGGTTATCCCCAACGGATTGGGTCTTGTCTTCGGCATTTATTTTGCTGAAGCGCCTCTTGGCATCTTTGCATTGTGTATATATCATCATATTTGCATCTACTTAAACGCGTAGCATTTCCACGCCGTATGGAGCATTACGCCATTGTCAAGCATATGCATTCTGAACATAAACCAGGTTGGTTACCTCTTTGTTTTCAGGTGTCGTTCCCTGTAGAGGAGTGGGATTCTTGCTCAGAAGGATTTCTAGATATTCAAATTCTCGGCGTGAGATAGGTGATGATAACGTTCGTCCCCTAACAGAGTTTTCTAGGTTAAGTAACTTTTCTTCCCCAGCGGGATTTTTCTCAGGTTGCTGTTACATCAGCATTACAAGATTTCATGCCTTAAACTTTCGGAGTTGTCACTAGTGATTTCCCCACAGAGTGTTTGGTTAAGTTTCTCATATTCCCCAACAAAGTATTCTTCAAATGTATCCGTGTTGACAGAATGGTTACCTGTGATGGACAGAATTTGTTATCCATGTTGACGGAATTGCGCCTGTGATGGACAGAGATTGCGCCTGTGTTGACAGAGATTGTTACCTGTGATGGACAGAGATTGCGCCTGTGTTGACAATGATTGTTATCCGTGTTGACGGAATTGTTTCCCCGTGCTGACGGTGATTGTTATCCGTGTTGGCGGAAGTTGTTGCACCCCAAAATTTTCCCAACATTTCTTTACCTAGCTTGTGTTTCGTTTCATTCACATTAGCATTATCATTTGCATTTCATTGACATGTATGCAGGAGATCAAGAGGTATGAGTACCAATAAAGAGCTACACAAGACTATGAAGCTAGCCAAGAAGATTATTCAAGTGGTCAAGGGTTGATATCTTTGTCAGAGAAGTTAGAAGATCCTAAGAGAGAGTGGTTGAAACCAAGAGGGTGTGCCTCCTAACTTGAGAGTTGTGGAAAGACCTCAGATGATTCTGAAGCCAGGAATGTAGACTTGAAGCCTTGAGAGAGCTTATGAGATGTCTTGAAAGCCATCATGAAGCCTAGACAGGTCATTGTGCAAGATTAAGAAGACCCAACCATGAGTGGTGTAATTAGGGTTTGACTGGGTCAACCCTAGGTCAACTGATGATTTGAACAAGGTTGAGACCTAATTCAAGAGCCATGTGATCATGGATTGATGCATTGAGATGCTATAAGGATTATTCCAAGGTTAACTCACCATGATTGAAGAGTTTGAGAAGTTTCAAGCTAGGGTTTCTAAGGCTTGACAGTGTAAAATCCCCTAGTTTGACCCCTACCTTCAAGGTAGTTTAGCTCAAGGTGTGATTGTCATCTCACCTTACCCCCAACATGAATGTTGTAGAGATTTTTCTTAGCTTTAATTTGATTACTAGAAGTCCTTGATAGGATTTGTAGAGCTCAAGTTATGACTTTGACAAGTTACAGGTCATCTGAGGTATGTGAATCTGGGGCCTTGAAAGTCACCCAATTGCATAAAACCTTTTCCCAAGAAGGATGATTCCTATGAACTTTTGGTCAACATGAATGTTGTTCCTTATCCTCTTAGATTTCTAGAGAGTACTAGAAGTCCTTGATAGGATTTGTAGAAATCAAGTTATGGCTTTGACAAGTCAAGGGCATTTTGGTCATTTGGAGATTACAGGTCATTTCAACCACAAAGCCATAACTCCTATTTCCAAGCTTCAAATGGAAAAATCTTCAACATAAAACTTGTTCAAAATGATGTTTTAAGGCTAGTAAGGAGATCATGAGATTATGGAAAGGCTTGAAGCTCAAAGTTGCAAAAATGACCTAAAATAAGGGCATAAGTTAAATAAACCAAAGTTGGAAATTGATACTTTCAACCTACACATCCAAACCATGGCATGTAATATATCATTTTGACTCTCGAAAACATTCTAAGAACATTGGTTTAGCCACATTTTTGAGTTGAGATTCAATTTGTGGACTTGCTTTAAAAAGTGATTACTTGCATATTAAGTAACATTTGCAAAACTCAAAATCAAGGCATGAGCAAGGCCCTTGGCAAGCTAAACTCTTCCAAAATGTCACTAGGGGAGAAATTGAAAGAGATTGGGATGGTTTTCAAGCTGCATAACAGAATTATGCATGTCATGATAAGTGAGTGAAAATCTCATGACATGAGAAGTGGAAACTCTCATTAGAAGGATCTAGAGGGTTCTAGATCATCCAAACATCATCTATATATTGAGTAGAGATGATCCATTGAAGAGGTTGGTGATGATTGAAGGAGAGAGCATAAAGTGAGATTGAAATTTCTTGAATTGCAATTGAAATCGGTTTCACCAAATTCTCCATTTTCCTTCCATTTTCTTGATTGAAACTTCTTCCATGGATGTTAAAGAGTGATTCCAGATCATAATCAAGAAGGATTCGTGGCTAATTGGTGCTCTTGAAGTCATAATTTTCCACCTGCAACTCACCATCGGGTTTCAAGATTCAAGCACTTTCAACTGGTTCTTTTGCATACATAAGCAAGAAGAAGGTTCATTGATCGTGTCCAGAAGATTAGAGAGCTTGATTTGGAGGTTTAGGGCATCTGTTCAACCAAGATTTTCAGGTTGGTAACTTTCTTCCTATAGCATGATTTAGGTAGAATTAAGTTGAATTAAGGTGTTAGATTTATTGTAGAATGGTGTAGGATGGATTTTAGATAGTTAATTGGAGAATTAGAGATAAAATAGGTGAATTACCATTTTTGGTTGAGAATTAGATATGGTGAATCTTGAGGTTTCAGAGGAAACTAAAGGTATGGTTGAATTCGTGGCAAGATTTGGGACAAGATTCATGTTTTGACCATTTGCAATGGAGGCCTGTAGAGAGAACTAGGGTTAAGGATAGTGACCGGAGCACCACCGGTGGTGGCCGGAGCTGGGCGCGAAGCTCAGATGTTCAAAAGGTAGGAGATGATCAGAACACCCTTGGATCTTGGTTTGACCTTTGACTGGGAGCTCATCCAACGGCCACGTTTTAAACTTGATTTGTGAAGGATCTGAAGAAATGAAACGCAGCGTTTCATTTATTCAGTGTTTTGGGCTTAATGAATTAAGTGATATTCACACCCCCCTGATGTCCCAACCCAAAGTTTGTACTGTGTTTTGTTGCTATCCACACCGTGCGTTTATTCTTTTAATTGGATTTTCTTTTAATTTTCATTTTGTTCATGGTTCTTATAAAAATCATAATTAATTGAAAATTAATCCAATTAATCCCATTCTTTTTGAATTTTACTCATGATTGAGTCTAGTATTTTTTAGAGAAAAAATATTTTCATTTCATGTAATTTCTGATTTAATGGGAATTTTACATTTTAATTGATATTAAAATGGTTATGTTTGATACTTGATTTTGTGGAATTTTGTGTGACCATGTGATGATGATTTTGATCCTGATTTTTTGTGTATGATTAGGTTAGACATGTATGATCCCATAGAAGTTTTCTCACATTTTTGTGATGAAAATAGGTGTGCTTTCTAGATTGATATTTAGGTGCTCCCTTTTAGGGTTTAGGTTTGATACCTTGTAATGTAGAATTTAGTTCTAGGTCTAATTTGATGATTTGATCTTTGAAATTAATGTGGTAGAGTCATGATTGACCTAGGTTCCCATAGATATTTTTGTAGGATTTTACAATTGAGTTTAGTATTTTAGTTAGGACTAACTTTAGTACTAGGTTTTAGGTGATTCTAACTTACTAATTAAACTAGTTTAACTCATTTAGTCCCCTTAGATTAGGGTTTGTGCTTGGTTTGCCTTTGGTTGAGATTGAAGACAAGTTGAAGACAAGGTGAGGATGCTTGAAGTTGCTTGAAGTTGCTTGGAGCTTTGGAATTGCTTGTGCCTGGAGGTGTCTGATGAAGACTTAGGAGATAGGAAACATAGGGAGAGCCTTATAGTTAGAATGATTTCTTTCACAAATATGGAAAGCATCTTGTGCTTCCATTCCTCCTAATGATTAAAAGTCCTTCTCAGATATTCACATCCCTCCTTTGGAAGGATGAGTGGCTTTATCTGGGAAGTAGAACTTTGAGGGAACCAGTCTCTCATAATGATGAACCCTTACAGTCTTCCTTTGGTTGTCAGTAAGCTGTTTATCATTTCCCCTCATCCTGTTAAATAAATTGTCTTCTGGTTTGAGTATCTTGAAAGATGTTAGACTTGAGTTTGAAGATGAGGACTTCACTGAAGAGTGTGGAAGGGGATGATTCCTTGAGCATTGCCATTTCAGCGGAAGCTTGAAGAGCAAGAACAGGTTGATACTTGAAGATCCAATGGAGATTGAATGAAGAGTGATGAGTTCCTTGCTTGAAGAAGATTGAAGGATGAAGTTGACACTTCTATGTGATTACCCTGAGAAGCTGAGGCTTGTAGATGAAGAGAGAAGACCAAGTTGATACTGGTAAAGCAAAGAGAGCTGAAGCTTGAGAACTAAGTTGATACCTATGAAGAGGATTCAATTGAGATTGAGTGTAGAGCTGAGGCTTGAGGAATAAAGGATGGGTTGATACTTACACTGATGCATTGAGAGCCTGAAGGAATCAATTTGATACTTGTAGTTAGGAGTGAAGCCTGAAGGTGGAATTGACTGAAGAGCTGAAGCTTGGAGAAGAGGGAATAAGTTGATACTTATGTTGATGGGTTGAAACCTTGGAGGAGCAAGTTGATACCTGCCAGTGAAGCTGATAGCCTTGAAGGGTGATTAAAGTCTGAAGACGGAGCTGCTGTCAGAGGAGCTTTGCTGTGAAGCTGTGGGAGGGGTTGATCTGCTTTCTTTCCTGTCTGTTTGCTTTCTGTGCAACTGTATTGCTGTGACTTGTTTGACTTGCTTGATGCATTAGAATAAGTCCGTATCTAGATTGACTTTAATGTAGGAGCATGATTGCACTAGAGGTTGAGTTGCTCCCTCTGCTTGTATTGTTACTGTATGGCTTTGCTTGCGGGTATTCGGTAGAGCCCAGCTCCCTTGCCCATGTGGTTTGTGTTGCTTGACAACATTTTATTTTTTTACTGTATCATTGCAGTTATTCTATTTTGATTGATAGCATGTTGTTCCTGCTGTATGATTACTGTTATTTATATCTGGCTTGAGGTCGAGACGAGCTTGTGGAGGCTGATGCCCCATACACATTTCCTCCCTCACTTGCATTGCATGTATTTTACAGTCGTTTACTGTTTACTGTTTAAGCTGATGCTTTATCTGTTTCTGTTATCATTGACATGATCCCCTAGGAATCTCACTTCCTTTGATAAGGAAGTGATGATTAGAACTTTAGGTTGAAACCCATGCATGATAACTTCTAGGAGATCCCTGTTTCAAACTTCAACCATAGGATGAATCCTTGGCATGACAACATTAGGACTTGATAGTCTCCCCGTAGTTGTCCCTCTCTCTTCTCATCTCGAAACAAAATAAAATACAGTAATAAAGGTTAACTAACATCGTACTGTCGCACCTCGAAAAAATCACGGAGACATTTCGGAGAAACGACCCTCGCGCGAAAGGCGCGGAAATGCGGTTCGACAGAGTCGCCACCGAACTTTATTTTTCCCGAATAAACAGGAGAGGAAAATATCGAGAAAACCTCTTAAAACGAAAGGATAGGAACAGGGCTGTCGCAACCATGTTCCGGGTTCGGGAGTCGGTTACGTGAGGGGAAGGTATTAGCACCCCTCACGTCCGTCGTACTCGACGGGAACCTCTTAAGGTAATTGCGGGGAGTGTTGTCTAGGTTTACTTGTTTTTCTTCTCGTTGTTAAAGGTAGAATTGGTAGGATAAAAGGTAAAGACGTTAGGGGAATGGGGTGGTTAGAAGATAGGGTGCTCGCCAAGGATTGGGGCCCTTGTGCCTACGTATGCTCATTCGGACGAGAATGAGGAATCAGAGCGTCGTAGTTCGACTACGGGAAAAGGATGGGGGGAAACGGAAGATGGGTAGAAGTGTGCTCGCCAAGATCATCGCAATCTTGTGCCTACGTATCTTATATTCAAGAATGAATAAAGAATCAGAGCGTCCATAGTTCGTGGAGACGACCACGAAAAAATGAGGTTGAAATGGGTTGAAGATAAAGAGTTGGATATTTTGAAATCGAAAGAATGAACTAATAACAACTCGGGGGCGTGCCCAAGAGTTACTCATTCGAATATTCAAAGAATGCTAGATTCTAAGAATATCCCTCTTTCGTATGTTTTAAAAAAAATGTGTTTGTGAAAGGATCGAATCGAAGAATGGCATGCGAGGCCAAATGGGAATTGTTTTGAACTGGTTCGACGACGTGTCGAAGATTTGATTGAAGATGGAACCGGCTTGACGACGTGTCAAGGGTTAAGGTTGTGAGAAACGATATTAGTCCCTGAGGGTGCTCCTAATATCGAGACCACGAGGAATTGTGAAAGAAATGGGTTGCGAAATGTGGGTTGCGAATGCGTACGAGCACTCGACTTAGGAGAACGTTGGAAGATGCTTGAGTTTGAAAAAGGCGAAAGGTTGAGTGAATAACAACCCAAAGGGCGTGCTTCGAGAGCTATTCACTCGAAAATTCAGGGAATGCTAGACTCCAAGAATCTCCTTCTTTCGAAGTTTGAATCGGAAAGAAAATAGTTTAGAAAATGATTTGAAGTGAAATGAGGTATGAAAATAGTTTAAGGTACGAGATGTGAGGACGTGAGATTGGATTTGAAAATGAGAGAAATGACAATTATTTGATAAATGAGACGTAGGCCTCACAACCAATTAATTGGGGTATTATCGAAATGCTAGATCTCGACGACACCTTTTTCATTTGGAGAATGTTTGAATGAACGATAGAAATATCACACAGAATGCTTGATTCCTATAATATTCCTTTGTCCAAAATAGTGTATTAAAACGAAAAGTTGAATAATACATTATTTAAGGTGTACACCTCGCTAATGATCATCCAAAAATCCAAGAAATGCTGGATTTCAAAGATTTAATTTTTCATGATTTGATTAGAAAATAATTTGAATGTATAAAAAAAAAGAATAAATCCTGTTCTGAAAGTGATTGTTTTATGTAAAAAAACAAATTAACTAAACAACTCAATCAAATAAAAGGCACTTTAACAATTATCGAAACTTATAACATGAAAATAGATTTGTGTGTGATAACAATGTGAAGAGAGCATTAAACGCAACACTCGAAACAATGACGAAATTATTGCATTGGAAATTTACGGCATAATCGACATGAACTTAATCAAACACATATTGTGAGGGGAAATTATCTTGCACTTGATAAGGTTGAAATGGTATCCAATGACAAGTCAAATATTTATTCACAATCATTTCAAAAAACTTAATTAGTATTGAACGAATGCAAACAAAATGATGGATTCAAATTACCACCCCATATCCAATCACGCCTGTAGCCAACTTCCAAGATTACATTACAGGATCACTTCTTATGCCTAATTGCAACAAACTGGCCCTTGAGGCTAGAAACCAATCATACCGGGCTGATACCTACGTTTAACAGCATTTTGAAATTTGAACATGCATTACAACAGTAGCAAAGATAACTACCTCTCGGCATTATATAATAGCTTATAACGGTCTCCACTTAAACGAATCTGTTCGCGCAATCACAAAACCAATCAAACATTTACATACCTATATAATTCAACAAATCAAACAAAGAAAATATATACAACGACCATTTAAATAATAACAGATTCTGAACTAGATTTGAAGTGTTACCAACATCGAGTTATTGTCGGAGAAAGGTTGTTTGTCTGATAATAATCCTGCCTTAAAATTCTCTTTATAATTCTGAAGACCAAAGTTTTTCGACATGCTTCCTTGAACAAATGGAAAGCATAGTCCTGATGTCATTGCTTTTACTGCAAAAACTGTGTTGCGCTGCTAATGTTTCGCTGCAACTCGGCAAGTCCTTCCATCGCAGAGTCAAAATGTTGTCGTTTCCAGCTGCTGCAAATCTGAAACTTATCAACATCAGACCTGCTAAGCTTTTGTACCATTGTCGGACTTGTTTGAACTCGCTTCTACTCTGAACCCTGCACATGTTCGATACAACATCGTCGAACCAATTACCGACACACATAACCGCAATCACATGCTACTGCTTGTGTATGATCATCTCCAATCCCGCACCCAATTCAAAACCTGCATATGTATCAATCATGGACAGCAACAACAGAAAACCAAATTCGCAGTTTCAAAGACAAACTGGATAGACAAAACTTAAATCAAAGGTGCGAGTTTGGATGGTTCAAAGTTAAATGTCATTTGAACTAAAGTTGTAAAGCTGCTTGCGTGTTGTCCAATGTAAGCCTGAGCTGCGCAAGTCTTCAATGTCACGCTATTCTGTTGCTGGTGATGTCGTGACCGCAAGCTCAAGTCGCAATAAGCTGCGAAACATCGAATCTCTCATTACTTGGAAGAACTGCTGCGGACTAAAACCTGCGTTCTTTGAACTGCATTCAAAGTCGACTTATACAACATCCTTCAGATTAACACGGCACAGACCAGAGAAAAAAAAACTCAAACGCATAATAACCAGACAACATACAACGAACATGAAATACAATGAAATCTGAACCAAAATCGAATGATCAATGAACATAAAAGAAAGAAATGGTAGATCAGAGATTACCGACACCAATTTATACGAGCTAAATATACACAACCATGAGTATGCGTTTGTGTCGGTCGCCATGTAGTTGATGTTGTTGAATATTGTCGGTGCTAGATTGTCAAGCCCGTGAAATTTGATGCTACTGAATTGGGTTGTCGACTTGAAGCTAAACCACTTGGATTCAAACTACTGACGCACGTTTGAAGAGTGAGGTCGACGACTCGTTTGCAGCGACTGTATTGGTTCCAAACCCTGATTTTCCACTTATAGGAACCTGCACACAGCAGACAACAAACCAAGCAAAACACAATACTGATTTTACAAATTAGAAATCGCCGAAGCGGAGGTTGACAACCCTGTGCTCCTGTCAGTATCAGTGTTTAAAAAATGAAATCGGATACTCAGAAACACCAATGATATAGCAAACAACACGCTTTGCTTCTCGAAGAAACATCCATCCATTGCGATGAGCCCGACTCACTAAACTGCAACTAAAGATCCTGCAACAATCTCAAAGCATCAGTTCGGTAAACTTTTTCGTAAAGGATTATCACATCCGAATTTGGGAGCATAAAACAGATGCCTGTGAAACAGAATTACTGAATTGATTATTAACGATTTGCGTTGGGGGGATGTTGCTGAAAACCGCTCCTGATATGTGCATTCACCCTCCAGGTGAATCAACCACCAACATTTAAACAACAAATGAAACTAACATTCAAGCAAAAAAGTAGCATTAGAATATGAGCAGAAACAAACTCAACAAATAAGCCGATATTTACACTTAAATCAAACTTCATGGATGAAATTGATAAAACAATGGCAATGCTCATGATGACAACAATACAGCAAAACCTTTATCAAAACCAACTGGAACTATTTTTGGAACAAACGAAATGCAAATCCTTTAACCTTTATCTCACGAAACCAAGCTGAGAGGCTATTGCAGTAGACCTTACCGCCGAAGTCGTCGATGATTCCATTAAATGGCATGTGCGTCTTCGAGCATAAATCTTTGGATTTTGAAATGATGAGTTACCGCATCTGCATCTCTTTCTGTCGAGCTGAAGCTTTATCGGACGGTTGGAGTTACGGCCGAAAATGGTCTGAACCGAAAGCAACGGCGAGATAGTGTCGTTTTTGAGGCGAAGGGAGCTGGATTCACAGCGGCGTCCTTCGTAAACGCGGCGTCGAGGCTTCGCTGCAATGAAATTTTGAGAGGGTGAAGAGCGCTGCTTTGGTTTGAGGAAGATGAACGATTTAGGGTTTTCAGTATTAGGGTGGCTGTTTTCAAGAGAGGAGAGATTTAGGGTTTGAGGGGGCGGCGGCGTCGTTTTTAGGGATTTTGGGGTAACGATGAACAGTATCCTCCCTAGGTTTTCCTTCAGCTTCTTTTAAAGCTAAACCAAACAGGCCTCCCATCGTGGGCCTTATGTAAATCCAAACATTATTTTCAATATTTTCCTTTTGTTTTTAATTAATTAAACATGTTAACTACTAATTAATATTAACAATACTAACTATTAATTATAACAAGCAAATTGATAAAACTATAAGAAAACTAATATTATACTAATTAATACAAATAAATTGATATAAACTTAATTAATATTATTAACATAAATAATCATATATATATATATATATATATATAAAATATTATTATTACTAGAAATATTTTAAAAGGAAGAGAAAAGTTGAGAAATTGAAATAAAATAATATTCACAGAGAATTTGTATTAAGCCACGTGTCACCTTTTAATTGGTCAAAAAGATAAAGTTCTGAAAAATCAACCAATTGCGAGCAGACACGCGTCTAAATGGCATGAAACCATAAATACGAAAATATTTACAAAAAAAGGGTAGGACAAATTTAGGGTATGACAGATGCCCCTATCTAATCGGCTTAAACATAGGAAAATGAACTGCATTAGCGTTCATATTCCTGAGGTAGAAGTCAATTAGATATGAAGAAGACCCTGAATTTGTCCGAAAGAAAGAGAGATGCTTGAGAATTGAAAATGCTGGATGATGTAAACCTCTGAGTAAGCTGGCACAAGTCGTCATCACCAAAAGGATGATGGGATGAAACACACACAGCTATTACCACCAAAAGGATGGCAAAGCAAAGCACTATCGCATGATCTATCATTAATGACCATGATAGATCCCCCACCAAAAGGATGACGGAGCGAGACAAGCAAAATTCGCACAATCTATCATTAATGACCATGATAGACCCCCCACCAAAAGGATGACGGAGCGAAACTCATACGAACATATCGCACAATCTATCACTAATGACCATGATAGACCCCCCCCACCAAAAGGATGACGGAGCGAGACACAAAGCAAATCGCACAATCTATCATTAATGACCATGATAGACCCCCCCACCAAAAGGATGACGGAGCGAGACACAAATCAAATCGCACAATCTATCATTAATGACCATGATAGACCCCCCACCAAAAGGATGACGGAGCGAAACTCACACGAACATATCGCACAATCTATCACTAATGACCATGATAGACCCCCCACCAAAAGGATGACGGAGCGAAACTCACACGAACATATCGCACAATCTATCACTAATGACCATGATAGACCCCCCCACCAAAAGGATGACGGAGCGAGACACAAAGAAAATCGCACAATCTATCATTAATGACCATGATAGACCCCCCCCCCCCCCCCCCCCACCAAAAGGATGACGGAGCGAGACACAAAGCAAATCGCACAATCTATCATTAATGACCATGATAGACCCCCCACCAAAAGCATGACGGAGCGAAACTCACACGAACATATCGCACAATCTATCACTAATGACCATGATAGACCCCTCACCAAAAGGATGACGGAGCGAAACACAAAAGAAAGCATCGCGCAATCTGATACCGACGAAGTACCAGACCTACCACCAAAAGGATGGTAGAGCGAAAACACAAATAAAACATCGCGCAATCTGATACCGACGAAGTATCAGACCTACCACCAAAAGGATGGTAGAGCGAAAACACAAACAAAACATCGCGCAATCTGATACCGACGAAGTATCAGACCTACCACCAAAAGGATGGTAGAGCGAAAACACAAACAAAACATCGCGCAATCTGATACCGACGAAGTACCAGACCTACCACCAAAAGGATGGTAGAGCGAAAACATAAAAGAAAACATCGCACAATCTGATACCAACGAAGTACCAGACCTACCACCAAAAGGATAGTAGAGCGAAAACACAAACAAAACACCGCGCAATCTGATACCGACGAAGTATCAGACCTACCACCAAAAGGATGGTAGAGCGAAAACACAAACAAAACATCGCGCAATCTGATACCGACGAAGTATCAGACCTACCACCAAAAGGATGGTAGAGCGAAAACATGAGAGAGAAAATCGCGCAATCTGATACCGACGAAGTACCAGACCTACCACCAAAAGGATGGTAGAGCGAAAACACAAATAAAACAATCGCACAACCTGACACCGACGAAGTATCAGACCTACCACCAAAAGGACGGTAGAGCGAAAACACAAACAAAACAATCGCACAATCTGACACCGACGAAGTACCAGACCTACCACCAAAAGGATGGTAGAGCGAAAACACAAAAGAAACATCGCACAATCTGATACCGACGAAGTACCAGACCTACCACCAAAAGGATGGTAGAGCGAAACACAAACAAAATAAGTCGCTATCACCAAAAGGATGATAGGACAACACAGATTTGAGGTTTACCAACACCAAAAGGATGCAGGCTAGGTTGAACTGACGAAGTTCGACTATCACCAAAAGGATGATAGTATGGCAATTGACAACGGTCACGCTTGCTGGGTACAACTTACTGGGGAACCCCCAAGAGGAAAATTGAATTTGAAATGAGTCAACGGGGTACGCCCACCGTCTTGTTTGGAGATCATAGTTTTGCTGAAATGATTTCATGGTTACGCCCATGAATTCTGAAGAGGATGCCCCTGATTGGGCTGAGTTTGTCTTGATGTCTTGTTTTGGTCAACAAAAGGTTGAACCACTTCGTGAGGGACGCTCACGGCTTTGCTGAAGATGCCCCTGCTCGGGCTGGTTCTTGCATTAAACTTCCTGGATTTGCCCAACAAAAGGTTGAACAACTTCGTGGAGAACGCCCACGGTCTTGAACGGTATGCCCCTGGCTGGGCTGAATGTTGATTTGCATATTTGATCAACCACGAGGTTGAAATTCGTCACGGGAGACGTCCATGGTCTCGAAAAAAGATGCCCCTGACTGGGCTGAATCTTGCTTTGAATAACTTCAAATTTTATGGGAGAAACCCACAATTGCAGAAGATTGACCCTGACTGGGTCGATGACTGCTTTGAAGCTCTTGAAAATCGTGGGGTAAACCCACCATCTTGCGGAAGACGCCCCTGACTGGGCGGTCGACGGTCTTGGAAGTCTTCGAGATTGATCCTGGACCTTGACTTGCGTATATGAATGCTGGATGATAAATGATATTCCCTACGAGTGGATGTGCAAATGCAAATGCTGACGAGCGGAGATGCAAGGGCTGGGGAAGTATGATATGATTTGAGTATGCATATGATGCATGATGCTTATGATTGCGAATGCAATGCGTATGATGCACGTGATTGCAGACGGGTAATTAGAAATGCAAGTGGAGACGTCAGCGTGGTGGCCTCTGGTAGTTGCCAATGCAGATTGGACTTCGGGTGGTGGGAGGGATTGACTTCCTCAACACGCAGTTTGTTGAAGACGTCACGATTGAAGCAGAAGATGATTCTCTGGATGCCCCAAGTCTGGGTACTTGGTGGTTTGTTGTGAATTTCCCTCAGAAAAGGTTGCAACTTTGCTTGATGGTCAAGGCGACCTGGTCTTGCCCCAGTCTGAACATGGTAATGGCCTGCCCCAGATTAACCAGTTCTGACGTATGGAAGTTGAACTCGGATGACTTGCCCCTGCTCGAGCTGTTGAATGTTTTGCCCCAGCCTGTGGGCTTTGAAATAATCTTGCTTCGTGTACGCCACTGAAAGTCAAGTTCCTCCTCGATCGCTCCTCGCTGGAGTGTCTTTGAATACTTAGCGCTGATTTGCAATTAAAATTGTACATTCATAAATGGTAATATTAATGAAAAGTTCGATGCAAGATTTGAAAAAGCATTGTTTTATTGAAGTGTCGTGATAGTGAGACGAATGGACTGCTAGCCCATACATTGTGCTAATTTGATTGGTGCGAAAGATATAGCAAGCATAGTGACACCAATGTTGTTGATTAGAAATCATGTGAGGAGTCAGGTTACGCAACCTTGCGATGATATGCTTTCAGAATGAACCTCATCTCAATTAGGTCTTTCAAGGGTTGCAACGTGGTCTGGTTCACGGTTATGAAACAAAGGATATTAGGCTCAAAATATGATTTATACCCACCCCTTCTTCGTAATGATCTCCAGTCCTACGCTCAGTTAATCCTACACTTGTCTGGACGGTGTAAGCTTGATGGTTCAAGGTTTGCTCGACGTGGCAGTCACCTTATTTTGGTTTTTGATGGATGTTAGTGCCCCTTTGATCTGGGTGGCCACTGAATCCTATTTTATTTTTTTGTTGAGGGTTTCGGGGTCCTCTTTTGCTTTTGTTTTGATCCCTAACTTTTGCATGGATTGGCTTCGTTTGTCAGATCCATCGGGATTGCCTTGATTTTGCCTAAGTCCCCTCTAAGGTGTCTGACTTAGCTGGCTTTTGATTTTTTTTTGATTTTGTTGTGACTGCCATAGTATGGGTCTTTGATGAACAACCGTCTTCGGAATTTTGCTTTGTTGACTCGAGTGCGGAGTTGGATTAACTGAACACTACCCTGCCCCAGGTTGAGTGTAAAAGGTTTATAGATCCGAAGGAAACTGCTACTTCTTGGCTCGAAGTGGTTCACTAGGGATTAACTCCTTATATCTCCGGTGTTTGGGGAATTGAAGCAATGCCTGTACATCATTGACGAGATTCGGTCTGAAAGCATACGATTTGCAATTATGGGTATCTCGTTTTCATCATCCTCCCTCAAATCATGCTAAACAACAGTGAATGGAGTGGAGTGAATAAACGTGTCGGTGATAAGTGAAAAATGAGTGAATACGACATAACTAATTCAAAACATGCATAAACGATACATTAATGAAAACCAAATACGAATGGCAATTGTTCAAAGCATACAATACTTAAATAAACAAAGACAAAACATAAGAAACTGCGAATAATGAAATGGCAATATGACTGCCTTCTTCGGGGAACAAACTTGACTGGAAACAATCTGCCGTTGGCGCTAGTTGACTGGTGGCATCGGATTGTTGATGATGTTTGGAGACTTCCCATTGAAGTTTATAGCATCCCTATCGATCATGTCTTGAATTATGTGTTTGAAAGCCCTGCAGTCCTCAATGGTGTGACCTGGAGCGCCCTTATGAAACTCACAATGGGCATTTGCATCATAGTCGGCAGGAATGACAGTTGGGGGAGCCAAGTCTCTTGGAACAATAGCCTTCTTCTCTATCAACTGAGCAAAGATTTTGGCATATGGCATTGGTAGACGATCAAAGACTCTATCTGGCCTCCATGTTCTCTGCGGACGCTGTGGGCGAGCACCTGGTCGTTGCTGAGTAGCTTGCATCTGCTGTTGCTGAGGAGGATACTGATATCCTTGTTGGTTATAGGCTTGTTGTTGAGGAGCCTGTTGCCTTGGCATCTGAGCTTGCGCTGCGTGAACAGCTGGCTGATAAGGCATTGGAGCATATTGCGCAGCAGCAACATATGGATACTGATAGTAGGGAACTTGATAAGGCATAGGAGGAGCTTGTTGAGAAGCTTGCCCATTCTGCGCGAAGATGGCATTTGTTTCGCCTTCCTTCTTCTTGTATCCATTAAAAGGCCTCTTGGCATTAGCCTGGCTGTTAGAACCTCCTGGGATCTTTCCACTCTTCAGCCCTTCTTCAATTCTTTCACCGACGATCACCAAGTCAGAAAATCCAGCGGAGACACTACCGATCAGCTTTTCATAGTATTGGCCTTGTAAAGTACCCATGAAGATGTCAATCAATTCACGGTCAACAAGAGGTGGATGCACCCTTGCGGCTAACTCTCTCCATCGTTGCGCGTACTCCTTGAAGGATTCACTGTCCTTCTGAGTCATACTCTGAAGCTGAGTACGATTCGGAGCAAGATCGGTGTTGTATTTGTACTGCTTGACAAATGCATCAGCTAGCTCGGCCCAAGTACGCACACTATTACGCTCCAACTGCATATACCATTCGAGTGATGCCCCAGACAAGCTGTCTTGGAAACAATGAATCATGAGCTTTTCATCTCTGGCATAGGCAGCCATCTTGCGACAGTACATCTTCAGATGAATGTTTGGGCAACTGAGACCTTTGTATTTTGAAAATTCGGGCACCTTGAACTTGGGAGGAATGACAACATCAGGCACCAAGCATAACTCCAAAGCACTGAAAGAATTTGAATTGTGCCCCTCCATGGCTCGGAGTTTCTCGGCTAGATCTCGGCACATCTTCATGGCTTCAGAATCCTGAGCAGCAACAGGACTAGCAATGGGGACAGCAGCATGATAGTTCTGAACATCGTCATACTGATCCATCAGAGTATCTTCGACATGAGGAACCGGGATTTGCACAGCAGCAGGCTGGGCGTGCGGGATAACTCCAACGGTAACTCCAGGCGCTGGGATTGGCTGAGAAGTATTTCCTTCGACTGCGTTGTTGAAGTTCAGCGGCATTCCCTGAGAATTCGGAATTGGGACCAAAGGGATGGCAGTAGACCCTTGTCCATTGACAACAGCGGCGGCTTCACGCTGTTCTTCTTCTCTCCTGGCTGTGAGGATGGCTTCGAGGATCTGGTCGATCTTTCCTTTCATGGAATCCAACTCTTCCCTGAAGGCGACTTGCTCCTGTTGAATCTGCTCCATCATTCGTCTGGTATTGGCTCTAGTTGCGTATTGGTGTCGAGGAATCAGCTTGATTTACTGGAGAGGAAGGAACGAAGACATAAGATTCGGTTGGAGGACTGGAAATGCAAAATGCACAACATATGAAATGCAATGCAAATGATATGCAAGATGCAATGCAAGATACAAGATCCAGGATCCCAAGATCACAACTCCAACAACTCCTGAAGCTGGTAACTGCGATAGATAAGTAACCATAATTCCTGCTCAAAGAAAAGTGACAGGTACAACCTATACGGGAAGGTCTAAACATTCTACCCATAAACCCTCTCACGGGATGGTTTCTATGTTTGGTTCCCAGGATCACGGACACTAGTCGTATCAGCGTCACGCAACAGGCTGGCTGCATTACGACGATAATGACGATAAGGTCTCTCCTGAGCGGGGTCCTCGTGCTAGGCACACAAGGAGCGAGTCCTTGGAGACTAACATTACACGACCACCAATATCGGAACTGGTGCTAACAAAAGGTTCCCAGAATCACGGACCCTTCATTAATCAAGTCGTGCAACAGGCTAGCTGTGTTACAACAAGATCCACGAATAGGTCTCCTCTGGAGGAGCTTTCATGCTAGGCCCACAAGGAGCAAGTCCTCGGAGACTAACACTACTCGACTACCAATTCTAAACTATGTGTTCTCTCTGCTTTTACCAAAGCTCGGGCGTAGAGCCTTACTCATGATGTTATCCCAGAAACCAACAGGCGACAAAGCACAAATAAAATCTATAAGAGAACAAAAACAAAAAGAAAACAAATAAAAACAAACACTCCTCACAAACCAAAAGATAGGCTCGACTCTCTCTTTGCATGGAGCAATTTCCCCAGCAGAGTCGCAACCTGTCGCACCTCGAAAAAATCACGGAGACATTTCGGAGAAACGACCCTCGCGCGAAAGGCGCGGAAATGCGGTTCGACAGAGTCGCCACCGAACTTTATTTTTCCCGAATAAACGGGAGAGGAAAATATCGAGAAAACCTCTTAAAACGAAAGGATAGGAACAGGGCTGTCGCAACCATGTTCCGGGTTCGGGAGTCGGTTACGTGAGGGGAAGGTATTAGCACCCCTCACGTCCGTCGTACTCGACGGGAACCTCTTAAGGTAATTGCGGGGAGTGTTGTCTAGGTTTACTTGTTTTTCTTCTCGTTGTTAAAGGTAGAATTGGTAGGATAAAAGGTAAAGACGTTAGGGGAATGGGGTGGTTAGAAGATAGGGTGCTCGCCAAGGATTGGGGCCCTTGTGCCTACGTATGCTCATTCGGACGAGAATGAGGAATCAGAGAGTCGTAGTTCGACTACGGGAAAAGGATGGGGGGAAACGGAAGATGGGTAGAAGTGTGCTCGCCAAGATCATCGCAATCTTGTGCCTACGTATCTTATATTCAAGAATGAATAAAGAATCAGAGCGTCCGTAGTTCGTGGAGACGACCACGAAAAAATGAGGTTGAAATGGGTTGAAGATAAAGAGTTGGATATTTTGAAATCGAAAGAATGAACTAATAACAACTCGGGGGCGTGCCCAAGAGTTACTCATTCGAATATTCAAAGAATGCTAGATTCTAAGAATATCCCTCTTTCGTAAGTTTTAAAAAAAATGTGTTTGTGAAAGGATCGAATCGAAGAATGGCATGCGAGGCCAAAAGGGAATTGTTTTGAACTGGTTCGACGACGTGTCGAAGATTTGATTGAAGATGGAACCGGCTTGACGACGTGTCAAGGGTTAAGGTTGTGAGAAACGATATTAGTCCCTGAGGGTGCTCCTAATATCGAGACCACGAGGAATTGTGAAAGAAATGGGTTGCGAAATGTGGGTTGCAAATGCGTACGAGCACTCGACTTAGGAGAACGTTGGAAGATGCTTGAGTTTGAAAAAGGCGAAAGGTTGAGTGAATAACAACCCAAAGGGCGTGCTTCGAGAGCTATTCACTCGAAAATTCAGGGAATGCTAGACTCCAAGAATCTCCTTCTTTCGAAGTTTGAATCGGAAAGAAAATAGTTTAGAAAATGATTTGAAGTGAAATGAGGTATGAAAATAGTTTAAGGTACGAGATGTGAGGACGTGAGATTGGATTTGAAAATGAGAGAAATGACAATTATTTGATAAATGAGACGTAGGCCTCACAACCAATTAATTGGGGTATTATCGAAATGCTAGATCTCGACGACACCTTTTTCATTTGGAGAATGTTTGAATGAACGATAGAAATATCACACAGAATGCTTGATTCCTATAATATTCCTTTGTCCAAAATAGTGTATTAAAACGAAAAGTTGAATAATACATTATTTAAGGTGTACACCTCGCTAATGATCATCCAAAAATCCAAGAAATGCTGGATTTCAAAGATTTAATTTTTCATGATTTGATTAGAAAATAATTTGAATGTATAAAAAAAAAAGAATAAATCCTGTTCTGAAAGTGACTGTTTTATGTAAAAAACAAATTAACTAAACAACTCAATCAAATAAAAGGCACTTTAACAATTATCGAAACTTATAACATGAAAATAGATTTGTGTGTGATAACAATGTGAAGAGAGCATTAAACGCAACACTCGAAACAATGACGAAATTATTGCATTGGAAATTTACGGCATAATCGACATGAACTTAATCAAACACATATTGTGAGGGGAAATTATCTTGCACTTGATAAGGTTGAAATGGTATCCAATGACAAGTCAAATATTTATTCACAATCATTTCAAAAAACTTAATTAGTATTGAACGAATGCAAACAAAATGATGGATTCAAATTACCACCCCATATCCAATCACGCCTGTAGCCAACTTCCAAGATTACATTACAGGATCACTTCTTATGCCTAATTGCAACAAACTGGCCCTTGAGGCTAGAAACCAATCATACCGGGCTGATACCTACGTTTAACAGCATTTTGAAATTTGAACATGCATTACAACAGTAGCAAAGATAACTACCTCTCGGCATTATATAATAGCTTATAACGGTCTCCACTTAAACGAATCTGTTCGCGCAATCACAAAACCAATCAAACATTTACATACCTATATAATTCAACAAATCAAACAAAGAAAATATATACAACGACCATTTAAATAATAACAGATTCTGAACTAGATTTGAAGTGTTACCAACATCGAGTTATTGTCGGAGAAAGGTTGTTTGTCTGATAATAATCCTGCCTTAAAATTCTCTTTATAATTCTGAAGACCAAAGTTTTTCGACATGCTTCCTTGAACAAATGGAAAGCATAGTCCTGATGTCATTGCTTTTACTGCAAAAACTGTGTTGCGCTGCTAATGTTTCGCTGCAACTCGGCAAGTCCTTCCATCGCAGAGTCAAAATGTTGTTGTTTCCAGCTGCTGCAAATCTGAAACTTATCAACATCAGACCTGCTAAGCTTTTGTACCATTGTCGGACTTGTTTGAACTCGCTTCTACTCTGAACCCTGCACATGTTCGATACAACATCGTCGAACCAATTACCGACACACATAACCGCAATCACATGCTACTGCTTGTGTATGATCATCTCCAATCCCGCGCCCAATTCAAAACCTGCATATGTATCAATCATGGACAGCAACAACAGAAAACCGAATTCGCAGTTTCAAAGACAAACTGGATAGACAAAACTTAAATCAAAGGTGCGAGTTTGGATGGTTCAAAGTTAAATGTCATTTGAACTAAAGTTGTAAAGCTGCTTGCGTGTTGTCCAATGTAAGCCTGAGCTGCGCAAGTCTTCAATATCACGCTATTCTGTTGTTGGTGATGTCGTGACCGCAAGCTCAAGTCGCAATAAGCTGCGAAACATCGAATCTCTCATTACTTGGAAGAACTGCTGCGGACTAAAACCTGCGTTCTTTGAACTGCATTCAAAGTCGACTTATACAACATCCTTCAGATTAACACGGCACAGACCAGAGAAGAAAAAAAAAACTCAAACGCATAATAACCAGACAACATACAACGAACATGAAATACAATGAAATCTGAACCAAAATCGAATGATCAATGAACATAAAAGAAAGAAATGGTAGATCAGAGATTACCGACACCAATTTATACGAGCTAAATATACACAACCATGAGTATGCGTTTGTGTCGGTCGCCATGTAGTTGATGTTGTTGAATATTGTCGGTGCTAGATTGTCAAGCCCGTGAAATTTGATGCTACTGAATTGGGTTGTCGACTTGAAGCTAAACCACTTGGATTCAAACTACTGACGCACGTTTGAAGAGTGAGGTCGACGACTCGTTTGCAGCGACTGTATTGGTTCCAAACCCTGAGTTTCCACTTATAGGAACCTGCACACAGCAGACAACAAACCAAGCAAAACACAATACTGATTTTACAAATTAGAAATCGCCGAAGCGGAGGTTGACAACCCTGTGCTCCTGTCAGTATCAGTGTTTAAAAAATGAAATCGGATACTCAGAAACACCAATGATATAGCAAACAACACGCTTTGCTTCTCGAAGAAACATCCATCCATTGCGATGAGCCCGACTCACTAAACTGCAACTAAAGATCCTGCAACAATCTCAAAGCATCAGTTCGGTAAACTTTTTCGTAAAGGATTATCACATCCGAATTTGGGAGCATAAAACAGATGCCTGTGAAACAGAATTACTGAATTGATTATTAACGATTTGCGTTGGGGGGATGTTGCTGAAAACCGCTCCTGATATGTGCATTCACCCTCCAGGTGAATCAACCACCAACATTTAAACAACAAATGAAACTAACATTCAAGCAAAAAAGTAGCATTAGAATATGAGCAGAAACAAACTCAACAAATAAGCCGATATTTACACTTAAATCAAACTTCATGGATGAAATTGATAAAACAATGGCAATGCTCATGATGACAACAATACAGCAAAACCTTTATCAAAACCAACTGGAACTATTTTTGGAACAAACGAAATGCAAATCCTTTAACCTTTATCTCACGAAACCGAGCTGAGAGGCTATTGCAGTAGACCTTACCGCCGAAGTCGTCGATGATTCCATTAAATGGCATGTGCGTCTTCGAGCATAAATCTCTGGATTTTGAAATGATGAGTTACCGCATCTGCATCTCTTTCTGTCGAGCTGAAGCTTTATCGGACGGTTGGAGTTATGGCCGAAAATGGTCTGAACCGAAAGCAACGGCGAAATCGTGTCGTTGTTGAGGCGAAGGGAGCTGGATTCGCAGCGGCGTCCTTCGTAAACGCGGCGTCGAGGCTTCGCTGCAATGAAATTTTGAGAGGGTGAAGAGCGCTGCTTTGGCTTGAGGAAGATGAACTATTTAGGGTTTTCAGTATTAGGGTGGCTGTTTTCAAGAGAGGAGAGATTTAGGGTTTGAGGGGGCGGCGGCGTCGTTTTTAGGGATTTTGGGGTAACGATGAACAGTATCCTCCCTAGGTTTTCCTTCAGCTTCTTTTAAAGCTAAACCAAACAGGCCTCCCATCGTGGGCCTTATGTAAATCCAAACATTATTTTCAATATTTTCCTTTTGTTTTTAATTAATTAAACATGTTAACTACTAATTAATATTAACAATACTAACTATTAATTATAACAAGCAAATTGATAAAACTATAAGAAAACTAATATTATACTAATTAATACAAATAAATTGATATAAACTTAATTAATATTATTAACATAAATAATCATATATATATATATATATAAAATATTATTATTACTAGAAATATTTTAAAAGGAAGAGAAAAGTTGAGAAATTGAAATAAAATAATATTCACAGAGAATTTGTATTAAGCCACGTGTCACCTTTTAATTGGTCAAAAAGATAAAGTTCTGAAAAATCAACCAATTGCGAGCAGACACGCGTCTAAATGGCATGAAACCATAAATACGAAAATATTTACAAAAAAAGGGTAGGACAAATTTAGGGTATGACACGTACGTTACGAGCCTTAAGCTATCTGAGAAAGAATTGTTGGAGAGCTTCTTTCCAACAGTCTGGATGTCTAGTATGGTACCCCTTGGGTGACATGCGACGCATTTACTCTCAGATCATAGTCTCTAGTGCGATATTAGTTGCAAACACAATAAAAAACACTTCTTTCGTAAAAGACAGAAAACAAACTTCAAACCTTTTTGCCCCGTGGGCCCATAATTCAAAAGAAGCTTTTCTGAAGAAAAGAGTGTCGTTAAACTTCAGCGCCACTGCAAACAGGCTTTGTCCCTAACTGCTGGAACTGTTGTCTAACCCTACTCGATAAAACAGATGAATCTGAATTCCCGTAATCCGTAGTGTCCCGAACTACTTAAGCTCTGATCTCTCATACCTGTTGAGAGTACGTAGGCACAATACTGACGTATTGGCGAGCCACCTTCCCCGTAACCCGTAGTTAGTCGAACTACGTTGACTCTGATTTCTCGTTCTCTGATGAGAATACGTAGGCATAAAGCGCGACGCTTTGCCGAGTCATTTCCTTTTCTGTTTAAGCCAGCCTTGATAGGTAGATAGATAAACCAACTCGTCCAGTAAACACAACAAGCGTGGATCCCGACGAGTACGACGGACGTGAGGGGTGCTAATACCTTTCCCTTGCGTAACCGACTCCCGAACCCAGACAACGGTTGCGATGACCTTGTCTTATACCCTATTCGTCAGGTTTTTCCTATTGTTTCCTTTCCCGCTCTGAGGGATAAATAACGAAAGGTGGCGACTCTTCTGTTTTGCCGGCACCTTATTTTCGCGGAAGCGACAACTGGCGACTCTGCTGGGGACCTGATAGTTTCCTGGGATCCAACGTCCCATATGCGAGTCAGTTTGGGGATCCGACGTCCCCTGCGAGAGTCAATCCTAGCGCTTGTATGATTACTTGTTGGGTTGTGTTTATTTATCGCATTTTATTTCCCGCATTTTATTTTCAGTATGATATGATTATTTGTGCTGTTGTGGGAAGGGGCGTTCTGATGAGTGAGAAGCCAGACCCAGGTTTGAGTGAACATAGCATTAGTTGTGGAAATTAGTGGGTGCGTGCTTGCTTGGTAGGCACTAGTGTCTTATGAAATCCACGCTCAGACGAGGTTCTCCCGGTTGGCTTCTTTTTCAACCCTTTGGGTTGAAGGGGTTGTTGGTTTGGAGGATTGTCGACTCTGGGGACCAATCATTTGTGATTCAGCCGAGTGAGACCGCTTCATGAGCTGGTGATGCCACGCCTTCTGGGTATCGTATCACCCCTCTTGAATGTATGTGACGCTGATGACCACATAGGATGCCGAACTTGAGTCAGTTTAGGTCCATACCTGTGAGCAGGGTTGGGTTTGTTGCAGGAAACTTTAACCTTCAGATTACCTGGTTTTCTTGATAGTGAATCAGTTTTGTTAGTACCGGAGGTTCTCATCATCAGATATATGATTGTTCTTGACAGAGCAGGGTTTTGGTCCTGTATCAGAGGACCTTATATTCAGAGATGTGTAGTTGTTCTTGACAGAGCAGGTTTATGATTGGGATCTGAGGATCTCATCTACAGATGTATGTTTGTTCTTGACAAAGCAGAGTTTTGGTCTTGTATTAGAGGTCCTTTAGTAGATGATTGTTCTTGACAAAGCAGAGTTTTGGTCCTGTATCAGAGGTCCTTATTATCAGATGTTTGTTCTTGACAGAGCAGATTTATAGTTTGTTCTTGACAGAGCAGAGTTAGGGTCCTGTGTCAGAGGTCCTTATTATCAGATGTTTGTTCTTGACAGAGCAGATTTATGGTCCTATATGTGTGTGTTCTTGACAGAGCAGATTTGTGGTCCGATACCAGGATTTCCTTCTTATCAGAGAAAGTGGTTGTTCTTGACAGAGCAGCATCATGGTTTTTTTGATACAGAATCTCCACAACACAGTTGCCTTGATCTCCTGCTACATGACTGCATTTTACATTGCTTTGCATACTCATTTGCATTTCATTAACGTGTGTCTGTGTTGTAGGTACCGTTTCCCCCGATTCAGGATTTCTGGCCTTCTATTGTATTGTTATGGGTTCTCTGAGGAAGACCGTGGCTTACAAGCTCCCTGCCCCTGATGTTGTTCAGCTGACTGGTTTGATTGCTTTAGCAGATGATTATGTGAGAGATGAGTTCAGAAAGTCTTACGGCAAATTGCTCAGTTTGGTTCGTAAACCTTCTGTGTTCGAGTTGAATGGGTTGCACGCTCTGCTGCAGTTCTACGATCCTCCGTTGAGATGCTTTACTTTCCAGGATTTTGTTCTCGCACCCACACTAGAGGAATATGCTGATTTGTTAGGTGTGCTTATCAAGAGGCAGATGCCTTTTGTTCATATGGATGCTGAGCCTAATCTGGCTAGTCTAGCTCCTTCACTTCATCTGGATGCCTCCGAGTTGGTATTGTCTAGTTGGAACAAGGTTCCCGGTTTCTCCTTGCAGTTCTTAGTGGGTAAGGCTCAGCAGTGCGCCAAAGATGGATGTTGGGTCGTGTTCAATGCCATTCTCGCTCTGTGCATATATGGCATCATTATGTTCCCCAACATGCCCGACTTTGTAGACTTCGACGCATTTCGCATCTTCGCTTCAGGGAATCCAGTCCCTACCTTGATAGGAGATGTCTACCATTCCGTGCACTACAAAAACGAGAACAGAAGGGGCAAGAATGTCTCGTGTTGTGTGCCCCTGCTTTATAAATGGCTTGATAGTCATCTACCCAAGAGGGGTCCCTTTGTTTCGTCTGCAGCCACAGCTGAGTGGTCCGAGCGTTTGATGAGTCTATCAGCGGAGGATATTGACTGGTTTGACAGAGATAGGTTGGGTACCGAGATTATCTTCAGCTGCAGCGGGTTTCCGAACGTGCCTTTGATAGGAAGGAAGGGCTGTATAAAATATAATCCGCCTTTTCTTGTCCGACAGTTTGCGTATGCTTTGAGAGCTCCGCCGAAGGATGAAGAGGTGCAGGAATCTCTGTACCTCACTGGTCTTCTAGAGGGGGATCTGTTGTCCAAGCTTCAGCGCGCCTGGAATGGCATCAGTAAGAGGGCAAAACCATTGCTGGGGAGAAGCAATAGCCAAGCCTACCCTCCGTATGTGACATGGATCAGAGCCAGAGCAGATGCTATAGGGATGCTGTTTCTTCCTGCCAAGCCAGAAAGCCCTCCAGTGATTAAAGAGCCTACCACCGTGCCCATTCAGCAGCATAATCAGGTGTTAGCTGAGCGAGATGAATTGAAGCAGGCAAATGAAGAACTGGAGAAAGAATTGGTTCAACTCAGAAGCGACAGAAACGAAGCCGTTCATTCCTTCAAGAGGCAGACAGAGCTGGTGAACCAGCTGGGGACAAATTTGACTAAGCAGATAGCCGAGCGTGAGCGCATGGGTCGAGACTTCAAAGCTATCAACGATGTACTGGCCACGAAGAAGCAACACTTGGACGAAGCGTATCGGAGGATATCCAAGTTCAACCAACACTGGAAGGCCTCCCTAGCCACCAGGAAAGAGCGGGAGGATAAGCTGATGCAACAGATCTCCAAGCTGAAAGCCCAGGCGAAGGCTAGTGAGAATAGGTTTGATGAAGAAACTGCTCGCAGATATGCCGCTGAAGGCTAGCTCAACAGGGCTCTTGCTAACCTGAAGGAGCGCAAACTGACGTTTGAGGCCAAGAAGCGGAAGTTAGAAGATTTTTTCAGCGAGGGAGCATGGGAAGATTCGGTCGAAGGTCTTCAATACACCATTATGCAGAGGGAGCTACTCGTCGAAGGGTTACTCACTCATCCTGATCATCCAGAAACGAAGGGGTTATTAGAAGAGTTTTGCGCCCGTGGTCGTACTTGACTATATTTGTATTCCTTCTATTTGATCATTGTATGCTGACCATCGCCAGGCTTGTTGGTCGAGGTCATGCTATTGATTCATCTTGTACTCACTGACGTTGTGTACTGCCTTGATGGGCTTTCTTTCTTTATATATGAGATGTTATTTCCATGACTGGACTCGGACTTCGTATTATCAGCACTGGCACTCAGGCACTAGGATCGGGGGATACCTCCCTAACGCACAGACACACGTTTGCATTTGCATGAAGCATTTGCATAACGAGAACTTTGTCGTTTTTTCCTAACCCTTTTGTGTTTTCAGGTTGTTTCAGGTTATTCCAGGATTGATCAGAGACCTATTCACCGCTATCCGACCAGAGCAAATCAAACCAGAATCATGGAGCAAGTGCAAACTGATGTTCAGGAACTCCGCGAAAGAATGGATCGCTTCATAGAGCTCATGCAAGCGGTCGCCAATGGCCAGGATCAGCTCAGAACCTTGGTCCAGCCTCTGATTTTAAGGGTCGATAGCAATGGCGTACTCCATGGTGGGACTGTGCCTACTCCTCCACCAGTTGAAACTCCGCGGAATGGCGTCCTCGTGACCGGGGGGAATGGCAGTGCTAATGGCAATGTGATAGCTAACATGGGACTCAATGGTAATACGACGGGCGTCGGTAATGGGAGTCTTGAAGCTAATGTCAATGTTGGGCTGGGCAACGGCAATGCAGGTGTTGGGAATCTGTTTGGGCCTCAGCCATGGTTAGAAGATCGTCAGGACGATGTGTTCTCTCAGAGAGGTGCTGAAGGGGAGCTGACTGCTGAAGCACGTCTAAGGTTCAAGGCACTCGAGGATAAGATGAGAAATATCGAAAACCAGAATACCCTGGGCATTAATATGTCAAAGTTGGGATTGATTGTTGATTTCAAGGTGCCTCCCAAGTTCAAGGTACCTGACTTTGAAAAGTACAAGGGCACCACTTGCCCTCGCGTCCACCTGAGATCGTATTACAGGAAAATGTCCGCTCATTCTGAGGACGAGAAGTTGCTGATGCACTTCTTTCAGGACAGTCTATCTGGACCCTCCCTCGAATGGTACATGAGTCTGGAGCCTACCAGTGTGCGCACGTGGAAGGACCTTGCTGAAGCATTTGTGCACCACTACCAATACAATAGCGACTTGGCCCCGAACCGAGTCCAAATGCAAAATCTGTCGCAAAGGAACAACGAAGGGTTTAAGGAATATGCCCAGCGGTGGCGTGAGTTGGCAGCCAGGGTTCAGCCGTCGATGGTTGAACGTGAGCTTGTGCAGATGTTCGTAGCCACCCTCCCAGGGGTTTACTATGAGAAGTTGGTCAGCGGTATGTCTGGAACCTTCTCAGATCTCATTATCACGGGTGAGCACATCGAAAATGGGATCAAACTCGGGAAAATTCAAGGTGAGTCGTCCTCAGCTGGAGGAGGCGGAAAGAAACCTTATAGTGGCAAAAGACGGGAAGGAGAAACGAGCGTTGTGTCCAACGCTCGAAGGAAGGGTAAAGGTCCTCACCAACAGGTGGCCAATATAACTATCCCGGCAGTTCAACAGCCGCAGCAGCAGTAGCAACAACTGAATCAACAAGGGTACAGAAAGTATCAGAATAGGGCACCTCTGTCGAGCCGTCACCTCGAGACACCGCCCATGTCGTACGCGCAACTGTTGCAGACTTTGCTTCAGCTACAGTTGATCCAGAAGAGAACTTTGGCTCCCTTTACAGGGGCACCTCCGCCAGGTTATGACGCAAATGCGACTTGCGAATTTCACTCAGGGGCACCAGGCCACACAATAGAGAACTACAAGGCCTTCAAGCATAAGGTGCAGGACATGGTGGACACTAAGATCATCAACTTCTCCGATAATGTGCCAAACGTCACGAAGAACCCTATGCTGAATCATAGGGGAGGTGGAGTAAACGCCATTATCGAAGACGAGAGCTTAGATTTGTTGACTGACGTCAGAGATCTGAAGACGCCGCTTAGCTTTGTCAAAGCTAAGCTGATGAAAAGAGGTTTCTTTCCAAGTTGCGGAGAGCTGTGTATGGGCTGTGCGACAAGTCCTGATGGATGTGAGCAGTTGATAGAGGGAATTCAAAGTCTGATGACTGAAGGGATTTTACAGTTTAGCCGGAGGGCCGAATGTGGATCGGGAGAGGTAATGCTGAAGCAAGATGATGAGGTCGCCACCATCACCATCCCTTGCCAGACGATAACTATTTCTGCACCCAGGCCGCCCACGATTACCATCACCAAAGCTGGGTCGATACCGTTCGAAAGCACTAATGATGTCCCATGGCATTATGGGGCTGAAGTCTACTGCAACTGACAGAAGTTGGAGCTAGAACCGTTTGGGTCGTCTGTGGAGAACCTTGCGGGAATTAGTGGTATTACTCGCAGCGGAAGAGTGTTTGCACCACCTGAGGTCGTGACAGACAAAGCAGACAAAGCTGACGCAACTGATAAAGGTAAAAGTAAAGTCGTTGAAGAGATCCCGCGTGGGGCAGAAAAAGACTTACTTATTAAAGACGCCGAGGAATTTATGAGGTTGATTAAAAAGAGTGACTACAAGATCGTGGATCATCTCCATCAGACACCCTCGAAGATTTCCATCCTGAACCTGTTGCTGTGTTCTGAGGCACACCGCAGCGTACTGCTGAAGGTGTTGAACGCCGCATATGTACCATAGGAAATATCGGTAAACCAGCTAGAAGAGGTCGTAGCCCACATGAATGCTGGAAATGGGTTAGGGTTCACTGACCTAGAGCTGACGCAGAAGGGGAGGAACCACAATAGCGCCCTGCACGTCTCGATAGAGTGTAGAGGAACGATTATGTCTCACGTGTTGGTGGACACAGGGTCGTCGCTCAATGTTCTTCCGAAGAAGGCATTAATGAAGTTAGATACTCGCGGAGTGATTTGCATACCCAGTGATCTGGTTGTGAAGGCGTTCGACGGAACCAAACGCCATGTTTTCGGGGAGTTGACCCTGCCAATCCAAGTCGGGCCAGAAACGTTCTACGCAATCTTTTACATTATGGACATCATGCCTGCCTACAACTGTCTCTTGGGTCGGCCGTGGATCCATGCTGCTGGAGCCGTGACCTCCACGTTGCACCAGAAACTCAAGTATGCTGTCGGAGGTAGCATCGTGACTGTGTGTGGCGAGGAAGACATAATGGTGAGCCATTTTTCGTCCTTCAAGTATGTTGAGATGGATGGGGAAATTCACGAAACCCTATGCCAAGCGTTCGAAGCTGTTAAAGTCAAGGACGTAGCTCCTGTAGTCACTGAGAAGCCAGAGATGACTCTCTCTTCATTCAAGGCAGCCCGGGCCATTGTTCAAGCCGGATCTACCCCAGGCTGGGGGCGAATTTTGGAGATACCTAACAAGCAAGACAAGTTTGGGTTGGGATATTCTCCTGGAGCTGAAGCTTCCTCTTCTAGCAGTGCGTCACGAGGTAAAGGGCCGATCCAGTTTACCAGTGGCGGGGTGATATTTGAAAGCGTCAACGCGGTGTCTGAAGACAGCTGAGATAGCGACTGTGACCTCGACTCTTGGATCCAGCCAAGCAAGCCAGGCGAGGGCCTCAACAATTGGTCCGTCAAGGATATCATCCAGATGACAAGCGAAGAGATCCACATAGCAGATGACATCGACTCTGGACCTTCTACGACTCACTTCGACTTTGATTGCCCGATCTATCAAGCCGAAGAAGAGATTGATGAAGACGAACACCTTCCTGAAGAGTTGGCCCGCTTGTTGAAACAAGAGGAGAAAGTTATTCTGCCTCGTGAAGAGGAGATCGAGATTGTGAATCTGGGTTCTGAAGAACTTGTCAGGAACGTCAGGATAGGGGCTGCATTGCAGAGTGATGTCAAGCAGAGATTGGTCGAGATGCTGAGAAAGTATAGTGACATCTTTGCTTGGTCATACGAGGATATGCCCGGACTTGACACTGACATCGTGGTCCACCACTTGCCATTGCGAGAAGATTGTCCTCCCGTTAAGCAGAAGCTTAGGAGGACGCGACCAGATATGGCCGTTAAGATCAAAGAAGAAGTGCAGAAACAACTTGATGCTGGCTTCTTAGCGGTCACTACCTATCCTTCGTGGGTCGCCAACATAGTGCCTGTACCGAAGAAGGACAGTAAGGTACGAATGTGCGCCGATTATCGGGATTTGAATAGGGCGAGCCCTAAAGATGATTTCCCACTGCCTCATATTGATGTGTTGGTCGACAATACAGCCCAGTTCTCCGTGTTTTCATTCATGGATGGCTTCTCCGGTTACAACCAGATCAAGATGGCGCCGGAGGACATGGAGAAAACGACGTTTATCACTCCTTGGGGAACATTTTGCTACAAGGTAATGCCTTTCGGTCTGAAGAACGCAGGGGCCACTTACCAACGAGCAATGGTTACTTTGTTTCATGATATGATTCATCATGAGATTGAAGTTTATGTTGATGACATGATTGCGAAGTCCCAAACGGAGGAGGGACATCTGGTCAATTTGCTGAAGCTTTTTGAGAGGCTTAGGAAGTTCAAGTTGAGGCTGAATCCTAACAAGTGTACTTTTGGAGTACGGTCCGGAAAACTACTGGGGTTTATCGTGAGCGGAAGAGGCATCGAGGTTGATCCTGCGAAGATAAAAGCGATACAAGAAATGCCAGTGCCAAAAACAGAAAAAGAAGTTCGTGGTTTCCTGGGCAGAATAAACTACATTGCAAGGTTCATTTCTCAGCTCACGGCCACGTGTGAACCGATGTTCAAGCTTTTAAACAAAGACCAGGCGATTATCTGGAATGAGGATTGCCAGAAGGCATTCGACAAGATAAAACAGTATCTGCAGGAACCTTCAATCTTGATACCTCCAGTGGCTGGACGACCTCTAATCATGTACTTGACAGTTCTTGAGAATAGTATGGGGTGTGTTCTCGGTCAGCACGACGAGACGGGCAGAAAGGAGCATGTCATTTACTACTTGAGTAAAAAGTTCACAGATTGTGAATCTCGTTACTCGATGCTGGAGAAGACGTGTTGTGCACTAGCCTGGGCTGCCAAACATTTACGACAGTACATGCTCAATCGCACCACCATGCTAATTTCGAAGATGGATCCGATCAAGTACGTCTTCGAGAAGCAAGCGCTTTCGGGCAGGATTGCCAGATGGCAAATGGTGTTGACAGAATATGACATTCAGTATGTTTCCCAGAAGGCCATCAAGGGAAGCGTATTATCTGATTACCTTGCCGAACAGCCGATCGAGGATTACCAGCCGATGAAATTTGAATTCCCTGATGAGGATATCATGTTTCTTAAAGCGAAGGATTGCGATGAACTGTTTCCCGACGAGGGTCCAGATAGGAAATCCCAGTGGAAATTGATATTTGACGGGGCGGTTAATTCCTACGGAAGTGGCATTGGGGCAATCATCACGACTCCCCACGGATCCCATATCCCGTTCACTGCGAGACTGACGTTTCCAGTCACCAATAACGAAGCGGAGTATGAAGCATGCATCATGGGTCTAGAAGAAGCAATTGATTTGAGAATCAAGAACCTAGACGTATATGGTGACTCGGCGCTTGTGATCAACCAGATTAAAGGGGAGTGGGAGACTCGTCAATCAAATTTGGTGCCGTACATGAACTATGCCAGAAGGCTCAATCTGTTCTTTGATCGAGTGGAACTCCATCATGTGCCCAGGGCCGAAAATCAGATGGCTGATGCCTTAGCCACGTTGGCTTCGATGTATAAAGTCAATTTTTGGAATGAAGCTCCAAGAATTGTCCTTTCTCGTCTTGATAGACCTGCATTCGTCTTTGCGATCGAGGAAGCCGCCGACGGCAAGCCATGGTTCCATGATATCCAGACTTTCCTTATGACTAAGGAGTATCCTGCGGGAGCGTCAACCCAGGATAAGAAGACTCTGAGGAGGCTGTCTGGGAATTTATATCTCAATCCTGATGGAGTTTTGTATAAAAGAAACCACGATCTCGTGCTACTCAGATGTGTAGATGAGAAAGAGGCGAGTTTGCTCATGGAAGAAGTCCATGAAGGCACATTTGGTACGCACGCCGGTGGGCATGCTATGACAAGAAAGATCCTGAGAGCAGGATACTACTGGCTGACGATGGAATCAGATTGCTTTAAGTTCGCGAAGAGATGTCATAAATGTCAGATTTATGCTGATAAAGTTCATGTGTCGTCGTGCCCTTTGAATGTCATGTCCTCCCCATGGCCGTTCTCCATGTGGGGCATCGACATGATAGGCAAGATCGAGCCTACTGCGTCTAACGTCATCGCTTCATTCTAGTAGCTATCGACTACTTCACCAAGTGGGTGGAGGCAGTCTCATATGCTAATGTGATCAAGCAGGTGGTGGCTAAATTCATAAAGAGGGATATCATCTGTCGTTACGGAATTCCCGAGCGGATCATTACTGATAATGGTTCGAATCTGAATAACAAGATGATGAAGGAGCTGTGTCAGAGTTTCAAGATTGAACACCACAACTCATCTCCTTACCGGCCGGAGATGAATGGCGCCATTGAAGCGGCCAATAAGAACATAAAGAAGATTGTTCAGAAGATGGTTGTAACCTATAAAGATTGGCACGAGATGCTGCCGTTTGCATTGCATGGTTATCGTACAACGGTACGTACGTCAACCGGGGCAACTCCTTTCTCCTTGGTGTACGGTATGGAAGTTGTCCTACCGTTAGAAGTGGAGATCCCTTCTTTGTGAGTTTTGGTTGACGCAAAACTCGACGAGGCAGAAAGGATTAAGAACCGACGAAACCAACTCAGCCTGATGGACGAGAAAAGATTAGCATCGATTGCATACGGTCGTCTGTACCAAAGCCGAATGAAGAAAGCCTATGATAAGAAGGTGCGCCCTAGAAGCTTTCAGACGGGTGATCTCGTCCTGAAGAAGATTCTTCCTCCACACTCCGATCACCGGGGCAAGTGGACTCCCAATTACGAATGTCCGTACGTCGTCAGCAAGGTCTTCTTAGGAGGAGCTTTGTTGTTATCCACGATGGATGGTGAAGATTTTGCATCCCCGGTGAATGCGGACGCACTTAAAAAATACTTTGCTTAAAAAACGACCCGCTGGAAAGAAAAAGAGTATCCAGGCAAAAATAGGGCATCCTGGCGAACCATAAAAAAGGAAAAAGGTTCGGGCAAAAATTAGGGATATAAATTGAAAATATGTACACCCGCAAAGTCGAAAACCCGGATGGGCGACTTTGGCAAAAAAGGGTATCCCGGTGAATCGAAAACCCGGAAGGGCGATTCAGGCAAAAGTTAGGGATTTGAAAAAGCAAATGACTGCGTTCTGCGTGTGGACTTTCTTTGTTTAGTGGTTTGGAGGACCTGAGGGCCGTTTATCTGAATCAATCTCTTCTGAAGCTGAAGCGTCGGAGAAGTATCGAAGTCGAGTGGGTCATAGAGGAATCAACTCATGGTGTTCATCTATGCCTCGTTGCCGACATTTGTATATACTGATGTATATTTATGTTTTATTTTTGCGCAGCTTCCTCATTCCAGGAGCTTGCATCTGTTGTAAAACATTTTTACCCATTCAGGGGTTCGTTATCAATAAAATGTATACTATTCAGCAATTCTGTTTGTCTGTTTAGCATTTATCTGTTTTGTTTGCGAAAAAGAATGCCGATGTTTTTGACAAAATGCGCATACATAAACTTACTGGCCTAGGCCAATGATTGTTGAAACAATGAATTACTTAAACATTGTCACAAGATGATAACCTTGATAGGTCCCTTTGAGAAGGGTATCTTGTCTGTTTGTTTGTGTTGTTACAGGTGTAGCATATACCAGACAGTGCGCCGTATGCGTCCCCAAGCAGAGAAGATTCTCTCCCCAGTCAGATACATCCTGAAGGAATGTCATCTCCCCAGCTGAGTCATACGCTGAAGTATGCAGCAATTGATAGTTCTAGACTGAAGTCTCCAGCGGAATTGAGATTCCTCACAGAGTCATACTCTCCCCTGTAAGCAGGATGATTACTTCTTCCCCAGCCGAGTTTGCAGATCCCCAAGAGAGCCGAGTCCTTGGAAGCCGTTCGGGCCATGAGTGGTTTTCCCCAGTAGAATGTTGAATAGTTGATGTCGTATTTCCCCGCCGGAGTCGTTATCTCCAGGAAGGTTAGTCGTGAAGGCCGCGCAGTTTATTTCCGTGATTGACATCGTTTTCCTCAGCAGGTCCAGGTTCTCGTAGAGCTTTATTCCCCTGCGGCAGTCAACCGAAGTTTGTTTCCCTGGGCGGAGTCCAATTGAGATTGGTGTGGTTCTGTCTCCTCGGCAGGATGATTCCTTCCTCCACCAGAGTGGTTCTTTCTCCGTGGCAGGAGGATTCTCTCGTCAGCATTTATTTTGCTGACGGGGCCGTAGCATTTTGCATGATTGCATAGCATTTATCATAAACGCGTAGCATTTCCACCGTGTGGAGCATTGCGCCATTGTCAAAGCATATACATATGGAACATGAGCTAGGTCGTTACCGTTCTTATTTTGCAGGTGTTCCTCCGCAGGGTCGCTTGCTCAGGATGATTCTTGAATTTCTCCCCAGCATGGTCGTTGCTTAAGATGATTCTTGAAATCCCCAGTGAATTCGCCAGAAAAGGTCGCTCAAGTTGATACTTAGAGTCCCCGGCAGAGTGCTTGCTCAGGATGATTCCTGAAATCTCCAGCGGAGTTATTAGTTCAGGATGATTCTTGAGGTCCCCACGGAGTTGTTTGTCCAAGATGAGTCTTGATGTCCTCAGCAGAGATGATTCACCCAGAATGATTTATGGATCCCCGAAGCATAGTTACGTGATAGTTCTCCAGAATCCCCAACGGAGATGTGTCATCCCCAACAGGTTTCTGAACAGCGAAGTTGAAACTTCCCTTAAAGACTTGATGATTGAAGTCCAACCGTATTGACGAAGCAGTTCTCTCAGCTGATGCGGAGTGCCTGATGGTAGAAGTTGGATATCCCCAACTGGTTCATGATTGACCGATAATTCTATTCCCGACTTGCTGACGAAGTCCGGCTGATGCCTGAAAATTTCTTTGAATGCCTGATGGCATGATTGTTGACCTGATGAGTCCCGAGGAGTCCTGATGCCTGACGGCATGATCGACCGTGTATCACCGGTTACCGTGTGACCAATTCTCCAGCTAGTTGTCGTGCAGCTAATATTTCAGTTTTCAAAGATTTGTTCCCATCTGAGTACCGTGTACTTGTGCAGTTGGCAAATTTCCGGGTTTGTCGGTATTCAACCGTCTCGCACCTTGATTGGTTGAGAGCCATTCGCTTCTCACCCAGTCAGGTTCAAGCCGTTTGAATAGGGGCAGCTGTTGCACCCCAAAATTTGCCCAACATTTCTTTACCTAGCTTGTGTTTCATTTCATTCACATTAGCATTATCATTTGCATTTCATTGACATGTATGCAGGAGATCAAGAGGTATGAGTACCAATCAAGAGCTACACAAGACTATGAAGCTAGCCAAGAAGATTATTCAAGTGGTCAAGGGTTGATATCTTTGTCCGAGAAGTTAGAAGATCCTCAGAGAGAGTGGTTGAAACCAAGAGGGTGTGCCTCCTAACTTGAGAGTTGTGGAAAGACCTCAAATGATTCTGAAGCCAGGAATGTAGACTTGAAGCCTTGAGAGAGCTTATGAGATGTCTTGAAAGCCATCATGAAGCCTAGACAAGTCATTGTGCAAGATTAAGAAGACCCAACCATGAGTGGTGTAATTAGGGTTTGACTGGGTCAACTGATGATTTGAACAAGGTTGAGACCTAATTCAAGAGCCATGTGATCATGGATTGATGCATTGAGATGCTATAAGGATGATTCCAAGGTTAACTCACCATGATTGAAGAGTTTGAGACGTTTCAAGCTAGGGTTTCTAAGGCTTGACAGTGTAAAATCCCCTAGTTTGACCCTTACCTTCAAGGCAGTTTAGCTCAAGGTGTGATTGTCATATCACCTTACCCCCAACATGAATGTTGTAGAGCTTGTTCTTAGCTTTAATTTGAGTACTAGAAGTCCTTGTTAGGATTTGTAGAGCTCAAGTTATGACTTTGACAAGTTACAGGTCATCTGAGGTATGTGAATCTGGGGCCTTGAAAGTCACCCAACTTGCATCAAACGTTTGCCCAAGAAGGATGATTCATATGAACTTTTGGTCAACATGAATGTTGTTCCTTATCCTCTTAGCTTTATAGAGAGTACTAGAAGTCCTTGATAGGATTTGTAGAACTCAAGTTATGGCTTTGACAAGTCAAGGGCATTTTGGTCATTTGGATATTACAAGTCATTTCAACCACAAAGCAATAACTCCTATTTCCAAGCTTCAAATGGAAAAATCTTCAACAGAAAACTTGTTCAAAATGATGTTTTAAGGCTATTAAGGAGGTAATGAGATGATGGAAAGGCTTGTAGCTCAAATTTGCAAAAATGACCTAAAATAAGGGCATAAGTTAAATAAACCAAAGTTGGAAATTGATACTTTCAACCTACACATCCAAACCATGGCATGTAATATATCATTTTGACTCTAGAAAACATTCTAAGAACATTGGTTTAGCCACATTTTTGAGTTGAGATTCAATTTGTGGACTTGCTTTGAAAAGTGATTACTTGCATATTAAGTAACATTTGCAAAACTCAAAATCAAGGCATGAGCAAGGCCCTTGGCAAGCTAAACTCTTCCAAAATGTCACTAGGGGAGAAATTGAAAGAGATTGGGATGGTCTTCAAGCTGCATAACAGAATTATGCATGTCATGATAAGTGAGTGAAAATCTCATGACATGAGAAGTGGAAACTCTCATTAGAAGGATCTAGAGGGTTCTAGATCATCCAAACATCATCTATATATTGAGTAGAGATGATCCATTGAAGAGGTTGGTGAGGATTGAAGGAGAGAGCATAGAGTGAGATTGAAATTTCTTGAATTGCAATTGAAATCGGTTTCACCAAATTCTCCATTTTCCTTCCATTTTCTTGATTGAAACTTCTTCCATGGATGTTAAGGAGTGATTCCAGATCATAATCAAGAAGGATTCGTGGCTAATTGGTGCTCTTGAAGTTAGAATTTTCCACCTGCAACTCACCATCGGGTTTCAAGATTCAAGCACTTTCAACTGGTTCTTTTGCATACAGAAGCAAGAAGAAGGTTCATTGATCGTGTCCAGAAGATTAGAGAGCTTGATTTGGAGGTTTAGGGCATCTGTTCAACCAAGATTTTCAGGTTGGTAACTTTCTTCCTATAGCATGATTTAGGTAGAATTAAGTTGAATTAAGGTGTTAGATTTATTGTAGAATGGTGTAGGATGGATTTCAGATAGTTAATTGGAGAATTAGAGACAAAATAGGTGAATTACCATTTTCGGTTGAGAATTAGATATGGTGAATCTTGAGGTTTCAGAGGAAACTAAGGGTATGGTTGAATTCGTGGAAAGATTTGGGACAAGATTCACGTTTTGACCATTTGCAATGGAGGCCTGTAGAGAGAACTAGGGTTAAGGATAGTGACCGAAGCACCACCGGTGGTGGCCGGAGCTGGGCAACAAAGCTCAGATGTTCAAAAGTTAGGAGATGATCAGAACACCCTTGGATCTTGGTTTGACCTTTGACTGGAAGCTCATCCAACGGCCACGTTTTAAACTTGATTTGTGAAGGATCTGAAGAAATGAAACGCAGCGTTTCATTTATTCAGTGTTTTGGGCTTAATGAATTAAGTGATATTCACACCCCCTGATGGCCCAACCCAAAGTTTGTACTGTGTTTTGTTGCTATCCACACCGTGCGTTTATTCTTTTAATTGGATTTTCTTTTAATTTTCATTTTGTTCATGGTTCTTGTAAAAATCATAATTAATTGAAAATTAATCCAATTAATCCCATTCTTTTTGCATTTTACTCATGATTGAGTCTAGTATTTTTTAGAGAAAAAATATTTTCATTTCATGTAATTTCTGATTTAATGGAAATTTTACATTTTAATTGATATTAAAATGGTCATGTTTGATACTTGATTTTGTGGAATTTTGTGTGACCATGTGATGATGATTTTGATCCTGATTTTTTGTGTGTGATTAGGTTAGACATGTATGATCCCATAGAAGTTTTCTCACATTTTTGTGATGAAAATAGGTGTGCTTTCTAGATTGATATTTAGGTGCTCCCTTTTAGGGTTTAGGTTTGATACCTTGTAATGTAGAATTTAGTTCTAGGTCTAATTTGATGATTTGATCTTTGAAATTAATGTGGTAGAGTCATGATTGACCTAGGTTCCCATAGATATTTTTGTAGGATTTTACAATTGAGTTTAGTATTTTAGTTAGGACTAACTTTAGTACTAGGTTTTAGGTGATCCTAACTTACTAATTCAACTAGTTTAACTCATTTAGTCCCCTTAGATTAGGGTTTGTGCTTGGTTTGCCTTTGGTTGAGATTGACGACAAGTTGAAGACAAGGTGAGGATGCTTGAAGTTGCTTGAAGTTGCTTGGAGCTTTGGAATTGCTTGTGCCTGGAGGTGTCTGATGAAGACTTAGGAGATAGGAAACATAGGGAGAGCCTTATAGTTAGAATGATTTCTTTCACAAATATGGAAAGCATCTTGTGCTTCCATTCCTCCCAATGATTAAAAGTCCTTCTCAGATATTCACATCCCTCCTTTGGAAGGATGAGTGGCTTTATCTGGAAAGTAGAACTTTGAGGGAACCAGTCTCTCATAATGATGAACCCTTACAGTCTTCCTTTGGTTGTCAGTAAGATGTTTATCATTTCCCCTCATCTTGTTAAATCAATTGTCTTCTGGTTTGAGTATCTTGAAAGATGTTAGACTTGAGTTTGAAGATGAGGACTTCACTGAAGAGTGTGGAAGGGGATGATTCCTTGAGCATTGCCATTTCAGCTGAAGCTTGAAGAGCAAGAACAGGTTGATACTTGAAGATCCAATGGAGATTGAATGAAGAGTGGGGAGTTCCTTGCTTGAAGAAGATTGAAGGATGAAGTTGAAACTTCTATGTGATTACCCTGAGAAGCTGAGGCTTGTAGATGAAGAGAGAAGACCAAGTTGATACTGCTAAAGCAAAGAGAGCTGAAGCTTGAGAACTAAGTTGATACCTATGAAGAGGATTCAATTGAGATTGAGTGTAGAGCTGAGGCTTGAGGAATAAAGGATGGGTTGATACTTACACTGATGCATTGAGAGCCTGAAGGAATCAATTTGATACTTGTAGTTAGGAGTGAAGCCTGAAGGTGGAATTGACTGAAGAGCTGAAGCTTGGAGAAGAGAGAATGAGTTGGAACTTATGTTGATGGGTTGAAACCTTGGAGGAGCAAGTTGATACCTGCCAGTGAAGCTGATAGCCTTGAAGGGTGATTGAAGTCTGAAGACTGAGCTGCTGTCAGAGGAGCTTTGCTGTGAAGCTGTGGGAGGGGTTGATCTGCTTTCTTTCCTGTCTGTTTGCTTTCTGTAAAACTGTATTGCTGTGACTTGTTTGACTTGCTTGATGCATTAGAATAAGTCCATATCTAGACTGACTTTAATGTAGGAGCATGATTGCACTAGAGGTTGAGTTGCTCCCTCTGCTTGTATTGTTACTGTATGGCTTTGCTTGCGGGTATTCGGTAGAGCCCAGCTCCCTTGCCCATGTGGTTTGTGTTGCTTGACAGCATTTTATTTTTTTACTGTATGATTGCAGTTATTCTATTTTGCTTGATAGCATGTTGTTCCTGCTGTATGATTACTGTTATTCATATCTGGCTTGAGGTCGAGACGAGCTTGTGGAGGCTGATGCCCCACACACATTTCCTCCCTCACTTGCATTGCATGTATTTTACAGTCGTTTACTGTTTACTGTTTAAGCTGATGCTTTATCTGTTTCTGTTATCATTGACATGATCCCCTAGGAATCTTACTTCCTTTGATAAGGAAGTGATGATTAGAACTTTAGGTTGAAACCTATGCATGATAACTTCTAGGAGATCCTTGTTTCAAACTTCAACCATAGGATGAATCCTTGGCATGAAAACATTAGGACTTGATAGTCTCCCCGTAGTTGTCCCTCTCTCTTCTCATCTCGAAACAAAATAAAATACAGTAATAAAGGTTAACTGACGTCGTACGTTACGATCCTTAAGCTATCTGAGAAAGGATTGTTGGAGAGCTTCTTTCCAACAGTCTGGATGTCTAGTATGGTACCCCTTGGGTGACATGCGACGCATTTACTCTCAGATCATAGTCTCTAGTGCGATATTAGTTGCAAACACAATAAAAAACACTTCTTTCGTAAAAGACAGAAAACAAACTTCAAACCTTTTTGCCCCGTGGGCCCATAATTCAAAGGAAGCTTTTCTGAAGTAAAGACTGTCGTTAAACTTCAGCGCCACCGCAAACAGGCTTTGTCCCTAACTGCTGGAACTGTTGTCTAACCCTGCTCGATAAAACAGATGAATCTGAATTCCCGGAATCCGTAGTGTCCCAAACTACGTAAGCTCTGATCTCTCATACCTGTTGAGAGTACGTAGGCACAATACTGACGTATTGGCGAGCCACCTTCCCTGTAACCCGTAGTTAGTCGAACTACGTCGACTCTGATTTCTCGTTCTCTGATGAGAATACGTAGGCATAAAGCGCGACGCTTTGCCGAGTCATTTCCTTTTCTGTTTAAGCCAGCCTTGATAGGTAGATAGATAAACCAACTCGTCCAGTAAACACAACAAGCGTGGATCCCGTCGAGTACGACGGACGTGAGGGGTGCTAATACCTTCCCCTTGCGTAACCGACTCCCGAACCCAGACAATGGTTGCGATGACCTTGCCTTATACCCTATTCGTCAGGTTTTTCCGATCGTTTCCTTTCCCGCTCTGAGGGATAAATAACGAAAGGTGGCGACTCTTCTGTTTTGCCGACACCTTATTTTCGCGGAAGCGACAGAATCGCACCTGTGTTGACAGTAATTGTTATTCGTGTTGGCGGAATCGTATATGTGTTGACAGCGATTGCTATCCGTGTTGACAGAATCGTACCTGTGTTGACAGTGATTGTTATCCGTGTTGACGGAATCGTTTCCCTGTGCTGACGGTGATTGTTATTCGTGTTGACGGAATTGTACCTGTGTTGACAGTGATTGTTATCCGTGATGACGGTAATTGTTACCCGTGATCGACGGAGTTGTCCCCAGTAAAGTTAACAATGATTAGTATCCGCGTTGACGGAGTCATTACCTGTGATTGACAGGGATTGTTATTCCAATTATGGACGGAATTGTACCCATGGTGATGGAGTCTCTCCTCGTGTTGACGAAGTTTAGTTCAGTTGTGGACGGAGTTGTTATGGGCAAAGTTGATTTGATGCCTGTGGCGTCACACAGGGGGTTGATGTTGAAATCCAAAGTTGTATCAGATGATTGATCAGTTGTTGCCGTAACAACTGGGCTCAGTGTAGTGGATGTTGTTCCTACAAGCAGTGTTCGCAGCTTATTTCTGCGGTTGACAAATTTCCGGGTTTCTTGGTATTCAACCGTCTTCTACCTCGATTCGTTAAAAGTCGTTCGCTCTTCATCCAGTCGGGTCCAAGCCGTTTGAATAGGGGCAGCTGTTGCACCCCAAAATTTGCTCAACCTTTTCTTACCTGGTTTATGTTTCATTTGCATTCACATTTGCATAATTATATCATTTGCATATCCTGCCATCATTCATATAGCAGGGGATCAAGTGTGATTCTTATCAAGAGAAGCCTAGCAAGGGGTCTCATTCAAGATTGAGAAGTTGTCAAAGTCATCAGAAGGTGGTTTGAGTGCCTAAGGGTTTAGATGTTTGAGTGTGAATCTTCTCCTAACTTGAGGATCAATTGAAGATCATCAGAGGGTTGTGGAGTGTTGAATGTGAGAAGAGGATGTGTATGAAGCTCATAGAATGCCTAGGGGGCCATGGGAGAGCTCTATCAAGTCATTGTGTCAAATGCAAGAGCCACAGTTGAGGTGCAAACAATTAGGGTTTCATCTAGGTTAATCCTAAGTCAACTGGGCAATTGAAGAATATAAAAGCCTACTTTTAGGTCATGGAATTCATGAAATGATATGATGAGACGTTTGTGGTGTTGTGCCAAGATCAAGTCAAGAAAAGTCAAGAGTGTGGGAAGTTGCTAAATTAGGGTTTCAGTGCAAAATTCCCTATTTAGTGCCTAACTTCAAGACCACATAAGTCAAGATACAAGTTTCAAATGGATCTTTGGCCAACATGAAACTTGTAGAGAATCTCAATACCTTTAATTTGAGTACTAGAAGTCCTCAAGGGGATTCATAGAACTCAAGTTATGACTCAGACAAGTTACAAGTCCTCAGATGCATCTGAAATTTGTCTATGAAAATCATCTGATTTCAAAGCTATTTTTAACCTAGAAGGAGGTTTCACCTGAACTTTTGGCCAACATGAAAGTTGTTCCTCATGATCGTAGCTTTCTAAATTGTACTAGAAGTATTCCATCTGATTTGTAGAACTCAAGTTATGAGGTTTACAAGTTAGGGGTATTTTGGGAAAGTGAGATTATATGTCATTTTCAATCATAGGTCAAAATCTCCAACTTGCACTTGTCAAATGGATTTTTGTTTAACATGAAAGTTGTCTAAAATGTGATTTTTAGGCTAGCCAAGAGGTCATGATGGATTGATGGGGCTCATAGAAAGACTTGGTTTGAAATGGTTTGAATAAGGAAGATTTTCAAAGGATTAAAAGGGGGAAAATTCAAATAATTGGTTAAATGACCAAAGCATGTCAAATAAGTGATCATTTTGATTGTAAAGTTCATTTTATACACATTGACATTGGTAGATTTTGGGGCATAGGTCAATTTTCATGAGTTATCATATGGTTGCTTCAAATGCAAGTTACATAACCAAACACCTTACCAATGCAATTCAGGTCATTCTATTGTTTCAATTTTGCTCACAAGGTAATTTGCAGTTGATTGGAACCTTCTAGAGAAAGTTACACAGCCTAAACTCGTGACTGCTACATCGGATTTCAAGAGAAAAACAGAAAATGAAATTGGCTGGATTGGGCCTCAAATTGAATTCAAAAGCCCATGGAAAGGTTCTATATATTCATTGGAGTAATTCCAGAGCAAGTTTAGAGTCATTTTCGTGCCAGAAGATGAAGTTGCAGTTGAACATTCAAGAGGAGCAAGTGAAATCGAGTTTTCAGTTTGAAGCAAGATCAAAGAAAATTGAAGGTTGCAAACTCTTCCTAGTGCATCATTGAACGTATCTGGAGAGTTTTGAAGGGAGAATCCAGCTCCAAGTGCATCTGTTACTAGATCTACAATAGGTTAGTAACTTTCAAAATTCCACACGATTTAGCATGAGGTAGTTAGATTTGAACTTGTGGTTAGGATCTAGGCAAGATGTAGATTGTTTTAGGATCAATTTGGAGACATTTGGTGATAGTTGATCATGACATAGCAACTCTGTTTGGATTCGAATCTCTTGATTCATGAGGAGTTAGAGCAAGTTGATTAGATCAGGATGATCAGTGTAGCATAAGGATGATTTCTATGGTCTTAATTTTGCAATTGGTGATGATTGATATGGATGCTATTTCTGAACATTGCTTCGTGTTTTAAAATTCATTGAGAGTTGGATAATTTGAGTTGGAGATTTGAAATCCTCGTGAGAAACTGAGTGAAATTGGTTTAGACTTTGTGATTTTTGGTTGACTATAACTTGACCTTCGCCGGAGAAGACAATCGGAGTCTTCTCCAGCCACCGTCCCTGCTCTCTATCCAGCCAGCCTGATAATTGGAGAAGATGATCTTTGAGCCATTGGATCTTGCTCTGACTGAAGACTAAACTACTCATCCAACGACCACGTTCTAATTGAATTTGTTGACTTCTGAAGCCATGGAACGCAGTGTTCCATTTAATGTGCTGGCAGGCTCTCGTTCATTGGATCAGCTGACCGGTCTCCTCATCCAAGCGCTCATGTTTTATTTCAGTTTTATTTTTCTTTTATTTGATTTTTATTATTTTAAATGCATTATTGATTCTAAAAAATCACAATAAATTCAATTTTGATCCAAAAATTATTTTAAAAATATCTCCATGATCTTGAGAGAATTTGTGATTTTCTGAAATCAATAAAATTCATTTTCATGCATTTTTCATTTTAATTTGATTTTTCTTATTTTGTTTAATTCTTTAATATTTGCAGAGTTGATCATCTGTCTTGTTGAATTTTTTTCTTCCAATTGGTGTTGAATCTGGCTTTGATTTTTTAGTATGTTTTAGGGTAGATATTCATGTTCCCTTATAATATTTGTTAGAATTTTAGAACAAATTTAGGTTCTGTTTTAGGTGTTGAGATTAGAGCCTTCCCAAACTTGTGGATCACCTTGATACCCTTCAACTTAGAAATTATTTAGATGACTTAGAAATTGAATTAGGCTTTAATATTTTAACCCTAGGTTGTTCAAATATGTATGTTCCCCTAGGAATTTTATTAGAATTTTAGAATTTTGTTTTCTATTTTATTTGTATTTTGCAAGTTGCTTGTGTTTGTGGTGTTCTTTCTTTAGTGCTCTTGTTTGTTTGGTCTTGTTGGTGACTTTGGAGCTGGATTTGCTTGGATTCCTTCTTGGGAGGTCTTCTAGATTTGGTGTAGCTACTGTCGCTTGAAGATTGGAGCTTGGAGTTGAAGCTTTTTTCTCTTTTAGGAGCTTTTTAGGAGCTTAGGAAATTAGGGTTTTAGGAAGAGCCATTAGGACTAGTTTTGATTCTTTCATCAAACATAGAATGCATTGTGTGCTTCTATTCTATCCAATGATGTAAAGTCCTCCTAGGGAAACTCCATCTCTCCTTTGGAGGGATGTGTGGTATGCCCATAGTTGAGTAGAACTTTAAGGATGCCTTTCCATTTCAATGTTGGTACTTAATGATTTCCTTTGGTTTTCATTTGGTTCTCAACATTGCAACCTTGATCTTAGTGATTAATCCTCTGCTTGGAGTGTGCTTGCTAGAGCTTGAAGATGAAGTTTGATGAAGCTTGAAGATAGAAGCTAGCTTGAAGATGAAGCTTTTTTGCTGTCAAGTTTTTTGTCAAGAGAATTTGCTGTTTAAAGCTACTGTTGTTGAGTATTGAAGTTGCTGTCTGTAGAAGTCTGTTGTTGTTGCTTGGGCTGCTTCCTCTGCTTCTTTTATTTTTTTTGCTTGTGTTGCTTACCTCTATGTTTGAGGTGGAACTTGTCTCCCCTTGCCTGTTGTTTTCTTAGGTTTGAGGTTGAGTCGGACTCCCTTGCCTCGCTTGTACTGTTGCATAGCATGCATTCTACTGTTTACTGTTTACTGCTTGCTTTCTTTTGCTGTTTCCCCTAGAATCTCTGATTTCCTCTGTGCAAGAGGGAATTATGAAAGACATTAGGTTTTGACCTATGCATGATAACTGTAGGTAGATTCCCTGTCAACCATAGTTTTAGGGTGTCTTTCTCTTCTCCTCTCAAAACAATTCAAAAACACAGTAATAACGTTAATTGAAGTTGTGCGTTACGAGTCTTAAGCTAACTGAGAAAAGGTTGGTGGAGGGTCTCTCTCCAGTAATCTGGATGTTAGTGTGGCACCCTTTGGGTGACATACGAAGCGTTCACTCCTGGGTCATAGTCTCTAGTGCGACTGAGATTGCAAACATCCTAAAAAACAGTTCTTTCGTAAAAAACTCAAACAAACATTCAAACTCTGTTTTTGTCCTCTTGGACTTTTAATCAGGAAAACCCTTTCATAAGGAGATAAAAAACTGTCAGACAAGCTTGTGTCTTCCGTAGCCCGAACTACGTTTGCTCTGATCTTTCATGCCGTATGAAAGTACGTAGGCACGAGATGCGACATCTCGGCGAGCAACCTCCCCCCCCCCTTAACCCGTAGTTAGGCGAACTACGTTGACTCTGATTTCTCGTTCCAGATGGGAATACGTAGGCATAAAGTGCGATACTTTTCCGAGTCATTTTCTTTTCTTTTTAGACCAGACCTTTAGAGTAGATAGATAAACATACCCTTAGACAGAAAACAAGCGTGGATCCCGTCGAGTATGACGGACGTGAGGGGTTCTAATACCTTCCCCTTGCATAACCGACTCCCAAATCCAGGATTTGGTTGCGATGGCCATTCCTTTCCCTTTTTGCGTTAGGTTTACTCTGAGCGTTTCCTTTCCCTCATTTGGGATAAATAACGCACGGTGGCGACTCTTCTGTCATAGTCGGCGCCGATTTTCGCAGTAGCGACAGTACACCATCCATCCGAATCAATGTACTTCTTCAACTTAGGCACATACCACATCATGTAAATTCCCACGAGTGACAGCGGTAAAACAGTCTAACCTGCTATTTTTCCCACGCTTCCGCTGCGCCACTCTGGTGCAGATCACAAAACACAGTGTGCTTCCGAGAACTCAAGCTCGACCAACACCAGTTACTATCGTAACTCTCAAAACACATCTTTCTTGGATCCTTTGGATCTTTTTTTTTCCAGTCGTCTCTTGCACAATCTCAGCTAGCTTCAACATAGAATGATTAATCTCACTTGTTAGGAAAAGAGCCAATTAGTCATTCTATCCAAAATCACCCAAGTAAAATCATATCCCTCAAATTCTCCGGAAAACCCAACACAAAATCCATGGGAATACTATCTGATCTCCACTCTGGAATATTCAACGGTTGCATCGGGCTCAACGGTCTCTGACGTTTATTCTTCGACTTCCAACAAGTCTAATCAGCACATACAATATCTAGGACGCAAACTCTATCACGACATCTCATGATACTATTTCCATTAATCTGAAAATCATCCCTTCGACTTTAATTCCTTAGATTCAACCAATCTACCAACTCAAACCAGAGTCCTGAACTTATCGAATCTCATTAGGAATACTACGAGTAAGGTCTAACATACTAAGCTAAACTTTATAAGAAGTCTCTTCACAAACTAAACTCATATCACAAAATTGCTCAATCAGTCCTAACTCTTTTCACCACCATCATCGGCATATGCAAGGATTTCCAAGTCAATGCATAAGCTACCATGTTTTGATTTCCCCGAATGGTAATTCAATCCAAAACCATAATCCTTCCGAAGTCCCAATTATTTCCTCTACCTCATATTCAACTCTTTCAAATCAAATAAATACCTTAAGCTCTTGAGATCACCAGACATTTCAAGTCTCACACTAACTAATTGAAGCCTCCAACTCCGGTACAAACACAACAGCAACCAAGTCTAAATCACTTGTCGGGTGATTCCTCTTATGTAATTTAAATTGCCTCCGAGCATAACTAAACTCGCTGATGTTGCACTTAACATATCTCCCAATCATATCAACAAAGCATCACAAAACACAACAAATGGTCCCGTCGGGTTCAGCAAAAATCAACACACGATACGGTTTCAATTTTATGCTATAATTGAACCAGGTACAGGCCTCAAAATAATTTTTCCTAGAAATAGCATCTCGTTAGCTTTCAAACGCTTTGAACGGGGACTAAAACCGACTTACGGATCAAGAGATATGAATTTTCGAAGTTTCTCTAAAACCGAATTTTTCTGCATAAAGGCTGCTACGGGTTTGAGCATTTTCGCTCGAAAATCCGACCGATTCAATTATTTTCTTCGAAACAACCACATACTCATTCATACCAAACATATAGTAGTGATTTAGAACCATCAAACGTGAAATCTACGACTTTCGATTTCAATCCGAATCTTAAATCCTCAAATCTCCAAAAATGCAAAAACTTACAAAAATCCATCAAATTCGATAAAACAAGCATACTCGATCACGGCCTAACATTACCCGACACAACTGCGTAATCTATTCCAACTTTCGTCCATAAAAACATTGATTCCGTAAAAAGCTGCGATCTCGGAATTCGACGTACGACAACAATTTCACACTCAGAAGGTCATTCAACACATCTTCAACTCTTGGAATATCTAGAGGTTTAATTATACTAATATTGCATTCCACATCTTACTTTCTTTAATAATCATCAGAAGTCACTGCCCACTCTCAATATACTCGACCTCACATTCTGTTGCCTTAGCACACACACCAGACACGAGTCTCAACACTGCTTAATCAGTTTAATTCCTTGACCATCCAAACAGGCATATAATATGGAGCTCTCACTCTCAGACTAGTTTCCGTAACTAAGTCGGTCACAACTCCACTTCACGTCCTGGTTGTATATCACTATCTTGTCAGGATAACTTCCAGCCAACCACAATTAATCGGCAAGTCGCCAACTTCTCACTTTTATTATAACTCAAAAATTCCCATCAAATTAAACACTTCAACACCGTCCTGCGCCGACTCGTCAAAACAATTCTTAAGCACTTAGCTTAACTCAAGACAATTCTCTGCTCACGCCATCTAAGCTTGCAAAACACGTCCATCCCATCCAACACAATCCCAACTACTGTCAACAAGAGATTAAGGGTGATCACTTCCTCAATTTGTCAATAGACAGCCGAAGATCATGATGGGGTACAAACAATCCTTACCGAACTATAAGAGCGTTCAACCATACACCAAGCTACAACTCCACACTTGCAGCATCCTGGAGAAGCACAAGCTTCTCCCCCACTTGAATCATTCCCACTTCTGTAGATGAGGGTAGGCAACAAACACGTACCGACAGTGTTTTCACACACATGTCGCATACAAGGGAACAAACAACATTAGACAACTTGGTCGGACGGACCGACCTGCTCTGATACCAATTGTAACACCCCACTCTAAACTCTAGCGGAAAAATAAGAGAAACAACAAAATAATTCAGAGTGCAGCAAATAAAGTCTCATGACGACCGTCATGGATGTCACGACCGTCACGGTCATGATGAGCGTCAAGGAGCTGTGACGACCGTCACACTCCCAAATTATCACACGCATCAGGGTGTCACATTCTACACTTAACCAAAACACATACACCTGCAAAAGATCATTTACTAACATACGTAGCACAAAATTCGGATGAACAAACAACGATAATTTGTTTAATATTTTAATCATAAAACGACATGTTATGATACACTTCCAACGGTTCGTAATAAATAAATTCCATTAAAATTCAGCAAGAAATCATCTTGCATCAATTCACTAAAACAACTATGCATCCAAGAAACATTTGGCATTATCAGGAACAACCAATCTATTTGCCATAGTACTTAATAAAACTCAGCAACAAGGAATTCAATTAAAACAGTAACATTAATCGTTCATCCCCCCCCCCAGAGTGCTACGTATCAGAGCGACCAACGACCTTAAACATAAAGCGACACTTTCTTCTGAGTTACCTGTAAATTACCACCAACGGAGGTAACATACAATGTAAAGGGGTGAGATATCAACAACATAATAGAAGGCATGATAAAAGTCATGTCAGAATATTATCACAACATTATAATCCCACCAGTTCGCATAAATATTAGTAATAATAAACTACAACAACTCTTTATTCATAACCACAACAATTATCATCATAACTCAGCAACTCATCAGAACAACTCAACAACGCAACTCAACAATGCGACTCAACTGTGCATATGCATGTGGTACCAGATTGCCATTACGGTCGCAAATACAGGCCAACAATTTGCCACTAAGGGCCGCCAATACAGGACAACAATTTGCCACTAAGGGCCGCCAATACAGGCCAACAATTATGATATGCTATGGGACGCAACTATTATGGACTATAACACAACAACAACAACTATGCAACAACCGTGCAACCGGGCATCAAGCCTACAACCAATTATCCATAATAGAACATCACATTTCGTATATATTATGGACTCACCATTTCAACCTGTTCATATCAGAGAACTACCAACAGTATCGTTCCTACGAATAAGACTCTAACACATTTTCGCAGAGAACAATTAAAAACAACCTCGTCTCTACAATTGAGAACTCAACAACATTTTCATGTCAGAGAACAACTGACAACATTATTACTACAAATAAGAACTCAACACATTTTCATATACTTTCATACGGGTAATATAACTACTACTCCTAATTTAATTAAATAGGGACATAATAACGACATTCTCTTAATAAATGGGAAAATAGCGCGTTTCGGCGCCGTTTCCCAATTTCACACAGAACTGATGACATAACACATTCATTCCTACACAGACAGGCATTAACTTTAGTATTTCTCAGATACAGGTAAACATTAACCCTTAATATTTCTTCAACCTACGGGAACTAACCCAATGATCATCACTACGAAAACATTACTACGGGAACGTTACTACAGTAACATCACTACGGGAACATTACTACGAGAGCATTACTACGGGAACATTACTACGATAACATCACTACGGTAACATTACTACGGGAACGTTACTACGGGAATGTTACTACGGTAACATCACTACGAGAACATTACTACGGGAACGTTACTACGGTAACATCACTACAGGAACATTACTACGGGAACGTTACTACGGGAACATTAACCCTTAATATTTATCGACCTACGGGAACATTAACCCTATGATTCAATTCCCTACATGAAACCGATCATACCCACAGTTATAGAATTGAACCCCACCCTTACCTTAGAATAGAGGCCAATTCCAAGCTTCCGGTTCTGGTTCTGCTCTCCGGCGACTTTTCTGCAACTATCTTCCAATTTCCTGATGGACGATTCTCTGCTCTCCATTTCTCTCAACAACCACGTTCCTTTTTCCTCTTTTCTCAGCCTTTTTCCTCCAATTTGGTTTTCTGAGCAGTTTATCGTGATAATCCTCTTTTTCCCACAACTTCTCTAATAACTCCCTTCTCTCATTCCATCCACTAATATTCCAAATAATAATAATAATAATAATAATAATAATAATAATAATAATAATAATAATAATAATATACTATTACTACTAGTTATTAAATTATAATCATTATTAATTATATTATATTATTATCAAACTCAATGATTTAATAAATGGTTTCCTATACTTTAAGGACACCTACCAACGCTCTCAGACACACTCCTACATAAAGGCACACCAAAAATTCATAAATAATTTAATTAAAATGAACGGGCATTACACATATCTTCTTCTTGAGCATCAGTATACGAGAAAGGTCCACTAGGGAAACCTAAGAGATCAGCTAATGACTTACGGTTGTATGTAAATTTTGTCCCAAACAGTCTAAAGCATATCAGCTCCTTGGTGGATCCATAGCCGTATTCGGGTTTGTAGCCTAGGGAGCTAAGGAATTCGAACGTGAGTTCACGATAGGTGACAAAACGGGTTTTTAGAGCAGTTCGCTCCCAGTCTAGTTGGTTAAATAAGTAGAGGATGCTATCATGAATTCCTAACTGATCCATAGTGGATCCATCATAGTAAAGGGTCAAAGTGATGCCTCTCTGAGTCAGAGCCTCATATCTGGCTTGCTGAGCTGGTCCTCTAAAAACGGTAACCGTGTAGTCGATGTTAGCCATACTTGCGAGTTAGTCAGACAAAAAGGAGATAAGTAGGAAGGCTTTAAAATCCTGTAAATAGTTGAAAACACATTTTACTCAAATTAGATTTTAGAAACAGAAGGTGATAAAAATAAAGAAAATAAAAAACACTAGTATAAATCAAATGAAAAACATAAAGAAAATAATTTCAAAGGGAAAAACGGGGGAAAATGGGTTGCCTCCCATTCAACGATGTTTTTAACGTCAAAGGCCTGACGATAGCTTGGTGACAAGCTATTCGGGGTATTGAGCAGGAAGCTCTAGCAGTTTCAACCTGCTCACGTGGTTACTGTCGTCATTTCGATTGTAATGCTTTAAACGTTGTCCATTGACTATGAACGGTGCATTGATTTTATCGCAAATTTCGACAGCTCCACTGTGAAGGATTCTAGTTATCTCGAAAGGACCTGACCATCTTGACTTTAGTTTTACTGGGAAGAGTTTCAATCTTGAATTGAATAGGAGCACGACGTCTCCCACACTGAACTGTTTCCGGACTAAACGCTTAGCGTGCCACTTTTTGGTTCTTTCCTTGTATATGCGGGCATTCTCATATGCGTCTAATCTAAGTTCTTCCAATTCATGCAGATTCAAGATTCATTTCTCGCCTGCCTCAGTGTAGTTGAAGTTTAGCGTCTTAATAGCCCAAAAAGCTTTGTGTTCAAGTTCCACTGGCAAGTGACATGATTTCCCATAGACTAATTTAAACGGTGTAGTTCCTATTGGCGTCTTATAAGCGGTCCTATAGGCCCATAAAGCATCGTTTAGTTTCGATGACCAATCTTTCCTGGAGGTGGCGACTGTCTTTTCCAAGATCTGCTTTATTTCTCTGTTGGAGACCTCCACTTGGTCGCTAGTCTGCGGGTGATACGGTGTTTCAACAGTGTGTTTTACTCCATATTTCAATAGCATTTTGTCAAAAATTCACGCTATGAAGTGTGAACCACCATCACTGATGCAAGTCTGGGTACACTGAATCTGGGAAAGATGGTATTCTTAAATAGTTTGATAACTACTCGTGTGTCGTTAGTTGGAGCGGCAACGGCCTCAATCCATTTTGATACGTAGTCAACAGCGACGAGTATGTACTTGTTTCCAAAAGAAGACAGGAATGGACCCACGAAATCGATCCCCCATACGTCAAAGACTTCCACTTCCAAGATACCTTTTTGGGGCATCTCGTTGCGCCTCGAAATGTTTCCAGTATGCTAGCACCGGTCGCACCTTAGTATAGCAGCGTGGACATCTTTCCAAATGCTGGGCCAGAATAGGCCAGATTGTAGGATTTTCGCACATGTCTTTGAAGTACTGGCATGTCCTCCGTAAGGGGCAGAGTGACACTGAGAGATGACGTCTTCAGTTTCTTCCTCTGGGACGCATCGACGGAATATATTGTCGGCTCCTCTCTTGAAAAGCAGAGGTTCGTACCAATAATAATGCTTTAAGTCATGGAAGAATTTCTTCTTTTGCTGATAACTGAAATCCGGTGGGAGCACGCCTGCGGCTAAGTAGTTTACAATATTAGCATACCAAGGCAGGGTGACTTGTGCGTAGACGGCTTCCACGGCTTTTTCTAGTTCTGGTTCTTCCGAGGTTAATGGTGGCATATCACTTTCCAATCTGGCTATCAGGCGTTCGTAAGGGAAATCGTCGTTGATAGGCACTGATTCTGGCTTAATGCCTTCTATTCGGGATAGGTGATCGGCCACTATGTTCTCGGTTCCTTTTTTATCTTTGATTTCTAAGTCAAACTCTTGTAACAATAGGATCCATCGCAACAATCTTGGCTTGGCATCCTTTTTGCTTATCAGGTACCTAATGGCAGCATGGTCTGTGTAGATGATGATTTTCGCTCCTACCAAGTAGGAACGGAATTTGTCGAGGGCGAACACAATTGCTAGAAGTTCCTTCTCTGTTGTGGCGTATTTCATTTGGGCAGGATCTAAAGTTCTACTGGCATAGTAGATTGCGTAAAGCTTCTTGTCTTTCTTTTGTCCTAGAACTGCACCTACGGCGTAATCACTCGCACTGCACATGATTTCGAATGGTAGTTGCCAATCTGGTGGTTGCATGATTGGTGCGGTAATGAGTGTTGTTTTTAGAGTTTCTAATGCTTCCAAGTAGTCCTTGTCGAAAACGAATTCAACATCATTCATCAACAGGCCTGTCAGAGGTTTTGTGATTTTCGAGAAATCCTTTGTGAATCGTTGGTAGAATCCGGAGTGTCTTAAAAAGCTTTGTATTTATCATACGGTTTTCGGAGGTTAAAGATCCTTTATAATTTCTATTTTTGCTTTGTCAACCTCAATCCCTTTGTCAGATATGACGTGTCCTAAAACTATGCCTTGTCGGACCATGAAATGGCATTTCTCCCAATTGAGAACAAGGTTCACTTTCGCGCATCTTTCGAGTACCATCTCTAGGTTCGACAAACAACCTTCAAAACTTTGTCCGCATACAGAGAAGTCATGCATAAACACTTCCATGATGTCATTTATGAAATCCGCGAAGATTGCCATCATGCATCTCTGGAACGTTGCTGGAGCATTGCAGAGTCCAAACGACATTCGTCGATAAGCAAAAGTGCCATAGGGACAGGTGAATGTAGTCTTTTCTGGTCATCGGGGTGGATAAGAATTTGAAAAAATTCCGAATAACCGTCTAGATAGCAGAAATACGAATGTTTCGCTAATCTCTCCAACATCTGGTCTATGAAAGGTAAAGGAAAATGATCTTTCTGAGTTGCCTTATTCAGTTTTCTGTAATCGATACACATCCTGCTTCCGGTTACAACTCTTTGGGTTATCGATTCAAATTTCGCATTCTTTACTACGGTGACGCCTCCTTTCTTGGGTACGACGTGCACTGGGATAACCCATTGGCTGTCGGAGATCGGATATATGATTCCTGCGTCTAGTAACTTCTTCACTTCGTCTTTGACTTCAATGCTTAGGATATGATTTATCCTTCTCTGATGTTCTCTAGAAGTTTTGCAGTCTTCCTCTAGCATGATTCGATGCATACAGATGGAAGAACTTATACCCTTGAGGTTGGTTATACTATAGCCTAACGCAGTTGGGTATTTCCTTAGGACCTCTAATAGTTTCTTGGTTTCTAACTGTCCTAAATCGGCGTTGACTATCACTGGTCTTTTAAATTCCGTATCTAAGAATTCGTACCTGAGGGTCTTAGGTAATTCTTTAAGTTCTAAAGCTGGGTTTTTCGGACTTGGCATGTGATTAGGAGTTAGTGCTAAGATTTCGCTTAGACTATCATCTTTGTATGGTGCACGCCAATTGTCGTCTTCATGAATATCAGGGATTTGGATCTTCATGATTTCAGAGTATTTAGTTTCTTCCTTTTCCAGTTCTCGTATGCATTCGTCAATGACATCTACTAAATAGCATGTGTCATCTATGGCTGGTGCTTTTAAGAACTTGGTGAGGATGAATTCTATCTTTTCTTCTCCTACTTCGAATGTTAGCCTACCTTTCTTCACGTCTATAATAGCTCCGACTGTTTCTAGGAAGGGTCTTCCTAAGATAATTGGGGTAACAGAGTCCTCCTTAATATCCATGATTATGAAGTCGGTTGGAATGTAGAATTGACCTATGCGTACTGAAATGTTTTCCAATATGCCGACGAGATATTTGACTGATCGGTCAGCCAATTGTACGAACATTTTAGTTGGTCTTAGTTCTCCCATATTCAGCTTTTTTTATATAGATAAGGGCATAACACTTATACTGGCTCCTAAATCGCATAAAGCTTTGTCTATGACGAACTTTCCTATGACACAAGGTATGGAGAAGCTACCTAGGTCTTTTAGTTTATGAGGCCTGTTATTTTGAATGATTGCGCTACACTCGACAGTAAGTGTAAATGTTTCATTATCCTCGATTTTTCTTTTGTTAGACAGGATTTCTTTAAGAAATTTAGCGTATGAGGGCATTTGAGTTATAGCTTCTGTGAAAGGAATGGTGATATTTAGTTGTTTCAGAAGTTCTACGAATTTCTTGAATTGTCCTGTAGTCTTGGAATTTATGAACTTTTGAGGATAAGGAATCGGTGGCTTATATGGCGATGGAGGCACATATGGGTTTTCATCTTTGGCGGCCTCTTGCTCGTTATCTTCCTTCTTTTCGGTTTCAGACTCCTTTTCTGCTGGTTTATCAGTTTTCTGATGCATGACTGAGTTTTCACTCCTAGGATCGGTCGGTCCATCCAGTTCTTTTCCACTTCTTAATATGACAGCGTTTGCATGACCTTTCGGATTAGATTCTAGTTGACCAGGAAATGTACCAGCGGGTGCGGCTGCAGAAGCTTGTTGTTGAGCCACTTGTGATATTTGCGTGTCGAGCATTTTGTGGTGGGTGGCTAAAGCGTCTACTTTGCTGGTTAGTTGTTTAATCTGCTCGCTAGTGTGTATGTTTTGATTGAGGAATTCTTTGTTCGTTTGAGCTTGAGTAGCTAACTAGCTATGAATTTTTCCATCATCAATTCAAGATTTGATTTTCTAGGGGCAGTCGGAGCAGCTACGGCTGGTTTTTGATATCCTGGTGGAGCAGCAGGTGCTTGCAATGCGTTATCGCTTTTGTAGGAAAAGTTTAGGTGGTTTCTCCATCCTGGGTTGTAGGTATTCGCGTAAGGATTACCTTGAGCGTAGCTTACTTGGTCTGGTGGAATTCCTGCCAATAATGGGCATTCGGGCGCATTATAAGTGGCTATTCTACGTAACTCGCAGTTTGGAGTTACAACAGCTACGGTTGCAGGTGGCGTTACAGTTAAACTGTCGATCTTCTGCGTTAAAGCATCTACCTTAGCGTTGAATTTTTTAAGACTGCTGATCTCGTACATCCCACCTTTTGTTGCGGGTTTCTCTGATGGAGTTCTTTCACCTCCCCATTGGCAATGGTTCTGAGACATGTTTTCGATAAGTTGATAGGCTTCATCGTATGGCTTATCCATAAGTGCACCGCCCGCGGCGGCGTCTACTGTTAATCTGGTGTTATACAGAAGTCCATTGTAGAAGGTATGAATGGTCACCCAGTTTTCTAAACCATGGTGTCGCTTCCGCGAAAATAAGGTGCCGGCAAAATAGAAGAGTCACTACCTTTCGTTATTTATCCCTCAGAACGGGAAAGGAAACGATCGGAAAAACTTGACGAAAAAGTTATAAGACAAGGTCATCGCAACCATTGTCTGGGTTCGGGAGTCGGTTACGCAAGGGGAAGGTATTAGCACCCCTCACGTCCATCGTACTCGATGGGATCCACGCTTGTTGTGTTTACTGGACGAGTTGGTTTATCTATCTACCTATCAAGGCTGGCTTAAAAAAGAAAAGGAAATGACTCGGCAAAGCGTCGCACTTTATGCCTACGTATTCTCATCAGAGAATGAGAAATTAGAGTCAACGTAGTTCGGTTAGCTACGGGTTACGGGGAAGGTGGCTCGCCAATACGTCAGTATTGTGCCTACGTACTCTCAATAGGTATGAGAGATAAGAGCTTACGTAGTTCGGGATAATACGGATTACGGGAATTCAGATTCATCAGTTGGATGTACGCAGCTCGACCCTCGGAGGCTTAAGCGTTACCGTTTGCGGTAGAACTGGGAGTTAACAACACTCTTTTCTTCAGAAAAGCTTCTTTTGAATTATGGGCCCACGGGGCAAAAAGGTTTGAAGTTTATTTTCTGTCTTTTATGGAAGAACTGTTTTTTATGGACGTTTGCAACTAATGCCGCACTAGAGACTATGACCTGAGAGTGAGTGCGTTGCATGTCACCCAAAGGGTGCCATACTAAACATCCAGACTGTTGAAAAGAAACTCTCGAACAATCCTTTCTCAGATAGCTTAAGGCTCGTAACGTACGACGTCAGTTAACCTTTATTACTGTATTTTTGATTTGTTTTGAGATGAGAAGAGAGAACATGCTCAACTAAAGGGAGACTATCAAGTCCTAATATTGTCATGCCAAGGATTCATCCTATGGTTGAGTTCGAAACAGGGAACTCCTAGAAGTTATCATGCATAGGTTTCAACCTAAAGTTCTATCATCACTTCCTTATCAAAGGAAGTGAGATTCCTAGGGGATCATGTCAATGATAAACAGAAACAGATAAAGCATCAGCTTAAACAGTAAACGGTAAACAGATATACAGTAAACGGCTGTAAAATGCATGCAATGCAAGTGAGGGAGGAAATGTGTGTGGGGCATCAGCCTTCACAAGCTCATCTCAACCTTAAGCCAGATATGAATAACAGTAATCATACAGAGGAAATAACATGCTATCAAGCAAGATATAAGTAACTGCAATCATACAGAAGAAATGACATGCTATCAAGCAACACAGACCACATGGGCAAGGGAGCTGGGCTCTACCGAATACCCGCAAGCAAAGCCATATAGTAAAATACAAGCAGAGGGAGCAACTCAACCTCTAGTGCAATCATGCTCCTAGCTTACATCATTCTAGATATGAACTTATTCTAATGCATCAAGCAAGTCAAACAAGGCACATCAATACAGAAAAGAAAACAGACAAGAAAGAAAGCAGATCAACAGCTCCTACAACTAAACCAACTTAACAGCAGTCCAGTCATCAATCTTCAGCAGCTCTTCAGGGCTATCATCTTTCATGACAGGTATCAACTTGCTTCTCCAAGGTTTCAATCCATCAAACATAAGTATCAACTTATTCTCTCTTCTCCAAGCTTCAGCTCCTCAGTCAATTCCACCTTCAGGCTTCACTCTTAACTACAAGTATCAACTGGATTCCTTCAAGCTCTCCAAGCATAAGTGTAAGTGTCAACTTATCCTTTATTCCTCAAGCCTCAGCCCTACACTCAATCTCAATTGAATCCTCTTCATAAGTATCAACTTAGTCTTCAAGCTTCAGCTGCAATGTCACTGCTCAAGGAATCATCCTCTTCCACACTCTTCAATGAAGTCCTCATCTTCAAACTCAAGTCCAACATCTTTCAAGATACTCAAACCAGAAGACAATTGATTTAACAGAATGAGTGGAAATGATAAACAGCTTATTGACAACCAAAGGAAGCCTGTAAGGGTTCATCATTATGAGACTCTGGTTCCCTCAAAGTTCTACTTCCCAGATAAAGGCACTCATCCCTCCAAAGGAGGGATGTGAATATCTTAGAAGGACTTTTAGTCATTGGGAGGAATGGAAGCACAAGATGCTTTCCATATTTGTGAAAGAAGTCAATCTAATTATAAGGCTCTCCCTATGTCTCCTACCTCCTAAATCTTCATCAGACACCTTCAGGCACAAGCAACTCCAAGCTCCAAGCAACTTCAAGCATCCTCACCTTGTCTTCAACTTGTCTTCAATCTCAACCAAAGGCAAACAAAGCAAAACCCTAATCTAAGGGGACTAAAGAAGTTAATCTAGTTGAGTTAGTAAGTTAGGATCACCTAAAACCTAGTACTAAAGTTAATCCTAACTAAAATACTAAAACCAATTGTAAAATCCTACAAAAATAACTATGGGAACCTAGGTCAATCATGACTCTACCATATTAATTCCAGAGATCAAATCATCAAATAAGACCTAGAACTAAATTCTACACTACAAGGTACTAAACCTAAACCCTAAATGGAAGCACCTAAAGCTCAATCTAGAAAACACACCTATCTTCATCACAAAAATGTGATAAAAATTCTATGGGAGCATACATGTATAAGCTAACAACTCATAAAAAATCAAGATCAAAATCATCATCACATGATCACACAAAATTCCACAAAATCAAGGATCAAACATAACTATTTTAATATCAATTAAAATGTAAAAATTCCCCTAAAATCAGAAAATGCATTACATAAAAATATTTTTTATTTAAAAAATACTATACTCAATCAAGAATATAATACAAAAAGAATGGGATTAATTGGATCATTTTTCAATTTTATATGATTTAATCAAGAACCATGAATAAAATGAAAAAATTAAAGAAAATCAAAATAAAATAACAAACACGCGGTGCAACTAGCAATGAAAATCAGTTCATATAATGGATTGGGCCATCAAGGGGGTGCAAGTATCAACCAATTCACTAAGCCCAGCATCAGCACTTAAATTAAACGGTGCGTTTCATTAACTCAGACCCTTCACAAACTGAAATTAAAACGTGGCCGTTGGATCACTCTTCTAGTCAAAGGTCTCAGCCCCATCCAATGGCTCTAAAGTCATCTTCAACCTTTTGAATCTCTGAACCTCGCGCGCAGCTCCGACCACCACCGGTGGTACTCCAGTCATCGTCCCCAACCCTAACTCTCTCTAGGATCCTCCATTGCAAGTGGTCTGTACATGAAACTTGTCCCAAATTTCCTCACGAATTCATTCATGCCCTTTATTCTCTCTGAAACCTCAAGATTCGCCATAACCAATTCTCAACCGAAAATGGTGACATCCTTAATTGGTCACTAATTCTCAAACTAACTATCTGAAAACCTTCCTACATCGTTCTACAATGCATCTAATACCCTAATTCGTATTGATTCTACCTAATTTAAGCTGGAGATAGAAAGTTACTAACCTGAAAATTCTTGATGAACAGATGCACTAAATCTTCAAATCAAGCTCTCCAACCTTCCAGACACGATTAATGGATCATTCCCTTGCTTCTGTATGCACAAGAACCGGTTGAAAACTCCTGAAACTTGAAACCCGATGGTGAGTTGCAGGTGGAAAAATCTGAGCTCAAGAACACCAATCAGCCACGAATTCCTCTTGATTATAATCTGGAATCAATCCCTAGCATCCATGGAAGAGGTTGCAATCAAGAAAATGGATGGAAAGTGAAGAAATTGGTGAAACCGAATTCAGTTGCAAGCAATGAAATCTCAATCTCAATCTCTGCTCTCTCCTTCAATCATCACCAACCTTTGCTTTGGATCACCTCTACTCAATATATAGAACATGTGTGGATGATCTAGAACCCTCTAGATCCTTCTAATGAGAGTTTCAATCTCTCATGACATGAGAATTTCAACCATATGCCATGGTATGCATAGTTCTGTTTGCAGCTTGGAATCCATCCCATTCTCTTCCAATTTCTCCCCTAGTGACATTTTGAAAGTGTTTGGCTTGCAAGGGATCTTGCTCATGCCTTGATTCTAGGTTTTGCAAATGTTACTTAAGATGTAAGTAACTACTTTTCAAAGCAAGTCCACAAATTAGACCTCAACTCAAAAATGTGGCTAAACCAATGTTATTAAAATGTTTTTTAGAGTCAAAATGATATATTACATGCCTTGGTTTGGATGTGTAGGTCAAAAATATCAATTTCCAACTTTGGTTTATTTAACTTATACCCTTATTTTAGGTCATTTTTGCAACTTTGAGCTACAAGCATTTCCATCATCTCATGACTTTTACTAGCCTTAAAACATCATTTTTAACAAGTTTGATGTTGAACATTTTCCCATTTGAAGCTTGGAAACAGGAGTTATGGCCTTATGCTTGGAATGACCTGTAATCTCCAAATGACCAAACTACCCTTGACTTGTCAAAGCCATAACTTGAGTTCTACAAATCCAATCATGGACTTCTAGTACTCTCTAGAAAGCTAAGAGGATAAGGAACAACATTCATGTTGACCAAAAGTTCATAGGAATCATCCTTCTAGGATAAAAGTTTGATGCAAATTGGGTAACTTTCAAGCCCCCAAATCCACAGACCTCAGATGACCTGTAACTTGTCAAAGTCATAACTTGAGTTCTACAAATCCTATCAAGGACTTATAGTACTCAAATTAAAGCTACGATCAAGCTCTACAACATTCATGTTTGGGAAAAGATGAGATGACAATCACATCTTAAGCTAAACTGCCTTGAAGATAGGGGTCAAACTAGGGGATTTTACACTGTCAAGCCTTAGAAACCCTAGCTTGAAACTTCTCAAACTCTTCAATCATGATGATTTGACCTTGGAATCATCCTTATATCATCTCAATGTATCAATCCATGATCACATGGCTCTTGGACTAGGTCTCAACTTCCTCCAAGTCATCAGTTGACCTAGGGTTGACCCAGTCAAACCCTAACTGCACCACTCATGGCTGAGTCTTCTTAATCTTGCACAATGACCTATCTAGGCCTCATGATGGCTTTCAAGACATCTCATAAGCTCTATCAAGGCTTCAAGTCCACATCTCTGGCTTCAGAATCATCTGATGAGCTCCCACAACTCTCAAGTTAGGAGACCTACACACTTGCATTCAATCCTCTCTCTGAGGATCTTTTAACTTCTCTGACAAGGATATCAACCCTTGAACATCTGAATAACCTTCTTAGCTAGCTTCATAGTCTTGTATAGCTCTTAATTGGTAATCATACCTCTTGATCTCCTGCATACATGTCAATGAAATGCAAATGATAATGCTAATGTGAATGAAATGAAACATAAGCTAGGTAAAGAAATGTTGGCAAATTTTGGGGTACAACACATGGTGAGGACATTCTCTTATCATATCTTTGAATCTTTCCCATGTTTCGTAGAGAGATTCATCATCTTTCTATCGAAATCCGTTAATTTGAGCTCTAAGCATAGCAGTTTTGCTTGGCGGAAAGTATCTCGCTAAGAAAACGTTCTTCAACTGTTCCCACGTCGTAACGGAGTTGGATGGCAAGGATTGTAACCAAGCCCAAGCTCTATCTCTAAGAGAGAAAATAAAAAGACAAAGTCTTATTGCATCTAGAGTTACTCCATTTGCCTTCACTGTGTCTGCGTATTGCACAAACTTCGTTAAATGTTCATTCGGATCCTCAGTTGCATTTCCTGAGAATTGATGTTGTTGTACATCTGACAGCAATGATGGTTTTAGTTCAAAATCGTTCTGATTGATAGCGGGGGCAACAATGCTACTATGAGGCTCTAGCTGAGATGGGGTAGCGTAGTCCTTCAGAGTTTTGTTCTGAGGTCCTTCAGCCATTGTTGATTCTTCTTCAGATTTAGGAGCGTGAATGAGAAGTTGGGGATTATTACGTCTTCGTTGATGATCTACGAATCGTCTGGCTAAGTGTAGGAAACGCTCAAGTTCGGAGATTGTTGGTAGCAAATGTTCGCTTTGGGAGCGAGTAATTGGCATACAATCGACGAACGAGTAAAAGGGAAATAAAATGGTTAACCTAGTCTATCCTACGTAACAAAGGGTTACACTATTGACTAAATGGGTCCCCGGCAACGGCGCCAAAAACTTGATCGCGAATTTCTGAGTCTAACCGAACTAACTGCAAGTGCACAGTCTATCGCGTAGTAATTAAGATATCGATCCCACAGAGACTCGTAATCAAACTAGTGTCATCGGATGTTACTTTGTTTAGCTAGGTTGGATATTGTTTAAGGGTAAAGATGCAAAAGTAAAGGCTAAAGTAAAGAAAGGCTAAAAGGTTTCTTAGAATATTAATACAGGGAATCGGTATGCAATGACTTAGTTCTTAGAGGATTCGGCAAGTTACCGGCGTGGTTTAATAATTTCAAAATGGTTTTCAGAAGAAAATAACGGTTTAAAGACCTTTGTCTCACGTTGGTTGTTGACGTTAGTCGCAACGCTAAGGCGGAACGTATGCTTTCGCTATCCCGTTCGGGGTTAAAATTGATTTTTGAAAACCATTGAGTTCTAGTCTCTTTTAAAGAGCTTTCGCTGTATTTAAAATAGACGCCTAGTTTTTACTATCTGGTCCTAGGCTCAGCTTTCGCATGTCGGTTCATACCTTAGTGAATCTCCCACTGTCGTGGAGAGATTACTTTAAATAAATTCTCGCTGTCGCGACGAAGTTTAGTTTAACAAATTGGATTAAAATCTATGGCCAGAAACAAGTTTGAAAAAGTGAAAATACGCCGGTATTTATCGAATCTCGTCCAACTAATTCATTACATACTGATCGGTGCGGTTTAGCTAGACATGAATCTTAAAACAGGCATAATTAAATTAAAATAACAGAACATGTAAACATACATTATAAAGCAACTGGAATTAATTAATAATAATGGAACCTGTAAACAATTATGCTTCGGCACTTGGATAATCCCCCACAATATCGACAGGATTACTTTGGTGACGATCAACATACGGAAAATTTAAAGAACAAAAATTACAACTGAACTCTTGAAAGAAAATAAAGGAAAAGAAATAAAGCAGAAACAAGAATGGCTTTCTGTACTAATTTGGGCAGCATTTCATGGTCTTCAATGTGGCTCCCTTGTTTCAGTCCTCAAGCCCTCATTTTATAGTGAGTGATTTCTACGTGAACTGCCTCTGGAAGTGCAATTGAGGGTCAGAAAATCCAACGAGTCGTGCTTCTGTTTTTGGGCTTCTGCTGCACGTTCTAAAAAGTGGACGTTGAGTTGAATTTTAAAGTGTGACGGTCGTAAGGGGTGCATGACGCTCGTGGAACTCATGACGTTCGTGACGTTCATGACGGTCGTCACACACGTGACGGTCGTAATGGACCTGTGACGACCGTCATATCAGCAAAATTCATTTCTGTTACTTTTTTCGTCCTTTTTCTTCTGTTATGTGTCTTTTAGTACTTTTTTTCCTTGTCTTGCTTCATTTGAGTGTTAGCTTCATAAACCTGCAACATACTTAACAAACAATGCGGAGAAGGTCCGAAATCGGGGTGAAATCGACCATTAGTAGCAAAAAATCATGGCATTTAATATATACGTTTTCGCGTTATCAATTGAACCATACTTTGATCTTATCAAGAAACTAAGTTTTTTGTGGTGATCTTCACTTAAGCTTATCATCCTTTCTAAATCATAGAAAGAGTGCGGCGCCCTATTTCTACTTTTTTCCATCAATTTTTTTCTTCATTTCATTTTGTTTCAATTTTACCCCAACTAAAATAATAGTTTAAAATTTGTGTCCATGTTCAATATTATCCCATTAAGACCATAACTTTCATAAATATAACAAAGCATGATAAAAGTGGCCAAATATCAAATTGGTTAGCCATCAAGTGGTATCAGAGCAAAGTTTTAAAAAGGGTCAAACTTTGGTAAAGTTTCAATGTGATTTTTTTTCTTCTTTGCTTCTTACTGGTGTTCTTCATTATGTATTTAATATATATATATATATATATATATATATATATATATATATATATATATATATATATATATATATATATATATATATATATATATATATATATATATATATATATATATATATATATATATATATATATATATATATATATATATATATATATATATATATATATATATATATATATATATATATATAGATAGATAGATAGATAGATAGATAGATAGATAGATAGATAGATAGATAGATAGATAGATAGATAGATAGAGAGAGAGAGAGAGAGAGAGAGAGAGAGAGAGAGAGAGAGAGAAAGAAATAAATAAATAAATCAAAAATACAAGAAAAAAAGAAAAAAGCAAAAAAAAATCCAAAGTTTCAATTTTTGTTTTTTTTTTCTTGGAAATTGTATGCTAAATTTTAATTTCTTTTTATTTGTTCATTAGGGAAGGCGAACAAATACATAAAATTTTGTTACAAGATATCTTGTTAATTATAAGGTTTGTGACATATTCATTGATAGAAAATATTAGATCAACATGGCAAGTACAACATTGGTGGAGAAATTGGGACTTCCAGTTTTGAGCATCCAGAGCCATATATACTATATAGCCTCGAAGATCCATAATATAAAGATATGGCGGACTTTTTGGTGACCAAATAAGTATGAGTGTCATTCATGCTTGCAAAATATGAAGGTGAAGTGTTATGTGATGCGGTATCTTCAAAAACGAGGGAATTGTTAGTCAGACTTCCATGGCATAAGAAAAATTGCCAAGTATTATCATCTCACCAATACATACTCATTTTTATTTAAAATTCATCAAATTGTTCTTGTTCTAAAAGAATATATTCGAGATCAAATCTTGAAAAGAGAAAGTGAGAGAAAAATAAATGTTGAAAGTTTTGTCATTGAAGAAATGAAAGAAACAATCATTTACAAAATAGAGAGAAATGATAAAGAAGTGGAGAGAAAAGAAATTCACGAAGAAGTAAAAAAAAAAGAAGGAAATTTTAAAGAGAAAAAAAGAGGAGCGAGAAAAGAATACATAGACAGTTGAAAAGAAATATATATTTGAGAGCAAATAACAGAAGATTGAGAAAAAATATCTCTTTGAGAATATGAAATAAAAAACTAAATAAATTATAAAAAAAAAAAGAGAAAAAGAAGAGATTTTTTCAATCACCTAATTATTTATGCATGTTTGGAACAAATCCTCTTAAAGAATAGGAGAATGATAACATCAAGAGTTCACTAAGCATATGGTAGGAAACATACAAAAAAAGATCCAAATAAAATGAATATTTTGTTTTATTTATGATTTTATTTTTTAATAACCAAGCATTTTCGTATTTGTTTGTCCACCTGCATAGTTTTGAAGATACCTTAAATTCTAGTTTTCTAATTTTCATGATCTTTAATGTGTTGGAAAGCTTATAAACTATTCTACAATTCATTTGTTGGGGTCAAGACAAAGTTATGCTTTTTTATGACTCGAAAATATTCATCAATAAGAAGATGAAGCAAAGGCAACGAATATCCACTTTCTCCACTACTTTTAAGTGTGTGACCTTTCGTTCACATTTCATTATTAATAGAATAGTGGGCTGAATTTGTAGAATTTCTTGAGTTATTATTGTATGCTACCCTTTTCCTACAAATGAGGAGCTAATCATGAATGAAAAATGTAGTTGAATTTTGTTAAACAAACACATTGTGTGAGTTTGAGAGCATTTCTCCTTTGGTTATGTATTGAACCATACTTTGATGTTATCAAGAAACTAAGTTTCTTATGGTGATCTTAACTTAAGCTTATCATGCTTTCTAAATCATAAAAAGAGTGCGACGTCCTATTTCTACTTTTTTCCATCAATTTTTTTCTTCATTTCTTCTTTCTTCTTAATATATGACGGAGAGAGAGAGAGAGAGAGAGAGAGAGAGAGAGAGAGAGAGAGAGAGAGAGAGAGAGAGAGAGAGAGAGAGAGAGAGAGAGAGAGAGAGAGAGAGAGAGAGAGAGAGAAATAAATCAAAAATACAAGAAAAGAAGGAAAAAAGGAAAGAAAATCCAAAATTTCAATTTTTGTTTTTTTTTTCTTGGTAGTCGTATGCTAAATTTTAATTTCTTTTAGTAGTTCATTATGGAAGACAAAAAAATAAAGAAAATTTTGTTACAAGATATCTTGTTAATTATAAGGTTTGTGACTTATTGATTGATAGAAAATATTAGATCAACATGGCAAGTACAACACTAGTGGAGAAATTGGTGAAGGTGATAAAAACACTTAGAGGGGGGGGGGGGGGGGTGAATAAGGGTTTAGAAATAAATATGGCAATAAAAACATAATGATTTTTATCCTGGCTCGTTGAACTCAACTAATCCAGTCCATCCTATCAAGAGTTATTTGTCTTTCTCCTCAAGGATTTATTCCACTATATTCAAACAAATTACAGTGTCAAACACTAAGAACAACTGTCTTAGTCTTCTCAAGAACTACTGACCACAACTTGGTGTCTTAAGGAATCTTTACAAATAAATGTAAACTAAACAAGTGTTTAAGATGCTTCTAAAAATCTATATCACAAACTGTGATTTTTACACTTAAGATTAAGAATAAATAAAACTATTCATCTTTGAATAAGAATGAGTGTATTAGAGTTGTTGAATAATTTTCTCAAGATTTGTTATCAGTTCGTTAACCTTGAAGAGATGTAGAAGACGCCCTTTTATATTGCTAAAACTCCAATGCTTGAAGACTGTGCAAGTAGAGTAGCTGTAGCCTTTTGTCTTCACATGACTTTTCCTTTCTCACAAGTAGAATATTCAGAGAAATGCCTTTTGCCTGAATCCTTGTGTCTATCAAAAATAAGGAATAGTTCCGTTGGAGAGGACATTGAGAATAGTACCAAGTCTATTCACGTGCTGACATCTTTTCAAATGTAAACAACATCAGATCCTCTGATGTGCTTCTTATTCTTCAGATCAGATTCAATGTTATCAGAGTTGCTGCTATAGTGCTTTAGCGTGAGTGATCTGATCAGAGCATAACAGTTTATCAGAGCCTCTGTACTTGCAGCGAAAAGTACATTCAGAGTCTTTTGAAACAATGCTTTAAACTCTTCATACAAAAACTTCAGCTACGCTTCAGATGCTTCTGCAACTTCTGCTTCAGAGTCTTCTGCAGCTTCTACTTCAGAGTCTTCTGGCAGCGCTCAAAGTCTTCTGATGGCTTGCTTCTAATGCTTCAGAGCTTTGCGTAACTTGCTGTTCAGATGCATTTTGCTTCCATAATGATATTTATTTTAATATCTAAAACACAAAACACTTGAACAAAATTAGAGTATATATTTTCTTAATACAAAATTCCATTAGAGTTATCATCAAAACATAGAGATATAATTAAACACCAATCTGTGTTCTAACAATCTCCCCTTTTTTGATGATGACAAAACATAGGAAATTTTGTTCAATAAAAAGGCTAAATATATAACTCCCCCTGAGATAAAGAATCTCCCCCTGAAATGAATACTCTAATAGAAGAAAATAATTCCCTTTTTGCCTGAGTATACTATTCAAATTAAGAGCCTGGTTGAAAAACTTCTGGTTAGAATCCTGGTTAGAATGTATTTTCCAGATCAGAGCTTGATTTACTTTCCAGAAACAGAGCCTGGTTTACTCTTACTGATTTTCTTTCCAAGAATCAGAGCCTGGTTTATATTCCATAATCAGAGCCTATTAGCTTCTAGGATCAGAGCCTGGTAATCAGAACTTGGTTTGACTTATCAGATCCTGGTTAAACCTGGTTTGAATAAAAACCTGATTTGGGGATTCTCAGGGTAACTTCAATGAATTTAGTCAGATGATACGTTAGTTTTGAAAGACTAAAATTCAATGTTAGATATAATTTGTTATGTCTGAATTTTATTTTAGTAACTGTTTATATTTGAACAAACAAAATTTCTTTTTCTCCCCCTTTTTGTCATAATCAAAAAGAAACTTTTAAAGACAAATAAAAGGTTAACAGAAGAAAATAGAATAAAGTTGATGTTATGGTGAGAATCGTGATACCAAGCTATTGATTAACTTGAATCTTAATTCTTAAATTACAACCGGACTTTAATTTATCCGAAGGAAAGGTCTAAAGAAATAAAAGAACCTTTTTCGCGATGTAACAACAACGCTAAGAGATTCAGGGAACGGGGGTTGGTTATGCATAAGGTAGGTATTTCACATCCTAAACATCTGTAGTACTCTACAGGAACCTTTTGTTTGTTTGCATGCTAAGTTGGTAAATGTTTGCTAAGGATTGGGATTGGGTAAGGGCATAGGTTAAGACCTAAAGATAGTTTCTAAATTTGCTCGCAAAGACATCGCATCCTCTGCCTACGTATCCTAACTAGGATAGAATCAGAGCAATTGTAGTTCACCTCACTAGGTTTGAAGAACACTTGATTATGATCAAGGTTCACAGGGAAACAAACATAACAATGCTTGTGTAGAGTTTAAGGAAACTCTCTAGATCTATGTTATGACACTCAAGAGGGAATTAAGTAATCAGTATTATGATTCTTACATAGAGTTTACAAACTCTATCCTAGGGTTCTAGTTGAAGAAACACTCCTAATAAAGGTGGGTTTTCTAGACTTTAAGAAAATTCTAATGGCTCATGAGTTCTAAATTAACTAATCTAGGGTTTAAGATGACTTTACAAAGTCAAGGGAGGGGTAATGAACTATCCAATGACACAAGGGTCAAGGGAGAGGCTTTTCCTTTGGAAGGAGAGAGAGAGAGGCAACTTGGATGAGAACTAAAATGTTCAATCACTTGGGGAAGAAATACTTAACAAAGTAAATAAACAAATAAGCAAGATGAATAAGATTACAATCAAGTAAGCATGCATATTACAATAAGCAAGGATCAAATAATACCAATGGTTACAACCGATAATCAAATATCTTAATAAAGATGGAAGTAATAACCCCAAAGCCATATTATCAAATATGAAACACATCAACCATACAAATAAGTTACAACTTAAAAATGATCATGTTATAAGTTCAAATGTAACAACAATTAGGCATTGATAACAATCAAGTACACAAGGATTGATCACAACAGTTCAATTCAAGATTTTAGGAAAGGAACAATAACTCATGGTAACAACCAACAAGAAAATGAAATCTCAACATGTTAACAAACATAAAGAAGTCAAATACTAATAAATCTCACTAATAAAATAAGCATGGCATAAGGGAAATTTAATCGAGACGTACGGTAACGACCTAAGAACGAATCTACTAACAAGCAAGCACAAAGCATTGTAAAAACAAGCAATTTATGAGATTACAAACCATTTAATACAAATAGACATCACAATGAAAAAATTGCAAAAAGAACGGGTTGAAAATAATGCACGATGAACAAGTTATGAAATTTTGAAGTTTCAATTGATTTATGATAACAAAACCACACAAATAAATAAAAAAGAAAGAGAAAGGGCCAAGCTGGGAGTTGAACCCAGGCCCTTGTGTTTACAAACACAAACCACAACCACCTAAGCACCACATGCGCGCTGGAAAGAAAGTGGAAGCAAGGAAGAAAATGAATTCAATCACAAATGGAAAATAAAACACCAAAAAGGGTTGATCCCAAGGATCGAACCCATGGCTGGCAAGTGAAAGGTGAATATGGTGCAAGTTGATTACCTCTGGGGTGGCTGTACATCCAAGTACAAAGCCACCCCCATAAATACATAAGGTAAGTATGGTGGATATCTGGGCAAAAAGAAACAAGCCAAACAAGCCAAAACGTGAAGGATTCAAACAATGTCAATTCTTAATCATTTTTCATGAAATCTTAGTCAAACTTGACTGTTTTTTAACAAGGATTAAGATGGTGCAGTTGGTTCTTTAAAATAACATCTACAAATAAAAACACGATTGAACTTGCAAATTGGCTTTTTTGAGGTGCATTTTGAAAACTACAGTCAAATCTGAGTTCATATTCATGTAAATGGCACTGCATACAAATCATATATATCATAACAGAGGTGTAGGATACTTAAGGCTCAAGCAAAAACCAGTAGAATGGAATATGGTACATGAATTGCAAAATGAAGCAATGAAAATACTGTCAAGACAGATGGGAAAGTTCCAAATCAAAACACATAGCCTAACAGTCCTAATCATGTTAATGATGATGTTCTCAAGTCAAATAGATCAAGTCAATAATGCTCAGGTAAAGAAAAGAAGTAAGATGTATCATGACAACATTTTGGATGAATTGGACCAGCAGGTCAACATAGATGTATATAATAGTTTGATTAAATAGAACAATAACAACATGAGGTCTCTACCAACATACTTGCAATGCAATGAGAAGCATGCATATGGCCATCACAATGTCAAACTCAAACATAGGAACACAACAGTCATGCCATACCAAAATGAGTTTTTTTTAGGAAAAATGCAAGTTGAGGGCTAGAACAAGGAAATAGCATAATCTGTTGAAAAAGGCCTCACACACAAACTCAAACTATGATGCAAAGTATGTCTATGCCTCAAAGTTAGCCACAAACAACCTAGAATTGGAAGTCACCTATCAACTACTCACTTAACACATAAAATGCACAATTTGGAACCAAACAAGATTGGAAAAGCTTTGAGATTCAAGGGATACCACATACAACTCTCAAATATGATTATAAATGAGCCTAATACTTAAGGTGATCATGGAATGCACATAACAAGAAAATGGATATCAAGTTGTAATTTGTATCAAACATGCGAGGCAGGCTGTCATGACAGAGAAGTAATGCATACACAAAGCTGTTGATTCATGCACATACAAGTCCTAAATACTTTTAGAGGTCTAATGTTTCATGAACTGACCTAAAACAAATCAAGCAAAACAAAGTGAAGTGTGTGGTAGTTGGTTTCAAAACAGTGTGACAACAAAATGGTACAAACATGGTCTAGCTGTGAATAAGGGGTCTTATGTTGACAAACACAACACACACATATCATAAATGTAGAAGTGAATGAGTTACAACTCAGGAAATAAGCATATTGTAAGCAGGAAAGAATTTGGCATATTCATGGCAAATTTTAGTGTGGAAGTGCAATTGCAAGTGAAATGAGAAAGCAGGCAAGAACAGATTAAACAAACAATGTGCACACATCATTATCATGAGGGTAGATGAGTTTCAACTCAAAAAATAAGCATATGATGGTTGGATAAAAAAAGCATGTTGTTGTAGGAAGTATGAAAAACTGTCTTGGCATAAACTTAGCACAACATGGCATTTTGGCAAGCAAAGAGTTTTGTGATGAAACCAAAGTTATGCACATACCATAATGATGCTAACAAATGAGGACATGCTCTAGAAATAGATTAAAACAGTACCAAACAGAATACCACATTTGAGGCTTATGAATATGCACAAAACCAATCTCCATTATGCAGCAAGTACATTCAAGGTAGTTGGGATGATTTGGTAGCACATACAAGTTTCAAATAAGTATAACAATGATTCCATGCACATAGATGAAGTAGAAATCAATTTGAAACAGAATATGGCAGGTTGGTGGTATCAATGAGGTTTTGAAATGCAAGTGAAGAATAACAAAACAGTTTTGAGCATATAATGGAGATTTGAGCATATAGGTACAACATACATCTTCAAAACATATTAACAAATGATTCTCCAAACTTGAAATCAACCAAAATTGCTCCAAACCAGAACTGGTATGTTAATCCAAATTTGACAGCAAAAACCACAAAAAATTCACAACAGGACCTAATGGCTAAGTCTCATGTTTCTCATATTCAACCAATTCAAACAGGCAATTAAGATTATATAAACATTAACCAATGATTTAGAACAATTGGGATACAATCATGGCAAGCACAACAGTCCAATACACAACTCATGGTAGTGATAAAGCTAGATGACACAAAATAACACAAGTGTGAAATCAAGAGCCACATTAGATTCAAACATGATCTAGGTCAGGGGGGCCTCATGAACAACTTACAAGTTATCCAAATCTCACTAATGAACCAAGGCTAACACAACTAGGGGAGGCACCACATTTCAATGTTGGATTCCTAAAACTACCACAACCAAAACCTTCAAAGATAAGTCAAACATGATATCTCATTGCAACATTTGGTAACACATCATCAACATATCATTTACAAATGAAAATACATTAACAAAAGCAAGTAACATAGCTACAAAACCTAAGTTCTTGACTAAGAACTAGTATGGGACAACAATGGTATATCTTACAACAAGCATCTCAAAATGATAAAACATGACAGTGTATGATCAATAAGGAGTTTGAACATCACATACCTCTTGTAGACAAGTCTTGAGCAAGCTAAGAAGCTGAGAAACCCAGAGATCCTCTTCTTTGGCAAGGATTTGAAGCTTGCTTCCTCTTGAAGCAATAAACCACTTTTCAAGACAGTTGGAGTTATGAAGTTTCCAGCTGGTTTTTTAGAGTTTGGACAGTTGAGATATGATGTATATGAGGTGTTGATAGTGTTGGAATGGTAGGAAATGCCTCAAGTGAAGATTTGGCTTTCAAAGTGCAAGAAAGTCAAACTACTTAAGGTGTGAAGGTTGACTTTTGTGAAAATGAGATTTTTGAGTGGTTTGAATGTATGGACACCTTATACACAATGTTTATGGATTGTGTATATGGTTTTGGGTGGCTTGGAAATGGTAGAACTGAGTTTGAGCAGAGTTTTGCTCAAGACAACGTTTTAGTGAAAAATGGAAGTTTTGAAAAATGAGATTCTTGAGGAAATGAAAGAGAGTTGAGAGCTATTGTTTCTCTTGGTTTTGGAGATTGCTCTGGTGTCTAACATCAATGGGGATGCCTCTATTTATAGTAAAAACAAGAGTGAGGGCAGCTTTGTATTTTACCACTTTTGGAGGAAGTTTATGAAGATTTTCAAATGAATCTTGCCAAGATCTCTTCCTATCAGTTCCATGGCCCAAAGAAGATCAGAAAATTAAATGGAATGATGGACATGAAGTGACTGAGGTGAGCTTAGAGTGTAGAGTGAGCATCTGCAATAGTTTTGGAGGAAAAAGTTTCTATTTCCTCTTACACATTTGAATATTTTAATGCACAATGCTTGCAACTTGCCTCTCTCTCCAAACCTCTCTTTTTTCTGCATTTTCCTTCATCCACACATCTAAGTATCAGATTTAATCATGATCCAACGGTTGAGGATATCTCAAGTTGTGAAAATCTGAATTTTGAGAAGTCTTGACATAGTGGTTTCAAGTGTTGGCAGCCCTAACTTCCATAGTTCATAACTTTCTGCTCACACATGCTATTGAGGAGTTCTACCATAATTTATAAAGCCCTTAAGTAGCTCTATAACTTTCATGTTTTGGAGATTTCCAAATTCTAGATGGAACTAGGTTGAAAAACCCTTCCAAGTTGCTGAAAAAATCACTTAAAAAGGCTAAATAACTTAGAATTTTTCTAAGTAATTTTCCTTCTTAAAATGAATCTTGTCATAACTCCAAATCTATGCATTTTTTGACCATGGACCACTTTGAGGCTTTTGTAGGATTTGTCGAGAGCTTTCCAATGAGCTTTGAACCACTTCATTTGGATGTGTGGTTGAGGAGTTATGGTCTTGCCCCTTTCGAAACCCTAATTCCCGATTTTTGCAATTACTTCTTAACCCTTAATCCAATGGTCATGAAATTTTATGGGGAGGTGTAATATGACATAAGGAACATTTTTTATTCACATCTTGAAGTCAAATTCCTTATTGTTGAAGAGTTGACTTTTCGGCCAACCGTTCGATAAATCGGTGACTACCGAGTCGACCGTCGATGATATGGACATTCTGAGGACTTGAAACTCTTTGGATGGACTTTACTAAGCCATAGGAGCTTAATGGACCAAAATCCCACCCTTGAAACACTCTTTAAACCAAAAGTCAAACTACAGTTGACTTTTTCTGATCGAAAACTCTAATCGTGTGTCTTGAACTGCACTGTTCTCAATTCCCGGGTGACCACCTCAAATTGGATTCATACTTGAACCAATGGAGTATACTTGATCTTGTTTGAAGTTGAATCGATCCAAAACATTTATTGATCAAACCATCGAAGCCTCGATTTTGACGGTACAGAACCCTAATTCATCTGCATCTTGACAAAGATAAACTGAAAATGGGTTAAGGTTAGTTAATCAAATGAATATGATCCTAGAATGATGATGAGGATCTAAGGGGTCAAAATTTGGGGTGCAACAGCTGATAACATCAACAAATAATCAAACAGATAGATTCATTCATAGATAATCAGAGCACATTCAGAAGAAAACATGATTTAGAAAAACAGAAAAAATAACACTCAAAGTGCACAAAAATAAGAACTAAGATAAACGTGATGCAAGAAGTTTAAGGATGTGGGTCATCTAAGAAGTAGATTCCTCTTGCTTAGCCATCAATTTATGTATGTTGTCTGTCTTCTCATCTTGTTTTGCCATCCAAGATTTGATTTCAGATTGACCAGCTTCCAGTACAGCAATCTTGTCTTCTAAGTATGGATTCTCTTTCTTAACCTTAGAAAACGTAGAAGGAGCAGATTCAGATGCAGGAGCAGAGTCAATGATCATAGCAGATGCAGATTCTGGAGGCACAGATTTAGAAGGTTGATCTATAATCATCAGAGCCAATGGATTGGTTTCCAGAGTGACTTCAGGAGCAGATTCTTCAAGAGTCTCAGAAGTAGTAGTAACTCTAGAAGTTGAAGGTGCATCCTCAAGAAGCAATGTAGGAGATCTGTTCACATTCCAAAGCGTGTGTCTGACAACTTCAGCAAATTTGACATTTGCGTCATCAGAGCAAATGGTCTTCAGATTAGAAGCCACAGAGTTGAATCTAGCAATGAACTTATTACAGCATTCTTCAGAAGCTTCTGGATTGATGCTTGAGAGACATTCCTCCTTAACAGAGTCTAAACTCATCCTGATTTCTTTCTTGAAATTTGCAAACAAAGCATTAACATCTAATCTGGATTTAGGTTTAAGGTAGGCTTCCAGAGGTGATGGTTTGGGTTGTTCAGGTGGGGGTGGTATGGTAAAGGCAGGGATAATGAATAGAGGACGAGGATAAGAAGAAAGTGAAGGGTGTGCAGATGATGAAGTGAAAGCTTTGAATCTGGATGAAGATGATGTGGGAAACAAGAACTGTTTGAAATTTGATGCAGAGGGAATGACATCAAAAGGTGTAGAGGTATAGGGGATAAAAACAGAGTTTTGAGAGTGCAGAGGTTCTGATGGAATGATGTCTGGTATTTGTTTTAGATAGTCTTGAAGTACAGAAGGAAGGATAGTTGAAGAAATAGGTTTATGTAGAATGGTAGGGTCAGATGCTTCTATTCTGGTATAAAAGTTTTTGATTTTTAGACCAGATGGAATGGGATCAGAGGGATGAGGTTTGGAAGAAGCAAAGGATACGAACTCAGATGTTCTAGGTTCATAGATGTCGCTACCGTGAAAATAAGGTGCCGGCAAAACAGAAGAGTCGCCACCTTTCGTTATTTATCCCTCAGAACGGGAAAGGAAACGATCGGAAAAAACCTAACGAAAAGGGTATAAGACAAGGTCGTCGCAACCTTTGGAAGGAGAGAGAGAGGCAACTTGGATGAGAACTAAAAAGTTCCATCACTTAGGGAAGAAATACTTAACAAAGTAAATAAACAAATAAGCAAGATGAATAAGATTACAATCAAGTAAGCATGCATATTACAATAAGCAAGGATCAAATAATACCAATGGTTACAACCGATAATCAAATATCTTAACAAAGATGGAAGTAATAACCCCAAAGCCATATTATCAAATATGAAACACAACAACCATACAAATAAGTTACAACTTAAAAATGATCATGTTATAAGTTCAAATGTAACAACAATTAGGCATTGATAACAATCAAGTACACAAGGATTGATCACAACAGTTCAATTCAAGATTTTAGGAAAGGAACAATAACTCATGGTAACAACCAACAAGAAAATGAAATCTCAATATGTTAACAAACATAAAGAAGTCAAATACTAATAAATCTCACAAGATAAAATAAGCATGGCATAAGGGAAATTTAATCGAGACGTACGGTAACGACCTAAGAACGAATCTACTAACAAGCAAGCACAAAGCATTGTAAAAACAAGCAATTTATGAGATTACAAACCATTTAATACAAATAGACATCACAATGAAAAAATTGCAAAAAGAACGGGTTGAAAATAATGCACGATGAACAAGTTATGAAATTTTGAAGTTTTAATTGATTTATGATAACAAAACCACACAAATAAATAAAAAAGAAAGAGAAAGGGCCAAGCTGGGAGTTGAACCCAGGCCCTTGTGTTTACAAACACAAACCACAACCACCTAAGCACCACATGCGCGCTGGAAAGAAAGTGGAAGCAAGGAAGAAAATGAATTCAATCACAAATGGAAAATAAAACACCAAAAAGGGTTGATCCCAAGGATCGAACCCATGGCTGGCAAGTGAAAGGTGAATATGGTGCAAGTTGATTACCTCTGGGGTGGCTGTACATCCAAGTACAAAGCCACCCCCATAAATACATAAGGTAAGTATGGTGGATATCTGGGCAAAATGAAACAAGCCAAACAAGCCAAAACGTGAAGGATTCAAACAATGTCAATTCTTAATCATTTTTCATGAAATCTTAGTCAAACTTGACTGTTTTTTAACAAGGATTAAGATGGTGCAGTTGGTTCTTTAAAATAACATCTACAAATAAAAACACGATTGAACTTGCAAATTGGATTTTTTGAGGTGCATTTTGAAAACTACAGTCAAATCTGAGTTCATATTCATGTAAATGGCACTGCATACAAATCATATATATCATAACAGAGGTGTAGGATACTTAAGGCTCAAGCAAAAACCAGTAGAATGGAATATGGTACATGAATTGCAAAATGAAGCAATGAAAATACTGTCAAGACAGATGGGAAAGTTCCAAATCAAAACACATAGCCTAACAGTCCTAATCATGTTAATGATGATGTTCTCAAGTCAAATAGATCAAGTCAATAATGCTCAGGTAAAGAAAAGAAGTAAGATGTATCATGACAACATTTTGGATGAATTGGACCAGCAGGTCAACATAGATGTATATAATAGTTTGATTAAATAGAACAATAACAACATGAGGTCTCTACCAACATACTTGCAATGCAATGAGAAGCATGCATATGGCCATCACAATGTCAAACTCAAACATAGGAACACAACAGTCATGCCATACCAAAATGAGTTTTTTTTAGGAAAAATGCAAGTTGAGGGCTAGAACAAGGAAAGAGCATAATCTGTTGAAAAAGGCCTCACACACAAACTCAAACTATGATGCAAAGTATGTCTATGCCTCAAAGTTAGCCACAAACAACCTAGAATTGGAAGTCACCTATCAACTACTCACTTAACACATAAAATGCACAATTTGGAACCAAACAAGATTGGAAAAGCTTTGAGATTCAAGGGATACCACATACAACTCTCAAATATGATTATAAATGAGCCTAACACTTAAGGTGATCATGGAATGCACATAACAAGAAAATGGATATCAAGTTGTAATTTGTATCAAACATGCGAGGCAGGCTGTCATGACAGAGAAGTAATGCATACACAAAGATGTTGATTCATGCACATACAAGTCCTAAATACTTTTAGAGGTCTAATGTTTCATGAACTGACCTAAAACAAATCAAGCAAAACAAAGTGAAGTGTGTGGTAGTTGGTTTCAAAACAGTGTGACAACAAAATGGTACAAACATGGTCTAGCTGTGAATAAGGGGTCTTATGTTGACAAACACAACACACACATATCATAAATGTAGAAGTGAATGAGTTACAACTCAGGAAATAAGCATATTGTAAGCAGGAAAGAATTTGGCATATTCATGGCAAATTTTAGTGTGGAAGTGCAATTGCAAGTGAAATGAGAAAGCAGGCAAGAACAGATTAAACAAACAATGTGCACACATCATTATCATGAGGGTAGATGAGTTTCAACTCAAAAAATAAGCATATGATGGTTGGATAAAAAAAAGCATGTTGTTATAGGAAGTATGAAAAACTGTCTTGGCATAAACTTAGCACAACATGGCATTTTGGCAAGCAAAGAGTTTTGTGATGAAACCAAAGTTATTCACATACCATAATGATGCTAACAAATGAGGACATGCTCTAGAAATAGATTAAAACAGTACCAAACAGAATACCACATTTGAGGCTTATGAATATGCACATAACCAATCTCAATTATGAAGCAAGTACAGTCAAGGTAGTTGGGATGATTTGGTAGCACATACAAGTTTCAAATAAGTATAACAATGATTCCATGCACATAGATGAAGTAGAAATCAGTTTGAAACAGAATATGGCAGGTTGGTGGTATCAATGAGGTTTTGAAATGCAAGTGAAGAATAACAAAACAGTTTTGAGCACATAATGGAGATTTGAGCATATAGGTACAACATACATCTTCAAAACATATTAACAAATGATTCTCCAAACTTGAAATCAACCAAAATTGCTCCAAACCAGAACTGGTATGCTAATCCAAATTTGACAGCAAAAACCACAAAAAATTCACAACAGGACCTAATGGCTAAGTCTCATGTTTCTCATATCGAAAACCCTAATCGTGTGTCTTGAACTGCAATGTTCTCAATTCCCGGGTGACCACCTCAAATTGGATTCATACTTGAACCAATGGAGTATACTTGATCTTGTTTGAAGTTGAATCGATCCAAAACATTTATTGATCAAACCATCGGAGCCTCGATTTTGACGGTACAGAACCCTAATTCATCTGCATCTTGACAAAGATAAACTGAAAATGGGTTAAGGTTAGTTAATCAAATGAATATGATCCTAGAATGATGATGAGGATCTAAGGGGTCAAAATTTGGGGTGCAACAGCTGATAACATCAACAAATAATCAAACAGATAGATTCATTCATAGATAATCAGAGCACATTCAGAACAAAACATGATTTAGAAAAACAGAAAAAATAACACTCAAAGTGCACAAAAATAAGAACTAATATAAACGTGATGCAAGAAGCTTAAGGATGTGGGTCATCTAAGAAGTAGATTCCTCTTTCTTAGCCATCAATTTCTGTATGTTGTCTGTCTTCTCATCTTGTTTTGCCATCCAAGATTTGATTTCAGATTGACCAGCTTCCAGTACAGCAATCTTGTCTTCTAAGTATGGATTCTCTTTCTTAACCTTAGAAAACGTAGAAGGAGCAGATTCAAATGCAGGAGCAGAGTCAATGATCATAGCAGATGCAGATTCTAGAGGCACAGATTTAGAAGGTTGATCTATAATCATCAGAGCCAATGGATTGGTTTCCAGAGTGACTTCAGGAGCAGATTCTTCAAGAGTCTCAGAAGTAGTAGTAACTCTAGAAGTTGAAGGTGCATCCTCAAGAAGCAATGTAGGAGATCTGTTCACATTCCAAAGCGTGTGTCTGACAACTTCAGCAAATTTGACATTTGCGTCATCAGAGCAAATGGTCTTCAGATTAGAAGCCACAGAGTTGAATCTAGCAATGAACTTATTACAGCATTCTTCAGAAGCTTCTGGATTGATGCTTGAGAGACATTCCTCCTTAACAGAGTCTAAACTCATCCTGATTTCTTTCTTGAAATTTGCAAACAAAGCATTAACATCTAATCTGGATTTAGGTTTAAGGTAGGCTTCCAGAGGTGATGGTTTGGGTTGTTCAGGTGGGGGTGGTATGGTAAAGGTAGGGATAATGAATAGAGGACGAGGATAAGAAGAAAGTGAAGGGTGTGCAGATGATGAAGTGAAAGCTTTGAATCTGGATGAAGATGATGTGGGAAACAATAACTGTTTGAAATTTGATGCAGAGGGAATGACATCAAAAGGTGTAGAGGTATAGGGGATAAAAACAGAGTTTTGAGAGTGCAGAGGTTCTGATGGAATGATGTCTGGTATTTGTTTTAGATAGTCTTGAAGTACAGAAGGAAGGATAGTTGAAGAAATAGGTTTATGTGGAATGGTAGGGTCAGATGCTTCTATTCTGGTATAAAAGTTTTTGATTTTTAGACCAGATGGAAGGGGATCAGAGGGATGAGGTTTGGAAGAAGCAAAGGATACGAACTCAGATGTTCTAGGTTCATAGATGTCGCTACCGTGAAAATAAGGTGCCGGCAAAACAGAAGAGTCGCCACCTTTCGTTATTTATCCCTCAGAACGGGAAAGGAAACGATCGGAAAAAACCTAACGAAAAGGGTATAAGACAAGGTCGTCGCAACCTTTGGAAGGAGAGAGAGAGAGGCAACTTGGATAGAACTAAAAAGTTCCATCACTTGGGGAAGAAATACTTAACAAATTAAATAAACAAATAAGCAAGATGAATAAGATTACAATCAAGTAAGCATGCATATTACAATAAGCAAGGATCAAATAATACCAATGGTTACAACCGATAATCAAATATCTTAACAAAGATGGAAGTAATAACCCCAAAGCCATATTATCAAATATGAAACACATCAACCATACAAATAAGTTACAACTTAAAAATGATCATGTTATAAGTTCAAATGTAACAACAATTAGGCATTGATAACAATCAAGTACACAAGGATTGATCACAACAGTTCAATTCAAGATTTTAGGAAAGGAACAATAACTCATGGTAACAACCAACAAGAAAATGAAATCTCAACATGTTAACAAACATAAAGAAGTCAAATACTAATAAATCTCACAAGATAAAATAAGCATGGCATAAGGGAAATTTAATCGAGACGTACGGTAACAACCTAAGAACGAATCTACTAACAAGCAAGCACAAAGCATTGTAAAAACAAGCAATTTATGAGATTACAAACCATTTAATACAAATAGACATCACAATGAAAAAATTGCAAAAAGAACGGGTTGAAAATAATGCACGATGAACAAGTTATGAAATTTTGAAGTTTTAATTGATTTATGATAACAAAACCACACAAATAAATAAAAAAGAAAGAGAAAGGGCCAAGCTAGGAGTTGAACCCAGGCCCTTGTGTTTACAAACACAAACCACAACCACCTAAGCACCACATGCGCGCTGGTAAGAAAGTGGAAGCAAGGAAGAAAATGAATTCAATCACAAATGGAAAATAAAACACCAAAAAGGGTTGATCCCAAGGATCGAACCCATGGCTGGCAAGTGAAAGGTGAATATGGTGCAAGTTGATTACCTCTGGGGTGGCTGTACATCCAAGTACAAAGCCACCCCCATAAATACATAAGGTAAGTATGGTGGATATCTGGGCAAAATGAAACAAGCCAAACAAGCCAAAACGTGAAGGATTCAAACAATGTCAATTCTTAATCATTTTTCATGAAATCTTAGTCAAACTTGACTGTTTTTTAACAAGGATTAAGATGGTGCAGTTGGTTCTTTAAAATAACATCTACAAATAAAAACACGATTGAACTTGCAAATTGGCTTTTTTGAGGTGCATTTTGAAAACTACAGTCAAATCTGAGTTCATATTCATGTAAATGGCACTGCATACAAATCATATATATCATAACAGAGGTGTAGGATACTTAAGGCTCAAGCAAAAACCAGTAGAATGGAATATGGTACATGAATTGCAAAATGAAGCAATGAAAATACTGTCAAGACAGATGGGAAAGTTCCAAATCAAAACACATAGCCTAACAGTCCTAATCATGTTAATGATGATGTTCTCAAGTCAAATAGATCAAGTCAATAATGCTCAGGTAAAGAAAAGAAGTAAGATGTATCATGACAACATTTTGGATGAATTGGACCAGCAGGTCAACATAGATGTATATAACAGTTTGATTAAATAGAACAATAACAACATGAGGCTATGTTTGAATTATGGGCCCACGGGGCAAAAAGGTTTGAAGTTTGTTTTCTGTCTTTTACGGAAGAACGGTTTTTTATGGTTGTCTGTAGTTTGTACAGCACTAGAGACTATAACCTGGGAGCGAATGCGTCGTATATCGTCCAAAGGACATATACTAAACATTCTAGACGATTGAGAGGAGGCCGCTCAATTATCATTACCCAAGTAGCTTAAGGCTCGTAACGCGCTTATACTAACTTGCCTTTATTACGTTTTTTACTGTTGTTTGAGATGAGAAGAGAGAACAGGCTCAACTAAGGGGAGACTATCAAGTCCTAATGTTGTCACGCCAAGGATTCATCCTATGGTTGAGGTTTGAAACAGGGAACTCCTAGAAGTTATCATGCATAGGTTTCAACCTAAAGTTCTAATCATCACTTACTTATCAAAGGAAGTGAGATTCCTAGGGGATCATGTCAATGATAAATAGAAATAGATAAAGCATCAGTGGAAACAGTAAACAGTAAACGACTGTAAAATGCCTGCAATGCAAGTGAGGGAGGAAATGTGTGTGGGGCATCAGCCTCCACAAGCTCATCTCAACCTCAAGCCAAGTATGAATAACTGCAATCATAAAGGAAAATAAAATGCCATCAAGCAAATCACAAACCACACAGGAAAGGGAGTGAAGCTCTACCGAATGCCAGCAAGCAAAGCCATACAGTAAAAATACAAGCAGAGGGAGAAACTCAACTTCTAATGCAATACAAGCAACGGGAGAAGGTCAACCCTTAGGATGCTCTTAGGCTTATTCAACTACATGACCTAATCTAAATGCATCACACCAATCAAGTCACATCAATACAGTTGCACAGAAAGAAAACAGACAGTCAAGAAAGCAAATCAACAGCTTCCACAACTTCACAACAAAGCAATCTTCTGACAGCAGTTCAGTTCACAGTCTGTAACCGTTCTTCAAGCCCATCATCTTCAAGAGAATGAAAGGTACTCCATATTAAAGCTTCAATCTTCAATAGGCTCCACCAATAATGAAGAGAATCAATAAGATGATTGTTTGATAATGGGAAGCAGACAGGAAACCAAAGGAAACCTGTCTGACACTCAACCAGTCATCAGAGAAAGGCATCCTCAAAAGTTCTACTCATTGTAAATGTCACACATCCCTCCAAAGGAGATATGAGACTTTAACATGAGGACTTTGATTCATAGGATGAGAATGGAATGGGAACAAAACCAACCATTATTTGAAGAAATATCTATTTCTAAAGCTCTCTCCTAAAGCCCTAATTTCCTAGGCTACACAGAGCTAACAAAAAGGAAGGAAAAACTCCAATCCAAGCTCCACCAGCCACTTCACACAAGACTCATCATGTCCATAATATCATCCAATGAGATCCAGAAGCCCACTATGCAAGGAAGCCCAACTTTGAGTCCATTCCAAATCAATCATCAACGTTGAAACACCAAATGAACAACTAACTAGAATATTCTATCAAAAATACCAAAACACATTCTAAAAATCTGATTATTTTTCTATGGGAACATGCATTCACTAATAACCTACAGTCAAAAAATCAGGACCTAATTCATTTTCTAAGTGCTCCAATAACATCCTAAAGCTCAAGGTATCACAACTAAACCCTAAAAGGGAACTCCTAAAGTTCTAGTCCTAAAACAGCACCTAAATTCATCACAAAAATGTGATAAAAATCTGAGGGGAGCATACATATCTAACCTAATCACAAGCCAAATATCTAGCGAAGAAATTATATCAATTGCTCAAACAAAATTCACCAAACAGAAGAGGCAAACAATACAATTTTATTGTCAAATAAAATGTGAAAAAATCAAATAAAATGAAAATAAATGCTAATCATGATCTTTTTATTCCTAAAATTTTTAAACTCATTCATGAATCAGGGGAAAAAATCTCAGGATTTATTTACTAATTTTCCTATTTTTAATGGATTAAAATCAAACTAGTATGAAATGCACAAAAATAAAGGAAAGAAAAGAAAATAGAAAGGAGCGCGTGGTGAATATCAATTCTGGCTAGTTCAAATCTTGGGTTGGGCCCAAAAGGGGGTGTGAGTAGCAATCTGATCACTAAGCCCAGACAGTTCACTTAATCAAACGCAGCGCTTTGGATTAGGGTTATGTGGCAATGTTCTGATCACACGATGGTAAGACTATTCAACTGATCCAATGCCTTCTCATGCTGCCAGCACATTAATGCCAACGACACCGTTTTGCTTCAGGTCAAAGTCAGAATTTCAAATCCAATCGTGGTCGTGTATTGTATGTACCAAGTCAAGCTTCTATCAAGATCTAATGGCTCATAGGTTTCTTCCTCGTTTGAAACTCAGTTTGGGGGGAAAACACAGACGGTGGCGCCACCGTCTTCTCCGGCGAAGCAACTTACACAGGTCAAGCAAAAATAACAAACCATACATTATTTCACTCAAAATCTCACGCTGATCACGAATCTGGTCTCAGAATTTTCTAATTCCCTCTGGATTTTCAAACCCGAAGACAAATCTAAAATATGCATCAATCTTGAATCTCATCCAAACCTCAATTAAATGCACAGATGCACTCATCACCTCACACTGATCACTATGCACTATCCAAATGCAATTAACAGTCCAAGAATTCTCTAATCCAAGGCTCAACAGAAATTGATCATCAACCTATTTTGTCTCTAATTCACCAGTTTTTGATCCTAAATCCAACTACATATCACCAGAATCCTAACCACCTATGAATTTCTATCTATCTCTACGTAAATTAAGCACAAAAGTGAAATGCACCAACCTGTGTTCAAGCTTGTAACAGAAGCAGTTCTTGCACTCTTCAGCCTTCAAGAAAGTGCAGATACACTCCAAATCACTTGCTGAAGACAATGAAATCTTCAATTGATCTTGATTTGCCCTTGAACTCAGAATCCGATTCTCAGTTGCACCTCTGAAATTCCAACTTCACTCTCGGCTTCAGGCTTCAAACTTCACCAAAAAATAAACTGAATGCACTCATAGACTTATATAGGATGTAACTGAATGATCTAGATCCTTCTCAAAGGTTCAGAATGAGAAATTCAAATTTCAATTTCTCTTCAAAATCTCATTCATGGAACTCACGATTTCTCCTCTATCACTCCTTCAGGAAACTTCCCTTGCACTCCTTGTGAGTTACTGAACTTGAATGGTGGGGATTCATCCCTTGTTTTCATCCTAGGGCTTTGATTTGAGAGGTAACTTCCTTTTGAAGTAACAAGGCAAAAGGCCATGAAAATGAACTCAAACCTAAATTCTAATGATGTCATTGTTTCCAAAATGCAATTTCCATTCAAAAAATGCTATTACTTTACCTTATTTGCACACATAACATTTATTTTGAATTTTTGATCTTTAATGCCCTTTAATTCTTCCTTTTTCAAAATTCCTTGAATCAAGTCTCTCCTTGAGCCATTTCAATTCCTCCTTGATACATGGTCCAAGTTAAAACCCCATTTTGAGAAACTTTCAAGTTGAACAAAACTTCATTTGAGATGTCTAAGTTGGTGAAAATGACCCATAACCAAAAATGACCCATAATCACAACTTCACAAAATACCCTTGACTTGTCAAAGACATAACTTGAGTTCTAGAAATCCAATCATGGACTTCTAGTGCTCTATGGAAAGCTCAGTGAATAAGGAACAACATTCATGTTGACCAAAAGTTCATAGCAATCATCCTTATAAGGCAAAGGTGTCATGCAAGTTGGGTAACTTTCAAGCTCCAAATTCACATGCCTCAGATGACTTGTAACTTGTCTGGCTCATAACTTGAGTTCTATAAACCCTATCAAGGACTTCTAGTACTCAAATTAAAGCTAAGACCATGCTCTACAACAATCATGTTGGGGTCAATATGAGATGAAGATCCTATCTTGAGTTAAGTGGCCTTGAAGTCAGGGGTCAAACTAGGGGATTTTACACTGTCAAGTCTTAGAAACCCTAGCCTGAAACTTCTCAAACTCTTCAATCATGATGAGTTAACCTTGGAATCATCCTTAGAACATATAAATGTATCAATACATGATCACATGGCTCTTGGATTAGGTCTCAATCTTCTCCAAATCATCAGTTGACTTAGGGTTGACCCAGTCAAACCCTAATTGCACCACTCATGGCTGAGTCTTCTAAATTTTACCTAATGACCTGTCTAGGCCTCAAAGTGATCTTTAACATTTATCATGAGCTCTCTCAAGACCTCAAGTCCATCTTCATGGCCTTAGAATCATCTAATGGTCTTCCCCATAACTCTCAAGTTAAGAGACCCACATACATGGTTTCAACCACTCTCTCTGAGGATCTTTTACTTCTTTGACAAGGATATCAACCCTTAAACCCTTGAATAACCTTCTTAACTAGCTTGAAAGTCTTGTGTAGCCCTTGATTGGTAATCATATCTCTTGATCTCCTTCATACATATCAATGAAATGCAAATGATAATGCTAATGTGAATGAAATGAAACATAAGCTAGGTTGAGAAAATGTTGGGCAAATTTTGGGGTGCAACAGCTGCCCCTATTCAAACGGCTTGGACCTGACTGGGTGAGAAGCGAACGGCTCTCAAACAATCAAGGTAAAAGATGGTTGAATACCAACAAACCCGGAAATTTGCCAACTGCACAAGTACACGGTACTCTGATGGGACAAATCTTCGGAAACTGAAATAATAGTTGCGCGACAAATAGCTGGAGAAATACTGATCTGAATCTACGTCAGGATGATTCTCTGATTTATCTGATATCATTGTGTCCTGAAATTATCAAGGGATCACCGGTTGCACGGTAACTGGTGATTTGCCGACCGTACGGGTAAACGGTACTCCGATTGGTAGGAACATCTTCGACACTGAGCATGACAGTTGCACGACAATTCTGCTGGGGAATTGGTCACACGGTAATTGGTGAAGGGTCTAATCTCAAATCTCCATCAGGATGATCATCTGATTTTGCTGTAGATCTTCGTCCTCAAGTCATCAAAGGATCACCAGTTACACGGTAACTGGTAATGGATGGTCGATTATGTCGTCAGGCATTCTGCGTCATAGCAGAAGAATTCCTTATCGTCGCCTACAGACTCATCATGTCGCTAGGAACGTCGACAACATCTTCGTCGGACTTCATCAGTAAGTCAATAAGGGATCACCGACTACTCGGTAACTGGTGAAGGGCTACTCTCAAATCTCCATCGGGATGATTATCAGATTTCGCTACAGCTTCTTCGTCAAGTCATCAAGGGATCACGGGTCATTCAGTAACCGACGATACATAGCTGGTATTGCCATCAGGCATTCTGCGACACTGCGGCAGAAGGATTCCTCGGGACTCATCAGGTCATTAGGAACTTTTTTTTACAATCAAGTTAATTATGCCGTAGGGCATTCAAAGAAGCTCCCGGGCGTCAGTCGGACTTCATCAGCAAGTCGGGAATGGAATTCTCGGTCAATCATGAACCAAATAGGGATATCCAAACTTCTGCCGTCAGGCACTCCACATCAGCTGAGAGAACTGCTTCAATATCACAGTTGGACTTTGTCAATAAGTCTTCAAATGGGATCCTTAATCATTCATGGACCAATAAGGATATACATTCTTTTGCCGTCAGGCACTCCGCGTCAGCTAGGAGAACTGCTTTGACATTGCAATTAGACTTCATCAGTAAGTCAGGGGTTTCGGCACCGCTGCCGGACTTCAATCATTAAGTCTTCAAGGAAATCTCAACTTCTCTGTTTAAAACCTGCTGGGGATGACACATCTCCGCTGGGGATTCAGGAGAACTATCAAGTAACTCTATTTCGGGTGATTCAGAAATCATTCTGGAAAAATAAACTCTGCTGAGGGAATCAAGAATCACCTTGAACAATCAACTCCGCTGGGGACTTCAAGAATCACCCTGAACCAATGACTATGCTGGAGATTTCAGAAATCATCCTGAGCAAACACTCTGCCGGGAATTCTAAGCATCAATTTGAGCAACCAACTCTGGCGACTTCACTGGGGATTTTTAAGAATCATCTTAAGCCATCCACTTCGCTGGGGAATTCAAGAATCATCTTGAGCAAACCATTCTACGGGGGAACACCTGCAAAACAAGAACGGTAACAACCTAGCTCATGTTTCGTATGCATATGTTTGACAATGACGCAATGCTCCACACGGTGGAAATGCTACGCATTTAGGGTAAATGCTATGCAATCATGCAAAAAGCTACAACCCCATCAGCAAAATAAATGCTAAAGGGAAAATCCTCCAATCAAGGAGAAAGAACCACTTTGGTGGGGGAGGGACTCATCCTGTCGAGGAGAATAAGTCACACCAATCTCAATTGGATTCCGCCTGGGGAAACGAACTTCAGACGACTGCTGCAGGGGAGTAAGGTTCTTCGAGGACCTGAACCTGCTCATTCGGGTATACGAACCACAACTGCTGAGGAAAACGATGTCAATCGCAGAAATAAACTGCGAGGCCTTCGCGACAAAACTTTCCTGTAGATAACGACTCCGATGGGGAAATACATCATCCGTTGTTCAACACTCTACTGGGGAAAACCAATCATGGCCCGCACGGCTTCCAAGGACTCGGCTCTCTTGGGGATTTGCCAAGTCGGCTGGGGAAGAAGGAATCATCCTGCTTGCTGGGGAGAATACAACTCTGTGGGGAATTTCAACTCCGTTCGAGACTTCAGTCTTGAACTATCGAAAGCCGTATACTTGCGGATAGTCTTCTACGAGAATCTGCACATTGACTCGGTGCTGGGGAATGAATATACACTCCAGCGCATGACTCAGCTGGGGAGATGATGATCCTGCCTCAGGATGCATTTTAGTTGGGGGAGAGAATCTATCTCTGCTTGGGGATACATATCAATGCTCGCGGTCCCATGTTCAGACTCCATGGGGAGATGCTGTTGCACTTGCTGGGGGAGAAGGAATCATCCTGCTTGGGAAACATACGGCGTACCGCCTGGAATATGCCATACCTGCAACAACACAAACAAACAGACAAGATACCCTTCTCAAAGGGACACATCAAGGTTATCATCCTGTGACAATGTTCAAGTAATTCAATGTTTCAACAATTAGTGGCCTAGGCCAGTAAGTTTATGTATGCGCATTTTATCAAAAACATCGGCGTTTTTTCTTCGCAAACAAAATAGACAAATGCTAAACAAGCAAACAGAATTGCTGAATAGTATATATTTCATTGATAACAAACCCCTGAATGGGTAAAAATGTTTTACAACAGATGCAAGCTCCTGGAATGAGGAAGATGCGCAAACATAAAACATAAATATACATCAGTATATACACAAATGTCGGCAATATGGCGTAGACGAACACCATGAGTTGATCCCTCTATGACCCACTCGACTTTGATACTTCTCCGACGCTTCAGCTTCAGAAGAGATTGATTCAGATAAACGGCCCTCAGGTCTTCCAAACCACTAAACAATGAAAGTCCATACGCAAAACGCAATCATTTGCTTTTTCAAATCCCTAACTTTTGCCTGAATCGCCCTTTCGGGTTTTCGATTCACCGGGATACCCTTTTTTGCCAACGTCGCCCTTCCAGGTTTTCGACTTTGCGGGTGTACATTTTTCCATTTATATCTCTAATTTTTGCCCGAACCTTTTTCCTTTTTTATGGTTCGCTTGGATGCCCCATTTTTGCCTGGATATTCTTTTTCTTTCCAGCGGGTCAGTTTTTAAGCAAAGTATTTTTTAACTGCGTCCGCGTTCACCGGGGATGCAAAGTCTTCGCCATCCATTGTGGATAACATTAAGTCTCCTCTCGAGAAGACCTTGCTGACGACGTACGGACCTTCGTAATTGGGAGTCCACTTGCCCCGGTGATCGGAGTGTGGAGGAAGAATCTTCTTCAGGACGAGATCACCCGTCTGAAAGCTTCTAGGACGCACCTTCTTATCATAAGCTTTCTTCATTCGGCTTTGGTACAGACGACCATATGCAATCGATGCTAATCTCTTCTCGTCCATCAGGATGAGTTAGTTTAGCCAGTTCTTAATCCATTTTGCCTCATCGAGTTTCACGTCAGCCAAAACTCGTAAAGAAGGAATCTCAACTTCTAACGGTAAGACAACTTCCATACCGTACACCAGTGAGAAAGGAGTTGCCCCGGTTGATGTAAGTACTGTCGTACGATAACCGTGCAATGCAAATGGAAGCATCTCGTGCCAATCCTTATAGGTCACAACCATCTTCTGTACAATCTTCTTAATGTTTTTATTGGCCGCTTCAACGGCGTCATTCATCTTCGGCCGGTAAGGAGATGAGTTGTGGTGTTCAATCTTGAAAATTTGGCATAGCTCCTTCATCATCTTGTTATTCAGATTCGAACCATTATCAGTAATGATCCGCTCGGGAATTTCGTATCGACAGATGATGTCCCTCTTTATGAATTTAGCCACCACCTGCTTGGTCACGTTAGCATACGAGGTTGTCTCCACCCACTTGGTGAAGTAGTTGATGGCTACTAAAATGAAGCGATGACCGTTAGATGCAGTGAGCTCGATCTTGCCTATCATGTCGATGCCCCACATGGAGAACGGCCACGGGGAGGACATGACATTCAACGGGCACGGCGGCACATGAATTTTATCAGCATAAATCTGGCATTTATGACATCTCTTCCCGAATTTGAAGCAATCCAACTCCATCGTCAGTCAGTAATATCATGCTCTCAGGATCTTTCTCGTCATAGCATGCCCGCCGGCGTGCGTACCAAATGTGCCTTCATGGACTTCTTCCATGAGCATACTCGCTTCTTTCTCATCTACACATCTGAGTAGCACGAGATTGTGGTTTCTTTTATATAGAACTCCATCAGGATTGAGATAGAAATTTCCAGACAGCCTCCTCAGAGTCTTCTTATCCTGGGTTGATGCTCCCGCAGGATACTCCTTAGTCATAAGGAAAGTCTGGATATCATGGAACCATGGCTTGCCATCAGAGGCTTCCTCGATCGCAAAGACGAATGCAGGTCTATCAAGACGAGAAAGGACAATCCTTGGAGCTTCATTCCAAAAATTGACTTTATACATCGAAGCCAACGTAGCTAAGGCATCAGCCATCTGATTTTTAGCTCTGGGCACATGATGGAGTTCCACTCGATCAAAGAACGGAAGCAGCCTTCTAGCATAATTCATGTATGGCACCAAATTCGATTGACGAGTCTCCCACCCCCCTTTAATCTGGTTGATCACAAGTGCCGAGTCACCATATACATCTAGGTTCTTGATTCTCAAATCAATTGCTTCTTCTAGACCCATGATGCATGCTTCGTACTCCGCTTCGTTATTGGTGACTGGAAACGTCAGTCTAGCAGTGAACGGGATGTGGGATCCATGGGGAGTCGTGATGATTGCCCCAATGCCAGTTCCGTAAGAATTAACCGCCCCGTCAAATATCAATTTCCATTGGGATTTCCTATCTGGACCCGCGTCGGGAAACAGTTCATCACAATCTTTCACCTTGAGAAACATGATATCCTCATCAGGGAATTCAAATTTCATCGGCTGATAATCTTCGATCGGCTGTTCGGCTAGGTATTCAGACAATATGCTTCCCTTGATGGCCTTCTGGGAAATGTACTGAATGTCATATTCCGTCAACACCATTTGCCATCTGGCAATCCTGCCCGAAAGCGCTTGTTTCTCGAAGATGTACTTGATCGGATCCATCTTTGAAATTAGCAGGGTTGTGTGATTGAGCATGTACTGTCGTAAACGTTTGGCAGCCCAGGCGAGTGCACAACATGTTTTCTCTAGCATTGAGTAACGAGATTCACAATCTGTGAACTTTTTACTCAAATAATAAATGGCATGCTCCTTTCTGCCCGTCTCGTCGTGCTGACCGAGAACACACCCCATACTATTCTCAAGAACTGTCAAGTACATGATTAAGGGTCTTCCGGCCACTGGGGGTATAGGGATCGGAGGTTCCTGTAGATACTGTTTTATCTTATCAAATGCCTTCTGGAAATCCTCGTTCTAGATAATCGCCTGATCTTTTTTCAGTAGTTTGAACATCGGTTCACACGTGGCTGTGAGCTGAGAGATAAACCTTACAATGTAGTTTATTCTTCCCAGGAAACCACGAACTTCTTTTTCGGTTTTTGGCGCTGGCATTTCTTGTATTGCTTTTATCTTTGCAAGATCAACCTCAATGCCTCTTTCACTCACGATAAACCCCAGTAGTTTTCCCGACCGTACTCCAAAAGTACATTTGTTAGGATTCAGCCTCAACCTGAATTTCCTAAGCCTCTCAAAAAGCTTCAGCAAATTGACCAGATGCCCCTCCTCCGTTTGGGACTTCGCAATCATGTCATCAACATAGACTTCAATCTCATGATGAATCATGTCATGAAACAAAGTAACCATTGCTCGTTGGTAAGTGGCCCCTGCGCTCTTCAGACCGAAAGGCATTACCTTGTAGCAAAATGTCCCCCAATGTGTAATAAACGTAGTTTTCTCCATGTCCTCCGGCGCCATCTTGATCTGATTGTAGCCGGAGAAGCCATCCATGAACGAAAATACGGAGAACTGAGCTGTATTGTCGACCAACACATCAATATGAGGGAGCGGGAAATCATCTTTAGGGCTCGCCCTATTCAAATCCCAATAATCGTCGCACATTCGCACCTTACCGTCCTTCTTCGGTACAGGCACTATGTTGGCGACCCACAGAGGGTAAGTAGTGACCGCTAAGAAGCCAGCATCAAGCTGCTTTTGCACTTCTTCTTTGATCTTAACGGCCATATCTGGTCGTGTCCTCCTAAGCTTCTGTTTAACGGGAGGATAATCTTCTCGCAGCGGCAAGTGATGGACCACGATGTCAGTATCAAGTCCGGGCATATCTTCGTATGACCAAGCAAAGACGTCACTATACTCTCGAAGCATCTCGACTAATCTCTGCTTGACATCACTCTGCAATGCAGCCCCTATCTGACGTTCCTGACCAGCTCTTCAGAACCCAGATTCACAATCTCAATCTCTTCCTCATGAGGAAGAATAACTTTCTCTTCTTGTTTCAACAAGCGGGCCAACTCTTCGGGAAGGACTTCGTCTTCATCAATCTCTTCTTCGGCTTGATAGATCGGGCAATCGAAGTCGAAGTGAGTAGTAGAAGGTCCAGAGTCGATGTCATCTGTGATGTGGATCCTGCAATAACAAGGGTTAAGCTTAAGATAAGGATATGCAGGTTAGCACAAACCCTATTGCCATTTTATTATTTGTCAAAACAAATATAAAACAGGAATAACAGAGATCACAACATTTGAATGCAAAGAGAAACGCCTTTTGATTTATTGGTAAAATGCATGTACATAACCAAACAAGGCCCTAACAATAAAACCACTATGCCCCGGGTAGGACATAGGGTTGTACAATAATTGGAGAAAGTAAATCATTACTTTTTGCCTGTCACTTGGATGGTATCCCTGATGGACCAGTTGTTGAGGCTCTGGCCTGGTTTGCTTGGCTGGATCCAAGAATCCAGGTCGCAATCGCTGTCTTTGCCGTCTTCAGACATTGCGTTGACACTTTCAAATATCACCCCGCCACTGGTAAACTGGATCGGCGCTTTACCTCGCGACGCACTGTGAGAAGAGGAGGCTTCAGCTGTAGGAGAGTATCCTAACCCAAACTTGTCCTGTTTGTTAAGTATTTCTAGAACTCGCCCCCAGCCTGGGGTAGATCCGGCTTGAACAACGACCCGGGCTTCCTTGAAGGAAGAGAGAGTCATCTCTGGTTTCTCAGTCATTACTGGAGTCACGTCTTTAACCTTAACAACTTCGAATGCCTGACATAGGGTTTCGTGGATCTCCCCATCCATCTCAATATATTTGAAGGACGACAAATGGCTCACCATTATGTCTTCCTCGCCACATACAATTACAATGCTGCCCCCAACAGCATACTTGAGCTTCTGGTGCAACGTGGAGGTCACGGCACCAGCAGAATGGATCCATGGCCGGCCTAAGAGACAACTGTAGGCTGGCATGATGTCCATGATGTAGAAGACTGCGTCGAAAGTTTCCGGCCCAACTTGGATTAGCAGAGTTACCTCTCCAAAGACATGACGCTTGGTTCCATCGAAAGCCTTCACAACCAGATCACTGGGTGTGCAAATCAATCCTCGAGTATCTAGCTTCATCAATGCCTTCTTCGGAAGAACATTGAGAGATGACCCAGTGTCCACCAACACATGAGACATAACTATTCCCCTACACTCTATCGAGATGTGCAGGGCGCTGTTGTGGTTTCTTCCCTTCGGCGTCAGCTCCGGGTCAGTGAATCCTAACCCGTTTCCAGCATTCACGTGGGCTACTACCCCTTCCATTTGGTTGACCGAGATCTCCTACGGTACATACGTGGCATTCAAAACCTTTAGCAGCGCGTTGCGATGTGCCTTAGAACACAGCAACAAATTCAGAATGGAGATTTTCGAAGGTGTTTGATGGAGATGATCAACGATCTTGTAATCACTCTTCTTGATCAACCTCATGAACTCTTCAGCGTCCTTTACAAGTAAGTCCTTCTCTACCCCACGAGGGGTCTCCTCAACGACTTTACTCTTTCCCCTGTCAGTTTTATCAACTTTGTCTGCTTTGTCAACCACAATCTCAGGTGGAGCAAATACTCTTCCGCTACGTGTGATTCCGCCAGTTCCCACTAGGTTATCCACAGACTGCCCCGATGGTTCCAGTTCCAATTTCTGTCCGTTACAGTAGACGTCTTCCCCATAGTCCCACGGGACAACGTTAGTGCTTTCAAAAGGTATCGGCCCCGCTTTGGTGATGGTAATTGTGGGCGGCCTGGGCGCAGAAATGGTTATTGTCTTGCGGGGGATGGTGATGGTGGCAACCTCATCATCCTATTTCAGCATTACCTCTCCAGATCCACATTCGGTCCTTCGGCTAAACTACAAGATTCCTTCGGTCATCATACTCTGAATCCCCACTATCAACTGTTCACAGCCATCAGGATGAGTCGCACAGCCCATACACAATTCTCCACGGCCCGGAAAGAAGCCTCTCTTCATCAGCTTGGCTTTAATGAAGCTAAGCGGTGTCTTCAGATCCTTGACGTCAGTTAACAAATCTAAGTTCTATTCTTCAATAATGGCATTCACCCCACCTCCCCTATGGTTCGGCATAGGGTTCTTTGTGACATTCGGCACATTATCTGAGAAATTGATGATCTTAGCATCCATCATATCTTGCACCTTGTCCTTGAAGGCTTTGCAGTTTTCTATCGTGTGGCCGGGTGCCCCTGAGTGAAAATCACATGTTGCATTCGCATCATAACCCTGCGGAGGTGCCCCTGTCAAGGGAGCCAGGGTTCTTTTCTGGACTAGCTGTAACTGAAGCAGAGTTTGTAATAGCTGAGCATAAGACATGGGTGGTGTCTCAAGGTGACGATTTGCCAGAGGTGTTCTGTTCTGATACCTTCTGTACCCTTGCTGATTTGGCTGCTGCTGCTGCTGCTGGGGTTGTTGGACAACAGGGATGGTTATGCTAGCCACCTGCTGGCGCTGCCCCTTACCTTTCCTTCGAGCGTTGGACACAGTGCTCGTCTCTCCTTCACGTCTTTTGTTACTGTATGGTTTCTTTCCTCCTCCAGCTGAGGATAGATCAACACCCTGAATTTTCCCCAATTTGATCCCATTTTCAACGTGCTCGCTAGTAATGATGAGATCGGAGAAACTCCCTGACATACCACTGACCAGTTTCTCGTAATAAACCCCCAGGAGAGTGGCTACAAACATCTCAACAAGCTCTCGTTCAACCATCAGCGGCTGAACTCTAGCCGCTAATTCACGCTATCGCTGGGCGTATTCTTTGAACCCCTCGTTATTCCTCTGTGACAAGTTCTGCAGTTGGACCCGGTTCGGAGCCAAGTCACTGTTATACTGATAATGGTGCACAAAGGCTTCAGCAAGTTCTTTCCATGTGTGCACACTAGTGGGTTCCAAACCCATGTACCATTCCAAGGATGGCCCGGACAAGCTATCCTGAAAGAAGTGCATCAGCAGCTTCTCGTCTTCAGAGTGAGCGGACATCTTTCGGTAGTATGACCTTAAGTGGACACGAGGGCAAGTGGTGCCCTTGTATTTCTCAAAGTCAGGTACCTTGAATTTAGGAGGCACCTTGAAATCAGAAATCAATCCCAGTTTAGTCATGTCGACACCCAAAGTGTTCAGGTTCTCGAAATTCTTCATTTTGTCCTTGAGTGCTTTAAACCTCACACGTGCTTCAGCAGTCAGTTCTCCTTCATCACTCCTCTGTGAGAACAAATATTCTTGGCGATCTTCTAGCCATGGCTGAGTGCCATTGGGCCCATACAGATTTCCAGCACCTGTGTTGCCATTGCCTAGTCTAGTGTTGCCATTAGCCTCAAAGTTTCCATTACCGATGTCAGTCGTGTTACCATTGGGCCCAATGTTGGTGATCACATTGTCGTTACCAATTCCATTCCCCCCGGTCACGGGGATGCCACCCTGAGGAGTTTCAACAAGAGGAGGGACTGGAACGCTCCCTCCATGCAGCACACCGTTGTTGTCAACCCTTGAGATCAGAGGCTGGACCAATGTTATGAGTTGGTCTTGGCCGTTAGCAACCACTTGCATGAGCTCCATGAAGCGGTTCATCCTCTCTCGGAGTTCCTGGATGTCAGTTTGCACTTGTTCCATTGCTCTAGCTTGATTCGCTCTGGTCAGATATCGGTGGATCGGTCTTCGGTCAATCCTGGAACAACCTGCATACACGAAGGGTTAGAAAAAACGACAAGGTGCCCGTCATGCAAAGGCTTCATACAAATGAAAACGTGTGTTTGTGCCTTGGGGAGACCCCCCCCCCCCGATCCTAGTTTCCAAGACAAATAAAGTCTATCATCCAATCATGGAAAAGAAAGCCTCATATATTCATCTGAAAAGCCCGCTCGGGTAGCGTACAACTGTAATCACACACAACTGAAGCAATAAGGCATGACCCCAACCAACAGACCTGGCGGTGATCAGCATATCAATGCATAAAATGTACAAAAAAGATACAAAAGATCAGGTGCGGCCATGGGCACGGAAATCTTCTACCCACTTCTTTGTAGCGGGATGATCTGGCTGAGTAAGCAAACCCTGGGCCAGCAGGTCCCTCTGCCTGATGGATTCTGGGAGGTTCTCGGCAATGCTCCTAGAAACACCTTCTTCAGAATGGTTCTCGACTCTACTCCTCTTAGCATCAGCCCGGAGTTGAAAATCTTGTAAATTCTCCTTGGCCTCAGCCAATCTATACTGGACGTCTCGTCGCAATGAGGCTTCAGCCTCTATCTTCTTGTCTTTCCCCATGATCTGAGCTTCTAGCTCGGGTACTTGCTGCTTCAGCTTTTCTTCCCGCTCTTTGTATTTGGATAGGGTGCTGCTCCAGACCCTCTCGTATTGGGTTAACTTCCGGTATACCCTATCCAAGTCCTGTTTCTTGGTGGTCAACACGTCATGTACTGACTTCAGATCCAACCCCAGACGTTCCCTAGCATCAGTTTCTTTGGTCAGGCTGGCGCCTAGATGGTTGATCATCTCAGTCTGCTTCTTGCAGGTATAAACGTCTTCACTTTTCTCTTTCCGAAGTTGATCGATCTCTTTCTCCAACTCTTCGTTGGCTTTTCGTAGCTCTTCCTTATCTTGGAGTACCTGGTTGAATCTCTGAATATCAACTGTGGCAGGCTCTTTGTACACAGGAGGATACAATGGTTCCACAGCAGGAAACAACATTAGAAACTTGGCGGCTCTTTCTGGAACCCAAGTCACATACGGATCAAAGGCCTTGTTGTTGCTTTTTCCTAGCAAGACTTTCCCCTTTTGGTGAATTTTGCTCCAAGCATTCTGTACCTTGACCAAAGTGTCACCTTCAAGCAACCCTGTGAGATACAGAATTCCTGTATCTCTTCCTCTTCAGGAGGACCTCGTAGTGCATACCCAAATTGTCATACCAGTAGAGATGGATTGTAGTTGATACATCCATTCCTTCCGACCAGAGGGACGTTAGGAAAGTCACAACAGCTATGTACAATATCTTTGCCCAGCAGGTCTCTATCAAACCAGATAATATTGTCAGCAGTCAAACCCATCAAACGTGCAGACCAAGGTGAAGACTCAGCAGAATCAATGAGCGGCCCTGACTTAGGAAGATGGCTAGCAAACCACTTATACAGTAAAGGAGCACAACATGCCACGTTCTTCCCCTTTCTGTTTTCATTTTTGCTGTGAACCGAATGGTAGACGTCTCCGAGGAGAGTGGGCACTGGATTTCCGGAAGCAAATATATGGCAAGCATCCATGCTTATGAAGTCTGGATGACTTGGGAATAGCACGATCCCATAATGCAAAGGGCTAAGAAGGCATTGAATACATCCCAGCGACCCTTCTCGGCAAACTTTCGGGCTTTTTCCATCAGGAAAGGCAAAGGGAAACCATGAACTCCAATCTTTCTGGATACCATCCCTTTCAACTCAGACTCATCTACATGAAGAGCGTCAGTCAACTTACTCAATTTAGGTTCACCCTCAACACGGTAGTAAGGCATTTGATTCATCAAAGGCAGCCCCAACAGGTCAGAGTACTCTTCCAGGGTCGGGGCTAGGACATAGTCTGGAAACACGAAGCATCTGAGCTGCGGGTCGTAAAATTGTAGTAGAGCATAGAGGCCATTCAACTCGTATGTAGGAAGCTTATACACAATACCCAGAAGTCTCCCATAACTCTTTCTGAAACTCTCCATCACTGTCTTATCAGCCAAAGAAATCAAAGTCCGTAACTCTCGGATGTCAGGTGTTGGTAGCTTGTAAGCCACTGTCTTCTTCAGAGATGCCACATCAGCCATGAGGATCAAGATTACTAGAACCAGGGGAGAAATATACACCTGCAACACAGACACACGTTAATGCTATGCCAATGAGGATGCAAACAATGCAAAATGCAATCATGCAGCAGGAGATCAAGATGATTGTGTTGTTGAGGAGAAGGACCACAACTCTGCTCTGTCAAGAACAAACATATCTCTGATGAGAAGAACCCCTTATACCAGACCATAAATCTGCTCTGTCAAGAACAACCACATATCTGATGATGAGAACCTCTGATACCAACAAAATTGATTTACTGTCAAGAAAACCAGGTAATCTGAAGGTTAAGGTTTCCTGCAACAAACCCGACCCTGCTCACAGGTATGGACCTAATCACGGAAAAGGTTTGGCATCCTATGCGGTCATCAGCGTCACATACTTTCAAGAAACGATGATACGATACCTAGGAGGTGTGGCATCATCATCTCTTGAAGCAGTCTCACTTAGCTGAATTCCAAATGATCGGTTCCCAGAGTCGACAATCCTCAGATCCGACAACCCCTCGAGTCCAAAGGACTGATAGGAAGCCATCAAAGAGAACCTCGTCTGAGTGTGGATTACATGGGAACTGATGCAAGCAAAGCAAGCACGTCCTCCACTAACCCACTCTAATCATATCATACTGAAAATAAAGTGCGGGAAATAAAATGCGATAAATAAAACCCAATAGGTAAACATACAAGCGCTAGGATTGACTCTCGCAGGGGATGTTGGATCCCCAGACTGACTCGCATAAGGGACATTGGATCCCAGGAAACTATCAAGTCCCCAGCAGAGTCGCCATCTATCGCTACCGCGAAAATAAGGTGCCGGCAACACAGAAGAGTCGCCCCCTTTTGTTATTTATCCCTCAGAACGGGAAAGGAAACGATCGGAAAAAATCTGACGAAAAGGGTATAAGACAAGGTCGTCGAAACCATTGTCTGGGTTCGAGAGTCGGTTACGCGAGGGGAAGGTATTAGCACCCCTCACGTCCATCGTACTCGATGGGATCCACGCTTGTTGTGTTTATCTGACGGGTTTATTTACTATCTACCTATCAAGGCCGGTCCGAAAAGAAAAGAAAATGACTCGGTAAAGCGTCGCATTTTATGCCTACGTATTCTCATCAGAGAATGAGAAATCAGAGTCAACGTAGTTCGACTAACTACGGGTGATGGGGGAAGGTGGCTCGCCAATACATCAGTATTGTGCCTACGTACTCTCAACAGGTATGAGAGATTAGAGCTTACGTAGTTCGGGAAAATACGGATTACGGGAATTCAGATTCATCTGTTTTTCGAGTAGGGTTAACAAACATTTCCAGTAGTTTGGCGTACGCAGCTCAACCCTTGGAGACTTAGGCGTTACCGCTTGTGGTAGAACTGGGAGTTAACGACACTCTTTTCTTCAGAAAAGCTTCCTTTGAATTATGGGCCCACGGGGCAAAAAGGTTTGAAGTTTGTTTTCTGTCTTTTACGGAAGAGTGGTTTTGTATGGTTGTCTGTAGTTTGTACAACACTAGAGACTATGACCTGGGAGCGAATGCGTCGCATATCGTCCAAAGGACGTATACTAAACATTCTAGACGATTGAGAGGAGGCCGCTCAATTATCATTACCCAAGTAGCTTAAGGCTTGTAACGCGCTTATACTAACTTGCCTTTATTACGTTTTTTACTGTTGTTTGAGATGAGAAGAGAGAACAGGCTCAACTAAGGGGAGACTATCAAGTCCTAATGTTGTCACGCCAAGGATTCATCCTATGGTTGAGGTTTGAAACAGGGAATTCCTAGAAGTTATCATGCATAGGTTTCAACCTAAAGTTCTAATCATCACTTCCTTATCAAAGGAAGTGAGATTCCTAGAGGATCATGTCAATGATAAACAGAAACAGATAAAGCATCAGCGGAAACAGTAAACAGTAAACGACTGTAAAATGCATGCAATACAAGTGAGGGAGGAAATGTGTGTGGGGCATCAGCCTCCACAAGCTCATCTCAACCTCAAGCCAAGTATGAATAACTGCAATCATAAAGGAAAATAAAATGCCATCAAGCAAATCACAAACCACACAGGCAAGGGAGCGAAGCTCTGCCGAATACCAGCAAGCAAAGCCATACAGTAAAAATACAAGCAGAGGGAGAAACTCAACCTCTAATGCAATACAAGCAAGGGGAGAAGCTCAACCCTTAGGATGCTCTTAGGCTTATTCAACTACATGACCTAATCTAAATGCATCACACCAATCAAGTCACATCAATACAGTTGCACAGAAAGAAAACAGACAGTCAAGAAAGCAAATCAACAGCTTCCACAGCTTCACAGCAAAGCAATCTTCTGACAGCAGTTCAGTTCACAGTCTGTAACCGTTCTTCAAGTCCATCATCTTCAAGAGAATGAAAGGTACTCCATCTTCAAGCTTCAATCTTCAATAGGCTCCACCAAGAATGAAGAGAATCAATAAGATGATTGTTTGATAATGGGAAGCAGGCAGGAAACCAAAGGAAACCTGTCTGACACTCAACTAGTCATCAGAGAAAGGCATCCTCAAAAGTTCTACTCATTGTAAATGTCACACATACCTCCAAAGGAGAGATGATACTTTAACATGAGGACTTTTAATCATAGTATGAGAATGGAATGGGAACAAAACCAACCATTATTTGAAGAAATATCTATTTCTAAAGCTCTCTCCTAAAGCCCTAATTTCCTAGGCTACACAGAGCTAACAAAAAGGAAGGAAAAACTCCAATCCAAGCTCCACCAGCCACTTCACACAAGCCTCATCATGTCCATGATATCTTCCAATGAGATCCAGAAGCCCACTATGCAAGGAAGCCCAACTTTGAGTCCATTCCAAATCAATCATCAACGTTCAAACACCAAATGAACAACCAACTAGAATATTCTATCAAAAATATCAAAACACATTCTAAAAATCTGATTATTTTTCTATGGGAACATGCATTCACTAATAACCTACAGTCAAAAAATCAGGACCTAATTCATTCTCTAAGTCCTCCAATAAAATCCTAAACCTCAAGGTATCACAACTAAACCCTAAAAGGGAACTCCTAAAGTTCTAGTCCTAAAACAGCACCTAAATTCATCACAAAAATGTGAGAAAAGTCTGAGGGGAGCATACATATCTAACCTAATTACAACCCAAAACTCCAGCCAAGAAACTATACCAATTGCTCAAACAAAATTCACCAAACAGAAGAGGCAAACAATACAATTTTATTGTCAAATAAAATGTGAAAAAATCAAATAAAATGAAAATAAATGCTAATCATGATCTTTTTATTCCTAAAATTTCTAAACTCATTCATGAATCAGGGGAAAAAATCTCAGGATTTATTGACTAATGTTCCTATTTTTAATGGATTAAAATCAAACTAGTATGAAATGCACAAAAATAAAGAAAAAGAAAAGAAAATAGAAAGGAGCGCGTGGTGAATAGCAATTCTGGCTAGTTCAAATCTTGGGTTGGGCCCAGAAGGGGGTGTGAGTAGAAATCTGATCACTAAGCCCAAACAGTTCACTTAATCAAACGCAACGCTTTGGATTGGGGTTATGTGGCAATGTTCTGATCACACTATGGTAAGACTAGTCAACTGATCCAATGCCTTCTCATGCTGCCAGCACATTAATGCCAACGACACCGTTTTGCTTCAGGTCAAAGTCAGAATTTCAAATCCAATCGTGGTCGTGTATTGTATGTACCAAGTCAAGCTTCTATCAAGATCTAATGGCTCACAGGTTTCTTCCTCGTTTGAAACTCAGTTTGGGGGGAAAACACAGACGGTGGCCTAGACGGTGGCGCCACCGTCTTCTCCGGCGAAGCAACTTACACAGGTCAAGCAAAACTAACAAACCATACATCATTTCACTCAAAATCTCACGCTGATCACGAATCTGGTCTCAGAATTTTCTAATTCCCTCTGGATTTTCAAACCCGAAGACAAATCTAAAATATGCATCAATCTTGAATCTCATCCAAACCTCAATTAAGTGCACAGATGCACTCATCACCTCACACTGATCACTATGCACTATCCAAATGCAATTAACAGTCCAAGAATCACCTAATCCAAGGCTCAACAGAAATTGATCATCAACCTATTTTCTCTCTAATTCACCAGTTTTTGATCCTAAATCCAACTACATATCACCAGAATCCTAACCACCTATGAATTTCTATCTATCTCTACGTAAATTAAGCACAAAAGTGAAATGCACCAACCTGTGTTCAAGCTTGTAAAAGAAGCAGTTCTTGCACTCTTCAGCCTTCAAGAAAGTGCAGATACACTCCAAATCACTTGCTGAAGACGATGAAATCTTCAATTGATCTTGATTTGCCCTTGAACTCAGAATCCGATTCTCAGTTGCACCTCTGAAATTCCAACTTCACTCTCAGCTTCAGGCTTCAAACTTCAACAAAAAATGAACTGAATGGACTCATAGACTTATATAGGATGTAACTGAATGATCTAGATCCTTCTCAAAGGTTCAGAATGAGAAATTCAAATTTCAATTTCTCTTCAAAATCTCATTCATGGAACTCACGATTTCTCCTCTATTACTCCTTCAGGAAACTTCCCTTGCACTCCTTGTGAGTTACTGAACTTGAATGGTGGGGATTCATTCCTTGTTTTCATCCTAGGGCTTTGATTTGAGAGGTAACTTCCTTTTGAAGTAACAAGGCAAAAGGCCATGAAAATGAACTCAAACCTAAATTCTAATGATCTCATTGTTTCCAAAATGATTTTTCCATTCAAAAAATGCTATTACTTTGCCTTATTTGCACACATAACATTTATTTTGAATTTTTGATCTTTAATGCCCTTTAATTCTTCCTTTTTCAAAATTCCTTGAATCAAGTCTCTCCTTGAGCCATTTCAATGCCTCCTTGATTCATGGTCCAAGTTAAAACCCCATTTTGAGCAACTTTCAAGTTTAACAAAACTTCATTTGAGATGTCTAAGTTGGTGAAAATGACCCATAACCAAAAATGACCCATAATTACAACTTCCCAAAATACCCTTGACTTGTCAAAGCCATAACTTGAGTTCTACAAATCCAATCATGGACTTCTAGTACTATATGGAAAGATAAGTGAATAAGGAACAACATTCATGTTGACCAAAAGTTCATAGGAATCATTATTATAAGGCAAAAGTGTCATGCAAGTTGGGTAACTTTCAAGCTCCAAATTCACATGCCTCAGATGACTTGTAACTTGTCTGGCTCATAACTTGAGTTCTATAAACCCTATCAAGGACTTATAGTACTCAAATTAAAGGTAAGACCATGCTATACAACAATAATGTTGGGGTTAAGATGAGATGAGGATTCTATCTTGAGTTAAGTGGCCTTGAAGTCAGGGGTCAAACTAGGGGATTTTACACTATCAAGTCTTAGAAACCCTAGCCTGAAACTTCTCAAACTCTTCAATCATGATGAGTTAACCTTGGAATCATCCTTAAAGCATATCAATGTATCAATCCATGATCACATGGCTCTTGGATTAGGTCTCAATCTTCTCCAAATCATTAGTTGACTTAGGGTTGACCCAGTCAAACCCTAATTGCACCACTCATGGCTGGGTCTTCTTAATCTTGCCTAATGACCTGTCTAGGCCTCAAAGTGATCTTCAACATTTCGCATGAGATCTCTAAAGACCTCAAGTCCATCTTCATGGCCTTAGAATCATCTGATGGTCTTCCCCATAACTCTCAAGTTAAGAGACCCACATACTTGGTTTCAACCACTCTCTATGAGGATCTTTTACTTCTTTGACAAGGATATCAACCCTTAAACCCTTAAATAACCTTCTTAACTAGCTTCAAAGTCTTGTGTAGCCCTTGATTGGTAATCATATCTCTTGATCTCCTGCATACATATCAATGAAATGCAAATGATAATGCTAATGTGAATGAAATGAAACATAAGCTAGGTAGAGAAATTGTTGGGCAAATTTTAGGGTGAAACAATAGCCACGGAGAGAGGGTGGTGAGTTTATTTCTAGTGGTAATTCAGATTCAGATGAATCAGATGATTCAGATGAATGATAGGATGTGGAAGAAATGTCAAAGACAGTTGTTAGGGGTTGGATGTCCAGAATAAATGAATTAGAAATATTGGATTCAGATGGTTGGATAGGTTCTGGTTGAGGAATAGAAGGAATGGATTGTTCTGGTTGTGGTTGTTGCTGTTGTTCTGGTTCTTGTGGTGTTGATTTTGCTGGTGTTGGTTCTGTAGGTTTTGAAGTTTGTGGTTCTGGTGGGGGAATTACAGATGATTATGGTGCAGGTGTTTGTTTGTCAGATGGGGGAATATCAGATGGTTGAGAATGTGTTGGTTCAGATGTATACTTTTCAGATGGAGTTGCTAGAGGTTGGGGAACAGAAGAAGCTGTAACAGAAGGTTTCTTAGGTTTAGAAACATGAGGAGAAAAAGGTGAAGGTGAGGGTGAAGGTAAAGGTTCATGGATAGTTCGGTCAGATGTTAATACCTCTTTGACAATTTCAAGAATGGAGTCCAAACTTGCCTCTGGAGGATTGACCTTTTGCTTCTTGACCCTTTTAGGCTTGACAGCAGCAGCTTCACCAGTAGTCTTCCTCTTGGGTTTAGAAGATCCTTCTTCAGCAACTTTCTCTTCTTCTTGTGTCTAGCCTCATAAAGATCTGGAGCAGGTTCACCTGCCTTCTGAATCAGATTTGTTGGTAGAGGAATTCCCTCATTCAGACACTTTGTAATGTAATCCAGAATAATCTCCCTTGGTTCATTAGGAAAGAACATAGGAAAATTATCAACTGGAATCCTTCTTTGAATGACCTCTTCAGTGTTGATTTTATTTAGAGCATAAGTAACTTCTTCTACAACTTTCATCCTCTGAAGACTCTTCCCATTCAGAGGTTTTCCAATTACAGAAGCTAACTCTTCCTTTAGTCCAGCTTCTACCAGATGACCAACAAGACCATTCTCAGTCAGAATGTCTAAGATAAGTTTCCCATTGGAATCCAGTTCCTCAGCTTCTGATTTTTGGTTCTGACCTCTTCCCTTGACTATTTAACATGTGTCCACAGATGATTAAACAAAAGATATGGCAGATCCACCTTGGTGCTCTAACTCAGACAATACATGAAGTATAGCTGATCAATGTTAACATAGTCTGGAGAATTGGAAGATTTTCTATGATGAATGCAGCTCATGAAAATCTTAGCCCAGATCCTGTAAGCTGGCTTCAAGTCCTTTACTTTGTTAGAAGCGTCTCCAGATGAGCAAACTTCTCTATACACATCAATCATATCTACACGCCCAGATGGCAGATTAGTGACTCCATCAGTTTCCTCATACCCTATGAGTTTCCTTATCAAGTATTCAGTAATAACAATTTCTTTACCCAGAACGTAAGAAACTATGAACTTAGGGCAAGTAGAAGCATGTATCCAGAATTCCTTCACCAGACAAGGATAAACTGGTCCCATTAGCCTGTCAAAGAACTTGGTCCAACATTGTGCATCAACAATGGGACGAAGATCATACCCATTTTCAGCAAACGATTCAAAGTTGACAATAGATTCACACAAGACTTCCAACTTGTCAACTGGTGTGAGTAAAGTTCTTATAGGTTCCTTAAACGCAACAGCACCCATGTTTGAGGAAGAAACAACAGCCATTGAAGATTGGAACTGAGGAGACGTTGATGATGAAGTTGCCATTGATGATCTTGAAGATTTATGGTTACTGAGATGTTTGGGTTTGGGAAAGAGATGGAAACAATGGAACAAGAAGAAATGCTACAAGGTGTTCGTGAGAGTGAAAAGTGTGAAATGTGTAAAGCTGTGGCATGTATAGAAGAAATTAGGGCACACAAGAGTCACACGTTCAGCACGCTTACCACTTAGCATTTAATAAAGAGAATATAATCATTTCAAACAATTAATGATTCTGACAATTTGGGGGGAAACGAGAAACTCAATATTCAAAAACAGTACCTCAAACGTCAATTCAGTATTGTGCACTCCACCTTTTCAGATTCAGAGTTACACGTGTTTGCTTGCATGTGCTTCTGAGACTTCTTTGAGAAATGAAACGTTAGCCAACGTTCAGATCCTCTGATGTTTGTTAGTTCATATTTGCACGCAAAGAATAAAATAAAAAACATAAATGAATAGATGTGATACTTCAGAGTCAAAACATTTTCATCTGAAAAAATTTCTTCTGATAAACATTTTATTCTAGACAGAAATCCATACTTATATTTTTCAGAATAAATTTGAATCTATCTTCAGCAAGGGGTTTTGTAAAGATATCATCCCATTGATGATCTGTATCAACAAAGTTTAAACTGATAACTCCCTTCTGAACATAGTCTCTAATGAAGTGGTTTTTCATCTCTATATGTTTTGCCTTAGAGTGTAAAATAGGGTTTTTAGACAAACATATAGCAGAAGTATTATCATAGAAGATTGAAATGTTACTCTCATGGATCTGATAGTCTTCTAGCTGACTCTTCATCCAGAGCATCTGAGTGCTACAACCAGCAGCAGCAATGTATTATGCTTCTGTTGTTGAAAGCACAATAGTGGGTTGCTTCTTGTTGAACCAAGAGATTAGATGACTTCCAAGAAACTGGCAGCTTCCAGAAGTACTTTTTCTTTCAACTCTGTCTCTAGCGTAATCAGCACCACAGAATCCAACTAATTTATAATCATCAGATCTTCTGTAACACAAAGCCACATTAGGAGTACCTTTCAGATACCTTAGAATCCTCTTAACAGATGTTAAGTGAGATTCTCTAGGATCTGATTGGAATCTGGCACACAGACAAACACTAAATAGAATATCAGGTCTAGAAGCAGTCAAATACAGAAGAGATCCAATCATACCTCTGTAAAGCTTTTGATCTACTTTCTTACTAACCTCTTCCTTACCAAGAGTGCTTGTAGGATGCATTGGAGTTTTGGCCAACTTGCTTTCAGTCATATTAAACTTCTTCAGAAGCTCCTTCACATACTTAGTCTGATGTATGTAGGTGCCTTCTGAAGTTTGATTGACTTGGATTCCCAGAAAGAATCTGAGTTCTCCCATCATGCTCATCTCAAATTTAGCCTGCATAGAAAGAGCAAACTCCTTTCCCAGCGTAACATTGGTAGATCCAAATATAATATCATATACATAAATTTGACAAATTAACAAATCTTTCTTAAATGATTTACAGAAGAGAGTTGTGTCCACTTTGCGTCTAATAAAATTCTTTTCCAAAAGAAAATTACTCAGCCTCTTATACCAAGCTTTGGGAGCTTGTTTTAGGCCATAGAGTGATTTCTTAAGTTTGAAAACGTGTTCTGGAAATTTATCATTTTCAAAACCAGGAGGTTTGTGAACATAAAATTCCTCTTCTATAATACCATTTAAAAAAGGCACTCTTAACATCCATCTGATAAAGAGTGATGTTATTTTGTGCAGCAAAAGAAAAGAGTAGGCGTATAGACTCTAACCTGGCCACAGGAGCATAAGTCTCTGTGTAGTCAATTCCTTCTTGCTGACTATACCCTTGAGAAACTAGCCTTGCTTTGTTCCTTACAACTTCTCCTTGCTCATTCAATTTGTTTCTGAAGACCTATTTAGTTCCAATAATATTGAATCCTTTTGGTCTTGGTACCAGATTCCAAACGCCATTCATTATCATTCAGAGCTTCATCAACAGAAGTTGGTTCAATGACAGATACCAACCCAAAAAGTGACGTCGTAGATGATCTGAGGAAATGCCTTGTTCTGATAGGGTCATCCTTCTTCCCAATTATCACATCCTCTGGGTGAGAGGCTTTGATTCTGGATGATGATCCCTTAACATTTGGTTCTTTAGAAATATTCAAATTTGGTTCTTTCACTTGAGCCTTTTCTGCCTCTGAGACTTCAGAGTCTATGAGAATGACTTCTCTATCTGCAGAATTATCAAGCTGCTTTGGCTTTTGATTGCCAAGCTTATCATCAAATCTAACATGTATAGATTCCTCCACAATCTGTGTCTTAGTATTGTATACTCTATAGCCTTTAGAGTGTTCAGAATACCCAAGCATGAAACACTTCTGTGCTTTAGAATCAAACTTGTTCAGATTCTCTTTAGTATTCAACATAAAACATACACATCCAAAAGGATGGAAATAAGAAATGTTGGGCTTTCTGTTCCTCCATAATTCATAGGGAGTCTTCTCCAGAAGAGGTCTTATAGACACTCTGTTCTGAATATAACAAGCTGTGTTTATTGCTTCTGCCCAAAAATGATTTGCCAGATTAGTCTCGTTGATCATGGTTCTGGCCATTTCTTGCAATGTTCTATTTTTCCTCTCTACAACTCCATTCTGTTGTGGAGTTCTAGGGCAGGAGAAATCATGAGCAATGCCATTTTCATTAAAATATTTTTCAAAATATTTGTTTTCAAATTCGCCACCATGATCACTTCTGACTTTAACAATTTTAAAATCTTTTTCATTCTGGACTTGTTTGTAGAAGTCAAAGAACACAGAATGTGACTCATCCTTATGCTTTAGGAATTTCACCCACGTCCATCTGCTGTAGTCATCAACAATGACTAATCCATACTTCTTGCCTCTGATGGATGCAGTTTTCACTGGTCCAAACAGATCAATATGAAGTAACTCTAATGGTCTTGAGGTTGAAACAATATTTTTAGTTTTAAAAGAAGATTTTGAAAATTTTCCTTTTTGACATGCTTCACAAAGAGCATCTGAGTTGAACTTCAACTGAGGAAGTCCTCTGACCAGATTGAGTTTATTAATCTGAGATATATGTCTCATACTAATATGCCCCAATCTTTTGTGCCAGACCCATTGCTCATCATTAACAGACAGAAGGCACTTTACGTTCTAAACCTTAAGTTCTGAAAGATTGATTTTATAAATGTTGTTCTTCCTCTTTCCATTAAATAGGATTGAGCCATCCTTTTGACGGATAACCTTGCAACATTTTTGATTGAAGATTATGTCATAACCATTGTCACTTAATTGACTTATGGAAAATAAGTTATGTGTTAATCCTTCAACAAGTAAGACATTAGAAATGGAAGGAAGATTACCATTGCCAATAGTTCCAGAGCCAACTATCTTGCCTCTCTGTTTCCCTCCAAACTTGACGTCTCCTTCAGATCTAAGATCCACGCTTTGGAACATAGACCTTTCTCCCGTCATGTGATGCAAGCAGCCAGAGTCCAGGTACCAAGATTGGTGTTTTGACTTTGCTGCTAAAGATGTCTGCAACAGATATTATTTTGTCTTTAGGTACCCAGATATTTTTGGGTCCTTTAGGGTTAGTTGCCTTAAAGTTTTGTCTGAACTTATGTCTTCTAACAGCAGGTTTGTTCTGACTAACTTTAGGTTTAAACACAGGAATGTTCTGACTAGAACGTGTGTGTTTAATATCATTAAGATGACCAAACTTAAAAGTAGAGTACAAAGGAGTATGCTTAATGATTAGTTTATCAACAAATGTTGGATTTAAATCTTTCTCAGAAGAAGATTTATATCCAATACCCTTCCTGTTATTTCTGCTTACAACGTAGATCATTGAAGCCATCTTGCTTCTCTCTAGGCTTCTTGCCAGAAATCTCTGAAAACTATAGTCATATTCTTCTAAAATGTTTTTAGATTTTGACTTAGTTTCAGCTTCAGAATCTTGTTGAGCTCTTTCTAAATTATTTTTAATTTTCAAATTGTTTGCTTTGAGCTTATCAACTTCTGATTTCAGAAGATCATTCTCAGATACAAGATTGCTTTCAAGCTTCTTGTACTTAAGCTTAATCTTACTATAGTTTTCTAGCATTTCTGATAAACTCTCAATAAGGTCTGCTATAGAAAGTTCAGAAAATACCTCCTCATAATCTAATTCTGATTCTGATCCTTATCCAAAAGTTTCTGCATGATCTTCTACGTCAGCCATGAGTGCCATGTTTGCACATTCTTCATCTGAGTCTGATGAAGATTTAGATGCATCAGAATCATCCCAGGTTGCCATCAGAACTTTCTTTTTATGATCAGGCTTCCTTCTTGGCTTCTCCTTCTGAAGCTTTGGACATTCATTCTTGTAGTGCCTAGGTTCCTTGCATTCATAGCAGACAACCTCTTTCTTCCCAGATCTTCTGTCTCTAGAAGACTCTTTAAGTTGATCTGGTTTCTTGAAGTTCTTGAACTTCCTCTGTTTATGCTTCTAGAGTTTGTTGATCCTTCTGGACAGCAGGGACAATTCATCTTCTTCTTCAGAAGAAGATTCTTCAGAACCTTCTTCTAAAACCTGCAAAGCTTTGGCATATTTGTTAGACTTTAAAGCAACAGACTTACCTTTTTTCTGGGGTTCGTCTTCTTCTAGTTCAATCTCATGATTCCTCAGAGAGCTTATTAGTTCCTCTAGCGTGATCTTGTTTAGATCTTTTGCTAGCTTCAGAGCAGTGACCATTGGTCTCCATCTGATTAGCAAACTTCTGATGATCTTCTTAACATGATCTGCAATGGAGTAACCCTTGTCCAGAACTTTCAAGCCAGTTGTGAGAATCTGGAATCTAGAGAACATAACTTCTACAGATTCTGATTCCTCCATTTTGAAGGCTTCATATTTCTAGATCAGCGCCAAAGCCTTGGTTTCCTTGACTTGAGAATTCCCTTCATGAGTCATCTTCAAAGGTTCAAACATACCAAATGATGTTTCTCTGTTAGTAATCTTCTCATACTCAGTATGAGATATAGCATTTAGTAGTATGGTTCTACTTTATGATGATTCCTGAATTCTTTCTTCTGAGCTTCAGTCATAGATTTTTTGTCTATCTTTTTGCCATCCCCATCAGTGGGGTGAACATAGCCATCAATGACTAAATCCCAAAGGTCAGCATCATATCCTAGAAAGAAACTTTCAATCCTGTCTTTCCAGTAGTCAAACTTTTCCCCATCAAACATAAGGGGTTTAGTGTTGATTCTATCTCTGTCCTCATATATGTTGATGTTGGATGTTGAAGCTTCAGCCATAATGTATCAACCAAAAAATATCAAGAGTTTTCTCAACAGGATCTTTTCTGTTCACGGTGAAGTGATAGCACTAACAAAACCGGAGCTCTGATGCCAACTGAAGGTGAGAAAAACACTTAGAAGGGGGGTTGAATAAGGGTTTAGAAATAAATATGGCAATAAAAACACAATGATTTTTTATCCTGGTTCGTTGAACTCAACTAATCCAGTCCACCCTATCAAGAGTGATTTGCCTTTCTCCTCAAGAACTTAATCCATTATATTCAAACAGATTACAGTGTCAAACACTAAGAACAATTGTCTTAGTCTTCTCAAGAACTACTGACCACAACTTGGTCTCCTTAAGGAACCTTTACAAATAAATGTAAGCTAAACAAGTGTTTAAGATGCTTCTAAAAAGCTATATCACAAACTGTGATTTTTACACTTAAGATTAAGAACAAATAAAACTATTCAGCTTTGAATAAGAATGAGTGTATGAGAGTTGTTGAATAATTTTCTCAAGATTTGTTATCAGTTTGTTAACCTTGAAGAGATGTAGAAGTCGCCCTTTTATATTGCTAAAAGTCCAATGCTTGAAGACTGTGCAAGTAGAGTAGTTGTAGCCTTTTGTCTTCACATGACTTTTCCTTTCTCACAAGTAAAATGTTCAGAGAAATGCCTTTTGCCTGAATCCTTGTGTCTATCACAAATAAGGAATAGTTCCGTTGGAGAGGATGTTGAGAATAGTACCAAGTCTATTCACGTGCTGACATCTTTTCAAATGTAAACAACATCAGATCCTCTGATGTGCTTCTTGTTCTTCAGATTAGATTCAATGTTATCAGAGTTGCAGCTATAGTGCTTTAACGTGTGTGATCTGATCAGAGCATAACAGTTTATCAGAGCCTCTGTACTTGCAGCGTAAAGTACATTCAGAGTCTTCTGAAACAATGCTTTAAACTCTTCATACAAAAACTTCAGCTACGCTTCAGATGCTTCTGCAGCTTCTGCTTCAGAGTCTTCTGCAGCTTCTGCTTCAGAGTCTTCTGATGGCTTGCTTTTGATGCTTCACAGCTTTGCGTAACTTGTTGTTCAGATGCATTTTGCTTCCATAATGATATTTATTTTAATATCTGAAACACAAAACACTTGAACAAAGTTAGAGTATATATTTTCTTAATACAAAATTCCATTAGAGTTATCATCAAAACATAAAGATATAATTAAACACCAATTTGTGTTCTAACAATTGGGACTTCCAGTTTTGAGCATCCCGAGCCGTATATACATTATAGCCTCGAGGATCCATAATATAAAGATATGGCTGGCTTTTTGGTGACCAAATAAGTATGATTGTCATTCATGCTTGCAGAATATGAATGTGAAGTGTTATGTGATGCGGTGTCTTCAAAAACAAGGGAATTCTTAGTCGGGCTTCCATGGCATAAGCAAAATTGCCAAGTATTATCATCTCACCAATACATACTCATTTTTATTTAAAATTCATCAAATTGTTCTTGTTCTAAAAGAATATATTTGAGATCAAATCTTGAAAAGAGAAAGTGAGAGAAAAATAAATGTTGGATATTTTGTCATTGAAGAAACGAAAGAAATAATCATTTATAAAATAGATAGAAAGGATAAAGAAGTGGAGAGAAAATAAATTCACGAAGAAGTAAAAAAAAAAGGAAATTTTAAAGAGAAAAAAAGAGGAGCGAGAAAAGAAACCAGATAGAGTTGAAAAGAAATATATATTTGAGGAAAAATAACAGAAGATTGAGAAAAAATATCTCTTTGAGAATATGGAATAAATAACTAAATAAATTTCAAAAAGAAAGAAAAGAGAAAAAGATGAGATTTTTTCAATCAACTAATTATTTATGTAGGTTTGGAAGAAATCCTCTTAAAGAATAGGAGAATGATAAGATCAGGAGTTCACATAGCATATGGAAGGAAACATACAAAAAAAGATCCAAATAAAATGAATATTTTGTTTTATTTATGATTTTATTTTTTAATAACCAAGCATTTTCGTATATGTTTGTCCACCTGCCTAATTTTGAACATACCTTATATTCTAGTTTTCTAATTTACATGTTCTTTAATGTGTTGGAAAGCTTATAAGCTATTCTACAATTCACCTGTTGGGGTCAAGACAAAGTTATATTTCTTTATGGCTCAAAAATCTTCATCAATAAGAATAAGAATAAGAAGATGAAGGAAAGACAATGAATATCCACTTTCTCCACTAGCTTTAAGTGTGTGACCTTTCATTCACATGTCATTATTAATAGATTAGAAGGTTAAATTTCTAGAGTTTGTTGAGTTATTATTGTAAGCTAGTGTTTACCTACAAATAAGGATTGGACCATACTTTGAGTTAAACAAACACATTGTGTGAATTTGAGAACTTTTCTCCTTTGGTTATCGATTGGACCATACTTTGATCTTATCAACAAACAAAGTTTCTTTTGGTTATCTTCACTTAAGCTTATCATCCTTTGTAAATCATATAAAGAGTGTGGCGCTGTATTTCTACTTTTTTCCATCAATTTTTTTCTTCATTTCATTTTGTTTCAATTTTACCCCAACTAAAATAATAGTTTAAAATTTTTGTCAATGTTCAATATTATCCCATTAAGATCATAACTTTCATAAATATAACAAAGAAAGATAAAAGTGGCCAAATATCAAATTGGTTAGCCAACAAGTGGTATCAGAGCAAGGTTTTAAAAAGGGTCAAAATTTGATAAAGTTTCAATGTGATTTTTTTTCTTCTTTCTTCTTACTGTTGTTCTTCATTTTATATTGAATAGAGAGAGAGAGAGAGAGAGAGAGAGAGAGAGAGAGAGAGAGAGAGAGAGAGAGAGAGAGAGAGAGAGAGAGAGAGAGAGAGAGAGAGAGAGAGAGAGAGAGAGAGAGAGAGAGAGAGAGAGAGAGAGAGAGAGAGAGAGAGAGAGAGAGAGAGAGAGAGAGAGAGAGAGAGAGAGATTGAAAAATACAAGAAAAAAAGAGAGAAAAAAATCCATAGTTTCAATTTTTGTTTTTTTTCTTAATAATTGTGAGCTAAATTTTAATTTCTTTTAGTGGTTCATTATGGAAGGAGAACAAATAAAGAAAATTTTGTAATAAGATTTCTTGTTAATTATAAGGTTTGTGGCTTATTCATTAATAAAAAAATATTGGATCAACATGGCAAGTACAACATTGATAGAGCATTTGGGACTTCCAGTTTTGAGCATCCAGAGCCATATATACTTTGTTGCCTCGGGGATCCATAATTTAAAGATATAGCTGGCATTTTGGTGACCAAACAAATACGAGTGTTATTCATGCTTGAAGAATATGAAGGTGAAGTGTTATGTGATGTGGTGCCTTCAAAAACGAGGGAATTGTTACTCGGGCTTCTATGGCATAAGCAAAATCACCAAGTATTATCATCTCACCACTATATACTCATTTTTCTTTAAAATTCATCAAATTGTTCTTGTTCCAAAAGAATATGAACAAGATGAAATCTTGAAAAGAGAAAGTGAGAGAAAAATAAATGTTGATAGTTTTGTCATTGAAGAAAAGAAAGAAACAATCATTTGCAAAATAGAGGGAAATCCTAAAGAAGTAGAGAGTAAAGAAAGTCACGAAGAAGTAAAAAAAAAATGAAATTTTGAAGAGAAAAAAAGAGGAGCGAGAAAAGAAACCATAGAGAGTTGAAAAGAAATATATATTTGAGAGAAAATAACAGAAGATTGAGAAAAAATATCTCTTTGAGAATATGGAATAAAAAACTAAATAAATTATTAAAAAAAAGAGAAAAAGAAGAGATTCTTTCAATCACCTAATTATTTATGCATGTTTGGATTTGTACAAATCCTCTTAAAGAATAGGAGAATGATAACATCAAGAGTTCACTAAGCATATGGAAGAAAATATACAAAAAAAGATCCAAATAAAATGAATATTTTATTTTATTTATGGTTTTATTTTTTAATAACCAAGCATTTTCGTATTTGTTTGTCCTCCTGCCTTGTTTTGGCCATATTTTAAATTATAGTTTTCTAATATACATGATCTTTAATGTGTTGGAAAGCTTATAATCTATTCTGCAATTCATCTGTTGGGGTCAAGACAAAATTATGCTTCTTTATGGCTCGAAAATATTCCTCAATAAGAATAAGAAGATGAAGGAAAGACAATGAATATCCACTTTCTTCACTATCTTTAAGTGCGTGACATTTTATTCACATGTCATTATTAATAAAATAGTGGGATGAATTTGTAGAATTTCTTGAGTTATTATTGTAAGCTACCCTTTACCTACAAATAGGGAGCTAATCATGAATGAAAAATGAAGTTGAATTTTGTTAAACAAACACATTGTGTGAATTTGAGAGCTTTTCTCCTTTGGTTATGGATTGGGCCATACTTTGATCTTATCAAGAAACCAAGTTTCTTGTGGTGATATTCACTTAAGCTTATCATCCTTTGTAAATCATAAAAAGAGTGTGGCGCTCCATTTCTACTTTTTTCCATCAATTTTTTCTTCATTTCATTTTGTTTCAATATTATCCCAACTAAAATAATAGTTTAAAATTTGTGTCCATGTTCAATATTATCTCATTAAGATCATAAATTTCATAAATATAACTGAGTAGGAGCTTAAGGTAGAGGACGGCGTTGTTCCTCTTTAGTTCCGTGTTGATCGATTCTATAAGTGAAGTCGTTCTAATATGTAACGTGAGGGGATCACGATGTTATTTTATTTTTTATCTTATGTTGCATATCTTTTCTTTATTTGGATATTAAACCACTTTTTAAACTTATTGTTGTTGAGGCTTTTTATGCCAACTATTTTATAATTTATGTTGCTTATCAAATGATTCAATTTTCAAATTATACAGTTCCTGTATGTTATGGTGATGTGTGAGTAGCATTCTACTTGAAGGATTTTATATGACATACATGCTTTATTTGATTATTTTTCAAGTTGGGAAGTAGGGTGTTACACCCTATACGGGTGACGTCTAGATATCAAGCCTAACATTGCAAAGCCCAAATAGAGTTATCCATCATATATAATGGGCTCGCGTAATACTTTGACACTTTTTATGATCTCATATTTCACTTTACTCATCTTGAACTTTATAACTGACTTGACTTGGGAGTTGGAGTGATAACCTTGTAGGTTTAACCCCTGTTATCGTATTTAGGATCAACATCACTGCACTATGAGTTCATCATCACCAATAAATCACAATCCGGGTTCTAGTACAGAAAAAAACCAAGTGGAACCAAAACGCTACTTAGAAACTAATGATAGATTGTTGAGATTAAATAGTGTAGCGGTAAGATATATTTAAGGAGAATGCTGAAGAAATGTTTAGAAGCTCAAGGATTCAAGACGAGAATGTTCATAAAAACATGGAGGTATACAAGTCAAGTATGAAACCCATGTTTGTACTTCTTTAGCTATATGGATTACCAATAATTAGATAAATAAGTAAGCTTATAGTTTTAATTAGATTATTGTTTTTGTAGAATTCCTAATGTTGATAATTTCAACACTATTAGTCACAAAGCTACATGGTAATATTAGAAGGAGTTTTTGAATTTACATTAAGAGAAGGGGAAGGTAGAATGAAGAGTGGTAGTTTAAAAATTTATTACTAACTGTGAATAGTGCATCATAGCATATGTGGTGTTGTAAGGAGCATCTCAATGAAAAGTATGGGATGTTGTTTATTGGATCAATGTATGGGGATTGAAAATTCTTGAATCAAGAAGTTTTTGTTATACAACCAAGGGGGTGCAGGTGAAATATACCTGTAGAAAAAAATAATGATACACAAACAGAGGATGGAGATTTTTGAAGTTAAGGAAACTAATAGTTAAAATTCATAATAGGTGACCACTAAGTTAAGATGAGAAACACTAGTTATGTTTAAATCAAGAATCGTTTCAAGAAAGCAAAAAAGCATATACAATAATTCACTAATAATTAGATAAAGGAATTAAATAGAGTTAAAACTCAGAAAGTGTGAAGTGGAGAGATCTTACAGTTCGAGAGTAAAGTTTAAATGTAAATACAAGAGAAGGTGGGTGAGAACTGAAAACCTGAATGCATTTGGGTTATATGTCTTTAAAGGTGAATTATGAGTTTGGAGGACACAATTAATTAAGGGGGTAAAAATGCAACACCCCACATTCCTCCATTCCTCCTTTAAGTATTCCAAGATTAAGGAAAAGGAACAAATTGATTTCACTAAGATTATTGAAGTTTTTTTTGTCTTTTATCACTTAAGGTGCATAAGGCCTGTGATAGAGATAAAAATATGACTAATAAACTTCTATGCAAGTTCCCTTCACTCATATACAATTTTTATCTCCCGCCTCCCTCATCAATTGAAAGAAGAAACATCCAGTCATTGGATCAAGCGGAGGTTGTAATGCAATGAGAAGATTGAAGATTTTGGGGGGAGAAATGTGAAGATGGGTTTGGAGGAAATGGCTTGATTCTTAACTTTAACTAGTCATAGAAGATTTAATCATTTAATCAACTAGCAAGAAGAGTTCATCTTTAATCATCAAGGTGAGTTTTTTAGACTTTAATATTTATTTAAATTTAAATAGTATGATATACTCACACGCCTTTCATTTATAGAAAAATATAGGATTAGGTTTTAAGGGTTATATTAGTAATAAACCTAGAATGAATAATTTTAGGGTGACACTATGAACCCTAGGTTATATTATTTCAACCTTTGATTATCTACTATTTCTATCGAGTTTTAATCTATAATAAGAATAAGGAATAACCTAATATTAACGCGGGAAGTTGTATTATGTTTACGTATGATTTTGGGATGAGAGAATATTAAAATATGAATTTTTTTTCAGGAAAAATTGATTCTCTAGGATAATGAATAGATTCCAACTATTTTCGGGGGAAATTTATGAAAGTGAACCAAATAATTATCAGGTGTAAATCGATTCACACAACCTCAAATTCAATTCCGACTAAGTGAGTTGATTCCCACGTTTTTCTGAATCAACTCAATCCGGGTAGATTGGAAAAAAAATGAATTATTTAAAAGTAGTAAACCTTATTTTAGGATTCCTAATCATACTTTAGGCTTATGTGGTGATCCTAAACATAATAAATTGTAGAAAAAATCTATGGGAACCATATATTAAGAGTTCACTAAGTATGTGGAAGGAAACATACAGAAAATGCTCTAAATAAAATGAATATTTTATTTTGTTTATGATTTTATTTTATAATAACTAAACATTTTTGTATTTGTTGATCCACCTGTCTTGTTTTGGCCATATCTAAAGTTCTAGGTGTCAGATTGACATGATCTTGAATGCGTTGGAAAACTTAAAAAATAATCTACAATTCATATGTTGGGGAAAAGATGAAATTCTTCTTCTTTATAGATCAAAAATCTTCATCAATAAGAATGAGAAAGAGAAAGGTGGGATGCATTAATAAAAGTGGCTATAATAGGTTAGTGGGATGAAGTTGTAAATTTCTTGAGTTATTATTGTAAGCCACCTTTTACCTATAAATAAGGAGTGAATCATGAATGAAAAATAAAGTTGATTTTTGTTAAACAAACACATTGTGTGAATTTGAGAGTTTCCTCCTTTGAGTCTGGATTGGACCATGCTTTGATCTTATCAAGAAACTAAGTTTCTTATGGTGATCTTCACTTAGGATTATCATCCTTTCTAAATCATAGAAAGAGTGTGGCACCCCATTTCTACTATTTTCCATCAATATCTTTCTTCATTTCATTTGTTTCAATTCCGCCCCAACTAAAATAATAGTTTAAAATTAGTGCGCATATTCAATCGTATCCCATTAAGATCATAACTTTTAAAAATATAACAAAGTATGATAAAAATGGCCGACTATCAAATTGATTAGCCATTAAGTGGTATCAGAGCAAGGTTCTAAAAGGGGTCAAACTTTGGTAAAGTTTCAATTTGATTTTTTTCTTCTTTCTTCTTACTTGTGCTCTTCATTTTGCATTGGAAAAAAAAGATTGATAAATAAATTGATAATCCAAAAAAAAAGGAAAAAAATTCAAAGTTTCAAGTTTTTTTTAGTAATTGGGTGCCAAACATTAATTTCTTTTAGTGGTTCATTACGAAAGACAGACAAAAAAAAAAGAAAATTTTCGTTACAAGATGTCTTATGAATTATAAAGTTTGATTAAAAATATTAGATCAACATGGAAAGTACAAATATGGTGGAGAAACGGGGACTTCTAGTTCTTGAGCATCCATAGCCATATATACTTTATAGCCTCGAGAATCCAGAATTTAAAGATATGGTTGGCATTTTAGTGACCAAACAAGTATGAGTGTCATTAATGCTTGAAGAATACGAAGTCGAGGTTTTATGTAATGTGGTGCCTTCAAAAATGAGGGAATTGTTACTCAGGCTTCCATGGCATAAACAAAATCGGACAAAGCATGATCATTTCACCAATACATGCTCATTTTTATTTAAAAGTCATCAAATTGTTCTTGCTCCAAAATAAAATGATCAAAATCAAATATTGAATAGAAAAAGTGAGAAAAAAACTAAATGTTGAAAACTTTTCCAATGAAGAAAAGAAAGAAACAATCATTAAAAATCATATCCAATATATTTCTTCATCTTATTGCATTATTACTTTTCTATCATTTAGAATCTATAAGTCTTTTTAAAATACATAGAAAAAAATTCCAATTCCTTCTTCACACGAGTATATCACTTTCTTAGTTGCTCCTAAACACACCCTCGTCTCACTTTTATAGAGAGATTCTAAAGCCTCAAAGCACTCTGCAAAATGGCTTGCAAATTTCCCTATTACAACCTCCAAACAACCTTACCAATAGCTCCTTTAAGAGAGTGTTATGAGTTTCTTCTCGAAGCTTGAACATACTCCAAGCTCGGCCTCATCATCCCTCTAGCACATCTAGAAGAGCTAGCTATTTTTTAGAAAAAGTAAAATTAGGAAGAAGTAGAAAACAAAGGAAAGAAGGAGAAGAGTGGAACTCACTTAGCTGAAGGTTGTTTGCTCGCCAAAGTTCTCGTCGGAAACCTCAAAATTCTAAGTTCTGGCGAAGTATTTTTCCTCAAATTCTTTTATTCTTTCATGTCAATTTACATCACTCCTTGCATATTTTTCATTCCATCGCCTTCCATTGATGTAATCATCTTGTAAATTCACAAATTATTGAAAAGGGTTTTTAAGGGTTTGTTTGGGGAAAGGGTCGATTTGGTTTCTTTATGAATTGTTTGATATTTTGGATGATGAATTATTGATCGGGAGAGAAAATGGGTTAGGTTTTGTTTTTACAGATGTTGGTTTCATTGTGTTTTGGTGGATTCTGGAAAATAGGATGAATAAGTTCTTCCTTGTTCATCCTTTGTTCTTCAGGATGGTCGTGTTTAATCTAAAAAAATGTATGAGAGCGGTTATTTTTCGTGTTTATTGATGAGAGGAAGAGAGAGAATATATTCTAATAAGAGAGAAATAAAATAGGAAATAAGGATCATGTTCTCCTCTTTCCCCATTTTAATCACATCCTCTCCATCTGTCGAGGTCGCATGTGGCATCCTGATGTCCTTTGGATCTATTGACTTATTCCTTGACCAGGGTCCCTGTACAGGGACCCCCACCTTAGCACCATGCTCTCTAGTCCACATCCATTTGATTGTCATGGAACCCCTAGTATTCTAATCAAACATCCAAGATTGAGTCAATGTTTTTTACTCTCTTGACCGTTGAAACGGGCTAAGTGCCATGTGCGATACTTCTATTCACGCCCCTTTCTTTTCTTTTATTTTTGTTGAGTTTATTTTTATTTATTTTTTAAATTTTGTTGGCTTTTAGTTTGTGAGCCTATCCCACTCTCTTTTTGTTTATTCATCACACCAATTGTTGCATGCACCATTCCCTTTGTTTTTATTTTCTTATTTGTTTTATTTTATTATGTGATTAATCATAAAAATCATTTTAGTAAATAAAATAAAATTTTTCCAAATAAAATCCCTTGATTAAAATCAAGCCCTTATCAAAATCAAATTCAAAACCTTTTCACTACCAAAATCAAACCAATTTTCAAAACGACGTGAACCAAACACTTGATCGTAATTAAGTTCATTTTCAAACCAAATCAAAGTCATCCAACTTAATCATTTCAAACATTTTTTCATAAATTGGATGAAAAGGCCTAGTTTCGTGTATACCACTCTTTTCCCCGAATGTTTGGATACGAGTCGTACAACTTGACCATTCAAATATTCATCATTCGCTTAAAATTTAATAAATCGGTCCAATTCAAGTGCTCTTCATATTTGAAGAATCTTGAGCCGATTTGTGCCCAACTCCTTTTTACAATTAAAAACTTCAGGAATCTTTATTTCACAAAAAAAAATCGATCCAAAAATGATTAATTAGGCGTATGCCTCTTTCTTCCCCGAGTATTAGAACACAAGTCGTATAGCTTGACCATTCAAGTTTTGTCTTCCATTCAAAACACAAAAATTAACCGAGTTTAGTTCACCTTTTGGTGGATGAAAAAGTTAATTTGGCGCATGCTTTTTTCTTCCCCAAATATTTGGACACGAGCAGTATAGCTTGACCATTAAGATACTTGTCTTCCGTTAAGAGATCATGGCTTAACTCGTCTCACAAATTTTATAATAAAATAGGATGAAAAAGGATTAATTGGGTGTATACTTATCTCCTTTATAAATATTAAATATAGCTCTACCATCTGAGCATTCATCATCTTCCTAAAAAAAAATCCAAACATTCAAACCATATTTTCTTACCGCGCACGATCAAAAAAAAATTCGCAAACAAAAAATGTTTTATCTATTCTACTGCGATTTAAACAAGTGCTTAGCCACCCTCGCGTGAGTATACTATTAACGTTTAACCTCTAGAATGTGACCTAAACATTCATTCACTAAAATCAACAAACAAATGCTCCTTTGCTACCAAGAACTATGTAGATTTGAGTTCTCCATCGCACTGGGGGATACGTAGAAGCGAGATTCATCGTCTTGTCAAGAACTATAACAAAAAAATCCAAAAATATATTTGTCTTACCTAGAACTATGAAGCTTTGAATTCTTCATCACACATGAGGACACGTAGGAGCAAGACTCGCAATCTTGATAAGTACCCTAATAAAAAACTTATTTTTAGTCTTTCTCTTTTCATTTTTACTAAGTAGAAGAAATCAAATAATGTAAGCTAACATTCTATTCCCAAATATAACTAAATGGTTCCCGTTGAGTAAAATGGATGTGACGAGTGTTAATACCTTCCTTTGCTTTCTTAAACTGGTTCTCTTTGATTTCTTCGACTCTCGAACCCAAATTTGGTTAAGACAATCATTTTCTTTTTTGTTTAAGAGTTATTTTTTGTTGATATTTTCTCTTTCCTTTTGAAAAAAAATAAACTTTGATGGTGACTCAATTATCATTTTGGGCGTGCGAGCACTCGTGATATTTTTTGCACCGAGATAATTTTCTTAAAGATCGCCTCCAGTTTTTTAGACTTTTCTTCTTATTGTTAATATTTTTTTAGGGTAATACAAATGATTTTTGGTTTGCTAGGATGCTGACACAGTTGGATATAAATATGCCTTTCATACTTTTAAACTTTTTTTATTGTTTGTAGTCAATACCAATTAAAATTTTCAAATAATATACTTGTTTTAGGGTTGAATAAGAATTTGTAACAATTGGGTATGACCTCTGACATCCTAATATATTTTATGTATAAATGTGAATCAAAGAAGTGATGTTAAGAGATAAAATAACTAATAAATTTCATACTGGTATCTCATAATCAAATTATTTTATATAAAAATATCAAACAATATATTCCATGTGCATAACTATGTTGTTATGCCGATATGAAACTATTCCTACTAATAGATTTCTCAAGGTTAATTAAAAAAATTTAATAAAAGAAATCTCTTTTCTATCATGAAAGGTCAATAAGTTAATAAAAATTGTGAATTGTAATGATTATTAAATTTTGCGTGTAACCCTTTTAGTAAACATGCTGAAGGGACAAACAAAATACGTGCTAAAGTATTTGTTTTATACATTATAAAGTGATTAAATTATATCTTAAATGCAAAGAAAAATAAAAAAAATATGGATAAAACTCATATTTGTGTTTATGCTATACTTTTATTTATTTCGTTATTTGTTGTTGCAAATAATGTTTACGGTAAGCCATTTTTTCTTCCTTTTCAAATATTGTTCTTTACTTTTAAATTCACACAATATTTTATCTATTTTAATAACATTATATTATTATCTTTTTTCAACGTAGCATTGCAATGTGAAACTGACGCTGATTGCCCACAAATTCCAGATTTACACCCTATAGTTTATAGGTGCTTGAACCACATTTGTATACTTGATAGAGGGGATCTGAATGATAGAGGGTAGCCACTTATTCACTTATTGTATGAGTATGATACCTATAAATAATACATACTCCAAACATGAAATAACAAATTCTTACAATAACAAAACATAAATAATACATACTCTAAACATGAAATAACAAATTCTTACAATAACAAAAACATTTATCCTATAAACCTTAAAATAAAATATTCCATAAGTGGTTGTTTATGTTTTATGGTGACACCAAATAATTGTCTGTATTTATTTTTTATATGCTAAAATTCCTAGATCTTGAAATTATGACTTTGAATTCTACAATACTAGAAATAAAATGAAATAAGAGACTAAACAATATTAAAAATATATTGTCTTACTAGTAAAAGACATGTGCGTCCGCACGAATATGAGAATAAATATGAGATATAATATTAGATATATTGATAGTTAAATTATATTCAAATTCACATTAAAAACAATATTTATGCATGTTTTTTTGTTTGGATCTAACTGATTGTATCTTGTGTAATTTTATGAAATATTTCAATAACATTTTAAACATTACAATAAAAATATTGAAATACATAATAATCAAGATTTTAAACTTGAGTAGTGATACTTGTGATGACTTTGATGGTTTTAAATAAACAGTTAAATTAAGAGTTTCTTTTATAAGTTCTTTTTGAAAAAGAATTTGACATTGTTTGGATCAATAATAGTTTTATCAACATTATGATAACATAAAGTCAAATGGTTTTATTTTAGCTATAAAGAACCTCTCAAAATAACATGAAAACAAATAATGTACATTTTACAAACTATTTCTATAAGTTGTCTTAACTTGTGCCTTAAGTGTTAATATAGGCAGATAAACTGAAATAATTAGATACAAACTGGCCCTTTATGTATAAGCTGATTATAAAATCAAATAGCCTATTAGTTTTAAGTTTGCAAAAGCTTTTTATGAAGAATTTATAGTCTGCTGTAGAAAACTTGTGATAATTAAAAACATGGTTCCTTAATATCAGCATCATGTTCTTAGTATTTAATGTATAGTCAATAGCACTTCTGTGCTAATTATAGACATTAATATTATGTTTCTATATTGTGTGTACAACCATCATTATTAGAGTTATTGTTGTAAGATCATGGTCTCTACCTTCATGTATATATATGTATGTTACTGATCAATACAAATATAACAAGTTTATACATATTGCAATTGTTCTAACTTGGTATCAGAGCAACATTTCCAAAAGGCTCGTGATCCAATCAAACCATGGCATCCGCCGCAAATGCAAACAAAAATGATCTTCCATCAACTATCTCTGTCAAGTTGGATAGAGACAATTTTCCCTTGTGGCAGTCCTTAGTCTTGCCCATCATCAAAGGATGCAGACTTGAAGGATACATGCTAGGGACAAAGGAGTGTCCTGAGTGTAACACCCTTATTTTACCCCACAGATATTACGGCAAAATAACACGGATTTCAGAGTAAAATATTAACTTTCATTAAAAAGTCACAAAAGGGCGTAGATTTCTCAAAGTCAACAAAATTGGTCAATACTCCGTAACACACGGGTTTTCTCAAAATACATCAAAACATCATATACAGCGGAACTCAAAACATAACTCAATGTTTTCCTCATAAGGGAACATCAGTAAAATAACTCAATGATATACAATCAACTCAAAGAACCCAACCCAATGTTACATATCAGAGCAAGACCCTCTAAATTAACCATAAAGGTTAACGACTCTAAACCTTCAAAATACTCCTCGACGGCGTCCACGGCTAAACTTGCTCATCTGCACGTTACCCACACGGAGGTAACATTCAAACAGGCAGGGTGAGTAAGACAATTCATAATAATCAATGTATAACAATTAATGCATAAACGACATATTACTCGTAATTACATTCAACACATTGATATCCTTCAAATATGCCTCACAGGCCATAACGTCATAATTCATACACAAAGACTCATAGATGCAATGCGACACAACTCAATGCATGTGGTGTCAATCATCACAGTGCGATGGACACTGGGCCATCAACCCTCCATAGATCCCCATCAATAGTATCGGAGCACATCAAAATACTTCACATCCACAGAGTGGGATTGAAGCCAAAGTAATCGAGATCCTGAACCGAAGTCCGAATGCACATGAATGCATGATGCACACGTCACAATAACCCTCATAATAACAACATATGGTGCATCATCATTCATCATACTCATCATATTCGTCATACGTCATAACTCATCATATTAATCATCAATACAACATATCATCATAATTCATCATATTACTCATCATGCAACATATCATCATAATTTATCATGTTATTCATCATACAACATATCATCATAATTCATCATATTACTCATCATACAATATATCATCATAATCCATCATATTAATCATTCTCACACATCATGTCATCATATAATCACGTATAAATCACATATTAGCTCAGAGTCATATTATCCCATATTATCCCATATTTATTCATAATACTACCCCCATATAATCTCATATTAATTTATCAAATTATACTCACAGTAATCCTTACACTATCGCCTATCAATCACCTAAACTTCACAGTTCTACTCATGTTAATTCGTCATATCATCACATAGTATTCACATATTAATCCCTAATATCATCTCATATTGCCTCATATTAATTCATCATAATTCCACTCGCGGTAATCCTCATACTATCACTTATTACTCATGCAACCCCAATGTCATACTCATAGTAACTCATCACAGGAATCCCAGAATCGAACACCACGGCATCGCTGCACACGATCAATATTCGCGAACTCTGCTACGTTCCCTGGCTCGCTCGCTAGGCGAGTTGGTAGCGAGCCTTCGATGGCTTGCTCGTTAGGCGAGCCTCTAGCGAATCCTTGCTGGCTTGCTCGCTAGGCGAGCCTTGTAGCGAACCCCTCGCTGGCTTGCTCGCTAGGCGAACAGTGCGATGACAGCAACTTCTGCTACGCACCAGAACTGATTCCTATCCAAATACTCATGCGATTTACTTACCCAATACCCCCAAAACATCATTAAAACATCCCCCAATGTCATACGACGATCACATCACCAAATCTATGATTTATTAGGCCAATCTAGCAACATTTGCACTGCCTAAAACACTATTTTTCTGCAATTGCTCTGAGTGCATCAGAGTTACTCACATTTGAATATTCCTATTCCTACAGGGTCAAACATATCACAATCCAAGGTTCTGCCACGAAGGTCTAAGGTCTCCTTTCTCATGTTACACGTCAAACAGTCAGGAATACTAACCACTAACCACAACCCCCAAGGTTTCATTATCGGTTTCCCTTAATTTCCCATGATCAACCCAAAATACCCCAAATCATAACCTTCACCATAAACACACCGAAAGGCATACATAGAAAATCATGAAATGCGATATTCCCCATACCTTAGCCGATTCGCAGCTTTCACGATTAACTTTGGGATCTTCTGCCTCCAACCTTTCCCTCAGAGCTCTGGCCACCAAACTTTCACGTTAAACACAAATGAATTCCAATTCCCTTTCAGAACTCTATTTTGTCCAACTTAGTCTTCGGCCTCACAAATTGGGCTTTTCCCTTATTACCCTTACTAACTCCTCCAAATGCCCAAATTACCCTTATTTCACTTATATTTATTTTAAGGGAAATGCTAACCAGTGCCCTCAGGGCACTTTTTAAAACTTTAAATAGTATGTTTTTATAAAAGTATGTGCAATGATGTGTAATAATGTGCATTGGAAATTGAAGTGTTTGAATTTTTTAAAGAATAATTTCTTAATATGGAATGTTTAAATAGTGCCCTGAGGGCACTAGTTAGCAAGACCCTTATTTTAATTCATAATAATATTAATAAATCCATATTACATACTATTATTCCAAAATAAATACTCCAAATATGCATAATTCCACAATAATTCCCAAAACCACCGAAAACACCAAAAATACGAATATTCCGATTAAATTCGGGGTGTTACACTGAGCAATATATCACAGAATCAGATTCATGCAAGAAACTGAATCCTTTGTTTGAAGATTGGCAAGCTAATAACCAACAACTTCTAGGTTGGTTAAGAAATTCCATGACGGCAGACATTGCAACATAGTTTTTGCACTGTGAAAATTCAAAACAGCTTTGGGAGGAGGCCCAAAGCCTAGCTGGAGCACATAAAAAGTCTAGAATCATCTACCTGAAGTCAGAATTCCATAGTACCAGGAAAGGTGAAATGAAAATGCATGATTATTTATCCAAGATGAAAAATCTTGCTGATAAACTCAAGCTGGCAGGAAATCCAATCCCCAACTCAGATCTAATCATTCAAACTCTGAATGGATAGGATTCTGAGTACAATCCTATAGTGGGAAAACTCTCTGATCAGATCAATCGCAGGTGGATTGATCTACAATCTCAATTACTAAGTTTTGAAAGTAGAACTGAGCAGCTCAATTCCTTTAACAACCTGAGTCTCAATGCCTCAGCAAATGTTGCACACAAGACTGATTACAAAGGAAATTGGAGAAATGGCTCAAATGGAAATTTGAGAGGCTCCAACTCCAGAGGTTGGAGAGGAGGCAGAGGAAGAGGCAAGTTCTCTTAACCTACCTATCAAGTATGCTTAAAGTCTGGTCACACAGTAGTGCAACGTTTCTATAGGTTTGACAAAATCTACTCAGGTTCAAATCACTCATCAGAAGAGGAAGAAAAATATGCACTCCTAGCATCACAAGGAACCAATCAAGAATATGATTGGTACTTTGACAGTGGAGCAAGCAATCATGTGACACATCAAACTGAAAAATTCCAAGAAATAAATGAACATCATGGTAAAAACTCTCTAGTTATTGGAAATGGTGAACAACTAGAAATTATAGCCACAGGCTCTTCCAAACTCAAGTCACTTAATCTACATGATATACTATATGTGCCTAACATTACCAAAAATCTATTAAGTGTATCTAAATTGACTGCTGACAGTAACACTCTTGTTGAGTTTGATAAGAATTGTTGTTTTGTGAAGGACAAGTTGATAGGAAAGGCAATACTAAAAGGAATACTTTAAGATGGATTATACTAGCTCTCAAGAATTGAAAGAAGCCCAAGTGCTTATATATCTGTCAGAGAGAGCTGGCATAGAAGACTTGGTCACCCAAACAATAATAAACTAGACAAAGTCTTGAAAAATTGTAATATCAAAGTATCACCTAGTGATCACTTTAGTTTTTGTGAGGCCTGCCAACATGGAAAAATGCACCTCTTACCCTTTAAATCTTCTTCATTTCATGCTAAGGAACCACTTGAATTGGTTCACACCGATGTATGGGGTCCTGCACCAATAATGTCATCTTCTGGTTTCAAATATTATGTGCATTTTGTTGATAATTTTAGTAGGTTCACTTGGATTTATCCTTTAAAACAAAAGTCTGAAACTGTGCAAGCTTTCATTCAATTTAAAGCCATGGCTAAAAATCAATACAATAAGAGAATCAAAGTAATTCAGTGTGATGGTGGTGGTGAATACAAACTTGTACAGAGACTTGCAATAGAAGCTGGCATAGGCTTTAGAATGTCTTGTCCTTATACCTCTCAGCAAAATGGAAGAGCTGAGAGGAAACACAAACACATAGCTGAGTTTGGTTTAACTCTACTTGCACAAGCTCAAATGTCATTCCAATATTGGTGGGACGCATTCTCCACTGCAGTATACCTTATAAACAGACTGCCATCTCAAGTTACCCAAAATAAGACACCCTACTCACTTATGCTTCATAAGGAACCTGACTATAAGCTCCTAAAACCCTTTGGTTGTGCTTGTTATCCATGCCTCAAACCCTACAATCAACACAAACTACAATTTCATACAACCAGATGTGTGTTCCTAGGCTATAGTAACTCTCACAAAGGGTATAAATGTCTCAATTCCCATGGCAGAATCTTCATATCAAGACATGTTATTTTCAATGAAGATCAATTCCCATTCCATGATGGGTTCCTCAATACAAAAGGTCCTCTAAAAACAACTAACAATCCATCATTCTCTTTTCCCTTGTCTTCTGCAGGTAATCCTATCAATGATGAAATTCTTGAAGGAGATATCTCAAATGAAGTGAACTCAGCTGATTCACAAACTGAGCAATAATCACAAGATGACAACAATGCCACAGAAATTAACAACAATATAACAGAACAATACGAAGATACTGTACTAGATGGTGCAACTCATCCAGAGATACAACCTGACACAACCCGGCAAAGTACAAGTGAAGCAAGCAATGCAGGCATCATACAAACCAGAAGCAAGTCAGGTATTCACAAGCCAAAACTTCCTTACATTGGTCTAGCTGAGACCTACAAGATACAATGGAACCTACAAATGCCAAGGACGCTCTTACAAGGCCCTTATGGAAGGAATCAATGCAAAATGAGGTTCAAGCACTCATGTCTAATAAAACTTGGACACTAGTCCCTTATCAAAATGAAGAAAACATAGTTGACTCAAAATGGGTCTTCAAGACCAAATACAAGTCAGATGGTACCATAGAAAGGAGAAAAGCTAGGCTAGTTGCCAAAGGATTTCAACAAACAGCTGACATTGATTATGAGGAAACCTTCAGCCCTGTAGTCAAAGCTAGCACTGTCAGAATCATTCTTTCAATTGCAGTCCATCTCAATTGGGAAGTCAGGCAACTAGACATTAACAATGCTTTCCTAAATGGATATCTCAAGGAAACAATGTTCATGCACCAACCTGAAGGATTTGTTGATCCAACCAGGCCTAACTGAAGGTGAGAAAATACTTAGAAGGGGGGTTGAATAAGTATGAAGATAAAACTTAGAAGTAAAAACTCAAATATTTTTATCCTGGTTCGTTGAACTCAACTACTCCAGTCCACCCTTTCTAGAGTGATTTGCCTTTCTCAAACAAGGACTTAATCCACTATTTAATCAACTGATTACAATAGTAAGCACTAAGAACAACTGTTCAAAGTCTTCTCAAGAACTACTGATCCTAACTGGATCTTCTTAAGGTTCTCTTACAATCAAATGTAATAATAAATACAAGTGTTAAAATGCTTCTAATAAAGCTTTATCACAACTGTGATTTTTCACTTAAGATTAAGAACAATGAAATAATTCTAGCAAGAATATATGAGTTGTATGAGAGCTTTTTAATGAATTCTTTTCAAGTGTATTCGTCAACTAAAGAAGATGAGTGGAGACTTGCTTTTATAGGCACGGTGATCCAAGAGCTTTTCACGTTGAGAATAGTGTACCAAAAGGTTTGAGCCTTTTTGTCTTCACATCAAGTGACCTTTCCTAGAAGAAGAATGCACAGAGAAATCCTTTTTGTCTGTGTTCTTGTGTCTAGCATAAATAAGGAAAGAGTCGTTTGGATATTCCAACGGACATAATCTTTGAATTCTTCTTCAACAATTTTCAGCAAGAATCATCAGAGTCTAAGTTAGTCAGAGCCTTTTGATGTTCATCAGGGTTTTGCTGAATCAGAGTCTTTGCAGCAAGTGTGCTTTCAGCGTGTATAAGTTCAGAGCAGAGTTTTGGGTCAGATCCTCAGTACTGACAGTGTTAGTACTATCAGAGTCTTCTGTAGTAACTGTGCTTGAAAAACTCTTCATACAGACTTCTTCATTGCTTCAGATGCTTCTGGATTGCTTCAGATTCTTCTGTAGCTTCTGCTTCAGATCCATCTGGAGGCAGCGCTTAGAATCTTCTGGTGACAGCGTTCAGAATCTTGTTCTGATAGGGTCATCCTTCTTTCCAATGATCACATTCTCTGGATGAGAAGCTTTGATTCTGGAAGATGATCCTCTAAAAGTTGATTCTTCAGAAATGTTTAAGTTGTTCATCTGAGAAGTCAAAGGAATTGCATCTGGCGTTGCTTCTGGTTCCTTCACTTGAGCTTTGTCTGCCTCTGAGTCTTCAGAGTCTGTGAGAATTACTTCTCTATCTGCAGAACTTTCAAACTGCTTTGACTTTTTAATGCCAAGCTTATCATCAAATCTAACATGAATAGATTCTTCCACAATCTGTGTTTCAGTATTGTATACTCTGTAGCCTTTAGAGCGTTCAGAATACCCAAGCATGAAACACTTCTGTGCTTTAGAATCAAACTTGTTCAGATTTTCTTTAGTATTTAACATATAGCAAATACATCCAAAAGGATGAAAATATAAAATGTTGGGCTTTCTGTTCCTCCACAATTCATAGGAGTCTTTTCCAAAAGAGGTCTTACAGACACTCTGTTCTGAATGTAACAGGCTGTATTGATTGCTTCTGCCCAAAAGAGCTTTGCCAGATTAGTCTCATTGATCATGGTTCTGGCCATTTCTTGCAGAGTTCTATTTTTCCTCTCTACAACTCCATTCTGTTGTGGAGTTCTAGAACAGGAAAAATCATGAGCAATGCCATTTTCATTAAAATATTTTTCAAAATATTTGTTTTCAAATTCACCACCATGATCACTTTTGACTTTTATAATTTTGAAATCTTTTTCATTTTGGACTTGTTTGCAGAAGTCAAAGAACACAGAATGTGACTCATCCTTGTGTTTTAAGAACTTTACCCATGTCCATCTACTATAGTCATCAGCAATGACTAATCCATACTTCTTGCCTCTGATAGATGCAGTTTTCACTGGTCCAAACAGATCAATATGAAGTAATTCCAATGGTCTGGAAGTAGAAACAACATTTTTAGATTTAAAGGAAGATTTTGAAAACTTTCCCTTTTGACATGCTTCACAAAGAGCATCTGAGTTGAACTTCAACTTAGGAAGTCCTCTGACCAGATTGAGTTTATTAATTTGAGATATACGACTCATATTAATATGCCCCAATCTTCTGTGCCAGACCCATTGCTCCTCATTAACAGACAAGAGGCATTTAACATTCTGAACCTTAAGTTCTGAAAGATTTATTTTATAAATGTTGTTCTTCCTCTTTCCACTAAATAGGATTAAGCCATGCTTTTGACTAATAGCTTTACAACATTTTTGATTAATGACTATGTCATAACCATTGTCACTTAATTGACTTATGGACAATAGATTATGCTTTAATCCTTCTACAAGTAAAACATTAGTAATAGAGGGAAGGTTACCATTTCCAATAGTGCCAGATCCAATGATCTTGCCCTTCCGATTCCCTCCAAATTTCACGTCACCTCCAGATCTAAGCTCCAGACTTTGGAACAAAGACCTTTCTCCCGTCATATGTCGCGAGCATCCAGAGTCTAGGTACCATGACTGGCGTCCTGACCTTGCTGCTAAGAACATATGCAACAGGAATTATTTTACTCTTAGGTACCCAGATCTTCTTGGGTCCTTTTGGTTTAGTTGTTCTGAAGGTTCGTCTAAACTTCTGTTTTTCAACATAAGGTTTATTCTGACTAGCCTTAGATTTAAACACATGAATGTTCTTTTCAGAACGAGTGTGTTTAATATCATTCAAGTGACCAAATTTAAAATGGGAATATAAAGGAGTCTTCTTGATGATAATTTTATCAACAGGTTTTGGATTTAAATCCTTTCCAGAGGAAGATTTATATCCAATTCCTTTTCTGTTATTTCTGCTAACTCCATAGATCATAGAAGCCATTTTGCTTCTTTCTATGCTTTTAGCAAGAAACTTCTGAAAGCTGTAGTCATATTTTTCCAAAATATTTTTGCATTCAGACTCAGTTTCAGAATCAGAGTCTTGTTGAGCTAATTCAAAATCATTTTTCATTTTAAAGTTCTTTTCATTTAGCTCAGCCACTTCTGATTTGAGAATATTATTCTTAGATACAAGATTGCTTTGACGCTCCTTGTATTTGAGCTTAATATTGTTATAGCTCTTCAGAACCTCTGATAACACTTTGATAAGTTCATCTTTAGTGAGTTTAGCCATTACCTCTTCAGCGTCAGAGTCAGATTCAGAGTCAGATTCAGATCCTGAAATTCCTTCCTCCTGATCTTCCATGTCTGCCATCAATGCTACGTTGGCACATTCCTCTTCTGACTCAGATTCAGATTCAGATGTATCTGAATCATTCCAGGTTGCCATTAGAACCTTCTTCTTCTTATCAGATTTTATTTTAGGCTTTTCTTTCAACAACTTTGGACATTCATTTTTGTAATGCCCAGGTTCTTTACAGTCGTAGCAGACAACCTCCTTTTTGCCAGATCTTCTGTGTCCAGAAGATTATTTTCTTTGGCCAGGCTTCCTAAAGTTTCTGAACTTCTTTCCTTTATGCTTCCAGAGTTTGTTTATTCTTCTGGACAACATGGATAATTCATCTTCATCTTCAGATGAGGATTCTTCAGAGCTTTCCTCTATTACCTACAACGCTTTAGCAGATTTATTAGATTTTAAGGCAATTGACTTACCTTTCTTTTGAGGCTCATCTTCCTCAAGTTCAATTTCATGACTCCTCAGTGAACTGATTAGTTCCTCCAAGGAAATCTGGTTCAGATCTTTAGCCATTTTCAGCGCAGTCACCATAGGTCTCCATCTGGTAGGTAAGCTTCTGATGATCTTCTTCACGTGATCAGCAGTAGAGTAACCTTTATCCAGAACCTTTAGTCCAGCTGTAAGTATTTGAAATCTGGAGAACATAGCTTCAACAGATTCAACTTCTTCCATCTTGAAAGCTTCATACTTCTGAATTAGAGCCAGGGCCTTGGTCTCTTTTACTTGAAGGTTTCCTTCATGAGTCATTTTCAAGGACTCAAACATGTCAAATGCAGTTTCTCTATTTGTGATCTTTTCATACTCAGTGTGAGATATTGCATTTAACAATATTGTTCTAGCCTTGTGGTGATTTCTAAACTCTTTCTTTTGAGCTTCTGTCATAGATTTTCTATCCACTTTCTTGCCATTCCCATCAATAGGATGAACATATCCATCTATGACTAAATCCCACAAATCAGCATCATAACCAAGAAAAAAACTTTCAATCCTGTCTTTCCAATAATCAAATTTCTCCCCATCAAACATAGGGGGTTTTGTACTGATTCTGTCTCTTTCTTCATACTTGTTGGATGTTGAAACATCAGCCATTATAAACAACCAAATATAAGTATCAAAGTTTTTCTCACTGGATCTTTTCTGTCACTGTGAAGTGGTAGCACACACAGAACCGGAGCTCTGATGCCAACTGAAGATGAGAAAATACTTAAAAGGGGGGTTGAATAAGTATGAAGATAAAACTTAGAAGTAAAAACTAAAATATTTTTATCCTGGTTCGTTGAACTCAACTACTCCAGTCCACCCTTTCTAGAGTGATTTTCCTTTCTCAAACAAGGACTTAATCCACTATTTAATCAACTGATTACAATAGTAAGCACTAAGAACAACTGTTCAAAGTCTTCTCAAGAACTACTGATCCTAACTGGATCTTCTTAAGGTTCTCTTACAATCAAATGTAATAATAAATACAAGTGTTAAAATGCTTCTAATAAAGCTTTATCACAACTGTGATTTTTCACTTAAGATTAAGAACAATGAAATAATTCTAGCAAGAATATATGAGTTGTATGAGAGCTTTTTAATGAATTCTTTTCAAGTGTATTCGTCAACTAAATAAGATGAGTGGAGACTTGCTTTTATAGGCACAGTGATCCAAGAGCTTTTCACATTGAGAATAGTGTACCAAAAGGTCTGAGCCTTTTTGTCTTCACATCAAGTGACCTTTCCTAGAAGAAGAATGCACAGAGAAATCCTTTTTGTCTGTGTTCTTGTGTCTAGCATAAATAAGGAAAGAGTCGTTTGGATATTCCAACGGACATAATCTTTGAATTCTTCTTCAACAATTTTCAGCAAGAATCATCAGAGTCTAAGTTAGTCAGAGCCTTCTGATGTTCATCAGAGTTTTGCTGAATCAGAGTCTTTGCAGCAAGTGTGCTTTCAGCGTGTATAAGTTCAGAGCAGAGTTTTGGGTCAGATCCTCAGTACTGACAGCGTTAGTACTATCAGAGTCTTCTGTAGTAACTGTGCTTGAAAAACTCTTCATACAGACTTCTTCATTGCTTCAGATGCTTCTGGCTTGCTTCAGATTCTTCTGTAGCTTCTGCTTCAGATCCATCTGGAGGCAGCGCTTAGAATCTTCTGGTGGCAGCATTCAAAATCTTCTAAGAGATGCTTCCGACGCTTCAGGGCCTTGCATATTTCTTATGTTCAGATCTAATTTGCTTCTGGAGTGATATTTACTTTAACATCTGCAGCAAATTTTAGAGTATATAATTCTTCAATACAAAATTTTATAATAGTTATCATCAAAACATAGAGATATTATTAAGAACCAATTTGTGTTCTAACACTAACCACATATGCAGACTATCTAAAGCAGTCTATGAACTGAAGCAAGCACCAAGAGCTTGGTTTAATAGTCTCAAGGCTGCATTATTGAAGTGGGGCTTCCAAAACACAAATAGTGATTCTTCTCTTTTCCTTCTAAAAGTTAAAGATCACATTACTTTTCTGCTTATCTATGTGGATGACATAATAATTACAAGAAGAAATGTAACGCCCATTTTAATTATTTTTAGTTTCGGTGTTATTTTTATCCGTTAACGTGTTTGTGTGGAATTATTTGAGATCCAAGGATCATAATATTAATATATAGCGATAATAGTGTGATAATTAATAGCAATGTTAATATTATTATTAATTATTATTATTATTGTTACTAATATTAATATATGAGTAAAATATTAATATTGGAAATTATTTGGAATAAAAAGTAATTTTTGGGGTATTAAGGGTAGTGTTGGCATTTTTGAAAAATAGAACAAGAGAAGAACACGCACGAAGGAGAGGAACGGAAGAGGATCCCGATCACGGTAGAATTAAGAGCATAAGAGTGAGAAAGAAGGATTTCCGTGTGGATTGTGAAGCTTCATCATCATCAGAAGTGCATTCGAGGTAAGGGGGGGGGAATGATCGATAAAATTGGTATTTGCATGAGTAATTGGTAGAAAGGGGAAATTCCCTAATCCCCATGATTGATGATGAATTGATGTTGTTGCATGTTGTTAATTCTGTTATGAGTGTGATCAATGTGTTAGAAATTGTTGCATGCGTTGTTCGGATGAATTTGGGGTTTTGGTAGATTACCGTTTTAAGTCGAAGTTGGTCCGAACAGTAAGACTAGGTTGTTATCAGGTGGAATTCGGTATAGATTTCGTAGTTAAGTCGGATTATGTTGGTTAGTCGTGTTAGCAGCTGATTTTTGGTAAAATCGGGTGAAATCGGGGAAGGTTGTTGTTTCTGATGTGTGGGATTTTTCTGAGAACGCAGGTATTCCCTGGGCGAATGATGGGGGGCGAGCCTTCGCCAGGCGAACTGGGCAGCGAATGCTGCCAGTAGCCTCTGTTTGGATTCTCCAGGGGTTTCGCCAGGCGAATGGTCAGCGACTGTTCGTTGCAGGGCTTCGCCAGGCGAATGCGCCAGCGAGCCCGGCAGCAGGTTATGTTTTGCTGTTGTTCTGTGTTGATTTCTTCATGGTTTTGGACCCTTGTTGGTCATGTTTGGTGATGAGCTTATTAGTGGGATGTGGTGAGTGTATGTATGGTGTCAGAACGTGATTCTGTGATATCCGTGTGATTTTGATAATTGAATTAGTGTATGTTATGATGTACGACTATGGTGATGGTGAGACATATCTGATATATGATAAATTATGATCAGTAGGATCAATACGCTTTATATGCGTTGTGTTTATATGTTGTTTGATAATTGGATCAGTAGGATCGTGTGTACCGTGAGTGTTGTGTTATTGTGCATGGTGTCTGCATAGCATTTGGACGTGGCGAATCATTGCTCGGTGGAGTGTATGTGATTCACTCACGTGCTCCAAGTGGGGAGCGTGGACATGGTGAATCATTGCTCGGTGGAGTGTATGTGATTCACTCACGTGCTCCAATTGGGGAGCATGGACGGGAGTTGAATCGTTGCTCGAATGGAGTGTACGCGATTCACCCGTGTTCCAAGTGGGGAACATTGGTAGGGATAGATCGTTGCTCGGATGGAGTGTATGCGATCTATCCTGAGATTTAATTATATGGGTTCAGGAGGAGCGTGGTAGGGATAGATCGTTGCTCGGATGGAGTGTATGCGATCTATCCTGAGTTGAGTCGGTACCGCATATTGTTGAGTCGAGTTACATGTGTTGCATTTGTTGCATGTATGTTTGTTTTGGCATGGGACAGTAGGTCCGAATTCGATGTGTATGAAATGATGTTTATGTGTTTCTACCTCTTATTTCATGTGCATTTATACCATTAATATTTGATCATGGTTTCTCACCCCTTTGTTGTTGTTGTGGTCTGTGCTTCTTCGGGGGTACATACAATCCAGGTGTTTAGCTAGCTTGGATTGTGGCGTTGTCGTATGGACTACTCTGATACGTAACACCGAGGCTTTTGGGAGTATTTGTGTTTAGCTGATATTTTGTGTGCCCATGTGGCGTATCTTGTTTTATTGACTACGAGAATGATATTTTGTATATTTTGGGCAGATGGCCGACTGGTTGTACATGGTGATGTTGGTGATGTATATACACGTGCTTATGTTTATGACATACTTCTTTTCCGCTGCAATTTTTGTTGAAAACCATTTTAAAGAATTGTTTCTGTGGAAATTTGGTGAAAATGTGACATCCCATTTTTGGGGAAAACTCTGATGATTGTTGTATTGATTGTTTTATTTTATTTTTGGGGAACGGGGTGTTACAAGTTGGTATCAAAGCAGGTCGGTCCGTCCAGCCAGTGTTGTAGTTGAGTCTGTCTGTAGGATAGAGTTTGGTTGTTTTCCGTTAACCTGTTGTTGTGGTTGTTGAGCAGTATGGCGGGGAGGAACGATGTTGCGTTGGCTGCAACTATGCAAGCAATGGCACAGGTGGTGGCCAATCAGGATGTGGCTGTGGGTGCTCAGTTCAGAGACTTGACGCAGTTCCAGAGTAACAAGCCACCAAAGCTTGAAGGTGGGATTTGTCGCTCGCGCGAAAATAAGGTGTCGGCATGACAGAAGAGTCGCCACCTTTCGTTATTTATCCCTCAGAGCGGGAAAGGAAACGATCGGAAAAACCTGACGAATAAGGGTAAGACAAGGTCGTCGCAACCATTGTCTGGGTTCGGGAGTCGGTTACGCAAGGGGAAGGTATTAGCACCCCTCACGTCCATCGTACTCGAAGGGATCCTCGCTTGTTTGTTTACTTGGATGGGTTGGTTATAATCTATCTACCTATCAAGGCTGGCTGAAAAAGAAAAGAAAAATGACTCGGCAAAGCGTCGCACTTTATGCCTACGTATTCTCATCAGAGAATGAGAAATCAGAGTCAACATAGTTCGGCCTACTACGGGTGAAGGTGGGGAAGGTTGCTCGCCAAGACATCGCCATCTTGTGCCTACGTACTCTCAACAGGTATGAGAGATCAGAGCTCACGTAGTTCGGGAAACTACGGTTTATTTCCTATTTTTTACGAAAGAAGTGTTTTTTATTGTGTTTGCGATTTCAACCGCACTAGAGACTATGACCTGTGAGTGAATGTGTCGCATGCCACCCAAAGGGTACCATACTAAACATCCAGACTGTGGAAAAGAAACTCTTCCACAACCCTCTCTCAGATAGCTTAAGGCTCGTAACGTACGAAAGAAATCATTCATGATTACTGTATCTTAAACTGTTTTGAGATGAGAAGAGAACAGGCCCAACTAGGAGGGAGACTATCAAGTCCTACTGTTATCATGCCATGGATTCATCCTATGGTTGAGGTTTGAACAGGGAACTCCTAGATGTTGTCACGCATAGGTTTCAACCTAAAAGTCTATCATCAAATCCTTATCAAAGGAAATGAGAGTCCTAAGGGATCATGTCAATGATACACCAAACAGACAAAGCATCAGCTTAACAGTAAAATGCATGCAATGCAAGTGAGGGAGGAAATGTGTGTGGGGCTTCAGCCTCCACGAGCTCGTCTCGACCTCAAGCCAGTCATGAAATAACAGTAATCATACTGAAAAATAAACAACATGCTATCAAGCAATAAACAGTAAACTGCAACCATACAGATAAAAGAAATGAAATACCATCCATGCTTGAGAAAGAATCATCTACTCTCTAGTCCTAACCCTAACACAGAATCTTGATCAAATCTAAGCAAAGCCCTAAAGCAAAACCTAACCAAAAGAAATCAATCCCAGTCTTCAAGCTTCAAAACAAGCTTACCAAAGAAAGGGAGCTAAGTAGGCAGACTCATAGTGTCTTCCTCAGGAAAGCCCTAGGAGGTGTATACTCAGGAATCATATCCTATGTGGCTCAACCACTGTGATCAGTTTACATTCCTCCTCAGGAGAAATTAAACTCACAAGCAGGCTCCAACATCACTGGATACTTAGGAAATCCTATCTGAACTAGTGGAACTAAATGAACAGACTCATAGGACCTTCCTCAGAAAGGTACTAGGAGGCTTCCACTTAGGAGTTGTATCCTATGTGGCTCAACAACTGTGATCAGTTTACATTCCTCCTCAGGAGAAATTAAACTCACAAGTTGTCTCCAACATCATTGGATACTTAAGAAATCCTAGATAAACTAATGGAACTAAGTGAATAGACCCGTAGGACCTTCCTCAGGAAAGTACTAGGAGACTTCCACTTAGGAATTGTATCCCATGTGGCTCAACAACATGTGATCAGTTTACATTCCTCCTCAGGAGAAATTAAACTCACAATTTGGCTCCAACATCATTGGATACTTAAGAAAGAGGTGAGAAGAAAGAATGAAAGTCATTCATAGTGCCTTCCTCAGGAAAGTACCATGAACTTCCTTCAAACTTCAGGATCTCAAACCTCACAGACAGGGAATAATCTCCAAGCTCTGGGTCTCTGAGTCTTGATGTACAATCTTCTCTTCATCATGCTCTTCAACAAGATCTTCAAAACAAACTAAGCCCCACAACAAATTCCCCAAAATAAACCCCAGAGATAAACAGATAACCACAGAACAGACAAAATCATCAGTCAACTTTAGAAAATACCTAAAAATACTAAAACAAGGGGGAAAAATCTATCAATTATTCACAAGGGTCTACAACATCTACCCATAACATCCACATATGCCCCTACCTAAAAATCAAGACAAAACTATCTAAAGAAAATGAATTTCCTTACCTATGCACAACCTAAACCCTAATTAGGATACCCTAATGCTAACCTAATTAATCTAATCAAATTTCAATCTAAAAATCAAGAATTAAATCCTATGGGTAACTATGATTCAATATCTAATCACACCAAAAAGAATGAATTAAAAATCCTAAGGGAAAGTCTTAAAATAAATTCTATAAAATTGGATATCAAACTAAACATATTAAAAAGCTATTAAAATGAAAAATATACTAAAAATATGAAAAGAAAATAAAATGGAAATTTTATTTATTTATATTTTTCTAGACAAATTCACTAACCTATAGAAAAAACAAGAATTAAAAAATATTCAATTTTGGATTTTTTATGAATTTTATAAATGCAAGAAATATTAAAGGAATTAAAAAATAAAAGAATTGAAATAAAGGGGAGGGGGTGCTAGAAGCAAGATGCCCCAGTTCACATTTAAATGGGCCAGACATGGTGGGGTGCGGATAGAAGATGGGATAGGCCCATGCGCGCTTCAGAAAAACAAATGAAGAATTAAAAAGAAAATGGGACGCCCACGGTGCAAATAGCATCAAAACTTAGTGTTATTCTGATTGGGCCGCTGGTGGGGGGTGCCAATAACGCAAATTCAATGAGCCCAGACTTATTCATTAAACCAAACGGTGGCGTTTTGGCTTAGAGATTTCCCTCCGTTTCTTCATTCAACTGGGACCGTCGGATGAGATGATTTAGTCAAGTTTTAGGGACGATCTGACGGCTGTTGGCCATCGTCTTCACACGATTTCTAGGGTTTTCAGAAGCAGCCTCCATGCAAGAAACTTCCATCATCTCTTGCGCTCTCATCTCTTGATGAAATTCAAAAATTCTAAAAAGGAAAATGGCCTACTCATTACAAGGAACAAAACTGCACGCGTGATTTCTATTAATTCTTCCTGGATCATCCTAACAGAAAGCTAGAAGATCTTGGTTCGAAAACATTTCTCTGAGATCAGTCCTAATAAAACTTCAATCTAATGGTGTAAACATGTTCTTGGCTCTATACTAAACATTCTAACCTAGTCTAGACTAACTAACACTCAAGATCCAGCCAATTCTTGCAAGTTAAAGATTCATGCACCTGCCATGAAATCTCATACAGAGCTCTCAAACTCACGGGGTAAGATCAACTAGCCTAGTACACTAATCCTACACCTAAAGAACTAATAGAAACTACATAATTAAAGAGATTCGTGGGAAGAAAGAAACCTGTCAAAGTTCAATGGTGTGTGTAGCTAGGGCTTGATTCAGAGCTTGCAAGGGCTTCAATGGGATCCTTTGAAGATGAATAAACTTCTGTTTGCACTGATTTTGAATGAGAAGCCTTGTGGTGGAAGAAATCCCAAGTTGCTTGATCTTGAAGGAAGCTCTTCAATGGCAATGTCTCTCTCTCTCTCTCTCTCTCCTCTTAAAACTCTCTTCCTGACCAACCTTCAATACCTTGTGGATCACTCTTCTTATAGTGATGGATGGAAACAACTAGATCCTTCTAGAATCATCTAGAAAAGTCTTGATTTTCTCCTTTAATGATAAGTTCTACATCTCATATCTCATGCCTTAAACCTTGTATATTTTGTGTCAAATTCTCCTTATGTGAGATATTGAGAATGAATGAGTGAAAATCAGGCCTACCCTTGGCTTATGTTGAGTTTTGCAAAAGTGCCTTAATATGCAAGTAACAATATTACAAAGCATGTCCCATTTTAAAGCCTCAAATGGAAATTGTGTTTAAACCAGTGTTCTCAAAATGATGTTTCCAATCAAAATGATATATTGGATGACCTATTTTGGATTCATAGATCTTCCAAACCAATTTCCAAATTGACTTGAATTAACTTATAAGCCATTTTTAGTTCATTTTTAACCAATCATGAAAATCCATGCTCTAAGCTTTTCCAATAACTCATGACCACTTTTCTAGGCTTAAAATGCCATTTTGAACAACTTTCATGTTTTGAGTTTTTCCATTTGAGGCTTGGAAATAGGAGATATGGCCTTTGCTTAAAATGACCTATAACTGCCAAATGACCAAAATACCCCTGTCTTGTTCAAACCATAAGTTGAGTTCTACAAATCCTATCAAGGACTTCTACCACTAAAATTAAATCTAAGAAGATGCCCTTCAACATTCATGTTGACCAAGAGATCATAGGAATCATCCTACTAGGGCAAAAGTTGTCTGCAAGTTGGGTGACTTTCAAGGACCCAGATTCACACACCTCAACTGACCTGTAATTTGTCAAAACCATAACTTGAGCTCTGCAACTCCTATAAAGGAATTCCACCCCTCAAATTAAAGCTAAGAACAAGATCTACAACATTCATGTTGTGGGGAAGATGATATATCAATCACATCTTGAGCTAAAACTTCCTGGAAGATAGGGATCAAACTAGGTTTTTTTTCACTGACAATCCTCAAAAACCCTAACTCAAAACTTCTCAAACTCCTCAATCATGATGAGTTGGTCTAGGATTCATCTCTATAACATCTCTATGCATCATTCCATGATCTCATGACCCTTGGATTAGGTCTCAACCTTCTCCAAATTTTCAGTTATCCTAGGGTTGACCCAGTCAAAACCCTAATTCTACCATTCATGGTTGAATCTTCTGAACTTTTGCACAATGACTTCTCTGGGCTTCATGATGGCAATCAAGACATCTCATAGGCTTTCTTAAAGCATCAAGTTCATTCTCAAAGTCTCAGAATCACCTGAGGAGTTCCCACAATTCTCAAGCTAGGAGACACACAACTATGGTTTCAACCAATTCTCTTGAACTTTCTGATGAAGGCATCAACCTGCAAACACTTGATGGATAAATAATTGTTGGTCAAATTTTGGGGTGCAACAGCTGCCCCTATTCAAACGGCTTGAACCTGACTGGGTGAGAAGCGAACGGCTCTCATCCAATCAAGGTGCGAGACGGTTGAATACCGGTAAACCCGAAAATTTGCCAACTGCACGAGCACACGATACTCTGCGGGGAACAAATCTTCGAATACTGCAATACTAGCTGCACAGCAACTAGCTGGGGAAATACTGATCTGACATCGCCGTTAGTCATCCACATTAACTTCTTCTGATCTTGCCTTTAGACAACCACAACACCCAACATCGCCGCTGGAGGACTAACCTATCTGATACACCCAACATCGCCGCTGGAACACCAAATCACCTGACATCGCCGTCAAGAACAACCATAACCCGGGGAAACAAACATCCAACATCGCCGCCGGAAAACTAAATCTGACATCGCCGTCGATCACCCAAAATGCCCCGCATCGCCGCTGGAGAAAATACAACACTGAACAAAATACCCCGCATTGCCGCTCGAGAACTACATCTGACATCGCCGTCGGACAATCAACATACCCCGCATCGCCGCTGGAGAACTAAATCTGTCACAATACCCCGCATCGCCGCTGGAGAACTACGTCTGACATACCCCGCATCGCCGCTGGAGAACTAAAGGATCTGCATCACCTAACATCGCCGTCAGAAGATTGGATCAGCTTGACATGCCCAACATCGTCGCTGGAAAACTGAATCTGACATCGCCGTCGGAAAATTAAAATACCCCGCATCGCCGCTGGAGAACTAAATCTGACATCGCCGTCGGACAATCAAAATACCCCGCATCGCCGCTGGAGAAATAAATCTGAAAAAAATACCCCGCATCGTCGCTGGAGAAATGAATCTGACAAAATACCCCGCATCGCCGCTGGAGAACTACGTCTGACCTCGCCGTCGGACAATCAAAATATCCCGCATCGCCGCTGGAGGACTAAAGGATCTGCATCACCTAACATCGCCGTCAGAAGACTGGATCAACTTGACATGCCCAACATCGCCGCGGGAAAACTGAATCTGACATCGCCGTCGGAAACAAACATCGCTCTGAGAGACACTCGACGTCGCCGTCGTACAAACATCATCTCTGCTGGGGATTCACAAAGTCTGACCTCGCCGTCGAAACAAACATTCAACCTCGCCGTCGAACAAACATCCAACCTCGCCGCCGGACAGACATTCAACCTCGCCGTCGAACACAAACATAATCTGACCTGGGGTTCACCCCTGGTAAATGGAACAACAGGTACACTTGCGTATTTGAAACCACTCCGCTGGGAATGAGAGACTTAACCGAGCACACTCTGACCCGGGGGTTCACCCTCAGAACCATAACGAACATCGGCATACTACTGCACACTGAGTTCACCGTAGAACTTCAACATTAAAGATATTTGAAACCCTGGCCCCTGGCCACTTCCAGCTTCAGCTAGAAAAATCTTCAAGTACTTCTGAAGATAAGCATCATTGGCCTTCAAGGATGTAAACTTTTACCTGTCGGCAACTCTGCAGGAGGTATCTTCGACTTCAGTCTGAAGAAATGGTCCTTGGCCTTCAAGGATACATGGATATGCCTTCAGGCAACTCCGCCTCTGCTATAGAGTATCCGTGACTTCAGTCAGGGATATACTTCGGCCTTCAGTCCGAAAAATGAATCCTTGGTCATTCATGACCTTGGGGATAACCCTGCCCATAGGCACCTTCGCTTCAGCTTGGGAAATCTGTGACTTCAGTCAAAGAAATGGTACCCTGAGCCATTCATGACTCTACGGGGATTCAAACACTTTGCCTTCAGGCAAAACTCCGCTTCAGCTGGAGAAACATCTTCGACTTCAGTCAGAAGAAACACTATTCACTGGATCGCGATCAATCACCTCAGGACAACTGACTTGGTCTTCAGGCCAATACGGATCACCTTGCATACACAAGCTGGATCTACGAACTCTTGAACTCTGTCTTCAGATAAGCGCTGATTCATCAGCACTGAAACCTGAATCCACAGGAACCTTCTGATACCGCCTTCAGGCGTTTACGAAGTCAATCTTCAGATTAGACATCACTGTTGGAGCAGACATATCACGCTGCTAAGGACTTCAAGAATCATCTTGAACAAACAACTCCGTCGGGCACCTTCAAGAATCATCCTGAATCGATAACCATTCTGGAGACTTTATTTTGCTGGGTATTCCAGGAATCCTCCTGGGCAACTCTTGCTGGGGACGCTACTGGGGAGCTCAAGAAACATCCTAAGAAAACCATTTGGGAACCTGCGTTGAGGTCTTAAGAATCATCTTAAGCAAACGGCCCTGCTGAGGAATTCAAGAGTCGTCTTGAACTGAAGACTTCGCTGGGGATCTCAAAAATCATCTTGAGCCAAGCGACTGTGGGGATTACACCGGGGTCTTAAGAATCTTCTCAAGAAAACGACCTTGTTGGGGAGGATATCAGGAATCATCCTGAGCAACCGATCCTTCGGCCGAACACCTGTAAGACAAGAATGATAGTAACCTAGGTCATGCGTATGATGCCTATGCTTCGGCGCTATGCCCCACACGGTAGGAATGCTATGCGTAAATGCTATGCAGTCATGCACAATGCTATGCAATCATGCACAATGATGCGATCCCATCAGCAAAATAAAGGCCGGGGGGGAAATCCTCCTGTCAAGGAGAAAGAACTACTCAGGTAGAGGAATCATCCCGCTGAGGAGAACGTGGACATGCCAATATCAATCGGACTCTGTCTGAGGAATTGATCTTTCGGTTGATTGCTGCAGGGAAAACAACTTCAGCTGACTGCTGCAGGGGAACGAAGCTCTGCGAGAACTTGGGCCTGTTGATATCAATCGCGAGAATGAACTGCGTGGCCGCCATGGCTACTTTTCTGGGGATAACAACTCTGTGGGGAAACAACTTTAGCTGCTCAACACTCCACTGGGAAAACCAATCATGATCTGATCAACTTCCAAGGACTCGGCTCTCTTGGATATCTGCAAACTCGGCTGAGGAAGGAGAAGTCATTCTGCTTCGCTGGAGAGAGTGCGACTCTGGGGAAATACAGCATCAGCTGTTCGATGCTCTGCTAGGGAAAATCCACTCATGGTCCCAACTGTTTTCAAGGATTCGGCTCTCTTGGGGGTTTGCGGACCCAGCCGGGGAGAGAAATCATTCTACTCCACTGGAGAGTACGACTCTGATGAGGAATCTCAATTTCGCCGGGGAAGAAAGAATCATCTGACTTCGGGGGAGAGTACACTTCTGCAGGGGAATACAACATTAGTCATTCCTACACTCTACTAGGGAAAAGGGAATCATCCAACTTCGGGAGAAAATACGACTCTGATGGGGAATCTCAATTCCGCTGGAGACTTCAGTCTGGCACCATCAGTTACTGCATCCTTCGGCATACGAATAGCTCCCTACCAGACTTGCACTTGTGACCTGGTGCTGGGGGGACACCTGCTTCGGCGACTTTACTGGGGACACACGAGCTTCGGCACCCGAACATTTCTATGAAATATGCACTTGTGACCCGGTGCTGGGGGGACACCTGCTTCGGCGACTTTACTCAGCTGATGAGGTGGCGTTCCTTCAGGATGCGTCTGCTTGGGGAAGAGAATCGTCTCTGCCAGGGGAGACATATCAATGCTCACCATCTTGCGTTCAGATTCTGCGGAAGAGAGACTACTGAACTCTGCTGGAGAAGGAGGACTCGCCCTGCTTCGGGGATGCACACGGCACGTCTTCTGGAAGGCGCTACACCTGCAACAACACAAACAAACAGACAAGATACCCTCCTCAAAGGGGCCTATCCAGGTTATTATCTCGTGACAATATTCAGTTAATTAATTGTTTCAACAATCAATGGGCCTAGGCCCGTAAGTTTATGTATGCGCATTTTATAAAAAAACATCGGCGTTTTCATTCGCAAACAAAACAGATAAATGCTAAACAGACAAGCAGAATTGCTGAATAATGTGCATTTTATTGATGATGAACCCCTGAATGGGCAAAAATGTTTTACAACAGAGGCAAGCTCCTGGAATGAGGAAGCCGCACAAAAAGGAAAACATAAATATACATCAGTATATACAAATGTCAGCAACGAGGCATAGACGAACACCGTGAGTTGATCCCTCTAAGACCCACTCGACTTCGATACTTCTCCGACGCTTCAGCTTCGGAAGAGATTGATTCAGATAAACGGCCCTCAGGTCTTCCAAACCACTAAACAATGAAAGTCCACACGCGGAACGCAGTCATTTGCTTATTCAAATCCCTAACTTTTGCGTGAACCGCCCTTTACGGGTTTTCAGTTCACCGGGATACCCTTTTTTGCCGAAGCCGTCCAGTGTAGGTTTTCGACTTCACGGGTGTACATTTTTTCAATATATCCCTAATTTTTGCCCGAACCTTTTATTCTGTTTTTGGTTCGCCGGGATGCCCCTTTTTTGCCTGGACTTTTTCTTTTTTGTCCAGCGGGTCTCTTTCAAGCAAAGTATTTTTTAACTGCGTCCGCGTTCACCGGGGATGCAAAATCTTCACCATCCATCGTGGATAACAACAAAGCTCCTCCTAAGAAGACCTTGCTGACGACATACGGCCCTTCGTAATTCGGAGTCCACTTGCCCCGGTGATCGGAGTGTGGCGGAAGAATCTTCTTCAGGACGAGATCACCCGTCTGAAAGCTTCTAGGACGCACCTTCTTATCATAAGCTTTCTTCATTCGGCTTTGGTACAGACGACCAAATGCAATCGATGCCAACCTCTTCTCATCCATCAGGCTGAGTTGGTTCAAGCGATTCGTAATCCATTCTGCCTCGTCGAGTTTTACATCAACCAAAACTCGCAAAGAAGGAATCTCCACTTCTAACGGTAGGACAGCTTCCATACCGTACACCAAGGAGAAAGGAGTTGCCCCGGTCGACGTACGCACCGTCGTACGATAACCGTGCAAGGCGAACGACAACATCTCGTGCCAATCCTTATACGTCACAACCATCTTCTGAACAATCTTCTTTATGTTCTTGTTGGCCGCCTCAACAGCGCCATTCATCTTCGGCCGGTAAGGAGATGAGTTGTGGTGTTCAATCTTGAAGCTCTGGCACAGCTCCTTCATCATCTTGTTATTCAAATTCGAACCATTATCGGTAATGATCCGCTCGGGAATTCCATATCGACAGATGATGTCCCTCTTTATGAATTTAGCTACCACCTGCTTGGTCACATTAGCGTACGAGGCTGCCTCCACCCATTTGGTGAAGTAGTCGATAGCTACCAGAATGAAACGATGACCATTGGATGCAGTGGGCTCGATCTTGCCTATCATGTCGATGCCCCACATGGAGAACGGCCAAGGGGAGGACATGACATTCAATGGGCACGGCGGCACATGAACTCTATCAGCATAAATCTAGCATTTATGACATTTCTTCGCGAATCTGAAACAATCCGACTCCATAGTCAACCAGTAATACCCTGCTCTCAGGATCTTTCTCGTCATGGCATGCCCGCCGGCGTGCGTACCAAATGTGCCCTCATGGACTTCTTCCATGAGCATACTTGCTTCTTTCTCATCTACACATCTGAGTAGCACGAGATCGTGGTTTCTTTTATACAGCACTCCATCAGGATTGAGATAAAAGTTTCCAGACAGCCTCCTCAGAGTCTTCTTATCCTGGGTTGACGCACCCGCAGGATACTCCTTAGTCATAAGGAAGGTCTGGATGTCGTGGAACCATGGCTTGCCGTCAGTGGCATCCTCGATTGCGAAGACAAATGCTGGTCTATCAAGACGCGAAAGCACAATTCTTGGAGCCTCATTCCAATAATTGACTTTATACATTGAAGCCAGTGTGGCTAAGGCATCAGCCATCTGATTTTCAGCCCTGGGTACATGATGAAGCTCCACTCGATCGAAGAACGGAAGCAGCCTCCTGGCATAATTCATGTACGACACTAAATTCGCTTGACGAGTTTCCCACTCCCCTTTAATCTGATTGATTACAAGCGCTGAGTCACCGTATATGTCTAGATTCTTGATTCTCAAATCAATTGCCTCTTCTAGACCCATAATACATGCTTCATACTCTGCTTCATTGTTGGTAACTGGAAACGTCAGTCTCGCAGTAAACGGGATGTGGGATCCGTGAGGAGTCGTGATGATAGCCCCGATACCACTTCCGTAGGAATTAACCGCTCCGTCGAATATCAACTTCCACTGAGACTTCCTATCTGGCCCCTCATCGGGCAATGGCTCATCGCAGTCCTTCGCTTTGAGAAACATAATATCCTCGTCATGGAATTCGAACTTCATCGGCTGGTAGTCTTCGATTGGCTGTTCAGCAAGGTAATTAGACAATACGCCCCCCTTAATGGCTTTCTGAGAGACGTACTGAATATCATATTCCGTTAACACCATTTGCCATCTGGCAATCCTGCCCGAAAGAGCCTGCTTCTCGAAGACGTACTTGATCGGATCCATCTTCGAAATTAGCATAGTGGTGTGATTGAGCATATACTGTCGTAGACGTTTGGCGGCCCAAGCTAATGCACAACACGTCTTCTCCAGCATCGAGTATCGAGATTCACACTCAGTGAACTTTTTACTCAAATAATAAATGGCATGCTCCTTTCTGCCCGTCTCGTCGTGCTGACCGAGAACACACCCCATACTATTCTCCAGAACCGTCAGGTACATGATTAATGGGCGTCCAGCCACTGGGGGTATCAAGATTGGAGGTTCTTGAAGATACTGCTTTATTTTGTCGAATGCCTTCTGGCAATCCTTATTCCAAGTAATCGCCTGATCTTTCTTTAAAAGCTTGAACATCGGTTCACAAGTGGCCGTGAGCTGAGAGATAAACCTTGCAATGTAGTTTATTCGGCCCAGGAAACCACGAACTTCTTTTTCTGTTTTCGGCGCTGGCATTTCTTGAATAGCTTTTATTTTCGCAGGATCAACTTCAATCCCTCGTTCACTAACGATAAACCCCAATAACTTTCCGGACCGCACTCCGAAAGTGCACTTGTTAGGATTCAGCCTCAGCCTGAACTTCCTAAGCCTTTCAAAAAGCTTCAACAAGTTGACCAGATGCTCCTCCTCCGTTTGGGACTTTGCAATCATGTCATCAACATAGACCTCGATCTCATGATGAATCATATCATGAAACAAAGTTACCATTGCTCGTTGGTAAGTAGCCCCTGCGTTCTTCAGACCGAAGGGCATTACCTTATAGCAAAATGTTCCCCAGGGGGTGATAAACTTCGTTTTCTCCATGTCCTCCGGTGCCATCTTAATCTGATTGTAACCGGAGAAGCCATCCATGAACGAAAACACGGAAAACTGGGCTGTGTTGTCAACCAACACATCGATATGAGGCAACGGGAAATCATCCTTAGGGCTCGCCCTGTTCAAATCCCGATAATCGACGCACATGCGTACCTTATCGTCCTTCTTCGGTACAGGCACTATGTTGGCGACCCACGGAGGGTAAGTGGTAACGGCTAGAAATCCTGCGTCCAACTGCTTCTGGACTTCTTCTTTGATTTTTACAGCCATGTCTGGTCTCGTCCTCCTAAGCTTCTGCTTGACTGGAGGGCAATCTTCTCGCAACGGCAAGCGATGAACCACGATATCAGTTTCAAGTCCGGGCATATCCTCGTATGACCAAGCAAAGATGTCCCTATACTCTCGAAGCATCTCGACCAGTCTATGCTTGACATCATTCTGCAGCGCAGCCCCTACTCTGACATTCCTGACGAGCTCCTCAGAACCCAGATTTACAATCTCAATATCCTCCTCGTGAGGCAGAATAACCTTTTCTTCTTGTCTCAACAAGCGGGCCAACTCTTCCGGAAGGTCTTCGTCTTCATCAATCTCATCCTCGGCTTGATAGATCGGGCAATCAAAGTCGTAGTGAGCCGTAGAGGGTCCAGAGTCGATGTCGTCTGTCATGTGGATCCTGCAATAACAAGGGTTAAGTTTAAAGCAAGAATATGCAGGAAAAATTCACTAACCTATAGAAAAAACAAGAATTAAAAAATATTCAATTTTGGATTTTTTATGAATTTTATAAATGCAAGAAATATTAAAGGAATTAAAAAATAAAAGAATTGAAATAAAGGGGAGGGGGGTGCTAGAAGCAAGACGCCCCAGTTCACATTTAAATGGGCCAAACATGGTGGGGTGCGGATAGAAGATGGGATAGGCCCATGCGCGCTTCAGAAAAACAAATGAAGAATTAAAAAGAAAATGGGACGCCCACGGTGCAAATAGCATCAAAACTTAGTGTTATTCTGATTGGGCCGCTGGTGGGGGGTGCCAATAGCGCAAATTTAATGAGCCCAGACTTATTCATTAAACCAAACGGTGGCGTTTTGGCTTAGAGATTTCCCTCCGTTTCTTCATTCAACTGGGACCGTCGGATGAGATGATTTAGTCAAGTTTTAGGGACGATCTGACGGCTGTTGGCCATCGTCTTCACACGATTTCTAGGGTTTTCAGAAGCAGCCTCCATGCAAGAAACTTCCATCATCTCTTGCGCTCTCATCTCTTGATGAAATTCAAAAATTCTAAAAAGGAAAATGGCCTACTCATTACAAGGAACAAAACTGCACGCGTGATTTCTATTAATTCTTCCTGGATCATCCTAACAGAAAGCTAGAAGATCTTGGTTCGAAAACATTTCTCTGAGATCAGTCCTAATAAAACTTCAATCTAATGGTGTAAACATGTTCTTGGCTCTATACTAAACATTCTAACCTAGTCTAGACTAACTAACACTCAAGATCCAGCCAATTCTTGCAAGTTAAAGATTCATGCACCTGCCATGAAATCTCATACAGAGCTCTCAAACTCACGGGGTAAGATCAACTAGCCTAGTACACTAATCCTACACCTAAAGAACTAATAGAAACTACATAATTAAAGAGATTCGTGGGAAGAAAGAAACCTGTCAAAGTTCAATAGTGTGTGTAGCTAGGGCTTGATTCAGAGCTTGCAAGGGCTTCAATGGGATCCTTTGAAGATGAATAAACTTCTGTTTGCACTGATTTTGAATGAGAAGCCTTGTGGTGGAAGAAATCCCAAGTTGCTTGATCTTGAAGGAAGCTCTTCAATGGAAATGTCTCTCTCTCTCTCTCTCCTCTGAAAACTCTCTTCCTGACCAACCTTCAATACCTTGTGGATCACTCTTCTTATAGTGATGGATGGAAACAACTAGATCCTTCTAGAATCATCTAGAAAAGTCTTGATTTTCTCCTTTAATGATAAGTTCTACATCTCATATCTCATGCCTTAAACCTTGTATATTTTGTGTCAAATTCTCCTTATGTGAGATATTGAGAATGAATGAGTGAAAATCAGGCCTACCCTTGGCTTATGTTGAGTTTTGCAAAGGTGCCTTAATATGCAAGTAACAATATTACAAAGCATGTCCCATTTTAAAGCCTCAAATGGAACTTGTGTTTAAACCAATGTTCTCAAAATGATGTTTCCAATCAAAATGATATATTGGATGACCTATTTTGGATTCATAGATCTTCCAAACCAATTTCCAAATTGACTTGAATTAACTTATAAGCCATTTTTAGTTCATTTTTAACCAATCATGAAAATCCATGCTCTAAGCTTTTCCAATAACTAATGACCACTTTTCTAGGCTTAAAATGCCATTTTGAACAACTTTCATGTTTTGAGTTTTTCCATTTGAGGCTTGGAAATAGGAGATATGGCCTTTGCTTAAAATGACCTATAACTGCCAAATGACCAAAATACCCCTGTCTTGTTCAAACCATAAGTTGAGTTCTACAAATCCTATCAAGGACTTCTACCACTCAAATTAAAGCTAAGAAGATGCCCTTCAACATTCATGTTGTCCAAGAGATCATAGGAATCATCCTACTAGGGAAAAAGTTGTCTGCAAGTTGGGTGACTTTCAAGGACCCAGATTCACACACCTCAGCTGACCTGTAATTTGTCAAAACCATAACTTGAGCTCTGCAACTCCTATCAAGGACTTCCACCCCTCAAATTAAAGCTAAGAACAAGCTCTACAACATTCATGTTGTGGGGAAGATGATATATCAATCAAATCTTGAGCTAAAACTGCCTGGAAGATAGGGATCAAACTAGGTTTTTTTTCACTGACAATCCTCAGAAACCCTAACTCAAAACTTCTCAAACTCCTCAATCATGATGAGTTGGTCTAGGAGTAATCTCTATAACATATCTATGCATCATTCCATGATCTCATGGCCCTTGGATTAGGTCTCAACCTTCTCCAAATTTTTAGTTATCCTAGGGTTGACCCAGTCAAAACCCTAATTCTACCATTCATGGTTGAATCTTCTGAACTTTTGCACAATGACTTATCTGGGCTTCATGATGGCTATCAAGACATCTCATAGGCTTTCTTAAAGCATCAAGTTCATTCTCAAAGTCTCAGAATCACCTGAGGAGTTCCCACAATTCTCAAGCTAGGAGACACACAACTATGGTTTCAACCAATTCTCTTGAACTTTCTTATGAAGGCATCAACCTGCAAACACTTGATGGATAAATAATTGTTGGTCAAATTTTGGGGTGCAACAGGATTTTGGATCCGGATGCTGCTAGGCGATAGAGAAGATCTTCAGAACCATGGGGTGCAGCGATGAGCAGAAAGTGAGATTTGGTACTTGTAACGGCCCAAATTCTGAATTTCCCATTTTTATTGAGTCCTTTTTGATTTATTTGGATAATTGCTATTTTAATTGTGGAGTTTATGTGTTGATATGTTTAATTTCAATATTGTTCTATTTTACCGATTCGGAGAGTTTTCGGGGAAAATAGAGTAAAGGGTATTTTAGACAATTAGTATTAAGTGTTAAGTGAATTATTGTGTGAGAATTAATTGGTAAGTGTTTGGAAGGAAATGGAGAGGAAAGAATATAGAATATGAGATAAGAGAGAAAAGGAGATAGATAGAAACATTAGTGGAAAAACAAGGGAAAGAAAGAAGAGAGAAGAGAAAGAGGAGAAAGAAGAGGAAAACCTAGAATTTCATCAAGGATCAACATCCAAGCTTTCAATCGATCGGGTAAGGGTGTGAAACTCTATTATACTGTTAATGTGTATGATTATGTATACTTTTGATTGTTTGATGTTGGATTGAGAAGAGTTTCGACTCATTTTCATCTTAGGGCAATATTAGGATTTAATCGGTAGAATGTGGTTTTAACTGGTTAGAATCGAGAAATGGATGGAGTAGGATAGTCGGGTGTTATTGGGTTGAACTTACTGGGGTAGTTTGGTTTTAGAATCGGTCGGTTTGTGAAGTTTGGGCTTTTGGACAGCCATGGGAGATCTGAGTTCGCAGGTTCTCCAGGCGAACGGCAGCGAAGCTTCGCCAGGCGAAGCCCAGCGAGCAGCAGCGAACCAAGTCAGAAGCATCCACCTTGTCTTCGCTGGCAAGTTCGCTAGGCGAATGAGAATGGCGAAGGTTCGCCAGGCGAGTGTGCTAGCGAGTGCTAGTGAGTAATTCCAGAATAACTCCCAGTGGTCTTCGCTGGCAAGTTCGCCAGGCGAACTAAGTAGCGAAGGTTCGCCAGAGGCTTCGCCAGGCGAAGGTTGGCGAATGCAACAACATTTTCCTATTCTCTGTGTTTTTCCTTTCCATGCGGATTTCTTTGTTCGGTTATGTTTAATCCTTATCGAATTGAATAGTTTTGTGTGTCGTGTGGTACGTTATACTGTGGGTAGCCGCAAGGCGTGAATCCTAGAATGTGGAATTTTGATTGTGAAAGTATATGCCTTATATGGAATGGTATGTGTTGAAATGAAGGGTATATATATTATGTAGTATAAGTATATTGTGAATGTACATAGATTGTATGTGCCTGTATGAGATGAATATGCATATTGATATATTTGCGAATATGTATGCATGTAGAGAAATGTTGTGAGTCATTTTGCATAAAAGGCATCATGATGTACATTCTAACATGTTGATTCCTTAGAGAATCTGCTGAATATTTGATTCCTCGGAGAATCTGCTGAGTATTTGATTCCTCGGAGAATCTACTGAATATTCGATTCCTCGGAGAATTTGATGAATATTTGATTCCTTGGAGAGTCTGCTGAATACTTGATTCGTTGGAGAATCTGCTGAGTTGAGTCAGTACCGCATTTGCATCTGCATAGATTCGTGAGTCGGTCTCTATGAGTTGCATTGGTCATCTTTATATGATGCATGGAGTGAATTGAACATAATTCTAGATGTTTATGTGGAAAATGATGAGTATGTATAGAAGCGTGATTTGATGAATATGCTTGATTGTGTGAATATGCATTGTGATGTATATGATGAATTGTGATGAGATGTGGTGAGAATTTGAATTGTATAAATCCCACGTATGTATATAGATATAATTATATGCATTGACTGTTATGATATTGTTTCTCACCCTTCTGCTGTTTTATAATGCTCTATGAGGCATTGCAGAGTAGGATTGCTGGAGGTCTTTTTTGTGAAGCAGGTCTTCATTATTTTTTGGTCGATGGCTCTGATATGTAACATCTGGGTAGTTAGGAAGCCTTTGGCTCTTTTTGGAGATACATTTGTTTTGATTTCTTTTGTGATACATCTGCGTATGTATCTGATGATGGATGTTTGTACATATGAATTAACTGAATGATGTATATATGTTTATATGAATGTATTGATTCAATGTTTAGATGTTTCCGCTTTATTCTAAATATTGAGATGTGGGTTTTAGAACTATGTTCTTCAGTTGTGAATTGCCCATCGTTGCATATCTATTTGAGCAGATGTTGTATGTGTTTAATTTCATGATAATGTGATACACCTCTTTTATATCATGTATTAATTAAACTCTGATGAAACTTTTATCAAGTGCCTAAATGATTTAATTGTTTATTTGGGGGTATAGAAAGGGGGTGTTACATTAAATGGTATCAGAGCCAGCGTTGAGTTAGTTGTGTCTGTCTTATTGTTGTGTTGGTTGAACGGTTGTTTAACCTTGTTATTTTTGGGAATCCTCAGAATATGGCTGGTCGTAATGACAATGCTATGGCTAGGGCGGTGCAAGGTGCACCGAATGTGAATGCGAACGATGAGTTTAGAAAGAATCAACCGCCGGTATTCAAGGGAAGATTTGATCCGGACGGTGCTCAGATTTGGTTAAAGGAGATCGAGAGGATCTTTAGAGTTATGAATTATGTTGAAGGCAACAAGGTGAGACTTGGGACTCACATGCTGAGAGAGGAAGCCGATGACTGGTGGGTCGGTATGAGACAAGTTCTTGAAGTAGACGTTGAGGAGGTCACTTGGAATCTATTTCACACCGAATTTTTGAGAAAGTATTATCCTGAGAGTGTGAAGGGAAAGAAGGAGATGGAGTTCCTGGAATTGAAACAAGGCAATATGTCTGTGATAGACTACACGGCTAAGTTCACAGAGTTAGTGAAGTTTCATCCTCACTATGATGCGGTTACGGCGGAATTCTCTAAGTGCATTAAATATGAGAACGACCTGCGCCCTGAGATCAAGCAAGCGGTGGGTTATCAGAGGATTAGGAGATTTTCAGACTTGACTGAATGCTGTAGAATTTTTGAAGAAGATAGTAAAGCTCGTTCCACTCACTATAAGATTTTGAATGAGAAGAGAGGGAAGCAACCAGTGAGGAGTGGACCTTATGTGACGCCTGCTGATAAAGACAAGCATAGGGAAAACTTTGATAGGAAGCCCGGAGGAGGTTCTAGTGCGTTTAAATGTTTCAAGTCTGGCGTAATGGGCCACAAGTCTTTTGACTGTGGAAAATCTGGGGAGAAGTGTGCTAACTGTGGGATTCCTGGACATGCCACTTCGGATTGTAGAAGAAATGTGGTGAAATGCTACAACTGTGGCGAAGTGGGTCACATTAAGCCCAATTGTACTAAACCGAAGCAAGCTCCAGCGGGCGGAAAGGTATTTGCATTAGCCAGTGCGGACACTACTAATGCGGATCATTTGATAAAAGGTACATGCTTTATTAATAATGTGCCTTTAGTTGCTATTATTGATACTGGAGTGACTCATTCGTTCATTTCTCTTGAGTGTGCTAAGCATTTGGGTTTGTGCATGGTTCCTTTGAGTGGTGGCATGGTTATTGAGACTCCCGCTTCGGGGTCGGTAACTACTTCTTTGGTATGCATAAGTTGTCCTTTGACCATATATGGTAAAGACTTCGTTATGGATTTAGTATGTTTACCGTTGGACGGTTTGGACGTGATTCTAGGTATGAATTGGTTACAACTTAATAAGCTTCATTTAGATTGCTATCACAAGTTGGTAAGGTTTCCTTATTTGGAAGATGATGGAAGTGAGAGTCTTCTATCCACTAAAGAGTTGAAGAAACTTTTAGCGGACGAAGCTCAGTTGTTTGGTTTGTTTGCATCCTTGTCGGTAGAGAGTAAAATGGAACTGGAGGTGTTTCTCGTAGTGCGAGAATTTCCAGAAGTGTTTCCGGAAGATATTAAAGATGTGCCGTCGGAGAGAGAGAGATTGAGTTTTCTATTGATCTAGTTCTGGGTACTAGACCGATTTCGATGGCACCGTATCGTATGTCGGTATCGGAATTGGTAGAGTTAAAGAAGCAGTTGAATGACTTGTTGGATAAGATATTTTTAAGACCAAGTGTTTCTCCTTGGGGTGCGCCGGTATTGTTAGTAAAGAATAAAGATGGTAGTATGCGTTTGTGTATTGATTATTGGTAGTTGAATAAAGTGAGGATTAAGAATAAGTATCCGCTTCCAAGAATAGACGATTTGATGGATCAATTGGTTGGAGCCCGTGTTTTTAGTAAGATTGACTTGAGATCGGGTTATCACCAGATTCAGGTGAAATAAGAAGATGTTTCAAAGACGGCCTTTAGGACACGATATGATCACTATGAGTATACGGTGATGCCATTCGGTGTTTCTAACGCGCCGGGTGTGTTCATGGAATATATGAATCGTATTTTTCATGAGCAGTTAGATCGTTTTGTGGTGGTGTTCATCGACGACATCTTGATTTATTCTAAGTCTCAAGAAGAGCATGAGGGGCATTTGAGAATTGTGTTGCAGATTTTGAAAGAGAAGCAATTGTATGCCAAGTTGTCGAAGTGTGAGTTTTGGTTATCGGAGGTGAGTTTTCTTGGACATATTATTTCTAGAAATGGTATTAGTGTTGACCCATCCAAGATTGATGCGGTAATGCAGTGGGAGACTCCGAGATTAGTTACGGAAATTTGAAGCTTTTTAGGCTTAGCCGGTTATTATCGGAGGTTTATTGAAGGATTTTCGAAGTTGGCACTTCCGTTGACGCAGTTGACTTGTAAGAGAAAGGCTTTCATTTGGGATGCTTGTTGTGAAGGGAGTTTCATGGAATTAAAGAGAAGATTGACGACGGCACCGGTTTTAATTTTGCCGAATCCTACGGAACCTTTTGTGGTTTATTGTGATGCTTCTTTGTCCGGTTTGGGTGGTGTTTTGATGCAAGACGGAAAAGTGGTGGCTTATGCTTCTAGGCAATTGAGAGTGCATGAAAAGAATTATCCTACTCATGATTTGGAATTAGCGGTCGTGGTGTTTGTTTTGAAAATTTGGAGGCATTATCTTTATGGTGCAAGATTTGAGGTTTTTAGCGACCACAAGAGTTTGAAGTATTTATTTGACCAGAAAGAGTTGAACATGAGACAAAGGAGATGGCTAGAGTTTTTGAAAGACTACGATTTTGGTTTGAATTATCATCCGGGTAAGGCAAACGTGGTGGCCGATGCCTTAAGTCGGAAGTCGTTGCACATGTCTACAATGATGATGAAAGAGTGGGAACTTTTGGAAAGCTTTAGAGATTTGAGTTTGGTTTGTGAAGTGACGCCGAGAAGTGTGAGACTTGGTATGCTTCATATTACGAATGATTTTCTTGCGACCGTTTGTGAAAAACAAAAATTGGATTTGAAGTTCGTTGATTTGATGATGAATGAGAATGAAGATTTCAAGGTTGATGAATTTGGTGTTTTGAGACTCCGTGGTCGTATTTGCATTCCCGACGATGCGGAGTTGAAAAATATGATATTGGAAGAAGGACATCGGAGTAACTTGAGTATTCACCCGGGAGCGAATAAGATGTACCAAGATTTGAAGAAGATCTTTTGGTGGTCTGGATTAAAGCGAGATGTTGCTCATTTTGTGTATTCGTGTTTGACGTGTCAAAATTCAAAGGTGGAACATCAGAAGCCTAGTGGATTAATGCAACCGTTGGATATTCCGGAATAGAAATGGGATAGCATAATGATGGATTTTGTTACGGGATTGCCGAATACGCAAAGAGGTCATAATGCTATTTGGGTGATCGTTGATAGACTTACTAAATCTGCTCACTTCATTCTGATTGATATTAGTTATCCTTTGGAGAAATTAGCCGAGATTTATGTTCGTGTGATTGTGAAGTTGCACGGAGTTCCTAAGAGTATTGTATCGGATAGAGATCCTAGATTTACTTCAAGATTTTGGGAAAGTTTACAAGGTGCCTTGGGTTCTAAGTTGAGGTTGAGTTCGGCTTACCATCCGCAGACGGACGGTTAAACCGAGAGGACAATTCAGTCGTTGGAAGATTTGTTGCGTGCTTGTGTGCTAGAGCAAGGTGGTGCTTCGGATAGTTATTTGGTGTTGATTGAATTCACCTATAATAAAAGTTTTCATTCGAGCATTGCTATGGCACCATTCGAGGCTTTATACGGTCGGAGATGTCGAACACCTTTGTGTTGGCATGAGATGGGTGAGAGGTCGGTAGTTGGACCGGAAATGGTACAACAAACGACGGAGAAGGTGAAGCTTATTCGGGAGGAGATGAGAGCTTCTTAGAGTAGGCAGAAGACTTACCATGATAAGAGAAGGAAGGACCTTGAGTTTCAAGAAGGCGACCATGTCTTTTTGAGAGTTACACCGGTTACGGGAGTGGATCGTGCCTTGAAGTCGAAGAAGTTGACTTCTCGTTTCATCGGTCCGTATCAGATTATTGCACGAGTTGGTGCTGTGGCTTATCGTGTGGCATTGCCTCCGAACCTTTCGAATTTGCATGGTGTGTTCCATGTTTCGCAACTTCGGAAGTATGTTCTGGATCCGTCACATGTTATTCCTATGGACGAGGTTGAAGTAAGAGATAACCTTACGATTGTGGTTTTACCAATTAGTATTTTGGACCGTGAAGTTAAGAGGCTCAGAGGTAAGGATATTGCGCTTGTGAAAGTAGCCTGGGGAGGTGCTGCAGAAGGCAATATGACTTGGTAATTGGAGAGCAAGATGCGAGAGTCGCATCCGGAGTTGTTTGAATCAGGTAATATTTTCGAGTACAAAAATTCCTAAAGTGGGGGAGAGTTGTAACGCCCCAAATTCTGAATTTCCCATTTTTATTGAGTCCTTTTTGATTTATTTGGATAATTGGTATTTTAATTGTGGAATTTATGTGTTGATATGTTTAATTTCAATATTGTGCTATTTTACCGATTCAGAGAGTTTTCGGGGAAAATAGAGTAAAGGGTATTTTAGACAATTAGTATTAAGTGTTAAGTGAATTATTGTGTGAGAATTAATTGGTAAGTGTTTGGAAGGAAATGGAGAGGAAAGAATATAGAATATGAGATAAGAGAGAAAAGGAGATAGATAGAAACATTAGTGGAAAAACAAGGGAAAGAAAGAAGAGAGAAGAGAAAGAGGAGAAAGAAGAGGAAAACCTAGAATTTCATCAAGGATCAACATCCAAGCTTTCAATCGATCGGGTAAGGGTGTGAAACTCTATTATACTGTTAATGTGTATGATTATGTATGCTTTTGATTGTTTGATGTTGGATTGAGAATAGTTTCGACTCATTTTCATCTTAGGGCAATATTAGGATTTAATCGGTAGAATGTGGTTTTAACTGGTTAGAATCGAGAAATGGATGGAGTAGGATTGTCGGGTGTTATTGGGTTGAACTTACTGGGGTAGTTTGGTTTTAGAATCAGTCGGTTTGTGAAGTTTGGGCTTTTGGATAGCCATGGGAGATCTGAGTTCGCAGGTTTGCCAGACGAACGACAGCGAAGCTTCGCCAGGCGAAGCCCAGCGAGCAGCAGCGAACCAAGTCAGAAGCATCCACCCTGTCTTCGCTGGCAAGTTCGCCAGGCGAATGAGAATGGCAAAGGTTCGCCAGGAGAGTGTGCTATCGAGTAATTCCAGAATAACTCCCAGTGGTCTTCGCTGGCAAGTTCGCCAGGCAAACTAAGTAGCGAAGGTTCGCTAGAGGCTTCGCCAGGCGAAGGTTGGCGAATGCGACAACATTTTCCTATTCTTTGTGTTTTTCCTTTGCATGCGGATTTCTTTGTTCGGTTATGTTTAATCCTTATCGAATTGAATAGTTTTGTGTGCCGTGTGGTATTTTATGTTGTGGGTAGCCGCAAGGCGTGAATCCTAGAATGTGGAATTTTGATTGTGAAAGTATATGCCTTATATGGAATGGTATGTGTTGAAATGAAGCGTATATATATTATGGAGTATAAGTATATTGTGAATGTACATAGATTGTATGTGCTTGTATTAGATGAATATGCATAGTGATATATTTGCGAATATGTATGCATGTAGAGAAATGTTGTGAGTCATTTTGCATAAAAGGCATCATGATGTACATTCTAACATGTTGATTCCTTGGAGAATCTGCTGAATATTTGATTCCTCGGAGAATCTGCTGAGTATTTGATTCCTCGAAGAATCTACTGAATATTCGATTCCTCGGAGAATCTGATGAATATTTGATTCCTTGGAGAATCTGCTGAATACTTGATTCGTTGGAGAATCTGCTGAGTTGAGTCAGTACCGCATTTGCATCTGTATAGAGTCGTGAGTCGGTCTCTATGAGTTGCATTGGTCATCTTTATATGATGCATGGAGTGAATTGAACATAATTCTAGATGTTTATGTGGAAAATGATGAGTATGTATAGAAGCGTGATTTGATGAATATGCTTGATTGTGTGAATATGCATTGTGATGTATATGATGAATTGTGATGAGATGTGGTGAGAATTTGAATTGTATAAATCCCACGTATGTATATAGGTATAATTATATGCATTGACTGTTATGATATTGTTTCTCACCCTTCTGTTGTTTTATAATGCTCTATGAGGCATTGCAGAGTAGGATTGCTGGAGGTCCTTTTTGTGAAGCAGGTCTTCATTATTTTTTGGTCGATGGCTCTGATATGTAACATCTGGGTAGTTAGGAAGCCTTTGGCTCTTTTTGGAGATACATTTGTTTTGATTTCTTTTGTGATACATCTGCGTATGTATCTGATGATGGATGTTTGTTCATATGAATTAACTGAATGATGTATATATGTTTATATGAATGTATTGATTCAATGTTTAGATGTTTTCGCTTTATTCTAAATATTGAGATGTGGGTTTTAGAACTATGTTCTTCAGTTGCGAATTGCCCATCGTTGCATATCTATTTGAGCAGATGTTGCATGTGTTTAATTTAATGATAATGTGATACACCTCTTTTATATCATGTATTAATTAAACTCTGATGAAACTTTATCAAGTGCCTAAATGATTTTATTGTTTATTTGGGGGTATAGAAAGGGGGTGTTACAGTACTCACATGTTAGAGGGAGAAGCTGAAGCTTGGTGGGACAACTGTCACCAGAGATGGGAGGCTTCGGGAACTCCGATTACTTGGGAGGTGGTTCGAATGGGTTTTCTGGAAAAGTATTTTTCGGAGGATATCAGGAGTGCTAAAGAGGTTGAATTTCTGGAATTGAAGCAGGGCAATATGTCGGTGGCCGAGTATGCGGCTAAGTTTGAGGAATTGGCTCAGTATTGTCCCCATTACAATACTGACGAGGCCATGACTTCTAAATGTCTGAAGTTTGAGAATGGGCTGAGGCCGGAGATCAAGATGGGGATCGCGTGTCAGAAGATCAGTTATCCTGAGTTGGTGAGTAGAAGCCGGATTTATGACAATGATAACCGTGCGAGGATCGAACACTATAAGGTGGTGAATGACCGTAAGGGTAAACAGAGGTTCGGTGGTACACCTTACAGTGTGCCAACCGATAAAGGAAAGCAGAAGGCTATGGCTGATAAGAGGTTCAGAGAAAGGAAAGCGTCGGTGGATTTGAAATGTTATCAGTGCGGTGTCGCGGGGCATCGTGCTAGTGATTGTCCTCTTGAAGCGAAGAAGTGCTTCAAGTGTGGGAAGCCGGGCCATGTGGTGGCGGATTGTAGGACTAGTATGCCTACTTGCTATAACTGCGGTATGAAAGGCCATATTAGCACTCATTGTGAGAAACCGAGGAGGACTCAAGCGCCTCAGGTTAGCGGTAAAGTGTTTGTAGTGGTGGGAACTCAAGCGGCGGACGAGGAGCGTTCGATAAAAGGTACTTGTTTTATCAATAACATTCCTTTGACTGCTATGATTGATATGGGTGCAACCCACTCGTTTATCTCTGTTGAATGTGTGAAGAGGTTAGTATTGGCGTCGTCTACTCTTGAGCGGCGAATGACTATTGAAACTCCCTCGATTGGTTCAGTGACTACTTTGTTAGTGTGTTTGAAGTGTCCACTGACTATTTTTGGCCGAGACTTCGGTGTGTATTTGATTTGTTTGCCACTTGGCGGTTTGGATGTTATACTGGGTATGAACTGGTTGGAGTTCAACCGAGTGTACATCGATTGTTTTCGAAAAGTGTTATTGTTTCTGACTCCAGAAGAGGAAGCTTTGGCAGATTCCTTGTCTAGTAAGGAATTGAGGACTTTGTTGGAAGATGAAGCTCAGGTGTTTGCTTTATTTGCATCATTGTTTGTTGACAACAAGGCGTTGTTGGATGAGCTAGCTGTGGTGAACGAGTTCCGGAGGTGTTCCTTGATGATATTACAGAGTTTCCCCCGAAGAGAGAAATTGAGTTTAGCATTGACCTTGTTCCTGGTACGAGGCCTATTTCTATGGCGCCGTACAGGATGTCAGCAACGGAATTGGCTGAGTTGAAGTCTCAGATTGGAGAGTTGTTGGATAGGAAGTTTATCAGGCCTAGTGTGTCACCGTGGGGAGCTCCAGTGCTGTTAGTGAAGAAGAAGGATGGTAGCATGCGGTTGTGCATCGATTACCGTCAGTTGAATAAAGTGACCATCATGAACAAATATCCTCTTCCAAGGATTGATGATTTGATGGATCAGTTGGTGGGAGCTCGTGTGTTTAGTAAGATTGACTTGAGGTCGGGTTATCATCAGATCAGAGTGAGAGAAGGTGATATTCAGAAGACGACGTTTAGGACTGGATACGGACATTATGAGTATGCAGTAATGCCTTTCGGAGTGTCTAATGCGCCAGGAGTGTTTATGCAGTATATGAACTGTATCTTCCATTCTTATTTGGATCAGTTTATTGTCGTGTTCATTGATGATATACTGATTTATTCTAAGTCTGAGGAAGAGCATGCGGAACATTTGAGGATTTCTTTGCAAGTGTTGAAGGATAACAAGTTGTTTGCTAAGTTATCGAAGTGTGAATTCTGGTTGAAGACAGTGAGTTTCTTGGGGCATGTTATTTCTGGTGATGGTGTTTCGATAGACCCATCGAAGGTGAGTGCGGTGTTACAGTGGGAACCGCCGAAGACGGTAGCAGAGGTTAGAAGCTTTTTGGGTTTGTCAGGGTATTACCGAAGATTTATTGAAGGCTTTTCCAGATTGGCGTTGCCATTGACTCAGTTGACGAGCAAAGACCAAGTGTTTGTGTGGGATGCTGCTTGTGAAGAGAGTTTCGAATAGCTGAAAAAGAGATTGACTTCAGCGCCGGTGTTGGTGTTACCGAATCCGAGTGAGCCTTTTGTGGTGTATTGTGATGCGTCTAAGATGGGATTAGGCGGAGTTCTTATGCAGAATGGGAAGGTGGTAGCTTATGCTTCACGGCGATTGAGGGTACATGAGCGGAATTATCCTACTCACGACCTTGAATTGGCTGCGGTGGTTTTTATTTTGAAGATCTGGAGACATTATTTGTATGGTTCGAGGTTTGAGGTGTTTAGTGATCACAAGAGCTTAAGGTATCTGTTTGATCAGAAAGAATTGAATATGAGGCAGAGAAGGTGGTTGGAATTCCTGAAAGATTATGATTTTAGTTTGAGTTATCACCCAGGAAAAGCGAATGTGGTTACGGATGCCTTGAGCAGAAAAACAATTCATATGTCAGCTTTGATGGTGAAAGAGATGGAGCTTATTGAGCAGTTCTGGGATTTGAGCATGGTTTGTAAGTTTATGGCAGATGGTGTGATGTTGGGTAAATTGCAAGTGAAGAATGATTTCATGGATATAATTAGAGAACACCAAAAGTTGGATGTGAAACTTGTGGATTTGAGGCGAGGAGCCGAAGGTGACTCCGGTAGTGATTTCAAGTTGGATAATGCTAGTGTGTTGAGGTTTCGGGGCAGAATTTGTGTGCCGGATAATGATAAGCTGAAGAGGTCAATTTTGGACGAAGGACATCGTAGTAGCCTGAGTGTTCATCCAGGAGCTACGAAGATGTATCAGGATTTGAAAAAGTTATTTTGGTGGTCGGGTATGAAGAGAGATATTGCTCGTTATGTTTATGCTTGTCTGGTATGTCAGAAATCGAAGGTGGAGCATCAGAGACCTTCTGGGATGATGCAACCGTTAGAGATTCCAGTTTGGAAGTGGGATTGTATCGCCATGGATTTTGTTATAGGATTGCCGAATACGGCGAGAGGATTTGATGCAATTTGGGTAATTGTAGATCGGCTTACGAAGTCTGCACATTTTGTGCCGATTAGTATCAGTTTTCCATTGGAGAAGCTGGCAGAGATCTACATTCGGGTGATTGTGAATCTGCATAGTGTCGCTACTATGAAAATCGGCGCCGGCAATACAGAAGAGTCGCCACCGTGCGTTATTTATCCCAAAGGAGGGAAAGGAAACGCTCGAAGTAAACCTAACGCAAATACGGGAAAAGGTATGGTCATCGCAACCAAAACCTGGATTCGGGAGTCGGTTACGCAAGGGGAAGGTATTAGCACCCCTCACGTCCGTCGTACTCGACGAGATCCACGCTTGCTTGGTTTGTACGGATTACACTTCTATCTAAACTAAAGGATAAGTTATGAAAAGAAAAGAAAACATGACTCGGTAAAGCATCAGACTTTATGCCTACGTATTCCCGTCTGGAACGAGAAATCAGAGTCCACGTAGTTCGCCTAACTACGGGTGAAGATGGGTGAAGGTTGCTCGCTAGGATATCGCATCCTATGCCTACGTACTTCCACACAGCATGGAAGATCAGAGCAAACGTAGTTCGGGCTATGCACGACACAAGCTGTTCAAGTGTCTTTTATGAAAAATCTCACCTTAAACAAGGGTTTTCTTATTGCAAGAAGGTTTGTGTTTGTTCAAATCTTTTGACGGAAGAAATGAATTGATCTTGTTATAACCTTTATTAATGTTTTTCTGTTGTTTTGAAGAAAGAAGAGATGACACTCTAAAATCCTAGGGTTAAAAAGGGAATAAAATCTACCCTAATGTTATCATGCATGGGTTAAGGCCTAATGTCTATCATGCTCCTCTATTGCGCAGAGAGAAACAGAGATCCTAAGGGATAAACAGAAACAGAAACAACAGATATATATACAATAAAGCAGTAAAATGCGTGGATGCAGCAATACAAGCGAGGCAAGGGAGTCCCACTCAACCTCGAACCTAGAAAACAATAGGCAAAAGTGAACAGAATTCACTTTCAACCTAACAGGTTAAACATCAAGCAATACAGTCAGGGAAATTCAATCAATACAAAGAGAATTATCAACAGCAAAAGCTAAACAGCAAAGCAGTCTTCATCAACAGGCTTCAAGTCATCTTCAACCATCTACAGGCCTCAAGCAAATATCAGTCTTCATCTTCACAGCCCCCAAGCAAAGTCTTTGTCTTTAATCTCCCAATGGCTTTTCTTCAAGTCCTAATCTCCCAGCTGAGGAACCAATCACAAGAATGAACTGGGTGTTAAGCAATTAGTTGACCACCAAAGGTGGCAAACAGACTGCTAACAACACATAGAATATTTCTCTCAAGAGTTCTATCTCTTAGACACTATCACCAAGCCTTCCAAAGGAAGGGGGTGAATGTCTTAGAGAGACTCTGCATCATAGAGAGCGATGGAGGCAAACAAGACCTTCCAAGTTTGTGAATCAAGTTTTCTACTCTAGAGCTCTGCCTAACTCCTAGATCCTATAACCTTCACCAGCTAGCAGCAAGAGATACTCCTCATCAACTCTGGAAGTTGGTCTTCATTCTCTTTGATCTTCAAATGGGCTTCATCAACACAGTCTTCAGCTCAAACCCCAAGCCCCAAACAAGCCCAATACCCCATACATTCAAATAATAACCCTAAAGAGGGCACACCACACAGTCAATCAAATACAAGCAATATACTAATAGTAATAGGGGAAGCCTAATATTTTCTAAGGGATCTATTATCTACCCATAACCCCTATAGTCCCATACCCCAAAATCAAATTAAAATTCCTCAAAGAAATGATCTATCTCACCTATGTTCACTTAAAACCCTAATTTTAACCACTCTAATCTCACCTAATCAAATCATCTAAAAATTAATCCTAAAATTATGAATTAAATCCTATGAGGAAGCTAAAGTCCTAAGTTAATCACCCTAAAAAGAATGGATCCTAAATCTAAGGGGAGCTAATTGAACTAAAATCAACAAAATTATGTATTAACCTAAACTCATTAAAAAGATATTTAAAAGGAAAAATGCACAAAAAATACTAAAACAAAAAAAATGCTATTTTTATTACACATTATTTTTCTTAACAGAATTATAAACCTAATGCAAAAACAAGAACTAAAAAATACCAATTTTCTGATTTTATATGATTTTTTAAAGATGCTAAAAATATAAAAGAAAAATAAAATCAAAGAAATGAATTAAATGGGGAGGGGGGTGTCAAAATTAACTGCGCCTAGTTATATTTCTGGATGGGCCAGGAAGTTGGGGGTGCGGATAGTGAGCGGTGCTGGGCCCAGAGATCCATCAGAAATAAAATGAAAATCAAAAAAGAAAAAGAAACGAGAATTGGTGCAAAAAGTAACAGATTCCAGTTGAAAACGCATTGGGCTCAGGTTTGGGGGGGTGGGAATAGCTACTACTACTTAAGCCCAGAACCCAACTTTAAATGAAACGACGCGTTTCATTAGTTCAGGCTTCCCTCCTTATTTCAGTTTAAACCAAGGTCGTTGGATGGTTTTCCCTGGTCAAAGGTCTAATCTAATCTGACGGACCTCCATCATCTTCTTTCCCATGAAACCCTAGACCCTGCAAATCCTCTCCCATGCAGCCATGTTCTTCCTTTCTGTTCTCCCTCGATTGGCCATGAAAACCTAAACTATAAAGAGCAAAGTTAATCTATTCTCTCCCCCGAACACGATGGTGCCAAAAGTTTGGATTGAAACCAACCCTAGAGTGAAACCCGATAGCTAGAAGTTCATGGTATACCAAACTGCACTCAGTGATGGACCTTCATAATCCTTGCATATTCTTGTACTAAACTACTCCTTACCTCTCCCTGGTTATCCTAAGCTAACATACTAAGATTAACCCTCACTAACCTAAGATTTCTGTATCATCAAAGTTTCAACACCATATTCTCAAACTCCATGAATGGCACTCAAACTCTCTGGTTATCATTATCTACCTATCCCTAACAACTCTAACCTAACAAACTAAGCTAACAATGCATAATTAGTGGTGTAGAGATTAAAATGCAAACCTGCAATTCTTGTTGGAACAGATGAGAATTGGCTCGATCCAGTGCTTGCAATCTTTCACAAATGCTCCTCAGATGGTGATCTTGTTTCTGTTTGCAAAAAGTTGGAAGAAGAATGCTTCTAATGTGAGATTCGAATCTGGTTTGCTTCTTGAAACTTCAAACCCTAGCTCTTCAATCTTGCATGAATGATCCTCTGAATCAACTTGTATGTACTCAATAATGCCAATGGATCGTGGATGGAGAAGAAGAATGAACAAAATTGATGCTGAATATGGAGTTTCACTCTTTCTTACAATTGAAGCAACAATGAAATTCTCACTTTTCTCTCTCTCTTTTCACCAACCCTTTCCACCAATGATCCCAATTCATTATATAGATGATGATAGAAATGCCTAGAAGTTTCTGGAACAGTCTAGGAGAGTGTGGAATTTATCATGTCATGATATGATCCTTTATCTCATCTCATATAATATCTCATGTCAAAATCCCTTGCAGCCCTTCAATTACACTTGAATTTCTCCTTGCATGAGTTATTAGGAGTGTAGGAGTGGATACATACCCTGAATTTTGCCTCATGCTAAGTTTTGCATGGTTGCCTTATTATGCAAGTAATGGATTTACAAAGCAACCCCATTTTGAAAGCCTCAAACCAAAATTGCGGCTGAACCAAAGTCTTTAAAATGTTGTTTAGAATCAATTTGGTATATTACATGACCCATTTTGGATTTGTAGATTGCCCAAACCAATTTTCTATTTGAACTTTTTCAAGTTATATGCCATTTTTAAGTCATTTTCACCAACTTTTATCAATTTGAGTTCTATGCATTTCCAAACTTCCATGACCTCTTTTCTAGAATTAAAATGCCATTTTGAGAAACTTTTATGTTGTGAAGTTTTTCATTTGAAGCTTCCTTGTATGAGTTTTAGGCATAGGCTAAGAATGACCTGTAATTCTCAAATGACCAAAATACCCTTTGCTTGCCAAAGACATAAGTAGAGCCCCACAAATCATATGAAGGCATACCATACCTTCCTATAAAGCTAAGACAATGAGGAACAACTCTCATGTTGACCAGAAATCCATTTGAAATCTCCTTGAAGGTCAAACATTGCTTGGAAGACAGACAACTTTCACAGACAAATTTCAATGCCCTCAGATGACCTGAGTAGTCTTGAATATGAATGAAACCCTTGAATATGCCTCTTGAGATAAGAATAGCACTTGATCCCCTGATTAAGATAGCTTGCTTATGCTATGCAATGCAGATGAATACACTATGTACATGATGTCAATGCAAATGATTATGCAATTGAAACATAAACCTAGGTTAGAAAAGGCTGGGCAAATTTTGGGGTGCAACAGCTGCCCCTATTCAAGCGGCTTGGACCCGGCTGAATGAAGAGCGCGCAACCTTCAGACATTCGAGGTACGAGACGGTTGAATACGAAAGAACCCGGAAATTTGCCAACCGCAAAATAAATTGCGTATACGACCACTGCTTGGGAAAACCCTTCAGGGAAATGACTTCTGTTGTCACGGCAACAACTAACCACTCCTCTGTTAATGTGCTTTTGTAAAATAATCTGATATTGTCCGCAGACCACTCTATTCCGAAGAAATGAGCATACACCACTCAACGAGAAATTGTCGATCTCACTTATCAACTTCTGTTGATCTCACTTATCAACCAGGCACATGCTAACCAGCGGGAGAATATTGACTTCACTTGTCATGTTGACTTCACTGATCAACCTTTCGTATCCTGAAGAAACGAGCAAACGCTTAACCAAACAAGACGATGCTGATTTCACTTATCAACCTTTCATTCGTGTCTGAACGAGCATCTTACAGGGACACGAGAAACTTAACCAAGCAACTCTGAGAGGACAATCCCGACGACTGCCGTCACATACCTGCTGGGGAAATTGGGAACTTAACCAAGCACCCTTGTCGAAAAATACGAGGAATTTAACCAAACAACTCCTGTGGCGAATACCCTGCTGGGGACTATGAGGGACTTAAACAATTAACTCATTGAAGTAACACCCTGCTGGAGCACATAACTCTGCTGGGGGAACTACGGGTAACGACCCACAAACTGCACTACCGTCTTCTAATGCTGACTCCACAGCATCCTGAGAAAGACTCAGATGGGGGAATACAAATGACTTAACCAAGCGACTTGTCAAAGAATACCCTGCCGGGGACTACGAGGAACTTAACCAAGTATCTCGTTGAAGACCACCCCATTGGGGATTACGTCTCTACTGGGGTAACTGTGGATGACCACCCAAAGTCTGCATCATGCTATTTCCACCGTACTCTGATAAAGACTCGGCTGGGGAGAAAGAGAAGTGCTTGATCAAGCAACTCTGCTAGGGGAATATGATATGACGAACACGATCATTGCGTGTATCACAAACAACATTAACTAAAGGGGCAAACACGACGAACACGATCATTGCGTGCTGCAATAGGACGAATACGATCACTGCGTATGCCGACCAACAAAACCAACTGATACAATAGCCACGATCCCTGCGTGCTCCGCATCACAAGTTCCCATGGTACTATCAACACGATCACTATGTGCCATACGAATACGATCACTGCGTATCTTGAACACGATCACTGCGTGTTTGAACACGATCACTGCGCGTTCTGAGCCACGATCCAATTGACTGGAGAAAACACGATCATTGCGTGCTGTGTGTCTCAACTAACCCACACAACTGGACGAATATGATCACTGCGTATTCTAACCATACATAGGGTAAACGCGATCACTGCGCGTTTCATGTCACGGCCCTCTTGACTAGAGGAAACACGATCACTGGGTGCTGTGACACAACTTCAAACATGGGACGACTACGATCACTGCGTACTTCGACCACCAACAACCAGATGAACACGTTCACTGCATGCCTTATCCCATAACCAAACCGTATAACGGACGAATATGATCACTGCGTATACCGACCAACAAAAACTGGATGAACACGATCACTGCGTGTCAATATATAACCACCGTATAACGGACGAATACGATCACTGCGTATATCGACCAATAAACATCACGTGATATGGTAAACACGATCACTGCGTGTTCTGCACCGCCAATAGAGTGAACATGATCACTGCGCGTCCTGCCCAATAAAACCCCGAGACGATACCAACACGATCACTGCGTGCCTTACAAAACAATCTTCTTAGATCGGGATGAATACGATCACTGCGCCATTCGACCACAGATGCACATACCAAGATCAACACGATCACTGCGTGTCCTACAACATGAACCCCACAGATGGTACAAATACGATCACTGCGTACTTGGGCCACAAATCAACATCTTCCTGAACCACGACTTCTCTTATCAGCAAGGAACAACATGTCTGAAACGGAAGAGGTAACCAACCTGGCTTATGTTTCAAAAATGCGCGTTTGATAATGACGTAATGCTCTCACACAACATGGAAATGCTACGTACTCGTGTAAAATGCAAATGCTCATGATGCATGCTTATGCAAAGAGTTACTTCAGCAAAATAAATGCTGAAGACAAACTGGATCCGCTGGGGATGACCGGAATACTACCGATACACTTCCAACAAAATAAATGTTAGAAAGATGAACTAACTCCGCTGGGGATAACCATCCTGCTGGGAAGGTAACTCACAAACTTAAAACTTCAAATTCTGCTGAGGATGGTCATCCTGACGAGGAGGGATCAACCTATTGAGGGAAGAGAAAAGCAATCCCGGAAACTGCTTTCAAGTGTATCAACACTCTGATTACGCCCTGTGGGGATACTTCATCCTGTTATCACTGAGCTAGGGGTTGACCGGTGTGCTCTGATTCGCACTACACAAGAAACTCTTTGGGGAAGTTAATCATATCCATCTTGACCTTCGCTGGGGAGGACTCTGCTCCGCTTGATAAGCTAATTCTAAACTACTGAAGATACATTGATCTTTTCCTTTGACGCAATCTCCACTCTCCTGGGGAGACAACATTCAATTTTTCCTGGGGCGACTTCACTGGGGAAGGGCACAACGTTCATCCTCTGGAGAGGGTACCAGCCTGCCATGGACTCTGGTGGGGAACTTTGCGAGCTTTTGAATACCTGCAAAAGTCAACAAGCAAACACAAGGCAAGCTATGCAAAAAAGAAACATCTTGGTAATCACCCACGACAACCATTCAGGTAGTTTCTGATTTTAACAATCATCGGCCGAGGCCCGCCTGTTTACACGCATGTAAGTTTATCAAAACATCGGCGTTTTTTACAATCAAAACTATAAAAATTAAAACCAAAGTCACACACTACACTGAATAACACACTTTATTGATAACGGCCTGAGAATAGGCAAGATTTGTACATCAGATGCAACTCCTGAAAAGAGGTAATCACGCATAAACAAAATGCAGAAATGTACAAAGATACAGAATAAAAATTTGTACACATGTCGGCAACGTGTTACAGACGGACACCATGAACCGATCCTCCTATGACTCGCCGGACTCCGACGCTTTTCTGATCTCTGTCTTCGGAAGAGATTGCTTTGGATAGTTGACCCCCAGATGCTCCCAAACCACTAACAATCAAACTTGGACCGCAGTCATTTGCTTCTCAAATCCCTAACTTTTGCGTGAATCGCCCTTTGCGGGTTTTCGATCCACCGGGATACCCTTTTTTGCCGAAGCCGCCCAGTGTAGGTTTTCGACTTCGCGGGTGTACATTTTTTCCGTTATATCCCTAACTTTTGCCCGAACCTTTTTATTCTGTTTTTCGGTTCGCCAGGATGCCCCTTTTTTGCCTGGACTCTCTTTTTACTGTCCAGCGGGTCAATTTTTAAGCAAAGTATTTTTTGACTGCGTCCGAGTTCACAGGGGACGAAAAGTCTTCACCATCCATGGTGGATAACAATAAGGCTCCTCCGGAGAAGACCTTTCTCACGACGTATGGACCTTCGTAATTGGGAGTCCATTTGCCCCTGTGATCCGATTACAGTGGGAGAATCTTTTTCAGCACAAGATCGTCCGTCTGAAAGCTCCAAGGTCGAATCTTCTTGTCGAACGCTTTCTTCATCCAGCTCTGATACAGCCTACCATGTGCAATGGATGTCAGTCTCTTCTCATCTATCAAGCTCAGCTGATTCAATCTACTTCTCACCCATTCTGCCTCATCAAGTTGAACATCAAGCAAAACCCTCAAAGATGGTATCTCAACCTCCAATGGCAGGACTGCCTCCATGCCGTATACCAGTGAGAACGGTGTTGCCCCAGTTGATGTACGCACTGTAGTACGATAACCGTGCAAAGCGAATGGCAACATTTCATGCCAATCCTTATACGTTACCACCATCTTCTGAACAATCTTCTTTATGTTCTTGTTGGCCGCCTCTACAGCGCCATTCATCTTGGGTCTGTACGGAGATGAATTATGATGCTCGATCTTGAAATCCCGACACAGATCTTTCATCATCTTGTTGTTCAAATTCGAACCATTATCAGTAATGATCCGTTCAGGAATACCGTATCGGCAGATTATATCTCTCTTGATAAATCTGGCCACCACCTGCTTCGTCACATTGGCGTAAGATGCTGCTTCCACCCACTTGGTGAAGTAATCGATCGCGACCAGAATGAAGCGATGCCCATTAGAAGCAGTAGGCTCAATCTTGCCAATCATATCGATTCCCCACATGGAGAAAGGCCACGGAGAAGCCATAACATTCAGTGGACTGGGTGGCACATGGATCTTATCTGCATAGATCTGGCACTTGTGACAACGCTTGGCAAACTTGAAACAGTCAGTTTCCATCGTTAACCAGTAATACCCTTCCCGCAACAACTTTCGAGTCATAGCATGCCCACCAGCATGTGTACCAAAAATTCCCTCATGGACCTCTTCCATGAGCAAGTTGGCTTCCTTCTCGTCTACACACCGGAGGAGTACCAAATCGTGGTTCCTTCTATACAGAACGCCGTCGGGATTCAGATAGAAGTTGCCTGCTAATCTCCTTAGAGTCTTCTGATCACGACTGGATGCCCCAGCCGGATATTCCTTATTCTTCAGGAAATTCTGTATGTCGAAATACCAAGGTTTACCGTCAGATGCTTCATCAATTGCAAACACAAAGGCCGGCCTATCAAGGCGAGATATGACAATCCTGGGAGCCTCGTTCCAGTAGTTGAGCTTATACATCGAGGATAAAGTTGCAAGGGCGTCTGCCATTTGATTCTCCGCCCGGGGTACATGATGAAACTCTACTTTATCAAAGAAAGGTAGCAACCTTCTCGCATAATTCATGTACGGTATCAGATTAGGTTGGCGTGTCTCCCACTCTCCCTTAATCTGATTCACAACCAATGCTGAATCCCCATATACATCCAGATTCTTGATCCTCAGATCAATAGCCTCCTCTAACCCCATAATACAAGCTTCGTACTCTGCTTCGTTATTCGTCACTGGAAAGGTCAATCTGGCTGTGAACGGAATGTGCGACCCGTGGGGAGTTGTAATGATTGCCCCGATCCCGCTACCGTACGAATTGACAGCCCCATCAAAAATCAATTGCCATTGGGAACTCCGCTCAGGACCTTCACCAGGCAACGGCTCATCGCAATCTTTAGCTTTCAAGTACATTATGTCCTCATCAGGAAACTCAAACTTCATAGGCTGATAATCCTCAATCGGCTGTTCGGCGAGATATTCAGACAGAACACTTCCCTTAATGGCCTTCTGGGAAACATACTGGATATCGTATTCTGTCAATACCATCTGCCATCTAGCAATCCTTCCAGAGAGCGCTTGCTTTTCAAACACATATTTGATCGGATCCATCTTCGATATCAGCATGGTTGTATGATTCAGCATGTACTGTCTTAGACGTTTGGCAGCCCACGCCAATGCACAACACGTCTTTTTGAGCATGGAGTATCGAGATTCATAATCCGTGAACTTTTTACTCAAGTAGTAAATTGCATGCTCTTTCCGCCCTGTCTCGTCATGTTGACCGAGAACACAACCCATACTGTTCTCCAGAACCGTCAGATACATAATCAGTGGTCGTCCCACTACTGGGGGTATCAACACCGGAGGTTCCTGTAAGTATTCTTTTATCTTTTCGAATGCCCTTTGGCAATTGTCGTTCCAGACCACCGCTTGATCTTTCTTTAACAGTTTGAATAATGGTTCACACGTGGTCGTTAGGTGAGAGATGAACCTAGCAATGTAGTTCAACCTCCCTAAGAACCCACGAACTTCTTTTTCTGTTCTCGGTGCTGGCATCTCTTGTATTGCTTTTATTTTTGCAGGATCGACCTCGATTCCTTTCTTGCTCACAATGAACCCCAGTAGCTTCCCGGATCTCACTCCGAAGGTACATTTGTTGAGATTCAGCCTCAGCCTGAACTTCCTCAGCCTCTTGAACAACTTCAGCAGATTAACCAGATGTTCTTCCTCTGTTTGAGACTTGGCAATCATGTCATCGACATACACCTCAATCTCTCCGTGCATCATGTCGTGAAAAAGCGTTGTCATGGCCCGCTGGTACGTTGCCCCAGCATTTTTCAAACCAAAAGGCATCACCTTGTAACAGAAGGTCCCCCACGGGGTGATAAAGGTCGTTTTTTCCATATCCTCCGGAGCCATTTTGATCTGATTATACCCCGAAAATCCATCCATGAAGGAGAATACCGAAAACTGAGCTGTGTTGTCAACTAACACATCAATGTGCGGCAGCGGGAAATCATTTTTCGGGCTCGCTTTGTTTAGATCCCTATAATCAACACACATTCGAACCTTGCCATCTTTCTTTGGCACAGGCACGATATTAGCGACCCAAGTGGGATAAGTGGTAACAGCCAGGAACCCAGCATCCCATTGCTTCTGCACTTCTTCCTTTATTTTTACGGCCATGTCGGGACGAGTCCTTCTGAGTTTCTGCTTCACAGGCGAGCAATCTTCCCTCAACGGCAGACGATGAACGACCATGTCAGTATCCAAACCTGGCATGTCCTCGTAGGACCAAGCAAATATATCACTGTATTCACGCAACATCTCATTAAGCTCTTGCTTGATGTCCACTTGCAACGCAGCCCCTATACGGATATTCCTGACGCATTCTTCAGACCCCAAATTGACAATATCAATCTCTTCCTGGTGAGGCAGAATGACTCTCTCCTCTTGCTTCAATAACCGACTAAGCTCTTCTGGTAAGTCACTATCCTCCACAATCTCCTCCTCAGCTTGGAAGATCGGATGCTCGAAGTCTAAACGAGTCATAGGAAGTTTTTGGTCGGTGTCATCTGAAAATGCATGAATCCTGCGAGGGAAACGGTTAAGTGCTTCAAAATGATGTACAAGCAAAATGCATAACCACGCTGCCATTTTATTGACGAATAAAAACAGAAAGAAAAGGATCACAATATTTGAATGTAAACAACGCCGTCATTTATTGATCATGCAAAAATACAGGTAAACAGTTAGGCCCTAAGACAAGATCATCGATGCCCCGGGCAAGGCATGTGATCATACAATGATTGAAAAGGCAATGCATTACTGTTTGGTGACTTGGATGACGTCCTGGATGGACCAGTTGCATAGGCTTTGCCCCGGCGTGCTGGGTCGAATCCATGCGTCCATGTCGCAATCGCTATCTACTTCCTCCGTATCAGACACGGCATTAATCCTTTCGAAGCTAACTCCTCCGGGTGTGAACACGACAGGTCCCTTGTACTTAGGCGCACTCTGTGAGGGAGATGGGCGGTACCCCAAGCCATACCTATCTTGCTTCACTGGTAGGTTCAGAATCTGCCCCCACTTCTGAGTCTCTCCTGCTTGTACCAACGCCTTGGCTTCTTTATATGAGGAGACGACCACCTCTTGCCCTTCACTCTTTAACGGAACTTCTTCTGTAACCTTCACCCCTTCGAACGCCTGACACGGCGTTTCATGGATCTCTCCATCTACCTCCACGTACTTGAAGGAAGACAAATGACTGACTAGGATATCCTCTTCGCCACACACCGTCACAATACTCCCCTCAACCATATACTTTAGCTTCTGATGGAGCGTAGAAGTCACTGCCCCAGCGGCATGAATCCAAGGTCTCCCGATCAAACAACTATATGCAGGCTGGATGTCCATGATGTAAAACACTGTATCAAACACCTCCGGACCTACCTGGATGGGTAACGTCACTGACCCGAATACTGACCTCCTTGTTCTGTCAAAGGCCCTCACTACCAAATCACTAGGGGTGCACAACAACCCACGGGTATCCAATTTCAACAAGGCTTTCTTTGGTAACACATTCAATGAAGACCCAATGTCTACCAACACATGGGATAAAATAGTGCCCCGGCACTCGATAGAGATGTGCAAGGCATTATTGTGATCACGCCCTCTAGGCGTTAGGTCAAAATCCGTGAATCCCAGACCATGCCCAGCGTTAACATGCGCCATCACTCCCTCCAGCTGATTGACTGAAATCTCTTGCGGCACGAAGGATGTCTCAAGTACCTTCAACAGGGCATTTCTATGCGCCTCAGAACACAACAACAGCGATAATATGGAGATCTTTGACGAGGTCTGCTGCAGGTGCTCTACAATCTTGTAATCACTTTTGCGGATCAACCTCATGAATTCTTCCACATCTTTGGTTATCGGTGTTGCACCCCAAAATTTGACCAACCGGGTCTCGCATTTGGCTCGACGTTTCGACGCATAATCGCATTCGCATCTGCATATCGCATACATTGCATTTTTCATTTGTTTTGATTTTGTCAAGGATCACAGCTCTCGCCTCGTGTTTCAGGTGTTTTTTATCAGTTTTTGATCAGTAGAATTGATTTTTGGGATATTTCGGTGCCCGTTTATTTTTACCGATTATTTTTGTGTCGTTCGGTGCTCATTTTGTCCCTCTGGGAATTATTGTGATTTTTCTGGATTTTTATTAGCGTTTTTTTAGGGTTTAAATAGCTTTTAAATCATTTTTTAGGATTTAATAGAATTTTTGATATTTTTAATTCTTTTTAAATCAATTTTTAGCATTTTAGAGAAATAAATAGATTTTAAATTCATTTTAGGGTTTAATAGGATTTTTAAATAGATTTAAATAATATAGAATAGTTTTGTTAATAGAAATTAATGGTTTTTAATTTTAGAGGTAGAATATAGACCTTTCATTAATAAATAGAGTTTTAATATAGGTTTTTCCTTCTTAAATAAATAGGTTTTTTTCTTTTATTTTCCTTTTATTAGATATTAAATAGAATAATAAAAATTAGGGTTAATAGAATTTAAATAAATAATAGTCTTTTTTCAGATTTTAATATAGAATATTATTAGAATAATTTTCAGATTAGTAGATATTAGGGATTTTCTTTTTAGAGTATTATTAGTTTAGTTAATAATCAGGTTTTAATAAGGTTTAATCATTGCCATTAATCCATTTTTTGAGGCATTATTATGCAGGTTTTTGGAGTTTTTTATCCATTTTCGTATTGGGCCCATCAATTCGTTCAGTCCAGCATTAGGCCCATTTTCAATATCAGCAATTGTCCAGAATATCCAGTTCTTCCCAGCGTATTCCAGTATTCACCAGAAGTCTCTAGAACGTCCCAGAAGAAGTCTCAGCTATAAATACCAGCAAGCGCCACGTGTTGTAGGGAGGAGACCCCACATTGCTGCACACACATCACGCCACCTCACCCTCCGTTTCCTCTTCCCTTGCCACGCATGGGGACACGCGTCCCACATGCAGAAACCCCACCACTTCCTCCACCACGCGTCCTTCTCCCGTCGCCTCACCTGAACGCCACCGGCCGGCCTGCATGGCCGGCGGCCACCACCAAAGCTTCACCAGAAACTTGTTTCTACCCAGGTTCCATCCCCCAACCTGCATCTCTCCTGATCAAGCTTCACCATCGACCTCACCAAAATCCCAGAAACCACCGTCGTTTCCAGATTCCGGCCACAATCGCATCAAGAACCTTCAACATCATCCTCCCTTCTTCATCTCCCTCAACCGTTTCCAACCGTCGCCGGAGATGCCACCAGAATCATCATCCAACCACCACTGATTCTCCAGAAAAGCTCAGAACGCCACCCTTCACCGATCGTCATCAATAATCATCTAACCTTCAGCGAACTTCCTGAACCATCAATAACTCAGCAAATCTTCAAAGACTTTCTTCAATGTGTTCATCTCGTTCATCAATTTCCAGATTCCTCATGAATGTACGTTTGAGCCTCCATCGTGTTCTTCAGCCACCTTCCTAGATCCACTCGCGATCTTCATCATCCCCAAGGTTCTTCATCTGGATCTTCATCTGTTTGCCTTCAAGATCTCCATCCAAAATCCATCAGTAACTGCTTTTTCAAGAACATCCAACAACACGTTCATCAGTGTTCATCGCCCTTCAAGATTTGTTCATCAGGTTCATTACACCTTTCCAAAAATGTTTCAACGATCTTCATCACCTCGTCATCAGAACCTCATAACGCCAACAACTTCATCAACAGAACTCATCAAGTTTCCAGATCGTGAGTAGTGTGCAGTTTTGTTTGTTCTTCTTGTTGAGAAATTGTGAAACGAAAAGTATAATGAAAAGAAAGGAAGATTGAGTAAGGGTGAGGGTGAATTGAGAATGAGGCGGAGAAGAGAAGTTCAGGGAAGGTTGAAACAGGGTGGACGGCGGCGCTGATGAGAGGGAAGATAGTCTAGGGTTTTCTTTCTGTTCTGAGAGTGAAGCAAGGAAGACGAAGAGAAGATTGGGCCAGGCCCAATCACAATTTTTTGACACACTCACCCTCCCATTTTTTTTTGGCTGGCTGAGACTGGGCTGGGCCCAGTGAAATCTGCTTGCCAGTACACTACCATTTCACAACGCACCCCCCTCTGAGTTCTTGGGGAGACTTGGGCTGGGCCCAGATTATTTGTTTTTTTATTTTTTTATTTTTTTCTGTTATCCCCCTATTGACCAGTTACACCCCCCAGCCCCATTTTCTTGTATTTTTTTTTTTATTATTCTTTTAAAAACTTGGAAAAATAGAAAAGAAGTGGAAAAAAATATATTGTGAAAAGAAAAAAGGAAAAGAAAGGAAAAGAAAATATGTTTGAAAATAGAAAAAGAATATGAGAAAAGAAATATTGTTAAAAATAAATAGAAAGAAAATGTTGAGAAAAATAGTGAGAAAATATATAAAGAAAAATGGAAAAAAAAATATTGTGAAAAAAAATAGAGAAAATATTGTGAGAAAAAAATATGAAAAAATATGTTAAAGAGAAAAGGAGAAAAAAGAGAAAAAATATTAAAGTGTCGATTTAATATTTTTTAGAGTTCATTTTCTTTTAGGTATTTTCATAGACCTTATTTTACGACTTTTAGGATAGCTTAGAAGCCCATTTGTTAGGGGGCTATTTTCATTCGATTTTTCATGATAGAATAGGATAGCGTTTCCTAGGAGATTTATTTCAGTATTCAACTCATTGTAATCATTTTTCAGAGATGAATAAAACGAGATTTGAGCTGTGGTCCCGTAGTAGCCGAACTACAGCTGCTCTGATTCTTCGTACCAGACGAAGATATGTAGGCATAGGATGCGATATCCTAGCGAGCACACTAACGACTAACTTTTGTTCTCTCGCGGCTGTGCGATCGAGACTTTCCCGCTGACGACTAATTGATACCCTTTTTCTCTCTTGCCCAAGTGCATTTGAGACTCAGCCATAGTTTTGACCATAGGTTCCCGACCCTGTGAAACCAGTTGTTTTTCTCACTGTTGTGTGAGAATGTGTGATTAGCCGTAGTTAGTCTGAACTACGTAAAGCTCTGATCTTCCATCCAGTGGAAGTACGTAGGCACAAGACGCGAGGTCTTGGCGAGCCAATTTTCCCCGTAGTCCCGAACTACGTTGACTCTGACTTTCTCTCTCGAGAATACGTAGGCATAGAGTGCGACGCTCTATCGAGTCATTTCCCTTCCGTTTAGATTTAGCAGCCGTAGATAGATTGTTTTGCATCCAGTAGACAACCCAAGCAAGCGTGGATCCCGTCGAGTACGACGGACGTGAGGGGTGCTAATACCTTCCCCTTGCGTAACCGACTCCCGAACCCAGGCTATGGTTGCGATGACCATACCTTTTCCCCGTTTTTTGCGAGGTTTACTTCGAGCGTTTCCTTTCCCGCTCTGAGGGATAAATAACGCACGGTGGCGACTCTTCTGTCAGCCGGCGCCGATTTTCGCAGTAGCGACAATCGGCTCTTTCTCTTACTCCCCGAAGATTCCCCCTCAACAACTTTGTTCTTACCCCTGGCAAGCCTCTCTGCTTCAACCTCAGGTGAAGTGAAAATCCTCTCGCTCCGGGTTATACCTCCCGCTCCTACTACGTTGTCTACGGACCCCGCTGGCGGATCATTCAAGTCAATCTTTTCCCCATTACAATACACTTCAGCACCATAACACCACGGGACTGCCTTTGTGCTTTCATAAGGGACTGGCTTAGCCTTGGTGATAGTAATGGTCGGCCTTTTCGATGATGCCGAAATTGTCACTGATTTGAACGGAATGGTGATCGTAGCAACCTCCCTGCGCTCTTCTTCAGATTCTGCCTCGACAGACTTCTCTCGCCCCACAGACCTGTCGAACTGCAGGATTCCTTCATCAATCAAACCTTGAACTCCCCTTTTCAACTTCTCACAGCCCTCAGGTTGAACCAAACAGTCAACACATTCTTCACTGCAACCGGGATAAACACCTCCTTTCAATAAACGCTGCTTTACGTAACTCAAAGGGGTTTTCAGCTTGCTCACTTCCGTCACTAAGTTCAACCCATCATCAATTAGGATTGCATTGGCCCCAGCCCCACCATGCTTGGGCATTGGCTGCTGCGTGATATTGGGACCGTCCTTCCCGAAGTTAATAGCCGTACTATCAAGCAAATCCTGTACTTTATGCTTGAAAGCTAGGCAATTTTCAATATTGTGCCCTGGTGCACCCGAATGGAAGTCACAGTGTTCATTAACATCATATCCGACTGGTGGCTGGCCAGTTGGTGGTGCTAAGGTCCTCTTCTCGACTAGCTGCAGTTTCAACAAAGTTTGAAGGAGTTCTACATATGACACCGGCGGTACCTCGAATACTCTCCTCGGTCGTGGGTTCTGAAGTCTGCGCTGATTATTGTTAGGCTGCTGCGGTGGTTGTTGTCTCTGCTGCTGAGAAGGCCCTGGAATGGTTACGCTTGCAACTTGCGACTGCTGACGCCAGTTCTGACCTTTATTCCTTCGTCGAGCACTGTATACAACGTTGGTATCACCCTACCTTTTACCACTAAACGTCTTCTTATTACCCCCTGCGGAACTGGACTCACCCGCCTGAATTTTACCAATCTTCACTCCGTTTTCAATGCGCTCCCCCATCAAGATCAACTCAGAGAAAGTACTCATCGAAAAATTTAGCAACCGGTCATAGTACATTCCAGAAAAAGTTCCTATGAACATATCCATCATTTCACGCTCCACCATAGGAGGGTGTACCCTAGCAGCCAAATCTCGCCATCTCTGGGCGTATTCCTTAAAGCTCTCGCTAGACTTTTGAGACATGCTTTGCAGCTGGACTCGGTTGGGGCGAGATCACTATTATATTGATAATGTCGAACAAAAGCTTCTGCCAGCTCTTTCCAACTCCTGATCTGAGTAGGCTCCAAGCTCATGTACCACTCCAGTGATGGCCCTGACAGGCTATCCTGGAAGAAATGCATTAGCATCTTTTCATCCTCAGAATACGCATACATACGCCTGTAAAACACGTGTACATGCATCCTAGGGCATGTATCCCCTTTGTACTTATCAAATGACGACGCTTTGAATTTCAGCGGGACCCTCAACCCTGGGACTAACCCCATATTTGACATATCCAGCCCAAGAGCATTTTGGCTGGCCAATCCGTTCACTTTCTCTTCTAGCAATCTCATCTGATGGTTGTCATCCCTAGCCCTTTCATAACCCTTGTTCTAACCAGAGAACACATCCTCCTGACGATCCTCCCAGCGAGGTACCGTATCATATCCAACATAATCTGCATCACGGCCCGGACCCGTTTGGAAGTACCTGGGGTCATACCCAAGATTACCCATCTCTTGAGCGTTGTATGCGCCAGTTCCATATCCAAGATTACCATAGCCACCAAACCCAGCCTTGGCGCCAGCAATGCTGCCATACCCCATATTCACACCATTGAAGCCCTGGTTACCATTAATACCATTCATTCCGACATTCTCAACGCCCCCATTGAAGCCCTGGTTAACATTACCCACAAATACCCCAGTAGTATCTGCATTGGCATTCATATTACCGGTGTTCCCACCTCCACCTACAGGACCAGTTTCTCCAGCATTCAAACCGGTTACGGGAATAGCATCAGCACTTGGACGATTCTCAATTCGGGGAGAAGCAGCAATGTTTTCACCATGCGGTGTCCCGTTGTTTTCAGCCCGTGCGACTATCGGTTGAACCAGATTCTGCAGCTGCTCTTGTCCTTTGGCGATGGTCTCCATGGTTTGCATGAGCAGGGCCATCCTGTCACGCAGCTCTTGCATTTCACTCTGCACGTTGTCCATGATCTTCTTCTGGTTAGTCCTTGTAGAGTAACGGTGGACCCGCTTTTCTGCAATCCTGAAAATACCTGGAATGGATGCAGGAGATAAGATACACGAATCACAAACCTGTAATGCAAATATGAGTATGTATGCAAAGTGCAATATGTGTCTGTGCATTAGGGATTATCATTCCCCGATTCTAGTGTGAATGTGCCAGTGCCGTGACAGTGCTAGCAATATGGTGATTGGAGCCGAATCATAGAAAACCTCGTATATTGCAGAGAAATCCAAGAATACAATATCACTGAGTGTACAATAAGAAGGCATGACCTCAACCAACAATCCTGGTGATGGTCAGCACGAATGCCAATAAAGCAACACATTAATATATGAAATGGTCAAGTACACTCATGAGCCTGGTACTCTTCTAGTAACTTCTTAGTCTCTGGATGACTTGGTCGGGTAAGCAGCCCCTCAACAAGTTGATTTCTTCGTTTGAGAACACGTCGCACGTCACCAGTGGTTTCCTCCCATGCCCCTTCTCCGAAGCGATCCTCTAGCTTCCGCTTCTGAGACACAGCTTCGTTCCTGCCTTCGATGGCCTTGTTCAATGCATTCTGGAGACTATATCTGGCCATTACCTCCTCTTCATGCTTCTTAATGCTAGCCTTCAACTGCTCTTCAAGTTCAGAAATTTGCTGCTTCAATTTATCTTCCCTCTTTTTGTTGTTGGTTAGCGTAGCATTCCACGTCTTATTACAAGAAGAGATTTCTCGGTGAGCGGCGTCGAGTGCTTTCTTTTTGGACTCCAACATGTCATGAGAGCTTCTGAACTCTTGACCCAGACGTTCGCGCTTCTTTTTCTCTTCAGTCAACTCAGCGCCTAGCCTGTTTACTAGTTCGATCTGCTGTTGGAAAGAATGCACAACCTTGTTCTTCTCACTGCGCACCTGAGCCAATTCCTTTTCTAGCCCTTCATTGATCTTCATCAAGGCTTCCTTTTCTTTTACAACTCGCTCGTAGACCTCCCTGGTGACAGTGGTCGGTTTTTCCACCGGAATATGAACAGGGACCGGCGCAGCTGGAAATGGCATCAGTAACTGTCTTGCTCTCTCCTGGATCCAAACTTTGTAGGGGGTATAAGCCTGACAATCATTCTTCCCCAACAGTGGTTTCCCTCTTCTGTTAATACGCATCCAGGCATGCCGAAGCTTGGCTAGTAACTCTCCATTCAAATCACCGGTGAAGTACAGAGATTCCTGTACTTCTTCCTCCTAAGGCGGGTTCTTCACCGCATATCCAAACTGGCGAACAAACAGAGATGGGTTGTAATTGATACACCCTTTTCTCCCTATCAACGGAACATTAGGATACCCAGAACAACTGAAAATAAGCTCGGACCCCAACAAGTCTCGGTCAAACCACTCAATGTCTTCAGAAGATAGCCTCATCATGCGCTCTGGCCAGTCAGCGGTAGTTGCACTATCCACAAAAGGTCCCTTTAGGGGAAGATGGCTCTTAAACCACATGTACAGCAAAGGCACGCAACAAGAGACGTTCTTGCCTCTCCTGTTCTCATTTTTGTAGTGCATCGAATGGTAAAAGTCCCCGATCAATGTGGGTACCGGGTTGCCAGCAGCAAACAAATGAAATGCATCCATGTCCACAAAATTTGGGAAATTGGGAAACAACACTATCCCATAAATGCATAGAGCCAAAACAGCGTTGAAGACTACCCAACATCCATTCTTGGCGTATTCTTGAGCCTTACCAACCAGAAACTGGAGAGAGAAGCCTGGAACCCCTCGCCAAGAAGTCATCAATAGCTCAGCAACATTCATGTGCAAGGCCTTAGCCAAATCCTCCAACTTGAGCTCAGCGGTAGAGTGAATAAAAGGAACTGCATTCTGTACCGGCAGCTCAGTAAACTCTACATACTCCTCCATGGTGGGCCCCAAGATAAAATCAGCAAACGTGAAACATCTCAAAGCAGGGTCGTAGAATTGCATCAGTGTATACAACCCATTCAGTTCATCATCAGTTGATTTGCGAACCAAACTCAACAGCCGTCCGTAACTCTGTCTGAAGCTTCTACGGACATCCTCATCAGCAAGAGAAATAAGACCCAGGAGGGGCATAATATCAGGGATAGATAGCTTATAGGCAACTGTCATCCTCAACCCAGCCATGATCAATACTCCGAAGTCCGGACACTAGAACCAGGGAATATGCAAATGCATCTGCAGCACAGACACACGTTAATGGGATGCAATGATAATGGTTATGCAAACAATGCAATGCAAGTAACATGCAACAGGGACCAAGTGCCATAGCTGAGAAGCCTGAACCATATCAAAAGTCTCAGATAGACCCTCCAGAATTCCTCAAACCCTGGTCTCAGATAGACCCAACACAAGGCTCCAACATTGGTCTCAGATAGACCCCATAACATAACTCCAACTGGTCTCTGATAGACCTCATAACATAACTCCAACTGGTCTCTGATAGACCTCACAACTGCCCATAAATACTCAGGATCTCAGATCAAGAAATAACTGGTATCTGAAGGTCTAGTTACCTGCATAACCCCAAAACCCTCTCACAGGTAGGCGTCCTAGCAACTGACAAAGGTATGGCATCCTATGTGGTCGTCGGCGTCACAGACTTTCAGGGTTGATGATACGATTCCCAGAAGGAGTGGCATCATCAAATCCTGAAGAGGCCTCACTTAGCCAACTTCCAAATGATCGGTTCCCAGAGTCGACAATCCAACTAACCAGCAACCCGAGCCACCCAAAGGGCAGGACAGGAGGCCAACCAGAAGAACCTCGTCTGAGTGTGGATTTCGCGGGACACTAGGACATGCAAAGCACGTGCGCGCCCACTAATTTCCACTCTAATTCTAGGTGCACTCAAGCCCAGGTCCAACTTATCTCTCAATCATAGAACACCCGTCACACCCCAATACAGCAATAATAACAATAATATAATGCTGAAAGTAAATGACAGAAATATAAATCCATACAAAATCCTCGACGGGAAAACAAGCTCTAGGATTGACTTGCTCAAGGGACGTTGGATCCCAAATGCATAAGGAACTATCGCAGTCCTTAGCAGCCAGGGGACGTTGGATCCCCAACAGAGTCGCAAGCTGTCGCTACTGCGAAAATCGGCGCCGGCAATACAGAAGAGTCGCCACCGTGCGTTATTTATCCCAAAGGAGGGAAAGGAAACGCTCGAAGTAAACCTAATGCAAAGACGGGAAAAGGTATGGTCATCGCAACCAAAACCTGGATTCGGGAGTCGGTTACGCAAGGGGAAGGTATTAGCACCCCTCACGTCCGTCGTACTCGACGGGATCCACGCTTGCTTGGTTTGTACGGATTACACTTCTATCTAAACTAAAGGATGAGGTATGAAAACAAAAGAAAACATGACTCGGTAAAGCATCGCACTTTATGCCTACGTATTCCCGTCTGGAACGAGAAATCAGAGTCCACGTAGTTCGCCTAACTACGGGTGAAGATGGGTGAAGGTTGCTCGCTAGGATATCGCATCCTATGCCTACGTACTTCCACACAGCATGGAAGATCAGAGCAAACGTAGTTCGGGCTACGCACGACACAAGCTGTTCAAGTGTCTTTTATGAAAAATCTCACCTTAAACAAGGGTTTTCTTATTGCAAGAAGGTTTGTGTTTGTTCAAATCTTTTGACGGAAGAAATGAATTGATCTTGTTATAACCTTTATTAATGTTTTTCTGTTGTTTTGAAGAAAGAAGAGATGACACTCTAAAATCCTAGGGTTAAAAAGGGAATAAAATCTACCCTAATGTTATCATGCATGGGTTAAGGCCTAATGTCTATCATGCTCCTCTCTTGCGCAGAGAGAAACAGAGATCCTAAGGGATAAACGGAAACAGAAACAACAGATATATATACAATAAAGCAGTAAAATGCGTGGATGCAGCAATACAAACGAGGCAAGGGAGTCCCACTCAACCTCGAACCTAGAAAACAATAGGCAAAAGTGAACAGAATTCACTTTCAACCTAACAGGTTAAACACCAAGCAATACAGTCAGGGAAATTCAATCAATACAAAGAGAATTATCAACAGCAAAAGCTAAACAGCAAAGCAGTCTTCATCAACAGGCTTCAAGTCATCTTCAACCATCTACAGGCCTCAAGCAAGCATCAGTCTTCATCTTCACAGCCCCCAAGCAAAGTCTTTGTCTTTAATATCCCAATGGCTTTTCTTCAAGTCCTAATCTCCCAGCTGAGGAACCAATCACAAGAATGAACTGGGTGTTAAGCAATTAGTTGACCACCAAAGGTGGCAAACAGACTGCTAACAACACATAGAATATTTCTCTCAAGAGTTCTATCTCTTAGACACTATCAACAAGCCTTCCAAAGGAAGGGGGTGAATGTCTTAGAGAGACTCTGTATCATAGAGAGGGATGGAGGCAAACAAGACCTTCCAAGTTTGTGAATCAAGTTTTCTACTCTAGAGCTCTGCCTAACTCCTAGATCCTATAACCTTCACCAGCTAGCAGCAAGAGATACTCCTCATCAACTCTGGAAGTTGGTCTTCATTCTCTTTGATCTTCAAATGGGCTTCATCAACACAGTCTTCAGCTCAAACCCCAAGCCCCAAACAAGCCCAATACCCCACACAGTCAAATAATAACCCTAAAGAGGGCACACCACACAGTCAATCAAATACAAGCAATATACTAATAGTAATAGGGGAAGCCTAATATTTTCTAAGGGATCTATTATCTACCCATAACCCCTATAGTCCCATACCCCAAAATCAAATTAAAATTCCTCAAAGAAATGATCTATCTCACCTATGTTCACTTAAAACCCTAATTTTAACCACTCTAATCTCACCTAATCAAATCATCTAAAAATTAATCCTAAAATTATGAATTAAATCCTATGAGGAAGCTAAAGTCCTAAGTTAATCACCCTAAAAAGAATGGATCCTAAATCTAAGGGGAGCTAATTGAACTAAAATCAACAAAATTATGTATTAACCTAAACTCATTAAAAAGATATTTAAAAGGAAAAATGCACAAAAAATACTAAAACAAAAAAAATGCTATTTTTATTACACATTATTTTTCTTAACAGAATTATAAACCTAATGCAAAAACAAGAACTAAAAAATACCAATTTTCTGATTTTATATGATTTTTTAAAGATGCTAAAAATATAAAAGAAAAATAAAATCAAAGAAATGAATTAAATGGGGAGGGGGGTGTCAAAATTAACTGCGCCTAGTTATATTTCTGGATGGTGCCAAAAGTTTGGATTGAAACCAACCCTAGAGTGAAACCCGATAGCTAGAAGTTCATGGTATACCAAACTGCACTCAGTGATGGACCTTCATTATCCTTGCAGATTCTTGTACTAAACTACTCCTTACCTCTCCCTGGTTATCCTAAGCTAACATACTAAGATTAACCCTCACTAACCTAAGATTTCTGGATCATCAAAGTTTCAACACCATATTCTCAAACTCCATGAATGACACTCAAACTCTCTGGGTATCATTATCTACCTATCCCTAACAACTCTAACCTAACAAACAAAGCTAACAATGCATAATTAGTGGTGTAGAGATCAAAATGCAAACCTGCAATTCTTGTTGGAACAGATGAGAATTGGCTCGATTCAGTGCTTGCAATCTTTCACAAATGCTCCTCAGATGGTGATCTTGTTTCTGTTTGCAAAAAGTTGGAAGAAGAATGCTTCTAATGTGAGATTCGAATCTGGTTTGCTTCTTGAAACTTCAAACCCTAGCTCTTCAATCTTCCATGAATGATCCTCTGAATCAACTTGTATGTACTCAATAATGCCAATGGATCGTGGATGGAGAAGAAGAATGAACAGAATTGATGCTGAATATGGAGTTTCACTCTTTCTTACAATTGAAGCAACAATGAAATTCTCACTTTTCTCTCTCTCTTTTCACCAACCCTTTCCACCAATGATCCCAATTCATTATATAGATGATGATGGAAATGCCTAGAAGTTTCTGGAACAGTCTAGGAGAGTGTGGAATTTATCATGTCATGATATGATCCTTTATCTCATCTCATATAATATCTCATGTCAAAATCCCTTGCAGCCCTTCAATTACACTTGAATTTCTCCTTGCATGAGTTATTAGGAGTTTAGGAGTGGATACATACCCTGAATTTTGCCTCATGCTAAGTTTTGCATGGTTGCCTTATTATGCAAGTAATGGATTTACAAAGCAACCCCATTTTTAAAGCCTCAAACCAAAATTGTGGCTGAACCAAAGTCTTTAAAATGTTGTTTAGAAACAATTTAGTATATTACATGACCCATTTTGGATTTGTAGATTGCCCAAACCAATTTTCCATTTGAACTTTTTCAAGTTATATGCCATTTTTAAGTCATTTTCACCAACTTTTATCAATTTGAGTTCTATGCATTTCTAAACTTCCATGACCTCTTTTCTAGACTTAAAATTCCATTTTGAGCAACTTTGATGTTGTGAAGTTTTTCATTTGAAGCTTCCTTGTATGAGTTTTAGGCATAGGCTAAGAATGACCTGTAATTCTCAAATGACCAAAATACCCTTTGCTTTCCAAAGACATAAGTAGAGCCCCACAAATCATATGAAGGTATACCATACCTTCCTAGAAAGCTAAGACAATGAGGAACAACTCTCATGTTGGCCAGAAATCCATTTGAAATCTCCTTGAAGGTCAAAAATTGCTTGGAAGACAGACAACTTTCACAGACAAATTTCAGTGCCCTCAGATGACCTGAGTAGTCTTGAATATGAATGAAACCCTTGAATATGCCTCTTGAGATAAGAATAGCACTTGATCCCCTGATTAAGATAGCTTTCTTATGCTATGCAATGCAGATGAATACACTATGTACATGATGCCAATGCAAATGATTATGCAATTGAAACATAAACCTAGGTTAGAAAAGGCTGGGCAAATTTTGGGGTGCAACACATAGTGTGCCATTGAGTATTGTGTCGGATAGAGATCCGAGGTTCACTTCTGTATTTTGGAAGCGTTTGCAGGAAGCTTTGGATACCGAGTTAAAGTTGAGTTCAGCCTATCATCCGCAGACGGATAGACAGTTAGAGAGGACTATTCAGACTTTAGAGGATTTGTTGTGGGCTTGTGTATTGGAAAAAGGTGGTACGTGGGATACTCATTTGCCATTGGTAGAGTTCACGTACAACAACAGTTACCATTCCAGTATCGGGATGGCACCGTTTGAGACTTTTTATGGTAGGAGGTGTAGAACTCCTCTGTGTTGGTATGAGTCGGGTGAGAATGTTGTGTTGGGACCAGAGTTGGTGCAGCAGACTACTGAGACAGTGCAGATGATTCGTGAGAAGATGAAAGCATCTCAGGATCGACAGAATAGTTATTATGATAATCGAAGGAAAGAGTTGGAATTCAGTGAGGGTGACCATGTATTTTTGAGGGTTAACCCAGTGACTGGTGTAGGACATGCATTGAAGTCCAAGAAGTTGGATCCGAAGTTTATCGGGTCGTATCAGATTTTGCAGAGGATTGATGTTATGGCTTATAGGGTGGCGTTGCCACCGGAACTTTCGAACTTGCATGACGTGTTTCATGTGTCGCAACTTCGGAAGTATGTACCATATCCGTCTCATGTGATTCAGAGAGATGAAGTCCAAGTTAGAGAGAATCTAACTGTGGAGACGTTGCTGTTGAGAATCGAGGATCGCAAGATGAAGCGACTCAGAGGAAAAGAGATACCTTTGGTGAGAGTGGCTTGGGGAGGTTCTGCAGGAGGCAGTGTGACCTGGGAATTGGAAAGCAGGATGCGAGAAGCATATCCAGAGTTGTTTCCATCAGGTATTTTCGAGGACGAAAATAATTAAAGTGGGGGAGAGTTGTAACGCCCATTTTAATTATTTTTAGTTTCGGTGTTATTTTTATCCGTTGACGTGTTTGTGTGGAATTATTTGAGAACCAAGGATCATAATATTAATATATAGCAATAATAGTGTGATAATTAATAGTAATGTTAATATTATTATTAATTATTATTATTATTGTTACTAATATTAATATATGAGTAAAATATTAATATTGGAAACTATTTGGAATAAAAAGTGATTTTTGGGGTATTAAGGGTAGTGTTGGCATTTTTGAAAAATAGAACAAGAGAAGAACACGCACGAAGGAGAGGAACGGAAGAGGAGCCTGATCACGGTAGAATCAAGAGCAGAAGAGTGAGCAAGAAGGATTTTCGTATGGATTGTGAAGCTTCATCATCATCAGAAGTGCATTCGAGGTAAGGGGGGAATGATCAGTAAAATTGGTATTTGCATGAGTAATTGGTAGAAAGGGGAAATTCCCTAATCCCCATGATTGATGATGAATTGATATTGTTGCATGTTGTTAATTCTGTTATGAGTGTGATCAATGTGTTAGAAGTTGTTGCATGCGTTGTTCGGATGAATTTGGAGTTTTGGTAGATTAACGTTTTAAGTCGAAGTTGGTCCGAACAGTAAGACTAGGTTTTTATCAGGTGGAATTCGGTATAGATTTTGTAGTGAAGTTAGATTATGTTGGTTAGTCGTGTTAGCAGCTGATTTTTGGTAAAATCGGGTGAAATTGGGGAAGGTTGTTGTTTCTGATGTGTGGGATTTTTCTGAGAATGCAGGTATTCGCTGGGCGAATGAGGGGGGCGAGGCTTCGCCAGGAGAACTGGGCAGCGAATGCTGCCAGTAGCCTCTGTTTGGATTCGCTAGGGGTTTCGCCAGGCGAATGGCCAGCGAGTGTTCCCTGCGGGGCTTCGCCAGGCGAATGCGCCAGCGAGCCTGACAGCAGGGTCTGTTTTGCTGCTGTTCTGTGTTGATTTCATTGTGGTTTTGGACCCTTGTTGGTCATGTTTGGTGATGAGCTTATTAGTGGGCTGTGGTGAGTGTATGTATGGTGTAGAAACGTGATTCCGTGATATCCGTGTGATTTTGATAATTGAATTTGTGTATGTTATGATGTATGACTATGGTGATGGTGAGACATATCTGATATATGATAAATTGTGATCAGTAGGATCGATACGTGTTATATACGTTGCGTTTATATGCTGTTGTGATAATTGGATCAGTAGGATCGTGTGTGCCGTGAGTGCTGTGTTGTTATGCATGGTGTAACACCCTTTATACCCCAACACATAATAAGGCAAAATAACACGTGAATCAGAGTGAATAAATAAATCTCATTAAAAATTCCACGAAAGGGCGAACATTTCTCAAAGTCAACAAAACACGTCACTGCTCCGTAACATACAGGTTTTCTCAAATTACATCAAAACATCATAAAGAGCGGAACTCAAAACATAAATCAAAGTTTCCTAAAAAGGTAAATTAAATCAAAATGACTTCAACGGTATAAAATCAACTCAAGGAATCCAACCCGATGTTACATATCAGAACAAGACCCTCTAGGCTGACCAAAAGGCTAAAACACTCAAAAACATCAAAAGTACTCCTCTACGGCGTCCACAGCTAAACTGCATCATCTGCATGTTACCCACGTGGAGGTAACATTCACACAGGCAGGGTGAGTAAAACAAATCATAATAATCAATGTATAACAATTAATGCATAAACGACGTCATATTTATATTCAACACATTGATACCCTTTTAAAATACGCCTCGAAGGCACAACTTCATAATTCACACAGAAGAACTCATGAATGCAATATGCAACACAACCCAATGCATGTGGTACCAATCATCACAGCTCGATGGACACTAGGCCATCAACCCTCCATATATCCCCATCAATAGGACCAGAGCATGTCACAACACTTCACATCCACACAATAGGATTGAAGTCATAATAATCGAGGTCCTGAACCGAAGTCCGGATGCAAATGAATGTATGTTGCACACGTCACAATAATAATCCTCATAATACAGCATATGGTGCATCATCATTCATCATATTATCACATAATTCATCATTCATCATGTTATCACAGAGTTCATCATTCCTCATATTATTTCATCATATTAATTCAATCAATACATCATAGAAACCATCATAGCATCGTGTACATATCACCCAAAACCCACTGCCATATTCCCAGTAATTCATCACTAAAATCCCAGAATCAAACACCAAGGCATCGCTGCACAAGGATCACATTTCGCGAACTCTGCTACATTCACTGACTGCTCGCTAGGCGAGTCCCTAGCGAATGCTCGCTGACTGTTCGTTAGGCGAGTCTCTAGTGAATGCTGCGATGACAGCAAAAACCTGCTACGGTCAGAACTGTTTTCTGCCCAAATTCTCATAGGAGTAAACTTCCCAATGCTCCTAAAACATCATCAAGTCATCCCTAAGGTCATACGGCAATAACTGTACTCTATCTCTGGTTTATTAGGTTAAATTGGCGACATTTGCAACACCTAAAACACTATTTTTCCCAATTTACTCTGAGTACATCAGGGTTACTCATATTAAACCTCGATATTCCTACAAGGTCAGAACATCACAGTCTCAAAGGTTTGGCCACAAGGCCGAAGGTTTCCCTTCTCATATTAATATTCATCGATACATACCATCGATCATAATCTCAGAGTCGTATTATCAGTTTCCCTAATTTTTCCCACAAGTAACCCAAATTATCCCAAAGTTTAATCTCACCATACACATCGACAGATACACATAGAAAACTATGAAAGGTAATACTCCCCATAGCTTAGTCGAATCTGCAGCTTTTCACGATCACTTGGGATTTCTACTTCCGACCTTTCTTCAGAGCTCTGGCCACAATTCCACGGTTAACACAAAAATGAACTTCCTTTTCCTTTCAGAACTCAGTTTTGTCAAACCTAGCTTTGGGCCTTACACATTGGCCTTTTCCCTCATTACCCTTACTAACTCTTCATAATACCCATTTTTACCCTTATTCTCCTTATTTTCATTTTAATTAACAATAATACTAATAAATTAATATTATATGCTATTAATCAAAATAAACACTCCAAAATGCACATTATTTCCAATACTTCATTAATCAACTCAAAATCACTGAAATTGAACATTCTTAATTAAATACTTAATTAAAATATTCCGATTAAATTCGGGGTGTTACAACTCTCCCACACTTAAAAGAATTTTCGTCCTCGAAAATTACCTCAAGAAAATAGAGTCGGATACGACTCCTTCATCTGCTTTTCACGTTCCCAAGTCCAACTTTCTCCAGCTGGTCCTCCCCAAACTACCTTCCCTAAGGCAATCTCTTTACCTCGCAGCTGCTTTACTTCTCGTTCGTCAATTCGAACAAGTAACGCCTCAACAGTCAAATCATCTCGCACTTGTACATCATCCATCTGAATCACATGCGATGGATCTGGAATGTACTTCCTCAAACTGCGATACATGAAACACATCATGCAAGTTCACAAGTGATGGCGGTAAAGCAATCTGATAGGCTACTTCCCCCACCCTCTGCGAAATCTGGTACGGACCAACAAAACATGATGTGAGCTTTCGAGACTTCAAAGCTCGACCAACACTAGTTACTGGCGTAACTCTCAAAAACACGTGATCCCCCTCTTGGAATTCAAGTGCTTTCCTCCTCTTATCATGGTAAATCTTCTGACGACACTGCGACGCTTTCATCCTTTCACAGATCATCTTGATCTTTTCAGTCGTCTCTTGCACAATTTCAGGTCCGAGCACAGCACTCTCGCCTGATTCATACCAACACAAAGGAGTCCTACACCTCCTACCATACAAAGCCTCATACGGTGCCATTCCGATACTCGAACGGTAACTATTATTGTAGGTAAACTCGATCAACGGAAAATAACTATCCCACGATCCACCTTGATCCAAAACACAGGCTCTCAACAAATCTTCTAAAGACTGGGTAGTTCTCTCTGTCTGTCCATCCGTCTGCGGATGATAGGCAGAACTCAACCTCAACTTAGTGCCCAAATCCGTCTGCAAACTCTCCCAAAACCTCGATGTAAATCTCGGATCTCTATCCGACACAATACTCGACGGAACACCATGTAACTTCACAATCTGCTCAATGTACAATCCGACAAGTGCACAGTCTATCGCGTAGTAATAATAGATATCGATCCCGAGAACATAGTAACTCCCGAGAACACTAGTTTGATTACGAGTCCCTGTGGGATCGATATCTATTATTACTACGCGATAGACTGTGCACTTGCAGTTAGTTGTATTAGACATAGAAAGTCGCGATCAGTTACCATCCGGGTAAGGCTAATGTTGTGGCTGACGCGTTGAGTAGAAAGTCCTTGCATATGTCGATGCTTATGGTTCGAGAGTTGGAACTAATTGAGCAATTCAGAGATATGAGTTTAATTTGTGAAGAGACTACTAACAGTGTGAAATTGGGTATGTTGAAGTTGACTAGCGGTATCCTTCAGGAGATCAGGGAATGTCAGAAGTCTGATTTGAACTTGGTGGATTGTCTCACGTTAATTAATCAAGGTAACAGAGGTGATTTTCGGATTGATGAGAATGGTGTGATGAGGTTCAGAGATAGAGTGTGTGTTCCCGATGTGCCAGAAATCAAGAAGAGTATTCTTGAAGAAGGTCACAGAAGCGGGTTGAGTATTCATCCTGGTGCCACAAAGATGTATCAAGACTTGAAGAGGTTATTTCTATGTCTAATACAACTAACTGCAAGTGCACAGTCTATCGCGTAGTAATAATAGATATCGATCCCACAGGGACTCGTAATCAAACTAGTGTTCTCGGGAGTTACTATGTTTAACTAGGTAGAATATGTTTAAGGGAATAAGATTGTCACTAAAAGGGGAACTAAGATTACTATTGGTTATAATTAATTGAATCGATACGTAGTAATTGTGTTCTTCAGGGATTTGATGAATTACCGGTGTATGAAATAGTTTTCACAGTTTATTTAAGCAGAAAATGGAGATTTGAAGACTCTCGTCTCACGATGGTTATTGACGCTAATCATAATCCTAAGGGCCAAACGTACACTTTCGTATCCCGTTCGGGGTTAAAATTATTTTTTGGAAATCTCTAAGTTCTAATTCGTTTTAAAGTGCTTTCGCTGTGTCGCTACTGCGAAAATCGGCGCCGGCTGAACAGAAGAGTCGCCACCGTGCGTTATTTATCCCACGGGAGGGAAAGGAAACGCTCAGAGTAAACCTCGCGCAACACGGGAAAGGTATGGTCGTCGCAACCAAAACCTGGATTCGGGAGTCGGTTACGCAAGGGGAAGGTATTAGCACCCCTCACGTCCGTCGTACTCGACGGGATCCACGCTTGTTTTCGGGTATGGATTGTTATTCTATCTACTCTACAGGTCAAGGGTTAAAAGAGAATAAAATGAAAGTAAAATGACTCGGCAAAGTATCGCACTTTATGCCTACGTATTCCCGCCTGGAACGAGAAATCAGAGTCAACGTAGTTCGCCTACCTACGGGAAAGGAGGGGAAGGTTGCTCGCTAGGATATCGCATCCTATGCCTACGTACTTTCATACAGCATGAAAGATCAGAGCAAACGTAGTTCGGGCCACGGAAGGCACAAGTCTGTCCTTGATTGATTTTATTCCTTCTGAAAAAGGTTTTTCTGATTAACAGTCCCGGCGGACAAAAATGACGTCTTTGATGAGTTCACATTCTTTTACGGAAGAAGTGTCTTTTATTGTGTTTGAAATCTTTATGTGTTTTTCTGTTTGTTTTGAGAAAGAAGAGACAGAACTCTAACCTACGGTTGCGGGGGGAATCAAACTAACCTAATGTTATCATGCATGGGTTAAGACCTAGTGTCTATCATGCTCCTCTCTTGCACAGAGAGAAACAGAGATCCTACGGGATAAGCGGAAACAGAAACAATATTAGATATAATAAAGCAGTAAAATGCATGGATGCAACAGTACAAGCGAGGCAAGGGAGTCCCACTCAACCTCGAACCTGGAAAACAATAGGCAAAAGTGAACAGGCTTCACTTTCAACCCAGCAGGGTAAACAACACACAATACAGTCAGGAAAACCAATCAATACATCAAGAAATGAAATACAGCAAAAATAAACAGCATCAGCAGCTCTGAATCAACATCTGGCTTCAAGTAATCTCCAATCAGTTACAGGCTTCAGCAAGCATCAATCTCCATCTTCATGACCTTCAGGCAAGGGTTTTGATCATCAGTCTTCTATCTGCAATGGCTTTTCTTCAAGCTCAGGCTCCAGGATGAACATCAGCCAACCAGATGAAGTGAATGAATGTTAGACAGTTAATTACCTACCAAGGGTGGTTCATCAACTGTTAACATTAAACAGAAAGTTTCCTCTCAAAAGTTCTATCTTTCAAATATATTCACTGATCCTTCCAAAGGAAGGAGGTGGATATTTGAAAGAGACTTTGAATCATAGAGAAAGGATGGATGCAGACAAGGCATTCCATGTTTGAGAAACAAGCTTTCTAATCTAGAGCTCTGCCTAGCTCCTAAACCCTAGTCTCCTCAGCAGCTGCTAGCAATAACCTCCTATTCAACTCTGGCAGTTGATCTTCAATCTCTGGATCTCCAATGGTCTTCATCACCTCAAGTCTTCAGCTCTCCCAAGTTCCCAGACAATCCCAATACCCAAGCAAGCAAGCACTAATCCCCAGAGGGCACACCACACCAGTCAATCAGACATACACAGAGTATTAATAGCAGTAGGGGAGTCCTGACTTTTCTCTAAGGGATCTAATAACTACCCATAGCCCCTATAGTCCCATAACTAATCTAGCTAAACCCTAAGTCCTAAGGGAAATGAATTGATTCTCCTAAGTCATCACCTAAAACCCTAGTTTGTTCATGTTGTTCAAGCCTACATTAAGCACCTAAAATTAATTTCTAAAAATGGGAACTAAATTGTTTCTACAAGTTCAATATCTCATCTAAACAACCTAAAAAGAATGAACAAAAAATATTAAAGCATCTAATAGAACAAAAATTAACAAAATCATGCATGAAATGAAACTATTTAAAATGTCATTTATTTAGAAAATATGGGAAAAATATCAAATAAAAAATAAAATGCAATTTTATTTAATGACAATTTTCTACACAGAACCAAGAAAATATAGAAAAAACAACCACTAAAAAAAAGTTAATTTCCTATTTTATATGGTTTTTTAAAGTTGGTAAAAATTAAAGTGAATTAAAAAACTAAATCAATTAAAATGAGAGGGAGGGGGTACTAATAGCAGATGCGCTCAGTTGCAATCAGGATGGGCCAGCAATGGTGGGGTGCGCGTAGCGAGTTTGTATTAAGCCCATAACAAGTCAGAATTAATGAAAATAAAAGAAAAAAGTAAGAGGAAGCAGGGGGTGTATTCAGTAGGATTTTCACGTGCAATTCACAATGGGCTCAGTACTGGGGGGTGGGGATATCATTAAAACACTTAGGCCCGCCCGTTTCATTAAATGAAACGGTGCGTTTAGGGCACCTCTCTCAACTCCCTCCAAAACTCAGAATTGAACTCCAGCCACACGATGGGCTCTTTGGTCCACGGTCCAACAAGCAATGGACAATCATGATTGCTTCTTCTTCCTCCTTGTGTTCATGAAGCTAGGGTTTCCACCATGGATACACATGCACGAATACACTTCCATCAATCTGTTCTCTCTCCATAGTCCATGGATCAACACGATATAAACATGAAAAACGCTCCAATTTTCTTCCTCTACAAGACTATGGTGGTAGTTGTTTTGAAACTCAACATAACTCTCAACCCGATAGCAATAAACTCTGGCCACCATGAAAATACTCTGGTATGCATCATCAAGATTCTCACTCAAACCTGTACTAATCTACTCTATGCCTAATGGTGATTATTCTGATCTATCAAACTAACATTATAATGCACTCTACTACAAGTTCTAAGTCTAAAAAGTTTTGAGCACCTGTTAACAATTATCACTAAACAGCACCAAACTCATCCTAATCGTTCTACTAACAACCTAGATCACATCTAAACTAATAAAACCATGTAAATCTATCTATATCAAGCTATGGGAGAGAAATTGAACCTGGTGCGAAAGCTTGGAAATGGATGTTGAACTCGTGGATCTGAGGCTTCTAATGCTTGGATCTTGATCAACTAACTCAGTGCTTGATTCTGTTTGCAAAACCTTGATGATTCTTGCCTTGGATCTTGCTATCCACTTGAAATTGCAATTTGGATATTGATGATTATGGTGCTCGAAAATGGATCAATTTCAATCAGATCTTTGTTGATCTTTAGTCCATGATGATGATTGAATATGGTGGAATCAATATTGGTGATGATTGATGAAGATTTTGAGAAATTTGGATGAAATTGCAATGAGAAAGAATAGAGAGAATTTGTGAGATTTTTGCACAAATGAGGATTCAACCCTTGCTCAATTCTGATTTCATGAATATATAGTGCTCAAATGAATCTTCTAGAACCATCTTGCAACTTCCCTTGCATTCCAAATTGAATCCATTTTGGTTATGTTTCTTCAAATGCAAGTAACCATAAATAACTTTTCTTTTTCCTTCTAAACTCAAAAAAATGCTTGAACCATTGTCTTTGAAATGTCTTTTCCATTCAAAATGACCTATAATTTTGCATCATTTGACCAAGATATGAAAAATCTCATTTTTTAAGCCATTTTTCTTCATTAAATTCACCAATTTTGAAACCTTGTGCTATGAACTTCTCCAATCTCTCATGGTCACTTTTCTAGACTCAAAATGTCATTTGGAGCAAGTTTGATGTTGTAAGTTTTTCCATTTGAGGCCTCCTTGTATGAGTTTTGGACATAGGTTAAAATGACCTGTAATTCACAAATGACCAAAATACCCTTTGCTTGCCAAGACCATAAGTTGAGTTCCACACATCATATGAAGGCATGCTATACCATTCTAGAAAGCTAAGACAATGAGGAACAATTCTTATGTTGACCAAGAATTCATTTGAAATCTCCTTGAGGGGTGAAAATTGCTTGGAAGTCAAGTCACTTTCACAGACAAAATTTCAGATACCTCAGATGACCTGTAACTTGCAAGGACCATAACTCGAGTTCTATAAATCTCCTTGATGTCTTCCACCACTCAAATTAAAGGTCTTGAGATCCTCTACAAGTTTCATGTTGGCCAAGGATCCATTTGAAGCTAGCATTTTGACTTATCTTGCTTGGAAATTTGACCTAAACTAGGGGATTTTACACAGAAACCCTAATTTAGAAGCTCCTCTTCTCCTTGATTTCTCTTGAATTCTTCTTGGCATATCTCCATATCCTTCTTTATATGTCCAATGATGAACCCCACATCTCTCCACTAGACTTGAATGCCCCTTAAATCAGTCAATTGACCTAGGATTGACCTAGGGTTGACCCAGATGAAACCCTAGTTGACTGCCTTCAGCTATAGCTCTTGTGCTCTCATCAATGACTTGTCTCCTTCTTTAAATGACTTTCTAAGTCTCTCATAATGTATAGATACTCTCCATGCCTTCAACTCACAGCTCACAACCCTCTTGTTGACCCTCAGATACCCTCAGCTAGGAGATGGACTCAAGGCTTGATCTGCTGAACTCTTTGCTTTCAAATTCTTTCCTGATGACTTGAATGAGATTGAATTGGGATAATAACCTCTTGATAGGCTTCTAGAGATGAGAATAATGATTGGTCCCCCTGTTGTATGACTTGCTATGCTTATGCTATGCAGATGATTAGACTATGCACATGACTCTATATGCAAATGCTAATGACATTGAAACATAAACCAAGTGAATAAGGTTGGGCAAATTTTAGGGTGCAACAGCTGCCCCTATTCAAGCGACTTGGACCCGATTGGGTGAAGGGCCCGGAGCCTTCAGACATTCGCGGTACGAGACGGTTGAATACTAGGAACCCAGAAATTTGCCAACCGCAGAAATAAACTGCGCCCCTGCTTGGGGAACGACATTCATCAGCTGAATTTAACTGTTAGGGCAACCCACTGATCTCGTGCGACCGTGCTGGGGATTGTCTCCACCGTTCTGAAAAGGATTCTGTCATAACAGATTGCTTGCTTGTCCACGTTAGGACTCTGTCTGTCATCAATACGAAGAAATCTCAACTAAAACCGGTCCACGTTAGGACTCCACTTGCTGTTAACCCAGAAAAATCTCGGCAACTCCGCTGGGGATAATTCGTCTGCATTTCCATAAACTGAATCGTCCACGTTAGGAATAAAACTCTTCCACGTTAGGAGTAACACCTGTCCACGTTAGGAATCATTTCTTCTGTATCTGTCCACGTCAGGACTAACCCTTTCATCTTTCCACGTCAGGAAGCAATCTTCCTTCCACATAAGGAGAACTATATCAATCTGTCCACGTAAGGACTCCAATACCACTTGACATGTCCGCGTCAGGACTCCAATCTTTCCACGTAAGGAATTCAACTTTGGTTCTGAACCTGTCCACGTCAGGACTCAACTTTCCACGTAAGGAGCACATCATTCTTCCACGTCAGGAATCAACTTTTCTTTCCACGTCAGGAATACAAGCCTCTTTCCACGTAAGGAATGCTATCTGTTTTCCACGCAAGGAAACATAACTTTTCCACATAAGGCAACCAATTCCTTCCGATTTGTCCGCGTCAGGACTACATTTTTCCACGTAAGGAATGCCATCTTAATCTGTCCACGTAAGGACTCCACTCTTTCCACGTTAGGAATCACCTCTTTCCACGTAAGGAATCCTCTTCTAATATGTCCGCGTAAGGACTACATCGTCCAAGTTAGGACCCACTTCTCCACGTTAGGAATAATAATCTCTTTGATTTGTCCACGTCAGGACACTGATCTCGTCTTGATTTGTCCATGTTAGGACTCAGGCGTCTTCGACCTGCTGAGGAAATAAGACTTGTCCACATAAGGACTCACACCCTTGTCTGATCTGTCCACGTCAGGGCACCAACACAAAGAGTAATCACTTTTGTCAACGTCATGACCTCCCATTCCACTAATTTCGAGAACCCGAATCTGTCCACGTTAGGACTAACACACCTCACCAATCCGGGGAAATAAACCTGTCCACGTTAGGACGCCCACTTCTGAAGAAATCCCGTCAATATAGGAATAAATTGTCCACGTCAGGACTTAGTTCTCCAATGATCCTCACCCACAAACTTCTTAGCACTGACGTGACAGCGACTTTGAGATGGACTCTACTGGGGATATTTGGAAACCAAACTACCGGACGCCTGTTCTGACAACCGGCTGTGGCCTCTGAAATTCCGATTCATGGAACCCCTGATGACAAAAGAGAAACTTATCCTGATAACTCTGTGGGGAATACGGTCGAAACTGACATTATCGTTGGATGTCTCATGCCGAGATCTTGAATGTTTGGTAGTTCATTTGAGCAAGAGCTCTCTCTACCTGAATTGCTAAAGTACAGGAACTGTTTCAGCAAAATAAATGCTGAAGATAATGCCAACTCCGCTGGGGATAGCCAGATGCTACAGAATTATTCCAGCAAAATAAATGCTGGAAGGGTAAAGTCAACCCTGCTGGGAAATTGGGAACTCAAACCAAACACCCTATTGAGGTAACCCCCTGCTGGGGAATATAACTTTGCTGGGGAATAGCAGATGTGCATAGTACGATCGGACTTTCTGCTAGAACGTGAACTGATATTACACAGTATCTCTGACAAAATAAATGACAGGAACCACCATCAACTCTGCTTGGGATAGTCTTAATCTTCGAGTTCCACTGGAAGGAATGAAAACACTTGCAAAGAGAATTCCGCTGGGGATGGGATGATCCTCTTGGGGTGAACTCCACCGACTCCGCAGGGATAGAGTGCATGACCCTGCGGGGAAAGATGAACCTGTCTGAACACAGCCTTACGATCTTGGAATCGTCAATTCCCTTTGCACATGCTACGACTAGCTGGAGAGTTCGATCCTTCTTCAGGAAGAACCTGCATGACCTGCGTGAAGACTGAGTCTTTCGTTATCGCAATCTTTTGATCATCTTCCTCGTATGGTTATGAAACCTGTAACAACACAAACAAGACACGACAAGCCTATGCAATCAAATCAATTCAGGTTAGTGACGTTACACTCAGTTAATTCAAAGCTTTAACAATTGTTGGCAAGGGCCAGTGATGTTATACTCATGCTAGCTTCACTAAACTTAGGCGTTTTATCATGCACAAAACAGTAAAGAACCAGCATCAAGTACTGAATAACATATTTTATTGATCGGGCCCCTGAATGGGCGGAGTTTTATACATGGGATGTAACTCCTGAAATGAGGAAGCTACACAAAGCAAATACATAAGTATGCACAAGAAGCATGAATATTTTGACAAATTAAATTTTGTACACATGTCGGCAACGGGATGCAGATGAACACCACGAAATGATCCTCCTATGACTCATCCGACTCTAATGCTTTCCCGGTATCCCCACTTCTGAAGAGATTGTATCCGATAACTGGCTCCTCAAACACATTCTCCCGCATTGATGCTCATTGAATTCGGACCGCAGTCATTTGCTTTTCAAATCCCTAACTTTTGAGTGAACCGCCCTTTACGGGTTTTCAGTTCACCGGGATACCCTTTTTTGCCGAAGCCGCCCAGTGTAGGTTTTCAACTTCGCGGGTGTACATTTTTCAATTTTATCCCTAACTTTTGCCCGAACCTTTCATTCTGTTTTTGGTTCGCCAGGATGCCCCATTTTTGCCTGGACTCTCTTTTTTCTTTCCAGCGGGTCTATTTTAAGCAAAGTATTTTTTAACTGCGTCCGAATTCACAGGTGACACAAAGTCTTCTCCGTCCATGGTGGACAACAACAACGCTCCTCCTGAGAAGACTTTACTAACAACGTATGGCCCTTCGTAGTTGGGGGTCCACTTGCCCCTGTGATCTGCTTGCAGCGGGAGAATCCTTTTCAGCACAAGGTCGCCCGTCTGAAAGCTTCGCGGATGTATCTTCTTGTCGTACGCTTTCTTCATTCGGCTCTGGTACAAACGACCGTATGCTAGAGAAGCTAGCCTCTTCTCATCCATCAAGCTCAGTTGATTCAATCTGTTCGTTACCCATTCTGCCTCGTCCAGCTGAACGTCTCGCAATACCCTCAGAGAAGGGATCTCAACTTCCAATGGTAATACCGCTTCCATTCCGTATACCAACGAGAACGGAGTTGCCCCGGTTGATGTGCGTACCGTCGTACGATAACCGTGCAAAGCAAAAGGTAGCATTTCATGCCAATCCTTATAGGTCACCACCATTTTCTGAACAATTTTCTTGATATTCTTATTGGCCGCCTCAACAGCGCCATTCATCTTGGGTCGGTAAGGAGAGGAGTTGTGATGTTCGATCTTGAAATTCTGACAGAGCTCCTTCATCATTTTGTTGTTCAGATTTGAACCATTATCCGTGATTATCCGCTCGGGGATCCCATATCGGCAAATGATATCTCTTTTGATGAATCTGGCCACCACTTGCTTCGTTACATTTGCGTAAGACGCCGCTTCCACCCACTTGGTGAAATAATCGATTGCTACTAGGATGAACCGGTGCCCATTAGAAGCCGTCGGCTCGATCTTTCCAATCATATCGATTGCCCACATCGAGAATGGCCATGGAGATGACATCACATTTAGAGGACTCGGAGGCACGTGTATCCTGTCGGCATAGATTTGGCACTTGTGGCACTTCCTCGCGAACTTGAAACAATCAGTTTCCATCGTCAGCCAAAAGTAACCTGCCCTCAGCAGCTTTCTCGTCATAGCATGCCCACCAGCATGCGTGCCAAATGTACCTTCGTGAATTTCCTCCATGAGAAGCTTTGCCTCTTTCTCGTCTACACAACGCAACAACACCAAATCGTGGTTTCTTCTGTACAAGACGCCATCCGGATTCAAGTAGAAATTGCCCGCTAATCTTCTGAGAGTCTTCTGATCTTGACTGGATGCCCCAGCCGGATACTCTTTGTTCTTCAGGAAATTAAGGATACCGAAATACCACGGTTTGTCATCAGATGCTTCATCGATAGCAAATACATAAGCTGGCCTGTCCAACCGAGAGATAGTGATTTGGGGAGCTTCGTTCCAGAAGTTGACCTTGTACATGGAGGACAAAGTGGCAAGGGCGTCAGCCATTTGATTTTCTGCCCGCGGTACATGATGCAATTCAACCTTGTCGAAGAAAGGCAACAATCTCCTTGCATAATTCATGTAATGTATCAAATTAGGCTGCCGTGTCTCCCATTCCCCTTTTATCTGATTCACTACCAGAGCTGAGTCTCCGTATACATCTAGATGTTTGATTCGCAAATCAATGGCTTCTTCAAGCCCCATTATACAAGCTTCGTATTCGGCCTCATTGTTGGTAACGGCAAAGGTCAATCGGGCAGTAAACGGGATGTGCGACCCGTGTGGCGTGGTGATGATTGCTCCTATTCCGCTACCGTAAGCATTCACGGCTCCGTCAAATATCATCTTCCATTTGGAACCCAACTCTGGTCCTTCGTCTGGCAACGGTTCTTCACAATCTTTCATCTTTAGGTACATGATATCCTCGTCAGGAAAATCAAACCTCATCGATTGGTACTCTTCGATAGGCTGCTCCGCCAGATACTCAGACAGCACACTCCCCTTTATAGCCTTTTGCGAGACGTATTGAATATCGTATTCAGTCAAGACCATCTGCCAACGGGCAATTCTACCTGACAACGCCTGCTTTTCAAATACATATTTGATAGGATCCATCTTCGAGATGAGCATGGTTGTATGATTCAGCATGTACTGCCTCAAACGCTTGGCGGCCCAGGCTAGCGCGCAACAAGTTTTCTCCAGCATTGAGTATCGAGATTCACAGTCTGTAAATTTCTTACTCAAGTAATAGATTGCATGCTCTTTTCTCCCTGTCTCGTCATGCTGACCAAGAACACAACCCATGCTTCCCTCAAGAACCGTCAAATACATGATCAAGGGTCTCCCTGCCACTGGGGGTATCAAAATAGGAGGCTCCTGCAGATACTTCTTTATTTTATCGAACGCCTTTTGACAATTTTCGTTCCACGTCACAGCTTGATCTTTCTTCAACAGCTTGAATAATGGTTCACACGTGGCCGTTAGGTGAGATATGAACCGGGCGATGTAGTTCAATCTCCCTAAAAACCCGCGCACCTCTTTCTCTGTTTTAGGCGTCGGCATTTCTTGAATCGCTTTTATTTTAGCAGGATCGACCTCTATTCCTCTTTCGCTTACGATAAACCCCAGGAGCTTACCCGATCTCACCCCGAAGGTGCATTTGTTAGGATTCAGCCTCAGCCTGAACTTCCTAAGCCTTTTAAACAACTTCAGCAGATTCACCAGATGCTCTTCCTCTGTCTGGGATTTGGCAATCATATCGTCAACATAAACTTCGATCTCTTTATGCATCATGTCGTGGAAAAGAGTCGTCATCGCACGCTGATATGTTGCCCCAGCATTTTTCAAACCGAAGGGCATCACTTTGTAACAAAATGTTCCCCAAGGCGTTATGAAAGTAGTCTTCTCCATATCCTCTGGCGCCATTTTAATTTGATTATAGCCCGAAAAGCCATCCATGAAGGAGAATACGGAGTACTGGGCAGTATTATCAACTAACACGTCAATGTGAGGAAGTGGAAAATCGTCTTTTGGGCTTGCTTTATTCAAATCTCTATAATCCACGCACATTCGAACCTTGCCATCTTTCTTTGGCACTGGTACGATGTTGGCAACCCATGAAGGATACTTCGTCACAGCCAGGAACCCAGCGTCCCACTGTTTCTGAACCTCCTCTTTGATCTTCATTGCCATATCTGGTCGCGTTCTGCGAAGCTTTTGTTTGACCGGCGGGCAATCTTCTTTCAATGGCAGACGATGCACGACCATATCTGTATCGAGCCCTGGCATATCCTCATACGACCAAGCGAATACATCACTATACTCTCTGAGCATTTCAACCAGTCTTCGCTTGATATCGCTCTGCAGCGTGGCTCCTATACGAATATTTTTCTCAACCCCTTCCGACCCCAAGTTGATAATTTCGATGACCTCGTCGTGAGGCAGAATGGCTCTTTCCTCTTGCTTTACTAACCAAGACAGTTCTTCAGGAACGTCGCTATTTTCGACGACCTCTTCTTCAGCCCGAAATACCGGGTGCTCAAAGTCGGGACGAGTCATAGGTGGCTCAAGGATGTCATCTGAAAATGTTATCCTGCAAAAGGAATGGTTAAGTGCTTCAAAATGCGTATAAAGCGAATAACCATGTTGCCATTTTATTGAAAAAATATAAAACAAGAAAGACAGAGATTACAGTATTTGCACATGAAAAACGCCATTTATTTAATGATTAACGCGCAATGTTTATAACAACACAACCCTAAGCAAATCCTGATGCCCCGGGCAAGACATCAGATTATTCAACAATTAATAAAGCAAAGCATTACTGTTTAAAAGTCACAGGAACAAGCTCCTGAATAGACCAGTTGCACAGTCCTTGTCCTGGCGTGCTTGGCTGAATCCAGGCATCCATATCACAGTCGCTGTCTCCTTTATCAGACTCTGAAGCAGCATTGACAGTTTCATGACATACTCCACTGGCAGAGATGGTAATTGACTTTCTGAAACGGGGGGCCCCCACGGAAGGAGTTGATGACGACGGTTGGTACCCCAGTCCGAACCAGTCCATCTTCACAGGAATGTCCAGCACTTTGCCCCAGCCCTTGGCTTCTCCTGCTTCCACTAGAGCTTGAGCTTCCTTATACGATGAGACAGCTATTTCTGGCACTTTGCTCGGCCCGGGACCCTTGTCCTTGATGCGCAAACCTTCGAATGCCTGGCAGGGCGTCTCGTGGATCTCTCCGTCGACTTCCACATATTTAAACGACGATAGATGGCTGACCAGGATGTCTTCTTCTCCGCACACGGTGACTTCACTGTCTCCGACCATATATTTCAACTTCTGATGCAGGGTAGACGTGACTGCCCCCGCCCCATGAATCCAGGGTCTTCCAAGCAAGCAGCTGTACGCAGGCTGTATATCCATGATATAAAACTCCGTTGCAAACACTTCCGGCCCCACTTGCAGAGGCAAGGTAATCGATCCAAAGACTGTTCTCCGCGTGCCGTCAAACGCTCTGACTACCAAATCGCTGGGTGTACACAAAATTCCTCTAACATCCAGCTTCATCATCGCCTTCTTGGGTAACACATTCAAAGATAACCCGGTGTCGACCAAGACGTGCGACATTACTGATCCTCTACACTCAACAGATACGTGTAATGCCATATTATGATCTCTCCCTTTCGGAGTCAAGTCGAAATCGGTAAAGCCCAAGCTGTGGCCTGCATTCACATGTGCCAATACTCCTTCTAGCTGATTTACGGAGACGTCTTGGGGTACAAAAGAAGTGTCCAAGACTTTCAGCAAAGCATTTCTGTGAGCTTCCGAACACAACAGCAATGATAGGATAGATATTTTAGACGGCGTCTGCTGCAGATGCTCCACAATCTTATAATCACTTTTTCGAATTAAGCGCATGAACTCTTCTACATCCTTCGATGCCGCTTCTTTTTCACTCGCTTGTACCGGAACATTTTCAACCACTTTCCCTTTTCCTTTCGCTAGTCTTTCAGCCTCCACTTCAGAAGATATAAAGATCCTGCCACTCCTCGTCATGCCTCCTGAACCAACAACATTATCCACAATCTCCGCTGGCTGCTTGTTAACATCAATCTTTATCCCATCACAATACACCTCTAACCCATATGACCATGGGACTGCTTTCGTGTTCTCGTACGGGATTGGCCCGGCCTTAGTTATGGTGATCGGTGGTCGCTGAGCTGGTGCTGCAATAGTGATCGTCTTCCGAGGAATCGTTACCGTGGCCACATCACTCCGATTATCCACTACTGCCCCTGCAGGCTCTTCAGTTGCCGCTCGATCAAACTGCAATATGCCCTCATCAATTAAAGCCTGAATGCCTTTCTTCAAATCCTCACACCCCCCAGCTAGGGTCCAACAGTCTAGGCAATACTCGTTACATCCTGGGTAGACACCTCCTTGTAACAGTCGACTCTTTATCTCGCTCAGCGGCGTCTTTAAATCTTCCACATTCATGATAAGATTCAGACCCTCCTCAGTCAGAATGGCGTTAGCCCCATGATTAGGCATGGGCTTCTGGACTATATTCGGACCTGCCGTGCCGAAATTGATAGTCTTGTTGTCTAAAAGATCCTGCACAACGTGCTTAAAAGCATGGCAACCTTCTATATCGTGACCCGGGGCCCCAGAATGAAACTCACAGTGCCTGCTTGCATCGTAACCGAACGGGGGAGCTCCCGTTATTGGTGCCAGAGTTCTTTTCTCTACCAGATTCAATCCCAACAATGTCTGCAACAAATCGGCATATGTTGAGGGAGGCTTCTCAAACACTCTTCTCGGTTTACTACCCTGGAATCTTCGTTGAGCCTGCTGTGCCCCCTGCTGAGGCTGCTGCTGCTGTGGCATTGGCTGTTGCTGAACCGGTTGTTGTTGCTGGAGTGGTTGTTGTTGATATGGGATAGTAACACTCGCCACCTGCTGCGGCTGACGATATTGACCTCGTCCCCTGCCTCGGCCCCGGCCTCGGCCTCCAAATACTGCGCTTGCCTCGCCCTGACGGCGTCCACCATAAGCTTTCCTATTACTGCCAGATGCAGTTGATTCCTCGACTTGGAACTTTCCTTGCTTAATGTTACGTTCAATCTTTTCTCCCATTAGAATCAGGTCTGAAAAACTGGCCAGAGACGTATGAAACAGCATATCATGAAACAGTCCTGTGAATGTGCCGACAAACATGTCATTCATTTCCTTATCTTCTACAGGAGGACGGACCCTGGCAGCCATATCGCGCCACCTTTGCGCGTACTCTTTAAAACTCTCCCCCTTCTTTTGCGAAAGCCCGGCCAACTGGACCCGATTGGGTGCCAGGTCGCTGTTATACTTGTAATGAGCTACAAATGCCTCTGCTAATTGCTTCCATGTCTTGATATCAGTTGGCTCCAACCCCATGTACCACTCTAGGGAAGGGCCCGATAGACTATCCTGAAAGAAATGCATTAGCATTCTTTCATCAGTTGAGTATGCAGACATCTTTCTGTAATAAGCTCGTACATGCACTTTCGGACATGTGTCTCCTTTATACTTATCGAACGCAGGAGCTTTGAATTTAATTGGCACCCTCAAACCAGGTACCAGACCCATGGTTGCCATGTCCAATCCCACAGCACTTTGATTTAAGACTCCCTTCATCTGCTCTTCCAGCATTCTAATCTTTTGGGAATCATCCATCGGCCCTTCAAAACCTCCTCCGGAGAAGGCGTCCTCCTGCTGATCTTCTTGCCACATACCGTTTCCAGCTCCGTACCCATCATATCCATTATTACGTCCAGCTCTGATCTGATTCATCCCCGGACCTCGGCCTCTGTTGCCGTACCCTTGAACACCTCCAGCAGGACCAAAAGTCATAAATCCAGTACCGTTTCCGTTTCCAAAGCCTCCGTAACCCTGATTGACCATACCATAACCATCTTGCCCAAAGCCTTGAGCATTAAAGCCATACTTCCCAGTGTTATCGAATCCCTGATCGTTGAATCCGAACCCAGTATTGACAAAGCCATTGCCCCCTAGATTATCTCCCAAATTGACATCACCCAGCCCAACATTATGGACAGCGGTCTCATTCCCCACTCCAACGTTACCATTCACAGCAGCGGTAGCATTGTTGATATTAGCAGCAGGTGTATTGACTACAGGCGGAGCCACTGGCGTGGGAGTACCGTCTCCATGAGCAGTATCGACCCGTACAGACTGATGATCTTCATTACCATGACCAGCGTTTCGGGCCAACAGAGGCTGGACCATGGCCTGCAAATTCTCCTGCCCTTTTGCTATAGCTTCCATGGTCTGCATGAAGAGAGCGAGCTTCTCGCGCACATCTTGCATCTCGTTCTGCATTTGGTCCATGATTTTTCGACAATTGGAGCGGGTAGAATAGCGGTGCGGATGCTGATCTGCAATCCTGTTAAGTACCTGTTAAAAGCGGGAAATAAGACACTATTCAAAGATTACCTGTAATGCAATATGAATGCATGAATGCAATGCAATGTGTCTGTGCATTAGGGAAATTCATTCCCCCAGTTCTAGTGTGAAGGTGCCAGTGCAGTGACAGTGTTGACAATAGGAATATCGGAGCTGAATCATAGAAAGCCTCATATATTGCAGGGAGAATCAATAAGCCCAGGGTACAATATCACTGAGAGTACAAAGAAGGCATGACCTCAACCAACAATCCTGGTGATGGTCAGCACTATGCAAATAAAGCATACAAGTTACTACATGAAATGATCAAATCCTCCCAAAAGTCTGGTACTCCTCTATCAACTTCTTGGTCTCCAGATGGCTTGGTCGATCAAGCAGCCCTTCAACAAGCTGGTTTCTCCTCTTAAGGACACGGCGTACGTCTTCAGCAGTTTCTTCCCATGTTGCTTCTCCGAAGCAATCTTCTGACTTTCGCTTCTGAGACACCGCTTCATCTCTGGATTTGATTGCCTTGTTCAGTGCATGCTGGACACTATACCGGGTTATCACTTCTTCCTCACACTTCTTGATGCTAGACTTCAACTTCTCTTCGAGGTCGGAAATTTGCTGCTTCAGCTTATCTTCCCTCTTCTTATTGTTGGTGAGTGTGGCATTCCAAGTCTTATTGCAAGAAGAGATCTCTCGGTGAGCGATGTCAAGCGCCTTCTTTTTGGCTTCCAGCATGTCATGGGAGCTTCTGAACTCTTGCCCCAGACGTTCACGCTTTTTCTTTTCCTCAGTCAACTCAGCCCCTAACCTGTTTAGCAGCTCGATTTGTTGTTGGAAAGCATATACGGCCTTGTTTTTCTCGCTGCGTACCTGGGCTAGCTCTTGCTCTAACCCTTCGTTGATCTTCATTAAGGCTTCTTTTTCTCTCACAATTTGCTCGTACGCCTCCCTAGAAACAGTAGTTGGCTCTTCTGCCGGAATAAGAACGAGGATTGGTGCATCTGGAAATGGCATTAATAACTGACTTGCTCGTTCCTGGATCCAAACCCTGTAAGGTTCATAAGCCTGGCAATCGTTCTTACCTAACAGTGGCTTCCCTTTGCGGTTAATACGCGTCCAGGCATGTTGCAACTTGGCTAATAACTCCCCCTTCACATCTCCAGTGAAGTACAGAGATTCCTGTACTTCTTCCTCCTGAGGCGGGTTCTTCAGGGCATATCCGAACTGACGAATGAATAGAGAAGGGTTGTAATTGATACACCCTTTTCTTCCTATCAGCGGTACATTAGGGTACCCAGAACAACTGAAGATGAGCTCAGATCCCAACAGGTCTCGATCAAACCACACAATGTCTTCGGAATATAGCCTCATCAGGCGCTCTGACCAACTGGCCGAGGTTGCACTGTCTACAAATGGTCCCTTCATGGGGAGATGACTTTTGAACCACATATTCAATAGAGGAGTACAGCAGTAAACAACTTTTCCCCTTCGGTTTTCGTTCTTGTAGTGCAATGAGTGGTAGAAGTCTCCGATCAGCGTTGGCACTGGGTTGCCTGCAGCAAACAGATAGAAAGCGTCCAGGTCCACAAAGTTGGGCAAGTTAGGAAACAGCACAATTCCATAGATGCATAGAGCCAAAATAGCATTGAAAACCACCCAACATCCGCTCTTGGCATACTCCTGCGCTTTGCCAACCAAGAAATCAAGAGAGAAACCTGATACCCCAAGCCAAGAAGTCAATAACAGTTCAGCAGCGTTCATATGCAAGGCTTTGGCTAAGTCCTCCAATTTGGGCTCAGCAGCAGAGTGAATAAAGGGAACCTTGTTCTGCACGGGAAGCTCGGTAAACTCCACATACTCCTCAATGGTAGGCCCTAGAATAAAGTCAGCAAACGTAAAACATCTCAATGAGGGATCATAGAACTGCATCAAGGTGTATAGCCCGTTCATCTCATCAGCAGTGGGCTTGCAGACTAATCTCAGTAATCTCCCATGACTCATTCTGAAGCTTCTCCTAACCTCCTCATCGGCAAGAGATATCAGACCAAGCAAAGAAGTAATATCAGGTGAAGGCAGCTTATACGCAACTGTATTCCTCAAACTAGCCATAGTCAATACTCAGAAGCCTGGGCACTAGAACTAGGGAAATGCAAATGCACCTGCAGCACAGACACACGTTAGTGAAATGCAATGGTAATGGATATGCAGGCAATGCAATGCAAGTAACATGCAACAGGGACCAAAGCTGTAGCTGAATAGCCTGAACCCAATCAAGAAAGGTCTCAGATAGACCATCCAGAAGTCATCAAACCCTGGTCTCAGATAGACCTAAAACAAAGCTCCATTGCTGGTCTTTGATGGACCTCAAACCATAACTCCCACTGGTCTCTGGTAGACCTCAAATCACATCTCTAATTGGTCTCTGACAGACCTCAGAACATATCTCCAAATGGTCTCTGACAGACCTCATAACTCTCCATAAATACCCAGGATCTCTGATCGAGAACAAACCGGTATCTGAAGGTCTGGTTACCTGCATAACCCCAAATCCCCTCACAGGTGGGTGGCCCTATAACTGGCAATGGTACGGCATCCTATGCGGTCGTCGGCGTCACAGACTTTCAGGGTTGATGATACGATTCCCAGAAGGAGTGGCATCATCAAATCCTGAAGAGGCCTCACTTAGCCAACTTCCAAATGATCGGTTCCCGGAGTCGACAATTCAGCTGACCAACAACCCCTTCGACCCAAAGGGTAGAAAAAGAAGCCAACCAGAAGAACCTCGTCCGAGTGTAGATTTCATGAGACACTAATGCAAGCAAAGCCGACACGCGCCCACTACTTTCTACGCTAATTCTAGGTGCACTCAAGCCCAGGTTCGGCTTCTCACTCAATATCAGAACACCCGTCACACCCCAATACAGCAATAATAAACAATATATATAATGCTGAAAATAAAGGTCAGAAATATACAATAACTCCATACAAAATCCTCGACGGGAAAACAAGCGTTAGGATTGACTCTCTTAAGGGACGTTGGATCCCAAATGCATAAGAACTATCGCAGTCCTTAGCAGCCAGGGGACGTTGGATCCCCAGCAGAGTCGCCAGCTGTCGCTACTGCGAAAATCGGCGCCGGCTGAACAGAAGAGTCGCCACCGTGCGTTATTTATCCCACGGGAGGGAAAGGAAACGCTCAGAGTAAACCTCGCGCAACACGGGAAAGGTATGGTCGTCGCAACCAAAACCTGGATTTGGGAGTCGGTTACGCAAGGGGAAGGTATTACACCCCTCACGTCCGTCGTACTCGACGGGATCCACGCTTGTTTTCGGGTATGGATTGTTATTCTATCTACTCTACAGGTCAAGGGTTAAAAGAGAATAAAATGAAAGTAAAATGACTCGGCAAAGTATCGCACTTTATGCCTACGTATTCCCGCCTGGAACGAGAAATCAGAGTCAACGTAGTTCGCCTACCTACGGGAAAGGAGGGGAAGGTTGCTCGCTAGGATATCGCATCCTATGCCTACGTACTTTCATACAGCATGAAAGATCAGAGCAAACGTAGTTCGGGCCACGGAAGGCACAAGTCTGTCCTTGATTGATTTTATTCCTTCTGAAAAAGGTTTTTCTGATTAACAGTCCCGGCGGACAAAAATGACGTCTTTGATGAGTTCACATTCTTTTACGGAAGAAGTGTCTTTTATTGTGTTTGAAATCTTTATGTGTTTTTCTGTTTGTTTTGAGAAAGAAGAGACAGAACTCTAACCTACGGTTGCGGGGGGAATCAAACTAACCTAATGTTATCATGCATGGGTTAAGACCTAGTGTCTATCATGCTCCTCTCTTGCACAGAGAGAAACAGAGATCCTACGGGATAAGCGGAAACAGAAACAATATCAGATATAATAAAGTAGTAAAATGCATGGATGCAACAGTACAAGCGAGGCAAGGGAGTCCCACTCAACCTCGAACCTGGAAAACAATAGGCAAAAGTGAACAGGCTTCACTTTCAACCCAGCAGGGTAAACAGCACACAATACAGTCAGGAAAACCAATCAATACATCAAGAAATGAAATACAGCAAAAATAAACAGCATCAGCAGCTCTGAATCAACATCTGGCTTCAAGTAATCTCCAATCAGTTACAGGCTTCAGCAAGCATCAATCTCCATCTTCATGACCTTCAGGCAAGGGTTTTGATCATCAGTCTTCTATCTGCAATGGCTTTTCTTCAAGCTCAGGCTCCAGGATGAACATCAGCCAACCAGATGAAGTGAATGAATGTTAGACAATTAATTACCTACCAAGGGTGGTTCATCAACTGTTAACATTAAACAGAAAGTTTCCTCTCAAAAGTTCTATCTTTCAAATATATTCACTGATCCTTCCAAAGGAAGGAGGTGGATATTTGAAAGAGACTTTGAATCATAGAGAAAGGATGGATGCAGACAAGGCATTCCATGTTTGAGAAACAAGCTTTGTAATCTAGAGCTCTGCCTAGCTCCTAAACCCTAGTCTCCTCAGCAGCTGCTAGCAATAACCTCCTATTCAACTCTGGCAGTTGATCTTCAATCTCTGGATCTCCAATGGTCTTCATCACCTCAAGTCTTCAGCTCTCCCAAGTTCCCAGACAATCCCAATACCCAAGCAAGCAAGCACTAATCCCCAGAGGGCACACCACACCAGTCAATCAGACATACACAGAGTATTAATAGCAGTAGGGGAGTCCTGACTTTTCTCTAAGGGATCTAATAACTACCCATAGCCCCTATAGTCCCATAACTAATCTAGTTAAACCCTAAGTCCTAAGGGAAATGAATTGATTCTCCTAAGTCATCACCTAAAACCCTAGTTTGTTCATGTTGTTCAAGCCTACATTAAGCACCTAAAATTAATTTCTAAAAATGGGAACTAAATTGTTTCTACAAGTTCAATATCTCATCTAAACAACCTAAAAAGAATGAACAAAAAATATTAAAGCATCTAATAGAACAAAAATTAACAAAATCATGCATGAAATGAAACTATTTAAAATGTCATTTATTTAGAAAATATGGGAAAAATATCAAATAAAAAATAAAATGCAATTTTATTTAATGACAATTTTCTACACAGAACCAAGAAAATATAGAAAAAACAACCACTAAAAAAAAGTTAATTTCCTATTTTATATGGTTTTTTAAAGTTGGTAAAAATTAAAGTGAATTAAAAAACTAAATCAATTAAAATGAGAGGGAGGGGGTACTAATAGCAGATGCGCTCAGTTGCAATCAGGATGGGCCAGCAATGGTGGGGTGCGCGTAGCGAGTTTGTATTAAGCCCAGAACAAGTCAGAATTAATGAAAATAAAAGAAAAAAGTAAGAGGAAGCAGGGGGTGTATTCAGTAGGATTTTCACGTGCAATTCACAATGGGCTCAGTACTGGGGGGTGGGGATATCATTAAAACACTTAGGCCCGCCCGTTTCATTAAATGAAACGGTGCGTTTAGGGCACCTCTCTCAACTCCCTCCAAAACTCAGAATTGAACTCCAGCCACACGATGGGCTCTTTGGTCCACGGTCCAACAAGCAATGGACGATCATGATTGCTTCTTCTTCCTCCTTGTGTTCATGAAGCTAGGGTTTCCACCATGGATACACATGCACGAATACACTTCCATCAATCTGTTCTCTCTCCATAGTCCATGGATCAACACGATATAAACATGAAAAACGCTCCAATTTTCTTCCTCTACAAGACTATGGTGGTAGTTGTTTTGAAACTCAACATAACTCTCAACCCGATAGCAATAAGCTCTGGCCACCATGAAAATACTCTGGTATGCATCATCAAGATTCTCACTCAAACCTGTACTAATCTACTCTATGCCTAATGGTGATTATTCTGATCTATCAAACTAACATTATAATGCACTCTACTACAAGTTCTAAGTCTAAAAAGTTTTGAGCACCTGTTAACAATTATCACTAAACAGCACCAAACTCATCCTAATCGTTCTACTAACAACCTAGATCACATCTAAACTAATAAAACCATGTAAATCTATCTATATCAAGCTATGGGAGAGAAATTGAACCTGGTGCGAAAGCTTGGAAATGGATGTTGAACTCGTGGATCTGAGGCTTCTAATGCTTGGATCTTGATCAACTAACTCAGTGCTTGATTCTGTTTGCAAAACCTTGATGATTCTTGCCTTGGATCTTGCTATCCACTTGAAATTGCAATTTGGATATTGATGATTATGGTGCTCGAAAATGGATCAATTTCAATCAGATCTTTGTTGATCTTTAGTCCATGATGATGATTGAATATGGTGGAATCAATATTGGTGATGATTGATGAAGATTTTGAGAAATTTGGATGAAATTGCAATGAGAAAGAATAGAGAGAATTTGTGAGATTTTTGCACAAATGAGGATTCAACCCTTGCTCAATTCTGATTTCATGAATATATAGTGCTCAAATGAATCTTCTAGAACCATCTTGCAACTTCCCTTGCATTCCAAATTGAATCCATTTTGGTTATGTTTCTTCAAATGCAAGTAACCATAAATAACTTTTCTTTTTCCTTCTAAACTCAAAAAAATGCTTGAACCATTGTCTTTGAAATGTCTTTTCCATTCAAAATGACCTATAATTTTGCATCATTTGACCAAGATATGAAAAATCTCATTTTTTAAGCCATTTTTCTTCATTAAATTCACCAATTTTGAAACCTTGTGCTATGAACTTCTCCAATCTCTCATGGTCACTTTTCTAGACTCAAAATGTCATTTGGAGCAAGTTTGATGTTGTAAGTTTTTCCATTTGAGGCCTCCTTGTATGAGTTTTGGACATAGGTTAAAATGACCTGTAATTCACAAATGACCAAAATACCCTTTGCTTGCCAAGACCATAAGTTGAGTTCCACACATCATATGAAGGCATGCTATACCATTCTAGAAAGATAAGACAATGAGGAACAATTCTTATGTTGACCAAGAATTCATTTGAAATCTCCTTGAGGGGTGAAAATTGCTTGGAAGTCAAGTCACTTTCACAGACAAAATTTCAGATACCTCAGATGACCTGTAACTTGCAAGGACCATAACTTGAGTTCTATAAATCTCCTTGATGTCTTCCACCACTAAAATTAAAGGTCTTGAGATCCTCTACAAGTTTCATGTTGGCCAAGGATCCATTTGAAGCTAGCATTTTGACTTATCTTGCTTGGAAATTTGACCTAAACTAGGGGATTTTACACAGAAACCCTAATTTAGAAGCTCCTCTTCTCCTTGATTTCTCTTGAATTCTTCTTGGCATATCTCCATATCCTTCTTTATATGTCCAATGATGAACCCCACATCTCTCCACTAGACTTGAATGCCCCTTAAATCAGTCAATTGACCTAGGATTGACCTAGGGTTGACCCAGATGAAACCCTAGTTGACTGCCTTCAGCTATAGCTCTTGTGCTCTCATCAATGACTTGTCTCCTTCTTTAAATGACTTTCTAATTCTCTCATAATGTCTAGATACTCTCCATGCCTTCAACTCACAGCTCACAACCCTCTTGTTGACCCTCAGATACCCTCAGCTAGGAGATGGACTCAAGGCTTGATCTGCTGAACTCTTTGCTTTCAAATTCTTTCCTGATGACTTGAATGAGATTGAATTGGGATAATAACCTCTTGATAGGCTTCTAGAGATGAGAATAATGATTGGTCCCCCTGTTGTATGACTTGCTATGCTTATGCTATGCAGATGATTAGACTATGCACATGACTCTATATGCAAATGCTAATGACATTGAAACATAAACCAAGTGAATAAGGTTGGGCAAATTTTAGGGTGCAACACGCTGTTATTAAAACCAATGCCTAGTGTTTACTATCTGACCTTACCGCAGCTTTCGCTTTTTGGTTCGTATCTTAATTAATTTCCCACTTTCGTGGCAAAACTACTTTTAAATAAGTTCTCGCTTTCGCGACGAAGTTTATTCAGTGAATCCATTTTAAACACTCAGACCATAAATTACTTTTGTGAAAAGAAAGTTTTCAAACAAGAGTTATCAAATCCCATTCGAATTATTACTACATATCGATTACCTAAGTTTAGCTAGACATGGAATTGGGAAAAACAAAATATAAATAAGAATAATAAATAATAAATTGCATTATAATAAAACAGAAGTCGATCAAAATGAAAACCTGTAAATATGCCAATTGGCCTTTGGGCAGATCCTCCACAGATGTTGGCAGGATTCTGGTCTTTAGTGCCAATTTGATCGTACAGTACAATAGCAATTACAAAAGAGCGGAAATGGGAATAAGGAAATGTAAAGGGAAATGAATACAAATAAAAACTGGAAAGTAAGTTGCTCTGGAAATTAAATTCGGCAGCACTTCGTGGTATGAATGCAGCACACCTTCTGAAGTCCTCTGTTTCCCTTTTTATAGAAGTGGAATCCCAACGGTTATCTCTGAGGATGATGGACTTTGAGGCAGATAATTTAGGGAGTAGTGGTCCACTTTATGGGAATTGGAACTGCTCTTTTGACGTGTAATCTGAGTGGGGCGTTTTTGCCTGCATGACGGTCGTCACAAGGTGTGACGGTCGTCATGAAGATGTGACGGTCGTCACATCAGTAAAAACTGATTGCTGCGCTTTTCATTGTATTTTCACTCCTTTTTCGTCCATATTTCATCTGAGATTGCTCCTTTTCTTCATGTTGCCTTGTTTAGACGTGATCGTTGAATACCTGCAAAACATCAGACAAATACACGGAAATAACCCGAAATCGGATCGAAAACGGTTAGACTTTAGTTGAATTATGCATGAAAATATCTATATGATTTCGTGTTATGAAACTCCCCTAAGCTTGAATCTTTGCTTGTCCTTAAGTAAAACATGGAAAAGTCGGCAAGCACGAGGCAATTTCTTCGTTCGCAGAGTTTGGAAAAACTGGGATTCTTGGTAGGAACAAGACGAGTATCATGACGACACTGGACTACGAGTCTCCGGAGGTCTCCTTTTTATGCAAATCGGTCTCAGTCATGTTACTGTATCTTGGTGTCAAGGTTCTCGTGGCAAGTTCACCCTGTTTATTCTAGCGCAATCACATTAAGCCCGTTGTCCGCACACTTTCATGGCAAGTCGACCTGTTAGTGAATATGATCTCATTTCTGTTTTTGATCTTCTTTATTGATCATAATTTTGTGTCATTGATTTTCAATGAGTTTTTCGTGCCGTTGGGCTAAATGCTCGGGTGAGGAGCACCTAACTTAGAAGGAAACGTATCTTATATTCTTGGGCTTTTTAGCTCTCTTTTCATGATTTTTCATCTTTTTGGAGATCATACACTTATTTGCATCAGTCGCTCGCTTAGAAGTGTTTTTAGGATGGTGCTGACTGCTAGTATAAACTACTTGGGGTTGAGTTTGCGTAGACACTTGAGACTTTGGTACATGTAGGTGGTGAAACCGACTCGCATAAACTAGAGACCTAAGGTGTCTGGATGATACTGGTTTTGTTAGAACTGTTGTTTCCTCGGAGTTTCAAAACTTGTTTTGAACTCAGGTGCATTCTCGTGATGCTTTTGCTTTTGAGGAACAAATGAAAGTTTTTGTTTACGTTGAATAATGTGGGGATTGTTTGCGTAACGTGAAAAATATATAGACGAGCTTTATTTGCTAGAAATAGAAAGTGTAAAAATAGATATTACTAAAATTCAAAGTGCAGTGAAATGGAAATAAAGGAAATAAAGGAAGTTTAGAGTACAGTGGAAATAAGGCTCCGCTCCCACACTATCTCGATCAGTGTCCTCACTGATTCTTGAAGCGTGCGAGAGGGAGATACAACTGAAAATGAAAATACAGAATACTGAAATATAGTAAACAATGAAGGAAAATAAAGGGAACTCTAGTCTCGGCCTCTGTCACATCCGCGTTGGCGTCCTCTGCCTCTAGCAAGGGCTACTCTGTCCTCATAGCTCATGGCTCCGGTGTGGTAGACCGTGTCTCGGAGTCCTTCGACCTGCAGGGTCAGATTCGCTAGGCTCTCAGTGATAGTAGCTTGGCCGGTGTGAAGTTGTCGCATTTGAGTGCGGTGCCAAGCTTCGAACTGGTCAGCTCGCTGGTTCTGCTGCTGCAACATCGTGAGTATCTGTGCCTGCTGGTCTAGGGAGCGACGGAGGTCCTCTTCTGTGTAGTCTGGCACGGGATGATGACGGCGGCGGCAGGAGGATGTACCTTCGGGAGGAGGAGGCTGCGATGCCTCTGGCTGCTCAGACCTGTCCAACTCAGCTTGGATTTCATCTTCGGAATCATGAGTGGGATCCTGAGTAGGAACAGCGGCAGCAGGAGGGGCAGTGAGGTCGAACAACCAGTTGGTACGGTCCTCTGGATGGATGCGGGTGCGGGACGGAAGGATGATGCTTCGGACGGTCTTGCCACGCACAACCGGATGGTATTTCCCGTCAGCTCGGGAGCGGATGAGATGGGAGGCTCTACAGTGGTCGGTGTCAAGGAACACCGAGGGGATGGAATGGAGGTGCTGGAGGCGGTCTCCAAGGTTCAGCCCAAGTGCAATAGCCGTGACAATCCCGCCAAAGTAGAATGGCTTCGAGCCACGGTTGCAATTGGCCTGAATGTGAGCCAGTAGAAACGGGGCAGCGTTGACAGGTTCATTGTTGAAGACGCAATGAAGAAAGAAGAGCTCCTTGGAGTTCACTTTGTGGTTGCTGTCTCTGGCGAAGATAGTGTTACTCAACACTCTGTGAAAATACCTGATGGTGGGGTTATGGATGTGAGTGGCGTGCAGGGAGTCCCAACCATCGGCATTGAGGCCGGTCAACTGATACCACAACGCGAAGGCTTCGTGCTGGAACTGATCAGTGATGCGGCGATGAGCGTTGTCGCCGCGAGGTAGCTGTAGGATGCCGGCAATTTGGTTTTGGTGCATCTGATAGTTGACGCCAAACATCCGGAAGCAAGCGGCACCTGAATGCCGGTTGAGTTCGCCGCTGCCTGTGACGTAAGTGAACGAACTCAAGAACTCAAGAGTGAGTTGTTCGTAGGTTGGCTGGGGGTTGGTGCAGAGGTTCCAGATGCCTGCTCTTTGAAGCATCCAGGTTACACCTTCAAGGAGTCCGAGCTCCGTAAGCGATGGAAGGTGCGGGTAGTGAGTCGGCTAGAGTGACCTCTGATGAAATGCAATGTATTGTGCTCGTTGTCTTTCGCCTAACTCGCCCTCAGGGAAGGAAATGTTGCCGACATCTGCATTCCTGGCCATTGTTGGAAGATGGAGAGGTTTCTGAGGTTTTGGGGTTTTTCTGCAGAGAGGGAAAAATGACAGAACGGTGGTTTGGAGGTTGAAGTTGGAGTTGAAGTTTATAGTTCAATGTGGGGAGGACGAAAATTCGTAGTGGGGTAGGAGTTTGGATGTTTGAAAGTGATAATGGGGGGAGTGGAAGGGAACACGAACCCTGTTTTATCAGATAGCAGTTCTGGACTGCGTGACGGTCGTCACAAAGGTGTGACGGTCGTCACCCGCGTGACGCTCGTCATGGGGCTGTGACGGTCGTCACAGCAGCAAAATCTGCAGAACGCAGAATTTTGCTCTGAGGGCGTACTCATGGTGATTTTAAAGCTTAGTATTGATACGGTGATGTAATATAACAGCCAACAAGCAACAATTAATGCGAAAACAAAATAATTGAATAAAAACTAGAATTAAAATAACATAAAATTGAAACAATTGTATGTAGTACATAATGAAAACGAACAATGCGAAAAATCCAAATGATTAAATGAAACTAAACTAGACTAGACTAAACTGAAGCTACTGCTACGAGCTAATAACTAATCTTTTCGTGCCTCCAACTCATCGAATTTCTGTGAATAGTAGTCTAGTTGGTCGCAGACTAGATCCATGAAGCCTACCAGGTCACTGTGCATGCCTGCGATATCAGCTTTTACATTAGTCAGAGCTTTATCAACGTCGTCCAATCTGAGTAACACGGTATCCATTTTGTCGGTGGTCTCCTCAGGGATAGGCTCAGGATAAGTATTGTAGTGTGGAGGAGTCATAGGGTCTACTTCAGTTTCAGAGGCAGCGTCCTCATAGTACATATAGTCGTGTGCCTCAGAGATGTGGTCACTGTCATACATATAGTTCTGGGTTGTTGACTGTGGTGAAGGAGGTCCCATAGGCTCATCCAATTCGTAGAGCCAGTTATCCTTGTTGTGGATGCTTGTCATCAGATGATCAGGCAGTGTGAATAACTGTACTGGTTTTTCGTTAATAAGGTACTCATACGGTCCAGGTCCCATACTCCCTAAGATGCGCCTGTTAAAGCAGAATTGTATGTTCATGGGTCTGATGGTACCAAAACGAGTGCTGGCATTTAAATGGAATCTAAGGCCAAGCTCGTGGGCAATCATTGTTACTAGGCCTCCTATAAGAATAGGTGTCTGAGGTTCCAGCGTGAGGCGTTTGAAGGATCTCATCATGAAAGGCACTGCATTTACTGTCCGTCCCTGAGAAGCACAGAACATGATGAATAACTCTTCCTTAGACACTGCAGTAATATTTTCTTCTTTTCCAAACAAGGTGTGAGCTAGTATCTTATGGAAGTATCTAAAGGCTGGGTTATGAATGTCATCATTGTACATTTTGTCTGGTTCAGGGTGATAGTCGCCTGTGATTCTACCCCAGAAGTGATCGAGTTGCAAATCAATATCGTCATCTTCTGCACTGATGAACACATGCGGTCCGCTAGGGAATCCTATGAGGTTAGCTAGTGACATCCGGCTATGGGTTTGGTCCATTCCAAACAATCGGAAGGTAATCAAATCTGTGCTGGATCCAAAACCATAGTTGGGTGTGTATCTGAAAGAACTAAGGAATTTGTAAGTAAGATCCTTGTAGGTAGCGAAACGTGTTTTTAGAGCAGTGTTCTCCCAACCCAGTTGATTGAACAGGTATTGAGTGCTATCCGTGATCCCTAGTTTATCCATAGTAGCCTTGTCATAATACAACGTTAAGGCGAATTCTCTTTCGGTCAGTGCTGCAAATCTTGCCTTTTGAGCGAGTCCTCTGAAGTGAACCTTTGTGAAGTCGTACTCGGCCATATTCGCAGGTAATTCGGAGAAAACAGAAGAAATGTTTTGAAGACTTTAAAAATCCTGAAAAGTTTGAAACAGGAAATTGAAGTCAGGATTTTTAGAAACGAAAAGTGGTAGAAACAAAAGGCAAAAGAGAAAAAATAAAATAAGAATAAAAGTACGAAAATGAACGAAAGTAGAAAGTAGTAGTAATTTTAGAATTTTTGTTGGATTTTTCAAAGTAGAATTTTAAAGAAAAATGAAATGCAATAACGAGGGAAATTTGGGTTGCCTCCCAGTAAGCGTTGTTTTTAACGTCTAAAGTCTGACGATAGCTTGGTGAGAAGCTATGCGGGTGTCTGAGCTGGAAGCTCAAGCAATGTTATATTGCTTACGTGAGGATTGTTGTCGTTCTTATTGTAATGTTTTAGACGTTGCCCGTTTACGATAAATGGTGCATTCGTCTTATCGGTAATTTCAACAGCTCCACTCTGAAGTACTTTAGTCACTTCATAGGGTCCAGACCACCTAGATTTTAGTTTTCCTGGGAAGAGTTTTAATCGTGAATTAAAGAGCAATACGATGTCTCCCACACTGAATTGTTTCCTGATTGAACGTTTATCATGCCACTTTTTAGTTCGTTCTTTGTAGATACGGGCATTTTCGTAAGCGTCTAATCGAAGTTCTTCCAACTCGTGTAAGTTCAAGATTCGCTTTTCTCCTACCTCGGTGTAGTTGAAGTTGAGTGTCTTAATGGCCCAAAAGGCCTTATGCTCTAACTCTACAGGGAGATGGCAGGATTTACCGTAAACTAATTTATAGGGGGTAGTACCTATTGGTGTCTTAAATGCGGTCCTATAAGCCCATAAAGCTTCTTGTAGCTTCGATGACCAATCTTTTCTCGAGGTAGCGACAGTCTTTTCCAAGATCTGTTTTATTTCTCTGTTCGAGACCTCTACTTGTCCGCTAGTTTGCGGATGATAGGGTGTAGCTACTCGGTGCCTGACTCCATATCTAGAGAGAAGTTTATCGAATATTCGTGATATGAAGTGAGATCCTCCGTCACTAATGACGAGTCTGGGTACACCGAATCTAGGAAAGATCGTGTTTTTGAAGAGCTTGATTACTACTCGTGCGTCGTTTGTTGGAGCAGCAATGGCTTCTATCCATTTAGACACGTAATCGACAGCGACGAGTATTTAATTATTTCCAAAAGAAGGTGGGAAAGGTACCATGAAATCTATTCCCCAGACGTCGAAGATTTCTACCTCTAAGATTCCTTTCTGGGGCATTTCATCGCGTCGCGAGATGTTGCCATTTCGTTGGCATCTATCGCACTTTTGCACAGCGATGTGAACGTCTTTCCAGAGATTAGGCCAGAATAGGCCGGCTTGGAGAATCTTAGCACACGTCTTGGACGTACTAGCATGACCACCATATGGTGCTGAGTGGCATTGGGAAATGATATTTTCTATTTCTTCCTCTAGGACACAGCGACGATATATGTTGTCGGCCCCTCTCTTGAAGAGTAGGGGTTCGTCCCAATAATAGTGTTTCAGATCGTGGAAGAATTTCTTCTTTTGCTGATAAGTAAGATCCGGTGGAAGCACGCCCGCAGCGAGGTAATTAACGATGTCAGCATACCAAGGTAATGTGACTTGGGCATAGACGGCTTCTACGGCTTTTTCGAATTCTGGATCTTCCGAGATTGAGTTGGGTATGTCACTTTCTAATTTGGCTATCAGACGTTCGTACGGGAAATCGTCATTTATCGGTACTGGTTCATGTCTGATGCCTTCTATTCGGGATAAGTGATCTGCAACAACGTTCTCGGTTCCTTTCTTATCTTTGATTTCTAAGTCAAACTCTTGTAATAACAAGATCCATCTCAATAGTCTTGGTTTGGCATCCTTTTTGCTTATTAGGTACCTTATGGCAGCGTGGTCTGTGTATATTATAATTTTTGCTCCTACTAAGTAAGAACGGAATTTGTCAAGCGCAAATATAACTGCTAGAAGTTCCTTTTCTGTGGTAGCGTAGTTCATTTGGGCAGGATCTAAGGTTCTGCTGGCATAGTAGATGGCATGGAGTTTCTTGTCCTTCCTTTGTCCTAGAACTGCGCCTACAGCGTAATCACTCGCGTCGCACATGATTTCAAACGGTAGTCTCCAATCGGGTGGTTGCATGATTGGTGCGGTGATAAGGGCTGATTTCAATGTTTCGAATGCTTTTAAACAGTCGTCTTCGAAGACGAACTCAGCATCTTTCATTAACAGGCCGGTCAGAGGTTTTGTGATTTTTGAGAAATCTTTTATAAATCTTCTGTAGAAACCGGCATGTCCTAGAAAACTCTGTATTTCTCGTACGGATTTTGGAGGTTGGAGATCTTTTATAATCTCTATTTTAGCTTTGTCTACCTCAATCCCTCTATCTGATATGACATGTCCTAGAACTATTCCTTGTCGGACCATAAAATGGCATTTCTCCCAATTTAGGACGAGGTTTACTTTTACGCAACGTTCTAGTACCATTTCTAAGTTTTGTAAGCATCCTTCGAAACTTTGTCCACATACCGAGAAATCGTCCATAAACACTTCCATAATGTCGTCTATGAAATCTGCGAAGATTGCCATCATGCATCTTTGGAAGGTTGCTGGAGCGTTACAGAGTCCGAACGACATTCGGCGGTAAGCAAAAGTACCGTAAGGACAGGTGAATGTAGTCTTTTCTTGGTCATCAGGATGGATGGGAATTTGGAAGAATCCTGAGTAACCATCTAGATAGCAGAAATATGAATGTTTGGCTAGTCTTTCCAACATTTGGTCTATGAAGGGTAGCGGGAAGTGATCTTTGCGCGTAGCCTTGTTAAGCTTCCTATAATCAATACACATCCTGCTTCCAGTCACGACTCTTTTTGTTATTGATTCGCCTTTTTCGTTTTTAACTACTGTGACTCCTCCTTTCTTTGGTACGACATGAACTGGGCTAACCCATTCACTATCGGAGATCGGATAGATGATTCCAGCATCTAGTAATTTCTTTACTTCATCTCTGACTACAGTGCTCAGGATGGGGTTTAGTCTTCTCTGATGTTCTCGAGAGGTTTTAGAGTCTTCCTCTATTGTAATTCGATGCATACAGATCGAAGGGCTTATACCTTTTAAATCGCTTATGTTATAGCCTAACGCGGTGGGGTACTTCTTTAGAACTTCTAATAACTTTTCGGTTTCTGGTTGTCCTAAGTCGGCGTTGACTATCACTGGTCTTTTTAGTTCATCGTCTATAAATTCATATCTAAGGTTTTTGGGTAGTGTTTTAAGTTCTAAAGATGGGTTCTTCGGACCTGGCATATGGTTTGGAGTCAGTGCTAAGCTTTCACTTAGGCTGTCGTCTTTGTACAGTTTACGCTAATTGTCGTCTTCAAAAATGTCGGGTATTTGAATCTTTATTATTTCTGAATACGTGGTCTCTTCATTTTCAAGCTCTCTTATGCATTCGTCAATTTCGTCTACTAAATAGCAGGTATCGTCTATTGCTGGTGCTTGTAAGAACTTGGTGAGAATGAACTCTATCTTTTCTTCTCCTACTTCGAATGTTAGCCTTCCTTTCTTCACGTCTATAATGGCTCTGGCTGTAGCTAGGAACGGTCTTCCTAGGATAATTGGGGTTACAGTGTCCTCCTTGATGTCCATGATTATGAAGTCGGTTGGAATGTAGAATTGTCCTATGCGTACTGGAACGTTTTCCAGTATTCCGACGGGGTATTTTACTGATCTGTCAGCTAATTGTACGGACATTTTGGTTGGCCTGAAGTCTCCCATATTCAGCTTTTTGCATATAGATAAGGGCATAACACTGATACTGGCTCCTAAATCGCATAGAGCTTTGTCTATTACGAACTTTCCTATGACGCAGGGTATGGAGAAACTACCTGGGTCTTTTAATTTAGGAGGCATGCGGTTCTGAATAATAGCGCTACACTCTGCAGTAAGTGTAACTGTTTCGTTATCCTCGATCTTTCTCTTATTCGACAGGATCTCTTTGAGAAATTTAGCGTATGACGGCATTTGAGTTATTGCTTCTGTAAAAGGAATAGTAATATTCAACTGTTTAAGGAGCTCTACAAATTTCTTAAACTGTCCTGAAGTTTTGGAGTTTATTAGTCTTTGAGGATAGGAATAGGTGGTTTATATGGCGCTGGAGGTGCTTGAGTTTTTTCACTTGCGGTATCCTTCTTCTCGTTGTCCTCCTTCTTCTCTAACTCGGATTCCTTTTCTGCTTGTTCAGTTGGTTTTTGTTGCATGGCTGAGTTTCCGGTCCTCGGATCGATCGGTTCGTCCAATTCTTTTCCACTTCTTAGTATCACAGCATTTGCTTGGCCTTTGGGATTCTGTTCGGGTTGTCCAGGAAATGTGCCAGCAGGTGCGGCAGCAGATGCTTGCTGTTGAGCCACTTGTGATATCTGAGTTTCTAACATTTTGTTGTGGGTGGCTAAAGCGTCTACTTTTCCTGTCAACTGTTTAATTTGCTCGCTAGTGTGTATGTTTTGATTCAGGAACTCTTTGTTCGTTTGAGCTTGAGTAGCTATGAACTTTTCCATCATCAATTCGAGGTTCGATTTCCTAGGTGCATTCTGAGCAGCTGGTTTCTGATATCCTGGCGGAGCAGTAGGCATTTGCAATGCATTTTCGCTTTTGTAAGAAAAGTTTGGATGATTTCGCCAACCTGGGTTGTAGGTATTTGCGTAGGGATTTCCTTGAGCATAATTTACCTGGTCTGGCGGGATTCCGGCTAGCAATGGGCATTCGGGTGCATTATGAGTGGTGCTTCCGCATAACTCGCAATTTGGAGTTACTGCAGTGACAGTTGCAGTGGGGTTAATGGTCAGACTATCAATCTTCTGTGCTAGAGCATCTACTTTAGCATTGAACTTTTCAAGGCTACTGATTTCGTACATCCCACCTTTCGTTGTGGTTTTCTCAGTTGGAGTGCGTTCACCTCCCCATTGGCAATGGTTTTGTGACATGTTCTCTATTAATTGATAGGCTTCATCGTATGGCTTATCCATAAGTGCACCGCCCGCGGCAGCGTCTATTGTCAATCTAGTATTGTATAGAAGCCCATTATAGAAGGTATGGATTGTCACCCAGTCTTCTAGACCGTGGTGAGGACATGTTCTCATCATATCTTTGAATCGTTCCCATGCTTCGTAAAGAGATTCAGTATCTTTTTGTCGAAATCCGTTGATTTGAGCTCTAAGCATAGCAGTTTTGCTTGGTGGAAAATATCTCGCTAAGAAGACGTTCTTCAATTGCTCCCACGTCGTAACGGAGTTGGATGGTAACGATTGTAACCACGTCCACGCTCTGTCTCTAAGAGAGAATGGGAAAAGACGAAGTCTTATCGCGTCTGGAGTTACTCCATTTGCCTTCACCGTGTCTGCGTATTGTACAAACTTCGTTAGATGTTCGTTCAGATCCTCAGTTGCGTTTCCTGAGAATTGGTTTTGTTGTACAGCCGACAGCAATGATGGTTTCAGCTCAAAATCATTTCGGGTAACAGCTGGGGCAGCAATGCTACTTCTAGGCTCCATCTGAGATGGTGTAGCGTATGCCTTCAGCGGTTTGTTCGGAGGTCCTTCAGCCATCTCTGGTTCTTCTTCTTCTGATTTGGGAATGGGAGTGAGAGGTTCGGGAGTGTTATGTTTGAGTTGTTTGAGTTGGTACTCAATGATTCTACTTCTTAGGTGTAAGAAGCGTTCTAGTTCTGCGACTGAAGGTTTTACGATATCGCTTTGCGGGCGATTTCTTGGCATACAATCGACAGAACTAGTAAAGGAAAAATGAAAATTGTTAACCTAGTCTATACGGCGTAACATAAGGTTACACTATTGACTAAACGAGTCCCCGGCAACTGCGCCAAAAACTTGATCGCGACTTTCTATGTCTAATACAACTAACTGCAAGTGCACAGTCTATCGCGTAGTAATAATAGATATCGATCCCACAGGGACTCGTAATCAAACTAGTGTTCTCGGGAGTTACTATGTTTAGCTAGGTAGAATATGTTTCAAGGAATAAGATTGTCACTAAAAGGGGAACTAAGATTACTATTGGTTATAATTAATTGAATCGATACGTAGTAATTGTGTTCTTCAGGGATTTGATGAATTACCGGTGTATGAAATAGTTTTCACAGTTTATTTAAGCAGAAAATGGAGATTTGAAGACTCTCGTCTCACGATGGTTATTGACGCTAATCATAATCCTAAGGGCCAAACGTACACTTTCGTATCCCGTTCGGGGTTAAAATTATTTTTTGGAAATCTCTAAGTTCTAATTCGTTTTAAAGTGCTTTCGCTGTTATTAAAACCAATGCCTAGTGTTTACTATCTGACCTTACCGCAACTTTCGCTTGTTGGTTCGTATCTTAATTAATTTCCCACTTTCGTGGCAAAACTACTTTTAAATAAGTTCTCGCTTTCGCGACGAAGTTTATTCAGTGAATCCATTTTAAACACTCAGACCATAAATTACTTTTGTGAAAAGAAAGTTTTCAAACAAGAGTTATCAAATCCCATTCGAATTATTACTACATATCGATTACCTAAGTTTAGCTAGACATGGAATTGGGAAAAACAAAATATAAATAAGAATAATAAATAATAAATTGCATTATAATAAAACAGAAGTCGATCAAAATGAAAACCTGTAAATATGCCAATTGGCCTTTGGGCAGATCCTCCACAGATGTTGGCAGGATTCTGGTCTTTAGTGCCAATTTGATCGTACAGTACAATAGCAATTACAAAAGAGCGGAAATGGGAATAAGGAAATGTAAAGGGAAATGAATACAAATAAAAACTGGAAAGTAAGTTGCTCTGGAAATTAAATTCGGCAGCACTTCGTGGTATGAATGCAGCACACCTTCTGAAGTCCTCTGTTTCCCTTTTTATAGAAGTGGAATCCCAACGGTTATCTCTGAGGATGATGGACTTTGAGGCAGATAATTTAGGGAGTAGTGGTCCACTTAATAGGAATTGGAACTGCTCTTTTGACGTGTAATCTGAGTGGGGCGTTTTTGCCTGCATGACGGTCGTCACAAGGTGTGACGGTCGTCACCCGTGTGACGGTCGTCATGAAGATGTGACGGTCGTCACATCAGCAAAAACTGATTGCTGCGCTTTTCATTGTATTTTCACTCCTTTTTCGTCCATATTTCATCTGAGATTTCTCCTTTTCTTCATGTTGCCTTGTTTAGACGTGATCGTTGAATACCTGGAAAACATCAGACAAATACACGGAAATAACCCAAAATCGGATCGAAAACGGTTAGACTTTAGTTGAATTATGCATGAAAATATCTATATGATTTCGTGTTATCAGTAACTCAGTTCAAAATCATAATCCTTCAGAAGTTCAAGCCATCTTCGCTACCTCATGTTCAACTCCTTCTGATCAAAGAAATACTTCAGACTCTTGTGACCATTGAACACTTCGAATCTGGACCCAAAAAGATAATGTCTCCAAATCTTCAACACAAACACCACAGCGGCCAACTCTAAATCATGCGTAGGATAATTCCGTTCATGAATCTTCAGTTGCCTGGAAGCATAAGCAACAACCTGGCCGTTCTGCATCAATACGCCCCCAAGACCCATCTTGGACGCATCGCAATACACCACAAAAGGCTCACTCGGACTCGGCAAAATCAACACTGGAGCAGTCGTCAACTTCTTCTTAAGTTCCACAAAGCTCTGCTCACAAGCAGCATCCCACACATAAGCTTGACCCTTTCGAGTCAACTGAGTCAACGGCAATGCCAACATAGAAAAACCTTCGATGAACTTACGATAATAACCAGCCAACCGAAGAAAACTTCTAATCTCAGTAGCGGACTTTGGGGTCTCCCACTGTAACACAACATCAATCTTCGACGGGTCAACAACAATTCCTCCACTAGAAATCACGTGGCCAAGGAAACTCACTTCCTTCAACCAAAACTCACACTTAGCCAACTTGGCATAAAGCTTCTTGTCCTTCAAAACTTGCAATACAACTCTTAGGTGTCGCGCATGCTCTTCCTCGGACTTAGAATATATTAAAATATCATCGATAAACACCACCACAAACTGATCCAAATAAGGATGGAAAATCCTATTCATATACTCCATGAATACGCCAGGTGCATTTGAAACTCCAAACGGCATCACAATATATTCATAGTGTCCATATCTCGTTCTGAAAGCTATCTTCGGAATATCATCAGGCTGAACTCGAATCTGACGATAACCAGACCTCAAATCAATCTTTCTAAACACACAGGCACCCACCAATTGATCCATCAAATCATCAATCCTCGGGAGTGGATACTTATTCTTAATAGTCACCTTATTCAACTGCCGATAGTCCACACAAAGTCTCATGCTACCATCTTTCTTCTTCACCAACAACACAGGAGCACCCCACAGAGAAACACTTGGTCGAATAAACTTCTTCTCAAGCAAGTCTTCCAACTGTTTCTTCAATTCTCCTAACTCAGATGCAGACATCTGGTAAGGAGCTATACAGGACTAGTTCCTGGTATCACCTCAATAGTAAACTCTACCTCACGCTCAGGAGGTAAGTCACTCATATCGCTTGGAAACACCTCTAGAAATTCCCGAACAACCGGTAGCTCTACGCCCACTTCTTCACGATTAACTTGAAGTGACACAAACAAGGCAAACATCTGAGCCTCATCTTCCAAGAGTTCTCTTACTTGCTTGGCAGATACAAGCATCAGCTCCCCTCCATCGCCAAACTCAGGAAACCTCACAGTTTTGCTAAAACAATCTATGTGAACATAGTTGTACTCCAACCAGTTCATCCCAAGGATAACATCAATTTGGTGTAAAGGTAGATAGACCAAGTCCATCACAAAGTTCCTATCATAAATAGTCAAAGGGCAGCTCAAACAGACTAACGCAGTAGTCACAGAACCATTGGTCGGGGTATCAATAACCATACTTCCATTCATAGAAGACAATTTCAAATCCAATCTCTTAGCACATTCAAGCGAAATAAACGAATGGGTAGCACCAGTATTAACTATAGCAATCAATTCAACATCAGTAATAAAACAAGTACCTCTGATCAAGTTATTTGTCTTGGCTTCTTCTGCACCGCTCAAAGCGAACACTCTGCCATTTTTCTGAGCAGCAGTAGCACTCTTCTTCGGCTGCTGACACTGGGTCTGATGTGACCCTTCTCTCCACAGTTGAAACAATTCGGAGCTTCGTCTTTACAATCAGTAGCCTTATGACCCCTCTTGCCGCAACGGTGGCATCTCAGCGCCTTACAATTCTCAGCATGATGGCCTTGCTCGCCACACTTAAAACACTTACCTGGAGCGTTAGCCGCTCCCCCACTTGGCTTTTTCCCATCAGAAGCCTTCTGCTTCCCTTTATCACTAGAAGTCACATACAGTTTTCCTCTGAACTGACCTTTCTATTTCTTCTCACTCAGCTGCTTATAGTGAGTAGATCGAGCTCGGCTATCTTCGTCATAGATTCTGCTCTTGCTCACGAGTTCTGAAAAACGACGAATCTGCTGATACCCAATTCCCTGCTTAATCTTTGGTCTCAACCCATTCTCAAACTTGAGACACTTCGACATCTCTGCATCAACACGGTTGTAATGCGGGCAAAACTTGACCAAGGACTCAAACATTGCCGCATACTCAGCCACAGTCATATTACCTTGCTTCAGCTCAAGGAACTCCACCTCTTTCTTTCCCCGAACATCTTCAGGAAAATACTTTCTCAGAAACTCTTCTTTAAACACAGCCCAAGTCACTGCCATGCTAGCATCTTCTAATCTCTGGCGAGTGTCATCCCACAAGTCCTCAGCTTCCTCTACCAGCATATGCGCACCGAACTGTACTTGTTGCGCATCAGTGCATGCCATAACTCGAAAAATCTTCTCAATCACCTTCAGCTATTTCTGCGCACCTTCAGGATCATAAGTACCCACAAAAGTCGGCGGACTGTTCCTCTGAAACTTTCCCAAAGCGCGGAACTCATCTGGAGGTCCACCATTCTGAGCCATCACTTGGGCAAGTGATTCCAGTGCATCAGCAATAGCACGATCATTCCTTCCTGCCATCTACAACCACCAACAAGGTTAGAAGGAAACAACTCATCGATAGTGTTCTCACACTAACGACTGACAGGGGATTAACAACATAAACACTTGGCCGGACGGACCAACCAGGCTCTGATACCACTAATGTAACACCCTTTCTACCCCAACACATAATAAGGCAAAATAACACGTGAATCAGAGTGAATAAATAAATCTCATTAAAAATGCCACGAAAGGGCGAACATTTCTCAAAGTCAACAAAACACGTCACTGCTCCGTAACATACGGGTTTTCTCAAAGTACATCAAAACATCATAAAGAGAGGAACTCAAAACATAAATCAAAGTTTCCTAAAAAGGGAAATTAAATCAAAATGACTTCAACAGTATAAAATCAACTCAAGGAACCCAACCCGATGTTACATATCAGAGCAAGACCCTTTAGGCTGACCAAAAGGATAAAACACTCAAAAACTTCAAAAGTACTCCTCAACGGCGTCCACAGCTAAACTGCATTATCTGCACGTTACCCACGTGGAGGTAACATTCAAACAGGCAGGGTGAGTAAAACAATTCATAATAATAATCAATGTATAACAATTAATGCATAAACGGCGTCATATTTATATTCAACACATTGATACCCTTTTAAAATACGCCTCGAAGGCACAAATTCATAATTCACACAGTAGAACTCATGAATGCAATATGCAACACAACCCAATGCATGTGGTACCAATCATCACAGCTCGATGGACACTAGGCCATAAACCCTTCATAGATCCCCATCAATAGGATCGGAGCACGTCACAACACTTCACATCCACACAATGGGATTGAAGTCATAATAATCGAGGTCCTGAACCGAAGTCCGGATGCAAATGAATGTATGATGCACACGTCACAATAATAATCCTCACAATACAGCATATGGTGCATCATCATTCATCATATTATCACATAATTCATCATTCATCATGTTATCACAGAGTTCATCATTCCTCATACTATTTCATCATATTAATTCAATCAATACATCATAGAAACCATCATAGCATCGTGTACATATCACCCAAAACCCACTGCCATATTCCCAGTAATTCATCACTAAAATCCCAGAATCAAACACCAAAGCATCGCTTCACAAGGATCACATTTCGCGAACTTTGCTACGTTCGCTGACTGCTCGCTAGGCGAGTCCCTAGCGAATGCTCGTTGACTGCTCGCTAGGTGAGTCTCTAGCGAGTGCTCGCTGACTTCTCGCTAGGCGAGTCTCTAGCGAATGTTGCGATGACAGCAAAAACCTGCTACGGTCAGAACTGTTTTTTGCCTAAATTCTCATATGATTCAACTTCCCAATGCTCCTAAAACATCATTAAGTCATCCCTAAGGTCATACGGTAATAACTATACTCTATCTCTGGTTTATTAGGCTAAACTGGCGACATTTGCAACACCTAAAACACTATTTTTCCCAATTTACTCTGAGTACATCAAGGTTACTCATATTAAACCTCGATATTCCTACAAGGTCAGAACATCACAGTCTCAAAGGTTTGGCCACAAGGCCGAAGGTTTCCCTTCTCATATTAGTATTCAGCGATATATACCATCGATCATAATCTCAGAGTCGTATTATCAGTTTACCTAATTTTTCCCACAAGTAACCCAAATTATCCCAAAGTTTAATCTCACCATACACATCGACAGATACACATAGAAAACTATGAAAGGTAATACTCCCCATACCTTAGTCGAATCTGCAGCTTTTCATGATCACTTGGGATTTCTGCTTCCGACCTTTCTTCAGAGCTCTGGCCACAATTCCACGGTTAACACAAAAATGAACTTCCTTTTCCTTTCAGAACTCAGTTTTGTCAAACCTAGCTTTGGGCCTTACACATTGGGCTTTTCCCTCATTAGCCTTACTAACTCTTCATAATGCCCATTTTACCCTTATTCTCCTTATTTTCATTTTAATTAATAATAATACTAATAAATTAATATTTTATGCTATTAATCAAAATAAACACTCCAAAATGCACATTATTTCCAATACTTCATTTATCAACTCAAAATCACTGAAATAGAACATTCTTAATTAAATACTTAATTAAAATATTCCGATTAAATTCGGGGTGTTACACATGGTGTCTGCATAGCATGTGGACGTGGTGAATCATTGCTCGGTGGAGTGTATGTGATTCACTCACGTGCTCCAAGTGGGGAGCGTGGACGTGGTGAATCATTGCTTGGTGGAGTGTATGTGATTCACTCACGTGCTCCAATTGGGGAGCATGGACGGGAGTTGAATCGTTACTCGGATGGAGTGTACACGATTCACCCATGTTCCAAGTGGGGAACGTTGGTAGCGATAGATCATTGCTCGGATGGAGTGTATGCGATCTATCCTGAGATTTAATTATATGGGCTCAGGAGGAGCGTGGTAGGGATAGATCGTTGCTCGGATGGAGTGTATGCGATCTATCCTGAGTTGAGTCGGTACCGCATATTGTTGAGTCGAGTTGCATGTGTTGCATTTGTTGTATGTATGTTTGTGTTGGCATGGGACAGTAGGTCCGAATTCGATGTGTATGAAATGATGTTTATGTGTTTCTACCTCTTATTTCATGTGCATTTATACCGTTAATATTTGATCGTGATTTCTCACCCCTTTGCTGTTGTTGTTGTCTGTGCTTCTTCGGGGGTACAGACAATCCAGGTGTTTAGCTAGCTTGGATTGTGGCGTTGTCGTAGGGACTGCTTTGATACGTAACACCAGGGCTTTTGGGAGTATTTATGTTTAGCTGATATTTTGTGTGCCCCTGTGGCGTATCTTGTTTTATTGACTACGAGAATGATATTTTGTATATTTTGGACAGATGGCCGACTGGTTGTACATGGTGATGTTGGTAATGTATATACACATGCTTATGTTTATGACAGACTTCTTTTCCGCTGCAATTTTTGTTGAAAACCATTTTAAAGAATTGTTTATGTGGAAATTTGGTGAAAATTTGACATCCTGTTTTTTGGGAAAACTCTGATGATTGTTGTATTGATTGTTTTATTTTATTTTTGGGGAACGGGGTGTTACAAGCAACACCAAGTTCCTTCAAGTTTTCTTCTCTCAGATTAATGATGTATTCTCTCTCAAAGACTTGGGTCAGCTACACTACTTTCTGGGCATAGAAGTGAAAAGAGATACCAGTGGAATGTATCTCAAACAATCTAAGTACATCAGGGACTTACTGAGTAAATTCAAGATGGACAAAGCCTCACCATGTCCCACACCTATGATAACAGGTAGGTAGTTCATAGTTGAGGGAGAGAAACTAAATGATCCAACTGTGTTTAGACAAGCCATAGGTGCCTTACAATACTTGACTCACACAAGACCTGATCTAGCATTCTCTGTTAACAAACTCAGTCAATACACGAGCTTACCAACACTTGAACACTGGCAAGCCATAAAAAGAATCTTTAGGTATCTCCAAGGCACCATAAATCATTGCTTACACATCAAGTCATCCACTGATTTGGACATTCATGGCTTCTCTGATGCAGACTGGGCCACTAGTGTTGATGACAGGAAATCCATGGCTGGTCAATGTGTGTTCCTTGGTGAAACACTTGTTTCCTGATCATTAAGGAAGCAAAATGTGGTATCAAGATCAAGCAATGAGTCAGAATACAAAGCCCTAGCTGATCTAGCTGCTGAAATAGCATGGATTCGTTCATTACTTGCTGAACTCAAAATCCCACTTCCAATAAAACCCATATTGTGGTGTGATAACTTGAGTGCCAAGGCACTAGCCTCAAATCCTGTTCTGCATGCTCGTTCCAAACACATTGAAATTGATATTCAGTATATCAGAGATCAAGTACTACAAAATGAAGTTGTTGTGGCCTATGTTCCTACAACTGATCAAATTGCAAACTGCCTCACCAAACCATTAAGTCACACACGTTTCAGCCAGCTTAGAGACAAACTTGGTGTTATCCACTCACCACTAGTTTGAAGGGGGGAATTAGAAACATGATTCCTTAATATCAGCATCATGTTCCTAGTATTTAATGTATAGTTAATAGCACTTATGTGCTAATTATAGGCATCAATATTATGTTTTCATATTATGTGTACAACCATCATTATTAGAGTTATTGTTGTAGGATCATGGTCTCTACCTTCATGTATATATATGTATGTTACTGATCAATACAAATTTAACAAGTTTATACATATTGCAATTGTTCTAACTGTGATAATAATATGAAATCTCCTTATATAGATAACAGTGAATGTCATCAAAAAAATCTGAAAAGTTATTCTCTACCCACTCAAGTTTATGATCCTTAATTGCGTTCTGCCGAGATTTGATCGAACATAAAATATGTAAACAAAGAGCTATTAGAAGATGAGTAGCAGATTATGATACATGTTAAAGACAAATATGTATCGAAAAAGCATATTGTTGTGGTGAGAATCGTGATACCAAGCTATTGATTAACTTGAATCTTAATTCTTAAATTCACAACCAGACTTTAATTTATCCAAAAGGGAAAGGTTTAAAGAAAGAAAAACCTATAAAAATGCAAAGCAAAAAGCAAGGCCTAAAGCTAAGCAAAGAGACATCAAAGGTTCGGGGGTTGGTTATACCCAGGGAGGGTGTTATCATCCTAAGTATCTGTAGTACTCTACAGGAACCTCTTGTTAGTATTTGTGTTATGCTAAAGTTGCTTGCTAAAGGGAATGTGCTAAGTTAAAGATCTAAAGTATATACAAAGTATGCTCGCCAATACATCGCATCTCGTGCCTACGTATCCTGACAAGAATGGAATTAGAGTAACCGTAGTTCCCCTAACTAGGGGTGAGGAACTCTTGACTGTGGTCAAGGTTTCAGGGGGATGTAAGCATTCATATGGAAGTACTTACATGGAGTGCGGCGACTCCTGAATCTATGTTGAGATTGTTATGGTAGAGACTGTCCACGGCGGGACGCTAAATAGAGCACGACGACTCCAATCCTAAGGTTAGGATAACGGGATAAAAGATGTCTACGGCAGGACGCTAAAAGTGAGCATGGCGACTAAGATCCTAAGGTTAGGATAAACGGTAAAGGATGTCCACGACGGAACGCTAAATGTGAGCACAGCGACTCAGATCCTAAGGTTAAGATAAAGGGTAAAGGATGTCCACGGCGGGAAGCTAAATGTGAGCACGGCGACTCAGATCCTAAGGTTAGGATAAAGGGTAAAGGATATCCACGGCGGGACAACTACCTGGAGCACGGCGACTCCGATCCTAAGTTGCGAAAGGTAACAGGAAGTTAGTGGTTAGTGAGCTTGCCAAGATATTGCATCTTGTGCCTACGTATTCTCAACGAGAAATCAGAGCGTTCGTAATTCCCCTAACTAGGGGTGAAGAACTCTTGACTGTGGTCAAGGTTCCAAGGGCAAAAAAGTAAATGTCTGCGGCAAGATACCTACATAGAGTGCGGCGACTCTAAACCTAAGGCTAGGTTAAAACAGTAAAAGAAGTTAATATCCACGGCGGGACAACCAAATAGAGCACGGCGACTCCAAGTCCTATGGTTAGGCTAAAAAAAGACATGGCAGTCAAGAAGAGGGAATCCTTTCCTTTGGAATGGCGCACAAAGTGAATGGATGAGATAAAACCGAAATCATGAGATCAAAATAAAATACCCTAGACAAAAGATCTATTCTACAAGTCACTAAATTATAAGTTACTTTGATAAAGAAAATCAGTTAAAAGGACATGATGAGGAACAAATCCTAAATATGGATGAAGGTTAAACAAAGAGTGATTAACAAAATAAAAAACTTTTATTTCTAACGAATAAAATAAATGAGAACCTATATTGCTAAAATAATTAAAAAAAACTAAATTAAAACAAAGTATAACAAAAATCATTTAAGAAATCAACAAAAAAAATTTAATAATATTCTTTAACAAAATAAAATAGAAAAACTTATTAGTAAAAGTAATACTAACTAATATACTAATTATTTAAAATATTAACAAAGTAATGGGCCAGGAAAATGAATAACTAAGCCCACACAAGATTGGGGCGCAGGGTCCAAACAAGTGGGACGGGTCAACCCGGTCCAATTGTTTACTAAGAGGAAACCTAAAAGGAACCAAAGGGGAAAAATGCAGAAATGTAGATCATCCTCTCCTCAAGAAAAAAATCAACGAACATGAAATCCTCTCTCTCCCATAGATTTCTCTCTGAATCACTCATCTAAAGTTTTCACCTCACACTAAGCGCTCTCTAACCTTCTCGCACCGTGGGTCTCTCATAACTCGCTCGCGGCTCTCTCTATGCTTCGTCTTCAACATACCTCCCTGTAAAAGTTCGCCATTTCAAAACCCGTAGAAGACAGAATGATGCAACATCGATCAACCAAACGGGAATCGAGCAATGAACAAACTCATGTGTTACAATCTCATATCATGTTTCATCATTCTCAATACTAATAAAGATGCAAAAGGGTTAAAACAAAATAGAAGAAGAAAAGCTACTGTGACGAGTTAAGAGAATTCTACCTAACAAAGACTTGTGAACACACGCTTCAGGTATGTCTTGATATTTTGTCCTTCCTCTGCAATCTTCTTGAGTGTTGTAGCTGTCCTCTTGGTGTTTGGGGTTTGTTGAAGGAAAGGGTTATTTGGATATTGTTGAGTGACATTTTTTTTATGAAGATGGTGACGGATCAATTTAGTGGGTGGTGATGTTGGTCTGAATGGATAGGATTATTTGGATATGGTTGACTTGGGAGGGTGAGTGAAGAAGGTTAAATTTTGATGAAGGATAAGTGAGCAAAAATGGTGGGGAGAGATTCGAAGTTGTGGTCATTTCCTGTGTGCAGCAGAACTCTTATCAAGGTCTTTAAGAAGTGATGATGGAAGTCGTTTTTTATTGGGTTGAGTGAGAACAATTTGATGAAGTTTGTAAGTGTTGACGGAAGGTCGTGATGGTCCTTGTTACCGAAACAGGGTGAGGAGAGGTCTTTAGTTATTGCCCAGGCTTGAAAATAATGAAGGTCTCCCCCCTTCTCTCTGGCGTGTCACCTTTTTTATCTTTGAATCCCAACCCTTTTGCACATTAAACCTTGAATTTTTCTTGTTGTTATTATTATATCATTCTCAAAATCAGGATGCCGGTTGTTGTGCAGGCTTTGGGTAGTTTTGGAGTTATGTGGAGTGAGGTTTGATGCTGCAGAGAGTTTTGATGCAGGTTTATCTGGAACACTGCTGTTGTGCAGAGATTCTACAGGTATGTAGCATATGCAGGTTCTACTTTTCTGTATGGTTTGTCTTGGAGCAAGGAAATTTTTCCGTTGTGATGGGGAAGTGTCCATCTTGCTTCTGTTTTCGTTTTATGTACAGACTATAGCATATGTTTGAATCGTTTTTTGCCTATCTGTTGAGAGTTTTTCACATCCTCTTTTTTCTTATCCCTCTCTCTTTTAAAACAAAATCTCCCTTGTTTCTATGTTGATTCCCTTGTTTCTGTAAGTGTCATTGAATTGTTAACATAAAAAATGCAGAATTTGGTTTTGTTTGGGTTTATGTTTGATGCAGGTCTTGGTGGTAGCTGTGGTTATGCTACTGAAGTTGGACATTAGGGTACAGGGTTTGGCTTTTGCAAAGTTGAAACATGTTGGTACGACTAGGTGATATTGTCCGCAAATTTTTGGTTGTACAAAGTTTGAATTTTGGACTAATGCAAAGTCAATGATGTAGCAGAACATTGATTTTTTTGTATTTTTATTATGATATATGTACATGATTTTGGATTTGTATAAAGACCTTACAATACTAATAATAATAATAACAATAATAATAATAATAAATAATAATAATAATAATAATAATAATAATAGTAATAATAATAAATAAAATAGAAATAAAAATAATAAAGAGAAATAATAAAAATATATAACATAAGATAAATGAAGAAATAATTAAATAAAAATCTAATGATTAAACAACCTAAAGTCCTAAATTAAAAATAAAGATAAAATGTAAAGGACATACCTGAAAAATTGAACTAAAAGAAAAAGAAATTTACAGAACAAAAACAGACAAAAATCAAGATTATAAAAGATGACAAAATTAATCGAAAATGCCTGACTATGATTGTCCTAGAATGCTTGTGTAAATGATGATGACATCTAAGGGGTAAAATTTGGGATATGACAGTTGCCCCTATTTAAATATCTTAGCCGGATGATATGAGTGATGGAAATCCTCATGAAATCATGGTGAAAGGTATTTAAATACAGATAACCAAAATTTTTTCCCTTAGATGCAATGACATGCTATGCTATGGACAAAAGAAAACTAAACAATGCTGACATGCTATGAACCTTAATATGATGAAAATGATGGGATGCTAAAATGCAGACAAACACGAAAGTAAAACGGGACAGAGTCAACACAATGAGTAACCACTCATTGGGGAAAGACAACAACACCGAGGAAGCAACAATCACCATCCACGAACGAGACTGGATGGAAAAGAGTCAAACATCAGAAGATCATTGAATGAGGTGAGGAGAAATCTGAGAAATATATTAGGGACAAAGAAACAAACATCAGAGACATTCGGAAGAACATCGAATAAACTCTGAAACACACCAGAGATACTCGGAAAAACATCGAATAAACCCTGGGACACATCCAAAAACAAAATGAAGACATTTAGAAAAGCATTAGATGAAGACAAAGATTCTGAAGATACATCCGACACATTTAGAAGAGCACTAAGTGTACAGGAAAAGATTTGAAGACATATCTGGAAGAACATCAGATAAGCAACAAAGGAGTTCTGGAAGAACATCAGAACATAAACTCAATCTGGAAAACCATCAGAAAGAGAACTAAATATCTGGAAAACCATCAGATAAGTTCTGGAAGAACATCAGAACAGAGACTCAATCTGGAAAACCATCAGAACGAGAAATAAATATCTGGAAAACCATTAGATAAGTTCTAGAAGAACATCAGAACAAAGACTCAATCTGGAAAACCATCAGAGAGAGAAATATATCTGGAAAAACATCGGATAGATTCTGGAAAAACATCAGAATCAAGGAAAATATCTGGAAAACCATCAGATAAGTTCTGGAAGAACATCAGAACAAATACTCAATCTTGAAAAACATCAGAAAGAGAAACAACTCCAAAAAAACATCAGATAGATTCTTGGAAAACATCAGAATCAAAGGGAATATCTGGAAAAACATCAGATAGGTTCTGGAAGAACATTAGAACAAAGACTCAATCTGGAAAAACATCAGAGAGAGAAACATATCCGAAAAAACATCGGATAGATTCTGGAAAACCATCAGAATCAAAGGGAATATCTGGAAGAACATCAGATAAGTTCTGGAAGAACATCAGAACAAAGACTCAATCTGGAAAAACATCAAAGAGAGAAACATATCCGGAAAACATCGGATAGATTCTGGAAAACCATAAGAATCAAAGAGAATATCTAGAAAAACATCAGATAAACATCAGATAAGTTCTGGAAGAATATTAGAACAAAGACTCAATCTGGAAAAACATCAGAGAGAGAAACATATCCGGAAAAACATCGGATAGATTCTGGAAAAACATCAGAATCAAAAGAAATATCTGGAAGAACAACAGATAGACACGACAAAAACTGTTTGGTAGGTGCCAAATGAGTTGGACTTTGACCACAAGGTAAGACGTGGATAAAACACGACCTAGGGAGAAATGCAAATGAGGATGAAACACTCATGATATGCATATGAATATGAATTATGCAGATGATATATGATCAAATGCAAATGAATATGCCAACAACAAGGCTCGACTCTTTTGGTGAGATGACAAGACCCGAAGACTGATTCCTCCATATAGAGATCACTACCATTCTGCTTAGGGACCCTAGATGTTACTGTGGAACATATCTCTGCCACCCTTCTAAATTCTATCAAGTTGATGGTCCTTGTAGGAAGGATTGAGAGCTGCTTGGGGATTCTTCAAGTAAACTGCCCCAGATTAGTTGATTGTTATAGATGAGCTGGTAATTGCTTCAGCTTATCTGATTCTGTAGAAATGACTGCTTTATTGTACCCTCGGAAGGCTTGCCCCAGTCTGAGTCTTGAAAAATCTTCTGAGTAAATCAATTCTGAGAAGGATTTGCCCCTGATAGGATCACTTGACCAAGTTTCTCAATGTTTGAAAATTCCTTGAGAGGAATGCCAGTTTGCAAACAAAAGTGTCCATACAAACATGGTAATGCAAAGTTCATGCAACTTTTGAAATCAAAATCATTTTTTGAAAGATGCAAAAATAAATGAACCATTGGTCAGAACATGGCGGTTCAAGACACTCAAAGTTTAAAGCAAATGTGTACTGCCAAAATAGTTGATTTGCAAAAATCTTTTGGAGTCAGTTTACGCAACCTTGCTGTAGTATGCTTTCAAAATAACCTTGCTTCAGTTAGGTCTTTTGAGGGTTGCAACGTGGTCTGGTTCGCGGTTTAAGAAACAAAGGATAAAGGCTCAAAGTTTATTTGTGCCCACCCAATCTACATGATGATCTTCAGCCCTACGCCCAGCTAACTCAGAATATACACTCAGGTTCCTATAGGAATTGCACTGATTATAGCCATGATGATGGTTCAGAAGTCCAAGGAATTCTTGAAAAGGCAGTCACTGCTTCTTTACAACATTTGGTTGTTTTGACATTGAGGATTTTCAAGATGAAGGGTTTTAAGATCTCCTCCTTTATTATCCCTAAGTTTTGCCTGAATTGTTTCTTTTAAAGCTTACAGTCAGCGGGATGCCCCAGTTTTTCCTAAGTCTCCTTCATAGGTTTTGACTTAGTGGGCTTTTTTTTTCTTTTTTTTAAAGAAAGTGATTGCGTGGCTTAAACGATCACCGTGAACCATCATCATCTTTTGACTTGGAAACCATCTTTGACACTTACTTGCGGTGTGCGAAGGAAAACTTGTGAATGCAACCTTTATATGAAGGGTGTATTGCAGGAAAGCACAACCAAGTTAACTGAGAACTACCCTGCCCCAGGTTCAGATTTCGGGTTTTTTGTAAAGAAAGAAACTCCAACTTCTAGGCTCGAAGGGGTTGACTAGGGAATGACTTCCTTATTTCTCCAGTGTTTGGGGGATTGAAGCAATGCCTTACATCTTCAGCAAGGTTTGATTGAAAGCATACTGACAGCAGTTGTGGGTATAACATTTTCATCATCCTCCCTCAAATATTTGCATAATCAAAAATTTGGACAAAGAGTAAATATTTGAAAGATAAAGTATAAAAAGTGCAAATAAATTGAAATCAAAAGTCGCAATGTTCATTTCAATGGTATGAAAGTACAAACACTAATCAAAAGCAAACAACTTAAACAAAATGAAGGAAAGTACAAACAATGAGAAACAAAAGGCCTAGTGACTAAATCAATACAAAGATGAGCCGTCCTGTCTGAAACATTGGCGTCAAAGAAGATAGTCTGCTGAAGTTAGTCTAAAGCTTCACTTTTGATTTTCGGGACATTCGGCTGACTATCCGTAAAATCAAGGATTCTAGTTCTAACCAACTCACGCACTCTGGCTTTCAGTGCATAACAATGCTCCAATTCGTGACCTGGGGCACCCTCATGAAAAGCACAATGGAGATCAACTCTAAATCCAGCTAGAGGATGACTAGGAGGAAGTTGCAAAGTCTTCGTAGTGATCAGCCCTTGTTGAACAAGGTCAGGATAAAGTTCTGTGTATGTCATAGGAGTAGGATCAAAATGATTCCTATTCTGATACTGGTTCTGTCCAACAACTGGACGTTGAGGAATCTGAGTTGGTCGTGGAGCAGCAACAACAGCAACAACATGATGATCAACAAACTGAGGTCTAGGACGAGGCCTTCTCACTCTAGTCATGACAACATTAGTCTAATCCTCTCTTTTCTTATGGAAGGTCCCAAAGGATTTCTTTGCACCATTAGAAGATTCAGCAGCTTTGGATACCTTACCATTTTTCAGTCCTTCTTCTAACCTTTGACCAATGGTCACCAGATCTGTAAAACTTGAAGAGACACTCCCAATCATCTTTTCCCAAAAGAAAGGGGACAAAGTATCCATGAACATTCCAGTTAGCTCCTTCTCTGCTAGAGGGGCTTCAACTTGGGAAGCTAACTCTCTCCAACGCTGAGCGTATTCCTTGAATGACTCTCGTTCGCCCTGAGACATATTTTGAAGTTGGCGGTGATCAGGAGCCATGTCCAAATTGTATTTGTATTGCCTCATAAAAGCATTGGCAAGATCCTGGAAGCAGTGGACGTTGTTATGCTCTAAGTTCATATACCACTTGAGAGAAGCACCACTCAAGCTATCTTGAAAGCAGAGGATGAGCAGCTTCTGATTGTTGGTGTAAGCTGCCATCCTTCGAAAGTACATGACCAAATGGGCTCTAGGACATGAATGACCCTTATATTTCACAAACTCAGTAGTCTTGAACTTAGCAGGCATAACAAGACCGGAAACTAGACACATATTATCTGCATCAACATTGAAGAAGTCAGTACCCTCGACGGCCTTGAGTCTCTTATCTAAAATCTGAAACTGTTCACGGATAATCTCAGGCTCAACAAAATCTTCATGGTCTTCCCCTTGAGCACCAGCGACATTGTAGTCAAAGAAAGGAGCTTGAACAATCTGATTAACAGTGTGGACCACAGGTCTGGGCTCAGCGAAGATGGGAGCTTGAAAACCCGGTCTGACAGTCTGACCAATCATAGTAGTAGACGCAAGGGGTGGAGAGTAGTTGTGAGGTAAACTAAACTCTGGCCAAGTTGAAGGCGGCATTTAAACAGGAGCAGGGTCACCACTTGAAACTTCCTGAATGACGGTCCTTTGAGAGTCTCCTCTGGCCATCAAGACTTGAAGCATCTCAGTGAGCTTAGTCATGCCTGATTTCAACTCACCGATCTCCATTCGGATTTCTGCGTTGTGTACTTCTTTCTATGACATCTTGCGTCAATAGTTAGCTCTAGTCTGATATCAGTGTCGAGGAATCAGCTTGACGACTCAAAGGCACACTGGAAGATGAAACGACTGGACATGAGTCACTGGAAAAACAGAGGTATGTAATGAACCATGCAAAGATGCAAATGCAATGCAATGCGATGCAAGACAGGATGCAAAACACACATAACAAGATCAAAGGTTCAAGATCACAACGTGGAGTCTGGGTAAAGAACCAACCACAAGGTGTGTACTAGGGGTTCTCAAATCTGTAGAACAGGGTTCTAAGAGGTTCTCAGAGTCAACAATCCATCTTTTGGATATTATCAATTTCCCAAATCACTCGGTAGTCGATAATATTCTCAAGAGAATCTCGTCCAAGTGTAGTATCGCGTATCAACTACATCGAGAATACTCCCTCATAGCCATCGCACTACGTCCTAAAAGGCCAAGTGGGGGTAAAGGGTAACTAAAAGTCCTCAGTGTCACAGGCTCCTAGGTTGAAAGTAGTAATGTTTTCACGAATACTCGTTCAACAACACTACTCCCAAGACGGCCTCCACTGGGTGGTGGTTTCTCAAGTCAGCTTGGTCGGGAATCAACTCCCTATAAGCCTTCTTGAATATACCACCTTCCTATCATAGGTGCACTCAAGTCCGGGTATAGGACATATCCTCACCACTCAAGGTAACAACCCTGCATACAGAAAAAGCCAGGCACAAACAGATATATGTACAAATATATACAAATATACAAGCAAGCAATCATATAGCAAACACAAATATAAACAAGGTGGGCTTAACCCTCTTAGGGGATGTGTCCCCAGTGAAGTCGCCATTTTTGTTGCGGTGAGAATCATGATACCAAGCTATTGATTAACTTGAATCTTAATTCTTAAATTCACAACCGGACTTTAATTTATCCAAAAAGGAAAGGTTTAAAGAAAGAAAAACCTATAAAAATGCAAAGCAAAAAGCAAGGCCTAAAGCTAAGCAAAGAGAGATCAAAGGTTCGGAGGTTGGTTATACCTAGGGAAGGTGTTAGCATCCTAAGTATCTGTAGTACTCTACAGGAACCTCTTGTTAGTATTTGTGTTATGCTAAAGTTGCTTGCTAAAAGAAATATGCTAAGGTAAAGATCTAAAGTATATACAAAGTATGCTCACCAAGACATTGCATCTCGTGCCTACGTATCCTGACGGGAATGGAATCAGAGCAACTGTAGTTCCCCTAACTAGGGGTGAGGAACTCTTGATTGTGGTCAAGGTTCCAGGGGGATGTAAGCATTCATATGGAAGTACTTACATGGAGTGCGGCAACTCCTGAATCTACGTTGAGATTGTTATGGTACAGAATGTCCACGGTGGGACGCTAAATAGAGCACGGCGACTCCAATCCTAAGGTTAGGATAACGGGATAAAAGATGTCCACGGCGGGACGCTAAAAGTGAGCACGGTGACTCTGATCCTAAGGTTAGGATAAACGGTAAAGGATGTCCACAGCGGAACACAAAATGTGAGCACATTGACTCAGATCCTAAGGTTAGGATAAAGGGTAAAGGATATCCACGACGGGACAACTACCTGGAGCACGGAGACTCCGATCCTAAGTTGCGAAAGGTAACAGGAAGTTAGTGGTTAGTGAGCTCGCCAAGATATCGCATCTTGTGCCTACATATTCTCAACGAGAAATCAGAGCGTTCATAGTTCCCCTAACTAGGGGTGAGGAACTCTTGACTGTGGTCAAGGTTCCAAGGGGAAAAAAGTAAATGTCTGCGGCAAGACACCTACATAGAGTGCGGCGACTCTAAACCTAAGGCTAGGTTAAAACAGTAAAAGAAGTTAATGTCCACGGCGGGACAACCAAATAGAGCACGACGACTCCAAGTCCTATGGTTAGGCTAAAAAAAAGACATGGCAGTCAACAAGAGGGAATCCTTTCCTTTGGAATGAGGCACAAAGTGAATGGATGAGATAAAATCGAAATCATGAGATCAAAATAAAATACCCTAGATAAAAGATCTATTCTACAAGTCACTAAATTATAAGTTAATTTGATAAAGAAAATCAGTTAAAAGGACATGATGAGGAACAAATCCTAAATATGGATGAAGGTTAAACAAAGAGTGATAAACAAAATAAAAAACTTTTATTTCTAATGAATAAAATAAATGATAACCTATATTGCTAAAATAATATAAAAAAAACTAAATTAAAACAAAGTATAAACAAAATCATTTAATAAATCAACAAAAAAATTTTAATAACATTCTTTAACAAAATAAAATAGCAAAACTGATTAGTAAAAGTAATACTAACTAATATACTGATTATTTAAAATATTAACAAAGTAATGGGCTAGGAAAATGAATTACTAAGCCCACACAGGATTGGGGTGCAGGGTCCAAACAAGTGGGTCGGGTCAACCCGGTCTAATTGTTTACTAAGAGAAAACCTAAAAGGAACCAAAGGGGAAAAACGTAGAAACATAGATCATCCTCTCCTCAAGAAAAAAAATCAACGAACACGAAATGCTCTCTCTCCCATAGATTTCTCTCTGAATCACTCATCTAAAGTTTTCACCTCACACTAAGCGCTCTCTAACCTTCTCGCATCGTGGGTCTCTCATAACTCGCTCGCGGCTCTCTCTATGCTTCGTCTTCAACAGACCTCCCTGTAAAAGTTCGCCATTTCAAAACTCGTAGAAGACGGAATGTAGCTGTCCTCTTGGAGTTTGGGGTTTGTTGAAGGAAAGGGTTATTTGGATATGATTGAGTAACGTTTTTTTGATGAAGATGGTGAAGATCAATTTAGTGGGTTGTGATGTTGGTCTGAATGGATAGGATTATTTGGATTTGGTTGACTTGGAAGGGTGAGTGAAGAAGGTTAAATTTTGATGAAGGATAAGTGAGCAAAAATGGTGGGTAGAGATTCGAAGTTGTGGTCATTTCCTGTGTGCAGCAAAACTCTTATCAGGGTCCTCAAGAAGTGATGATGGAAGTCGTTTTTTATTTGGTTGAGTGAGAACAATATTATGAAGTTTGTAAGTGTTGATGGAAGGTCGTGATGGTCCTTGTTACCGAAACAGGGTGAGGAGAGGTCTTTAGTTATTGCACAGGCTTGAAAATAATGAAGGTCTCCCCCTTCTCTCTGGCGTGTCACCTTTTTTATCTTTGAATTCCAACCCTTTTGCACATTAAACATTGAATTTGTCCTGTTGTTATTATTATGTCATTCTCAAAATCAGGATGCCGGTTGTTGTGTAGGCATTGGGTAGTTTTGGAGTTATGTGGAGTGAGGTTTGATGCTGCAGAGAGTTTGGATGCAGGTTTATCTGGAACACTGCTGTTGTGCAGAGATTCTACAAGTTTGTAGCATATGCAGGTTCTACTTTTCTGTATGCTTTGTCTTGGAGCAAGGAAATTTTGCCGTTGTGATGGGAAAGTGTCCAGCTTGCTTCTGTTTTTGTTTGATGTATAGACTGTAGCATATGTTTGAATCGTTTTTTGCCTATCTGTTGAGAGTTTTTCACATCCTCTTTTTTCTTATCCCTCTCTCTTTTAAAACAAAATCTCCCTTGTTGCTATGTTGATTCCCTTGTTTCTGTAAGTGTCATTGAATTATTAACATAAAAAATGCAGAATTTGGTTTTGTTTGGGTTTATGTTTGATGTAGGTCTTGGTGGTAGCTGTGGTTATGCTACTAAAGTTGGACATTAGGGGTGCAGATTTTGGCAGCTTGTGGCACATGGTTGTCTAGAATTGAGAGTTTGTTTTGTCTTGAAGTCTTGTCTTGTGGTAGTGTTACTTTCAACCTGCAGGGATGTTTTTGGCATGGAAAGGGTACAGGCTTTGCCTTTTGCAAAGTTGAAACATGTTGGTACGATTAGGTGATATTGTCCGCAAATTTTTGGTTGTACAAAGTTTGAATTTTGGACTAATGCAAAGTCAATGATGTAGCAGAACATTGATTTTTTTGTATTTTTATTATGATATATGTACATGATTTTGGATTTGTATAAAGACCTTACAATACTAATAATAATAATAACAATAATAATAATAATAAATAATAATAAAAATAATAATAATAATAATAATAGTAATAATAATAAATAAAATAGAAATAAAAATAATAAAGAGAAATAATAAAAATATATAAAATAAGATAAATGAAGAAATAATTAAATAAAAATCTAATGATTAAACAACCTAAAGTCCTAAATTAAAAATAAAGATCAAATGTAAAGGACGTACCTGAAAAATTGAACTAAAAGAAAAAGAAATTTACGGAATAAAAACAGACAAAAATCAAGATGATAAAAGATGACAAAATTAATCGAAAATGCCTGACTATGATTGTCCTAGAATACTTGTGTAAATGATGATGACATCTAAGGGGTAAAATTTGGGGTATGACACATGTTACAACTGATAGGTTGAAATAATTTCTACAGGATTATTTGAGCACCATGGAGAGGTTGGATCCCCGACTTGAAACATGGTGTCTCAAAAATCTCATGAACACGGCTATTAGCGGCACAACAAAATGATAGTATTGATCGCATGAATGATCATATTACAGTGATGATTAATTCACAACATGCAATAACATTGAATGCATTCGGTTAGTCACCTTCGTCTCGTGAACAGTTCCATATCTGTAAGAGAAATGAAAGATTCATTAGAGTCTCATATACAAACATGCTTAACATTCTATGCAACACAACAATCTAAATAAGTTTTCATAAGCATAAATTAAGGCAAGATAATGTAAAATTGCATGACAGAAGGGGTTCACTAATCTAGAAACACCAAGAAAACTATTACACAGCAAGTTATCAATAAACTAAAATCCATGTTTTTATCAGAGTAGTCAATAGCAGGGCTATCCTGCTATAGTGAAACCGAGTGGAGGCCGACTGCTATGGGAAAATCCTTAGCGGTGCAAACACTATAGCGATTGTTAATACTCATTTGATTTCTTTGAGCCTCAGCGATGCTACAGTTCTTTGAGTTTTATTTGATAACAGAAGAAAATCCGGTTTCTATAAGACATTGGTTAACAACTTTAGCTCAAACTTGGAAAAGGAGAAGTCATGAATGTGATTCCTGTAAGTAATTCATTTAACTATTTTATCATTTGAAACTATTTTAATATTGCTATCTCATGAAAGCAAATAAAATGCTGCTTAGTCGAGATATAGAATTCAAAGTAAATTTGGAGAACCAGATTACTCATATTGCAAAGAAAACTCGTTTATTCAAACATAAGCACGAAGTTCAAAAAATAAGCATATGTTAATTATGTATATGAGTGTCTTTGAAATCAAGAAATATATATATATATATATATATATATATATATATATATATATATATATATATATATATATATATATATATATATATATATATATATATATATATATTTTGTGAGATGTTGAATCGAACTTTAGTGTGGTCGAAGTCTGTTTGCGAATAATGCGTGTTATAGTCGAAATTTGTTCTAACATGCATTAGTCAATATTATTAGGGTTGTTAGCATGTTGAATTGGGCTTTGCTTGTAATTCAAATTGTTTAAGTTAACTTGTACCCTAAGTTAACTTATAATGGGTAATTGTTAAAAAGCTCATTAGGTTAGTGTGCTATTTTTCTTATAAATAGGATGCTAGTTTCTCAATCTTGTCATAAGGAAAAATAGGTAGATAAAATCCTAATTTCAAGAGAGAGAGGTTATTTTGTTATTCTTGTATACTTGTAATCTTGTTCTAAGAGAAAGGAAAGAATAGCAGTTTAATAACCAATCCTTGTTGTTCCATGTTGTTTTACCTTGTCTTCTTTATTAACCCTAACCCTTGTGTGTTTCTTAATCATTAAGAAATCGTTTATACTTTGTCTCAAGGTATCCGATTCACAACAAATTGGTGCGGTGAGCGTGGAGAAGATGCTTCAACAAAGTATGAGACTGAAAAGTTCACCCGAGTGAACGACTTCGTTCTGTGACGCTTGAAGATGAAAGTCCTACTGGTTCAGTAGGGTTGTTTGGAAGCGTTAAAGGGTGAGGCAGTCATGGACGTTGCGTTAACGGCAAAAGAAAAGACGGACATGATCGAGAAAGCCCACAATGAAATATTGTTGAGCCTTGGTGATAAGGTTCTTCGACAAGTATCAAAGGAGACTACAGTATCGGGATTATGGGTGAAACTTGGAATTTTGTACATGACCAAATCTCTGGTGAATCGACTCTACCTGAAGTAAGCTTTGTATTCATTTAAGATGAGTGAAGACAAAGTGTTGGCTGAGCAGTTGGATATGTTTAACAAGCTGATTCTTGATCTTGAAAATATTGATGTGAAGATCGATGATAAAGATCAAGCACTGTTACTGATGTGCGCTTTACCCAGAAAACATACTCACTTCAAAGAACTCTCTTGTATGGAAGGGAGTCCTTGACCTTTGAAGAAGTTCAATCAGCCTTCTATTCTAAGGACTTGAACGAACGAAAGGAGCATAAACCTTCGACGGTGGGCAAAGGTTTGGCCGTTAAGGGAAAATTCTTGCGAAAGGATGGTAAGTTCGACAAGAAGAAATATAAAAGTCAACAGAAGTCTTATAGTGGCGAAACATCTGGTATTCGATGTTATCACTGTAAGAAGGAGGGTCACATAAGAAAGGTGTGCCCCGAACACTTGAAAGATCATGGAGGTAATGAAAACGCAACCATTGTTCAAGATGACTTCGGCTCATCTGATGTTCTTGTGGTTTCAAGTGGCGACTCGAGAAAAGAGTGGATTATGGATTCAGGTTGCACTTGACACATGACTCCAAACAAAGAATTATTCGACGAGCTATGTGATCAACATGGTGGATCTGTGCTGTTGGGAAACAAAAAATCTTGCAAAATTGTAGGTATTGGATCTATGAGATTCAAGCTCCATGATGAGTCAATGAGGTTATTGACTGAAGTTAGGTATGTACCTGACTTGAAGAGAAATTTGATTTCCCTTGGTGAACTCGACAAAAAGGGATATGTTTTTCAAGGAGAGAAAAGTATCCTAAGATTCATGAAGGGATCGAAGGAAGTCTTGAGAGGTGTGAAGAAACAAGGCTTGTATACCCTTGAAGATGAGGTTGTAAGTGGTCTGACAAATGTTGCATCCACGAAACCTGTGTCGAAGACATAATTATGGCACATGAGATTGGGCCATGTCAGCGAAAGAGGCTTGGTCGAATTGGGGAAGCAGAACCTGCTAGGAGGTGACAAAGTCGAAAAGTTGGAGTTTTGTTAATCTTGTGTATTTGGTAAATCCTGTAGGACGAAGTTTAACAAAGGCAAGCAAAAAACACATGGATCCCTGGATTACATTCATGTTGGTCTTTGGGGGTCTGCAAGGAATCCTTCACACTTAGGTGCAAGGTATTTTCTATCCATCGTTGATGACTATTCCAAAAAGCTATGGGTATTCATTCAGAAGACGGAGGATGAAACTTTTGAGAATTTCAAAAGTTGGAAGATTCTGGTCGAAACTCAAACTGGCAAAAAAGTTAAGAGGTTGAGATACGACAATGGCCTTGAATTCTGCAACAAAGCGTTCGACAGTTACTATGTTGAGTTTGGGATTGCAAGGCATAAGACTGTAGCAGGTACTCCTCAACAAAATGGCTTAGCTGAGAGGTTCAATCGAACAATCCTTGAAAAGGTTAGATGCATGTTGGTTAATGCTGGATTGAAGAAGGTGTTTTGGGCGGAAGATGTTTCGACAGCAGCTTACCTGATAAATAGATGTCCCTCGACTGCCTTGGGAATAAAGACACCTGAAGAAGTTTGGTCGGGACATCCACCTAGTCTCGACAGACTAAGAGTATTTGGCTGTGTGGCCTATGCTCACATTAGGCAAGACAAGGTCGAACCTAGAGCTCTGAAATGCATGTTCATGGGATACCCTAAAGGAGTCAAAGCTTATAAGCTATGGTTCCTAGAGTCAGGTCACAAGAGGTGTATCACCAATTGAGATGTAGTTTTCAATGAAGCAGAGATGACTTTCAAGAAAACTAATGATGCTGACGAAGAGCTGGAACAGGGAGAGATTCTTGTTGAGGTGGAACATGTTGATGTAGAATTGCGTACCCCAGATGAAGTCGAAGAAGACGCAAAAGATGTTGTCGAAGATGAGGAGACTGATAATGACTACCTACTAGCAAGAGACAGGTCGAGGAGAGTCATCAAGCCACCTCGGGGACTTGGGTATGCAGATCTTATAGCTTATGCCTTAATCTCTGCTAGTGAAGTTCTAGATGAAGAACCTAAAGACTATAAGGAAGTTATGAGGAGTCGAAAGAAGACTAAATGGTTGAAGGCCATGGATTATGAGATGAAATCTCTTCATGATAACAACACCTGGGAATTGATCAAGAAACCCGCTGGAGCCAATTTAGTCAGTTGTAAATGGATTTTCAAAGTTAAGGAAGGAATCGAAGGAGTGGCGTCAAAGAGATACAAGGAAAGATCAGTTGCTAGGGGATTCACTCAGAAAGAAGGTATCGACTTTAATGATGTGTTCTCTCCTGTTATGAAGCACAAATCCATTCAAATGTTGCTTGCCACAGTGGCACAGTTCGACCTTGAACTGGAACAAATGGGAGTGAAGATTGCGTTCTTGTATGGTGACTTAGATGAAACAATCCTGATGAGGCAACCTGAAGGGTATGTCGAAAAAGGGAAGGAAGATTATGTGTGCAAGATGAATAGATCCTTATATGGACTGAAACAATCCCCTCGATAGTGGAATAGGAGATTCGACAAGTTCACGGCATGCATAAGTTTCATCAGAAGTCAGTTCGACCACTGCGTTTACTTCAGATTTTGACCGGGTAATTCATTTGTTATTCTGTTGCTCTATGTGGATGATATTCTAATAGCAAGCAACAATGTTGAAGATGTAATAAGGGTGAAGGTTGAACTCAATAAAGAGTTCGACATGAAGGATCTGGGAGTTGCGTCCAGGATTCTTGGGATTGACATCCAGAGAGATAGAAAGTAGTCGAAATTATGCTTATCTCAAGAGGCATACCTACAGAAGGTCCTCGAAAAGTTTAGTATGTCAAATTCAAAGCCTGTTGTGACTCTGATAAACCCTCAATTTAAGCTGAGTATAGATCAATGTCCCAACACTGATGTTGAAAGAACTTATATGAATAGCATTTAATATGCTAACATAGTAGGTTCTTTGATGTATGTTATGGTCTATACTAAACCCGACTTAGCATATGTAGTAAGTCTTGTAAGCAGGTATATGGCGAATCCTGGAAAGGCTCACTGGCAAGTATTGAAGTGGATTTTAAGGTACATAAATGGATCTCTGAATAGAGTCCTAATTTATGGTGGAGCCTTGGGTGAAGATAGTAAAGCAACAATCGAAGGATATGTCAACTTTAATTATGCAGGTTGTATGGATTCCAAAAAATCTAACTCTGGATATGTGTTCACTATGTTTGGGACAACAATCAGTTGGAAAGCAACACTTCAGAAGGTTGTTGCCTTATCAACCACTGAAATGGAATATATTTCCTTAACTGAAGCTGTGAAGGAAGCATTGTAGCTTGAAGGTTTTGCAAAGGAGCTAAAACTTCAAGGTCGAGTTATCACTGTTAAATGTTATAGTCAAAGTGCAGTACACATGTCAAAGAATTCAGCCTATCATGAGCAAACCAAGCACATTGATGTGAGGCTGCATTTCATCAAGGGGTAATTGAGCGTGGAGAAGTCCAAGTGTTGAAGGTTTCGACAGATCATAATGCTGCTGATATGATCACTAAGACGTTGCCCAATTGTAAGTTTTTCCACTGTATGTAGTTAATAAAGTCGCATGAAAAAAGCTAGTTTCTTGATGTTATAGAGTTAGATCCAAGGTGGAGATTTGTGAGATGTTGGATCTAACTCTAGTGTAGTCAAATTCTATTCGCGAGTAATGCGTGTTGTAGTCGAAGTTTGTTTTGACATGCATTAGTCAATATTAGGGTTGTTAGCATGTTGAATTGGACTTTGCTTGTAAGCCTAATTGTTTAAGTTATCTTGTAATGGGTAATTGTTAAAAAGCCCATTAGGTTAGTGTGCTATTTTTCTTATAAATAGGATGCTAGTTTCTCAATCTTGTCATAAGGAAAAATTGGAAGATAAAATCCTAATTTTAAGAGAGAGAGAGAGAGAGAGAGAGGTTATTTTGTTATTCTTGTATACTTGTAATCTTGTTGTAAGAGAAAGGAAAGAATATCAGTTTAATAATCAATCCTTGTTGTTCCTTGTTGTTTTACATTGTCTTCTTTATTAACCCTAACCCTTGTGTGTTTCTTGATCATTAAGAAACCGTTTATACTTTGTCTCAAGGTATCCGATTCACTATATATATATATATATATATATATATATATATATATATATATATATATATATATATATATATATATATATATATATATATATATATATATATATATATATATATATATATATATATATAGTTGTAATTATGCCTTAAAACCTTTGTTGATGAAGAGAAAGAAAACATATTTTGGAGATTGTCTTTACTGCGAAAATCAGAAGTTTTAGAAAGTCGGATAAAAAGTCAAGGAAAACAATATGTGGGTGAATAGTGTCTTTTGCACGGTGAATAGTACTATCCGTACAAATGAATAGTGACGTCCGTACGATGAATAGTGTTTTTGAGTTTTTGGGCTTTTTCAATTCAGTCCATGGATACATGTGATTTTAGGCTTTGTTTGTTGGGTATTTGCTATTATAAATATGTGTCTCTTATATGTTTGGTGTGTGATAATCTTAGAGTTTTCACCAACAAGGGAAACCAAGGGTTGAAAGGTATAGCATAGGGTTTCAGCTATGCACAAAGAAAACCTTGGATTACACCACCTTGGGTTTGAGTGTTTCACATATTGAGAGTTGGAGAGGTAGGGAAACACTTGGGTAGAAAATGGGTTGTTCTTGGGCACCTTCAGGGTTGTTCTTGGGAACCTGAAGGCGAAGGGTATTTTCTTGTAACTCATCTGTAATCTCTTGTAACAACTTTCTGAGTATAGTGAATTAGAGAGCTGCTCTTCCCTTCAGAGTAGATCATTTGATCGAACTGGGTAAACAAACCTTCGGTTTTTTCTTGCCTTATTCTGTTATATCATCTGTGTAAGGATTATTATTGGTGAAGACCATTTATTTTGGTTGCTATTGTTCTTTGTCTCACAAATTGATATTGAATTTTGTCGTAATTCACAACAAGATTTCACAGCAAGTGGTGTTGTGAGCATGGAATAAAGAGATATTGTTGACAAGTGAGCACCATGGTTAGTAGATGGCAGATCGAGAAATTTTTCGGTAAAAGCGATTTCGGGTTGTGGAAAACTAAGATGCAAATAATTTTAATTCAAGAGAAGCGTATCGATGCTTTAAAGAGTGAAGCATTGATTCCTGCAGGGCTTGCACAGGTACAGAAGACCGAGATGGTGGATAAGGCAAGGAGTGCCATTATCTTGTGCCTCGGGGATAAAGTTTTAAGAGAAGTCCCTAAGGAGAAAACTGTGGTTGCTATGTGATCCAAACTTGAATCATTGTATATGACAAAGTCTTTGGCTCACAGGTTGTATCTGAAACAACAACTCTATTCATTCTGAGTGGTGGAGAACAAGTCCATAGTTGAGAAGCTCAGAATTTCACAGGATTATCGATGATCTTGAGAATATTGAAGTAAAGATTGATGATGAGGACAAGGCTTTGCTCTTGTTGAGTTCATTACTCAGATCCTTTGAGCATTTTAAGGATGCCCTTCTTTATGGTAAGGAAGATACTATTACTTTGGATGAAGTCCAGACGGCGGTGAAATCCAAAGAATTTTCGAAGTCAAAAAATTTGAAGATTGAAGATAATGGTGAAGGTTTAAATGTGTCAAGAGGAGGAGGTGAGCATAAAGGGATGTCCAAATCAAAGAGGCCTGACAAGTCAAAGGTAAAATATTTTAATTGTCAAAAAACTGGTCACTTTAAAAGGGTTTGTCCTGAAAGAAAGGTCAATGAAGATTCTGTTCAAGTTGTAGTTGCATTGGGTGAGGAAAGTTATGAGGATGTTGAAGCACTAGTAGTATCAAGTTTGGAAACTGAAGATAGTTAGGTCATTGACTCAAGTTGCTCTTATCACATGTGTCCAAGAATAGAATACTTTGAAACTTTGAAAATGGTGCAAGGTGGAGTAGTTCACCTTGGTAATAATAAGGTATGTAAGATTCATGGTATTGGTATAGTCAAATTTAAAATGTTTAATGATCGTGAACTTCTTATTCATAATGTGAGGTATGTTCCAAAACTCAAGCAAATTTTTTTTATCTATAAGTATGTTTGATAATCTAGGCTAATGTACTAGAGTTGAACATGGAGTGTTGAAGATTTTGTGTGATGAATTAATTATTGCTAAAGGGTCTAAAATATATGGTCTATATATTTTAGAAAGTTCAAATGTTATTATTCATTCATTGTTAACTAGTGGAGGCTTTGATGACAAGGAAGAGCTATGGGATTTGAGATTAAGGCATTATAAATGCATTGAGAAAGTTTAAGAGGAGTACATTGAATTTTGTAGAAATCAAGGGATAAAAATGCATGTTACTGCTGAGTTGTTATTGAGTTTTTGGGGAAGAGATGAGGTTAAAACAACTTACTTGGTTCATAGAGAATTTCTTCAGAAGAAGAATAGTGAAAACCAAGGGAGAAACCTGGGAGAAACTATAACGAAGAAAACTCAGTTTGAGGTGGAGTTTTCTGAAGGTGAGAAAATACTTAGAAGGGGGGTTGAATAAGTATAGAGAAAATATTATGGTAATATAAACTCAAATATTTTTATCCTGGTTCGTTGAACTCAACTACTCCAGTCCACCCTATCAAGAGTGATTTGCCTTTCTCAACAAGGACTTAATCCACTATTAATCAAACTGATTACAATAGCAAGCACTAAAAACAACTGTTCTTAGTCTTCTCAAGAACAACTGATCACAAATGGATCTTCTTAAGGACTTTTACAATCAATATGTAAAACTAAAACAAGTGTTTAAATGCTTCTAAGTAAGCTATATCACAACTGTGATTTTACACTTAAGTTTAAGAACAATGAAATAAAATCAGCAATGAGTATAAGTTGTATGAGAGCTTTCTTTTGAATTTCTTTCAATATTTCGTCAACTGAAGAGTGATGGAGTCTTGCTTTTATAGGCACAGAAGTCCAAGTAGTTTTCATGTTGAAGGCTGTGTACTAAAAAGGGCTGTAACCTTTTTGTCTTCACATCACTTGACCTTTCCTAGAAGTAGAATGCACAGAGAAATCCTTTTTGTCTGTGTTCTTGTGTCTAGCATAAATAAGGAAAGAGTCGTTTGGCCAAACCAACGGACATAACTTTGAATTCTTCTTCAACAAGTTTCTAATACTTCAGCAGATAACATGAGAGTCTTGAATGATCAGAGCCTTTGATGTTCATCAGAGTTTGCTAAATCAGAGCATTGCAGCAAGTGTGCTTTCAGCGTGTATGTTTATTAGAGCAGAGTTTTAGGATCAGATCCTCAGTACTGGCAGCGTAGTACTATCAGAGTCTTCTGAAATAAACTAAGCTTGAAACTCTTCATACAAAAGTCTTCAATGCTTCAGATGCTTTTGTAGCTTCTGCTTCAGATGCTTCTGTAGCTTTTGCTCTAGATCCTTCTGTAGCTTCTGCTTCAGAATCTTCTGTAGGCAGCACTCAGAATCTTCTGTAGGCAGCATTCAGATTCTTCTAAGAGATGCTTTTGATGCTTCAGAGCCTTGCATAATTTCATGTTCAGATCTAATTTGCTTTCAGAATAATATTCACTTTAATATCTGCAGCAAACATACTTAAACAAATTTTAGAGTATATAATTCTTTAATACAAAATTTTATAAGAGTTATCATCAAAACATAGAGATATAATTAAGAACCAATCTGTGTTCTAACAATCTCCCCCTTTTTGATGATGACAAAAACATAAGAAATTTTGTTCAATAAAAAATATAATTATAACTCCCCCTGAGATAATTAATCTCCCCTCGAATTGAATACTTAGAAGGAATAGAAACTTCCCTTTTTGCATGAGTATTCTTTTCAGAATCAGAGCCTGATTGTTCCAAAAATTAGATCTTGACTTGAATGAGTGTTTCAGAATCAGAGCCTGATAGGTTAAACTTGATTTGGGGATCTCAGAGTTACTTTTAAAGACTTTGTCAAATTTTTCAAATGTTCTGAAATACTAAGAGTTCATGTTAGATATAATTAGATATGTCTTAATTTCATTTAGGTAGAGTTTATTTGAACAGTCAGATCCATTTTCTCCCCCTTTTTGTCATAATCAAAAAGTAAAACTTTAAAGACAAGATAAAAGGAAAAAGAGAAAAGATTCATTCATGTAGAGAAAACACAGAGTCATTCATTCATTCAGATACAAAACAGACAAATCACCAGATAAACATTCAAGTACATGTGCTCAAACATCAGATACAGAAAACATAAACTAGGTTTGCTTGGAAAGAATCATCTTTAGAAGATGAGTTATCTCAGATGAGGATCCTTCTTGCTTTGTCATCCATTGTTCCATGTTCTCATTCTTCTGATCTTGCTTAGACATCCATTGAGCCATGTTCTCAGTCTTCTGGTCTTGCATGGCCATCCATGACTTGATCTCAGATTGTCCAGCTTCCAATACTGCAATCTTATCTTTCAAGTCTGGATTCTCTTTCTTGATCTCAGTAGAGGTAGAAGGAGCAGATTCTTGTGCAGGAATAGAAGCAGAGTCAATAATCATGGGAATTGCAAAGTCTTGAGCAACAGATGCAGAGGGATTTTCCACAATTGTCATAGCTAGTGGATTTTCTTTAGAAGCAGATTCAGCAAAAACTTCTGTAGCAGATACTCCAGAAGATGAAGGTACATCTTCAAGAAGCAAAGGTGCAGATCTTTTCATATTCCATATCATGCTTCTGGCAGTCTCACCAAATCTGAGCTTCGCATCATCAGAACAGACATTCTTTAGATTTGAGGCAACAATATTGAATCTGGTAATGAAGCTATTCCAGATAGCATCAGATTCATTTGCATCCATGGTTGACAAGCATCTTATCTTCACAGATCCTAAATGCATCTTTATTTCTTTCATAAAAGTTGCAAATAAATTATCAACATTTAGCCTAGTTTTTGGTTTAAGAAGGGTTTCCAAGGTGAATGGCTTGGGTTGAGGTGGGGGTGGAATGGTAAATTCTGAAGTTTGTTTTCAGAGAGCTAGGATATGCTGGTTTCTTCTGAGCAGGCATAATGCGAAAGAACGATTTGATTCTGCGAATGGATGGGATGACAGCTTTTGGATTATCAAAATAAGGAACAAAAGCTAATGGTTTTTGTTTAAGTGTGAGTGTTGGTTCAGGAATGATAGTATCAGATGAAATGGGTAGATCTGGTTGGTTAGATTCAAATTCTCTGAGGGAAGGGGGTGAGATAACATCTGGATAGATATCAGATTCAGATGAATCATATGAGGTGGTTAGGGTACAAGATGTAGAGGATACAACAAACATAGTCTTGAGAGGTTGAACATCCAGAATCTCAGAGTCAGATATGTTTGATTCAATAGGAATGAATGGTTCTGGTTGAGTATCAGTAGGTTTGGATGTTGGTGGTTCAGATACAACTGGTTCAGATGCAACTTGTTCAGATGCAACTTGTTCATATGCAACTGCTTCAGATGCAACTGTGGCAGATTGTATGGGTTCAGATGCAACTGGTTGTTGAATTTCTGGTTGTTGTTGTTGTGTTGTAGGTTGTTCTGTTGGTTTTGTTTGTGGTTCTGATGGAGAAATTTCAGATGATTTAGGTGGTGTTATGGAAACAGGATCAGATGAAACTTGTGATTCAGAAATTTTTTATGGTTCAGAGGTTTGAGATGGAGCAGGAATAATTTGATTTTGAGTGGGAGGAGGTTCAGGCATAGAACTAATTGTTGATACATTTACAGCAATTTTAGAAATAGAAGGTAAAGATGATTTAATACCTTTTGTCTTGATGCGCTTGGTAGAAACAGAGGGAACTTCTCCAGAAGCTTTTCTCTTAATCTGCTTCTATGGTTTTTCAGCAACTCTTTGTTTCTTCTGAGTATCAGTTTCATCTGCCTCTAATTGTCTTCTTTTCCTCATATTCTCTTCATAAACATATGGCATAGGTTCTCTAGCATGAATCAGAATATCAGCAGGAAAAGGTGTTCCATCTGTTTTGCACGGTTCAATATACCTAAGAATAATATCCCTAGGTTCTTCAGCACCAAAGATTGGAAAGTCTTGAACTGGAATCCTTCTCTGACTAACTTCAGAAACATTCATCTTCTTAGGAGCAGCTGTGAGTTCATCCACAATTTTTAGCCTCTGAAGACTCTTTCCATTCAAGGGTTTACCAACTATTGTCTCAAGCTCTTCTTTAACTCCAGCTTCATAAAGAGCAGCTACCAGACCATTCTCTGTCAGAATGTCTGAGATCAATCTTCCAAAAGGAATCCACATCCTGATCTTCTGTCCCTTATCCTTTATGGATTCTCTGGATGCATTGATGTGATTCCAAAGATGCATAAAGAGAATGTATGGCAGATCTACCTTTGTACTCTGACTCAAGCAGTACATGAAATAGAGTTGTTCATTATTCACATAATCTGGAGAATTTGTGGATTTTCTGTGATTGATGCATCCCAGAAAAATCGTTGCCTAGATTTTGTAGTCAGGTTTCAGATCCTTAAATTTGTTGGAGGCCTGTCCAGATGCAATGACTTCCTCATAAACTTCTTCCATGTCAACACGCCCAGCTGACAGATGACATACTCAATCCGTTTCCGCATACCCTATGAGTTTTCTGATGAGATCTTCAGTGATTATGATCTCCTTTCCCAGAACAGAAGAGAGGATGAATTTTGGGTAAACAGAAGCATGAATCCAAAATTCCTTCACCAAGTGTGGATACACTGGACCAAACAACCTGTTAAAATACTTAACCCAGCCTTGTACATCAACAATAGAACGCAAATCAAATCCATTGTCAGCCAGAGAGTCAAATTCCACCATGGATTCACAAAGAACTTCAAGCTTGTCCACAGGGGTTAACAATGTTCTCTTAGGTTCCTTAAAAGGAGTAACACCCATGTTTGATGATGCAACTGCAGCCATAGATGATTGAAACTGAGCTGATGTTGAGGATGATGTTGCCATTGTTGAAGATGAAGAAGATTTGGATGAAGGTTTAGGGTTTTTATGAAGAGAAAATAGCGAACAGAAATGCATATATTGTTTGTGAAGTGAAAAGTGTGAAATGGTGTGATTTGTGGTATTTATAAAGATAGAAACTAGGGCATTCAAAAAGACACATTCAGCACGTTCCACTTAGCAATTAATGGAATTTAATGAAACAAATAAAAAATCATTTCAAAGCATTAATTGTTTCTGACAATTTGGGGGGAAAACCAAGATTTTAACTGTTCAAACAATACCTCAAATGTCTTTTTAGTAATGTGCACGCCATCTTTTCAGATTCAGAGTGACACGTGTTTGCTTGCATGTGCTTCTGAATTCTCTTGAGAAATGAAACGTTAGCCAATGTTCAGATCCTCTAAGATTGGTTAGTTCAGATACACACAAATAATAATTCAATAAATCAAATAAAGACAGATGAAATACTTTAGAGTTTTAAACATTTTGCATCTGAGAAATTTGCTTCTGATAAATATCATTCTGGACACAAATCCATACCAATATTTTTCAGAATAAACTTGAACCTATCTTCAGCAAGGGGTTTTGTGAAAATATCAGCCCACTGATGATCTGTATCAACAAAGGCTAAGTTTATAATACCCTTCTAAATATAGTCTCTGATGAAGTGATGTTTAATTTCTATATGTTTTGCCTTAGAGTGTAAAATGGGGTTTTCAGACAAACATATAGAAGAAGTATTATCACAAAATATAGAAATATTACTCTCAAAGATTTGATAGTCTTCTAGTTGACTTTTCATCCAGAGCATCTGCGTGCTACATCCAGCAGCAACAATATATTCTACCTCTGTAGTTGATAGTGCAATTGTAGGTTGCTTCTTGCTGTACCAGGAGATTAAATTTCTTCCTAGAAATTGACAACTTCCAGAAGTACTTTTCCTTTCCACTCTATCTCCAGCCTAATCAGCATCACAGAATCCAACTAATTTAAAATTATCAGATTTTCTGTAACACAAACCCACATTAGAAGTACCTTTCAGATACCTTAAAATCCTCTTAACAGCTGTTAAGTGTGATTCTCTAGGATTTGATTGGAATCTTGCACACAAGCATACACTGAATAAAATATCTGGTCTAGAAGCAGTTAAGTAGAGAAGAGATCCTATCATACCTCTATAGAGTTTCTGATCTACTTTCTTACTTACCTCTTCCTTACCAAGAGTAATTGTTGGATGCATAGGGGTCTTTGCCATCTTAGTATCAGTCATGTTAAACTTCTTCAGAAGCTCTTTAACATATTTGGTCTGATGAATGTAAGTGCAATCTAGAGTCTGGTTGACTTGAATTCCCAGAAAGAATCTCAATTCTCCCATCATGCTCATCTCAAATTCAGCCTGCATACATTGAGCAAACTCCTTTCCTAGCATAACATTGGTAGATCCAAATATAATATCATCCACATATATTTGACAAATTAACAGATCTTTCTTAAATGTTTTACAAAAGACTGTTGTGTCCACTTTGCCTCTGATAAAATTTTTCTCCAGAAGAAAGTTGCTTAATCTCTCATACCAAGCTCTGGGAGCTTGTTTTAAACCATAAAGAGATTTCTTTAGTTTAAAAACATTTTCTGGAAATTTTTCACTTTCAAAACCAGGAGGTTGGTGAACATAAACTTCTTCTTCTATAGTTCCATTTAGAAAGGCACTCTTAACATCCATATGACATAGAGTGATGTTATTTTGTGCAGCAAAAGAAATGAATAAACGAATAGACTCTAACCTGGCTACAGGAGCATAAGTCTCTGTATAATTAATTCCTTCTTGCTGGCTATAACCTTGAGCAACAAGCCTTGCTTTATTTCTTTCAATTTCTCCCTTTTCATTCAACTTGTTTCTGAAGACCCATTTAGTTCCAATTATGTTGAATCCCTTTGGTCTTGGAACAAAATCCCAAACATCATTTCTTGTGAACTGATTGAGCTCTTCTTGCATGGCAATTATCCAGTCATTGTCTTGCAGAGCTTCATCCATAGAAGTTGGTTCAATAACTGACACCAACCCAAATAATGATGCTTCAAATGATCTGAGGAAGGATTTTGTTCTTATGGGGTCATCTTTCTTTCCAATGATCACATCCTCTGGGTGAGAGGCCTTGATTCTGGAAGATGATCCTCTAACATTTGACTCTTCAGAAATTTTCAAGTTGTTCATTTGAGAAGCTAAAGGAATTGCATGTGGAGTTGCTTCCGGTTCCTTCACTTGAGCTTTTTCTGCCTCTGAGCCTTCAGAGTCTGTGAGAATTACTTCTCTATCTGCAGAACTTTCAAACTGCTTTGGCTTTTCAATGCCAAGCTTATCATCAAATCTAACATGTATAGATTCTTCCACAATCTGTGTTTCAGTATTGTATACTCTGTAGCCTTTAGAGCATTCAGAATACCCAAGCATGAAACACTTCTGTGCTTTAGAATCAAACTTGTTAAGATTCTCTTTAGTGTTCAACATATAGCAAATACATCCAAAAGGATGAAAATATGAAATGTTGGTCTTCCTGTTCCTCCACAATTCATAGGGAGTCTTTTTCAGAAGAGGTCTTACATACACTCTGTTCTGAATGTAACAAGTTGTGTTTATTGCTTCTGCCCAAAAATGCTTTGCCAGATTAGTCTCGTTGATCATGGTTCTGGCCATTTCTTGCAGAGTTCTATTTTTCCTCTCTACAATTCCATTCTGTTGTGGAGTTCTAGGACAGGAAAAATCATGAGCAATGCCATTTTCATTAAAATATTTTTCAAAATATTTGTTTTCAAATTCACCACCAAGATCACTTCTGACTTTAACAATTTTAAAATCTTTTTCATTCTGGACTTGTTTGCAGAAGTCAAAGAACACAGAATGTGACTCATCCTTGTGTTTTAGAAACTTTACCCATGTCCATCTGCTATAGTCATCAACAATGACTAATTCATACTTCTTGTCTCTGATGGATGCAGTTTTCACTGGTCCAAACAGATCAATGTGAAGTAATTCTAATGGTCTTGAGGTTGAAACAAGATTCTTAAATTTAAAAGAAGATTTTGAAAACTTTCCTTTTTGACATGCTTCACAAAGAGCATCTGAGTTGAACTTTAATTTAGGAAGTCCTCTGACCAGATTGAGTTTATTAATCTGAGATATACGTCTCATATTAATATGCCCCAATCTTCTGTGGCAGACCCATTGCTCATCATTAACAGACATAAGGCATTTAACATTTTGAACCTTAAGTTCTGAAAGATTGATTTTTTAAATGTTGTTCTTCCTCTTTCCATTAAATAGGATTGAGCCATCTTTCTAACTAACAGCTTTACAACATTGTTGATTAAAGATTATGTCATAACCATTGTCACTTATTTGACTTATGGACAATAGATTATGCTTTAATCCTTCTACTAGTAAAACATTAGATATAGAGGGAAGGTTACCATGGCCAATAGTACCAGAGCCAATAATCTTGCCCTTCTGATTCCCTCCAAACTTCACTTCTCCTCCAGATTTAAGCTCTAGGCTTTGGAACATAAACCTTTCTCCCGTCATATGACGTGAGCAGCCAGAGTCCAGGTACCATGACTGGCGTCTTGACTTTTCTGCTAAATACATCTGCAACAGGGATTATCTTATCCTTAGGTACCCCGATCTTTTTGGGTCCTTTTGAGTTATTTGCCTTGAAAGTTTGTCTGAACTTCTGTCTTTTTACAACAGTTTTGTTCTGACTGACTTTTGGCTTAAACACAGGAACGTTCTGATCAGAACGTGTGTGTTTGATATCATTGAGATGACCAAACTTGAAATGAGAGTATAAGGGAGTTTTCTTAATAACAAGTTTATCAACAGGCATTGGATTTAAATCCTTTCCAGAGGAAGATTCATATCCAATTCCTTTCTTGTTGTTTCTGCTAACTCCATAGATCATTGAAGCCATCTTGCTTCTATCTATGCTTTTAGCCAGAAACTTCTGAAAGCTGAAGTCATATTCTTCTAAAATGTTTTTGCATTTAGACTTAGTTTCAGACTCAGAGTCTTGTTGAGCTTTTTTCAAAATTAGTTTTCATTTTTAAATTGTTTTCTTTTAGCTCAGCAACTTGTAATTTTAACAGATTATTCTCAGATTCAAGATTGCATTTAAGCTTCTTGCATTTGAGCTTAATATGGTTATAATTTTTCAGGACTTCTGATAAGACTTTAATAAGCTCTTCCCTAGTGAGATCAGAAAGTACCTTTTCTGAGTCAGATTCAGAATCAGACTCAGATCCAGATGATCCTTCATTCTGATCTTCCACGCCTGCCATCAGAGCCATGTTGGCGCATTCATCTTCAGATTCTGATAAGGATCCAGATTCATCTGAATCATCCCATGTTGCTATTAGAACCTTCTTCTTATGTTCAGCCTTTCTTCTGGGCTTTTCTTTCTGAAGCTTTGGACATTCATTTTTGTAATGGCCAAGTTGTTTGCATTAAAAACAAACAACTTCCTTCTTTCCAGATCTTTTTGGTCCAGAGGACTCCTTGCGCTGATCTGGCTTCTTGAAGTTCTTGAACTTCCTCTGTTTGTGCTTCCAGAGTCTGTTTATTCTTCTGGACAGCAAGGACAGTTCATCTTCTTCTTCAGAAGAAGACTCTTCATAACTCTCTTCTAACACCTGCAAAGCTTTCATAGATTTGTTAGATTTTAAGGCAATTGACTTACCTTTCTTTTGAGGCTCATCTTCCTCAAGTTCAATTTCATGGCTCCTTAGTGAGCTGATTAGCTCATCCAAAGTGATCTTGTTCAGATCCTTAGCAAGCTTCAGAGCAGTGACCATAGGTCTCCATCTGATAGGCAAGCTTCTGATGATCTTCTTCACATGATCAACAATTGAGTAGCCTTTGTCCATCACTTTTAGACCAGCTGTGAGGATCTGGAATCTAGAGAACATAGTTTTTATAGACTCAGATTCTTCCATTTTGAACGCTTCATACTTCTGTATTAGCGCCAGAGCCTTGGTCTCTTTAACTTGAAGGTTTCCTTCATGTGTCATCTTCAAAGACTCAAACAAGTCAAATGCAGTTTCTCTGTTTGTGATCTTTTCATACTCAGTGTTGCTACTCGAAAAATACGCGCAACAACGGGGAAGGCGAAAAGGAAAAGGACAGAAGAGTCGCCACCGAATTTTATTTTTCCCATGAGGGGAAAGGAAAATATCGAGAAAACCTCAAGAAAAGAACGGATAAGATGGTCTCGCAACCAAGAACAGGTTCGGAAGCCGGTTATGCAAAGGGAAGGTATTAGCACCCCTCGCATCCATCGTACTCGATGGGAACCATTTGTTTGTCGTGTGTGATTTATTTGCTTAAAAATTATGCTATAAAAGAGTGTTCCAAAGGATAGAGGGAAAGGTTAGGAATTGGGAAAAGAGAGATAACAGGGGAAGGAAGAGAAAGAACGGACTCGGTAGGACTTCGCGGTCCTAGGCCTACGTATTCTCGATAGACATGAGAAAATCAGAGTCAATGTAGTTCAGGGAACTACAGATATAAGGGGGAATGTGCTCGGCAAGGATTGTGACCCTTCTGCCTACGTATCTTTACTTGAACGAAGTAAAGAATCAGAGCAGCCGTAGTTCGGCCTACGATTTATTGATGTTTTTATGGATGATGCTATCGTACGCATTCTAGCAGTTAGGTGTACTGCTGCTCGCTCGTTGGAGACTTAGGCATTACTTGTTTGTGGTAGAACGGACGTATCATATCCTTTTCGAAAGATAAGTTTTCGCCATGCGAGGCAAGATGTCACATTTGATTTGTTGAATTATTTTCTTTTAAGGGGCGAGATAGGTCCTCGGATAGTAACCCCTACGGGTAGTACCCAATTCTTTATCTCAAAGTTTTTGTTATGAAAGGGTGTGGCGAACATAGCGTCTTCGTATTGAAAGACGAGTATCAAAACCACACACACTACAGTGAGCGTCTCGACACTCGGAGAGGAAGAAGTCTACACTTAATCCTCTCTCTTTAGTTCAATACAAGGAGAACTTCATTCTCTTTTTAAAGTGTTTTTGGTTTTGAATGGTAAGTGCTTTTGCGACAGAGAACCCTACGGTAAATGTCAGCACTCGGGATAGGAGAAGGCCTACGCCTAACCACTCCACGACCATTCAAGTTTTTGTTACGAAAAAAAGTTTAAAAATGCGCTCGGTACGGGACCGAGGTTTTTAGGTGACAAAGGTTGCGGGAGGAATTTATGGAAAGAGATAGGTGGAAGGAGTCGCGTCTTCGTATTGAAAGACGAGTGTCTAAACCACCCACACTACAGTGAGCATCTCGACACTCGGAGAGGAAGAAGTCTACACTTAATCCCTTCTCTTTAGTTCAATACAAAGTGAACTTTATCCTTTTGTTAAATATGGTGAGTTGGCTTAACAATCATTTGAGAAAATCTGCTTGATGTTGGGTCAAGGGTTTAATTGCTTAAAAAGGCTTGAGGTGAAGTGAGCAAGGTCGATGGCGACGCACAAGGCAATCGGCTTACAAGGTCAAAAATGGCTCGATGAGAATCGAGAGTTTGTTTTCTTGAAAATAGTTTTTTAGAAACAAAGGTAAAAAACAATGACCAACAATAAATATGCACAAAAACCATACCAAACACAACGGGTTAATCGGATCAAAAAAAGAACGAAACACAAAAAAAACATCAAGGAGTTCGCCGTGCGAACTCCTTGAGAAATTTTTTTTTTGAGATAAAAAAGTCGAAAAAACGTGAAAAACAGGGGTCTGACACGGGCGGCCGTGTTGTGTGACACGGCCCGTGTCACAGTTCCAGGAAACTTAGGGTTTTTGAGGAAAACAGAAGTGTGACACGGGTGGTCGTGTTGTGTGACACGACCCGTGTCACAAGGTCTGGGAGAAAAATGATTTTTTAGGGCAAACAGAAGTGTGACACGGGTGCCCGTGTTGTGTGACACGGGTGGCCGTGTTGTGTGACACGGCCCGTGTCATGTGTTCTGGGTATTTTGTACTTTGAAAAGTCACACAGAGATGAAACACGGCCTGCCGTGTCGTGTGACACGGCCCGTGTTGGGCTACCAGAAGAAAAAACCAAACTTTTCTCTTGTTTTTTGCTTCTTTTTGTGGTTCTTTCAAAAGGGTTTCTTGGTCCCTTTTAGGACCTTACATGATATATACAGTACAACAACACACAAGAGAATAAATGGAATGAATATAAAAACAAAAAGTAAAGGGAGAAAGGTTTGAAGAAATGGATACCCAAGAGCTTTCTATTCTTCTTGCAAGTCCTCCTTGGTTCTGGTTGAATATGCTTCACCACTCCTCACCTTCTGTTGTGAAGGTTTTGTTTCTCAATGATCCTCTTGGTTCTATCTCACCTTCTTCTTTTTCTGTTTTTTAGGGTTTTGTTTGCTCACTCTATTTTTCTGGTTTTCTCCCTTACTCTTTGCTCTCAATATCTCTATCTCCAAAATGTGTGAATCATAGTGAATGATAGTGAATGATCCTTTTTGTGCAGCCTCCAAGCCTCCTTATCTCCCTTTTTCTGCTGCCTTTTCCTGCTGTACCAAAAGCATAGCTCTTGCACAACTTTCAATCTTCAAAGTTTCCATTTTTGGGAGTACTTATCACCTCTTTCTTGGTGCAGCCCCACATCTTTCCATTTCTAGGCCTGTTTTGCTGTATTTTTCTGCAGCACTCTACCTTGCCCTTCATCCTTGTATCCATTGGTTGGCTTATGCTTGGACACACACATGTAACCAATAACACTACCTTTTGGACATCATTTTCAAATTCTGATTTTTGATGTGTAGATGTATCAACATAATCTTATAGCCTTGGTTTTGTGACAAAATGATTTTGTAATATGATACACATTGCCACTTCTTGCATGGGGCTGTTTTGGACCATATTCAAATTGCCCATGATTATACGCATAACCTTGATCTTGAGATATTCCAACATTGAATTAGCTCTTAAATATTTTCCTTGCATGTTTGTAAGCACAAAGAGGAACATGTGGACTTGATGAGGCATGGGGGATACCATGGCATGAAGTTATTTTTAGAAACTTAAATTTAAGACTAGAAATAGCTTAATTTCCTAAGCATTACCAAGAGTTTGGATTTTGTAACAAATGTGACATTCTTGCAAATGTCATGAAATTTTTCTTTGTAATATTCTTGAATCTAGCCTCAAATTCATGAACCTTGAATTTGGAATGATGGGTCTCCCTTATGTCATTGAATTTGAAAGAAATGAAGAAATGAGTCAAACCTTGAAAGGGGGAAAATTTTGGGGTGCAACAGCTGCCCCTATTCAAACGACTTGGACCTGAAGGGATGAAAAGCAAACGCTTTCAAACATTCGAGGTAAAAGGTGATTGAATACAAAAGAACCCAAAAATTTGTCAACCGCAGAATGAAACCTCTGACATCGCCGTCAGGCACCTATATCAGGTAGAACATCTGACTTCGCCATCAGTCGTCGATCAAACACAAACACCTGACCTTACCGTCAGCTATTAATAACATTCTAACTTCGTCGCCGGAACTCAACATTAAATCCGTGAGATCTGACCTCACCGTCAATATTCAACATAATCTGTAAAAACATCTGATTGGTAGAACATCTGATCTCGTCATCAGTCCTCCATATCCTCTGACTTCGCCATCCACTTACAAGATAATCTGACTTCGTCGTCAATTAAAATCATCTGACTTCGCCGTTATTTCTCAAACCATTCTGACGTCGCCGTCAACCCTCTACATGATCTGACTTCGCCATCAATTCTCCACATAAAATTTGGAAAAACACCTGACTTCGCTGTCAGTCCTTAACATCAAATTGGTAGGACACCTGAATTCGTCGTCACCCCTCCATAATTTGACTTCGTCGTCAATTCTTTACATAATCCGACCTCGTCGTCAACTCTCAACATAACCTGACTTCGCCATCAACTCTCTTCATGATCTGACCTCGTCGTCGATTCCCAACATGGCTTGACTTTGTTGTCAATTCTCTTCATAATCTGACCTCGTCGTCGATTCCCAGCATGGCTTGACTTCGTCGTCAATTCTCTTCATAATCTGACTTCGTTGTCAATTCTCTCCATAATCTGACTTCGTCGTCAATTTTTAATAATCTGACCTCGTCGTCAATTTTTTAATAATCTGACCTCGTCGTCAACTCTCTTCATGATCTGACCTCGTCGTCGATTCCCAACATGGCTTGACTTCATCGTTAATTCTCTTCATAATCTGACCTCATCGTCGATTCCCAGCATGGCTTGACTTCGTCGTCAATTCTCTTCATAATCTGACTTCGTCGTCAATTCTCTCCATAATCTGACTTCGTCGTCAATTTTTTAATAATCTGACCTCGTCGTCAATTTTTTAATAATCTGACCTCGTCGTCAGCTATCAAAATCATTTGACTTCACCGTCACTTCATTTTGCTAAAAACGAGCATCGGACCCAAAGGTCGGCTCAACCCTAAGTTCAGAAGAACATTCATTGATTCACCATCTGGGTGAAGAAATCCGTTGGGGAAACATGAACTTGAATAAGTAGACTCTGCTAGGGAGACCGATAAGATGGACACATTTGTCAATGACCTGGCTGGAGGTCTGAATACCACGCAGGGTTGAGAAATATACTGATAACTGCTGGAGATACGCTTGAAAACAAAGGGGTGGCAACCCGGCTTATGTTTCACATGCATATGTTTGAATATGGCGTAATGCTCCATACGAAATGGAAATGCTACGCGTTTGGGAGGATGTTATGCATGATGCAAATGCAAAGGAAACACTTTAGCAAAATAAATGCCAAAGAGAAAGGATTAGTTCTGCCGGGGAAAATACTAGACACGTCTAGTACAAATGTTGGGGAAAACAAACCCTGGATGGTCTTCTGAGCAAACTTCTGGGTAAAATTGTTCAGCTAAGAGCAAATCCACCTTGCTGGGGATTAGACAACGACGGAATCAACATCAACCTTTGCTTGGGGAAATGAGCAATAAACTCAACAAATACAACTTCCGCTTGAGGAATGAGTCAATGGCCTAGACTCTGAGGGGAAAAGGAGCCAGTTGTTCAAACTCTATGGGGATAACAAACTTCTGAATTCGTTCCACTGCTGAGGGATAAACCCACACCCGCTCACTAGAAACGATCCTGCTTTGCTGGAGATGTCAATCTTGACCTGCTGAGGATATCCTTTGATTGTCAAAGTTTTAAACTGCTGAGGGTGAGAACCCACTTAAACTGCACACTTCCTTTAGATGAGGAACTCCTGGAGAAGTCTCAAGGAAAATTTTCTTGCAAATAACAAATAAACAAGTATGTTTTATGCAACAAGTACCATCTCAATTATCACTTAAGACGTTATTCAAGCAAATACAATGTTTCAATTATAGATAGCAAAGCCCACAAATTTATGTATGCAAAGTTTTATCAAAAACATCAGGCGTCTTTTGCAAACAAAACGGTAAAAACAAAACAAAAGGTTCTATGGATAGTATGTTTTATTGATAAATGGCCTGTAAATAGGCAAATTTACAAGGGACACAACTCCTGAAATGAGAAAGTTGCGCAAGAAATATACAGAAATGCACAAGAATATCAAAATGTCGGCAATGTGGTACAGACAACCACCATATAACGACTCAACTGTGACTCGCATGACTTCGACTGCTTCTCGAGTTCTCCCATAATCCACTATGCTTTAAAGATCAATGCGCAGGCCGCAGTCATTTGCTTATCAAATCCTTAACTTTTTCCTGAATCGCCCTTGCGGGTTTTTGATTCACCGGGATACCCATTTTTGCCAAAGTCACCCTTTCAGGTTTTCAACTTCGCGGGTTTACATTTTTTTTATTTTTATCTCTAATTTTTGCCCGAAACTATCCTTTTATGGTTCGCCGAGATGCCCCATTCTTGCCTGGATTTTCTTTTTCTTTCCAGCGGGTCTATTTTAAGCAAAGTATCTTTTGACTGCGTCCGCGTTCACAGGGGACGTGAAATCTTCACCATCCATAGTTGAAAGTAGCAAGGCTCCTCCAGAGAAGACCTTCCTTACAACATACAGACCTTCATAATTGGGAGTCTATTTGCCCCTATGATCGTTCTGTGGTGGGAGAATCCGCTTCAACACCAGATCGCCTGTCTGAAAGCTTCGAGGACGCATCTTCTTATTGTAGGCTTTCTTCATCCTACTCTGATACAGACGACCGTACGCAAGAGACGCCAACCTCTTCTCATCCATCAAACTGAGTTGATTCAACCTGTTCTTCACCCATTCTGCTTCATCCAACTTGACGTCAGCCAGAACTCTCAAAGATGGGATCTCGACCTCCAATGGCAGAACAGCCTCCATGCCATATACCAACGAGAAAGGGGTTACCCCAGTTGAAGTACGCACCGAGGTGTGATATCCATGCAAAGCAAAAGGCAACATCTCGTGCCAATCCTTATAAGTCACAATCATCTTTTGTACTATCTTCTTAATTTTTTTGTTAGCCGCTTCTACAGCGCCATTCATTTTCGGACGATAGGGAGAAGAATTGTGATGCTTAATTTTGAAATTCTGGCACAATTCCTCCATCATCTTGTTATTCAGGTTAGAACCATTATCAGTAATGATCCTCTCGGGTATTCCATATCGACAGATGATGTCCCTTTTGATAAACCGGGCTACGACTTGCTTCGTGACATTGGCGTAAGAAGCTGCTTCGACCCATTTGGTGAAATAGTCGATGGCTACTAAGATGAAACGATGTCCATTGGATGCGGTTGGTTCAATCTTTCCAATCATGTCAATGCCCCACATGGAGAAAGGCCATGGGGATGACATGACATTTAAAGGACAAGGTGGCACATGAATCTTGTCGGCATAAATCTGACATTTATGGCACTTCTTGGCGTATTTGAAGCAATCCGAATCCATAGTTAACCAATAATAGCCCGCCCTTAATAATTTTCGAGACATGGCATGCCCACCTGTATGTGTTCCAAAGGCACCTTCGTGGACTTCTTCCATAAGCAAACCTGCTTCTTTTTCATCCACACATCTTAGCAGCACCAAGTCAAAGTTTCTCCGATAGAGTACACCGTTTGGATTCAGATAGAAGTTACCAGATAATCTTCTCAAGGTCTTCTTATCCCGGGCCGATGCTCCAGGCGGATATTCTTGGTTCTTGAGAAAGTTCTGGATGTCATAAAACCATGGTTTACCATCAGAAGCTTCTTCTATTGCGAAAACAAAAGCCGGCCTGTCGAGGCGTGAGATGACAATTCTCGGTGCATCGTTCCAGAAGTTTAATTTGTACATCGAGGACAATGTAGCCAAGGCATCAGCCATCTGATTTTCTGCCCTCGATACATGGTGAAACTCTACTCGGTCAAAGAAAGGTAGCAACCTTCTGGCGTAATTCATATAAGGGATCAGATTAGGCTGGCGGGTTTCCCACTCTCCCTTGATCTGGTTTACCACCAAAGCTGAATCTCCATAGATATCAAGGTTCTTGATCCTCAAGTCGATTGCTTCTTCGATACCCATGATTCACGCTTCGTATTCAGCCTCATTGTTGGTGCATGGGAATGTTAGTCTTGTAGTGAATGGTATATGGGAGCCATGGGGAGTCGTAATTATTGCCCCAATCCCGCTACCGTAGGAGTTAACAACACCGTCAAAGATTAATTTCCACTGGGAACCTAACTCTGGACCTTCGTCTGGCAACGGCTCATCACAATCCTTCATATTTAAATACATAATGTCCTCATCAGGAAAATCAAACTTCATTGGCTGGTAGTCATCGACTGGTTGCTCTGCGAGATATTCTGACAGGACACTACCTTTAATAGCTTTCTGAGGCACGTACTGGATGTCATATTCTGTCAGAACCATCTGCCATCTAGCAATCCTTCCTAATAGTGCTTGCTTTTCGAATACGTACTTAATAGGATCCATCTTTGAAATTAACATGGTTGTGTGGTTTAGCATATACTGTCTTAGGCGTTTAGCGGCCCAAGCGAGTGCGCAACAAGTTTTCTCCGACATTGAGTATCTGGATTCACAGTCTGTGAACTTCTTACTCAAGTAGTAAATCGCATGCTCTTTTCTTCCAGTCTCGTCGTGCTGACCGAGAACACAACCCATGGAATTCTCAAGAACTGTTAAGTACATTATCAACGGTCTTCCAGCCACCGGAGGTATCAGTATTGGAGGTTCTTGTAGATACTCTTTTATCTTCTCAAACACTCTCTGGCAATTCTCATTCCAGATAATCGCCTGATCCTTTTTCAATAGCTTAAACAATGGCTCACAAGTGGCTGTGAGGTGAGATATGAACCTTGCGATGTAGTTCAATCTACCTAAGAAGCCACGAACCTCCTTCTCGGTCTTTGGCGCTGGCATTTCTTGAATTGCCTTGATCTTCACAGGATCGACCTCAATACCTTTCTCACTGACAACGAACCCCAACAGCTTTCCTGACCGTATCCCGAAAGTACACTTATTCGAGTTCAACCTCAATTTGAACTTTCTCAACCTCTCAAACAACTTTAGAAGATTCACCAGGTGCTCCTCCTCTGTTTGGGATTTCGCAATCATATCATCAACATAGACATCAATCTCATGATGAATCATATCGTGAAAGAGAGTGACCATTGCTCGCTGATAAGTTGCCCCTGCGTTCTTCAACCCAAAAGGCATTACTTTATAACAAAACGTCCCCCAAGGCGTGATAAAAGTCGTCTGCTCCATGTCTTCCGGTGCCATCTTGATTTGGTTATATCCAGAGAAACCGTCCATGAAGGAAAACACTGAGTATTGTGCGGTGTTATCAACGAGAACGTCAATATGGGGGGAGCGGGAAATCATCTTTTAGGCTCGCTCTATTCAGGTCCCTATAGTCAACACACATCCTGACTTTGCCGTCCTTCTTAGGCACGGGCACGATGTTAGCGACCCAAGGAGGGTAGTTGGTCACAGCAAGAAATCCAGCATCTAGTTGCTTCTGGACTTCTTCCTTGATCTTTACTACCATATCTGGCCTGGTTCTTCTCAGTTTCTGTTTGACAGGAGGACACTCTTCACGAAAAGGCAAGCGATGAACTACAATATCTGTGTCGAGTCCGGGCATATCTTCGTATGACCAAGAAAAGACATCCTTATACTCTTGGAGTAACTCAATCAATCTTTGCTTGATATCATTCTGTAGCGCAACCCCTACTCTGACCTCCTTTTTATCCTCTTCTGTTCCCAGGTTGACGACTTCAACTTCCTCCTGATGAGGCAGGATGACCTTCTCCTCCTGTTTTAACAGTCTGGCAAGCTCTTCGGGAAGTTCTTCATTTTCATCAATCTCTCCTTCCGCTTGAAAGATCGGGTTGTCAAAGTCACACCGAGTCATAGACGAGTCTGAATCGGTGGTATCTGAAATGTGCAACCTGTAATGATGATGATTTTATGCTTAAATGATATGCAAACAAATAAACACAAACCACATTGCCATTTTATTATTGTAAATAAAAATAAGAAAAACAGGGATCACAAAGTTTTGAATGAAAAGATGCTTTTTGATTGATAATGATAAAAGGGTTGTTCACACACATAAAAGATAAGGCTCAACAAATAAATACCATTATGCCTCGGGCAGAGCACATGGCAATACATTAATCAAAACAAAACAATTACTCTTCATAAGTCGCAGTGATAACTTCTTCCATGGTCGAATTCTTCAAGCCTTGGCCAGGGACGCATGTCTGGATCCATGCATCCATGTCACAGTCACTATCTCCTTCTTCGTTAGATACGGCGTTGATCTCTTCGAACACCACCCCAGCACTGGTGAATTGAACAGGTCCTTTGTAGCGAGGAGCGCTTGAAGAAGATGTGTATGGGCTGTACCCTAATCCGAACTTGTCTTGTTTGTTGGGGATGCTTATCACCTCCCCCCATCCTTTCGCTGATCCAGACTTCACCACAGCTTGGGCTTCCTTGTAGGATGACATAGCAACTTCTGGCGCCTTGGTTTCAACTGTTGCTTTCTCTTTGATTTGTACGGTCTCAAAGGCTTGGCACAGGGTTTCGTGAATTTCACCATCGACCTCCACATACTTGAATGAGGACAGATGGCTTACCATGATGTCTTCCTCTCCACAAACAGTCACAATGTTATCGCCCACCATATACTTCAGCTTTTGGTGTAGGGTTGACGTTACCGCTCCTGCTGAGTGTATCCACGGCCGACCCAAGAGACCGCTATATGCCGGCTGGATATCCATTATATAGAAGACCGCATCAAAAACCTCAGGACCGACTTGAATTGGCAAGGTTAGCTCTCCAAACACGGACCTTCTTGTCCCATCAAAAGCTCTGACCACCATATCGCTTGGCGTACATATTATCCCTCGAGTGTCTAGCTTCATGAGGGCTTTCTTGGGTAGTACATTTAATGACGACCTAGTGTCTACCAATACATGAGACAAAATGACACCTCTACATTCCATAGAGATATGCAGAGCCAAGTTAGGATTCCTTCCTTTCGGTGTCAAATCACGGCCAGTGAATCCCAAACCATTCCCTGCATTGACATGGGCCACTACTCCTTCCAACTGATTGACGGATATTTCTTGTGGCACATAAGCATTATCCAAGACTCTGAGCAAAGCGTTCCTATGAGCCTCGGAACATAACAACAACGACAAGATAGAAATTTTTGAAGGCGTCTGTTGTAGATGATCCACGATCTTATAGTCACTCTTTCTTATTAGGCGCATGAACTCTTCTGCGTCTTTCAGCACGACTTCTTTTTCTCCAGCCTGAGAGCTTTCCTCTGCTACTACCTTCCCTTTACCTTTATCAGCTCTTTCTGCACTTACTTCGAGAGGTGCAAATATCCTTCCACTCCGAGTCATTCCCCCGGTTCCCACCAAGTTGTCAACTGAGTCCAATGGCAAGCTTTCTAATTCCTGCTTCTGTCCATTGCAGTAGACTTCCGCTCCATAGTTCCAAGGGATCGCCTTGGAGCTTTCATAAGGTATAGGCCCTGCCTTCGTAAAGATGATGGTAGGTCGTGCTGGCGGCGCAGAAATAGTTATTGTTTTGTAAGGGATAGAGATGGTGGCCACCTCATCCTCTTTCTTACCGACTATCTTCTCATTCTTTTTCTCACAGATCTTGTCAAACTGCAGAACACCTTCGTTTATCATACACTGTATATAACTCTTCAAACTCTCACACCCTTCAGGATGGGCGGCACAATTTTCACAATCCTTTTCACACCCGGGAAACACCCCACCTTCTAACAACTTGCATTTTACAAAACTTAAAGGAGTCTTCAATTCTTCAACGTCACATACCAGATCTAAATCCTCCCCTTCAACAACAACATTTACTCTACCTGCTCCATGATTTGGCATAGGGTTCTGATCAACATTCGGTGCATCATGGTTGAAATTAATGGCCCTACTATCAACAAGGTCTTGTACCTTGTTCTTGAAGGCTTTGCAATTATCAATATGATGGCCTGGAGCACCAGAGTGGAAGTCACACCTAGCATTGGCGTCATACCCGGGTGGTGGTGAGCCATTAAGAGGGGCCATCGTCCTTTTCTGGACCAACTGCAATTGCAATAAGTGTTGTAGTAGATGAGAGTAAGGCATTGGTGGTGCGTCAAAGTTCCTATCTACCATCCTTCTTCGGTCTTGATATGGTCTTGGCGCGTAATTCTGTTGTTGTGGTTGTTGTCGTTGCTGTTGACGTGGTTGTTGCTGAGGCTGTACTGCCGAGATGGCAATACTAGCTACTTGTGGTTGTTGTTGATAGTATGGTCGTAGGCGATACTGATTCTGATTCTGGTTCCAATTTTGATTCTTAAAACCTGATATTGCATTTGTCTCATTCTCCTTTCTTTTAATCCCGAAGTTCTTTCTTCCACCTCCAGATGAGGCCCCTTCTCCAGCTTGTATTTTACCCAATTTAATCCCATTTTCTACTCTCTCGCCTGTGATGATCAGATATGAGAAACTTCTAGACATGTTTCTTATCAATTTATCATAATACACACCAGGTAGTGTAGCTACAAACAAGTCGATGAGCTCTCTCTCCACCATTGGAGGTTGAACCCTCGCAGCCAACTCGCGCCACCTCTGGGCGTACTCCTTGAATCCTTCGTTGTTCCTTTGTGACAGGTTCTGTAATTGTACACGATTCGGTGCTAGGTCACTATTATACTGGTAGTGTTTGACAAAAGCCTCTGCCAAATCCTTCCAACTTCTGATATGGACCGGCTCCAATCCCATATACCATTCTAAAGATGGTCCTAACAAGCTATCTTGAAAGAAGTGCATCAGCAACTTCTCATCATCGGAGTATGCAGACATCCTTCGGAAATAGGATCGAAGATGCACCCTTGGACATGTTGTTCCTTTGTATTTATCGAAATCTGGCACTTTGAACTTTGGAGGAATCCTAAGTCCCGGAATCAATCCCAGATTGGACATGTCAAGACCCATAGTATTCTGGCCTTCAAGAATGCTCCTCATCTTTTCTTCGATTGCATCGAACCTTCTATTAACGTCAGATCGTAATCCTGCCCCAAGGTCTCCCATGGAGAAGACGTCATCTTGCTCATCTTGGTTCCACTGAGGACCATTGTTAACAGGCACGACACCCGCCGCAACTAGGATGGGAATCCCATCATGGTTTTCTCCACCCGGAATATTGACTACAGTTGGACCACCATTGGCCTGCGAAGTGCTACCATTAGCCGGAGGAGGAACAACAGCAGTTCCTCCATGCAAAACACCACTGCCATCCACTCGAGCTATCAATGGTTGAACCAGAGTTCTCAATTGTTCCTGCCCATTGGCTACCCCTTGCATTGTTTCCATGAATTGTGTAATCTTTTCCCTAAACCCATGCAACTCTTGTTGTACTTGATCCATGACTCTTCGTTAGTTCCCTCTTGTGTTGTATGAACGTTGAGAAGTCAGCTTGCACTTTCTCTTTCTTTCCTTCTGAAATGGCAAGCGGTATGAGGTCGGGTTTCAGGGAATGCAAAAATGATGCATGGGTATATGCAATGCTCGAATGATGTTCAAGGGACTTTCAAGATTTATGATTATCAATGGTGTTATGGAACTATAAATGAATAGTAAAGAATGCACAATTTAAGCCAAAAAGCAAACTTTCATTAATTTTGAGGGAAGATTCGATACAACTGATTGTTCAATAAGCTGCAAAATAAAAACTCATGTTACAAGAAAATACTGAATGAACTAAAAATCTTTCTTTCGGAGACGTTCTTCAAGCTTTTTTGTCTCGGACATGAATCTTCTAACCATTTGGTCGCAGAGTCGGATAAAGTGATGGATGGAAGGAGGAATATCATTTCCTTCTAAGTCTTGAATTGCGCTTTCCAACCTCCATGGGATATCCCGGATCATAAGGTTGCAATGCTCCACTAGATTGTTATACCTAGCGCGACACATGTCTAGGGTCGGCTGGTAATAACGAAGAGAATCGTCATACGTATCTAAAAGTTCATTGAGTTGAGCTTCCTTCTTCAACCATAGTGAACTATTCCTTTGCAGGGCCTCGAAACGGTCTTTCCACAAGGTGGTTGTTTCCTGAGCGGTCTTCAATTCTGAGCATTTGTTGTGCCATACATCAGAGGTGACATATGAAGCTCTCAATGCTTCTTCTTTGAGTTGTCGCTCGCTTTCGGCTAGAATTAAGGCACCCCTCAACTCCTTTTCAAGGACATCAATATCGGCCTCAAGTTCCTCCCTTGTCTTCTTCTTTTCAGCAGAGGCTAACTCGAAGAATCTCCACGCTTTATCACAAGAGGCCTTGGTTTCCTTTAGGCGTTGCCGGAGGGCTTTTACTGATGCATCAGCTCCTTCAAAACCTTCTTGATACCTGACCCTCAGATCTGCTTCTAGCTTCAGCTTCTTGCTACTCTCAGCCACTTTGTCTTGTTCGAACTCCACTTTCCTCTTATATTGGCCATTCTCCACTCCTGCTTGGTGAACCTCAGACTGAAGGTCTTGATTTTCCTTTGTCAACCTTTCTATTACTAGCTTTAGTTTCTCATACTCCTCCATGGATACATGAGTGGGAGCAGGAGTTTCTTCTCGCATGGATGGTTCGGAGGGAAATGGAAGCAACCTTTCGGCCACTCTAGCTTGCAACCATCGGTTGTAGGGCTCTTTAGCCACATAGTTCTTCGCCTTTAACTCTTTCCTCCCCTTCGTATGAACCTTGGCCCATGCTTTAACAATATTACTGACAAACGTAGGATCGTCTATTGTGGCTAGCAAAAAGAAACTCTGAACCTTCTCTGCTTCGGGCTCATCTTCCATGGCATAGCCCAACTGACGCAACGCCATGACAGGGTTGTAGTTAATGCAACCAGCCCTACTGATTAGTGGTACATTACCGAAGTTCCCACAACTAAAGATGATATCCACGTCGTAATACTCATGAGAGTACCAAGCAATATCACTGGCCTCTAGAGACATAATGCGTTGAGACCATTTCAGTTTCTTCTTGTTTTCCACAAACGGCCCTTTCTTCGGCAGGTGGGAAGCATACCATTTGAACAGTAGATGAGAACAACATTGGACCATTCCTGTCTTCTTTTCACTTATCTAATGAATGGAGTGGTAAACATCGACGAGAAGGGTAGGGATAGGATTCTTTTGCATGAAGAGAATGATAGCAGTGATGTCTATGAAATTGTCCACATTTGGAAAGAGGACAATCCCATAAATCATTAGAGCAACGACAATACCAAAACCTTCCCAATCCCCATTGGTCTTGTACTGATCGGCTTAATCTAGCAAAAACCTCAAAGGAAAGCCTTGAAAGTTAATTTTGATAGCTTTTGGCACATCAATCAAAAGATCTTGGATTGGTCCCAACTTCGGTTCTCTGAACTTTAAGGAATTTATACTTCTTTTCCTTTGATCATTCATCTTGTTCTTCAATACCTATGATAATCACAGTCTCTTAAGTCCCTTGATATGCAACAATGTTATGAAATGCAATGCTTTATGGATGCATATGAGAATGGAAACACATGGATCAAAGTCACAGATCCTGCAGGGTATTGTAACAAAATATCTCTCACCACGGGTGGGCGATCTATTGGTTTATAGGAGGGCATCCCAAAAGGCTTTTAAACAAAGTCCCATGCACTAACCCTCGAAAGTTTTCCATCATAACGACTACTCATAAGACGGTAATCCCTTCAAAAGGATGAACACAGAGTTATGTTTTAGTAACCTTTTGGAATAAGGTTCTACAAGAGGTCCTCAGAATCGCGGAATCCCACGTCGGAAATAAAAACGCCATTACGACTACACGTAATACATAATCATTCCAACGAGATCTCATATGAGCAGTGGAATTCGATCCAACTCAACGAGTCCTACGTCTCGCAAATCAGAAAGAAACCACCTCATAATCTTAGTGTATACTCGAAAGCTCGGGTAGAAAGCTTTATCCTCACAAACCATCCCAATAAACCCAACAGGTTAGAAAGAAACACAATAATAAAATAAAATAAAACATAAAAGCAAATAAAGCACAAATGCAACAAACAAACTAGGTTTGGCTTGCTAGGCGTCCCCAGCAGAGTCGCCAGCTGTCGCTACTCGAAAAATACGCGCAACGACGGGGAAGGTGAAAAGGAAAAGGACAGAAGAGTCGCCACCGAATTTTATTTATACCATGAGGGGAAAGGAAAATATCGAGAAAACCTTAAGAAAAGAACGAATAAGATGGTCTCGCAACAAAGAACAGGTTCGGAAGCCGGTTATGCGAAGGGAAGGTATTAGCACCCCTCGCATCCATCGTACTCGATGGGAACCATTTGTTTGTCGTGTGTGATTTATTTGCTTAAAAATTATGCTATAAAAGAGTGTTCCAAAGGATAGAGGGAAAGGTTAGGAATTGGGAAAAGAGAGATAACAGGGGAAGGAAGAGAAAGAACGGACTCGGTAGGACTTCGCGGTCCTAGGCCTACGTATTCTCGATAGACATGAGAAAATCAGAGTCGACGTAGTTCGGGGAACTACAAATATAAGGGGGAATGTGCTCGGCAAGGATTGTGGCCCTTGTGCCTATGTATCTTTACTTGAACAAAGTAAAGAATCATAGCAGACGTAGTTCGGCCTACGATTTGTTGATGTTTTTATGGATGATGCTATCGTACGCATTCTAGCAGTTAGGTGTACTGCTGCTCGCTCGCTGGAGACTTAGGCATTACCTGTTTGCGGTAGAACGGACGTATCATATCCTTTTCGAAAGATAAGTTTTTGCCATGCGAGGCAAGATGTCACATTTGATTTGTTGAATTATTTTCTTTTAAGGGGCGAGATGGGTCCTCGGATAGTAACCCCTACGGGTAGTACCCAATTCTTTATCTTAAAGTTTTTGTTATGAAAGGGTGTGGCGAACATAGCGTCTTCGTATTGAAAGACGAGTATGAAAACCACACACACTACACTGAGCGTCTCGACACTCGGAGAGGAAGAAGTCTACACTTAATCCTCTCTCTTTAGTTCAATACAAGGAGAACTTCATTCTCTTTTTAAAGTGTTTTTGGTTTTGAATGGTAAGTGCTTTTGCGACAGAGAACCCTACGGTAAACGTCAGCACTCGGGATAGGAGAAGGCCTACGCCTAACCACTCCACGACCATTCAAGTTTTTGTTACAAAAAGAAGTTTAAAAATGCGCTCGGTACGGGACCGAGGTTTTTAGGTGACAAAGGTTGCGGGAGGAATTTATGGAAAGAGATAGGTGGAAGGAGTCACGTCTTCGTATTAAAAGACGAGTGTCTAAACCACCCACACTACAGTGAGCATCTCGACACTCGGAGAGGAAAAAGTCTACACTTAATCCCCTCTCTTTAGTTCAATACAGAGTGAACTTTATCCTTTTGTTAAAGATGGTGAGTTGACTTAACAATCGTTTGAGAAAATCCGCTTGACGTTGGGTCAAGGGTTTAATTGCTTAAAAAGGCTTGAGGTGAAGCGAGCAAGGTCGATGGCGACGCACAAGGAAATCGGCTTACAAGGTCAAAAATGGCTCGATGAGAATCGAGAGTTTGTTTTCTTGAAAATAGTTTTTTAGAAACAAAGGTAAAAAACAACGACCAACAATAAATATGCACAAAAACCATACCAAACACAACGGGTTAATCGGCTCAAAAAAAGAACGAAACACAAAAAAAACGTCAAGGAGTTCGCCGTGCGAACTCCTTGAGAAAAATTTTTTTGAGATTAAAAAGTAAAAAAAAAACGTGAAAAACAGGGGTCTGACACGGGGGGCGGTGTTGTGTGACACGACCCGTGTCTCAGTTCCAGGAAACTTAGGGTTTTTGAGGAAAACAGAAGTGTGACACAGGTGGCCGTGTTGTGTGACACGACCCGTGTCACAAGGTCTGGGAGAAAAATGATTTTTTAGGGCAAACAGAAGTGTGACACGGGTGGCCGTGTTGTGTGACACGGCCCGTGTTGTGTGACACGGGTGGCCGTGTTGTGTGACACGGCCCGTGTCATGTGTTCTGGGCATTTTGTACTTTGAAAAGTCACACAGAGATGCAACACGGCCGACCGTGTCGTGTGACACGGCCCGTGTTGGGCTACCAGAAGAAAAAACCAAACTTTTCTCTTGTTTTTTGCTTCTTTTTGTGGTTCTTTCAAAAGGGTTTCTTGGTCCCTTTTAGGACCTTACATGATATATACAGTACAACAACACACAAGAGAATAAATGGAATGAATATAAAAACAAAAAGTAAAGGGAGAAAGGTTTGAAGAAATGGATACCCAAGAGCTTTCTATTCTTCTTACAAGTCCTCCTTGGTTCTGGTTGAATATGCTTCACCACTCCTCACCTTCTGTTGTGAAGGTTTTGTTTCTCAATGATCCTCTTGGTTCTACCTCACCTTCTTCTTTTTCTGTTTTTTAGGGTTTTGTTTGCTCACTCTATTTTTTGGCTTTCTCCCTTACTCTTTGCTCTCAATATCTCTATCTCTAAAATGTGTGAATCATAGTGAATGATAGTGAATGATCCTTTTTGTGCAGCCTCCAAGCCTCCTTATCTCCCTTTTTCTGCTGCCTTTTCCTGCTGTACCAAAAGCATAGCTCTTGCACAACTTTCAATCTTCAAAGTTTCCATTTTTGGGAGTACTTATCACCTTTTTCTTGGTGCAGCCCCACATCTTTCCATTTCTAGGCCTGTTTTGCTGTATTTTTCTGCAGCACTCTACCTTGCCCTTCATCCTTGTATCCATTGGTTGGCTTATGCTTGGACACACACATGTAACCAATAACACTACCTTTTGGACATCATTTTCAAATTGATTTTTGATGTGTAGATGTATCAACATTATCTTATAGCCTTGGTTTTGTGACATAAAATGATTTTGTAATATGATACACATTGCCACTTCTTGCATGGGGCTGTTTTGGACCATATTCAAATTGCCCATGAATGTATGCATAACCTTGATCTTGAGATATTCCAACATTGAATTAGCTCTTAAATATTTTCCTTGCATGTTTGTAAGCACAAAGAGGACCATGTGGACTTGATGAGGCATGGGAGATACCATGGCATGAAGTTATTTTTAGAAACTTGAATTTAAGACTAGAAATAGCTTAATTTCCTAAGCATTACCAAGAGTTTGGATTTTGTAACAAATGTGACATTCTTGCAAATGTCATGAAATTTTTCTTTGTAATATTCTTGAATCTAGCCTCAAATTCATGAACCTTGAATTTGGAATGATGGGTCTCCCTTATGTCATTGAATTTGAAAGAAATGAAGAAATGAGTCAAACCTTGAAAGAGGGCAAATTTTGGGGTGCAACACTCAGTATGAGATATTGCATTTAACAAGATTGTTCTAGCTTTGTGATGATTTCTGAACTCCTTCTTTTGGGCTTCAGTCTTTGATTTTCTATCAATTTTCTTGCCATCCCCATCAGTGGGATGAACATACCCATCAATGACTAAGTCCCATAAATCAACATCATAACCAAGGAAGAAACTTTCTATCCTGTCCTTCCAATAATCAAATTTCTCCCCATCAAACATAGGGGTTTTTGTGTTGATTCTTTCCCTTTCTTCATATTTGTTGTTACTGTTATATGTTGAAGTTTCAGCCATAATAACAACCAAATATATATCAAAGTTTTCTCACTGGATATTTTCTGTCACGGTGAAGTGGTAGCACACACAGAACCGAAGCTCTGATGCCAACTGAAGGTGAGAAAATACTTAGAAGGGGGGGTTGAATAAGTATAGAGAAATTATTATGGTAATATAAACTCAAAGATTTTTATCCTGGTTCGTTGAACTCAACTACTCCAGTCCACCCTATCAAGAGTGATTTGCCTTTCTCAACAAGGACTTAATCCACTATTAATCAAACTGATTACAATAGCAAGCACTAAGAACAACTGTTCTTAGTCTTCTCAAGAACAACTGATCACAACTGGATCTTCTTAAGAACTTTTACAATCAATATGTAAAACTAAAACAAGTGTTTAAATGCTTCTAAGTAAGCTATATCACAACTGTGATTTTACACTTAAGTTTAAGAACAATGAAATAAAATCAGCAATGAGTATAAGTTGTATGAGAGCTTTCTTTTGAATTTCTTTCAATATTTCGTCAACTGAAGAAGAGTGATGGAGTTTTGCTTTTATAGGCACAGAAGTCCAAGTAGTTTTCACGTTGAAGGTTGTGTACTAAAAAGGGTTGTAGCCTTTTTGTCTTCACATCACTTGACCTTTCCTAGAAGTAGAATGCACAGAGAAATCCTTTTTGTCTGTGTTCTAGTGTCTAGCATAAATGAGGAAAGAGTCGTTTGGCCAAACCAACGGACATAACTTTGAATTCTTCTTCAACACGTTTCTAATACTTCAGCAGATAACATCAGAGTCTTTAATGATCAGAGCCTTTGATGTTCATCAGAGTTTGTTGAATCAGAGTATTGCAGCAAGTGTGCTTTCAGCGTGTAAGTTTATTAGAGCAGAGTTTTAGGATCGGATCCTCAGTACTAGCAGCGTAGTACTATCAGAGTCTTCTGAAATAAACAAAGCTTGAAACTCTTCATACAAAAGTCTTCAATGCTTCAGATGCTTCTGTAGCTTCTGCTTCAGATTCTTCTGTAGCTTCTGCTTCAGATCCTTCTGTAGCTTCTGCTTCAGAATCTTCTGTAGGCAGCGCTCAAAATCTTCTGTAGGCAGCATTCAGATTCTTCTAAGAGATACTTCTGATGCTTCAGAGCCTTGCATAATTTCATGTTCAGATCTAATTTGCTTTCAGAATAATATTCACTTTAATATCTGCAGCAAACATACTTAAACAAATTTTAGAGTATATAATTCTTTAATACAAAATTTTGTAAGAGTTATCATCAAAACATAGAGATATAATTAAGAACCAATCTGTGTTTTAACATTTCCTACTATGGATGCTAGTTGTGGTGAGGGAACAATTACAAAGATCTCTGATTATCATTTGACTCATGATAAGGTAAGGAGGGTTATTATAGCATATCAAAGGGACGGTTATGCTAGCCTTGGATATTATGTTTTTAATGTTGCTGAAGGGCTGAAAAATAAAAGAAGAAAAACCTTCAGAGAGGCATTTGAAAATAGGTGGAGTTAAGGGTGGTTGAAAAATCATACTTGTAGGCTTATTAAATTACCTATGCAAAAAAGGGTTATTGGGAACAAGTGGATGCAAGTATCAAGATCAAGATTCAAGGGTTGCTTGAATTTGATCAAAGTCATTAATTAAAGTTTCAACTTGGTAGAGAGCTGCAATGTTGTTGATTGTTAAATTGGTATCAACACGGTTTAAAGTCAAGGTGGAGATTGTTGTAAATGTGCCTTAAAACCTTTGTTGATAAAGATAAACAAAACATATTTTGGAGATTGCATTTGCCGTGAAAATGAGAAGTTTTAGAAAGTCGGACGAAAAGTCGAGGAAAAAAAACCACTCGGTGAATAGTATCGTTTGTATGGTGAATAGTAATATTTGTACAGATGAATAGTGACATCGTACAGTGAATAGTGTTGTCTGTATGGTGAATAGTGTTTTTGAGTTTTCATGCTTTTTTCGATTCGGTCCATGGATCCATGTGATTTTGGGCTTTGTTTGTTGGATATTTGCTATTATAAATATGTATCTCTGATATGTTTGGTGTGTGATAATCTTATAGTTTTCACCAACATGTGAGACCAAGGGTTTAAAGGTGTAGCATAGAGTTTCAGCTATGCACAAAGAAAACCTTGAATTACACCTTGCGTTTGAGTGATTCATATATTGAGAGTTGGAGAGGTAGGGAAACACTTAGGTAGAAAATAGGGTTGTTCTTGGGCGCCTTCAGGGTTGTTCTTGGGAACCTAAAGGCGAAGGCTATTTTCTAGTAACTCATCTATAATCTCTTGTAACAACTTTCTAAGTATAGTGAATTAGAGAGCTGCTCTCTCTCCCATAGTAGATTGTTTGATCAAACTGGGTAAACAAACCTTCGGTTTTTTCTGGCCTTATTCTGTTATATTATCTGTGTACGGATTATTATTGCTGAAGACCATTTATTTTGGTTGCTATTGTTCTTTGCCTCACAAATTGATATTGAATTTTTTCGTAATTCACAACATATATATATATATATATATATATATATATATATATATATATATATATATATATATATATATATATATATATATATATATATATATATATATATATATATATATATATATATATATATATATATATATATATATATATATATATATATATATATATATATATATATATATATATATATATATATATATATATATATATATATATATATATATATATATATATATATATATATATATATATATATATATATATATATATATATATATATATATATATATATATATATATATATATATATATATATATATATATATATATATATATATATATATATATATATATATATATATATATATATATATATATATATATATATATATATATATATATATATATATATATATATATATATATATATATATATATATATATATATATATATATTTCTTCATTGACTGAAATATACTCTTATTTTCCTTATTAGATTCTAAATCACCATACCTCATAAATACATAAATACAAGAATTTTGAGGATCAGAATTCATTCCTCATAAATATTTTGTTTTACTGTGAAAATGCTTCCATTTCTCAATGAATTTATTCCTCTTCTAACCCCATCCCACCAAAATAAAAAGAATATAAGAGAATACATTAGCATTTGGTGTTGATCATAAATAAAAATAAAACATCTTCTAAATTAAATTTCAACACTAATTATCAACTCAACCTATAAACTTGCACCTTTTCTTTGATCATATGATATCAAACATCTTCTTTAATTGATTGAATCTGAGGCATTACAGAATTTTCATGCTCCGACTATCCAGTCAGCTTAGCTTGTTTATCTTTTAAGAGAGAGAGCTCTTCCACAAGATAATTTAGCCTATATTTAGAATCTTTGCTTGTATCGTTCATGAGAGAGAGTCTCTCCATCTCTAGCTTCAGGACCGAATGATTAGTTTCGTCAAGTACAATAGGTTTTGAAGTGATTTCCATTTTCAGTTTGGCAGCTGCCTCATCAACCAAATCAATAGTTGTAGTTTGGAAGAAGTTAGCAGTTAGCAGTCCATGCTCTATGAATCATTTATTGCAGCCCAGATAAATATTTTTTAGCAACAACCTTGGAAGTAGACTTAAAGAGAAATAATTCAGAACTACATTTAGGTAAGAATTTAAAACCAACCTTTCAAAACGACTAAACTTTGGTCATATGTTAGTTTCTAGCAGTAACCAAGAGCTATATATTTAAATATTGTTACAATAATTTCAATAATTACCTTTATCAGGAAAAAATCTCCCACTGATATATCGATCTGAGAGAATTGCAGCTTCCACAAGTGCACCGTCAGAAATTCGGACTACATGATGTAGCTCATACCTTTCCTGCAGCCCCCTTAGTATTGAAATTGTATCTTCAACAGTAGGTTAATCAACATATACTTGCTGGGAACTACGTTTTAGTGATGGGTCTTTCTCGATACTTCCTATACTCATCAAGTTTTGTGGCACCAATACACCACAACTCCCCTTTACCAAGCATAGGCTTTAAGAGTTACCAGCATGCATGGCACCATTTGTAGCATCTGACTCATGGAAAATTGAAATGGCAATCAAACCCAAAATCCACATGTTAATTTTTAAATTCCATTTAGCATAAGCTACTATATATATAATTTTTTTTAAAGAGGCTCATAAGTATTTAATTAAAGATGTCATTTATGACCAAAATCCTCGTTGATAAAGAGTTTGTTGTAAATATTTATTGTAGCCCAAAACTTGTCCTCACTATTTTTTATCCTAGTTGGCTTGTGCTCCTCATTCATATGCGTCTCCATTAGGGAATTTAAACACCTCATGCATTCATTAACATCAAAGCTTCATACTTGGATCCGTCGTTCTGAAGAATTATGGTTTACATAGCAAATCAGGGTTTCTCTCTTTTATAGGTTTGGTTCAGTGGAAAATGCAAAAATCAGTTGTTAGGGTTAATCCATCATGCTTATGTTCATCAGATGTGTGGTGGTCGATTTTTGTGGCTGAAGACCACTACCGCTCCTGGTGCTACTTTCTGATTTCTATATTTATCCTATGAAGCTTAAAAGGAAGGGGAAGATATCTTAAAATAAGCATGAGTAAGTGTTTTCTGTTGCAGGGAAAATTGGATATCAAGCTATTATATTAACTTGAACCTTAATTCTTTTACAACCGAACTTTATTTTATCCAAAGGAAAGGTCTAAAGAAAGAAAAATCGTTTTCGCGATGTAACGACAACGCTCAAGAGATTCGGGGATCGGGGGTTGGTTATACCTAGGGAATGTGTTAGAACCCTAAGCATCTGTAGTACTCTATAGGAACCTTTTGTTTTATTGCTTGCTAAGTGTGAAATATGTACTATGGATTTAGGATTGGGAGTTGAGTGTAAAGATAAGTAAAGACCTAGTTGGTTTTCTAAGTTTGCTCGCAAAGACGTCACATCTTCTGCCTACGTATCCTGACTAGGATAGAATCAGAGCAATCGTAAGAATCAGAGCAATCGTAGTTCACCTCACTAGGGAAGAAGAACACTTGATTATGATCAAGGTTCAAGGGGGAACAAACATGACAATGTTTGTGTGGAGTTTAACAAAACTCCGTAATCTAAGTTGTAATATTCAAAAGGGGAAGTAAGAAATCATGACAGTGATTCTTACACAGAGTTGACAAACTCTTTCCTAGAGTTCTAGTTGAAGAACACTCCTAGTACAGGTGGGTTTATTAGACTTGAAGCAAAGTATAATGGCTTATAATCTAGGGTTAAAGTGACTTAGAAAAATCAAGATAGGGATAAGGGATGTATCCATAACATGAGAGTCAAATGGACAGACTTTTCCTTGGGAAGTAGACAGGAGAGGCAACTGGATGAGAGCTGACAAGCTTCATCACTAGGGGAAAGAAAACAACAAGAAAATTAAAAACATAATAAAGATGCATTCATGGTGACAACCATTAAATGAGTATATAAGATTGATAAGAATGAAAAATGCATTGATGACAATCAAAGCAGGTAAGCAGAACAGGAACTGTGACGACATATCGAGTTAAATTAAGCCAACAGATGAAGTAACATGAACATAGTGATAACCAAATATGAAGTCCTAACATGTTAACAAACATTTAAGGGTATGAATTCAAACAAGTATCACAAAAAATCACAAGTACATCAAGAGAAAATTCATCTGCATCTATCAAAACGATCATAGAAAGTACACAACTTGCACATAGTCAAAAGAGATGAAAAATTATGCAAACATGAAAATAAAAAATATGACATGAAAGTAGACATCAATATGAACATAATTAAAAAAGAACGGGTGAGAAACGATTAAAATTGAAGGAGATACGAATTTTTAAAAATGGAGTGAAAAATGACAAAAAATAACAAAAGAGTTGCCCTCCTCAGGGGTCGAACTCATGCTTGAAAGGTCAAAGGCGTGTTTTGGCTAAGTTGGTTACCACTGAGGTGGCTATACATCCGTTGATGAAAGCCACCCCATAAATATATATGGGATGAAAAGCTAGTTGACTTGGGCAATAATAACACTCAAAAAGTGGTTTACATTTTCAATCGTAACTTTCTCGATTCTTAACCAAACAGGATGAAATTTATATGAATCTTGACCAGAAAAATACAAGGATCATGATGGTACACTTAATTTACTGAGATTCTTATTCTATTTAAAAATTCAATAGTTTGTGTGCTTGGGAACTTGAAAATGCATTTTGATGTGAACCCCCCCAATCCAACTTGTTTTGAACCAAAGTAATCATGCACACACAACTTAATAATGATAATGGATGAGCTTATGCAAATTATAAAGTCTAAATCATGTTGTGATGAAAAATGGGATGTAAGTTGCAAAATTGTTGATGAAATGCATAGTGATGTGCAGTTCAGGTTTCATGAGTAACAAGCCAATGCAGATCACACATACACTTTGGAAATGTATTAACAAGTGATATCCAAGCCAAAGAAAAGTCCAACACAGTCTGTTAAAAGATTTGCATACTAGCTGTTATCTTGTGCTTTGTGGTATGTGAAAAAGACTCAAATCAATTTGCAAGCCTGGTAAGCCAAACCAAATGCACACACAGGTCTCAAAAGTAATGACAACATAATTCACACATAACTGAGTTCAGAATAAGTTGGAGCAAGGTAAGGTTCATGCTACCATACCCTCCTCCAAATAGTACCACTGATCCAAACTGGTTTGGCAATCACTAGCAGTAGGCCAAACACCAAACCCTACATCCAACCTGCATTGCTATCAACAGCTAGAAAAGCAAACCTGGGCTAACAAACCCAAACCTAGGTCTAAATAGTGGTAAAGTATGGCCTGGGAATAAACCTTCAGATGAGGTAAAACTCAAACAGCCCAGCAGCAGCCCCTCAAAAAGTAAACCAACCAACAATCCCAAGGCAGGCCCTCAAGATAATCCAACACACCACCAAACTTAAACTTTGACAAACTTTAGAGAGGGCTACATCAATAATTAATCTCATGATCCAAAATCTAGATACAAGCAGGCTGAGAATTTTCCAATCTCAACTTAGTAGCCTTCCTCCAAAACAGAATTGGCAGCAGGCCCCTCATCCTCACAACTTCCAACCATTACCACTCTCAAACTAAACAAACATCAAGAGTTATCAAAATGAGATTCAAAGTGTCGAAGTCTTGATTGATGGCACCACCCTCATCTTCCACTAAAACCATTTGCAGACCACAAGGCAAGTTCCATCTTAACAGGCCATGAAGTTTCCTTCTTGTAACAGTCATGAGCCTAATGGTCACACAATCCTCCTACTGCCTTGAAAAGATGCACACACAAAAAAAGTGAACCAAATTGTGGTTCCAAAGGGGATGCACACAGGCTTGTGGCTACAGCAGTATAATCCTCTCATCAAGGTGTTCTAGCAGAGACTTACTCCTTTACCAACCTACACCCAACTGCCTAGAACACAAACAGGCCAGATGCTGACTAGACCACACCAAGGGACTCAGCACTGATCACACTAAACCTACTGACAGCACTGAACCAAAGGCCAACCTTAGACAGCCCCTCTAGGGCCAAATCTACAGGGTGATTATCAAGGCCAAGCAGAGTGAATAGATGTAACATGGATAAAGTAACTAAACAGAAATGTCCCTCTATGCTCCAATATTCTAACAACAACATTCTCCTCAAAAAAGAATCAAACAGTCCTGCCTAACAAGAAACACAAAATTCAAGCATTGCTAATGTAACCTAATATCAAGATTCTAGGTTGAGGCAAACCAAGCATGTTGGTCATTAGCACAAATGCAACAAGCAACACCAGAACTAAAACCACATCAAAAATCAAAAATCAACCAAACTTATATTCTAGTAAAAAACAATGTTAACAATTTCCTCCAAAACTGTTTTGACAGCAAAACAACCATTTCAACATACTAATATTTGAAACTTGACAAAAACAAGCTAAACATACATGTTAATGTTCATCAGATCTTTACATCCATCAAGAACCAAATGTCATGAAAATCACTAAAGGCTCATAGTTCATATTTCTCAATATTGCTCAAAAATGCCAAAATATGGAAAATGATGCAAAGGGAAATGTTTATAAGCTACATACCTCTTGTAGGCTTTGTTGAACAAGCTAGAACAACCAAGAAAACCAGAGAACTTCAATCTCCTTTTTGCCTTGAGTCTTTTCCTTCTCTTTGAAGCAATGTGCAAATATGATGACAAATGGAGAAATGAAATCCACCAATGAATTCTAACACTTTGGACAGTTGAAAAACAATATATAAGAGGTGTTTGAGTGATTAAAACACTAAGCAAATGCTTAGAACAAGATTTGGTAGAATTTGTGGCTTTTGGTCAAAGTAACTTGATGTAGAAGTTGACTTTTTGCAAAATGAGGTTTTTGAGAGGTTTAATGGTTTGGGCACCTTCTATATCATATTTGGAGATTGTGTCGATGATTGTTGGGGTGTTTGAATGTAGAGAAATGAATTTGGCAGCCTTGGTAGCAAGACAGTTTTTTGTTGAAAAGTGACTTTGTGGTTTTGAAGCAAGGAGTGGAAATAATGCAAGCTTTCAATTTCTCTGGTTTTTAGAATTGATATTATATAGAGAATGAAGTGGTGAGGGCTCTATTTATAGGCAAGGAAGTGGCTTGGGGCAGATTTGGAGGTTTCTTCATTTTGAAGAAAGGTTTTGGATTTTTTGATTAAACCTCCACAAGAGGGTTTTCTTGGCTGATAGGCAAGCCTCATTAGTCAAGAAAAATGATGAATTATTGTGGCTAATTTCAGGCTAGAGGTATAGGCTTGTGGCTGGTTCAGAGTTGCCTTTTACACCTCATGCTTGTTTTTCACTTTTGGATGCAAGTTGGAAATCCACTTGCAAGGCAACTTGCAAGCTTGGCTTTTTCTTCTCTTCTGCATAATTCTTGGTTCTTTCATGCTACAAACACCTCACATATCAGATACAATATATTTCACAAGCTGAGATTGGCCAACTTTGATGAAAAAATGAATTCTTGAATTTTGACAATGTGGGACTAAAGTGAAAAACCACCAACTTGCCATGACCATAACTTTCAGCTCACAAATCCTTTTGAGATGTGCTAGTACTTTTTAGAAAGCCCTCAAATAGCTCTAAAACATTCATGCTTTTATGAGTTTCAATTTCCCAAAGGTACTTGGCCAAAAAGCCTTCCAAAGTTGCTAAAAAATGAACTTAAAAGTGAAATTTCTCTAAGTCTTTTTCCACTCTAAAAATGAATTTGATCATAACTCCAAATCTATGCATTTTCTGATCATGGACCACTTAGGGACTTTTTTAGGACTTGCCAAGAGCTTACAAATGAGCTTTGAACCAACTCAATTGGATGTGTGGTTAAGGAGTTATGGTTTAGCCCCTTTCAAAACCCTAATTTCCCGATTTTTCGATTACTCCTTCATCCTTGATCCAATGGTCATGAAAATTGATATGCAAGACCAATATGACATAAGGAACAATTTTGTTTCACAACTTGAAGTCCAATTCCTAAAATTTGGAGAGTTGACTTTTCGGTCAACCGTACGACCGATCGGTGACTACCGAGTCGCCTGTTGACATTCTGGACCTCCCGAGACTTTGAAAATTCTTTAATGAACTTTATTAATCTATATGAACTTCATGGATCATGATCTCACCATTAAAACACCTTCCAACATCAAGAGTTATCAAAATGAGATTCAAAGTGTCGAAGTCTTGATTGATGGCACCACCCTCATCTTCCACTAAAACCATTTGCAGACCACAAGGCAAGTTCCATCTTAACAGGCCATGAAGTTTCCTTCTTGTAACAGTCATGAGCCTACACAAAAAAAGTGAACCAAATTGTGGTTCCAAAGGGGATGCACACAGGCTTGTGGCTACAGCAGTATAATCCTCTCATCAAGGTGTTCTAGCAGAGACTTACTCCTTTACCAACCTACACCCAACTGCCTAGAACACAAACAGGCCAGATGCTGACTAGACCACACCAAGGGACTCAGCACTGATCACACTAAACCTACTGACAGCACTGAACCAAAGGCCAACCTTAGACAGCCCCTCTAGGGCCAAATCTACAGGGTGATTATCAAGGCCAAGCAGAGTGAATAGATGTAACATGGATAAAGTAACTAAACAGAAATGTCCCTCTATGCTCCAATATTCTAACAACAACATTCTCCTCAAAAAAGAATCAAACAGTCCTGCCTAACAAGAAACACAAAATTCAAGCATTGCTAATGTAACCTAATATCAAGATTCTAGGTTGAGGCAAACCAAGCATGTTGGTCATTAGCACAAATGCAACAAGCAACACCAGAACTAAAACCACATCAAAAATCAAAAATCAACCAAACTTATATTCTAGTAAAAAACAATGTTAACAATTTCCTCCAAAACTGTTTTGACAGCAAAACAACCATTTCAACATACTAATATTTGAAACTTGACAAAAACAAGCTAAACATACATGTTAATGTTCATCAGATCTTTACATCCATCAAGAACCAAATGTCATGAAAATCACTAAAGGCTCATAGTTCATATTTCTCAATATTGCTCAAAAATGCCAAAATATGGAAAATGATGCAAAGGGAAATGTTTATAAGCTACATACCTCTTGTAGGCTTTGTTGAACAAGCTAGAACAACCAAGAAAACCAGAGAACTTCAATCTCCTTTTTGCCTTGAGTCTTTTCCTTCTCTTTGAAGCAATGTGCAAATATGATGACAAATGGAGAAATGAAATCCACCAATGAATTCTAACACTTTGGACAGTTGAAAAACAATATATAAGAGGTGTTTGAGTGATTAAAACACTAAGCAAATGCTTAGAACAAGATTTGGTAGAATTTGTGGCTTTTGGTCAAAGTAACTTGATGTAGAAGTTGACTTTTTGCAAAATGAGGTTTTTGAGAGGTTTAATGGTTTGGGCACCTTCTATATCATATTTGGAGATTGTGTCGATGATTGTTGGGGTGTTTGAATGTAGAGAAATGAATTTGGCAGCCTTGGTAGCAAGACAGTTTTTTGTTGAAAAGTGACTTTGTGGTTTTGAAGCAAGGAGTGGAAATAATGCAAGCTTTCAATTTCTCTGGTTTTTAGAATTGATATTATATAGAGAATGAAGTGGTGAGGGCTCTATTTATAGGCAAGGAAGTGGCTTGGGGCAGATTTGGAGGTTTCTTCATTTTGAAGAAAGGTTTTGGATTTTTTGATTAAACCTCCACAAGAGGGTTTTCTTGGCTGATAGGCAAGCCTCATTAGTCAAGAAAAATGATGAATTATTGTGGCTAATTTCAGGCTAGAGGTATAGGCTTGTGGCTGGTTCAGAGTTGCCTTTTACACCTCATGCTTGTTTTTCACTTTTGGATGCAAGTTGGAAATCCACTTGCAAGGCAACTTGCAAGCTTGGCTTTTTCTTCTCTTCTGCATAATTCTTGGTTCTTTCATGCTACAAACACCTCACATATCAGATACAATATATTTCACAAGCTGAGATTGGCCAACTTTGATGAAAAAATGAATTCTTGAATTTTGACAATGTGGGACTAAAGTGAAAAACCACCAACTTGCCATGACCATAACTTTCAGCTCACAAATCCTTTTGAGATGTGCTAGTACTTTTTAGAAAGCCCTCAAATAGCTCTAAAACATTCATGCTTTTATGAGTTTCAATTTCCCAAAGGTACTTGGCCAAAAAGCCTTCCAAAGTTGCTAAAAAATGAACTTAAAAGTGAAATTTCTCTAAGTCTTTTTCCACTCTAAAAATGAATTTGATCATAACTCCAAATCTATGCATTTTCTGATCATGGACCACTTAGGGACTTTTTTAGGACTTGCCAAGAGCTTACAAATGAGCTTTGAACCAACTCAATTGGATGTGTGGTTAAGGAGTTATGGTTTAGCCCCTTTCAAAACCCTAATTTCCCGATTTTTCGATTACTCCTTCATCCTTGATCCAATGGTCATGAAAATTGATATGCAAGACCAATATGACATAAGGAACAATTTTGTTTCACAACTTGAAGTCCAATTCCTAAAATTTGGAGAGTTGACTTTTCGGTCAACCGTACGACCGATCGGTGACTACCGAGTCGCCTGTTGACATTCTGGACCTCCCGAGACTTTGAAAATTCTTTAATGAACTTTATTAATCTATATGAACTTCATGGATCATGATCTCACCATTAAAACACCTTCCAACATCAAGAGTTATCAAAATGAGATTCAAAGTGTCGAAGTCTTGATTGATGGCACCACCCTCATCTTCCACTAAAACCATTTGCAGACCACAAGGCAAGTTCCATCTTAACAGGCCATGAAGTTTCCTTCTTGTAACAGTCATGAGCCTAATGGTCACACAATCCTCCTACTGCCTTGAAAAGATGCACACACAAAAAAAGTGAACCAAATTGTGGTTCCAAAGGGGATGCACACAGGCTTGTGGCTACAGCAGTATAATCCTCTCATCAAGGTGTTCTAGCAGAGACTTACTCCTTTACCAACCTACACCCAACTGCCTAGAACACAAACAGGCCAGATGCTGACTAGACCACACCAAGGGACTCAGCACTGATCACACTAAACCTACTGACAGCACTGAACCAAAGGCCAACCTTAGACAGCCCCTCTAGGGCCAAATCTACAGGGTGATTATCAAGGCCAAGCAGAGTGAATAGATGTAACATGGATAAAGTAACTAAACAGAAATGTCCCTCTATGCTCCAATATTCTAACAACAACATTCTCCTCAAAAAAGAATCAAACAGTCCTGCCTAACAAGAAACACAAAATTCAAGCATTGCTAATGTAACCTAATATCAAGATTCTAGGTTGAGGCAAACCAAGCATGTTGGTCATTAGCACAAATGCAACAAGCAACACCAGAACTAAAACCACATCAAAAATCAAAAATCAACCAAACTTATATTCTAGTAAAAAACAATGTTAACAATTTCCTCCAAAACTGTTTTGACAGCAAAACAACCATTTCAACATACTAATATTTGAAACTTGACAAAAACAAGCTAAACATACATGTTAATGTTCATCAGATCTTTACATCCATCAAGAACCAAATGTCATGAAAATCACTAAAGGCTCATAGTTCATATTTCTCAATATTGCTCAAAAATGCCAAAATATGGAAAATGATGCAAAGGGAAATGTTTATAAGCTACATACCTCTTGTAGGCTTTGTTGAACAAGCTAGAACAACCAAGAAAACCAGAGAACTTCAATCTCCTTTTTGCCTTGAGTCTTTTCCTTCTCTTTGAAGCAATGTGCAAATATGATGACAAATGGAGAAATGAAATCCACCAATGAATTCTAACACTTTGGACAGTTGAAAAACAATATATAAGAGGTGTTTGAGTGATTAAAACACTAAGCAAATGCTTAGAACAAGATTTGGTAGAATTTGTGGCTTTTGGTCAAAGTAACTTGATGTAGAAGTTGACTTTTTGCAAAATGAGGTTTTTGAGAGGTTTAATGGTTTGGGCACCTTCTATATCATATTTGGAGATTGTGTCGATGATTGTTGGGGTGTTTGAATGTAGAGAAATGAATTTGGCAGCCTTGGTAGCAAGACAGTTTTTTGTTGAAAAGTGACTTTGTGGTTTTGAAGCAAGGAGTGGAAATAATGCAAGCTTTCAATTTCTCTGGTTTTTAGAATTGATATTATATAGAGAATGAAGTGGTGAGGGCTCTATTTATAGGCAAGGAAGTGGCTTGGGGCAGATTTGGAGGTTTCTTCATTTTGAAGAAAGGTTTTGGATTTTTTGATTAAACCTCCACAAGAGGGTTTTCTTGGCTGATAGGCAAGCCTCATTAGTCAAGAAAAATGATGAATTATTGTGGCTAATTTCAGGCTAGAGGTATAGGCTTGTGGCTGGTTCAGAGTTGCCTTTTACACCTCATGCTTGTTTTTCACTTTTGGATGCAAGTTGGAAATCCACTTGCAAGGCAACTTGCAAGCTTGGCTTTTTCTTCTCTTCTGCATAATTCTTGGTTCTTTCATGCTACAAACACCTCACATATCAGATACAATATATTTCACAAGCTGAGATTGGCCAACTTTGATGAAAAAATGAATTCTTGAATTTTGACAATGTGGGACTAAAGTGAAAAACCACCAACTTGCCATGACCATAACTTTCAGCTCACAAATCCTTTTGAGATGTGCTAGTACTTTTTAGAAAGCCCTCAAATAGCTCTAAAACATTCATGCTTTTATGAGTTTCAATTTCCCAAAGGTACTTGGCCAAAAAGCCTTCCAAAGTTGCTAAAAAATGAACTTAAAAGTGAAATTTCTCTAAGTCTTTTTCCACTCTAAAAATGAATTTGATCATAACTCCAAATCTATGCATTTTCTGATCATGGACCACTTAGGGACTTTTTTAGGACTTGCCAAGAGCTTACAAATGAGCTTTGAACCAACTCAATTGGATGTGTGGTTAAGGAGTTATGGTTTAGCCCCTTTCAAAACCCTAATTTCCCGATTTTTCGATTACTCCTTCATCCTTGATCCAATGGTCATGAAAATTGATATGCAAGACCAATATGACATAAGGAACAATTTTGTTTCACAACTTGAAGTCCAATTCCTAAAATTTGGAGAGTTGACTTTTCGGTCAACCGTACGACCGATCGGTGACTACCGAGTCGCCTGTTGACATTCTGGACCTCCCGAGACTTTGAAAATTCTTTAATGAACTTTATTAATCTATATGAACTTCATGGATCATGATCTCACCATTAAAACACCTTCCAACATCAAAGTCAAACTACAGTTGACTTTTACTGGTCAGAAACCCTAGTCGGGTGCCCTGAAATAGACTGCTCTGGATTCTGGGGTAACAACCTCAAATTGGATTCTCAATTGTCATTATATGATACCCTTAACCTTGTTCCATATTTGAATGATCCCAAAACATTGACTAATCACACCTTTGAAGTTTTATTTTTGACTGCACGAAACCCTGATTCATCTGTAATTTGACAAAGACAAACTTGCACTGGGTTAAGGTTAGATAATTCATGAGTATGCTCCTAAAATGATAATGGGAATATAAGGGGCCAAAATTTGGGGTGCAACAGTTGCCCCTATTTAAATATCTTCACTAGATGGAACTGATAGATGATGATTCTTGTAGAATCACAGTGAAAGGTATTTAAATATAGAAAACCGAAAATTTTGTCCCTTAGATCCGATGATATGCAAAAGGACAGGTCATGATATGCCATGAATTCTAAATGATGCTTGGATGCAAGACATATGCAGAAGACAGAAAACAAAACAACGAGTAACTACTCGTGGGGACCTGGCATAGTGGATCCGACACTGGGGATACCGAGGTATAACAATCAATAGTTCAAACATGACTAGTGATAACGGAGAGAAAAATTTACAAGAGGATGCCCAAAATCTAATGAAGATGACAATCTTACTGGGGAAGAGCAAACACTCTACTAGGGAAAGAGGTAGATTTCCATCGGGGACACGAGTGACTTTCTACCGGGGAAATTTAAAACACGAACCTCACTGGGGATGATCAGATGAGGGGCTTCCTATAGTGAAGAGTTCAAACGGGATCTTCAGGAATGGACTAGAAACAATGACAAAACATATTGGGGATACTAGTGACGATTAGATCTCCGAGACTTGCCTGGGAAAAAAGGTCTCGCTGGGGATAATGATGTCACCTAGTTTTAACAAGCAGTTCAAATAGTACTAGTAACCACTAGAATTCCTGGAGGTAATGGTAACGACCAACCTGAGATAACAATAAATGAAATTTCAAATCCAATCGGTGATACAGGACTTTGACTGGGGAAATTGGTGACAACTAAATTACAAGCAATGCCAGTAACCACTGGACTTAAAGGAGATTGGTAACGACCAAGTCAGGGTACCGATGACGATTGGATTTTAAGCAATGCCAGTGACGACTGGACTTTAAAAGAAACACGGTGACGACCAAACCAGGGTATACCGACACATGTGGTTACGAGAATGTTAGCCAACTACTAGGCTTTAGTTGGGGATGTTGGTAACGACCAAACCAGAAAATACTAATAACGATTGGATTTCAAGTGATGCCAGTTATGACTGGACTTCCATGGGGAAGGTTGGTGACAACCAACAAGATACCAATGACAATTGGATTTCGAACATCTGCCAGTTACGAATGGACTTAAACAGAAATCAACCAGTAACGACTAGACTTCACAGGGGATTCGCTAGTGACGACTAGACTTCAGAGGGAAAAGGTTGGTAACAACCGAACCAAAAGATAATAACGAGTGGAGTTAAGACAAGGTCAGTTACGACTGGACCTCAAGGAAAGTATGGTGACGACCAAAAGAAAACCAAAAATATTGGACTTCAAAGTCTACCAGTTACAACTGGCCTTTAAAGGAAAAAGGTGGTGACGACCAAATCAGGGATACCGATGAGTGGAATTAAGACAATGCCAGTTACGACTGGTCTTAACAAGAAATATGGTGACGACCAAAGAACTACTAATAACGATTGGCTTCTAAAACAATGCCGGCTACGGCTGGTTTTTAAACAGAAATTCACTAGCAGTGTTTAGACGTCCACGGGGAATCGACAAACAGCACACCGAACTCGAGAGACATAATGAATCGCACTGAACCCTGGCTGGAAGGTGTGTGTAGTCTTGACAAATAGATCAACTCTCAATAGGGGAACGGAGCTTTAAACCAGCTAGTCAGAGATGATAAAGTAAATTCAAGTGCTCAGACATTTTCTACTGGGACGAGCCTTCACATCATCATAAGAAGCTCTTTTGAGAAAACAGTCTTCAAGGTTTAATACCCACACATGATCAAAGGAAAATCAGCAGTTCGACTTGCTTTCACTTCATTGGGGAATGTAATTGGATTGCATTATCAAAGCTTCCGCTACCCTGAGGTTTCGGGGAAGTATGATTTTCCTTGACTTTTTCCATGAGTTGAAGTTTTTACGTTTGCTAATCTTTTCAAGTTTTATTCAAACAATTTGACCCTAATGCTTTCAAAACTATCGTTGATCAACGAACAATATTTTTCATAACAAAGAAAATAAAGGAAATGATAATTTTGCACAGGAAAGAATGGCTCAAAACTGATTTTATTCAAGGATGAAATCTTGCAAATGACAAAATTCCATAGAAATTTTACAAGTGAAAAATGGCAAAGTGGACAAGGTTACATTGAATCCCATGACCAAACTATCCATAAAGACTAAAACTCCCCAAAATCCTTGCTTCTGACAAGAGCGGTTGGAGTGAGTTCTTGTAGGATCTTCTGCGGTAGTGACAACTCATTTGATGCAGTGAAACGCCTTTGTCCCTAACTTTTGCCCGGATCGCCCTTTCGGGTTTTCAATCCACCGAGACGCTCATTTTTGCCTAAGTCGCCCTTTTGGGTTTTCAACTTAGCGAGCTTTCCTTTTTCTTTTTCTCCCCTTTTTTTTTCTTTTTTCTTTTCTCTTTCTTCAACCCTAACTTTTGCATAAGCCGTTCCTTTGGGTTTTCGACTTATCGGGTTCTTTTTTAGGCGTAATATTTTCGTACTGCATCAGAATTTACTGGATGAGTAAGCTGCTCCCCATCCATGGTAGTGAGAATCAATGAGCCTCCTGAGAAGACTGTTTTCACAACAAACGGGCCGTCATAGTTAGGCATCCATTTTCCCCGTGCATCTTTGTGAACTGGTAAAATCTTTTTGAGTACAAGCTCCCCTTCTCGGATTTCTTAGACGCGAAATTTCTTGTCAAAAGCTCTCTTAATCCTCTTCTGGTATAACTGACCATGACACATTGTAGACATGCGCTTCTCGTCAATAAGATTCAACTGATCAAACCTTTCTCTCACCCGTTCTGCTTCTTCAAGCTTGGTTTCCATTATGACTCTCAAGGAAGGTATTTCGACCTCAATAGGAAGTACCGCATCCATTCCATATACCAATGAAAAAGGGGTTTCCCCTGTTGAAATGCGGACGGACGTTCTGTACCCATGCAAGGAAAATGGTAGCATCTCATGCCAATCTTTGTAAGTTTTCACCATCTTTTGCAAAATCTTTTTGATGTTTTTATTCACAGCTTCTACAGCTCCATTCATCTTGGGACGATAAGGAGAAGAATTGTGATGTTCAATTTTGAAGTCATCGCACAACTCTTTCATGATTTTGTTGCTCAAGTTGGTACCATTGTCCGCTATGATTCGGCTCGGAATTCCGTAACGACAGATAATCTCCTTCTTGATAAAACGGGCCACCACTTGTCGAGTAACATTAGTGTAGGATGCGGCTTCAACCCACTTTGTGAAATAATCAATAGCAACTAGAATAAATCGGTGTCCGTTAGAAGCTTTTGGCTCAATTGCCCCAATCATATCAATGCCCCACATAGAGAAAGGCCAAGGTGATGACAACACATTTAACAACGTCGGTGGTACATGCATCTTGTCCACATAAATCTGACACTTGTGACATTTCCTGGCATATTGAATACAGTTATTTTCCAAAGTCAACCAGTAATAACTAGCCCTCAAAATCTTCTTGGACATGGCATATCCATTGGCGTGAGTGCCAAAAGTTCCTTCATGAATATCTTGCATTAATAAATCTGCTTCTCGTTTGTCGACACATCTAAGCAGGACCATATAATGATTTCTTTTGTAAAGCACATCATTACTGAGAAAGAACTTGGATGCTAATCGTCTCAGAGTTTTCTTGTCAAGTGACGTAGCATCGACCGGATACTTTTGCTTTAACAGATAATTCTTTATGTCGTGGAACCAGGGCTTATCATCAGTTTCTTCTTCAACCATCTGACAGTAGGCGGGCTCGGTCTTGCATTCAATTCAAATGAGAGTGGCATAATTAACCTCTCTAATTTTCCACATTGAGACTAACATGTCTAGGGCATCGGCAATGTGATTCTCAGATCTCGGAACATGCTTGAAAGTGATTTCATCAAAATACTCAATCATCTTGACGATGTAGGCTCAATAAGGGACCAAATTCTCATGTCTAGTCTCCCAGTCACCAGTAACTTGATAGATGACCAAAGCTGAATCTCCACTTACTTCAAGAAGTTTGATTTTGAGGTTGATAGCTGCTTCGAGGCCGAGAATGCATGCTTCATATTCGGTGATATTGTTTGTGCAGTCAAAATCTAACCTGGCTATGAATGGAGTGTAACCACCTTCTGGACTCATTAAAATGGCGCCTACGCCATGCCCACTGTAGTTTGAGGAACCATCAAACATCACTTTCCACTAAAGACCTGTCTGCGGACCTTCATCGGAACCTGGCTCTTCACAATCCTTTACCAACATAATATCTTCATCTGGGAAATCAAATTTGAGAGACTCATAATCTTCCACTGGTTGATCTGCAAGATATTCTGACAAAACACTACCCTTGATAGATTTCTGAGCTACATACTGGATGTCGTATTCTGATAATAACATATGCCAACGGGCGAGTCTTCCAGTCTGAGCAGGCTTCTCAAAAATATACTTTATCGGATCCATTTTTGAAATCAACAAAGTGGTATGACAAATCATGTATTGCCTCAAGCACCTGGCAGCCCATGCTAAAGCATAACCAGTTTTCTCCAGAAGTGAATATCGGCTTTCACAATCAGTGAACTTCTTACTCAAATAATAAATAGCATGTTCTTTTCGTCCAGACTCATCCTGCTGCCCTAACACACAACCCATTGAATTCTCGAGCACTGTCAAATACATGAAGAGAGGTCTTCCTGGTACGGGAGGTATTAAGATCGGAGGCTCTTAAAGATAGCCCTTATTCTTATCAAATGCTTGCTGGCAATCTGAATTCCAAACAACCGTTTGGTCCTTTCGTAACAACTTGAAAATGGGCTCACAAGTAGGAGTCATATTGGAAATAAATCTGGATATGTAATTCAATCTTCCAAGAAAACCTCTGACTTGCTTCTCTGTCTGCGGAGCTGGCATATCTTGAATGGCTCGGACTTTATCTGGATCCACCTCAATCCCTCGGTGGCTGACAATGAAACCGAGTAACTTCCCAGATCTTACTCCAAAGGTACACTTGGCTGGATTCAGTCTCAACTGATATTTTCTAAGTCTTTTAAACAATTTCAAAAGATGTTCCAAATGGTCCTCCTCACTCTGAGATTTGGCAATCATGTCGTCAACATATACCTCTATCTCCTTATGCATCATATCATGGAATAAAGCTACCATGGCCCTTTGATAAGTAGCACCTGCATTTTTTAGACCGAAAGGCATAACTTTGTAACAGTAAGTCCCCCATGGAGTAATGAAAGTAGTTTTTTCCATGTCATCGGGATCCATCTTAATTTGATTGTAACCGGAGAAACCATCCATAAATGAGAAAACTGCAAAACGAGTCGTATTATCCACCAACGTATCAATATGCGGAAAAGGGAAATCATCCTTCGGACTGGCCTTGTTTAGATCCCTATAATCCATACACATTCTGACTTTCCCATCCTTTTTCGGTACAAGTACAATATTGGCCACCCATTCAGGGTATTTAGAAACTGCTAAGAAACCCGCATCAATCTGTTTCTTCACCTCATCTCGAATCTTAAGAGCCATGTCAGGTCTTGTTCTTCGGAGCTTTTGTTTAACCGGTGGGCATTCTGGTCGAAGCGGTAATTTGTGAACCACTATGTCAGTGTCTAAACCCGACATATCTTGGTATGACCAAGCAAATACATCCACATATTCTTTCAGAAGCTTCTCTAACTGCTGCTTGATTTCTTCCCCTAGAGCTGCCCCAATCTTGACTTCTTTCTTATCTTCTTCGCTGCCAAGATTAATGACTTCTACCTATTCTTTGTAGGGTTGAAGTTCTGTGTACTCATGATGTGCCCATTTTACCAGTTCATCAGGGATTTCAAAATCTTCGTCCTCATCCTCAGCTTGGTATATTGGTGAATCAAAGTCTGGAGGGAATGCAAAGTCACAGGACTCAATGGGTTTTAGGACATCACTGCATGTTGGAATGGCTTAATTTATTAAAACACACAAAGAAAAATGTGTTGCACCCCAAAATTTGCTCAACCTTTTTTCTTGCCTGATTTATGTTTCATTGCATTTCATTTGCATAGTTACATCATGTACATAGTTCTAATCATTGGCATATCATAACATAGCATGCATCCAACAGGGGATCAAGGGTGTCTATCAAGAGAAGAGCCTAGCAAGAGGTTGTATCCAAGTATGAGAAGTCATCCAGGCCATCAAGAAAGGATTTGAAGTCTTGAGAAGTTTGAGTGCCTATATGTGGGTTTTGCTCCTATCTTGAGGAATATTGAGAATCATCAGTGGGATGTGAAACATGGAATGTGAATTTGAGGTGTGTATGGATCTCATGGAATGCCTAGAGGGCCATATTGAAGCTGAGACAAGTCATTGATTCAAGTACAAGAGCCACAGTTGAGGTGCAGTCAACTAGGGTTTCATCTGGGTCAATCCTAGGTCAATTGAGTAATTGAAGAGCATCAAAGCCTACTTTGAGGTCATGGGGTTCATGGATTGTTATTTTGATACATGTGTGTTGTTGTGCCAAGATTAATCAAAGAAGGATCAAGGATGTGGGAAGTTGCTAAATTAGGGTTTCAGTGTAAAATCCCATGTTTAGTGCCTAACTTCAAAGCCACATAAGTCAAAATACAAGTTTCAAATGGATCTTTCGCCAACATGAAACTTGTATAGCTTCTCAGTAACTTTAATTTTAGTACTAGAAGTCCTCAAGGGGATTTGTAGAACTCAAGTTATGGTCCTTGCAAGTTACAGGTCATCAGATGACTCTGAAATTTATCTGTGAAAGTCACTTGACTTCCAAGCAACTTTTTCCCTTCAATGAGTTTTCAAATGGATTTTTGGCCAACATGAGAGTTGTAGCTCTTGATATTATCTTTCCATATAGTACTAGAAGTCCTTGATAGGAGTTTCAGAACTCAAGTTATGATCTTTGTAAGCCAGGGGTATTTTGGGTATTGGTGATTATAGGTCATTTGTGATCATAGGTCCATAACTCCAACTTGCAAGCTTCAAATGGAAAATTGTCCAACATGAAACTTGTTCAAAATGATGTTTTAAGTGCAACCAAGTGGTCATGAGAGTTTGGTTTGGCTTGGAACACAAAGTTGCTTGGAATGGCTTAAAAAGGAAGAAATTAAAGTGATTAAAAGGCAAAAAAAATGGAATTTATTGATATGTGGCCAAACAAGCTCATATTATAGGTCATTTTTATCATAAATACCATTTTGAGAAGGTTGGAAACATTACATTTGGCATTTGATGTCATTTACATGTGGTTCCTTTTTGTAACTTAAGGTTGAAGCAACAATTGAATTACATACCATGGGATCAAAAACAAGGAAACAACCATCCCCATTCAATTCTAATTGTCATAAGAGGAGAAATTCAAGTGAAATCAAGGGCTGTGGCAGGGTAATTCATGACTGTGGCATATGGGATTTTGGAAGTGCATGAGAAATTGAATTTCTCATTTAGATGATTACAGAACTTTCTAGACGTTTCCATCAACTTCTATATAACCATTGCAATGAGTGATGCGTGTTTTTCGCAAGTGTACGAATCACGTCAAAGTAATATAAAAGATTATCGAATCCACAGAGACCAAGTGTCAATCTATCGTACCTGTTGTTATGGTGTTTATCTAAGGCAACTATTTTTAAGGGTTTTAGTAAGGGTGCAATGGTAAATAAAATTATAATTTTAAATAATAAATAAAAGACAGGCTCGAATGTAATTCACGTAATCAATGATAATCCAGTACTTGTTAATGGAACTACTTATGGGCAATGTTTTCTCCTTTGAAAAGAACTAATTTAACAGGAACTGTCGCTTTCGCGTATTCAGAACCGAGTTGTACTCTCTAATCAACCCCTCCTATTGTCACGGATAAAAAGGTGCGTACTGCGTTAGAGTAGTAAACCTATTTTTAAGAAATATAGTTTCTTAACAAAGTTGAAAAGTATTTTAACCTGGACTTCTTAGCAAAAAGAGGTTCTTATGAACCAGACTCTAAATCTCATAACGCGTCCGAAAATCGTTTTAAAATCTCTTTTCTTTTTAATCTAAAAACTCCTAATAAACTATACAAAGCGCTTTTGGCTGTTTTTGAAATAGTTAAAAACAATTACTTGAATTGAAAGATAAAATAGCCCTTAGGTGTTTCCACGAACAATTATACTGATTACTGGTTTAATTACGATCCTTACATTCTAACCTTTATGGGATTAGTTAGACATGATAAAGTAAATATTATTTTTATAATTTTTCATATGAGTAATTTAAAGCGAGTGCGGGAAGTAAACAAAGTAAATGTGCGAGTGCGGGAAATAAACAACGTAAATGTGCGAGTGCGGGAAATAAACAACGTAAATGTGCGAGTGCGGGAAATAAACAACGTAAATGTGCGAGTGCGGGAAATAAACAAAGTAAAGTGCGAGAAAATAAATAAAAGTAAAGCAATGCGGAAAAATAGAATACTGACTGGAATTAAAATGGCGGCAGGATTAACTTCCTCCAGAGTGCTCCAAAACTCGAACCACAGACAGATTACAGACTCGATCACTCGATTGCAGAGGCACCCCGATGTGGAATGGCAACTGCTTTATAACTGATATATGCCTAGAGAATTCTAATTCTGGATGAAGAAAAACGAAAATCTAAGGTCCTATTTATAGGAGAAACTGAAAGCGCGAAATGACCGGGACGCCCCTCCACTAAAAAGTGGAGGTTATAGATTTTTGCCTTGTGGCGCCCGCCACAGGGCCTATGGCGCCCGCCACGGTCCCTACAGGGGATGATGGAGTGGGGATCGTGGGTCTTGGAGGTTGAGGAGTGGTCTTGAGACGTGGCCACGTCATGGCTAACCCCATGGCGCCCGCCACAGTGGGTGCCGCAAGTGCAAAATGCTGAATTTCTAGGTTTTCGCCCGTTTTCACTCCTTTTTCGCTCCTTTTCCCGATTCAAGCTCCGATTATTATAAAAACCTGAAAACATAAGAAAACAAAGCAATAACAAAGCAAAACAACAATAAAAGCTAAGAATGCATGCGAAATCGGAGTCAGAAATACGGTGAATTTTAGTGTGATCAAATTCTCCCACACTTAAACCTTTGCTTGTCCTCAAGCAAACATTAAAGCTTAAGAAAATATGGTGTCAACACTTGTCTTTGGGCTAAAGGGATTCTAAGTTCAAGTCAGGATGCAGTGACAGATACTAACTAAGTGAACCAAGGGTACCATAGTAACACAAACACAAACTTCAATCCTATATTAACCACTCCATGTCATCCTACGATACCTAGGCCTATCTTCTCATCTTTTTGTGTCCTTTTCATTCAGGCGCAATCACATTAAGCCCGTTATCCGTACATGCTTCATAGTAGAGTGACCGGTTAGTGATTCTGATCCATAACATAAGGTTTCTGGCACATAAGCATGTGTAAACCTGTTTTTATTTTGCCTAAATGTAGCTGCGGGGGATCGGATCGTAATCCGCCCTACCGAGTTCAGTGCCAGATACCTCTGAACCAACTAACAATAGGTGACTTGCAATTTTTTTTCTTTTTGTGGCAAAAAATTTTTTCTTCTCTTTTTTCGGTTTAAATGACTTTGTGAGGGTCACCTATACCAGAGTTTGCCTTTTTTTTCTTTTTTATTAGCACTGGATCATTCACTTATATTCATCGGCCCCCTACGTAGAGTATGCTTAGGCCGGAGCTGACTGCTAAAATAAACTACTTAGGACAATTTTTTGAATGATAGTAAAGGCCATGGTGGTGGGGTTTAGGAGTGATTCCTATATTCAAGAGGTCTATGGTGCTAAAATGGTTCTGATGTTTCAAAAAGTTGACCTAAGTCACCACATCCTAATCTAAACCTGTCTCAAAGCCCAAAAAACATGTGAAACAACATTGTTTTCTTTTTAAAAATTTTCTGGTAAGGCTAAGGAAATGGGAAAAAATGAAGATGAACTAAAAAGACACTATACTGGTGACTCGTCAGACTCATGCATTATCTAAGAAAAAATAAATTACTGAAAAGGGAAATAACTGAAAGGAAATTAACTAAAAAGGGAAATAACAGAAAGCAATAAAATCCCCTCCCACACTTAAATCGAACATTGTCCCCAATGTTTCGAAATAAGATAAGGGGGGTAACCTGGAAAAAGACTACTGAGGAGGGGCACTGGTGCCTTCGCCGTCCTGATGTGATGGTCTGGAACGACGGGATCTACTACGATGCTGGTCCCTCCGGTCGAGTCGTGCTGATAAAGCAGCCTGAGCACTCCGGACCTCTCGAAGGTTACCCAAGATGGAACCCTGAGTAGCCTCTACAAGCTGGTAGTGTCGGCTGTTGAACTCTCTCTGACGGTTCTGCTCTAATGAAATAGCGTTCAAGGTACGGCAAACGTTGCTATAGGAACGATCCGAAACCAATCGCGATTGTTGCATGAAGCTCATATTGTCCGTCAGCTGCTGTGAAATAGTAGAGAGAAGGCCATCACGCCTTTCTTCTCTAGCTGTCATATCACGCCACATCTCCTCGGTGACAAAGAATCCAGGAGCAGTACCTGCAACAGGGTTAGAGGAAGATGGTGCAGTGTGTGACTGTGAAGGACGATGGGGGAACATGTGAGGGATGGGAGACTGCTCTCTCCGATCATACTCATCATCAGTGTCATGTGCCTCCCCATCGGGAATATTAGGAGGAAGTGGACCCAAAACACGTGGAGCATTAAGATCATAGGTCCAGTTCCTTTCATCACGCACATCAGTACGTCTACTGCATGGTAAAGCAACAGATGGGATAGCTACCCCATGAACCATCAACTCATAACCACCTTCTCTCCTTGTTCGGCACAATTTCATGTCTTTCAGAAATTTTAAATTAATTGTGCGAGGAGGTAGTGGTTCAAGTGTAGCTATCTCATCATTCAGGCCAAGAGCCCGAGCAATAGACGTAACAAGCCCTCCAAAAACAATCGGTCCTGTTTTATTAGTAAATAAAGTCATGTGGGCAAGCATAAACGGGACCGGATTGATGTGGGTTCTAGTGAGGCATCCTTGCAAAAATAGGAGTTCACGAGCATTAACCTTGTTTGGACTTTCCCGGCCAAAAATAGTACATGCCAAAAGAAGTCTAAAAACTCTTATGGCCGGGTTGTGAATGGTTGACGCAAGTATCCCTTCAAAAGAATTAATTGAAGTACTTGAAAGCCTTAGCCAGAAGGTAAATACCTCGGCCGACCATTCAGCATCCAAAGGTGCCTCACAAATCGAACCTTCCCTATGAGGGATTCCTAACAAATCTGCTAGCTCATTGGTACTGAATTCATATTCAATTCCAAACAGTCTAAAAATAACAGTACCGACAGTGCTAGCAGTGTCAGGACTGACAGTGTATATCAAAGAACTCAAAAACTCAGTTGTCAGCCTCTCATAGGTAGGTTCCTGATTAATGAAAATATTATGCAAGCCTAGAAATTCTAATAAATTAAAAACACTATGATAAATACCCAAAGCATACAGACAGTTATCGTCGACGTACCTAGTCGAGAGGATTTCTCGACTTTGAAGCCTCTGAATAATTTTCCGTTGCCTTTCGCCCGGTCTTCCATCACGAAGAATAAATCTGTTGAACTCCATTGTTGAAAAGCTCCTTAGGTAGTGAAAATAGTAGAAAAGTGGTTTATGAGGGGAATGATAAAGTTTTGATTTTTTTGGTTTTTGATGGATGAAAATGGAAATGGATGTTGGATATGTTTTATGGATGGAGGGTATTTTGGAAATGGGGGAGCTTTAATGGGGTTCAAGGAGGATTTGGAAGGTTGGAAAAATGGGTTTTTGGTGAAGAAAGGGATGAAAATGGTGGAAATGGGGATTGAATCCTGTATTTGTTTGTTGATACGGTGTGGCGCCCGCCACAGGGCCTATGGCGCCCGCCACAAGGCCATTTCCTGGGCCTTGTGGTTTTGGATCCTCCTTTTGGGCCTTCCTTTCACCTTGGTCTTCCGGGGGGTCTGAATAGCATTTTCTTCTTCTTTTCAAGGCATTGGCTTGCATATTTTTGTCTTATATATTTTTTTCTTTACACGACAAAAATGAAATAAAATAATTAAAAATCAAAAAAGAAAAAGAAAAAATAAAAATTAGTGCATAATATGTATATATATAAGGAATTCAAAGTGCATGAAAATATAAAAGCTGCAATAAAGTAAAATATGTCTGGAAGTGCGATAAATAAAAGGAAGTTAAATACTAGGGTAGTGCTGTCAGGGTGGAATGAGTCATGTGGTAGGTTTCTTATCCTGGCTTGATCCACGAATCTCAGCTATCTCCCTCCGAAGCTCGTCGATCGCCTGATGTAGAGCATCGGTCTCCGAGGCATGAGTGAGATCAGAAACCTGCATCTGTAACTCTAAGTCTGCCACTTCCTGCTTGAGCAGGGCAGTCTCCTTGCGGAGCTCATAAATCTGTGTTTGTAGGTCGGGTGGCTGCAGAGACATATTGTTAGACATAACAGTGATTCGGGGAGTAAGAGGTGTAGGAGTGTACTCAGCGGCGGGAGGCGATTTCGGCTCTTCGACAGTCTCTCCATAACCCTCTAGAGCATAACTCCAATTGGCAGGATCATGGACACTGGTCATCAGCGGATCTGGTAATGTAAAGTAGTGTATTGCTTCACCGTCGATCAGTAATCTAAACATGTTGGGCTCAAAAGAAGCCCTCCTCATCAGTCCTCTATCAAGACAAAAATCAATATCCAGGGTGGTGTAGCGGCAGAAGGTCCTGAGGTGCAATAGCTTGCGAGACAAACCCAATGCAGTAGCAATCTGTGTAACAATCCCACCGACATGGATGATTCCTACTGATGATCTGGCAACACTAGCAAGGCCCTTCAGTAGAAAGTTGCCACAAGCAACAGGGCGAGACTGAGTCGCACAAAACAGTAGGAAAATCTCCTCTTCACTTAGCAGTGTCTCTGTATCTGGAAAACCTAGGAAAGAATGTGCTAGAATCATCTGGAAGTACCTCAATGCAGGGTTGTGGATTACCTGAGAAAACTGGGTAGAAGGATCTTGGCTCCCTCTGCCTGATATTTTAGTCCAAAACTTTTCCACTTCTCTGCTCATAAAATACCCCATCGGAGTCTCTGGAATAGCATCAGGAGTAGTCTGGAAACCTAGTAAATCACCAAACCCTTTGTGAGAGAATGAGTAGTCAATCCCGAACAACCTGAAAACAGCGAGTCCATCGGGTCCAGCCCAAGGGTCATGATGAAACGAGCTGAGGAACTCAAGAGTCAAGTTCCTATAAGTGTTGTTCCTGTCGTCAAACTGGTCCCACTGGAGTTGATGGCATAAAAATCTGACGCTTGTCTCTATCCCCAAGGCATCCATGCAGTCATGGTCAGGGTACCTGGTAGGAGCCATAGGGCGTCTCATGTGAACATAGTAACGCTCTCTCTGTGCATCATCTCTAAAGGCCACGTGCATGTCATCAGGGTTCTGCATTCTGTACAAGGTTAGCAAACAAGTCCTGAAAGCACATAAAACATTCAATCGTGAGTCCTGACATAATAACAAATTAAAATAAAGTAAAAATAAAGAAATAAAAAGTACAAAAGTAAGAAAAACCATGGGTTGCCTCCCATGCAGCGCTTGTTTAACGTCATTAGCTCGACGACCGATATTTAAACATCATTGGAAGGATATGGTGGATCACTCAGAGTATGACAGGTGTATGTTGTTGGAATGTCACCTCCTTCGTAGGGCTTCAACCTCTGTCCATTGACTATGAACGGTTTACATGTTTGGTTCTTGATTTCAATAGCACCGGATCTCAGGATCTTAGATACTTCGAAAGGGCCAGTCCATCTCGAACGGAGTTTACCTGGAAATAGTCGTAACCTAGAATCGAACAGGAGAACAGGATCGCCTATTTTGAAGTCTCTTCTTATGATTCTTTTGTCATGCCAAGCTTTTGTTCTTTCTTTGTATATGATGGCATTTTCGTAGGCAGATTGTCTGAGCTCTTCTAATTTGTGGATATCAAGGATACGTTTCTCACCAGCTGTCAAGTAATCCAAATTCAAAGTTTTGATGGCCCAATAGGCCTTATGCTCCAACTCAAATGGTAAGTGACATGATTTTCCATAGACCAGTTGATAAGGGGTTGTTCCTATAGGAGTTTTGAAAGCGGTCCTATAGGCCCATAATGCTTCTTGAAGTTTCTGCGACCAATCTTTTCTAGATATAGAGACAGTCTTCTCGAGGATTTGTTTTATCTCCCTATTAGATACTTCCACTTGTCCATTGGTCTGTGGGTGGTATGGTGTTGCTACTCTATGCTTAACTCCATACTTGCTTAAAAGTTTATCAAATATTCTCGATATGAAGTGTGATCCTCCATCACTTATGACTAAACGGGGTGTTCCAAACCTGGGAAATATATAATTCTTGAATAATTTGATGACTACTCTGGTGTCGTTTGTGGGTGCGGCGATAGCTTCAATCCATTTAGACACGTAGTCAACAGCTACTAATATGTACTGATTTCCAAAAGATGGTGGGAACGGTCCCATAAAGTCTATACCCCATACGTCGAAGAGTTCTACTTCTTGGATATTTCTTAACGGCATTTCATTACGTCTTGAAATATTTCCTGTGCGTTGGCATCTGTCACACTTGACAATGAAAGCATGGACATCACGCCACATAGTAGGCCAGAATAGGCCAGCTTGAAGAATCTTGGCGTAGGTCTTAGATGTGCTTGCATGTCCACCATAGGGTGCAGAGTGACAATGCTCAATTATATTATTTACCTCTTCTTCTGGAACACAACGGCGGACAATGCCATCTTTACCTCTCTTGAAAAGAAATGGATCGTCCCAATAGAAGTTTCTCACATCACTATAGAACTTCTTCTTCTGGTGGTAGTTTAGATCAGGGGGTATGATGTCAGCGGCTAGGTAATTAACAAAATCTGCATACCAAGGTACATTGCTTATAGCTAAGGATTTATGAAATTGCTCATGAGGGTCTGGGTTATCATCTTCAATGGTTTCTAGTTGGGCTATCAGTCTATCGTAGGCAAAATCGTCATTTATGGGTACTGGATCAGGTTTCAGGTATTCTAGCCTAGATAGGTGATCAGCTACCACATTATCAGTGCCTTTCTTGTCACGGATATCCAAATCAAACTCTTGTAATAATAGAATCCATCGAAGTAACCTAGGCTTGGCATCCTTTTTGCTTAGTAAGTAACGAATGGCAGCATGGTCGGTGTAAACTATAATCTTGGCTCCTACTAGATAAGATCTAAATTTGTCTATTGCAAAAACTACAGCTAGGAGCTCTTTTTCGGTTGTTGCGTAGTTGAGCTGTGCAGCGTCTAGGGTTCTACTGGCATAATAAATCACATGTAACTTCTTATCTTTTCTCTGACCTAGAACGGCTCCAACAGCATAATCACTGGCGTCACACATTATCTCAAACGGTTCCGACCAATCAGGGGGTTTCATTATAGGTGCTGAAATCAGAGCTTGCTTCAGAAGATTAAATGCTTCAGTACATTTTTCATCGAAGATGAACTCAGCATCTTTCATTAAAAGACCAGTTAAGGGCTTTGTTATTTTGGAGAAATCCTTGATAAAACGTCGGTAAAATCCGGCATGTCCAAGAAAACTTCTTATCTCCCTGATAGTCTTCGGCGGTTTTAGATTCTCTATGACTTCTATTTTTGCTTTATCTACCTCTATACCTTTTTCGGAAACTATATGTCCTAAAACAATCCCTTCGGTGACCATGAAATGACATTTTTCCCAATTTAGCACAAGGTTTACCTCCACACATCTCTCCAGGATTTTCTCAAGGTTGACAAGACAATTTTTGAAATCTGACCCACAAACTGAGAAATCGTCCATAAATACTTCCATGATTCCATCCAAATAATCAGCAAAGATAGACATCATGCAGCGTTGGAAAGTTGCCGGAGCATTACAAAGTCCAAAAGGCATTCTTCTATAGGCAAAGGTTCCAACTGGGCATGTAAAGGTAGTTTTTTCTTGATCTTCGGGGTGAATAGGTATTTGGAAGAATCCTGAATATCCATCTAAATAACAAAAGTAAGAGTGTCTGGCTAGGCGCTCCAACATTTGGTCTATGAATGGTAATGGGAAATGGTCCTTCCTAGTTGCTTTATTTAATTTTCTATAATCTATGCACATACGCCAACCTCCATCAGTTCTTTTTGCTACAGGTTTGCCCTTCTCGTTTTGCACGACTGTGATGCCTCCCTTTTTAGGTACTACATGCACAGGACTCACCCATTTACTGTCCGAGATCTGATATATTATACCTGCCTCTAGTAACTTAAGAACTTCAGTCTTAACTACAGTACTCATTATAGGATTTATTCTACGTTGGTGTTCTCTAGAAGGTTTTGAATCTTCTTCAAGCAAAATCCGATGCATGCATACGGATGGGCTTATTCCTTTTAGATCAGAGATCTTATATCCTAAGGCTGAGGGGTACCTACGTAAAACTTCTAATAATTGATCGGTTTCTTCTTGGTTTAAGGTAGCACTGACTATAACTGGACGGTTCATATCTTCATCAAGAAATTCATATCTCAGGTTTTTAGGCAGTTCCTTAAGTTTTACGGTCGGTTTTATAGGGCAAGGCATAGGATCTGGGGTAAGAGATAAACATTCGTGAAGGTTATCATCAATGTATGGTGTTTTATAATTGTCATCTTCCAAAATAAGGGTTGATGGCAATTTTATAGATTCAGTTTCTTCTTCTTGTTCTAATTCCCTAATACATTCTTCGATGATATCTAAGGCATAACAAGAATCTCCTATCACAGGTGCCATAAGAAATTTTGACAATATAAATTCTATCTTCTGGCCACCTACCTCAAAAGTTAGTTTTCCCTTTTTAACATCTATTACGGCTCCAGCAGTCGATAAGAACGGTCTACCTAGGAGGATTGGTATGTCGTCATCTTCTTTAATGTCCATGACAACAAAATCAGTAGGTATAAACAGCTGACCTATCCTAACAGGGACGTCTTCAAGTATGCCTATAGGGTATTTAACGGATCTATCGGCTAATTGAAGTGACATCTTAGTAGGTTGTAATTCTCCTAAGTTTAATCTCTCACAAACTGCTAAAGGCATTAAGCTCACACTAGCTCCTAAGTCTAGAAAAGCTTTTTCGATGACATGATTCCCCAAAACACAAGGAATGGAAAAATTTCCGGGATCTTTATCTTTCTTTGCTAACCTATTTTCGGAAATAGAATTACATTCCACGGGTTTCGGATCTTCGAGTCTACGTTTATTTGTAAGTATGTCTTTGAGAAACTTAGCATAAGAAGGTATTTGGGTGATGGCTTCTGTAAAGGGGATTTCTACGTGAAGTTTTTCTATAACCTTAACGAATTTTTGATATTGATTATCGATTTGGGTTTTCTTTAATCTTTGAGGGTAAGGTATTGGTGGTTTGTATGGCGGCGGCGGTACATAGGTTTTATTTTTAGGTTCTTCTCCTTTTTCTTGACTTTCCGGGGTTTCAGGCTTCTCTGGTTCCTTTTCCTCATTCCTCTCAGAAGTTTCGGGCTCACTTAATCTAGGGTTTAAAGGTTCCTTATAAGCGGTTCCACTTCGTAGAGTAATGGCATTAGCTTGCCCTTTCGGGTTTTGTTGAGGTTGTCCAGGGAACTGTCCTCCAGGTGTAGTCTGTGGGGCTTGGTTTAACGCTACCTGAGAGATCTGGGTTTCAAGCATCTTATTATGAGTAATAATCTGATCAACCTTGGTTCCTAACTTGGTAATTAGTTCGTTAACATGGACTTTATGGTTCATGAACTCTTTGTTTTGTTGTTTTTGAGCAACGATAAAATCTTTTACAACTTCCTCAAAGCTCGGGCTAGGTGGTACAGGTTGCATAGGTTGATTTGTTCTAGGGGCTTGGTAACCTTGCTGTCTCGGAGGTGCGGTATTTTGGATAGGGTTATTATTTTTGTAGGAGAAGTTTGGGTGATTCCTCCATCCAGGGTTATATGTGTTTGAAAATGGGTTCCCTTGGGTATAGTTCACTTGCTCAGTGTTGGTTTCATTTAACAGATTGCATTCGGCGGATTGGTGTCCTTGCGTTCCACATATCTCACAATCCGGCGAAACTGCGGCAACAGTATTCGGAGTTGTACACATATGTTCGACTCTAAGGGCCAACGCGTCCATTTTAGCCTGCATCATGTCTATAGAGCTTAGCTCATGTATTCCTCCTTGGGCTTCCTTCTTTTCCACTGTCGCTCGTTCTACTCCCCATGATTGATGGTTTTGGGCCATATCCTCGATAAGGGCACTAGCTTCAGGGTAAGGTTTGTTCATCAGTGCGCCACCAGCGGCAGCGTCGATGGTCATTTTAGTGTTATAAAGAAGTCCATTATAGAAGGTTTGGATGATTAGCCAATTCTCTAGGCCATGGTGTGGGCATGCTCTTAATAGTTCTTTATATCTCTCCCAGGCTTCGAACAACGACTCTCCTTGGTGTTGGGTAAATCTAGTTATTAGGTTTCGAAGAAGAGCGGTCTTACTTGGGGGAAAATATCTAGCAAGGAAAACTTTTCTAAGGTCATCCCAAGTTGTTATTGAATTGGGTGGAAGGGAATCAAACCATGATAGAGCTTTATCTCTGAGGGAAAAGGGAAATAATCTTAAGCGTATTGCCTCAGGAGAAGCTCCATTGGTCTTAAAGGTGTCTGCTAATTGAAGAAAGTTTTTTAAATGTTGGTTTGGGTTATCAGTAGCGAGACCTGCGAATTGTCTCTGTTGCACTAATTGCAGCAGGGATGGTTTAAGTTCAAAATTATTGGCTGGGATAGCGGGGTTTACTATACTGGAACTAGGTTCCTCGTTTGATGGTTGGGCGAAGTCCTTAAGAGGTCTTCGGTTTTGATCTTCGGCCATAGCTCTCCTATTCCTATGAAAAAAATAAACGTGCGCGAGCGTAACGTTCAGGTTCAGCTAGAGGGTCTACTAAACTTCCGGCACTGCGAGTCTTTCGCATTGACCGGTGGGTAACAACCTTAGTCTAAACGGTATAACTACAGGGTAATGAAATTTGACGATATTGGTCCCCGGCAACGGCGCCAAAAACTTGATGCGTGTTTTTCGCAAGTGTACGAATCACGTCAAAGTAATATAAAAGATTATCGAATCCACAGAGACCAAGTGTCAATCTATCGTACCTGTTGTTATGGTGTTTATCTAAGGCAACTATTTTTAAGGGTTTTAGTAAGGGTGCAATGGTAAATAAAATTATAATTTTAAATAATAAATAAAAGACAGGCTCGAATGTAATTCACGTAATCAATGATAATCCAGTACTTGTTAATGGAACTACTTATGGGCAATGTTTTCTCCTTTGAAAAGAACTAATTTAACAGGAACTGTCGCTTTCGCGTATTCAGAACCGAGTTGTACTCTCTAATCAACCCCTCCTATTGTCACGGATAAAAAGGTGCGTACTGCGTTAGAGTAGTAAACCTATTTTTAAGAAATATAGTTTCTTAACAAAGTTGAAAAGTATTTTAACCTGGACTTCTTAGCAAAAAGAGATTCTTATGAACCAGACTCTAAATCTCATAACGCGTCCGAAAATCGTTTTAAAATCTCTTTTCTTTTTAATCTAAAAACTCCTAATAAACTATACAAAGCGCTTTTGGCTGTTTTTGAAATAGTTAAAAACAATTACTTGAATTGAAAGATAAAATAGCCCTTAGGTGTTTCCACGAACAATTATACTGATTACTGGTTTAATTACGATCCTTACATTCTAACCTTTATGGGATTAGTTAGACATGATAAAGTAAATATTATTTTTATAATTTTTCATATGAGTAATTTAAAGCGAGTGCGGGAAGTAAACAAAGTAAATGTGCGAGTGCGGGAAATAAACAACGTAAATGTGCGAGTGCGGGAAATAAACAACGTAAATGTGCGAGTGCGGGAAATAAACAAAGTAAAGTGCGAGAAAATAAATAAAAGTAAAGCAATGCGGAAAAATAGAATACTGACGGGAATTAAAATGGCGGCAGGATTAACTTCCTCCAGAGTGCTCCAAAACTCGAACCACAGACAGATTACAGACTCGATCACTCGATTGCAGAGGCACCCCGATGTAGAATGGCAACTGCTTTATAACTGATATATGCCTAGAGAATTCTAATTCTGGATGAAGAAAAATGAAAATCTAAGGTCCTATTTATAGGAGAAACTGAAAGCGCGAAATGACCGGGACGCCCCTCCACTAAAAAGTGGAGGTTATAGATTTTTGCCTTGTGGCGCCCGCCACAGGGCCTATGGCGCCCGCCACGGTCCCTACAGGGGATGATGGAGTGGGGATCGTGGGTCTTGGAGGTTGAGGAGTGGTCTTGAGACGTGGCCACGTCATGGCTAACCCCATGGCGCCCGCCACAGTGGGTGCCGCAAGTGCAAAATGCTGAATTTCTAGGTTTTCGCCCGTTTTCACTCCTTTTTCGCTCCTTTTCCCGATTCAAGCTCCGATTATTATAAAAACCTGAAAACATAAGAAAACAAAGCAATAACAAAGCAAAACAACAATAAAAGCTAAGAATGCATGCGAAATCGGAGTCAGAAATACGGTGAATTTTAGTGTGATCAATGAGTTCAGATCATTTTTTGGGCCAGGATTGAAGAGAAACAAGAAAGAGCAACTGAAATTTCTTCATTGCATACCAGAATCGGGTTTAGAGATTGAAGGGGATTCAAAGCAAATTGGTGATTGGAAAAGCTTGGGAAGTGGTTCTTGAGTGATTCTGGAAGAAATTGGAGTTTGATTCGAGCCATAACACCTTATGTTCATCCATTTTTTTCAGGTATGCAACTTTCAAACTCTGGCTTAATCTATAGGGAGTTGCATAGAATTTGGTATGAGAATAGCTTAGTGATGAAGCTTAGGTGGAGTGATTAAAGACCAAACTAGGTGCATTGCAATTTCTGTTGAGAAGAATAACTCCTAGTTCTTGAGGTTTTAATGGCGTTTGGATGGTGAGAATTGACCAGTGATGCGTGTAGATGAGAATAGGACCATTAGTTTTAGGTTTTGAGATGATCAAGATTTGTGATACGTCTGAACTTTGGATCGGTTTTTAAGATAGAGCAAGAATCAATAAATTTGGAATGGATATTTGGATTCAGTGAGAAAAAACGAGTGAGATAGGGTATTTAGTTGCCAAGTTTGATACACTTTTGAGTCATCTTCACCGGAGATGACGGTGGCGCTGTGTCTCAGGCCACCGTCCCACATTTCCCTCTCAGTTTGAATTATTTGGGGAAGATGATGTTTCATCCATCAGATCATGTTTGGACTTTGACCAAGGCAAGTAATACACGGGCAGGATGTGATTTGAGTTCTGAAGAGAGAGTTGAGTTTCAGATGAAATGCTTCGTTTCATTTATTCTATTGGTTGGGCTTAATGAAATTTTTGCTATGCACACCCTGCGTTGAGACCCAATGAGAAAACACACTAGTTCTGATTGCTATTCAGCACAAGCTTTTTTCATTTTCCTGGCATTTTCCTAATTTGTTTTAGTTGGTTTGGGCTTAGTTACTCGCTTGCTACGCGCACCCCCACTTTGGGCCCAGCCTGATTAATAACCTGATATAATTGCTAATTGTCACACGCATTTATCAATTTTCATCTATTTTCTTTTATTTTCACATTTTCATATAGTTTAGGATTAAATTCATAATAAATAGGAAAATTAATATTTTTAGGCTAGATTTTTTCCCCTAACTCTTTAGAGAGTGTAGAATTTAATAGGATTAAAAAATTCATTAATTCATGCATTTTAGAATTTAATTGCATTTTTTGAAGTTTAATTGCTTTTATTTTGAATATGGTTGATACAGGATCTTGCTGATTTTAGTATGGATAATTGGTGTGGATTTTTGGAGTGATTCTTTTTGGACTAGATATCTTAGATATGCATGTACCCGTAGTAAGTTTCTCATAATTTTGTGAGAGAATTTTAGGCTGTTTTGAACATTAAACATTAAGTGGTGTAGAATTAGGGTTTTAAGATAGTATCCTTAGGTTTAGGGCATAGTTTTAGGTCTTAATGAATGGTTAACCCCCTGGTTTTTGTATGGAGATATTCTTAAGAGGTTTAGGAACCCTTAGAATTTTTTTAGGATTTTACAATCACTTTTTGGTATTTTAATTAGAATTAGTTTTAGGATTAACTTCTAGGAGTTTCTAATGAACTAACTTGACTAGTTTAACTCAATAGTTCCCCTTAGATTAGAGTGGTGGTGCTCTTGTGCTTGGATGAAGATGAAGACCAATTGAAGATGCTTTGGAGAGCTTGAAGGATCTTGGAGATGAAGCCTTGTCCTCTTGTGGAGTGCTTGTCAGGAGCTTAGGGAAACTAGGGTTTTAGGAAGAGCATTAGATTAGTTTTGCTTGTTTCTTCAAACATGGAGTATATTGTTCATCTCCATTCAATCCAATGATATAAAGTCCTCTTAAATAAGTCACATCTCTCCTTTGGAGGGATGAATGGCATGCTTTAAGAGTAGAACTTTGAGGGTGCTTTTCTACTATGATGTTAGGTTCTTAGTGGCTTCCTTTGGTTGTCATTAAGTTACTTAACATTTCACCTTGATCTTGTTGAATGATTCTCCCTTGGAGGTGCTTGTTGAAGCTTGGTAAAGAGAAAGTTTAGGGTTTTGCTGCTTGTTGAGAATGAAGTTTGTGCTTGTTGAAGCTGGTGGCTTGTTGAAGCTAGGGTTTTGTTGCTTGTTGAAGTTGTTTGCTTGTTGAAGCTGGTTGCTTGTTGAAGTTTGAAGCTTGTTGAAGCTTGGTTCTTGTTGAAGATTGAAGGAGCTTGAAGATAGGAGCTATTCATGAAGGTGAAGGTTGTTGTTGTCAACCTTTTGCTGTTTAATCACTTGTTGCTGTCAGAGCTGCTGCTTGTGCTGTTTGCTGTAGGAGTTTGGTGCTGCTGCTTGGGCTGCCTCCTTTGCTTTGGTTTTTGTTTTCTGTATTGCTTGTTGGCTTGTGTAGCTTGCCCCCTAGGTTTGAAGTGAATGTTGATTCACTTTGCCTGTTGTTTTCCCAGGTTCAAGGTTGAGTGGGACTCCCTTGCCTCGCTTGTATTGTTGCATTGCATGCATTTTACTGTATTTTCTTGCTTTCTTTTCTGTTTATTCCCTAGGATCTCTGATTTCCTCTGTGCAGGAGGGAATTATGACAGACATTAGGATTCTTATCCATGAATGACAACATTAGGTTAGTTTTTATTCCCTTTTCAACCCTAGGTTTTTTAGAGTTTCTTTCTCTTCTCATCTTAAAACAACTCAAAAACACAGTAATAAGGTTAATCGATGTCGTACGTTACGAGCCTTAAGCTATTTGAGAAAGGGTTGCTGGAGAGCTTCTTTTTAGTAGTCTGGCTGCTTAGTGTGGCACCCTTTGGGTCACGCGACGTAGTCACTCTCAAATCATAGTCTCTAGTGCGTCAGAGATTGCAAACAAACTAAAAAACACTTCTTTCGTAAAAGATTCAAAACAAACATCAGAGTGTCATTTTTGTCCGCTTGGACTCTTAATCAAGAAAAACCCTTTTTTGAAGGTAATAAAAACAGTCAGACAAGCTTGTGTCTTCCGTAGCCCGAACTACGTTTGCTATGATCTTTCATGTTGTATGAAAGTACGTAGGCATATGATGCTGTATCCTAGCGAGCAACCTTCCCCTCCTTCCCCGTAGGTAGGCGAACTACGTTGACTCTGATTTCTCGTTCCAGACGGGAATACGTAGGCATAAAGTGAGATACTTTGCCGAGTCATTTTCTTTTCTTTTTAACCCAGACCTGTAGAGTAGATAGAATAACAATCCGTACTAGAAAACAGGCATGGATCCCGTCGAGTACGACGGACGTGAGGGGTGCTAATACCTTCCCCTTGGGTAATCGACTCCCGAATCCAGGATTTGGTTGCGATGACCATTCCTTTCCCGTTTTGTGTTAGGTTTACTCTAAGCGTTTCCTTTCCCTCCTTTGGGATAAATAACACACGGTGGCGACTCTTCTGTCATAGCCAGTGCTGATTTTCGCAGTAGCGACAAAATGCAGCACACAAAAGAGAAAATTGTTTTGGGTTTTTTAAGATTGCCATTTTTCTTTTAAAATGAAAGCAAAAGCGGTAAAGGAAATAACACAAGGAATTTAACAAAATAGTTCATTTTTCATTGATTTTCTTGAAAGCTCGGGGCCTTTACAAAACATTCCTATAGCCTTGGGCATGGCTATGGAGATTTAAAACAACAACAAGAAAAGAAAAACAAAAAAATTACTTTGACTCAGGAAAAACCAAAGGAATCTCAATAGCTTCCCAGTTGCTCAAGGCAGTGTTGCAATGATACACTAACTGCTCCAGGTCTTCATCTTTAAAATCTTCTTCCACAGCACTGACTTGGGAACCTCCACTGATGAATACTTCTTGTATAGTCTTCGGGCGTCCTTTGTCATGTGTCGATGCTTCATCATGAGTTGGTTTGTAACCCAACCCTTGGCGATCCATTTTTGGCTTTACTTCGATAATCTCTCCCGAACCTGCAGGAGTGCCTTCTTCCAGTGTAGACTTGATGCTCTGAGCGGATGCAAAAGACGGACCACTCTTAGCCACTGTTTCTTCCAACATCCCTGCATTAGCTATCTCGAGTGCCTGAAAGGAAGTTTCTAACGCGCCCTCATCTGCTTCGATATACTTGAATGATGACAGATTGCTCACCATTAGGTCCTTTTCACCGTGTACAGTCATTAACTTATCATTCACAACAAATTTCATTCTCTGATGTAAGGTGGAAGTTACTGCCCCAGCGGCGTGAATCCACGGTCGTCCCAACAAACAACTATAAGCTGGGTTAATGTCCATGACTTGGAATGTAATTTCGAACACATGTGGTCCGATCATGATTGGCAGTTCTACCTCTCCAACAACCGTTCTTCTTGAACCATCAAAAGCTTTTACGATCAAAGATGTTGGTTTCATTTCTGCCCCTGTATATGCTAACCTTGCGAGCGACGTTGCGGGCAATACATTCAATGAGGATCCAGTATCGACTAAAACTCGTGCCATTGTGTCTTCCTGGCACCTGACAGATATGTGCAATGCACGGTTGTGAGTGCGTCCTTCGTTTGGCAACTCAGCATCACTAAAGCTCAGGGTGTTACAGGTTGTAATGTTGGCTATTACTGAATCAAACTGTCCGAGAGTTATGTCTTTTGTCACATGTGCGTGTTTTAATACTTTTTGCAGAGCTTCTCTGTGAGCTGGAGAATTTATTAAGAGAGACAAGATCAATATCTTTTATGGGGTTTGGTGGAGCTGATCAATAATCTTGTAATCACTTTTCCGAATAATCCTTAAGAATTCTTTGTCGTCTCCTTCAGTTCCTGGTACCTCATGTTCTTTTGTTGCAGTAGGTGTAACCTCTTTTGGAGCGGCTACTATCATTTTTGGTTGATAGATGCGACCACTACGGGTCATTTTGCTTGTACCTGCAACGTTTGTCATGTCCACTTGGTTGTCTCTTATCGTCTCTTTATGACTAACCTCCCCTGATCCTTGGTCTATCACAGTCATGTCATACTTCCATGGCACAACCTTTGTGCTTTCAAAAGGAAACGGTCTTGGTTTCTGAATAATAACCGGTCGGGGTTGATCGATAGCTGACTTGTTGAAAACGGGTTTCACACCTTTGTTGGTCATTTTGAACACCGGAAATTTCTCACCTTTCTTCGCTAAATTAAAAATAGGCTCAATTACTACAACTTCTTCTTTCCTCGCCTTACTACACACTTGTAATATTCCTTCATCAATCAATCTTTGTATACCTCTTCATACCTCAACACACCCTCTAGGATCACTAGAACATTTTTTACAACCATTATGGATATTCTTTATCAATCCTGCTTTCTGTAGTTTCTCGTGAAGCAACCTCAACGGGGTTCTAATCTCTGACACATCTCAGACCATTCTTTCATCTAACACTTCTTCTACCACATTGACCCCTCCATAGTTCGGCAATGGATTACTTTTGACATTTGGGGGTACATCATCAAAAGACAAGATCTTTTTTTCCATCAACTCCCTGACAAGATGTTTTAAAGCAAGACAGCCTTCTAAATCATGACCGGCACCACCTTCGTGAAAGGCACAATGAGCATTTGGATTATAGTGAGGAGATGTAGTGTCGGGGTTTAATGGTCGTGTTGTTACCAATCCCTGCTACACTAAGGAGGGGTACAACTCGGTGTAAGTCATCGGTATCTGAGGAAGTGGAGGTTTTGTTGTTGGTCTCCGATTCTGGTAGTTCTGTCTGGGTGCCTGAGCTCTAGGCTGATGATGTTGTTGATAGGGTGGAGCATTGGGCGCCCGTTGATACCCTTGTTGAATTTGCTGATATACAGGTGATGGCTGCACTGTCTGATAACTGGGAGCAGGATGACTGAAAGCCAGAGTTACAGCTGCCACATAAGGTTGTTGGGCATACTGCAATGGATACATTGGTCGTTGTTGCTGGGATTGCTGAACATAACTTGGTTGAGGCTGCTGAACAAAGCCTTGTTGAGGTTGTTGAACATAACTCTGCTGATATTGTTGGTAAGGTGGTCTCCAGGTGCGACTCTTTCTTCCCACAGTTACTCCATTTGTCTCCCCTTCCTTCTTTCTATGAAAATTATTGCTGAGCTTTTTGACATTGTTGTTACCGGAACTGCTGGAACTGCTAGCCACCTTCCCATTCTTCATTCCCAACTCCACTTTCACCCCCACTGCTACTATATCAGAAAAACTTGCGGTTACACTACTGATCATCTTCTCATAAAATTCTGGTCTCACCGTATCGACGAACCAATCTGTTAGCTCTTTTTCACTCAAAGGAGGTTCTACCTGAGAGGCAGTTTCCCTCCACCTCTGTGCATACTCTTTGAAAGATTCCGAACTCTTCTGTGACATACTCAGTAACTGTCTTCTATCAGGGGCTAAATCCATGTTGTACTTGTAATGTTTTACAAAAGCATTAGCCAAGTCTTGGAAACTATGAATACGAGACTGATCCAAGCCCAAATACCATTTAGCAGGAGCTCCTTTCAGACTATCTTGGAAACAATGAATCATTAACTTGCCATCTTCCACATGAGCATCCATTCTTCGGTAATACATAATCAGATGTGTCCGAGGACAAGTAGCCCCAGAATACTGATCAAAATTGGGAACTTTGAATTTTGGTGGAATTACCAATCCAGACACTAAGCATATATCTCTGGCATCAGTACCAAAGATGTCATTCCCTTCCATTTCTCTGACTTTCATGCCGATAGTTTCTACATTTTCTTTCAACTTATCATGTCATCCGCTCTCTTCTTCATATCCATCAAGACCTTCGTATACTGGTGGAGGATTATGAAAAACAGGGCGCGCTTGAACCTGAACAGAAGGCTGAGTGTAAGTAGGAATAGCTTGAGGAACTTCTGGCCCCAAAGGAACTGCTTGTTGATTGACTATTAGTGGAGGTACAAAACCAGGCGATAACCCATATGGTGGAACATTTGCAACAGTGACTGCCGTTGGGATCGGCTCTACAGCTATGCCAGTGATTTCAGAAACAACAGTGGCTTGAGTGTCCAACTTTGCACGAATGACTTGTAGGGATTCCATGATCTGCCCCATGCCTCCTCGTAGCTCTCCGAGTTCATTATCAATCCTGTCCACATCCAAATTCTGTCCTTCCATTCTTAGGCGAGCTTGGGCTCGGGTGTTGTATCGGTGTTGAGGATTCAGTGTGATTCTTTCTGGAGACAAGACAGTGAGATGAGACTCAACACAAGAGCATGCACATGCGATGCTTATGAATGCAAAATGCAACAATGCAAAATTAATCATTCAAGGAATCCAAAGAAATATTTGCAAAAATTATAACAATGGGGAAATAAGCAAATTCAATTCTCAGTTTCTTCAAGTTCTCCAATTTTGGTCTTTGGAATACAACTTCCATCCTATAATATCTGCAAACAATCTTTAGCTGCTTGAATGGTTAATTAATGAGAATGCAAATGCAAAGGTTTCATGGAACTCGGATCAAAACATCATTTCATTTCATTGATTTTCAAGATTTTGAATTACAAAATATCTAGTACATTTTACAAAAGTCCTAAGGCTGACAGTATTCTAAATAAAAGTCCTCTTTTGCTTTGAGCTTCTTGATTTCTTCTTCCATATGAGTCTTCTCAAGAATGAGTTTGTCCACGACTAGCTTCCATGGAGTTGGATGAGAGCTGGAAGAAGATAAACCTTCTTGTGTCTTCCTCTTCTTATAAGCATTCATTTCTTCATCCTTCGCCTGGAGTTGTCTACGGAGTTCATCATTCTCTTCCATGGCCACTTGGTACTTGTACTTCCAGGCTACTTCAGTTTGTTGTGATTTCCTCAAAGCAATCTTTAACTTCTCCTCTTCAGACATAAAGATCATTGTCTATTCTTCTTCTAAAACCATGGGTTTCTGCTGAGAATAAGGCATCTTCAGCTGAATAGCTCTCTTTCGGACCCATTGGAGATAAGGCTCGAGAGAGACGCAATTAGGTTTCCCTAAGTCTTCCTTTCCTTTCTTGTGTACATATCCCCAAGCTTTAAGAATTTCTTCCTTTAATTCTGAACTTCCTTTAAAGAAAATATTCTCCACATGAGCGCTGTTTGGTTTGTTCTTCAAAGGATATCCAAGCTGACGGCGAGCGAGAACAGGGCTATAGCTGATTCCTCCACTTGTACCCAGGAGAGGTACGTTACCAAAGCTTCCACAACTGTCAATGATTTTTATCCCATCATAACTACGGCTGTACCAATCAATATCAGAGTGAGTAAGAGCCACAACCTTCTGAGACCACCAACCTTCCTTCCAAAAAGCATGAGCTTTAGGTAAGTGAGAAATAAACCACTTATATAACAAAGGGACACAACAGGCAATCATTCCTCCTTTATGCAAATTTCTCAGATGAACAGAATGATAGGCGTCAGCTAGTAAAGTAGGCACAGGGTTTTTCTTTAAGAAAATCTTAATAGCGTTGAGATCCACAAAATTATCAAAGCTTGGAAACAAGAAGATCCCATAAATGAGTAAGGCAAAGATAGCTTTGAATGCATCCATGCTCAAGTGATTAGCATAGTATTGTGCTTTTCCAACCAAGAACTCTGCAGTCAAACCAAGGACTCCTCCCTTAGTAACCATATTTTTCTGAATATCCATCAATCCTAAACGTGTAGTTTTGGAAATTTCTTCTTCCTTAGGGTCCTTCTCCATGATTAGAAAAGGAGAGTCTTCAAGAATAGGTAAACCAATCAAGAAAGAATATTCCTCAAGTGTAGGTACCAGCTGGTAATCAAGAAAAGTGAAACAATGATAGAGTGGATCATAAAACTGGAGAAGTGTGGAGAGAAGTCCCAAATCCATCTTCTTTTTTACCCTTAACAATGACAATAAGTTCCCATATCTGCTCTTAAATCCTTCTAGATCTGTTATCAAAGTGCTCAACCTTTCTATGTCATCCAAGTTAGGACTTTTGTAAGTGTACTTCATAGTTTTCTTTTTTCCACTGTCCATGATGATCCTAATGTTTACAAACAAAAGATCTGAGTTCCATGAAACTTTTATGATATGATGTTCATGAATGCATGAATGCACAAACACAGGTAAGCACAGATTCACATATACACATGGATAAACAGATAAAGGTTTTGGTTTGGAGAACATGAGTAAGGAGTCAAGGTCTACCCACCCCAAAGGTATGTACTAAGGCCTTTAAAACTGTAGAGCAAGGTTCTAAAAGAGTTCCCGGAGTCCTCGACCCATCTTTCGGATATTATCAATTTCCCAAAAACTTGGTGGTCGATAATGCTCTCAAGAGAGTCTCGTCCAAGTGTAGCATCGCGTATCAACTGCTTTGGAATTACTTCCTTATAGTCATCGCACTACATCCTAATAAAGCCATAGTGGGGGAAAAGGTAATCTAAAGGTCTCAGTATCACGGGCTCCCATGTAGAAAGTAGCATTGTTTTCACGAATACTCGATCAACAACACTAACTCTCAGAAGGGCCTCTACTGAGCGGTGGTTTTCTCAAGTCAACTTGGTCGGGAATCAACTCCCTATAAGTCTCCTTGAATATACCACCATCCTATCATAAGTACGCTCAAATACGGGTATAATGTTGTCTCACAATTCCAAGTCCCCAAGATCCAACAGAGCACATATGTACATATTTACAAGTATTCACAAATAAGCACGTAATCAAACAAGATAGGCTAAACCCTCAAAGCAAGCGATTCCCTAGTGAAGTCGCCATTTCTGTTGCGGTGAAAATTGGATATCAAGCTATTATATTAACTTGAACCTTAATTCTTTTACAACCAAACTTTATTTTATCCAAAGGAAAGGTCTAAAGAAAGAAAAACCGTTTTCGCGATGTAACGACAATGCTCAAGAGATTCGGGGATCGGAGGTTGGTTATACCTAGGGAAGGTGTTAGCACCCTAAACATCTGTAGTACTCTACAGGAACCTTTTGTTTGATTGCTTGCTAAGTGTGAAATATGTACTATGGATTTAGGATTGGGAGTTGAGTGTAAAGATAATTAAAGACCTAGTTGGTTTTCTAAGTTTGCTCGCAAAGACGTCGCATCTTCTGCCTACGTATCCTGACTAGGATAGAATCAGAGCAATCGTAGTTCACCTCACTAGAGAAGAAGAACACTTGATTATGATCAAGGTTCAAGGGGGAACAAACATGACAATGTTTGTGTGGAGTTTGACAAAACTCCCTAATCTAAGTTGTAATATTCAAAAGGGGAAGTAAGAAATCATGACAGTGATTCTTACACAGAGTTGACAAACTCTTTCATAGGGTTCTAGTTGAAGAACACTCCTAGTACAGGTGGGTTTCTTAGACTTGAAGCAAAGTCTAATGGCTTATAATCTAGGGTTAAAGTGACTTAGCAAAATCAAGAGAGGGATAAGGGATGTATCCATAACATGAGAGTCAAATGGACATACTTTTCCTTGGGAAGTAGACAAGAGAGGCAACTGGATGAGAGCTGACAAGCTTCATCACTTGGGGAAAGAAAACAACAAGAAAATTAACAACATAATAAAGATGAATTCATGGTGACAACCATTAAATGAGTATATAAGATTGATACGAATGAAAAATGCATTGATGACAATCAAAGCAGGTAAGCAGAACAGGAACTGTGACGACAGATCGAGTTAAATTAAGCCAACAGATGAAGTAACATGAACATAGTGATAACCAAAGATGAAGTCCTAACATGTTAACAAACATTTAAGGGTATGAATGCAAACAAGTATCACAAAAAATCACAAGTACATCCAGATAAAATTCATCTGCATCTATCAAAACGATCATAGAAAGTACACAACTTGCACATAGTCAAAAGAGATGAAAAATTATGCAAACATGAAAGTAAAAAAATATGACATGAAAGTAGACATCAAGATGAACATAATGAAAAAAGAACGGGTGAAAAACGATTAAAATTGAAGGAGATGCGAATTTTTGAAAATGGAGTGAAAAATGACAAAAAATAACAAAAGAGTTGCCCTCCTCAGGGGTCGAACTCATGCTTGCAAGGTCAAAGGCGTGTTTTGGCTAAGTTTCTTACCACTGGGGTGGCTATACATCCGTTGATGAAAGCCACCCCATAAATATATATGGGATGAAAAGCTAGTTGACTTGGGCAATAATAACACTCAAAAAGTGGTTTACGTTTTCAATCGTAACTTTCTCGATTTTTAACCAAACAGGATGAAATTTATATGAATCTTGACCAAAAAAATACAAGGATCATGATGGTGCACTTAATTTTCTGAGATTCTTCTTCTATTTAAAAATTCGATAGGGTGTGTGCTTGGAAACTTGAAAATGCATTTTGATGTGAACCCCCCAATCCAACTTGTTTTGAACCAAAGTAATCATGCACACACAACTTAATAATGATAATGGATGAGCTTATGCAAATGATAAAGTCTAAATCATGCTGTGATGAAAAATGGGATGTAAGTTGCAAAATTGTTGATGAAATGCATAGTGATGTGCAGTTTAGGTTTCATGAGTAACAAGTCAATGCAGATCACACATACACTTTGGAAATGTATTAACAAGTGATATCCAAGCCAAAGAAAAGTCCAACACAGTATGTTAAAAGATTTGCATACTAGCTGTAATCTTGTGCTTTGTGGTATGTGAAAAAGACTCAAATCAATTTGCAAGCCTGCTAAGCCAAACCAAATGCACACACAGGTCTCAAAAGTAATGACAACATAATTCACACATAACTGAGTTCAGAATAAGTTGGAGCAAGGTAAGGTTCATGCTACCATACCCTCCTCCAAATAGTACTACTGATCCAAACTGGTTTGGCAATCACTAGCAGTAGGCCAAACACCAAACCCTACATCCAACATGCATTGCTATCAACAGCTAGAAAAGCAAACATGGGCTAACAAACCCAAACCTAGATCTAAACAGTGGTAAAGTATGGCCTGGGAATAAACCTTCAGATGAGGTAAAACTCAAACAGCCCAGCAGCAGCCCCTCAAAAAGTAAACCAGCCAACAATCCCAAGGCAGGCCCTCAAGATAATCCAACACACCACCAAACTTAAACTTTGACAAACTTTAGAGAGGGATACATCAATAATTAATCTCATGATCCAAAATCTAGATACAAGCAGGCTGAGAATTTTCCAATCTCAACTTAGTAGCCTTCCTCCAAAACAGAACTGGCAGCAGGCTCCTCATCCTCACAACTTCCAACCATTACCACTCTCAAACTAAACAAACATCAAGAGTTATCAAAATGAGATTCAAAGTTTCCAAGTCTTGATTGATGGCACCACCCTCATCTTCCACTAAAACCATTTGCAGACCACAAGGCAAGTTCCATCTTAACAGGCCATGAAGTTTCCTTCTTGTAACAGTCATGAGCCTAATGGTCACACAATCCTCCTACTGCCTTGAAAAGATGCACACAAAAAAAAAGTGAACCAAATTGTGGTTCCAAAGGGGATGCACACAGGCTTGTGGCTACAGCAGTATAATCCTCTCATCAAGGTGTTCTAGCAGAGACTTACTCCTTTACCAACCTACACCCAACTGCCTAGAACACAAACAGGCCAGATGCTGACTAGACCACACCAAGGGACTCAGCACTGATCACACTAAACCTACTGACAACCCTGAACCAAAGGCCAACCTTAGACATCCCCTCTAGGGCCAAATCTACAGGGTGATTATCAAGGCCAAGCAGAGTGAACAGATGTAACATGGATAAAGTAACTAAACATAAATGTCCCTCTATGCTCCAATACTCTAACAATAACATTCTCCTAAAAAAAGAATCAAATAGTCCTGCCTAACAAGAAACACCAAATTCAAGCATTGCTAATGTAACCTAATATCAAGATTCTAGGTTGAGGCATACCAAGCATGTTGGTCATTAGCACAAATGCAACAAGCAACACCAGAACTAAAACCACATCAGAAATCAAAAATCAACCAAACTTATATTCTAGCAAAAAAACAATGTTAAAAATTTCCTCCAAAACTGTTTTGACAGCAAAATAACCATTTCAACATACTAATATTTGAAAATTGACAAGAACAAGCTAAACGTACATGTTAATGTTCATCAGATCTTTACATCCATCAAGAACCAAATGTCATGAAAATCCCTAAAGGCACATTGCCTACAAGAAAGGTTTTGGATTTTTTTTATTAAACCTCCACAAGAGGGTTTTCTTGGCTGATAGGCAAGCCTCATTAGTCAAGAAAAATGATGAATTAGTGTGGCTAATTGCATGCTAGAGGTATAGGCTTGTGGCTGGTTCAGAGTTTCCTTTTACACCTCATGCTTGTTTTTCACTTTTGGATGCAAGTTGCAAATCCACTTGCAAGGCAACTTGCAAGCTTGGCTTTTTCTTCTCTTCTGCATAATTCTTGGTTCTTTCATGCTACAAACACCTCACATATCAGATACAATATGTTTCATAAGCTGAGATTGGCCAACTTTGATGAAAGAATGAATTCTTGAATTTTGACAATGTGGGACTAAAGTGAAAAACCACCAACTTGCCATGACCATAACTTTCAGCTCACAAATCCTTTTGAGATGTGCTAATACTTTTTAGAAAGCCCTCAAATAGCTCTAAAACATTAAGTTTTTCATGAGTTTCAATTTCCCAAAGTAACTTGGCCAAAAATCCTTCCAAAGTTGCTAAAAAATGAACTTAAAAGTGAAATTTCTCTAAGTCTTTTTCCCCTCTAGAAATGAATTTGATCATAACTCCAAATCTATGCATTTTCTGATCATGGACCACTTAGGGACTTTTTTAGGACTTGTCAAGAGCTTCCAAATGAGTTTTGAACCAACTCAATTGGATGTGTGGTTAAGGAGTTATGGTTTAGCCCCTTTCAAAATCGTAATTTCCCGATTTTTCGATTACTCCTTCATCCTTGATCCAATGGTCATGAAAATTGATATTCAAGTCCAATATGACATAAGGAACAATTTTGTTTCACAACTTGAAGTACAATTCCTAAAATTTGGAGAGTTGACTTTTCGGTCAACCGTACGACCAATCGGTGACTACCGAGTCGCCTGTTGACATTCTGGACCTCCTGAGACTTTGAAACTTATTTAATGAACTTTATTAAGCTATATGAACTTCATGGATCATAATCTCACCATTAAAACACCTTCCAACATCAAAGTCAAACTACAGTTGACTTTTACTAGTCAGAAACCCTAGTCGGGTGCCCTGAAATACACTGCTCTGGATTCTGGGGTAACAACCTCAAATTGGATTCTCAATTGTCATTATATGATACCCTTGACCTTGTTCCATAATTGAATGAGCCCAAAACATTGACTAATCACACCTTTGAAGTTTTGTTTTTGACTGCACGAAACCCTGATTCATCTGAAATATGACAAAGACAAACTTGCACTGGGTTAAGGTTAGATAATTCATGAGTATGCTCCTAAAATGATAATGGGAATCTAAGGGGCCAAAATTTAGGGTGCAACATTTTCCCTACAAACGCGAAGAGATCTCGAATCGGGGGTTGGTTATACAAAAGGAAGCTATTAACACCCTGAGTATGTATAGTAATCTATAGGAACCTTTATTACATTTTTTTTTACAGTTTGAATTACTTTCTTGAGTCTATTTGTTGTCAGGTGGGGAAAGTTTCTCCTTTAGGAGGTTAAGGAAATACTTTTGTTGTTTTGGGTTTTTCTATTGTTTTAGGAAAGGTATATGGACCTAGGGGTTTTGATTAGTGCGCTCGCTAAGATTTCGCAATCTTATGCCTACATATTATCAAAAAAGGAAACTGAGAAATCAGAGCATTCGTAGTTCCTCCTATTCTATGGGAGGAAAAAAGGTTTGGTGTCTTGTTCAAAGCCCAAGATTGAATCTAAAGAGTATTTGTGTCTTGTTCAAAACCCAAGATTGAAGCTAAAGGAGTATTTGTGTCTTGTTCAAAGCCCAAGATTGAAGCTAAAAGAGTTTTTGTGAGAGAATTTGTCATATCTAAAGGGAGATATTCCACCTATTCATCATAATTATTGAGGTTTTGTTTATAAGGGAAATTTTTTTAACTGGGATGTGTGGAATCCAGCAATGCCACATCTTCCTTTATAAGAGAGTTGAAATGTCATGAAGGAAGAAGCTTTAACTTAGTGTAGAGAAATATCACTTGTTTTTGTATGAATCTTTGCATGCTAAGAGAAACTTAACAAGATATATACAAGCATATATACAGAGATATGAACAAGTATATCAACCAGTATGAATTGAATTGAAAAAGGTGGTGGGTCTTAACAAGATATATACAAGCATATATACAGAGATATGAACAAGTGTACTGTGATTGATTGGATGTTTTCTTCAAAACTGAGTTAGGGTTTTGAGAAATTGAAGAAAGTTTTGACTTTAAAGATGACTTAATCTTTAAGTAAACAAACGTGTTGGGTCTTAAAATCTAGATAGAGGCCCATGGTTATTTGTATCATGTACAAAGCCCAAGATAAAGAGGCTAAAAGGTTTTCTATTTACAAAAGGTGTTGGGTCTTACACTCTAATAGAGGTCCATGATGATTGAAAACAAGGTTTATGTATAGAGAGTTGGGGCTTACACTCCTAGAAGATGCCCATGTGGTCTAAGAGAAGTTTCACCGGGAATAATGCTCCTCTTAGTACAAGCGTATTTGATTTGAATCTTCTTTTTTATTAAAAAAAAGGGAAAATGATGAGACTTACACTCTATTACAGGCCCATGGTAATGTTTTTTTAATGAGAGAATGAAAGGGTAGTATTGGATCTTATACTCAGGGAGAAGCCCAAATGTTTTCAAGCAGTTTAAAAAAGAAAGATGGTTTTGAAAACAGAGGTATGGGGCTAACAACTCAAGGAGACACTCATATGATTTATTTGAAAACAGTGATAGCACCGCGATACCGAAAGACGTTGTGGGACTTATACTATATAGAGGCCCAAAATTTAATTATGTACATAAGGCGTTGGGTCTTACGCTCTAATAGAGGCCCAAAAGTGTTGAAATGAAGTTTGAAAGATTGAATAAAAACAAAACCCTAATTTCATATTTTTAAAGATATTTTTTAAAGAAAAATCAAATAAAATATGCATAACTTATCAAATAAAATCATTAATCATGTTAAAAACAATGATTAAATTTTATTAAAATTTTTTTTATCCACATGAATATTTAAAATCATTTTGATTTAAAAATATCAAGAAAAAAATTATTTTAAAATATTTAAAACAATTTAAATATAATATTAAAAATATATCAAATAAATATTTTTTGTGATTTTTTTGGGTGAATAAAATATTTTAATATATGAGTGATATTTGTGTAAAAAATCATTTTAAAATAATTAAAATTGATTAACAAAAATAATTATTAAAAAAATATGAAAAATATTAAAAATATGGCAAAAATTTAAAAATGGGAAAAATGGCATGGGTGGGTGTTGAACCCACGCCCTCCAACACAAACACACTTCAAAACACGTGCTGCAACCACTGGGGTGGTGATACATCTGTGTATCAAACCACATCCATTAATTGATATGACTAGAAGCGACCTAGGCCTGGCCAGACAAGGCGCCCATGGCCTGGTTCTTGCCCAAGGGAGGTCATATTTTCTTCAATTGCAAGGTCATAACTTCTTCATTTCTCCATGAAAATGGATGAAATAAAGATGGATCATACTCAAAATTTCATGAGGAATCCAATGGTGGTCTTAGATTTTTCTAAAAATGCCTACATTTTAAAACCCGATAGTGGTTTCAAAATAGGAAAAGTTTTGCAAGTTCTATGCTACCACTTTATACAATCAACAATAGCATGATAAAACAGTTTAGACATAACAAATATGATATGCATGACATGTTCATGATCAATGTACATCAAAGTAATGCATATTTTACAAAGTTCAGGTTCTTATGCATTTACCTCTTGAAGCTCCACTTGCTAACCTTCAAGATACTTATGACATAAGCAATCCAATTCCTTGGACACTCTAATGCATCCCTTGGAAGCTTTTAGGATGATCAAAATCCAAAGAAAATATGCTTGGAATAGTGACTAAAGTGGCAACTCTTTCAAATGGTGTTACAGTTGAGAAAATATGCTTGGAACACCTTAAGGGTATATATTAGAGTGTGTTTGAGGTGTTGCTTGATTTTGAAATGGACTGAATCAAGACATGGCTTGAAAAATGTAGAAAAGTCAAAATTTGAGGTTTTGATGGTTGACTTTTTGATTTTGGTGATTTGAGATGAAGGTGAGTGTTTGAACACCTCCAATGGATGATTTGTGATGCGTTGTATGGTGGTTTGAGTGGTTTAGGCTCTGGTTTTGAGAATTCCATGTTTGATCCTTGAAACTTTGAGATTTTGAGCGAGAGGGAGAATGAGAAAACAAAGTCATGGTATCGTTTTAGTGTGTTTAGATCAACCAGAAATAACCTCTATTTATAGTATAGGAAGTTTGTTTTGCAAGGAATAGTGAATGAGGGCTAGATCACCCTATTGTCCAATGGATATGGCTGGGTGTTCAAAGTTTCCTCTAGCCATTGACTTGGGCTGAACTTGCAGGCCTTGAGCCTTCTAATTCTTGGATAAGTCTTGACTCATTTGGAATGATATGAACTTGATTCATGCCACCTCTTTGTACCACATAAATGCAAGACGACAAAATTGAATTTCAAGGTTCATGCCATGATGAATTTGCACATGCTATGGATAGATTCTTGAGCCCTTGTGTTATGGTTCAGATTACTTCATCATTTGTATTGATATTGGACAGAAATCCAATGATGCAAGTGTCCAAAATTGGCTTGAAAATCGTGGGAGGCAAGTTATTTGCCAATGCTGTCAAAAAATCAGTTTATAGCAAGGCATGTTGTGAGGCTCATAACTTCTTGCTCAAGTTGAACCAATAGATGTTCTTGTACTCTTTGGAAATCTTGTATGACATAATTCAACTTTGATTTTTACATTTTCTCTTGATTCATCTTGGGTCATAATGAAAAATGCGTCTAAAGTTGGGCAAACCATGAGGCAGATTCTGCCTAGAAATTTCTAAGTGTCAAAGCTCCTAATCTCATGAAACCCTAATTTTAATGCTTCATATCTCAAAATATAGGCATTTTTGGGGGTAATTCATCTTTGCAATATTTTTGTATGTAAGAAGATCTATCATTTGAGCTTTGGATACGAGAAAATGGTTGCTTGGATCATAAGTTATGGCCTTGCAAAGTTGGGTAAAAATCAAGTTCTTTCCATAACTTCGTGAAATTTCAAGTTTCTCAAGGTTGCCCTTTTTGCAAGTAACCTCATTTTTCTTGATTTTTCTTGATTGATCATGATACAAATCATAATTTAACATTTTTCTTGACTTAAAGAGACCATGTTTGCCAAAAAATTCCAAAAGTCAAACTTGGTTTTGATCACAATTGACTTTTTAAATTAGATGTAACTTGAACTTTGTGATACTTTATGAAATCAAGTCCTTGGGATAAATTAAACCTAATGGATGGATTCAAAGGTATTTTAAGTGTCTTGAATCATGTCCCAAGATTTGAGATCTTGTCTTGGTCAAAAGTCAAAGGTATGGTTGACATTTTCTCAGGAACCCTAGTTTGGTGGTCTAGATGAATTTGAATCCTTGTATTGCTTATGAATCAAGTTATTTGTATCAATCAAATCTTGTGAATAGATTAATATGATCTATTTGAGGTCCTTGAAACATATCTTGAGGTCTTGGATCATGCCTTACTTCAAAAGTCAACATAGGGACTGAATTAGGTCAAAAACCCTAATTCCTGATTTTTGATAGATGCAAACCCCTGGGGATATTTTGAACTTATAAATGGACTTATGAGGTTCTTTTGAGATTCTTGAATCATGTATTGGAGTATTGGCTCATTCCCAGATTAAAATTTCTCTTTGGAAGCCTTGGTCGATCAAAACCCTAATTTGGTGCCGCTGATGGTCTTGAGGCTTGATTAACTTGGAATGGTGCAATTTTGTGTTAAGTTCTTGATGGGGAGGATCTCTTGATCCTTCAGGAATGTCTGAGAGGCTTGAAAAGTTAAAGATCATGTAAATTCTTGATTGATCCCTTGCTTGAATGCTCTGAGAGGGCTCAAAACTCTAATCCTTGGTTAAGGTGAATACTCAACAATCTTTAAGAAGATTGGTGAGGTATGAAAATACATCCATATTATGGTGATGATTTTCACAATGATGTGAAGTCTTGTGGTCAAAATTTAGGGTATGACAAATGCCCTTATTTAATCTTCTTGGACCTGAAGGTGTGAATGACGAAGACATTTGGACATTCATGGTAAAAGAGGATTAAATATTAGAATTACCCAAAATTTTGATTGTGGATGTGAATGGTATAAAATTCCCAATTTTTCTCATCCATCTTCTTTTACTAAGTAATCTTACTTAGAAAGGGGTAAAACTTCCCCTCGATCCCAATTTTTTAGCCACGGATCTGGTCTTAATTTCAAATAAACTTCCCCTCGATCCTAGTCTTTAGCCACGAAACTGGTCTTAGTTTCAAATAAACTTCCCCTCAATCCTGGTCTTCAGCCACATAACTGGTCTTAGTTTCAAATAAACTTCCCCTCGATCCTGGTCTTCAGCCATGGAACTGGTCTCAGTTTCAAATAAACTTCCCCTCGATCCTATCTTCGGCCATGGAACTGGTCTCAGTTTCAAATAAACTTCCCTTCAATCCTAGTCTTCGACCATGAAACTGGTCTCAATTTGAAATAAACTTCCCCTCGATCCTGGTCTTCAGCCATGGAACTGGCGTTAGTTTCTTCGATCCTTCTTCGGAGAGATACCAAAGGATGAGTAAAATTTTGACATCAAATTTACTGGGGAATACTACAGAATGTGATGTAGAGGTTCACAAGCTTCTTTGTTGAGATTCCGTTTTCTTGGAGAGATTACATCATTCTTCCCTTCGAGACTTCTCTGGAGAGATGACAGGTGATGTAATTTAATTTAAGGTGCTGATGACTTCTTTGGAAGCAAGACAAACTTCTTAGGGAGAGATTGCGGTTTGTCGACCCACTAGGAATTTGTGAGGAAAAATAAGTCTCTTGAGAGAAGGCTCTTTGCTTGCTGATTGGTAGAGGTTTCTTGGTAGATTTGATGTCCATATTTCCAAGAGTCTTTCATTGAGAAACTTTCACTGGGGATTTTCCTTAATCTAGGAAAGCGAAATATCATCTTCAATGATGAAGAGTAAAGTTCCAAGGTTGCATAGCCAAATGTCTTATTTCCTTTCAGAGATTCAAGTTATCTAAGTGATCGAGGACCGACTTCAATCCAGGAATGAACTAAAGAGAGATTGTCCAAGCAAGACATTTCCTGATGAGGAAAGAACTCGAATTGGTATTTTAACCTATCCAAGTATGGAAAAGAAACTGAAGAAAAATCTTCCACGAGGATCAAACTCAGTTGGGGATTTAGAAAAAGGAACACCCTTTCGGCCTAAGGTCGACGACCCTATTGGAGAGTGGATAAATAGCACTTAGTTGGTAAATGACGTAACTTATGCATTTTTGAATATGAATTAAATATGCATGATGTATGTATGCTTATGCTGACAAAACAGACACGACATACTGACTGGTGGTGAATGCAACCAGATACTTGGCCACTGTAGGGAATAAAAAGTATCACTGGTGATGAGTATTGTTGCGGGAAACAAAGTCTTATTTCTGAACTTCGCCTACTCTTGGCAGTAATAGGATGCGACTCTTGAGGAGTGGAAACTTTTACCGGTTGTTCTTGAAGGTAGAAGCCTGTCGGAGGAAGGGAACTTGTATTCTTACTTTGATTTTCGGAAGTAAACCTCCACTGGGGATAGAAACCTGATTTTGATTCCACCGTTTATCTGAGGAGATATGAAACTTGACCGTTACTAGGGATAAGGAGTAAGATGTCCAATCTTATCCATTTGAAGTAATGATCCTCTATTCAGGGATGTACTGATCACAAGAAATATTTTGATTCTGCATTTTGAAGTTGAATGCTTCCGAAGAAGCTCTTGATGTTCCTTTTTGTATTCATTAAACCAAAAGGAAATTGTCATCATCATTTTTTTATTTAAAAGCGGAAGTAAAAATTTTAGAATTTCTCTTTTGAAAACAAAAGGTAAATTCATTTTTGTGTTTCAAGAATGTTAATCAAAGAAACATGTCGTTTTGCAAAGCAAAATAAATTAGAATTGCAAAAAAAGGCACAAGGGCTCAATTTTTCATTAATAGAATGGTGATCAGCCTAATGCGTGATTCCATGGAGCATTACAAAGTTTAGAAAATGGTAATTTAAAGGGAAAAAGGCTACATTGAAACATAATGACCACTTATCCTTTTATCAACTTCGAATTCTGAACATTCTTGAGTTTCTGTTGAAGGTGACTTTGATTGAGGATTCCTTGCCAGATGATGTTGGTTTTGGGGATCCAATCTTTTTGGATGCAGTTGCTTGCCATAAATCCCTAAATTTTGCCTAGATCACCTTTTCAGGTTTTCAATCTATCGGGATTATTATTTTTTGTTTATATCTCTAATTTTTTCCTGAACTGCCCTTTCGGGTTTTCAATCCATCGAGACGCTCTTTTTGCTTAAGTCTTCCTTTCGGGTTTTCAAATTAACGAGATATTTTTGTTTTGTTTTTAGGTGAAGTATTTCTTGACTGCATCAACATTTGTGGGATAAGTAAACTCTTCTCCATCCATGGTTGTGAGTATTAAGGCACCACTTGAGAACGCTTTCTTAACAACATAGTGGCCATCATAATTTGGAGTCCATTTACCCCTGGAATTAGTGAGAAATGATTGGATCTTTTTTAGCACGAGGTCTCCTTCTCTGAATACTTGAGGTCAAAACCTTTTTTCAAAAGCTTTCTTCATTCTTTGTTGATATAACTGACCATGGCATAAAGTTGTCATTCTTTTTCTTCGATCAGATTTAGTTCATCGTGTCTGCTTTGACACCAATCAACTTCTGTTAGCTTGACTTTTATAAATACTCTCATTGACGGTATCTCAACCTCTATGGGAAGCACTGCTTCCATGCCATATACTAAAGAGAAAGGGGTTGCTTTAATTGAAGTGTGAATGGATGTGTGATAACCATGAAGATAAAATGGTAGCATCTTGTGCCAATCTTTTTAGGTTACAACCATCTTCTAAATGATCTTCTTGATATTTTTATTAGCTGCCTCTACCGCTCCGTTCATCTTAAGCTGGTAGGGAGACGAGTTATGGTGTTCAATTTTTAATTAAGCACATAACTCTTTCATCATATTGTTATTTAGGTTAGTTCCATTATCAGTAATGATCTAGCTTGGAACACCATACCGGTAGATGAGATTATTTTTGATAAATCGGACAACCACTTGTTTAGTTACATTGATATATGATGTTGCTTTGACCCATTTGGTGAAGTAATCAATGGCTACCAGAATGAACTGATGTCTGTTTGAGGCTCTGGGTTCAATCATGCCAATCATGTTGATTCCCCATATAGTAAAAGGCCATGGAGAAGAGAGAGCTTTGAGATGTGTTGGTTGTACATGAATCTTGCCGGTGTATATCTGACACTTGTGACACTTCCTCATTGTTGCACCCCAAAATTTGACCAACATTTATTTACCCATCAAGAGTTTTATGAGACTTTGAAGCTAGCCAGGAAGGTTATTCAAATGTTCAAAGATTGATATCTTTGTCATAGAACTCAAGAGATCCTCAGAGAGATTGGTTGAAACCAAGGTTGTGTGCCCCATAACTTGAGAGTTGTGGGAGCTCCTCAGATGATTCTGAGACTATGGGGATAGACTTGAAGCTTTAAGAAAGCTTGTGAGATGTCTTGAAAGCCATCATGAAGCCCAGAGAGATTATTGTACAAGAATTCAGAAGATTCAGCCATGAGTGGTGGAATTAGGGTTTGACTGGGTCAACCCTAGGTCAACTGATGATTTGGAGAGGGTTGAGACCTAATCCAAGAGCCATGTGATCATGGAATGATGCATTGAGATGCTATAAGGATGATTCCTAGACCAGCTCATCATGATTGAGGAGTTTGGGAAGTTTCAAGCTAGGGTTTCCATGGATCGACAGTGTAAAATCCCCTAGTTTGATCCTTATCTTCAAGGCAGTTTAGCTCAAGATGTGATTGTCATATCATCTTCCCCATAACATGAATGTTTTAGAGCTTGTTCTTAGCTTTAATTTGAGTACTAGAAGTCCTTGATAGGATTGATAGAGCTCAAGTTATGACTTTGACAAATTACAGGTCATCTGAGGTATGTGAATCTGGGTCCTTGAAAGTCACCCAACTTGCATCCAATGTTTGCCCTAGTAGGATGATTCCTATGGATTCTTGGTCAACATTAATGTTGTATATCATCTTCTTAGCTTTCTATAGAGTACTAGAAGTACTTGATAGGATTTGTAGAACTCAACTTATGGCTTTGGCAAGTCAAGGGCATTTTGGTCATTTGGAGGTTATAGGTCATTTCAAGCATAAGGCCATATCTCCTAGTTCCAAGCTTCAAATGAAAAAATCTCCAACATCAAACTTGCTTATAATGATGTTTTAAGGCTATTAGGGAGGTCATGAGATGTTGAAAAGGCTCATATCAAAAAGTGATAAAAATGGCCTAAAATGAAGGCATAAGTTAATTAAGGTGAATTGAAAATTGGAAATCACAAGCTATAAATCCAAACCATGTCATATAATAGGTTATTTTGACTCCAAATGACATTCTAAGAACAATGGTTCAGCCACAATTTTGATTTGGGGCTTGGATCATAGGGCTGCTTTGGAATTGGCTTACTTGCATATTAAGGTACCAAGACAAAACTCAAAAGAACTCAATAAACACATTGGTTATGCATTGTAACTCATCCTAAATCTCATGTGGGGATAAATTCAAGTCAGAATCAAGGGTTACAAGGAGCTTGGCATGAGATAGCATGTAAGGAGAATTGGATTCAAAATGTCATGACATGAAAAGTTCAATTTCTCATTGGATGATCCTAGAGGGTTCTAGATGATTCTAAACCACTCTATATATCATATGTAACTTGCTCAGATGCAAGGTTGGTGAGAATTGGTGCATAGAAGAGAGAGTGAAATCAAGAATCTTCCATTGCAAGTCAAATCCCATTTCTTCATTCTTCTTCATTTCCATTCATTTTTTCCATACAAAACACATTCTATACATCATATTGAAGCTGTGCAGATTGAATTGAGATCACATCCATGGAGAATTGAAGAGTTGGAGATTGAAATTTCAAGGTTGCATTTCAAAATCGGTTTCCAAGAATCAAGCATTTTCAACCATTCTTTTTGCATACAGAAGCTAGAAGATTACTCAGTGAAGGAATTGGGAAAGATTGAAGGCCTGAATTGAAGGATTACTACCTCTGTTCACTCAATTTAACCAGGTTTGCAACTTTCTTCGTGCACCTTAATTTATGCATGATTGATTAGAATTAATAGGTTAGAATGGTTAGGAATCATTAGGAGATCATTTCTAGAAAGTTTGAAGAGAATTGGTGATGATTTTGTTGTGGACAAGATTTCTGTTTGGACCAAGAACTCCATGAATTTTGAGTGATGACCTTAGTTCTTTAGTAGAATTTGATCAGTGATAAGAGGTGAGCATTTTAGTGTAAGCAATTTCAAGAATCATGAGTTTTGATGTTTGAGCATAATTTGAAGTTTGATTCGTGTTTGGAGTTAGAGGAAGATTCAATGGATTTTGAGATTGTAATCGTGTTCAGCATGAAATTTAGAGCATGTTAGGGTTTTACATTTTAAGAATTGATGAAGTTTTGAGGGAGTTTGTATGGAGGAAGATGAAGCTTCATGGTTCTGCGTTTCCATGGAGGTTCTTTAGAACCCTAGCTCAAGGTTGATAATGATGTCCCAGCCGTGAGATGCAAGCGAGACCTTTGACTGAGAACTGGATCTGACGGCTCACGTTCAATTGAATTTTGAGAGGGAGATTCTGAAGTGTGAAACGCACCGTTTCATTAAACGGTGGTTTCTGGGCTTAAGTGAATAATTTCTATGCACACCCCACACGCGAGGCCCAATCATGTTTGCACTGAAAAGCTCTTCTATTTGCACCGCTGATTTCTCATTTTCTTTTCATTTATTTTCTGAATAGCTGGGCCCAGGGCGCTTTGTTATTTTTACCCCCCAGTCTGGGCCCATATGTGAATTGAACTGCATTATCTTGCTGATTGCACCCCATCCCTTCATAATTCATTTTAATTTCTTCCATTTTCTTTCATACTTTAGAAAATCATAATAAATAGAAAAATAATGATTTTTAAATGGGAGTTTTTTCTCCTACTTCATATTCATGTCTAGAAAAATATAAAACAAAAATATTTTCCTTTCATGCATTTTTGATATTTTTTGTATATTTTCTACTTTTATTGCATTTTATTTCTTTTATGTTGATACATGTATTTGTAGAATTTTGTTTAGGTAGATCCCTTAGCATTTTTAGTCCATTCTTTTTAGGATAGTTAGATATAACTTTTAGCTTCCCCCTGGATTTATTCCATAATTTTATGATAATTTTTAGGATAGTTTTGATTAGATGGCATTAGGTTATGTAGAATTAGGTCAAACTTCAACATAGGTCCATAATAACTTTAGATTTTGGGTTTTTAGGACAAGTTAGACTATGGGACATATAGGGTATTAAGGGTAGGTATATAGGATCCCTTAGAAATTATATTAGGATTTAATATAGTAGTATACTATTTTTAGTTGATTTTTGTATTTGATGATTGTTTGTGTTGCCCTTGTGGGATTGTATTTTTGTTTGCCTTGCTTTGTGGGCTTGGAGAGCTTGGTATTGTTCTAAGGAGCATTGAGGAGCATAGTAGAAGACTTGAATATGGATTTAGGAGCTTGAGAGCTTGGTCTTGTTTGTTTTGTTATTGTTTTAGGGTTAGGATTAGGAAGAGTTTAGACTTAGATAACTTCTTTCTTAAAAATGGATGGTATCTTTCACCTCCATTCCTCCCTATGATTCAAAGTCCTTCCATGGTATACACATATCTCCTTTGGAGGGATAAGTGATGTACCTAAGAAGTAGAACTTTTGAGGGAACCATTCCTTTGATTTTGAACCCTTAAAGGTCACCTTTGGTGGTCAATAAGCAGTTCAATATCCCCAGCTTATCCAGTAAGTGATTTCCTCTGGTTTGATCATCTTGAGAGATGTTGAGCTTGAGTTTGAAGATGAAGACTTCATTGAAGAGTGTTGAAGAGGATGAATCCTTGAGTATTGCCATTCCAGCTGAAGCTTGAAGAGCAACAAGAGCAAGTTGATACTTGAAGACCCCTGAAGATTAGGTGGAGCCTGAAAGTGGAGCTGATCAAGAAGCTGAAGCTTAAGGGAGAGGATAAGTTGAAACTTATGTTGAAGGGTTGAAACCTGGAAGAGCAATTGATATTTGTCAAGAGTGATGGAAGTCTGAAGACTGAGTTGCTGTTGGAAGAGCTGAAGCTTGAAGTTGAGAGAGGAGTCTGTTTCCTTTTCTTTTCTGTATTGATGTGTTTTGTTTGACTTGCTTGATGCATTAGAATAAGTCCATGTCTAGAATAGGTAGAATCTAGGAGCATGATTTCACTAGAGGTTGAGTTTTTTCCTCTGCTTGTATTGTTACTGTGTGGCTTTGCTTGCGGGTATTCGGTAGAGCCCAGCTCCCTTGCCCATGTGGTTTGTTTGCCTGATGGCATTTTATTTCATTTTATCTGTATGATTGCAGTTTACTGTTATTGCTTGATAGCATGTTGTTTATTTCAGTATGATTACTGTTATCCATTCTGGCTTGAGGTTGAGATGAGCTTGTGGAGGCTGAAGCCCCACACACATTTCCTCCCTCACTTGCATTGCATGCATTTTACCGTTAAGTTGATGCTTTGTCTGTTTTGGTGTATCATTGACATGAGCCCTTAGGACTCTCATTTCCTTTGATAAGGAATTGATGATAGAATTTTAGGTTGAAACCTATGCATGACAACTTCTAGGAGTTCCCTGTTCAAACCTCAACCATAGGATGAATCCTTGGCATGACAACAGTAGGACTTGATAGTCTCCCTCCTAGTTGGGCCTGTTCTCTTCTCATCTCAAAACAATTTAAGATACAGTAATCATGAATGATTTCTTTCGTACGTTACGAGCCTTAAGCTATCTGAGAAAGGATTGTGGGAGAGTTTCTTTTCCACAGTCTGGATGTTTAGTATGGTACCCTTTGGGTGACATGCGGCGCATTCACTCTCAGGTCATAGTCTCTAGTGCGGTTGAAAGCGGAAACACAATAAAAAACACTTCTTTCGTAAAAGACAGGAAACAAACAGTAGTTTCCCGAACTACGTGAGCTCTGATCTCTCATACCTGTTGAGAGTACGTAGGCACAAGATTGCGATGTCTTGGAGAGCTACCTTCCCCCATAACCCGTCGTAGGCCGAACTACGTTGACTCTGATTTCTCATTCTCTGATGAGAATACGTAGGCATAAAGCGCGACGCTTTGCCGAGTCATTTTCTTTTCTTTTTCAGCCAGCCTTGATAGGTAGATAGAATAAAACCAACCCGTCCAAGTAAACACAACAAGCGAGGATCCCGTCGAGTACAACGGACGTGAGGGGTGCTAATACCTTCCCCTTGCGTAACCGACTCCCGAATCCAGACAATGGTTGCGACGACCTTGTCTTACCCTTTTTCGTCAGGTTTTTCCGATCGTTTCCTTTCCCGCTCTGAGGGATAAATAACGAAAGGTGGCGACTCTTCTGTTATGCCGACACCTTATTTTCGCGCAAGCGACAGCTGGCGACTCTGTTGGGGACTCCAACGGTTCCCTATGCGAGTCAATCCTAACGCTTGTATGTTTACTTATTGGGTTGCGTTTATTTTTCGCATTTTACTTCTCGCATTTTATTTCCCGCATTTTATCTTCAGTATAATATGATTATCTATGCTGTTGTGGGATGGGAGTTCTGATGAGTGAGAAGCCAGACCCAGGCTTGAGTGCACTATAGACATAGAGGGAAATTAGTGGGCGCGTGCTTGCTTTGCAGGCACTAGTGTCTCATGAAATCCACGCTCAGACGAGGTTCATCCGGTTGGCTTCTCTTTCAACCCTTTGGGTTGAGACGGTTGCTGGTTTGGTGGATTGTCGACTCTGGGGACCGATCATTTGTGATTCAGCCGAGTGAGGCCTCCTCATGAGCTGGTGATGCCACACCTTCTGGGTATCGTATCACCCCTCTTGAATGTCTGTGACGCTAATGAACGCATAGGATGCCGTACCTTGAGTCAGTTTAGGTCCATACCTGTGAGTGGGGTTGGGTTTACTGCAGGAAACTTTGACCTTCAGACTACCTGGTTTTCTTGACAGTGAATCAGTTTTGTTGGTACCGAGGGTTCCTCAGTTGCAGATTTGTCTGTTCCTGATAGAGCAGGTTTTGATCAGAGGATATTATCATCAGGTGTATGGCTGTTCTTGACAGAGCAGAGTATTGTCATCAGCAGATGTTGTTTGTTCTTGATAGAGCAGATTTTGGGGTCTGAAGATCTCATCAGCAGATGTTGTTTGTTCTTGATAGAGCAGATTTTTGGGGTCTGAAGATCTCATCAGCAGCTGTATGTTTGTTCTTGATAGAGCAGATTTTTTGATTTGGGGTCTGAAGACCTCATCAGCAGATATTTCTTGATCATACATCAGAGGTCCCTATTATCAGACATTTGCTCTTGACAGAGCAGAATTATGATCCTGGGTATATGGTCCTATCAGATGGTTGTTCTTGGCAAATCAGATTTGTGGTCCTACACCGGGGTTTTCTTCTTGTCAGCGGTTGTTGATACAGAATCTCCACAGCACCAGTTGCCTTGGCCTCCTATTGCATGACTGCATTTTGCATTGGTTTGCATATTCATTTGCATTTCATTAACGTGTGTCTATGTTGCAGGTACCGTTTTCCCCGATCCAGGATTTCTTGCCTCCTATTGTATTGTTATGGGCTCTCTGAGGAAGACCGTGGCCTAGAAGTTCCCTACCCCCGATGTGGTTAAGCTGACTGGTTTGGTAGCTCTAGCAGATGATTCTGTGAGGGACGAGTTCAGGAAATCTTACGGCAGGTTGCTCAGTTTGGTTCATAAGCCTTCTGTGTTCGAGTTGAATGGGTTGCACGCTCTGCTGCAGTTCTACGACCCTCCACTGAGATGTTTCACTTTTCAGGACTTTGTTCTCGCGCCTACGCTGGAAGAGTATGCTGATTTGCTAGGTGTGCCTATCAAGAGACAGATGCCTTTTGTTCACATGGACGCTGAGCCTGATCTGGCTGGTTTAGCTCCCTCACTTCACATGGACGCCTCCGAGTTAGTATTGACTAGTTGGAACAAGGTTCCTGGGTTCTCCTTGCAGTTTCTGGTGGGTAAGGCTCAGCAGTGTGCCAAGGACGGATGTTGGGTCGCGTTCAATGCCATCCTCGCTCTGTGCATATATGGCATTATTCTGTTCCCCAACATGCCCGATTTTGTAGACTTTGATGCGTTTCACATCTTTGCTTCAAGGAATCCAGTCCCTACCTTGATAGGAGATGTCTATCATTCAGTTCACTACAAGAACGAGAACAGGAGGGGAAAGAACGTCTCATGCTGCGTACCCTTGCTGTACAAATGGCTTGATAGCCATCTGCCCAAGAGGGGTCCTTTTGTCTTGTCTACAGCCACAGCTGAGTGGCCTGAGCGTCTGATGAGTTTATCTGCAGAGGATATTGACTGGTTCGACAGAGATAGGTTGGGTACTGAGGTGATCTTCAGTTGCAGCGGGTTTCCAAATGTACCTCTGATAGGTAGGAAGAGCTGCATAAACTACAATCCGCCGTTGCTGGTTCGACAGTTCGCGTATGCTCTGAGAACTCCGCCGAAGGATGAAGAGGTACAGGAATCTCTGTACCTCACTAGTACTCTAGAGGGGGATCTGCTGTCCAAGCTTCAGCGCGCCTGGAACGGTATCAGTAAGCGAGGAAAGCCAGTGCTGGGAAAAAGCAATCAAGCCTACCCTCGGTATTTGACTTGGATCAGAGCCAGGGCCAATGCTATAGGGATGCCGTTCCCTCAGGCCAAGCCAGAAAGTCCTCCAATGATCGAAGAGCCTACTACTGTGCCCATTCAGCAGCATAACCAGGTATTAGCTGAGCGGGATGAATTGAAGCGGGCGAACGAAGAACTGGAGAAGGAATTAGCTCAGCTCCGAAGCGAGAGGAACGAAGTCGTTCATTCTTTCAAAAGGCAAACAGAGTTGGTGAACCAGCTAGGTACAGACCTGACTAAGCAGATAGCCGAGCACGAACGCATGGGACGTGACTTCAAAGCTGTCAACGACGTACTGACTACAAAGAAGCAGCACTTGGACGAGGCATATCGGAGGATATCCAAGTTCAACCAGCACTGGAAGGCTTCCTTGGCCACCAGGAAAGAGCGGGAGGATAAGCTGATGCTGCAGATCTCCAAGCTGGAAGCCCAGGTGAAGGACAGTGAGAAAAGGTTTGATGAAGAGACCGCCCGCAGATACGCCGCCGAAGGCCAGCTCAACAAAGCTCTCGCTAACCTGAAGGAGCGCAAGCTGACGTTTGAGTCCAAAAAGCGGAAGTTAGAAGATTGCTTCGGCGAAGGAGCATGGGAAAGTTCAGTTGAGGGACTTCAGTATACCATTGTGCAGAGGGAATTGCTCGTCGAGGGGTTGCTCACTCTGCCGGATCATCCAGAGACGAAGGAGTTGTTAGAAGAGTATCGCGCCCGTGGCCGTACTTGACTATTTGTATTCCTTTTGTTTTGATCATTGTTGTATGCTGACCATCACCAGGCTTGTTGGCTGAGGTCACACTGTTGATTCGTCTTGTACTTGCTGATGCTATGTACTGCCTTGATAGGCTTTCTTTATATATGAGATTGTTGTTTCCATGATTGGACTCGGACTTCTTCTTCTTATTATTATCAGCACTGGCACTCAGGCACTAGGATCGGGGGAAATCTCCCAAACACACAGACACACGCATGCATCTGCATGAAGCATTTGCATGGCGAGCATCTTGTTGTTTTTCCTAACCCTTTAGTGTTTACAGGTTTTTCAGGTTTACAGGTCCCAAGCTATTCCCGGTGGTTCCAGGATTGATCAGAGACTAATTCACTGTTATCCGACTAGAGTTAATCAGACCAGGATCATGGATCAAGTGCAAACAGACGTTCAGAAGCTCCGTGAGAGGATGGATCGCTTCATGGAACTCATGCAAGTGGTCGCCAATGGTCAGGACCAGCTCAGGACTTTGGTTCCGCCTTTGATCTCCAGGGTTGATAGCAACGGCATACTCCACGGCGGGGCCGTGCCTACTCCTCCACCAGTTGATACTCCGCAGAATGGTGTCCCCGTGGCCGGGGGCAACGGCAGTGCTAATGGCAATGTGATGGCCAACATCGGACTCAATACGAAGGGCGTCGGTAATGGGAGTCTGGGAGCTAATGTCAACATCGGGTCGGGCAACGGCAATGCAGGCGTCGGGAATCTATTGGTGCCTCAACCATGGCTTGAGGATCATCAGGATGATGTGTTCTCTCAAAGAGGTGCGGAAGGGGAGCTGAATGCTGAAGCGCGACTCAGATTCAAGGCACTGGAAGATAAAATGAGAGATATTGAGAATCAAAATACTTTGGGCGTTGATATGTCCAAGCTGGGGTTAATTGTTGATTTCAAGGTACCTCCTAAGTTCAGGGTGCCTGACTTTGAGAAATATAAGGGCACCACTTGCCCTCGTGTCCACCTTAGATCGTACTACAGGAAGATGTCTGCCTATTCAGAGGACGAGAAGTTGCTGATGCACTTCTTCCAGGACAGTCTTTTCGGGCCATCCCTCGAGTGGTACATGGGTCTGGAGCCCACTAGCGTGCGCACATGGAAGGATCTCGCTGAAGCGTTTGTCCACCATTACCAGTACAACAGCGACTTGGCCCCGAACCGAGTTCAGCTCCAGAACTTGTCGCAAAGGAATAATGAAGGATTCAAGGAGTACGCCCAGCGGTGGCGTGAGTTGGCAGCTCGGGTTCAGCCGCCGATGGTTGAACGCGAGCTCGTGCAGATGTTTGTTGCCACCCTCCCAGGGGTCTACTATGAAAAGTTAGTCAGCGGTATGTCTGGGACGTTCTCAACTCTCATTATCATGGGCGAGCATGTCGAGAATGGAATCAAGATCGGGAAAATTCAAGGTGAGTCATCCTCAGTTGGAGGAGGTGGAAAGAAACCTTATGCTGGTAAACGACGAGAAGGAGAGACGAGCGCTGTGACCAACGCTCGAAGGAAGGGCAAAGGCCCTCAGCAGCAGATAGCCAGTATAAATATCACAGTAGCTCCGCAGCAGCAGCAGCAACAACCGAATCAGCAGGGGTATAGAAAGTACCAGAATCGGGCATCTTTGGCAAACCGTCACTTCGAAGCACCGCCCATGTCGTACGCGCAGCTCTTGCAGACTTTGCTTCAGCTTCAGTTGGTCCAGAAGAGGACGATGGCTCCCTTGACAGGGGCACCTCCATCAGGGTACGACGCAAATGCCACTTGCGACTTCCATTCAGGGGCACCAGGCCACACGATCGAGAACTGCAAAGCCTTTAAGCACAAGGTGCAGGACCTGGTAGATGCCAAGATCATTAACTTCTTCGATAATGTGCCCAATGTCACGAAGAATCCTATGCCGAATCATAGGGGAGGCGGAGTGAACGCCATTATCGAAGAAGAGAGCACAGATCTGTTGACTGATGCCAGAGACCTAAAGACGCCGCTTAGCTTCGTCAAAGCTAAGTTGCTGAAAAGAGGGTTCTTTCCAGGGTGCGGAGAACTATGCATGGACTGTGCTACACATTCTAATGGATGTGAGCAGTTGGTTGAAGGAATTCAAAGTCTGATGACTGGAGGGATTCTGCAGTTCAGCCGGAGGGCTGAAAGTGTATCAGGAGAGGTAGTGTTGAAGCAGGCCGATGAAGTCGCCACCATCACCATCCCTCGCCGGCCAATAACCATTTCTGCGCCGAGACCGCCTACAATCACTATTACCAAAGTCGGGCCCATACCATTCGAGAGCACTAACTCCGTTCCGTGGCATTATGGGGCTGAAGTCTATTGCAACGGTCAAAAGTTGGAACTGGAGCCGTACGGGTCGACTGTGGAGAATCTTGCAGGAATCAGTGGTATTACTCGCAGCGGAAGAGTGTTTGCACCGCCAGAGGTCGTGGCAGAGAAAGCGGTCAGAGCTGATGCGGACGATAAGGGTAAAAGCAAAGTCGTCGAAGAAGTCCCGTGCGGGGTAGAGAAAGATTTGCTGGTCAAAGACGCCGAGGAGTTTATGCGGTTGATCAAAAAGAGCGACTACAAGATTGTAGACCATCTCCATCAGACGCCTTCGAAGATTTCTATTCTCAACTTGTTGCTGTGTTCTGAAGCACACCGCAATGCGTTGCTGAAGGTATTGAACGCTGCCTACGTACCGCAAGAGATATCGGTGAATCAGCTAGAAGAGGTGGTAGCCCACGTTAATGCTGGCAATGGGCTAGGTTTCACAGACTTGGAGATGACACCAAAAGGAAGGAATCACAACAGCGCCTTGCACATATCGATAGAGTGTAGGGGCACGATCATGTCGCACGTCCTGGTGGACACGGGTTCGTCGCTTAATGTGCTTCCGAAGAAGGCATTAATGAAGTTGGACACTCGGGGAGTGATCTGCACACCCAGTGATCTGGTGGTGAAAGCGTTCGACGGAACTAAACGCCACGTTTTCAGGGAGGTGACCCTGTCGGTCCAAGTCGGTCCGGAAACGTTTGACACGGTCTTTTATATTATGGACATCATGCCTGCCTACAGTTGCCTCTTGGGCCGGCCATGGATCCATGCTGCTGGTGCCGTGACCTCCACGTTGCACCAAAAGCTCAAATATGCTGTCGGAGGAAGCATAGTAACCGTGTGTGGCGAGGAGGACATAATGGTGAGCCATTTGTCATCCTTTAAGTATGTTGAAATGGATGGTGAAATCCATGAAACTCTTTGCCAAGCGTTCGAGGCCGTCAAGGTGAAAGAGGTAGCTCCTGTAGTCACAGAAAATCCAGAGATGAATCTCTCCTCATTCAAAGACGCTCGGGCCGTCGTCCAAGTCGGGTCTACCCCAGGCTGGGGGCACAATTTGGAGATACCGAAAAAGCAGGATAAGTTTGGGTTGGGGTATTCTCCTGAAGCTGAAGCTTCTTCTTCTTCGTCTAGCAGTGCGTCTCGAGGTAAGGGGTCGATCCTATTTACCAGTGGCGGAGTGATTTTCGAAAGCATCAACGCGGCGTCTGAAGACAGCGGGGATAGCGATTGTGATCTCGACTCTTGGATTCAGCCAAGCAAGCCGGGCGAGGGCCTCAACAATTGGACCATCAAGGATATCGTCCCGATGACAAGTGAAGAGTAATGATTTACTTTTTTACAATCATTGTACAACCCTATGTCCTACCCGGGGTATAGCGGTTTTATTGTCAGGGCCTTGTTAGATTATGTACATGCATTTTGTTAATAAATCAAAGGCGTTTTCTTCGTATTCAAATATTGTGATCTCTGTTATTCCTGTTTTATATTTGTTTTGAAAAACAGTAAAATGGCAATGGGGTTTGTGCTAACCTGCATATTCTTGTTTTAAACTTAACTCTTGTTATTGCAGGATCCACATAACAGATGACATCGACTCTGGACCTTCTACGGCTCACTTCGACTTTGATTGCCCGATCTATCAAGCCGAAGAAGATATTGATGAAGACAAAGACCTTCCTGAAGAGTTGGCCCGCTTGTTGAAACAAGAGGAAAAAGTTATTCTGCCTCACGAGGAAGATATCGAGATCGTAAATCTGGGTTCTGAAGAGCTCGTCAGAAATGTCAGAGTAGGGGCTGCATTGTAGAGTAATGTCAAGTAGAGAATGGTCGAGATGCTTCGAGAGTATAGTGACGTCTTTGCTTGGTCATACGAGGACATGCCCGGACTTGACACGGACATCGTGGTCCACCACTTGCCGCTACGAGAAGACTGCCCTCCCGTTAAGCAGAAGCTTAGGAGGACGAGACCAGATATGGCCGTTAAGATCAAAGAAGAAGTGCAGAAACAGCTTGATGTTGGCTTCTTAGCGGTCACCACTTACCCTCCGTGGGTCGCCAACATAGTGCCTGTACCGAAGAAGGACGGTAAGGTACGCATGTGCGTCGATTATCGGGATTTGAATAGGGCGAGCCCTAAAGATGACTTCCCGTTTCCTCATATCGATGTGTTGGTCGACAACACAGCCCAGTTCTCCGTGTTTTCGTTCATGGATGGCTTCTCCGGTTACAACCAGATCAAGATGGCGCCGGAGGACATGGAGAAAACGACGTTTATCACCCCCTGGGGAACATTTTGCTATAAGGTAATGCCCTTCGGTCTGAAGAATGCAGGGGCCACTTACCAACGAGCAATGGTAACTTTGTTTCATGATATGATTCATCATGAGATCGAGGTCTATGTTGATGACATGATTGCGAGGAAGAGCATCTGGTCAACTTATTGAAGCTTTTTGAGAGGCTTAGGAAGTTCAGGTTGAGGCTGAATCCTAACAAATGCACTTTCGGAGTGCGGTCCGGAAAGTTGCTGGGGTTTATCGTTAGCGAACGAGGCATCGAGGTTGATCCTGCGAAAATAAAAGTCATTCAAGAAATGCCAGCGCCGAAAACAGAAAAAGAAGTTCGTGGTTTCTTGGGCTGAATAAACTAAATTGCAAGGTTTATCTCTAAGCTCACGGCCACTTGTGAACCGATGTTCAAGCTTTTAAAGAAAGATCAGGCGATTACTTGGAATGAGGATTGCCAGAAGGCATTCGATAAGATAAAGCAGTATCTTCAAGAACCTCCAATCTTGATACCCCCAGTGGTTGGACGGCCATTAATCATGTACTTGACAGTTCTTGAGAATAGTATGGGGTGTGTTCTCGGTCAGCACGACGAGACGGGCAGAAAGGAGCATGCCATTTACTACTTGAGTAAAAAGTTCACGGAATGTGAATCTCGATACTCGATGCTGGAGAAGACGTGTTGTGCACTAGCCTGGGCTGCCAAACGTCTACGAAAGTACATGCTCAATCACACCACTATGCTAATTTCGAAGATGGATCCGATCAAGTACGTCTTCGAGAAGCAGGCTCTTTCGGGCAGGATTGCCAGATGGCAAATGGTGTTAACAGAATATGATATTCAGTACGTGTCCCAGAAGGCCATTAAGGGAAGCGTATTGTCTGATTACCTTGCCGAACAGCCGATCGAGGATTACCAGCCGATGAAATTCGAATTCCCTGACGAGGATATTATGTTTCTCAAAGCGAAGGATTGCGATGAGCCGTTGCCCGACGAGGGGCCAGATAGGAAATCCCAGTGGAAATTGATATTCGATGGGGCGGTTAATTCCTATGGAAGTGGCATCGGGGCTATCATCACGACTCCCCACAGATCCCACATCCCGTTTACTGCGAGACTGACGTTTCCAGTCACCAATAATGAGGCGGAGTACGAAGCATGCATTATGGGTCTAGAAGAGGCAATTGATTTGAGAATCAAGAATCTAGACGTATATGGTGACTCAGCGCTTGTGATCAACCAAATTAAAGGGGAGTGGGAGACTCGTCAATCGAATTTGGTGCCGTACATGAATTATGCCAGAAGGCTACTTCCGTTCTTTGATCGAGTGGAACTCCATCATGTGCCCAGAGCGGAGAATCAGATGGTTGATGCCTTAGCCACGTTGGCTTCAATGTATAAAGTCAATTTTTGGAATGAGGCTCCAAGAATTGTCCTTTCCCGTCTTGATAGACCGGCGTTTGTCTTTGCAATCGAGGAAGCCGCCGACGGCAAGCCATGGTTCCATGACATCCAGACCTTCCTTATGACTAAGGAGTATCCTGCGGGTGCGTCAACCCAGGATAAGAAGACTCTGAGGAGGCTGTCTGGAAACTTTTATCTCAATCCTGATGGAGTGTTGTATAAGAGAAACCACGATCTCGTGCTACTTAGATGTATAGATGAGAAAGAGGCGAGTATGCTCATGGAGGAAGTCCATGAAGGCACATTTGGTACGCACGCCGGCGGGCATGCTATGACGAGGAAGATCCTGAGAGCAGGATACTACTGGCTGACGATGGAGTTGGATTGCTTCAGATTCGCGAAGAGATGTCATAAATGCCAGATTTATGCTGATAAAGTTCATGTGCCGCCGTTCCCATTGAATGTCATGTCCTCCCCGTGGCCGTTCTCCATGTGGGGCATCGACATGATAGGCAAGATCGAGCCCATTGCGTCCAACGGTCATCGCTTCATTTTGGTAGCTATCGACTACTTCACCAAGTGGGTGGAGGCAGCCTCGTACGTGTTGCGGTGAAAATCGGATATCAAGCTATTGAATTAACTTGAATCTTAATTCTTTTACAACCGGACTTTAATTTATCCAAAGGAAAGGTCTAAAGAAAGAAAGAACCTTTTGCGCGATGTTACAACAACGCTAAGAGATTCGGGGATCGGGGGTTGGTTATGCACAGGGTAGGTATTTCACATCCTAAACATCTGTAGTACTCTACAGGAACCTTTTGTTTGTTTGCATGCTAAGTTGGTAAATGTTTGCTAAGGTTTGGGATTGGGTAAAGGGTGTAGGTTATAATAGATGAAGACCTAAGATTGTTTCTAAGTTTGCTCGCAAAGACATCGCGTCCTCTGCCTACGTATCCTAACTAGGATAGAATCAGAGCAATCGTAGTTCACCTCACTAGGGTTGAAGAACGCTTGATTGCGATCAAGGTTCAAAGGGGAACAAACATAATAATGTTTGTGTAGAGTTTCACAAAACTCTCTATGTCTATGTTGTAACACTCAAAGGGGGAAGTAAGTGATCATATCCATGATCCTTACATAGAGTTAACAACTCTATCCTAGGGTTCTAGTTGTAAACACTCCTAGTGAGGGGGAAGGTTGCTCGTCAAGATATCGCATCTTGTGCCTACGTATTCTCATTGTCCAATGAGAAATCAGAGCGGTCGTAGTTCGGGCTCGAACTAAGGAATCAATTGGTTCTTTCCAGACCAAAAGAGGGGAAAGTTCTATCCAGACCTATGAGTTTATATCCTATTGGTTCTATCCAGACCAAAAAGGGGGTTAAGGATCTTTCGAGGCCTATGAGGGTATTGAGCTATCTATGACCCAAGGGTCAATAGAGAGACTTTCCTTTGGAAGGGAGGAGATGGGGCAACATGGATTAGAACTAAAAAAGTTTCATCACTTGGGGAAGAAATAATTAACAAAGTAATCAATACTTTAAACAAAAGGGGCATGGTTACAACCAAAGATCATGTATCTTAACAAAGATGAAAGCATATCTTAACAAAGATTAAAGGTATATCTTAACAAAGATTGAAGGTAACAACCACATGTATCGATGACAATCAAATACAAGCAAATTAGTTTAACCTCATAATTTAGGAGGAAAGCAATATGAAATAATGGTAACAACCAAGGGAGAGTACCCTAACATGTTAACTAACATAGTATAAATTAGAATGAGTGAATATCATAACACAAATGATCACGGTGAAAAAGAAATTCATCTGCATACGCGAGATAACGATCTCAATATAAAGGCAACTTACAAGCAACCAAAAGGCATGAAAATATGAACAAACATGGAATTAAAAATTATCACATGAAATTAGGCATCAAGACAAACACAATGCAAAAAGAATGGGTTCAAAATGATGAAAAATGGATGTGTTATGATTTTTTGAAGTTTGGATGAACAAAACATGAAAATCTAAATGATAAAAGGAATAAAATGCACATGGTAAGACAATGAATCAAACAAATTTGATTATTTAAACATGTTAACAAAATTTTAAGAATAATACAAGATCAATCTCACAAGAAAAATCAAGTTACAAGTTGAAAATTTTCAAGATCGTCATGGTAAAAAAAAAGTCATGGTAACATGTGGAATGCAAGTGGAAAGTTCACAATTATGAGTTTTAGGTTTACCTCTTGAAGCAAGCTTAAGCAATAAGAAAACCAGAGATCTTGAGAGCTCTTCCAAGATCTTGTTACATAAGTGTGGAATTGACTTGGATAGCTTCAATACATCATACTTTATGTGTTTGAAGTGTTTCTTGAGTTGGAAGAAGTTTGGAAATGGTTTTGAAAGGTGTTTTTCAAAAGCAAATTTTGAGGGATTTTGGAAACTTAATGAGATTTTGTAAGAACTTGTGACTGTGTAAGAAAGAAAGTTCTAGCTGGTTTCTAGCATGGAACTTGTGTGTTTTTGATGTAAGAAGTGAGTTCTATTTATAGCCAAAGGCCTTGGATCAAGGTATGGGCAAAAGTGAAGCAAATTGCCAATTTTAACCTTCCATCATGAAAATCTTTGAGTTTTCCAATGAAATCTTCACCTTTATCTTTAAGCCACTCTACTAAGATATTACCCATGCCATATAGATTTTTTCATCATGCTTCATAGGATAGGAGGTGACTTGTTGAATTAAAGTTGATGATTTGACAATGGTAGCCACCTTTTTTCTCTTTCTTCATTATTCACTTTTGCAACTTGCATTAAATAATGATTTCCTTTAATCTTTGTGCCATTTTCGTGGGAATTGATGTAAAAATGTTAATTATCAATATAAACATCATAAATGAGGCTTAGTCTTTAATTAGCATCAATTTGGAGAGGTTTTGGAATCAAAAAAAAAAACTCATGTTGACCTGGTTTTTCCAATATGAGTTTTTGTCAACTTGTGGACCTTGGTTCTCTCTAAAAAGGAAGAGTTATGGAACCCACTTGTACTTTTTAAAAAGCCCCAATTAGGTACTACAATATTGATGCTTGTTTTAGGAACTCATTTCTCTTGAAACTAGGTCAAAAACCCTTGTGTGGTTAAGCAGTTATGACTTTGCCCTTTTCAAAACCTTGATTTCCCAACTTTTTGATTACTCCTCAATCCTTGATCCGATGGCTATGAAATTTTATGGGGAGGTGTAATATGACATAAGGAACATTTTTGATTCACATCATGAAGTCCAATTCCTTAAGATTGAAGAGTTGACTTTTCGGTCAACCGTACGATCGATCGATGACTATCGGACCGTCTGTTCTTGTTTCGGGACTTCCAAGACCTTGAAACTCTTTGAGGGGACTTCACTAAGCCTTATAAACTTGTTGGACCAAAGTTGCATCATTGAACCTTCCTTTAAATCCAAAGTCAAACTACGATTGACTTTTCCTGATCAAAAACCCTAATCGGGCGTCTTAAACTGCACTACTCTCAATTCTTGGGTGACCACCTCAAATTGAATTCATACTTGATCCAATGGATTATATTTGATCTTGTGGAGGCTTATTTGAAGTTGAATCAATCCAAAACATTGATTGGTCAGACCATTGAAATCCCGATTTTGACGGTACAAAACCCTAATTCATCTGCATCTTAACAAAGATAAACTGGAAATGGGTTAAGGTTAGTTAATCAATTGAATATGATCCTAAAATGATGATGAGGATCTAAGGGGTCAAAATTTGGGGTGCAACAGTTGCCCCTATTTAAATATCTTCACTAGATGGTGATGAGAGATGACAATCCTCATAGAATCGCAGTGAAAGATATTTAAATATAGTAAACCAGAAATTTTGTCCCTTAGATCCGATGGTATGCAAAAAGGATGAACGCAAATATGCCATGAATCTAAATGATGCTATATGATGCTTGAATGCAAGACAGATGCGGACACACGAGCAAATATAAAAGAACGGTGAAACGACGAGTAACCACTCACGAGGACCCAACACACTGGGGAAAGATTCCGAGCGAAGTAAGCAAGATAGTTTAGACATGACTAATGATGTTTTGTTCAAGGGAATCTTTCACGCAGGGGACACAAATTCCACCAGGGAAGACACATCTTCATTGGGGAGAGGAGATACGAACCTCACTGGGGATTACCAGATGAGGAAGTCCACCGGGGAAGATCACAATTCTTCACTGGGGATACGAAAGAAAAGAAGCGCAAAATTCACTGGGGAAGGAACCCACTGGGGAAAACTTGCTGGGGAACAAAATCCATTGGGGAAGCGAAGCTTCACCGGGGAAAAGACGGAACAAATACACGAATCTCACTGGGGATAACCAGATGAGAAAATTCCTATAACGAAGAGTTCAAACGGGATCTTCAGGGAAAGGTTAGAAACAAGACCGGACGCGCCGGGGAAACTAGTATCCACTAGTTCTCCGAGACTCGACTGGAAAATCAAAAGCTTCAACTGGGGAGACTGGTGATGACCAGAACAACAAACAACTTCAAACAGTGCTAGTTTCCACTAGACTTACTGGGGATGATGGTGACGACCGAATCAACAATGGTTTCCAAGAAGTGCTAAATACCACTTAGACTTCCTAGGGATATGGTGACGACCAAATCAAAGTTCCAATTACAATTGGGCATTTCTAAACAATATTGGTAAAACACAGGACTTCGGTTGGGGAAGTTGGTAACAATCAACTTTCGGTACTAATAACGATTAGTTTTCAAACAATGCTAGTAACCACTGGATTTAGAAAGAACTAGATTTTCAAAGAGTTTTGGTGACGACCAGGAAGCTCAAATATGTCCCTCAATACCTTAGGAACAAAAGCTAAACATCCTTAATACATTAGGATATAGAAGAGATACAACCCTCAACACATTAGGATTGGACGAAGATCCTCAAAACATTAGGAAGGAAAGTTGAAACATCCTCAATACATTAGGATACAGAAAGCTGCACATCCTTAATACATTAGGATATGAAAGCTGAACATCCTCAATACATTAGGATATGAAACACTTCATGCAAACGCAACCACTTTAGTCTCTGGGAACTTCTGAACTCGGGATCCAAAGTATACATCTCCAAAGGTACACAACCTGTGCTTGGGATGGCAACAAACATTTTCCAAAGGTACGAAACCTGTGCTTGGAATCAAACAATACATCTATCTCCAAAGGTACACAACCTGTGCTCGGGATAGAAATAAGCCTCTTCCAAAGGTACAAAACCTGTGCTTGGAGTTAACTAATATATCTCCAAAGGTACGAAACCTGAGCTTGAGATCAAACAATTCATCTATCTCCAAAGGTACTCAACCTGTGCTTGGGATAGCAACAAACATCTTCCAAAGGTACAAAACCTGTGCTTGGAATCAAACAATACATCTATCTCCAAAGGTACGAAACCTGAGCTTGGGAACAACAATACATCTCCAAAGGTACACAACCTGAGCTTGGGATGAAAACAAACATCTATCTCCAAAGGTACACAACCTTTGCTCGGGATAGAAACAAACTTCTTCCAAAGGTACAAAACCTGTGCTTGGAATCAAACAATACATCTCCAAAGGTACGAAACCTGAGCTTGGGATGGAAACCATCGTGACTTAGTTTGGAATGATACACAACCAAATTGTCAGTATTCGTCGTCCATTGATTTTCATAATGCCAATTACCAACGGGCCTTTCTTGAAATATGGTTGGTCACCACCAAATTACTTATATCAGTATCCACTAGATTTTCAAACAATGCAGGTCACAACCGTGCGTCGACATCCTTAAGATAAACTTCTCAAATGTGACTGCCATTTATCACTGGTGCAGGTTAAGCTTCTCTACAGAGACTGCCACTTACCGCTGAAGACAATTAAACTTCTCCGAAGAGATGCCATTTATCGTTTAATATGGTTAAGCTTCTCCTAAGAGATTGCCACTCACCACTGAAGACGATTAAACTTCTCCGAAGAGACTGCCATTTATCGCTGATGAAGGTTAAGCTTCTCCTAAGAGATTGCCACTCACCACTGAAGACGATTAAACTTCTCCGAAGAGACTGCCATTTACCGTTGATGAAGGTTAAGCTTCTCTACAGAGACTGCCACTCACCTGTTGAAGACGATTAAACTTCTCCGAAGAGACTGCCATTTATCGTTGATGAAGGTTAAGCTTCTCCCAAGAGACTGCCACTTACCTGTGAATACGATTAAACTTCTCCGAAGAGATTGCCATTTATCGCTGAAGACGATAAGCTTCTTGTCAAAGATTGCCACTTATTTGTGAATACGATTAAACTTCTCCGAAGAGACTGCCATTTATCGTTGAAGACGATAAGCTTCTTGTCAAAGATTTCCACTTATCTGTATTACCATGTAAGATGTTCTTCTTGATAGATAGTGCAAAATAAATGCACATCTAGGTAGGTTCGGCGACCGACAGGGACCGAAGTTCAATCTAGGATCAAGCTAGAAAGAAACTTTCAAACAAGACTCCAACCATTGAGAAATGAACTCGAATGGGGACCCATCTTATCCAATCATGGAAAAAGATAACTGAAGCAACCATCATCCACGAGGATTAAACTCTGTGGGGAATTGATAAAGGATGCACGTTTTATGCTTAAAGGCTGACAACTCTATTGGAGGGAGACAACATACCCAGTCACTGAGGAGGGAACCAAAGTGAAATAGGAACAAGTAACAACCAAAGATAGCAAAAATGCACGGATGTTATGCATATGCTTTATGCCATGCTTATGTTTATGCTGACAAAACAGACAAGACAAAATAGGAGATGAAATAAACATCTCGACACGGAGACCCCACCAACTTCACCAAGATTGGACATCAAAGGGATGATCGTGAAGAACAACAATTCCACTTCAAGGTCACCACCTTCTTTAGGAGAGAGTAATCTTCTTAGGCCAAAACATCATGACTTCACTTGGATTGCCATCATGAGCTTGAATTCTTTGTTGAAGGAAAAAAAATCACCAAGGGAAGTTCCAAGATCAACCGAAGTAACAACTTAATCGGGGAGCTGGTAAAGGGTATCATGAGACCAAAATCTTTCTGCCCCATTGATAGTATAACAATCCTCTTCAGTGAGCAATGTAACACCCATTTTAATTATTTAGTCACTTTATTATTATTTTAAAAATTATATGTTGGTGTGCCCTTTGGTGGGGGTGTATTTGATGATGTTTGGTGGGTGTCCCTAATGTGGGAGGACTATTGGTGATATTTTGGTGTGAAATATAGTAATATAAAAATAATAGTAACATTGGTGGGGGTGTTATTATTATTATTATATTTATTATATTTGTTACTATTATTAATATTATTATTATTTTGGTGAAATAATAATATTAGTATTATTATATTATTATTATATTATTTTTATTAATATTATTATTATTATTGGTGTGATAATATTATTATTATTATAATTATAATTATTGTTGGGTGTATCACTATTATTATTATTATGTTGAATATTACTATAATATTATAATAGTATTATATTATATTATATTATTATTATTATTATAATGATTATTATAATTATTATTATTAGAATTATTATTGGGAATATTAGTGGTTGGAATAAGTAAAATAAGAGGTGAAAGGGTTATTGGGAAGTTAGAATGGAAATATGAAAAGTCACGATAGAAACCGTGAGGAAGGAAATATGAAGGGGTAGCAAGGAGATATTAGAAAAGTTGGAATGGAGAGGAAAGGGATTACCATAGGCGTGGGATATTGGTGTGATAATAATAATAGTATTATTATTATTATTATTATTACTATTATTATTATTAGTGTTATTATTATTATTATTATTAAAAGTATTATTATGATTATTGGAGAGATAATAATATTATTATTATTGTTATTATTAATAGTATTATTATTATTAAGATTATTATTATTATTATCATTATTATTATTATTAGAATTATTAATATTATTATTATTATTATTATTATTATTATTAATATGTGGTATTATTAATATTAGTAAGATTATATTAGTATTATTATTATTATTAAGATTATTAATATTATATTATTTTATTAGTTATTATTATTGGGATTAGAATAATTAAAAAGGGAAATAGAATATGAGGGGTTAGGAGAGTTACGATACATTTTAGAAAATTGAGAAAAAAGAGCGATAGAAAGAGAGAAGAGGAAAGAACGAGGAAAGTGAAAAAGAACGAAGGAAAAAGGGAACGAAGAACGGAAGAGGAAGGAGAAGGCCAAGAGACCAATTCTAGGAGGAATTCTATCGATCGACCAATTGTCAAGGTAAGGGGGGAGAAATTTGATTGGGAATGGTTTATACATGTATAGGGTAGAGGGGATTCCTTAACCCCGTAGGAATTTATCGTTATATAAAGTTTTATATTGGCATGCTATGATTATTGTTGATGTTGGGGGATTGATGAATGCTGATGATGCATTTTGGGGTATATATATATATGGTGATGATGTTACTGTAGTATTGATCCATTTTGTTGGATTGTTGATGTTACTGTAGTGTTGATAGTAACTAGGAATATAAAGCTGATGAGATTATGTGTTGTTACCGTAGTGTTGGCAATGACCGTGATTATAGCTTTGGGAAAAGTTATGTGTTGTTTCCCTATAGCGTCGTTAATGACTATGGTTAGGACCTTGGTGAGATTCAGAGTGACTTTGAAATGTCGGTAATGTACCGTAATGTCGGTTCTAGAGTAGAAATTATAGGATAATTGGTAAGTATAATATCTATTGGCATGTTTGTGATTGTGGATTGATGTTGATGAATTATTGATTTTGGTGTATAGGCTGAGGTGTTGGTTTAGGGAGGTTCTGAGTAACCTCAGAGACTTTTGGTGAGATGTCTGAATTGGTCTCGTGTGATCCTTCTAGCCTTGCTGTAGTGTGAAAATGATGAGTATGGGATATAACTTGTGTACTTGGGGATTGCTTGTCAGAAGATCAGGAGCTATCCTGAGCTGGTAAGCAGGAGCAGGATCTATGATAACGATAACCGGGCAAGGATTGCACACTACAAAGCTGTTAATGACCGTAAGGGTAAGCAGAGGTTTAGTGGTACTCCTTATGGTGTTGCTGCTGATAAGGGAAAACGTAAAGCTGTTGTTGATAAGAAGCCTAGAGATGGGAGAGCATCTGCTGAAGGGAAATGTTTTCGGTGCGGTGGTATGGGACACCGTGCTAATGATTGTCCTAATGAAGACAAAAAGTGTTTTAAGTGTGGAAAACCAGGTCATGTGATAGCTGACTGCAGAGCAACTATGCCGACCTGTTATAACTGTGGTGAGAAGGGTCACATCAGTACCCATTGTGAGAAGCCGAAGAAGCCTCAGACGTCTCCGGCTGGTGGAAAAGTGTTTGCTTTGGCAGGAACTCAAGCTGCCAGTGATGAGCGTGTTATCAAAGGTACTTGTATTAGCAATAATATTCCTTTAACTGCTATTATTGATACGGGTGCAACACACTCGTTTATTTCTGTGGATTGTGTGGAGAGGATAGGATTGGTGCCGTCTACTCTGGAGAGACGAATGACTATTGAGACACCCTCTATAGGTTCAGTGACTACTTCTTTGGTATGCCTGAAGTGTCCGCTGACTATTTTCGGTAGAGAATTTGAAGTGGATTTGATTTGTCTACCACTTGGTAAATTGGATGTTATTCTGGGTATGAACTGGTTAGAGTTCAACCGAGTCTACATCGACTGTTTTCGGAAGGAATTGTTGTTCTTGACCCCTGAAGAGGAAGCTTTAGCAAGTTCTTTGTCTAATAAAGAATTGAGGGCCTTGTTGGAAGATGAAACTAGAGTGTTTGCTTTATTTGCAACTTTATCGGTAGATAGCAAAGTGTCAATGGAGGAATTGGCAGTGGTGAATGAATTTCCGGAAGTGTTTCCTGACGACATTACGGAATTGCCTCCGACGCGAGAAGTGGAATTTGGTATTGATCTTGTTCCTGGTACGAGGCCTATTTCTATGGCGCCGTACAGGATGTCTGCAGTGGAATTGGCTGAGTTGAAGTCTCAGATTGGAGAATTGTTGGATAGAAAGTTTATTAGGCCAAGTGTATCGCCGTGGGGAGCTCCAGTGTTGTTGGTGAAGAAGAAGGATGGTAGTATGCGTTTGTGCATCGATTACCGTCAGTTGAATAAAGTGACGATTAAGAATAAGTATCCTCTCCCGAGGATTGATGATTTGATGGACCAGCTGGTGGGAGCTCGTGTGTTTAGTAAGATTGACTTAAGGTCGGGTTATCATCAAATAAGAGTAAAAGAAGGTGATATTCAGAAGACTGCTTTTAGAACTCGATATGGACATTATGAATATGCTGTAATGCCGTTTGGAGTGACTAATGCGCCGGGAGTATTTATGGAGTATATGAACAGAATTTTCCATTCTTATTTGGATCAATTCATTGTAGTGTTTATTGATGATATATTAATTTATTCTAAATCTGATGAAGAACATGCAGGACATTTGAGAATTGCCTTGCAAGTGTTGAAGGAAAATAAATTATTTGCTAAACTGTCAAAGTGTGACTTCTGGTTGAAGAGAGTGAGTTTCTTGGGGCATGTAATATCTGAAGATGGAATAGCGGTGGATCCGTCAAAGGTAAGTGCAGTATTGCAGTGGGAACCGCCGAAGACAGCGACAGAAATTAGGAGCTTTCTGGGTTTAGCTGGTTATTACCGCAGGTTTATTGAAGGGTTCTCTAATTTGGCGTTGCCATTAACTCAGTTGACGAGAAAGAACCAAGTTTTCGTATGGGACGCTGCTTGTGAAGAAAGTTTTGAAGAGTTGAAAAAGAGATTGACTACGGCACCGGTGTTAGTGTTACCGACTCCGAGTGAACCGTTTGTGGTGTACTGTGATGCGTCTAAGATGGGATTAGGAGGAGTTCTTATGCAGAATGGTAAGGTAGTAGCATATGCTTCGCGGCAACTGAGAGTGCATGAGCGAAATTATCCTACTCATGATCTTGAGTTAGCTGCGGTTGTTTTTGTGTTGAAAATTTGGAGGCATTACCTGTATGGTTCAAGATTTGAAGTGTTTAGTGATCATAAGAGTCTGAGATACCTGTTTGATCAGAAAGAGCTGAATATGAGGCAGAGAAGATGGTTAGAATTTTTGAAGGATTATGACTTCAGTTTGAGTTATCATCCGGGAAAGGCCAATGTAGTGGCAGGCGCTTTGAGTAGAAAGACAATTCATATGGCAGCTCTGATGGTGAAAGAAATTGAGTTAATTGAACAATTCAGAGATTTGAGCATGGTTTGTGAAACTACTGCAGAGAGTGTAATGTTGGGTATGTTGCAGGTAAATAATGACTTCTTGGATATGATTAGAGAGAATCAGAAGTTGGATGTGAAATTGGTAGATTTGATGCATGGAGTAGGAAGTGACTCCGATAGTGACTTTAAATTGGATAGTACAGGTGTGTTGAGATTTAGAGGCAGGATTTGTGTACCAGATGATGAGGAACTGAAAAAGCTGATTTTGAGTGAAGGACACCGTAGTAATCTGAGTATTCATCCCGGAGCTACGAAGATGTATCATGATTTAAAGAAATTATTTTGGTGGTCTGGTATGAAAAGAGACATTGCTCAATTTGTTTATGCCTGTTTGACGTGTCAGAAATCGAAGGTAGAACACCAGAGACCTTCTGGATTTATGCAACCGTTGGAAATTCCGGTTTGGAAATGGGATTGCATTTCTATGGACTTTGTTACAGGATTGCCAAATACGGCGAGAGGTTTTGATGCTATATGGGTGATTGTGGATCGGTTAACGAAGTCTGCACACTTTGTGCCAATTAATATTAGTTTTCCGTTGACGAAGCTGGCGGAGATTTATATTCGGGTAATTGTGAAGTTACATGGTGTTCCGTCCAGTATTGTGTCGGATAGAGATCCGAGGTTTACTTCAGAATTTTGGAAGAGCTTGCAAGAAGCTTTGGGTACTAAGTTGAAATTAAGTTCAGCTTATCATCCACAAACTGATGGTCAATCGGAAAGGACTATTCAGTCGCTTGAGGATTTATTAAGAGCTTGTGTATTGGAAAAGGGTGGTGCGTGGGACACTCATTTATCATTGATTGAATTCACGTACAATAATAGTTACCATTCGAGTATTGGAATGGCACCCTTTGAAGCTTTGTATGGGAGGAGGTGTAGGACTCCTCTGTGTTGGTATGAGACCGGTGAGAGTGTGGTGCTTGGACCAGAAATTGTTCAGCAGACTACTGAGACGATTCAGATGATTCGTGAGAAAATGAAAGTGTCTCAGAGTAGGCAGAAGAGTTATCATGATAATCGGAGGAAAGAGTTGGAATTCTGTGTAGGTGATCACGTATTCCTAAGAGTTAACCCGATGACTGGTGTGGGTCGGGCGTTGAAGTCCAAGAAGCTGGATCCTAAGTTTATTGGACCTTATGAAATTTTGCAAAGAGTTGGTGCTGTGGCCTATAGGGTGGCGTTGCCGCCGGAGTTGTCGAATCTACATGATGTGTTTCATGTGTCGCAATTGCGAAAATATGTTTCTGATCCATCTCATGTGATTCAGAGAGATGATGTTCAGGTTCGGGAGAATCTTACTATTGAGACGATGCCGTTGAGGATCGAGGACCGTAAGATGAAACAGCTCCGAGGGAAAGAGATACCTTTGGTGAAGGTAGCTTGGGGAGGTGCTGCAGGAGGCAGTGTGACCTGGGAGTTGGAAAGCAGGATGCGAGAAGCGTATCCGGAGCTATTTCCATCAGGTAATTTTCGAGGACGAAAATAATTAAAGTGGGGGAGAGTTGTAACACCCATTTTAATTATTTAGTCACTTTATTATTATTTTAAAAATTATATGTTGGTGTGCCCTTTGGTGGGGGTGTATTTGATGATGTTTGGTGGGTGTCCCTAATGTGGGAGGACTATTGGTGATATTTTGGTGTGAAATATAGTAATATAAAAATAATAGTAACATTGGTGGGGGTGTTATTATTATTATTATATTTATTATATTTGTTACTATTATTAATATTATTATTATTTTGGTGAAATAATAATATTAGTATTATTATATTATTATTATATTATTTTTATTAATATTATTATTATTATTGGTGTGATAATATTATTATTATTATAATTATAATTATTGTTGGGTGTATCACTATTATTATTATTATGTTGAATATTACTATAATATTATAATAGTATTATATTATATTATATTATTATTATTATTATAATGATTATTATAATTATTATTATTAGAATTATTATTGGGAATATTAGTGGTTGGAATAAGTAAAATAAGAGGTGAAAGGGTTATTGGGAAGTTAGAATGGAAATATGAAAAGTCACGATAGAAACCGTGAGGAAGGAAATATGAAGGGGTAGCAAGGAGATATTAGAAAAGTTGGAATGGAGAGGAAAGGGATTACCATAGGCGTGGGATATTGGTGTGATAATAATAGTATTATTATTATTATTATTATTACTATTATTATTATTAGTGTTATTATTATTATTATTATTAAAAGTATTATTATGATTATTGGAGAGATAATAATATTATTATTATTGTTATTATTAATAGTATTATTATTATTAAGATTATTATTATTATTATCATTATTATTATTATTAGAATTATTAATATTATTATTATTATTATTATTATTAATATGTGGTATTATTAATATTAGTAAGATTATATTAGTATTATTATTATTATTAAGATTATTAATATTATATTATTTTATTAGTTATTATTATTGGGATTAGAATAATTAAAAAGGGAAATAGAATATGAGGGGTTAGGAGAGTTACGATACATTTTAGAAAATTGAGAAAAAAGAGCGATAGAAAGAGAGAAGAGGAAAGAACGAGGAAAGTGAAAAAGAACGAAGGAAAAAGGGAACGAAGAACGGAAGAGGAAGGAGAAGGCCAAGAGACCAATTCTAGGAGGAATTCTATCGATCGACCAATTGTCAAGGTAAGGGGGGAGAAATTTGATTGGGAATGGTTTATACATGTATATGGTAGAGGGGATTCCTTAACCCCGTAGGAATTTATCGTTATATAAAGTTTTATATTGGCATGCTATGATTATTGTTGATGTTGGGGGATTGATGAATGCTGATGATGCATTTTGGGGTATATATATATATATGGTGATGATGTTACTGTAGTATTGATCCATTTTGTTGGATTGTTGATGTTACTGTAGTGTTGATAGTAACTAGGAATATAAAGCTGATGAGATTATGTGTTGTTACCGTAGTGTTGGCAATGACCGTGATTATAGCTTTGGGAAAAGTTATGTGTTGTTTCCCTATAGCGTCGTTAATGACTATGGTTAGGACCTTGGTGAGATTCAGAGTGACTCTGAAATGTCGGTAATGTACCGTAATGTCGGTTCTAGAGTAGAAATTATAGGATAATTGGTAAGTATAATATCTATTGGCATGTTTGTGATTGTGGATTGATGTTGATGAATTATTGATTTTGGTGTATAGGCTGAGGTGTTGGTTTAGGGAGGTTCTGAGTAACCTCAGAGACTTTTGGTGAGATGTCTGAATTGGTCTCGTGTGATCCTTCTAGCCTTGCTGTAGTGTGAAAATGATGAGTATGGGATATAACTTGTGTACTTGGGGATAGTACGCGTTTCCCTTAATATTGTTGGTGAGCAATTAGTAATGTATATGTGTGTAGTGATCAGTAGGATCGTGTATCCCCGAGTGGGGGGGGACGTAGTTATATCCGGTGTGATAGTATGAATTCGTTTACTATCTGATTGATTTATATGGTGTTGGTGTAATATATCTATACATATGCATTGTTGTATGATGATATGATCAGGAGGATCGTGTGCACTTAGCGTGCCAGAATATAATAATTATGCATTGGTGTCTTGCATATCATGGTGTTTTGGTGGGATGAATCATGTCTCAGGAGGAGCGTAAGTGATTCATCCGTACTCCTTTGTGGAGAATGGTGGGGGATAGATCATGTCTCAGGAGGAGCGTAAGTGATCTATCCAGGTTCGATTGAATGAACCAATGAGTCGGTACCGCATGCATGGTGTTGAGTTGCATAATTGCATTATAATATGTTATATTGTAATTTGAACAGTAGGTTCATTATATGGTGTTGTTGGGGTGAATAATTGATGTGTTGGTGTGTTTTACTGCCTTATTACATGTATTACATTACCATTATATTTTTGATCATGATTTCTCACCCCTTGTTGTTGTTGTGGTCTGTGCTTCTTCGGAAGTACAGATAATCCAGGTGCTTAGCTAGCTTGGATATTGGTGTGACTGTCGAGTCTAGGATGCTCTGATACGTAGCACGGGACTTGGGCATTTTTATTGTTTCATGTTGAACTCCTATTTTTTTTCCTGCGAACGTATCAAAATTTTTATTTAATTGTATTATTTAAATATTCCGCTGTATTTGGAGAAAAACCTTTTTTATAAGGAAACGTGATTTTTATGTGATATCCCACTTGGGAAGGAAACTCTAATTTTTATTATGTTATTCATATTTTATTTGTTTTGGGAAGTGGGGTGTTACAATTGGTATCAGAGCAGGTCGGTCCGTCCGGCCAGTGTTGTTGAGTCGAGTTGAGTCTGTCCGTTATGATGTAGTTGAATATCTTTTAACCTGGTGTTGTTATGTTTTGAGCAGTATGGCAGGAAGGAACGATGCTGCATTAGCTGCTGCTATGCAAGCAATGGCGCAAGCTGTTGCTAATCAGAATCAAACTGCAGATGCCCAATTCAGGAGTTTGGCGCAGTTTCGGAGCAACAAGCCGCCAACGTTTGAAGGAGGAATTCTGGACCCAGAAGCTGCTCAGAAGTGGCTGAAGGCAATTGAGAAAATCTTCAGAACTATGGATTGTACTGATGAGCAGAAGGTGAGGTTTGGTACTCACATGCTGGAGGGTGAGGCTGAAGCTTGGTGGGACAATAGTCGCCAAAGATTGGAAGCTGCTGGAACTGCCATTACTTGGGAGGTAGTTCGGAAGGGTTTTCTGGAGAAGTATTTTCCGGAAGATATTCGGAGTGCTAAGGAAATTGAATTCTTAGAGCTGAAGCAGGGTAGTATGACTGTAGCAGAGTATGCTGCTAAGTTTGAGGAGCTGGTGCAGTATTGTCCTCACTATAATGTGGAAGGGGCAATGACTTCTAAGTGCTTAAAGTTTGAGAATGGACTGCGTCCAGAGATTAAGCTGGGGATTGCTTGTCAGAAGATCAGGAGCTATCCTGAGCTGGTAAGCAGGAGCAGGATCTATGATAACGATAACCGGGCAAGGATTGCACACTACAAAGCTGTTAATGACCGTAAGGGTAAGCAGAGGTTTAGTGGTACTCCTTATGGTGTTGCTGCTGATAAGGGAAAACGTAAAGCTGTTGTTGATAAGAAGCCTAGAGATGGGAGAGCATCTGCTGAAGGGAAATGTTTTCGGTGCGGTGGTATGGGACACCGTGCTAATGATTGTCCTAATGAAGCCAAAAAGTGTTTTAAGTGTGGAAAACCAGGTCATGTGATAGCTGACTGCAGAGCAACTATGCCGACCTGTTATAACTGTGGTGAGAAGGGTCACATCAGTACCCATTGTGAGAAGCCGAAGAAGCCTCAGACGTCTCCGGCTGGTGGAAAAGTGTTTGCTTTGGCAGGAACTCAAGCTGCCAGTGATGAGCGTGTTATCAAAGGTACTTGTATTAGCAATAATATTCCTTTAACTGCTATTATTGATACGGGTGCAACACACTCGTTTATTTCTGTGGATTGTGTGGAGAGGATAGGATTGGTGCCGTCTACTCTGGAGAGACGAATGACTATTGAGACACCCTCTATAGGTTCAGTGACTACTTCTTTGGTATGCCTGAAGTGTCCGCTGACTATTTTCGGTAGAGAATTTGAAGTGGATTTGATTTGTCTACCACTTGGTAAATTGGATGTTATTCTGGGTATGAACTGGTTAGAGTTCAACCGAGTCTACATCGACTGTTTTCGGAAGGAATTGTTGTTCTTGACCCCTGAAGAGGAAGCTTTAGCAAGTTCTTTGTCTAATAAAGAATTGAGGGCCTTGTTGGAAGATGAAACTAGAGTGTTTGCTTTATTTGCAACTTTATCGGTAGATAGCAAAGTGTCAATGGAGGAATTGGCAGTGGTGAATGAATTTCCGGAAGTGTTTCCTGACGACATTACGGAATTGCCTCCGACGCGAGAAGTGGAATTTGGTATTGATCTTGTTCCTGGTACGAGGCCTATTTCTATGGCGCCGTACAGGATGTCTGCAGTGGAATTGGCTGAGTTGAAGTCTCAGATTGGAGAATTGTTGGATAGAAAGTTTATTAGGCCAAGTGTATCGCCGTGGGGAGCTCCAGTGTTGTTGGTGAAGAAGAAGGATGGTAGTATGCGTTTGTGCATCGATTACCGTCAGTTGAATAAAGTGACGATTAAGAATAAGTATCCTCTCCCGAGGATTGATGATTTGATGGACCAGCTGGTGGGAGCTCGTGTGTTTAGTAAGATTGACTTAAGGTCGGGTTATCATCAAATAAGAGTAAAAGAAGGTGATATTCAGAAGACTGCTTTTAGAACTCGATATGGACATTATGAATATGCTGTAATGCCGTTTGGAGTGACTAATGCGCCGGGAGTATTTATGGAGTATATGAACAGAATTTTCCATTCTTATTTGGATCAATTCATTGTAGTGTTTATTGATGATATATTAATTTATTCTAAATCTGATGAAGAACATGCAGGACATTTGAGAATTGCCTTGCAAGTGTTGAAGGAAAATAAATTATTTGCTAAACTGTCAAAGTGTGACTTCTGGTTGAAGAGAGTGAGTTTCTTGGGGCATGTAATATCTGAAGATGGAATAGCGGTGGATCCGTCAAAGGTAAGTGCAGTATTGCAGTGGGAACCGCCGAAGACAGCGACAGAAATTAGGAGCTTTCTGGGTTTAGCTGGTTATTACCGCAGGTTTATTGAAGGGTTCTCTAATTTGGCGTTGCCATTAACTCAGTTGACGAGAAAGAACCAAGTTTTCGTATGGGACGCTGCTTGTGAAGAAAGTTTTGAAGAGTTGAAAAAGAGATTGACTACGGCACCGGTGTCAGTGTTACCGACTCCGAGTGAACCGTTTGTGGTGTACTGTGATGCGTCTAAGATGGGATTAGGAGGAGTTCTTATGCAGAATGGTAAGGTAGTAGCATATGCTTCGCGGCAACTGAGAGTGCATGAGCGAAATTATCCTACTCATGATCTTGAGTTAGCTGCGGTTGTTTTTGTGTTGAAAATTTGGAGGCATTACCTGTATGGTTCAAGATTTGAAGTGTTTAGTGATCATAAGAGTCTGAGATACCTGTTTGATCAGAAAGAGCTGAATATGAGGCAGAGAAGATGGTTAGAATTTTTGAAGGATTATGACTTCAGTTTGAGTTATCATCCGGGAAAGGCCAATGTAGTGGCAGGCGCTTTGAGTAGAAAGACAATTCATATGGCAGCTCTGATGGTGAAAGAAATTGAGTTAATTGAACAATTCAGAGATTTGAGCATGGTTTGTGAAACTACTGCAGAGAGTGTAATGTTGGGTATGTTGCAGGTAAATAATGACTTCTTGGATATGATTAGAGAGAATCAGAAGTTGGATGTGAAATTGGTAGATTTGATGCATGGAGTAGGAAGTGACTCCGATAGTGACTTTAAATTGGATAGTACAGGTGTGTTGAGATTTAGAGGCAGGATTTGTGTACCAGATGATGAGGAACTGAAAAAGCTGATTTTGAGTGAAGGACACCGTAGTAATCTGAGTATTCATCCCGGAGCTACGAAGATGTATCATGATTTAAAGAAATTATTTTGGTGGTCTGGTATGAAAAGAGACATTGCTCAATTTGTTTATGCCTGTTTGACGTGTCAGAAATCGAAGGTAGAACACCAGAGACCTTCTGGATTTATGCAACCGTTGGAAATTCCGGTTTGGAAATGGGATTGCATTTCTATGGACTTTGTTACAGGATTGCCAAATACGGCGAGAGGTTTTGATGCTATATGGGTGATTGTGGATCGGTTAACGAAGTCTGCACACTTTGTGCCAATTAATATTAGTTTTCCGTTGACGAAGCTGGCGGAGATTTATATTCGGGTAATTGTGAAGTTACATGGTGTTCCGTCCAGTATTGTGTCGGATAGAGATCCGAGGTTTACTTCAGAATTTTGGAAGAGCTTGCAAGAAGCTTTGGGTACTAAGTTGAAATTAAGTTCAGCTTATCATCCACAAACTGATGGTCAATCGGAAAGGACTATTCAGTCGCTTGAGGATTTATTAAGAGCTTGTGTATTGGAAAAGGGTGGTGCGTGGGACACTCATTTATCATTGATTGAATTCACGTACAATAATAGTTACCATTCGAGTATTGGAATGGCACCCTTTGAAGCTTTGTATGGGAGGAGGTGTAGGACTCCTCTGTGTTGGTATGAGACCGGTGAGAGTGTGGTGCTTGGACCAGAAATTGTTCAGCAGACTACTGAGACGATTCAGATGATTCGTGAGAAAATGAAAGTGTCTCAGAGTAGGCAGAAGAGTTATCATGATAATCGGAGGAAAGAGTTGGAATTCTGTGTAGGTGATCACGTATTCCTAAGAGTTAACCCGATGACTGGTGTGGGTCGGGCGTTGAAGTCCAAGAAGCTGGATCCTAAGTTTATTGGACCTTATGAAATTTTGCAAAGAGTTGGTGCTGTGGCCTATAGGGTGGCGTTGCCGCCGGAGTTGTCGAATCTACATGATGTGTTTCATGTGTCGCAATTGCGAAAATATGTTTCTGATCCATCTCATGTGATTCAGAGAGATGATGTTCAGGTTCGGGAGAATCTTACTATTGAGACGATGCCGTTGAGGATCGAGGACCGTAAGATGAAACAGCTCCGAGGGAAAGAGATACCTTTGGTGAAGGTAGCTTGGGGAGGTGCTGCAGGAGGCAGTGTGACCTGGGAGTTGGAAAGCAGGATGCGAGAAGCGTATCCGGAGCTATTTCCATCAGGTAATTTTCGAGGACGAAAATAATTAAAGTGGGGGAGAGTTGTAACACCCATTTTAATTATTTAGTCACTTTATTATTATTTTAAAAATTATATGTTGGTGTGCCCTTTGGTGGGGGTGTATTTGATGATGTTTGGTGGGTGTCCCTAATGTGGGAGGACTATTGGTGATATTTTGGTGTGAAATATAGTAATATAAAAATAATAGTAACATTGGTGGGGGTGTTATTATTATTATTATATTTATTATATTTGTTACTATTATTAATATTATTATTATTTTGGTGAAATAATAATATTAGTATTATTATATTATTATTATATTATTTTTATTAATATTATTATTATTATTGGTGTGATAATATTATTATTATTATTATAATTATAATTATTGTTGGGTGTATCACTATTATTATTATTATGTTGAATATTACTATAATATTATAATAGTATTATATTATATTATATTATTATTATTATTATAATGATTATTATAATTATTATTATTAGAATTATTATTGGGAATATTAGTGGTTGGAATAAGTAAAATAAGAGGTGAAAGGGTTATTGGGAAGTTAGAATGGAAATATGAAAAGTCACGATAGAAACCGTGAGGAAGGAAATATGAAGGGGTAGCAAGGAGATATTAGAAAAGTTGGAATGGAGAGGAAAGGGATAACCATAGGCGTGGGATATTGGTGTGATAATAATAATAGTATTATTATTATTATTATTATTACTATTATTATTATTAGTGTTATTATTATTATTATTATTAAAAGTATTATTATGATTATTGGAGAGATAATAATATTATTATTATTGTTATTATTAATAGTATTATTATTATTAAGATTATTATTATTATTATCATTATTATTATTATTAGAATTATTAATATTATTATTATTATTATTATTATTATTATTAATATGTGGTATTATTAATATTAGTAAGATTATATTAGTATTATTATTATTATTAAGATTATTAATATTATATTATTTTATTAGTTATTATTATTGGGATTAGAATAATTAAAAAGGGAAATAGAATATGAGGGGTTAGGAGAGTTACGATACATTTTAGAAAATTGAGAAAAAAGAGCGATAGAAAGAGAGAAGAGGAAAGAACGAGGAAAGTGAAAAAGAACGAAGGAAAAAGGGAACGAAGAACGGAAGAGGAAGGAGAAGGCCAAGAGACCAATTCTAGGAGGAATTCTATCGATCGACCAATTGTCAAGGTAAGGGGGGAGAAATTTGATTGGGAATGGTTTATACATGTATAGGGTAGAGGGGATTCCTTAACCCCGTAGGAATTTATCGTTATATAAAGTTTTATATTGGCATGCTATGATTATTGTTGATGTTGGGGGATTGATGAATGCTGATGATGCATTTTGGGGTATATATATATATATGGTGATGATGTTACTGTAGTATTGATCCATTTTGTTGGATTGTTGATGTTACTGTAGTGTTGATAGTAACTAGGAATATAAAGCTGATGAGATTATGTGTTGTTACCGTAGTGTTGGCAATGACCGTGATTATAGCTTTGGGAAAAGTTATGTGTTGTTTCCCTATAGCGTCGTTAATGACTATGGTTAGGACCTTGGTGAGATTCAGAGTGACTCTGAAATGTCGGTAATGTACCGTAATGTCGGTTCTAGAGTAGAAATTATAGGATAATTGGTAAGTATAATATCTATTGGCATGTTTGTGATTGTGGATTGATGTTGATGAATTATTGATTTTGGTGTATAGGCTGAGGTGTTGGTTTAGGGAGGTTCTGAGTAACCTCAGAGACTTTTGGTGAGATGTCTGAATTGGTCTCGTGTGATCCTTCTAGCCTTGCTGTAGTGTGAAAATGATGAGTATGGGATATAACTTGTGTACTTGGGGATAGTACGCGTTTCCCTTAATATTGTTGGTGAGCAATTAGTAATGTATATGTGTGTAGTGATCAGTAGGATCGTGTATCCCCGAGTGGGGGGGGGACGTAGTTATATCCGGTGTGATAGTATGAATTCGTTTACTATCTGATTGATTTATATGGTGTTGGTGTAATATATCTATACATATGCATTGTTGTATGATGATATGATCAGGAGGATCGTGTGCACTTAGCGTGCCAGAATATAATAATTATGCATTGGTGTCTTGCATATCATGGTGTTTTGGTGGGATGAATCATGTCTCAGGAGGAGCGTAAGTGATTCATCCGTACTCCTTTGTGGAGAATGGTGGGGGATAGATCATGTCTCAGGAGGAGCGTAAGTGATCTATCCAGGTTCGATTGAATGAACCAATGAGTCGGTACCGCATGCATGGTGTTGAGTTGCATAATTGCATTATAATATGTTATATTGTAATTTGAACAGTAGGTTCGTTATATGGTGTTGTTGGGGTGAATAATTGATGTGTTGGTGTGTTTTACTGCCTTATTACATGTATTACATTACCATTATATTTTTGATCATGATTTCTCACCCCTTGTTGTTGTTGTGGTCTGTGCTTCTTCGGAAGTACAGATAATCCAGGTGCTTAGCTAGCTTGGATATTGGTGTGACTGTCGAGTCTAGGATGCTCTGATACGTAGCACGGGACTTGGGCATTTTTATTGTTTCATGTTGAACTCCTATTTTTTTCCTGCGAACGTATCAAAATTTTTATTTAATTGTATTATTTAAATATTTCGCTGTATTTGGAGAAAAACCTTTTTTATAAGGAAACGTGATTTTTATGTGATATCCCACTTGGGAAGGAAACTCTAATTTTTATTATGTTATTCATATTTTATTTGTTTTGGGAAGTGGGGTGTTACAAGCAACGGCTCTTGCGACAAACAGTCTTTAAAATTTTCTGCCCCAGATTGCACAGTCTGTGAGAAGAAGTCATAAGGATGCTTTTACAAAAGAGCTGGCATAAAGATGCCTCAACTGTCTTCAAACTCTTATAGAGAGAGATTTACAAATCTCGACGTGATTGCCCCAGTTTAACGGTGCTTGTACAACAAAGTCTTCAGACTGTGGAAGTAACGACTGTGTAACAAACTTGCCCCTGCTTACTGGTAAATGCAAAAGATCTGCCCCAGACTAAACTGTTCATTGAGAGCTTCATCTGATCTCGACCTGGTCGGCTCTGATTAGCTGAACATTGTGACAAATGATTAACAAATCCTTCAAATTGGTTGCCCCAGGCTGAGCTTCCCTTATCAAGTCAAATTCCCTGGCTGACAACGCTTGTTGGGATTCCTTTGATATTGGATTGTTTTGCACGTAATGCTCTTTATTAAAAAATGGCAATTTTCAATGTAAAGTTCATGCAATCTTTTGAAAACACTTTTTGATGAAACACACATGGCGGCATGATCAAGTGATCAAAGCAAAAGTGATCCAATCATTTTACAAATGATGGATAAAGTGATGAACACATACAATTAACAAAGATCATTAGGAGTCAAGTTATCCAACCTTGCTGTAATATGCTTTCAAAACAACCTTACCTCAATTTGGTCTTTTAAGGGTTGTAACGTGGTTTGGTTCATGGTTCATGAAATAAAGGATAAAGGCTCAAAGTTATTTGTCCCACCCATTCTCCATGATGAACTCCAATCCTATCCTCAGTTAACTCAAACTATACATTCAGGTTCTTACAGGCTTAAGAATTGGACTGATGATAGTTGGTGATGGCTTACAAACCTAAGGTAGTCACAACTCCCTTACAGTATTTGATAGCTTTTGCTATTTGAGGATTTTTAAGAGTGATAACTCTTACAAAATTCCTCTCTTTCTATCCCTGACTTTTGTCTGAACTGTTTTGTTCGAATGTACAGTCAACGGGATGCCCCATTTTTTCCTAAGTCTCCTTCATAGGTTTCGACTTAGCGGGCTTTTTCTTTTTTCACTTTTCCTTTTTTTAGAAAGGAGGTGACTACCTAGATTAATGGCTTACAGTGAACCATCATCGTACTGTATGCTGAAAAGCATCTTCGACACTTGCTTGTTGTGTACGAAGAAAAACCTGAGTACACCATCTTTATATGAAAAATGCCTTGTTATGCACATATCTTCAAGTTAACTGAGAACTACCCGCCCCCAGGTTTGAAATTTAAGGTTTTAGTTTTTGTAAAGAAAGAAAACTCCTACTTCTAGGCTCGAAGTGGTTAACGAGGGATTATCTTCCTTATTTCTCCAGTGTTTAGGGATTGAAACAATGCCTTACATCATTGGCAAAGTTAAATTGAAAGCATATCAACAGCAATTATAGACATAATTTTCATCATCCTCCCCAATCTTTGCTTTAAACAACAGTTTAGTAAACAAAAGAAATTTTCTTGCATTTTTGGTATTTCATAACAATGAAAAAAGAAAGATTGAAACGAATGGACTTACTCAAAAGATGCACAAATATTTCATTAAATATTGCCAATTCAAATAAACAACAGCTTACAAGCAACAGAAATGCAAAGAAAACACAACAAAATGCTGAAACAGTCCACAGCTGCCAGCCTTAGGGAATTAAAATTGTTTAACAAAACAAATTTCAAATTTTAGGCCCATGTGGGGAAACACCTCCAACCATCACTTGCTCCTTGTGATATAGAATTATGAGGGGTCTCACGGGTCTTTTCCTTTAGATTCAGGAATCGCAGCACTGTCCTTTAATTTATCCTCCCAAGGTTTCAGCAACTCTTGCAATCTTAGTTTAAAACCTTCACATTCTTCAACTAGGTGCCCTGTTGTTCCAGTATGATATCCACAATCCACTCTTGGATGGTCTTCCTCGAGGATCAAGCGTTTGTCAATGATTAGCTCTTGCACAAGATAACTCAATGCTATACATGCATCCAAGTTATGTCCTTCGGCTCCTTTTGAAATTCACAGTTTAGGTTCGTATTATGCCATGGTCCTGGCACCAGATTGGATAATCGTGGAGTCACTAGTGAGTTCTGAATCAGTAGCGGGTAAAGTTTGCTTAACGGTACTGGAGTTTGTCTACCGCAAGTCTTATCTTTCCTGACATGATCCTTCTTGTTCAATTTTCGGCTTTGAGAAGCTTGAGGAGGAACAAACACTGAATGTTGGGCGTACTGACGCGATTGATGGTTATTTGTTCGTTGATGCCGAGGATGTCCTTGAGTTGGAGGAACCATCAAAGATATCAAGCTATTGAATTAACTTGAATCTTAATTCTTTTACAACCGGACTTTAATTTATCCAAAGGAAAGGTCTAAAGAAAGAAAGAACCTTTTGCGCGATGTTACAACAACGCTAAGAGATTCGGGGATCAGGGGTTGGTTATGCACAGGGTAGGTATTTCACATCCTAAACATCTGTAGTACTCTACAGGAACCTTTTGTTTGTTTGCATGCTAAGTTGGTAAATGTTTGCTAAGGTTTGGGATTGGGTAAAGGGTGTAGGTTATAATAGATGAAGACCTAAGATTGTTTCTAAGTTTGCTCGCAAAGACATCGCGTCCTCTGCCTACGTATCCTAACTAGGATAGAATCAGAGCAATCGTAGTTCACCTCACTAGGGTTGAAGAACGCTTGATTGCGATCAAGGTTCAAAGGGGAACAAACATAATAATGTTTATGTAGAGTTTCACAAAACTCTCTATGTCTATGTTGTAACACTCAAAGGGGGAAGTAAGTGATCATATCCATGATCCTTACATAGAGTTAACAACTCTATCCTAGGGTTCTAGTTGTAAACACTCCTAGTGAGGGGGAAGGTTGCTCGTCAAGATATCGCATCTTGTGCCTACGTATTCTCATTGTCCAATGAGAAATCAGAGCGGTCGTAGTTCGGGCTTGAACTAAGGAATCAATTAGTTCTTTCCAGACCAAAAGAGGGGAAAGTTCTATCCAGACCTATGAGTTTATATCCTATTGGTTCTATCCAGACCAAAAAGGGGGTTAAGGCTCTTTCGAGGCCTATGAGGGTATTGAGCTATCTATGACCCAAGGGTCAATAGAGAGACTTTCCTTTGGAAGGGAGGAGATGGGGCAACTTGGATTAGAACTAAAAAAGTTCCATCACTTGGGGAAGAAATAATTAACAAAGTAATCAATACTTTAAACAAAAGGGGCATGGTTACAACCAAAGATCATGTATCTTAACAAAGATGAAAGCATATCTTAACAAAGATTAAAGGTATATCTTAACAAAGATTGAAGGTAACAACCACATGTATCGATGACAATCAAATACAAGCAAATTAGTTTAACCTCATAATTTAGGAGGAAAGCAATATGAAATAATGGTAACAACCAAGGGAGAGTACCCTAACATGTTAACTAACATAGTATAAATGAGAATGAGTGAATATCATAACACAAATGATCACGGTGAAAAAGAAATTCATCTGCATACGCGAGATAACGATCTCAATATAAAGGCAACTTACAAGCAACCAAAAGGCATGAAAATATGAACAAACATGGAATTAAAAAATATCACATGAAATTAGGCATCAAGACAAACACAATGCAAAAAGAATGGGTTCAAAATGATGAAAAATGGATGAGTTATGATTTTTTGAAGTTTGGATGAACAAAACATGAAAATCTAAATGATAAAAGGAATAAAATGCACATGGTAAGACAATGAATCAAACAAATTTGATTATTTAAACATGTTAACAAAATTTTAAGAATAATACAAGATCAATCTCACAAGAAAAATCAAGTTACAAGTTGAAAATTTTCAAGATCATCATGGTAAAAAAACAGTCATGGTAACATGTGGAATGCAAGTGGAAAGTTCACATTTTTGAGTTTTAGGTTTACCTCTTGAAGCAAGCTTAAGCAATAAGAAAACCAGAGATCTTGAGAGCTCTTCCAAGATCTTGTTACATAAGTGTGGAAGTGACTTGGATAGCTTCAATACATTATACTTTATGTGTTTGAAGTGTTTCTTGAGTTGGAAGAAGTTTGGAAATGGTTTTGAAAGGTGTTTTTCAAAAGCAAATTTTGAGGGATTTTGGAAACTTAATGAGATTTTGTAAGAACTTGTGATTGTGTAAGAAAGAAAGTTCTAGCTGGTTTCTAGCATGGAACTTGTGTGTTTTTGATGTAAGAAGTGAGTTCTATTTATAGCCAAAGGCCTTGGATCAAGGTATGGGCAAAAGTGAAGCAAATTGCCAATTTTAACCTTCCATCATGAAAATCTTTGAGTTTTCCAATGAAATCTTCACCTTTATCTTTAATCCACTCTACTAAGATATTCCCCATGCCCTATAGATTTTTTCATCATGCTTCATAGGATAGGAGGTGACTTGTTGAATTAAAGTTGATGATTTGACAATGGTAGCCACCTTTTTTCTCTTTCTTCATTATTCACTTTTGCAACTTGCATTAAATAATGATTTCCTTTAATCGTTGTGCCATTTTCGTGGGAATTGATGTAAAAATGTTAATTATCAATATAAACATCATAAATGAGGCTTAGTCTTTGATTAGCATCAATTTGGAGAGGTTTTGGAATCAAAAAAAAAAACTCATGCTGACCTGGTTTTTCCAATATGAGTTTTTGTCAACTTGTGGACCTTGGTTCTCTCTAAACAGGAAGAGTTATGGAACCCACTTGTACTTTTTAAAAATCCCCAATTAGGTACTACAATATTGATGCTTGTTTTAGGAACTCATTTCTCTTGAAACTAGGTCAAAAACCCTTGTGTGGTTAAGGAGTTATGACTTTGCCCTTTTCAAAACCTTGATTTCCCAACTTTTTGATTACTCCTCAATCCTTGATCCGATGGCTATGAAATTTTATGGGGAGGTGTAATATGACATAAGGAACATTTTTGATTCACATCATGAAGTCCAATTCCTTAAGATTGAAGAGTTGACTTTTCGGTCAACCGTACGATCGATCGATGACTATCGGACCGTCTGTTCTTGTTTCGGGACTTCCAAGACCTTGAAACTCTTTGAGGGGACTTCACTAAGCCTTATAAACTTGTTGGACCAAAGTTGCATCATTGAACCTTCCTTTAAATCCAAAGTCAAACTACGGTTGACTTTTCCTGATTGAAAACCCTAATCGGGCGTCTTGAACTGCACTATTCTCAATTCTTGGGTGACCACCTCAAATTGAATTCATACTTGATCCAATGGAGTATATTTGATCTTGTGGAGACTTATTTTAAGTTGAATCAATCCAAAACATTGATTGGTCAGACCATTAAAATCCCGATTTTGACGGTACGGAACCCTAATTCATCTGCATCTTAACAAAGATAAACTGGAAATGGGTTAAGGTTAGTTAATCAACTGAATATGATCCTAAAATGATGATGAGGATCTAAGGGGTAAAAATTTGGGGTGCAACAGTACGCTAATGTGACCAAGCAGGTGGTAGCTAAATTCATAAAGAGGGACATCATCTGTCGTTACGGAGTTCCTGAGTGGATCATTACTGATAATGGTTCGAATCTGAATAACAAGATGATGAAGGAGCTGTGCCAGAGTTTCAAGATTGAACACCACAACTCATCTCCTTACCGGCCAAAGATGAATGGCGCCGTTGAAGCAGCCAACAAGAACATAAAGAAGATTGTTCAGAAGATGGTTGTGACCTACAAAGACTGGCACGAGATGCTTCCGTTTGCACTGCACGGTTATCGTACGACGGTACGTACATCAACCGGGGCAACTCCTTTCTCCTTGGTGTACGGTATGGAAGCAGTCCTACCGTTCGAAGTGGAGATCCCTTCTTTGCGAGTTTTGGTTGATGTGAAACTCGACGAGGCAGAATGGATTACCAATCGTCTGAACCAACTCAGCCTGATGGACGAGAAGAGGTTAGCGTCGATTGCATTTGGTCGTATGTACCAAAGCCGAATGAAGAAAGCTTATGATAAGAAGGTGCATCCTAGAAGCTTTCAAACGGGTGATCTCGTCCTGAAGAAGATTCTTCCGCCACACTCCGATCACCGGGGCAAGTGGACTCCGAATTACGAAGGTCCGTACGTCGTCAGCAAGGTCTTCTCGGGAGGAGCTTTGTTGTTATCCACGATGGATGGTGAAGATTTTGCATCCCCGGTGAACACGGACGCAGTTGAAAAATACTTTGCTTGAAAGCGACCCACTGGACAAAAAAAAGAGAGTCCAGGCAAAAAAGGGGCATCCCGGCGAACCAAAAACAGAATAAAAAGGTTCGGGCAAAAATTAGGGATATAAATTGAAAAAATGTACACCCGCGAAGTCGAAAACCTACACAGGGCGGTTCACGCAAAAGTTAGGGATTTAAAAAGCAAATGACTGCGTTCCGCGTGTGGACTTTCATTGTTTAGTGGTTTGGAGGACATGAAGGCCGTTTATCTGAATCAATCTCTTCCGAAGCTGAAGCGTCGGAGAAGTATCGAAGTCGAGTGGGTCATAGAAGGATCAACTCATGGTGTTCGTCTACGCCTCATTGCCGACATTTATATATACTGATGTATATTTATGTTTTATTTTTGCGCGGCTTCCTCATTCCAGGAGGTTGCATCTGTTGTAAAACATTTTTACCCATTCAGGGGTTCGTTATCAATAAAATGCACACTATTCAGCAAATACTGTTTGCCTGCTTAGCATTTATCTGTTTTGTTTGCGAAAAAGAACGCCGATGTTTTTGATAAAATGCGCATACATAAACTTACTGGCCTAGGCCACTGATTGTTGAAACAACGAATTACTTGTCACGAGATAATAACCTTGATAGGCCCCTTTGAGAAGGGTATCTTGTCTGTTTGTTTGTGTTGTTACAGGTGTAGCATATTCCAGACAGAGCGTCGTGCGCATCCCGAAGCAGGATGAGTCCTCCTTCTCCAACAGAGTTCAGTAGCCTCTCCCCGCAGAGCATGAACACAAGATAATGAGCATTGATATGTCTCCCCAGGCAGAGATGATTCTCTCCCCAATCAGATGCATCCTGAAGGAGCGGCATCCCCCTAGCTGAGTCAGGCGCCGAAGCATGAATTCACTCCCCTAGCACCGGGTCACAAGTGCAGGTTTCGTAGGAAACTATTCGTACGCCGAAGTATGCAGCAATTGATGGTGCCAGACTGAAGTCTCCAACGGAATCGAAATTCCCCACCTGAATTGTACTCTCTCCCGAAGTTGGATGATTCCTTCTTCCCCAGCGGAATTGAAATTCCTCACCAGAGTCGTACTCTCTCTAGCGAAGCAGAATGATTTCTCCTTCCTCAGCCGAGTTTACAGATCCCCAAGAGAGCCGAATCCTTGGAGGCTGCTCAAGCCACGATTGGTTTTTTCCCCCAGTAGAGTGTTGAACAACTGAAGTTTTTTCCCCACAGAGTCGTCATCTCCAGAGAAGTAGCCATGAAGGCCACGCAGTTTATTCTCGCGATTGACATCATTCTCCCTCAGCAGGTCTAGGTTCTCGTAGAGCTTCGTTCTCTTGCAGCAATCAACTGAAGTTGTTTCCCCCGCAGCAGTCAACTGAAGTTGTGTCCCCTGCTGAGTCCAATTGAGATTGGCGTGACCATGCTCTCCTCAGCAGGATGATTCCTCTATCTGAGAAGTCCTTTCTCCTTGACAGGAAGATTCCCCCTTCGGCATTTATTTTACTGATGGGATCGCATCATTGTGCATGATTGCATAGCATTTATCATAAACGCATAGCATTTCCACCGTGTGGAGCATTGTGCCATTGCCGAAGCATATGCATAATAAACATGATCTAGGTTGTTACCGTTCTTGTTTTCGCAGGTGTTCCGCCGCAGAATTGATTGCTCAGGATAATTCCTGACTTTCTCCCCAACGAAGTCGCTTGCTCAAGATGATTCTTGAGATCCCCAGCGAAGTCTTCGGTTCAAGATGATTCTTGAATTCCTCAGCAGGGCCGTTTGCTTAAGATGATTCTTAAGACCCCAGTGCAGTCTCCAGTGTTGGTTGCTCAAACTGATGCTTAGAGTCCCCAGTAAAGGTTGCCCAGGATGATTCCTGAAGCCCCCAAGAGAGCCGAATCCTTGGAAGCTGCTCAAGCCATGATTGGTTTTTCCCCAGCAAAGGTTGCCCAGGATGATTCCTGAAATCCCCAACAGAGTGTTTGCTCAGGATGATTCCTGAAATCTCCAGAATGGTTATCGGTGCAAGATGATTCTTGAAGCCCCCAACAGAGTTGATTTATTCAGAATGATTTCTGGACCCTCGGAGCGGAGTTACTTGATAGTTCTCCAAAATCCCCAGCGGCGAAGCGTCCTCCCCAGCAGGTTTTCTAACGGCGAAGTTGAAATCTCCCCTTGAAGACTCCATGATTGAAGTCTGACCGTGTTAATGAAGCAGTTCTCTCAGCTGATGCAGAGTGCCTGATGGCAGTGGTTTAGATATTCCCTGTTGGCTCATGATTGACCAAGAATTCTATTCCCGACTTGCTGATGAAGTCCGGCTGATGCCCGACGATTTCTTTGAATGCCTGATGGCATGATCGACCTGATGGTTGAGGTCCGGCTGATGCCCGACAATTCCTTTGAATGCCTGATGGCATGATCGACCTGATGGTTGAGGTCCGGCTGATGCCCGACAATTCCTTTGAATGCCTGATGGCATGATCGACCTGATGGTTAAAGTCAGGCTGATGCCCGACAGTGTTCTTTGAATGCCTGATGGCATGATCGACTATGTATTACCGGTTACCGTGTGACCAATTCCCCAATGAAGTTTCTTCACCCCGACGGCGAGGTCAGACGATGTTGAGAGTTGACGGCGAAGTCAGATTATGTTGAGTACTTGACGGCGATGTCGGGTGTTTCTCAGAGTTATGTTTGGTTGACGGCGATGTCAGATTCTCTATTTCTCCAGCGGCGATGTTGGATGTTTGTTTCTGACGGTGATGTCAGGTTCTCTGATTCTTTAGTTCTCCGGCGGCGATGTTGGATGTTCGTTTCTGGCGGCGATGTCAGGTGGTTTATCTTTCCAGCGGCGATGTTGGCTGTTTGTTTCCGGCGGCGATGTCTGATGATGTATCTCTCCAGCGGCGATGTTGGGTGTTTTGGATGTTCGTTTCTGGCGGCGCTGTCAGGTGTTTTATCTTTCCAGCGGCGATGTTGGGTGTTTGTCTCCGGCGGCGATGTCAGGTGATTTAGTTTTCCAGCAGCGATGTTGAGTGTTTTGGTCGTCCGACGGCGATGTCAGACGCTTTGCTTTCATGAATGCCCGACAGCGAGGCCAGGTGTCTGATGACAATGTCAGAGGAATTTGATGTGGATAATTGACGACAAGGTTCAGATCAGTGATTCTCCAGCTAGTTGTCGTGCAACTATTATTTCAGTGTTCGAAGATTTGTCCCGTTAGAGGACCGGGTACGCATGCAGTTGGCAAATTTCCGGGTTTATCGGTATTCAACCGTCTCGCACCTTGATTGGCTGAGAGTCGTCCGCTCCTCACCCAGTCAGGTTCAAGCCGTTTGAATAGGGGCAGTTGTTGCACCCTAAAATTTGACCAACATTTATTTACCCATCAAGAGTTGTATGAGACTTTGAAGCTAGCCAGGAAGGTTATTCAAATGTTCAAAGATTGATATCTTTGTCAGAGAACTCAAGAGATCCTCAGAGAGATTGGTTGAAACCAAGGTTGTGTGCCCCATAACTTGAGAGTTGTGGGAGCTCCTCAGATGATTCTGAGACTATGGGGATAGACTTGAAGCTTTGAGAAAGCTTGTGAGATGTCTTGAAAGCCATCATGAAGCCCAGAGAGATTATTGTACAAGAATTCAGAAGATTCAGCCATGAGTGGTGGTATTAGGGTTTGACTGGGTCAACCCTAGGTCAACTGATGATTTGGAGAGGGTTGAGACCTAATCCAAGAGCCATGTGATCATGGAATGATGCATTGAGATGATATAAGGATGATTCCTAGACCAGCTCATCATGATTGAGGAGTTTGGGAAGTTTCAAGCTAGGGTTTCCATGGATCGACAGTGTAAAATCCCCTAGTTTGATCCTTATCTTCAAGGCAGTTTAGCTCAAGATGTGATTGTCATCTCATCTTCCCCACAACATGAATGTTGTAGAGCTTGTTCTTAGCTTTAATTTGAGTACTAGAAGTCCTTGATAGGATTCATAGAGCTCAAGTTATGACTTTGACAACTTACAGGTCATCTGAGGTATGTGAATCTGGGTCCTTGAAAGTCACCCAACTTGCATCCAACTTTTTCCCTAGTAGGATGATTCCTATGGGTTCTTGGTCAACATGAATGTTGTAGAGCATCTTCTTAGCTTTCTAGAGAGTACTAGAAGTCCTTGATAGGATTTTTAGAACTTAACTTATGGCTTTGGCAAGTCAAGGGCATTTTGGTCATTTGGAGGTTATAGGTCATTTCAAGCATAAGGCCACATCTCCTAGTTCCAAGCTTCAAATGAAAAAATATTTAACATCAAACTTGCTTAGAATGATGTTTAAAGGCTATTAGGGAGGTCATGAGATGTTGAAAAGGCTCATATCAAAAAGTGATAAAAATGGCCTAAAATGAAGGCATAAGTTAATTAAGGTGAAATTGAAAATTGGAAATCACAAGCTATAAATCCAAACCATGTCATATAATAGGTCATTTTGACTCCAAATTGCATTATAAGAACAATGGTTCAGCCACAATTTTGATTTGGGGCTTGGATCATAGGGCTGCTTTGGAATTGGCTTACTTGCATATTAAGGTACCAAGGCAAAACTCAAAAGAACTCAATAAACACATTGGTTATGCATTGTAACTCATCCTAAATCTCATGTGGGGATAAATTCAAGTCATAATCAAGGGTTACAAGGAGCTTGGCATGAGATAGCATGTAAGGAGAATTGGATTCAAAATGTCATGACATGAAAAGTTCAATTTCTCATTGGATGATCCTAGAGGGTTCTAGATGATTCTAAACCACTCTATATATCATATGTAACTTGCTCATATGCAAGGTTGGTGAGAATTGGTGCATAGAAGAGAGAGTGAAATCAAGAATCTTCCATTGCAAGTCAAATCCCATTTCTTCATTCTTCTTCATTTCCATTCATTTTTTCCACACAAACACATTCTATACATCATATTGAAGCTGTGCAGATTGAATTGAGATCACATCCATGGAGAATTGAAGAGTTGGAGATTGAAATTTCAAGGTTGCATTTCAAAATCGGTTTCCAAGAATCAAGCATTTTCAACCATTCTTTTTGCATACAGAAGCTAGAAGATTACTCAGTGAAGGAATTGGGAAAGATTGAAGGCCTGAATTGAAGGATTACTACCTCTGTTCACTCAATTTAACCAGGTTTGCAACTTTCTTCATGCACCTTAATTTATGCATGATTGATTAGAATTAATAGGTTAGAATGGTTAGGAATCATTAGGAGATCATTTCTAGAAAGTTTGAAGAGAATTGGTGATGATTTTGTTGTGGACAAGATTTCTGTTTGGACCAAGAACTCCCTGAATTTTTAGTGATGACCTTAGTTCTTTAGTGGAATTTGATCAGTGATAAGAGGTGAGCATTTTAGTGTAAGCAATTTCAAGAATCATGAGTTTTGATGTTTGAGCATAATTTGAAGTTTGATTCGTGTTTGGAGTTAGAGGAAGATTCAATGGATTTTGAGATTGTAATCGTGTTCAGCATGAAATTTAGAGCATGTTAGGGTTTTACATTGTAAGAATTGATGAAGTTTTGTGGGAGTTCGTATGGAGGAAGATGAAGCTTCATGGTTCTGCGTTTCCATGGAGGTTCTTTAGAACTCTAGCTCAAGGTTGATGATGATGTCCCAGCCGTGAGATGCAAGCGAGACCTTTGACTGAGAACTAGATCTGACGGCTCACGTTCAATTGAATTTTGAGAGGGAGATTCTGAAGTGTGAAACGCACCGTTTCATTAAACGGTGGTTTCTAGGCTTAAGTGAATAATTTCTATGCACACCCCACACGCGAGGCCCAATCATGTTTGCACTGAAAAGCTCTTCTATTTGCACCGCTGATTTCTCATTTTCTTTTCATTTATTTTCTGAATAGTTGGGCCCAGGGCACTTTGTTATTTGTACCCCCCAGTCTGGGCCCATATGTGAATTGAACTGCATTATCTTGTTGATTGCACCCCATCCCTTCATAATTCATTTTAATTTCTTCCATTTTCTTTCATACTTTGGAAAATCATAATAAATATAAAAATAATGATTTTTGAATGGGAGTTTTTTTCTCCTACTTCATATTCATGTCTAGAAAAATATAAAACAAAAATATTTTCTTTTCATGCATTTTTGATATTTTTTGTATATTTTCTACTTTTATTGCATTTTATTTCTTTTATGTTGATACATGTATTTGTAGAATTTTGTTTAGGTAGATCCCTTAGCATTTTTAGGCCATTCTTTTTAGTATAGTTAGATATACGTTTTAGCTTCCCCCTGGATGTATTCCATAATTTTGTGATGATTTTTAGGATAGTTTTGATTAGATGGCATTAGGTTGTGTAGAATTAGGTCAAACTTCAACATAGGTCCATAATAACTTTAGATTTTGGGTTTTTAGGACAATTTAGACTATGGGACATATAGGGTATTAAGGATAGGTATATAGGATCCCTTAGAAATTATATTAGGATTTAATATAGTAGTATACTATTTTTAGTTGATTTTTGTATTTGATGATTGTTTGTGTTTCCCTTGTGGGCTTGTATTTTTGTTTGCCTTGCTTTGTGGGCTTGGAGAGCTTGGTATTGTTCTAAGGAGCATTGAGGAGCATAGTAGAAGACTTGAAGATGGATTGAGGAGCTTGAGAGCTTGGTCTTGTTTGTTTTGTTATTGTTTTAGGGTTAGGATTAGGAAGAGTTTAGACTTAGATAACTTCTTTCTTAAATATGGATGGTATCTTTCACCTCCATTCCTCCCTATGATTCAAAGTCCTTCCATGGTATACACCTCTCTCCTTTGGAGGGATAAGTGATGTACCTAAGAAGTAGAACTTTTGAGGGAACCATTCCTTTGATGTTGAACCCTTAAAGGTCACCTTTGGTGGTCAATAAGCAGTTCAATATCCCCAGCTTATCCAGTAAGTGATTTCCTCTGGTTTGATCATCTTGAGAGATGTTGAGCTTGAGTTTGAAGATGAAGACTTCATTGAAGAGTGTTGAAGAGGATGAATCCTTGAGTATTGCCATTCTAGCTGAAGCTTGAAGAGCAACAAGAGCAAGTTGATACTTGAAGACCCCTGAAGATTAGGTGGAGCCTGAAAGTGGAGCTGATCAAGAAGTTGAAGCTTAAGGGAGAGGATAAGTTGAAACTTATGTTGAAGGGTTGAAACCTGGAAGAGCAAATTGATATTTGTCAAGAGTGATGGAAGTCTGAAGACTGAGTTGCTGTTGGAAGAGCTGAAGCTTGAAGTTGAGAGAGGAGTCTGTTTCCTTTTCTTTTCTGTATTGATGTGTTTTGATTGACTTGCTTGATGCATTAGAATAAGTCCATGTCTAGAATAGGTAGAACCTAGGAGCATGATTGAGCTAGAGGTTGAGTTGCTTCCTCTGCTTGTATTGTTACTGTGTGGCTTTGCTTGCGGGTATTCGGTAGAGCCCAACTCCCTTGCCCATGTGGTTTGTTTGTCTGATGGCATTTTATTTCATTTTATCTGTATGATTGCAGTTTACTATTATTGCTTGATAGCATGTTGTTTATTTCAGTATGATTACTGTTATCCATTCTGGCTTGAGGTTGAGATGAGCTTGTGGAGGCTGAAGCCCCACACACATTTCCTCCCTCACTTGCATTGCATGCATTTTACCGTTAAGCTGATGCTTTGTCTGTTTTGGTGTATCATTGACATGAGCCCTTAGGACTCTCATTTCCTTTGACAAGGAATTTATGATAGAATTTTAGGTTGAAACCTATGCATGACAACTTCTAGGAGTTCCCTGTTCAAACCTCAACCATAGGATGAATCCTTGGCATGACAACAGTAGGACTTGATAGTCTCCCCCCAAGTTGGGCATGTTCTCTTCTCATCTCAAAACTGTTTAAGATACAGTAATCATGAATGATTTCTTTCGTACGTTACGAGCCTTAAGCTATCTGAGAAAGGATTGTGGGAGAGTTTCTTTTCCACAGTCTGGATGTTTAGTATGGTACCCTTTGGGTGACATGCGGCGCATTCACTCTCAGGTCATAGTCTCTAGTGCGGTTGAAATTGCAAACACAATAAAAAACACTTCTTTCGTAAAAGACAAGAAATAAACCGTAGTTTCCCGAACTACGTGAGCTCTGGTCTCTCATACCTGTTGAGAGTACGTAGGCACAAGATGGCGATGTCTTGGCGAGCTACCTTCCCCCATAACCCGTCGTAGGCCGAACTACGTTGACTCTGATTTCTCATTCTCTGATGAGAATACGTAGGCATAAAGCGCGACGCTTTGCCGAGTCATTTTCTTTTCTTTTTCAGCCAGCCTTGATAGGTAGATAGAATAAAACCAACCCGTCCAAGTAAACACAACAAGCGAGGATCCCGTCGAGTACGAAGGACGTGAGGGGTGCTAATACCTTCCCCTTGCGTAACCGACTCCCGAATCCAGACAATGGTTGCGACGACCTTGTCTTACCCTTTTTCGTCAGGTTTTTCCGATCGTTTCCTTTCCCGCTCTGAGGGATAAATAACGAAAGGTGGCGACTCTTCTGTTATGCCGACACCTTATTTTCGCGCAAGCGACACTCATGTACTTGTAACAATCATATTCCATTGTCAGCCAATAATACCCTACTCTTAGGATTTTTCTTGCCATTGTATTCCCATTGGCATGAATGCCAAAGGATCCTTCATGAAACTCTTTCATTAGCACGTTTGCTTCGTGTCTATCCATGCATCTTAGCAAAACCATGTTGAAGTTTCTTTTGTAGAGTACATCATTGTTTAGGAAGAAATTGCCAGCCAATCTTCTGAGAGTCTTCCTATCTTTTCTTGATGCCCCAGAAGGGTACTCCTATCTTTGAAGGAAGCACTTGATGTCGTGATACCAATGTTTTTCATTGATGACTGCCTCTATTGTGAATATGTAAGTAGGCCTATCAAGGTGCATTACATTAATCTTGGGCACATCGTTCCATCAATTCACACTAATCATGGAGGACATAGTAGTCAATGCATCAGCCATATGGTTTTCTTTGCGGGGTATGTGATGAAACTCAATCTTGTTGAAGAAAGGTAACAACCTTCTTGCATAGTCTTTGTAAGGAGTTAGTCCAAGTTGACGTGTGTCCTACTCTCCTTTGATCTGATTGATAACGAGAGCTGAGTTTCCATACACATACAAGTTCTTTATCCTTAAGTCAATAGCTTCTTCAAGAACCATGATACAAGCTTAATATTCGGCCTCATTGTTGGTACATTTGAATTCCAATTGGGTGGTGAAAGGAATATGGGTACCTTGAGGTGTAACAATGATTGCCCCAATTCTGTTTCCATAAGCATTGACAACTTCGTCGAATATCAATCCCCATTGGGATCCTGGCTTTGGCCTTTCACTTAGTAGTGGTTCATGGCAGTCTTTCATCTTTAGGTACATTACATATTCATCTGGGAAGTCAAGTTTGATCGATTCTTGATCGTCAATCGGTTGATGAGCCAAATGATCGGCTAGAATACTTCCTTTGACGACTTTCTGAGCATGATACTCAATGTCGTATTCTGATAACAACGTCTGCCAACGGGAAATCCTCCCTGTTAAAGTAGGTTTTTCAAATACATACTTGATTGGATCCATTTCAAAAATTAACCAAGTAGTGTGACAAATCATGTACTAGCGATGATGTTTAGCTGCCCAAGCTAGAGCGCGGCAAGTTTTCTCAAGCATAGCGTATCGAGTTTCACAGTCCGTGAACTTCTTGCTTAAGTAATAAATGGCAGACTCTTTCCTTTTGGTTTCGTCTTGTTGGCCAAGTACACAGCCCATGAAGTCTTCTATTACTGTTAAATAGATGATCAGTGGTCTTCCTTCCACTAGAGGGGATATAATGGGTGGATTTAGCATAAATTCTTTGATGCTGTCAAAAGCTTTTTGGCAATCCTCTGTCCATTCACCGCTTTGGTTCTTCCTGAGTAGTTTGAAGATCGGCGCGCATGTCACGGTCCTGAGGAATATGAACCTTGAAATGTAATTCAAACGTCCCAAAAATCCTCTTACTTGCTTTTCTGTTCTGGGCGAAGGAATTTCTTGAATGGCCTTGACTTTGTCAGGATCAATCTTAATTCCTTTTTTACTGATGATGAATCCCAAGAGCTTTCTTGAACGAACACCGAATGCACATTTATTGGGATTCAAGAGGAGTTTGTATTTTCTCAACTGCTGAAATAACTTTCATAGGTGTTTCACATGTTCTTCTTCTGTTTTAGATTTGGAAATCATGTCATCGACATATACTTCAATTTCTTTGTGTATCATGTCATGAAAAAGAGTTGTCATAGCCCTTTGATAAGTGGCTCTTGTGTTCTTCAGACCGAATGGCATTACTTTGTAACAAAAGGTGCCCTATGGGGTGATGAATGAAGTTTTCTCCATATTTTTCAATGCCATTTTGATTTGGTTATAGCCCGAGAACCCATCCATGAAGGAAAATACTATGAATTTTGATGTGTTGTCAACTAGCATATCAATGTGTGGTATAGGGAAGTCATCCTTTGGATATTCCTTGTTTAAATCTCTATAGCCTACATACATTCCGACTTTTCCGTCTTTCTCGGGAATTGGCACTATGTTGGCTAGCCATTGAGCATATTCTAAGGCGGCAAGGAAACCTGCATCGATTTATTTCTGTACCTCTTCCTTAATTTTTATGGCCATATCTAGATGAGTCCTTCTCAATTTTTGTTTGACCGGAGGACACTCTGGCTTCAATGGTAAGTGATATTCCACGGTGTAGGTATCCAAACTTGGCATGTCTTGGTAGGACCAAGCAAACACATTTGGAAATTGTTTGAGCAACTCTATCAGGCCTTCTTTGATAGTTAGACTGAGTAGTGCTCCAATTTTAACTTCTTTTCTCTCCTCTTCTGAACTCAAATTGATCGTTTCCAACGGTTCTTTTTGTAAGGTTGAATGGATACTTCCTCATGTCTGAGTAGTCGAGAGATCTCATCTAGAATTTCTTTGTCCTCTTCTTCTTCGACTTCGAATACCGGGAACTCAAATTTGGCAAAAGGCATTGGATCATACATTTCAATGGGGTTTAAAACAAACAATCTGCACGACGTGATGATTCCTTTTTTAGAAAAGACAGAGAGAATGCAAAAGTGTGTGTAGTGTAATTTTTTTTTTAAAAATGCTTATTTTTATTTTGGGTTGTGTTGTACCCCAAATTTTTACCCCTAGATTCCATCATCATTCTAGGAGAATCATCTTTGATTATCTGACCTTAACCTATTTCAAGTTTGTCTTTGGCAAGATGCAGGTGAACTAGGGTTCCACACAATCAGGAATCAGGGTTTCTATGGTTGGATCAGTCAAGGTCCTGGATTGATTCTCCATGAAGCAACTCCCTATATCATCAGAGATACTACATTGGATCAAGTATGAATCCAATTTGAGATTATCACCCAAAGAAAAAGAATAGTGCAGTCCAGGACCCCCGATTAGGGTTTCTAATCAGGAAAAGTCAACCGTGGTTTGAATTTTAATTTAAATGGAATTTCAATGGTGGAATCATGGTACATGAAGCTTATATGACATATTGAATTCCCCTCAAGAAGTTTCAAGACCTCAGGGAACCCAGAACACTAACAGTCGATTCAGAGGTTTTTGATCGTTCGGTTCGTCTGACTAAAAAGTCAACTCAATGACCAAGAGGGTTTTGACCCAAAATTGAAGACAATTATGTTCTTAATGTTATATCATATGTAATCATGAAGTTTGATGACCATTGGATCGAGAATTGAGGAGTAATCAAAAAGTCGAGAAATTAGGGTTTTGAAAGGGGCAAAACCATAACTTACTAACCACACATCCAAATGGAGTGGTTCAAATCTTGTTGGAAAGGTCTTGAGGAGTTCTACAAAAGTTAAAAAGTGATCTATGTGAAAAAAGTGAAAACATGAAAGTTGTGAAATTTCATGATTTTGGCACTTTTAAGTCATGTTTTCAGCCAACTTCAAGAGGCTTTTTGACCTAGTTCCACTTGGAATTTGAAAAAACTTAAAACATGAAAGTTGTAGAAAATGATGATGGGTTTCTAAAACGTACCAGAACTCCTCCATAGAATTTATGATCTAGGAGTTTCGAAGGAGGAAAGTTGGGGTCCAAGAACTTGAAATGAACAACTTCAACTTGACATGAACCAACACACCAACCATCCAATTGGCTCTTAATCTTTTGTATAACCGTTGATATGATGTCTAGGAGTGTGATGAGTGAAAATTCCAGAAGAATCTATGAGCAAAGCATAGGTTTTGGTTAAGATCAAATTTAAATTCAAGAAAGTACAAAAAGTACAAGAGGAAAGATAAACTTAGAGTGAAATTTGCTACAGCACAAGGATTCCTCTATTTCCATCCCTATGGTCACTTCCTGCAACCTAATCACAGCTGTTTTTGAGGCTAAGTTTCATTAGAAATCAGCTCAAGATCTGCAGAAGAAAATCACAAGTTGATTTGTTGAGATTCTCCCTCAAAAAGACAAAATGCAAGCCATAACTTGAAACCTGTCTAAGCCTTTTCCTCCTCTATAAATAGAGCCATGCCTTATGCATCAAACACACAAGAAAAGGCTTTCAAACCAGAAGAAACAAGCCATTCAATCTTGCCTTGCTCTTTCTTGCAATTGAAGCAAAAACACCAAAAAACTCCAAAATCTGTCTTGGACAGATTTCATACCAGATCCATTTCCAAACATTGAAACACTTCATCAATACTCCACACAACCTACAAATGGTGTTCAAAATGTATTCCAACCATTGAATCAACCAAAAATCTCATATTTCCAAAAGTCAACCCTCAACCTTAGAGAACTTTGACTTTTTTGCATAAAACTAGGGAACTTTCTGTTCAGGTTTATTTCAACCCTCATGACACCTCAAACACCTTGGACTTAAATTATATTAACTATCCAAAACATCAAAAATCAATTGCATCATCATTTGGTGGATCTGTCACAAGGATCCATTTGTTGCTTCAAGTATAAGAAAACTTGTTCTTTGCACCAAGACTTGCTTGGAAGAGGTTGTTTCTGCTTGGACTGTGCATTTGAAGTGTGAAGCAACTATTCAAGACATCCATTCTCAACTAGGCAGCTTGGTATTAAAGATTGCATTGGAAGTCTTCAAGAGGTAAGTGACCTTTACTTAATATACTCATTGTTTTTGCATCTTGATCATGTTAATGTGCATTAGTTTAGAGCTTACCTAGAATCCTTAAGTCATGATTGAACATAAGATGTGTTTGTTCATACAAATTTGCAACTATCTTGAAGTTTGAATTTATGTTATAGTTCTTCCATTTGGAACCATATGTTGTTTCTATCTAGGTGTGAGTTATTACTTATGTTTAGATTCAGTTATAGCTCATAATACATTTGAAGGGCCTCTATACAATGTGAGATGTTTAATGTTGTGTTGAGACATTTGGATTGCTTGGCTTTTCAAATATGCAAGTTGTTGGTTTCTGTGTAAACCATTGTTGGATTGATATAAGAATTCATTTATATGTTATTTGTGTTGTTTAAGTCATAATGATTGTTTAATTTGGCTCTGCTGCAAACTGTCTTGAAAGATGTCATTACAACTTCATAAACCACTAGTCATTTTGAACTATAGTTTGAATGTAAGGTCCATGTGTGTTTAAGTTCATGATGTGTTGATGTTTGAAACTCACTTACCTACATGCCTGCTGTGTTGGTTGAATCATGATGACTACTTAGTTGGTTCTCTTCAAACTTTTTTAAAAATGGCCATTGATGTCACAATTTCAGTTATAGATCATATTCTGCTCTAGCATGATTTTGAGTCCCATTTGTGTTTGAACTTCCTATGTGTGATATTTAGAGTGTGTGTATGCTTTCAAGTTGTTTAAAAAATGATTGAATGAAACTTTGGCTTTGGAAATGTATTTCAAACACTAAATATGCCGTTGGCTTTGAATTTTGAGTTGCGTACACTTTTTGAGAAAACTAATAGCATCATCAAATTCCTCATTAAATTTGACGTGTGTTAGACCTAAAGTTTGCTAAAATCCATGATGTTTTGACTAAGATTGGATTGATCACGCTTTGGCACATCTTGCTTGGCTTGCCTTTGGTTTTTGCCCATAAATATTGAACCTTAAGGGTTATCTATTTCTGGGGTGGTTCGATACATTGGATGTATCACCACCCTAGTGGTCAGGACCTGTGCACTCATGTATTGCCTTACCTAACTCGCCTTAGTTCGATCTATGTGGAGGTCAACTCTTTTTGATTTTTGTGATTTTCATCATGTTTAATACATATTCACTCTTCCTCATTGTGTAAGCACACGCATGCCTTGGCTGAAGTGGTGAGGTTTTAGACCCATGAACCTTAGGGCGTGAGTTCAACACTTGAATTTGACACTTCTTATTTTTTTATCACTTAATTCATTTAATTTCTTCACAAACTTCAAATTTTCATAACTCACACATTTTTCAACATTTTTGCCCCATTCTTTTTGCAAAATGTTATTAATCATGTCTATTTTCAAATATTGAGAAAAGAATTCAAGGATGCCTATCCTAGAAATACTTTAGCTCACTTGGAAATCATGTTGTTTTTTTTAGGGTTTTCACCTTGTTTCTTTTGAAACTTTACTCAACTATTTCTTGAACCATTTTGTAAGATTGATTGTATTTGATCCATACATGTTTGTTAATATACTTGAGTGATTAAGTTTTGTTTGACTCAAGTTCTTATCATGATTAATCTATTCTTTTGTAAGTGTGTCTAGTTAGACAACACTGTGAACTGTGTCTGTGAACCATGTTATATGTCTTGATGTTGTAACTTCTTGAGTGTATTCTTTATGTCTTTCTCTACTTATTTAGGTGTCTTGTTAGAACCATAAAATGCTAGGGCTTGCTTTTTTTTGGTTGTCACCATAAACTTGTATGTATTTCCCCATGAATCCTTGAGTTCCTACTTGATTTGTTGTGACAACTTCTTGTTTGCTTACTTGTATTTGATTTTCATCAATGTATGATTTTTAGTCTTATGTTGTTACATTTGAAATTCTATGATCACTATAACATGCTTGCCTCAAGTTGTAACTTGCTTGCATTTAAACTTGTTTGAATTACATGTTCTTTGGTTTTTCTTGATGGTTGTTATCTCATTTCTCTTCATCTTTGTTAAGATGCTTAAAAATTGTTTTTACCTTATATGATTGGTCTTGTAAGAACCTCTGGCATCATATCCTTCTAGATATTGTGATATCTTTGTGCTTTATTGGTTGTAACCATTTGACTTGATTGTAATATTTGCTTGATGTTGTCACATACTTGCATCTCTTCTTTGATTGTTACCATACTCTTTTATATGTTCATCATTTATGAAAGAATGCTCATGTATTGCTTTGTTAAGTTATTCCCCAAGTGATGGAACTTGTTAACTCTCATCCAGTTGCCTCATCTCTTTTCCCATTCCAAAGGAAAGTCTCTTTATTAACCCTTGGGTCACAGATAACTCATTACCCTCCTTCTGACTTTGTTAAGTCATCTTGAGCCACAACTTAGTTAGTTTAGAACCCATATCCATTAGACTTTTTCTTTAGGTCTAAAAGACCTACCCCTTGTTAGGAATACATTTCATTAGAACTTTAAGGTAGAGTTTGTCAACTCTATGTAAGAATCATGGTCATGATTACTTACCCCCCCCCCCCCTCTCTTGGCTTTTGTAAAAGTCAATATTTTTGAGTGTTCAATATAAATCTAGAGAGTTTGGTTAAACTCTACACAAGCATTGTTATGTTTGTTCCCCTAGAGTCTTGACCATAGTCAAGTACTTTTTTTATCCTCAGTGAGGTGAACTACAGTTACTCTGATTTTATCCTAGTTAGGATACGTAGGCAGATGATACGATATCTTTGCGAGCAAACTTAGAAACTATCCTTATGTCTTTACCTAACCTTATACCGTATCCTAAGCCATAACAAACATTTAACACTTAGCATATAAACATACAAAAGGTTCCTGTAGAGTACTACAGATGTATAGGAGTGAAATACCTACCCTAGGCATAACCAACCCCCGATCCCCGATCTCTTAGCGTTGTTGTTACATCACGCAAAAGGTCTTTCTCTCTTTAACCTTTCCTTTGGATAAATCAAATTCTAGTTGTGAATTTAATGAATTAAGATTCAATTTAATCAATAGCTTTGTTGCACCCCTAATTTTTGACCGTAAGGTGCCACCTCTTCTTGCATTCTCATGTTGTTATTTGACTATATTTTTATTTGATATTTATGTGATTAACCAATTTTTGTGCAGACGCAGTGATATCGAGTGAGATGGAGTTCATTCTCATAGTCAATCATTATGCATAGCTAACCATTTTAACCAACTTGTTTGTTTATTGTGTGAAAGATAGGTTACTGTTGGAAGTTTAAGGAATCACGAAGTGATACACATAAGGGTTTATTATTCAAGGATTGGGGTTTATGCCATCTTGTTGTCAGGAGTTGTCTACCATTGTTCAAAATACAACCCAATAAACTCCATATCAGAGATTTATGAGACTAAGAATTCAAGATTTATCCATTGTGCTCATGAAGTGCAAACAAGGGGGAATTCAAAGTCAAGTCATGATTCAATTTGAAATATCCACAAAATTTATGACAAGAGTTTCATCTTTGAAATTTACCAAGTTAGATATTCAAGATCCATGTTCTTTTCAAAATAATTCATGACAAGCACCAAATCTCTATTATGCAAAGTTTATACTACAAATATAATCAATCTCATATCAAGATATGCTAGTCCACCTGCTACGACAACCATATCATCCCAATTTTCATTCTAATGTTGGATCATTCAGAAATTCATCTTTTTTCTTTTGGGTAAGGAAGAAATAGTGAATTGAGTATCATCCATGCTAGTTATATGTTTGAGCACGTGGATCCCGCTTTTAATATTATCATTATTCAAGTCAGAATCTAAATTGGTGGCAATCTAAACTTCAGCGTGATACAAGAACCAACACAGGATGGACAATCTGGACAAGCTTCTCCTCTTAATTGTTGCAATAGCAGCAGTAATGACAGCACTCACCTGGCTATGCCAAGTAGTAAAGGGATTAATCAAGGCAATATGGGCAAGCCAGTTCATGTCATACAAGATTTTGCACAAGTATACACCTTCATTGGCAATGTATTTGATCCAAATTCAACTAATCACCAATAGAGATTAAAGCAGATGGATCCAACAGTTAACACAGACACCAATGGTTTTGCTGTTAAGACATTAAAAAGAGGAAAATTATCAAATGGATACCTCTGTTGCTGATCTTAAGCCTACATCACCAAATCCCAAGTAACAGAGTAGCTTTCCTTCAAATCTGGACTTCCACAAACGCATTAAACCACACACGGTTCCACGGTAGTAAATTCAGAGCTAGTGAGCCTCGAGGGATTATGCTCCAGAACCTTTTTTTTAGCAGCCTACAAACTAACAGCAGATATGGTCATCTAATTTAGAAGGGAATGGAAAACTATCATAAATATGATTTTGTCAAATGAGAGACTTTACCATCGAAATCACTTCGAAGCCAAGAGCCGGAAATTATCCTCCTTTTGATCCCTGCGCGAAGGTCATTGGTCTCGAAACAGTCACCTATAATATGAATAAGAGGCCCTGTTATTGGAATGACAACCTCATTGAGTAATTTTTCTCCGGAGTTCTGCATACACATTAGTAAGTTTGGATTTGCAGCAGCAATGACAAAATAACATGTCTGAAGAGATGTGATAATTATAGCTTTTAATATGCCTTTGCTCTGCTGCTCCATAGCTTCATGATTACTTATTCGATCCTGGTCATTCATCAACGAGACAAATCCTGCTGTCAGCTATAACCCTTCCCAAGGATGCTTTCGAATTGATATTTGTTTTCCTGCAAGAGTGTGTTACAAATAATGGAAAGTTCATCAATAACGAATAATGATGCGTTTCTGGTAATTAATATAAGTCCAATACCTTTGGAAGCTCTTACACTTCAGGAAACTGAAGTTTCTGCTGTTAAATATATCACTTATGACGAGGATAAAAGGTTGCTGGCCCAAAGAAGATTCAGACTATGTTCCTTATGAGGTTCATGGACAATTTGGTCGACTATTTGATTTAACTGAGAAGAGGGTTGACAGGACTTACAGATTCAGACAAAGAAGCTCTTCTTTTCATTGTCAAAGCCGCAAGTGTTGTGGATGATGTTTTTTGTTTGCGGTCGTTTAATAGAAACAATATTCCACCCTCAGCTGTTTTGAATGCTAGGAATGTTTTCAATAGCATCATTTACAAGAGAAATCAGTGCGGCATGTGGCGGTGAATCTCTCAACAGATAGATTTACTGAGTCACCCTCCAAAGATAATTCCAACACCAATCTGAATGTAAGGTAACAAAGACCAACTCGACCAGACCATTAATAACCTATCAATGTTACAAAAGAAAACTGCATGAATGGAATTGATAAGAAAAGCAATTCATTGCACGTGACGGTAAACACATATCAGTTCGAATCGGAGGAATAGAGATTGAGTTTAGAAAGAGCATACCCTGCATCACCATTTTTTCGTGAAGGCCTCACCAAACGCATCAAACACGAATTCCCCCCTCTGGGCTTCTAATTCATCATTCGCCCCAGACAATTGCTACTCGCACCTACAAAACGCAAAATCAAAATTAGCAAATCCAGAGGAATATATCTGTGTGTGAAAGATTCGAAGAATATCCAAATCCAAACTTTGAGCATTTAACGAAATTAGTACGCCCAAATCAAAGATTTGATTTTTTTCAACACACATTTAAAAGATTGGAGGCGAGAAAGGAAAGGTTTCCGAATTGGTCTGTACCGAGATAGAAAATCCAATCAACCTTCAAAGTGTTTTAAATTAGTTTTTCAAATCAATTAATTCTCAAAGGCCTATATAAGATGAATGAGAAAAGGAGGAAATCGTTCAGAAAAACCTAGGCAAAAAACAAAACTTCGAGTAAGAGGAGACTTATCTCAACCGGCGAAATCATCTTCGGCCACTACGAAACATCATCTCGACGCAGAATCCAAACCGTTCCTCATCTCCAGCGCCGCTGCAATCATCAAACCGCCGGTAATGCTCCATTATTTTTCCTTATTGTTAAACTTTGATGTCTCTGGGTTTGATTTCAGGTCAGGAATGTAGAAGAAGATGATGAAGGGAAGAAATTGGTCGCGATTTGGGAAAGGAGGGATGAACACCGTGAATCGATTTGGGGGTAAAAGGGTGGAAGTGGGATTTAGGGTTCCGCTGTTCTGCTGTTTTATTATTCTTGTAATGTAATGCTTAATCACCACTAATCACACACAATCACCACACAATACTACTAATCCTCGCTTAATCACCCTAATAAACTTCCAAACCTGCCACTTAGTTAATTAATTCTGACTTAATCAATTATAACTATTAATCAATCTTTTTTTAGAATAAATTAATAACTTTTTAATTAACCATAATCAGTTTTTAATCCTTCTATAGTTAATTCATCTTTAATATTTCACCTTTATTTAATTAATTATTTTATTTTTACTTTTTGTTTATTTTCAATTAAATCAACCTTCATAAATTTCTTTATCTTAATAACTAAAACTCTTTTTTTTTTTAAAAATCCTATTAATTCATTTAAGATCTTTTTGCTAATTAAAATAAATTAACCTTTTTTTTTCTTTTCTAAGTCAACTTAATAACATTTTACTAAATAATTTGTTTAATCATTAAAAACCCTTTTATAATTTATACCAATTTATTTAATTAACATTAAAACTCCTTTTTTAGGAACAAATAATAAGAACAACTCTCTTTTACTTTATAATTAATCCTTCTTAATAGTCATAATGCTATTTTAATAAACCATTTCACTTAGGTTTTATAATAAAAGTAAACTATTGTAACCTTTTATTTAAAACTTTAAACCTTAATTTATAAATCAACTCATCTAAAATCGAACCAACATTTTCTTATAATTCAAACTAAAATCGATCCAACTCTTCTCTTAAAATCAAACAGCAGCGTAAAATGCAACCTAACCGTGCACATTCACATTCACGACACATTCACCCTCACACACTTCAGCGCTTTCATGCGTATGTGTATGATTTTATTTCCGCAATTTATTTTACAAGCAATTTTCATTACCGTCATTTATATTTCCGTCTTGCATTCCGTCCAAAGGAAAAACCTACACATGAGTCAACGCTTGTGTGTAGTGCACACCATTTGCATCATTCTCCCACATGATCCTTGATCCCACTCAAGTCGATCTTTTAGATAGATCCTGCCCCATAGGAAGGACTTTGTCTTTACTTTACAATTTAGAATAAACAATTCAACTCAAACAAAATATTCAAAACACAATAGAGAAATAGATGTAAATCATCTTAAGCGAGATAGAATCTCCACCCCACATCAATACAATCATATCGTAGGAACATTGCCTTAAGAGAGATAGAGGCGTACCTCGTCGATCCCTATACGGGTACTTGAGCCCTTCTCTTAAGACGATGCAAAGACTATTTCCCTACAACTTGTGGCAGTTAAATCTCCCTTAAAATGACAACTCATATTTTCTCCTAAACTCAATCAATCAACTACCCTAAACCCGTAGGAACTCTTACCACAGTCAAAGAACTCCTCTAACCCTTTAGGGGAACTACAAATACTCTGATTCCACTCCCGTAAGGATATGTAGGCATAAAATGCGACATCTTATCGAGTATACTTAGATATAAACCACTAGGTCTTTCAACCATTAAGCAAATAAACACTTAGCAATAAACAAACATAAAACAAGAGGTTCCTGTAGAGTACTACAGAAACTTAGGATGCTAGTACCTTCCCTAAGTTTAACCAACCCCCGAACCTAAAACTCTCTAGCTTGCATTTGCATTGCATTGTGGGAATTTCGATCTTTATCCCTTCCTTTGGACAAATCAAAGTTCGGTTACAAATTGAATTAAAGATTCAAACTAATTAATAGTTTGGTATCCGATTTTCACCGCGACAAGCTTGACATTACAATTCTCACTGCAACAGAAATGACGACTTCACTGGGGAGATTAACTTGAGGGTTTAGCCTATTTTGTTCATTTGTATGTTATATTTGTGAATATTTGCTTACATGTATATTTGTCAATATATCTGTTTGTTTTGGGTATCATGAGTGGTGAGATAAGTCTTAGCCCGGACTTGAGTAACAGATATGATAGGATGTGATATGATCAATAGTTGACTGTTGGGAGTAGTCCTATCAAGTTTAACATATGATGTAATTACGCTCTGTGGAGACCTCCTTGGAATGATTGGTGATGTATGAGTAGTCATGCATTCATTAATTGTTTCAACCTGAGAGTCTGCAAAGCTGAGGACCTTTAGTAACAGTTTTACCCTAGTAAGCCTTTTTAGGACGTAGTGCGAAAACTATTAGGGAGTAGTCCTAAAACAGTTGTTACGCGAAGCTACACTTAGACGAGTTTATCTTGAGAATATTGTCGACTCATATAAGTAGTTGTGTTGGTTTACAATATCAAAAGGATTTACTATGACTCTGGGAACTTTGATAGAACCCGTTCGGCAAGTACAAATTAACTTATAGTATTAATCCTTGGGGATGGGTAGACCTTGTAACTCCATGCTTTGACCTTGAGCTTAGGAAGGCCTTGTGTGTACATGTGCATTATGTTTGTGAATATTTTCCTTTGTGTTATATGTGCATCATCTCATCATGACATCTCATTTTGCAACTGTTTTTGTAAATCTCAACTGATTTCTTTGTGAAAAATCCTAGATATATCATGGATATTGGAACAGGAAACACCAAGAAATACAATTTCCAGAAGCCTGATACATCTGAGTTGAGAAAACTAGGAAATATTGTGTCAGAGGATTTTGGAAAAAGATATGGGAAAATATTGAGCATAGTAAGAACAGGGATGGAAGAAGGGATCCTCAACACTTTGGTTCAGTTCTACGATCCATTGTATCACTGTTTCACTTTTCCCGACTATCAGTTGATGCCAACCTTGGAAGAGTACGCTTACTACGTGGGAGTCCCCATAAAGGATCAGAAACCTTATAGTGGGTTGGAAAGCTTACCTTCACCAAAATAGATAACAGATGCTCTTCACCTTGAAGTATCAGAAATCAAAGCTAATCGTGCCACCAAAGGCGGAGTCAAAGGTTTCCATTCAGATTTCTTAGCTAAGAAAGCTGCTTACCTTGCCAAAGAGTGGAGCATGGATGCATTTGAAGGAATATTGGCTATGTTGATCTATGGATTAGTATTGTTTCCAAAAGTTGAGGAATTTGTCAATTTCTCTTCTATCACCATATTTTTAAATGGAAACCCTGTGCCTACCTTGTTAGGAGATGCTTACCACTTTATTCATCATCAGACGCTTCAAAGAAAAGGAATTATTCTTTGTTGTGCACCTTTGTTGTACAAATGGTTCGTCAACCATTTGCCAAGAACTGACACTTTCAAAGAAAATCCCAATGGATGTAAATGGTCTCAAAGGATAATATCCTTAACACAAGCTGATATTCATTGGTACAATCCTGCCTACAACAGAGGAGTCTATTTTGATCGATGTGGAAGCTTCTCAAATATACCACTCATTGGAGTAAGAGGAGGGATCAACTATAACCTAGCCTTGGCCAGACGTCAGTTTGGTTTTCCGATGAAAGACAAACCCACCAATATGCTTTTATCAGGATTCTTTTATCTCAATATCGAAGTAGCGAAGAGTGTGAGAAACATCACATTTGATGCTTGGGAGAACATTTAGAAAACGACAAAAGCTAATCTAGGAAAGAGGAACTATGTAGCTTTTGAACCATTCACTCAGTGGGTCAAATCCAGAGCAAGAGATTTGAAGATGCCATATCTCCTAGAAAAGAACACGCAGATTGTCATCGCATCGTTATCTTCTGCCATTCCCATTGAAAAGATGGAAAAATACCAAGAGTTGCTTGAAAGAGCTCAACTTGAGAGGGACACTTGGGAAGGAAAGTATCATGCACTTTTCTTCGAAACAACAAAGCTCATAAGAGAAGTGCAAGAAAAAGAAAAATTGATAAATTGGCTCGAATAATGAATGATCAATGGGGAAGCAATAAAGGAGAATTTATTTTTCTCTAGTGTTAAGCCCGCTCAAAGCATTCATGAATATTAAAATTTCCCTCCAACCTCTGGAGCCTGGAAAGGGATAGTAGACAAATTGGTAATGGAAAATGCAATACTGAAGAAATTGAAGAGGCCTCGGCACTGAAGTTTTTTGTTTAGACCATAAGACCTAGTTTCCTGATGTAACTTAGGCTTCTTATATTGTATTTCAAAAGTTGTAAATTTTTCCATAAATTAATGAAATAAGGGTTTGGCATAATCGATCTTCTGAGTTTTGTAAAACCGGTTGCATTTTGCATTTGCATCTTTGCTAACCATTCAAAGGATTCAAAAAATTTCTTTTGCAAACATTGTTATGGAACGCTGAAGTAGGTTTTCGTTTCTGAGCCTAAGATTGGACAACCTCAGGATTTTGGGAGGCCTTGTCAGGAACTCCGCTGCATTTATCACCAAGTACAGAGATCTTCTGTCGCTACTAAACACTAGAGTTAACAAGGACATGCTGCGAGCACTCGTTGAGTTCTATGATCCCGTATATCATTGCTTTGTCTTCCCAGACTTCCAGTTGCTCCCGACTATAGAAGAGTACTCCGCCTACTTGAAGATTCCTCTGACCTTCAAAGCTCCTTATGGGAAACTAAGAAGGAAAGACCTTGCCAAGGCACTACACATCAAGCCAACAGAGCTGCCTACTCAACTGATAAATAGGAGTGGTTTCTCCGGGATGGAAGCAAGGTCGTTCATGGAAATGGCAGAGTTCCATTATGATAATAGAGACCTGGGATTCTTTGAAGCAGTATTGGCTTTCCTGATCTATGGGCTGTATCTTTTCCCCTGTTGTGATGAATTCATCAGTGAAGAAGCCATCAGGCTCTTTATAATCAAGAATCATGTGCCCACACTGTTGGCTGATACCTATTTCGTCATCCATCGCTAAAAGATGTATGATCTTGGGATGTTCTCATGTTGTACGACGCTGCTTAGCAAGTGGTTTATTTCTCACTTGCCCAAAACTCAAGTTCTTTGGGACCTCCCTAACAAAGAGGCCTGGACTGAAAAGTTAACATTACTCAATCACTATAATGTCAACTGGTATGATATCAAAAATAGTGGAGTTGCTATAATCTAAAGTTGCGGAGACTTTCTGAACATACCTCTCATCGGTACTAAAGGAGTTATAAGCTATAGCCCAATCCTTGCTCACCGACAGCTAGGATATTCAATTGGGCCAGAACCAGAGCCAAACCTGCTAAGAACATGCTACTGTGAAAAAGGCAGTGATGAAGACTTTGAAACCCTAGCTCATTTTGCTTGGTATCATCCTCACATGCAAGGGATGACTGCAGAAGAGAACGTGAGTTGTCTAGCCACAAGAGCTTATCTACTTTGGTTAAAGGAGATAGCTTTAAGAATACACTCATACCTATGAAATCACCATGGAGCCTAAAGTACTTACGCCTAGGGAAGAGCTGAAGTTCAATTTGGCCAAAGCGGAACGTGAAAATGTTGAATTATGGGAGATAATTCTTCAGAATCAACTCCAGCCCAGGCCTTAAGAAGGAGAAGGATCAGGAAAAACTACTGATACACTGCTTTCAAGACAGTCTCAAAGGTGCTTCCGCCAAGTGGTATTTAGGTTTGGATTAGGAAAAAATACACTATTTTCAGGACCTATCTAATGCGTTTGTCCAACAATATAAATACACTATGGATCTAGCATCGGATCGCCGTTAGCTTCTCAGCATGACGCAGAAAAATACTGAATCCTTCAAGGAGTATGCGCAAAGATAGCGCAGAATAGCTGCTGAAGTCGAGCCTCCTTTGATTGAGAAGGAATTAGCTAACTGGTTTGTAGATACAGTCAGGCCGAAATTCTATGAAAGATTGATCAGCAATGTTACGAAAAATTTCTCTGACATTGTGGTTGTTGGTGTAAAAGTTGAAGCAGGGTTGAAGAACGGCAAGGTGATGAATGCAACTACTAGCTCTAGCACCGGTACAACTAAGAAATCCACCAGCAACTTTCACAAAAAGAAAGAGGGTGAAGTCAGTGCAGTGACACATGAAAGAAGAGCACAAAATCAAAGAGGTCAGCAACAATGATAGCAGCAATCACCATATATAGCAGCAATAACACCAGTCTTCCAACCTCAAAAAAAATCAGCAAAGTCCTCAACAAGGGGTGCTTAATCAATATCAGCAGTACAATCATCAGCCATATAACAACCAACAGGCGCAACAATCTAGAACTCAAGCTCTGAGGTCAAACTATCAGAGTGGGAAGCCAAGAATACAACCAAGGATAATCTAGGTTGTAGTACAACCTATGCTGGTAGAAAGAGGGCTCATCCAAACAAGGAAATTAGGTGCTCCACCTAATCCTTTGCCTCCGTACTACAACCTAAATGCATGATGTCCTTTCCATGAGAATGTTGCTAGACATGATCTAGAGGAATGTTTCGCACTCCAACATATTGTTCGAGAGTTGATAGAGAAAAATATATTATCGTTCGAGGATAATCACCCCAATATAAAGGATAACCCTCTGCCAAATCATGGTGGAGTAAATGCCATAACCGAAGAGGGGGAAGATTTTGAGTTGAAGACGATCACGGAAGTCTCTGAGGTAAAGACACTATTGGTGGAATTGCATAAAAGACTGGCACAAACATGGTTACTCAAAAGCACTCATGAAGATTGCAAGGAGTGCAACCAGAATCCACAGGGTTGTAACCTTGTGCAAAGAGACATTCAGTTGTTAATTAGCAAAGGAATGTTGCAAATTAGTAGCAAAAAGAAGAAAGAAGATGTGGCAGTAATTGAACCGGTGTTCAACATGCCCAAAGAATCCAACAAGAGGGATTTTTCAGAAATAACAACAAAATAACCCGGTCCAAAGCTTTTAGACCTGTATTTCACAACGATCCTGCGCCTAAATTTGGAAAGGACCAACCAAGGTTCGATCCAAGAAGAGGACTCGATCCCCACCCAAGAGCTATAACGCCAAAGTATGACTATTCGTGGTATGATATGAATGCTGGAAGGAAGCAAGAAGATGTAACCAATATCGCTGGAGCAAGCAGAATGACCCGAAGTGGTCGGATATATCAACCCCGAGCAAGTCCTATTATTTCTCAATCAACTACCGCCGTTCCTAAAGCTACTATCACTGTTACCAAAGAGGTTTCTCCAAGAGAAGCAACTTCTAAAGAACCCACCAGTAAAGGAAAGGAGGCCCCTAAAGATGACGAGGAGGAGTTTCTGAGAATAATCCGCCAAAATGATTATCGGGTGTTGGACCAGCTCAACCAAACGCCATCAAAGATCTCAATTATGTCATTATTGATAAGTTCCCATGCTCATCGTCAAGCTTTGATGAAAATACTGACACAAGCCCACGTAAAAAAAGATATTACTGTGGGGCAATTTGACTCTGTTGTTGTGAACATCACAACTTGCAACATACTAAGTTTCGACGATAGTGATCTGACAGCTAAGAAACGTAAGCACAACCGTGCCTTGCATGTGTCTGTTAAATGAGAAGACACACTTGCCAGAGTGCTTGTTGATACAGGGTCTGCACTCAACGTAATGCCTAAGAGGACTTTAGCCAAATTGGCCTACCAAGGAGCCGAAATGAGGCCTACCTTCCTAATTGTAAAAGCTTTTGATGGGTAAAGAAGAACTGTGATAAGAGAAGTCGTCTTGTCGATCATGATAGGACCACAGGTCTTCAAAATCACATTTAAGGTGATGGATATAAATCCCGCTTATAGATGCCTACTAGGAAGTCCATGGATACACACAGCAGGTGTTGTCACGTCTACTTTACATCAGAAAATGAAGTTTGTTGCTGATGGTCAGCTGGTCATAATCCATGGAGAAGAGGATCTTATGGTGAGAAATTTGTCCTCCTTCAGATACATTGAAGCCGACGAAGATGCACTTGAAACTGCTTTCCAGGCTTTGGAAATTGCTCACGATGTGCTAGTTGATGATTCAGCTATAACACGTGTGTTGCACCCCAAAATTTGACCAACAATTATTTATTCATTGAGTGTTTGAAAATAGATACCTTCATCAGAAAGTTCAAGAGATCCTCAGAGAAGTGGTTTGAAACCAGGGTTGTGTGCTTCACAGTTTGAGAGTTGTGGGTGCTCCTCAGATGATTCTGAGACTTTGAGAAAGAACTTGATGCTTTGAGAAAGCTTATGAGATGTCTTGATAGCCATCATGAAGCCCAGAGAAGTCATTATGCAAGAATTCTGAAGATTCAACCATGAATGGTAGAATTAGGGTTTTGACTGGGTCTACCCTAGATTAACTGAAATTTGGAGGAGGTTGTGACTTAATCCAAGGGCCATGAGATCATGTAATGATGCATGGAGATGCTATAAGGATGATTCCTAGACCAACTCATCATGATTGAGGAGTTTGAGAAGTTTCAAGTCAGGGTTTCTGAGGATTGTCAGTGAGAAAACCCTAATTTGATCCCTATTTTCCAGGAAGTTTTAGCTCTAGATGTGATTGATATCTCACCTTCCCCACAACATGAATGTTGTAGAGCTTGTTCTTAGCTTTAATTTGAGTGGTGGAAGTCCTTGATAGGAGTTACAGAGCTCAAGTTATGGTTTTGACAAATTACAGGTCAGCAGAGGTGTGTGAATCTGGGTCCTTGAAAGTCACCCAACTTGCAGACAACGTTTGCCCTAGTAGGAGGATTCCTATGATTTCTTGGTCAACATGAATGTTGAAGAGGATCTTCTTAGCTTTAATTTGAGTGGTAGAAGTCCTTGATTGGATTTGTGGAACTCAACTTATGGTTTGAACAAGGCAGGGGTATTTTGGTCATTTGTCAGTTATAGGTCATTTTATCCAATGCCTAAAACTCCTATTTCCAAGCCTCAAATGGAAAAACTCAAAACATGAAAGTTGCTCAAAATGTGATTTTAAGTCTAGAAAGAAGGTCACAAATTGTTGGAAAAGCTCATAGCACAAGATTACATGATTGGTCAAAAATGAACTAAAAAAGGCTTATAACTTTGAAAAGTTGAAATTGAAAAGTGATTTGGGAGATCCACAAATCCAAAATAGGTCATCCAATATATCATTTTGATTGGAAAAACCATTTTGAGAACATTGGTTTAGCTAGAATTTTCATTTGAGGTCTAAAAATGGGTGATGCTTTGAAAAGTTGTTACTTGAAAAAGAAGGCAATGTTGAAAAACCCTACATAAGCCAAAAATGAACTTGTTTTTCACTCATCCCTTCTCAATATCTCATGAAATGATATTTTAAGACCAGATAGTAAGGCATGAAGCATGGAATATGAGAAATCCAACTTGTCATCACATGAGAACTTCAAGAAGTTTCCACCACATTCTAGATGAATCTAGAAGCATCTAACCATCATTATAAAAAGAATGCCATGAAGAGAATTCAAGGTTGGTGATAGAGAGCATTTTCAGAGGAGAGAGAGAGGGAGAGATAGCCATTGAAGCAATTTCTTCAAGTTCAAGCAACTCAAGAATTCTTCCACCACAAGCCTTCTCTTTCACAACAAGTGCAAACAGAAACCTGTACATCCTCAGAGGATCTCATTGAAGCCATTTCAAGCCTTGGAACCATCTCCACGAGCATCTACCACCTCTCTTTTTCAGGTTGGTTTCTCTCTATGATTCCCCTAATTTATGCACTTTTCAGTAGTTTCTTAGGTAGATAATTGATGCATTAGGTTAGTTGATGTAACCCTAAGAGTTAGAGCAAGATTTGTGAGGTTTCACACCAGAGCCATGGTTCTTTAATCTTCAATAACTGGCTGTTTAATGAGTTTTAGGTAACATGAATTAGGTTAGAATGACCAGGATAACATCAAGAGTATCTGTAAATCATTAGACTGAAGTTTGATGAAGATTGATATCAGTTGAACATGGTTGTACCATGATCTTTAATCCCTCTGTTAGGGCTATCTAGGGCGAGTTAATAAAAAGTAAGCGTATGGTTGTGTAGAGCTTGAGTAGTAGAGCATTTTTCATTTTTGAATCATGTTGTTTCGTGGCCTGAGTAGAGAGATAGAGGAGCTCGAAGATTTGAGCGCATGGGAGAGGGTTCTGAAAACCCTAGGTCTCATCTGGGACGATGAGGGAGAGCCCTTAGATTGGCTCCAGATTTTGACTTGTTATGATGATCCAACGGCCATGCGCGAATCTGAGAAAGAGAGGGAAGATTCAAATTGATTGAAACGCGGCGTTTCATTAACCAGCGTTCTGGGCCTCAACGCGCTATTCGCACCCCCCCTTATTGCTGGCCCAGTTACTTTTAACTAGCGCGTGGTGCTATTCACCCCCCCTCCCTTTAATTCATTTAATTGTTTTAATTTTCTCTTAATATTTTTCTGTCTTTGAAAATTCATTAAAAAGTGGAAAATAACTCTTTTTTAATTCTTCTTTTTTCTATGACTAGATGAAAATGTGTAGAAAATTATAAAAATAAAAATGGGATTTTATTTTTTAGTCTAGTATTTTTAATAGATTTTTCTTTTAAATAGCTTTTTAATAGTTTTAATTTGGTATGTGATTTTGTAGGAATTGTTTTAGAACCTTCCCTTAGGGTTTTTAATCCATTCTTTTTTGTGGAATTAGATGATGAATCATAGTTCCCCATAGGATTTTTTCTAGATTTTTAGAATTAAATTTTGATTAGTTTAATTAGGGTAGATTTAGGGTATCCTAATTAGGGTTTAGATTGTGTTTAGGTGATGAATCATTTTCTTTAAATAGTTTTGCCTTGATTTTTGGGTAGGGGCATATGTGGATGTTATGGGTAGATGTTGTAGACCCTTGTGAATAATTGTTAGATTTTTCCCCCTTGGTTTAGTATTTTTAGGTATTTTCTGAAGTTGCCTGTTGATTTTGTCTCCCCTGTGGGTATCTGTTCATCTTTGGGGTTCATTGTGAGGAATTTGTTGAGGGGCTTGTGTCGCCTTGAAGACTTTGTTGGAGAGCATCATGAAGAGAAGCTTGTAGATCAAGATTCAGAGACCCAGAGCTTGGCTTGTCCCCTGTCTGTGAGGTTTGAGATCCTGAAGTTTGAAGGGAGTTCATGGTACTTTCCTGAGGAAGGCACTATGAATGACTTTCACTATTTCTTCTCACCTCTTTCTTAAGTATCCAATGATGTTGGAGCCAACTTGTGAGTTTAATTTCTCCTGAGGAGTAATGTAAACTGATCACATGTTGTTGAGCCACATGGGATACAACTCCTAAGTGGAAGCCTCCTAGTACTTTCCTGAGGAAGGTCCTATGGGTCTATTCACTTAGTTCCATTAGTTTATCTAGGATTTCTTAAGTATCCAATGATGTTGGAGCCAACTTGTGAGTTTAATTTCTCCTGAGGAGGAATGTAAACTGATCACAGTTGTTGAGCCACATAGGATACAACTCCTAAGTGGAAGCCTCCTAGTACTTTCCTGAGGAAGGTCCTATGAGTCTATTCACTTAGTTCCACTAGTTCAGATAGGATTTCCTAAAATATCCAGTGATGTTGGAGCCTGCTTGTGAGTTTAATTTCTCCTGAGGAGGAATGTAAACTGATCACAGTGGTTGAGCCACATAGGGTATGACTCCTGAGTAGTCACCTCTTAGTGCTTTCCTGAGGAAGACACTATGAGTCTGCTTGCTTAGCTCCCTTTCTTTGGTAAGCTTGTTCTGAAGCTTGAAGACTGGGATTGATTCTCTTGTTAGGGTCTTGCTTTAGTGCTTAGATTTGTTCAGATTCTGTGTTAGGGTTAGGATTAGAGAGTAGATGATTCTTTCTCAAGCAGGTGTTTTGTTTGCCTGATGGCAGTTCATTTCTTTTATCTGTATGATTACCGTTTACTGTTTTTGCTTGATAGCATGTTGATTATTTTCAGTATGATTGCTGTTATTTCATGACTGGCTTGAGGTTGAGATGAGCTTGTGGAGGCCGAAGCCCCACACACATTTCCTCCCTCACTTGCATTGCATGCATTTTACTGTTAAAGCTGATGCTTTTGTCTGTTTTGATGTATCATTGACATGATCCCTTAGGACTCTCATTTCCTTTGATGAGGATTTGATGATAGACTTTTAGGTTGAAACCTATGCATGACAACATCTAGGAGTGCCCTGTTCAAACTTCAACCATAGGATGAATCCATGGCAGGATAACAGTAGGACTTGATAGTCTCCCTCCTAGTTGAGCCTTTTTTTTCTCAGTAGTTTCCCGAACTACGTTTGCTCTGATCTTTCATACCAGATGGAAGTACGTAGGCATAGGACGCGATGTCCTAGCGAGCAACCTTCACCCGTAGTTAGCCGAACTACGTTGACTCTGATTTCTCATTCTCTGATGAGAATACGTAGGCATAAAGCGCGACGCTTTGCCGAGTCATTTTTCTTTTCTTTTTCAGCCAGCCTTGATAGGTAGATAGATTATAACCAACCCGTCCAAGTAAACAAACAAGCGAGGATCCCGTCGAGTACGACGGACGTGAGGGGTGCTAATACCTTCCCCTTGCGTAACCGACTCCCGAACCCAGACAATGGTTGCGATGACCTTGTCTTACCCTTTATTCGTCAGGTTTTTCCGATCGTTTCCTTTCCCGCTCTGAGGGATAAATAACGAAAGGTGGCGACTCTTCTGTCATGCCGGCACCTTATTTTCGCACAAGCGACAACTGGCGACTCTGCTGGGGAGTTATAGCATCTAGGGACTTTTCCCATCCCTTATGCTAGGACCGTTTCCCATCCCCTACGCGAGTCAATCCTATCGTTTGTGTGTTTGCTTGTTGGGTTGCGTTTATTTATCGCATTTTTACTTCCCGCATTTTATTTCCCGCATTTTATTTCCAGTTTGATATGATTATCTGTGCTGCTGTGGGAGAGGGATGTTACTGTGAGTGAGAAGCCGGACCTGGGCTTGAGTACACACCTATATATAGTTACGGAGAAGTAGTAGACGAACCTGTCTGCTGAGCAGGCACAGTTCCCTACGAAAATCTGCGCTTAGACGAGATTCTTGCAGAGGTGCTCCTTTCCGGTCCTGAGGATCTGAGGGGAGTCCAGACGTGAGGATTGTCGACTCTGGGGACCGATCATTTGGAAGTCAGCTAAGAGAGGCCTCTTCATGACTTGATGATGCCACTCCTTCTGGGAATCGTATCGTCACTCGTGAAAGTCTGTGACGCTGATGACCGCATAGGATGCCGTACCTTTGTCCGTGGATTAGGTCCATCATACCTGTGAGTGGGGTTGGGATATTGCAGGAAACTTTGACCTCCAGACTACCTGGTTTTCTTGACAGTGAATCAGTTATGTTGAGTTCTCAGTTGCAGAGATGTTCTTGATAGAGCAAGGGTTTGATCAGAGGATCTTATCATCGGATGTTTGTCTGTTCTTGATAGAGCAGGCTTTGATCAGTGTATTATCATCAGTGGTTTGTTCTGGATGGAGCAGATTTTTGAGTGGGGTCTGAAGATCTCGTCAGCAGTTGTTGTTTGTTCTTGATAGGGCAGATTTTGAGTGGGGTTTGAAGATCTCATCAGCAGCTGTGTATTTGTTCTTGAGAGGGCAGATTTTTTTGGGGTCTGAAGGCTTCCTCAACAGATATTCTTTGATCTTGCATCTGGGGTCTTTATTATCAGGCCTTCGTTCTTGTCAGAGCAGAAGTTTGATCTCGATCCTATCAGATGGTTATTCTCAGCCGATCAGATTAGTGGTTTTACACCGGGGTTTCCTTCTCATCAGCGGCTGCTGACATCGAATCTCCACAGCAGCCACCTGGATATATTGTTGCATACCTGCATTTTGCATTAGCTTGCATAATCATTCCATTAGCGTGTGTCTGTGACAGGTACCGTTTCCCCGATCCAAGATCCCTCATTGTGTTACTGCAGCCATTCTCAGAAAGACTGATGCGTATGAGTTCTCGGTCCTTAATGTGTCGAATCTGACTATTGCTATGTGTGAGATTTCTGTTTCCATGATTGGGCATGGATTCCTCTCCTTATTATTGCCAGCAGGTGCCAGGATCGGGGGAAATCTCTCAAGCACACAGACTCACGCGTGCATTTGCATGAAGCATTCTTGCATGACATACATTCTGTTACCTTTTCCTAACCTTTGATGTTGACAGGTTTTTCAGGTACTCAGGTTCCGAGCTGTTTTTGATCTCCAGGATTGATCAAAGATTCATCCACCGTTACTCGACTCGCGCCAATCAAACGAGAATCATGGACCAAGTACAGTCAGATGTTCAGGAGCTTCGTGAAAGGATGGATCGTTTTATGGAGCTGATGCAAGTAGTTGCGAATGGGCAAGATCAGCTTCGTACTTTGGTTCAACCTCTCATCTCCAGGGTTGACAGTAACGGAATACTTCACGGCGGGGCTGTACCCACTCCTCCTCAAGGGGATACTCCACAGAACGTTGTTCCTGCTGCCGGGGGCAACGGTAGTGCTAACGGCAATCTTATGACTAATCTCGGACTTAACGCGGCGGGCGCCGTCAATGGTGGTTTGGGAGCCAATGTTACCGTGGGGCCGGTCAACGGCAATGTTGGTGCAGGGAATATGGTGGTGCCTCAACCGTGGCTGGAGGACCATCAGGATGACATTTTCTCTCAGAGAGGTGTAGAGGCTGAGTTGACTGCTGAGGCTCGACTCAGGTTCAAGGCGCTGGAAGATAAAATGAGAGATATAGAAAATCAGAACACATTGGGCGTTGACATGTCCAAACTCGGGTTGATTGCTGACTTTAAAGTACCTCACAAGTTCAAGGTGCCTATCTTTGAGAAGTATAGGGGCACTACTTGTCCCCGTGTTCACCTCCGATCTTATTACAGAAAGATGTCCGCTTATTCTGACGATGAGAAGTTGCTGATGCACTTCTTTCAGGATAGTCTTTCTGGCCCATCGCTCGAATGGTATATGGGTTTGGAGCCCGCTGCTGTGCGCACGTGGAAAGATCTCGCTGAAGCGTTTGTCCTCCACTATCAATATAATAGCGACTTGGCTCCCAACCGAGTTCAGCTTCAGAATCTCTCGCAGCGGAGCAATGAAAGCTTCAAAGAGTACGCCCAGCGGTGGCGTGAATTGGCTGCTCGGGTCCAACCGCCGATGGTTGAGCGTGAGTTGGTACAGATGTTCGTGGCTACCCTTCCCGGAGTCTATTATGAGAAGCTGATTAGTGGCATGTCCGGGACATTCTCGGCCCTCATCACTTTGGGCGAGCATGTTGAAAATGGAATAAAGATTGGAAAGATTCAGGGTGAATCATCCTCATCTGGAGGAGCTAGCAAGAAACCCTATACTGGCAAGCGTCGAGAGGGCGAGGCCAGTGCTGTCACTAATGCTAGGAGAAAGGGCAAGGGCCCTCAGTCTCAGATCGCTAGCATAAACATCCCAGCTGCACCCCCGCAGCCGCCGCAGCAGCCCCAGCAACAGAATAATCCGGGATATAAGAGATATCAGAATCGGGGTCCCCTGGCAAACCGTCATTTGGAAACTCCTCCTATGTCATATGCACAGCTTCTGCAGACGCTGCTTCAGCTCCAATTAGTTCAGAAAAGGACACTGGCTCCCTTGACAGGGGCACCACCACCAGGGTATGATGCTAACGCTACTTGTGAATTTCATTCGGGGGCACCTGGCCATACGGTTGAGAACTGCAAAGCTTTTAAGCACAAAGTCCAGGACTTGGTCGATGCCAAGGTTATCAACTTTTCTGACAGCGTGCCCAACGTCACCAAGAATCCAATGCCTCATCATAGGGGAGGCGGAGTAAATGCTGTTATCACTGAAGAGAATTCAGACTTGCTGACTGATGTCAGAGATTTGAAGACGCCGTTGAGTTTTGTTAAAGCTAAGCTGCTGAAGAAAGGCTTCTTTCCCGGATGTGGAGAGTTTTGTATGGCATGTGCTACACTTCCTGATGGGTGTGAGCAGTTGGTCGAAGGTATCCAAAGTCTGATGACCGAGGGTATTTTGCAGTTCAGTCGGAGCGTTGAGAATGCGTCAGGGGAAGTCGTGCTGAAGCAGGCGGACGAAGTTGCTACCATTACCATTCCTCGCCACCCTATCACTATTTCTGCGCCTCGTCCGCCTACTATCACCATCACCAGGGCCGGACCAATCCCATTCGAGAGCACTAATGCCGTCCCATGGCATTATGGCGCCGAGGTTTATTGTAATGGTCAGAAGGTAGAGCTTGAGCCATCTAGATCGACTGCGCAGAATCTTACTGAAGTCAGCGGCATCACCAGAAGTGGCAGAGTGTTCGCACCGGCAGAAGCCGCAGCAGAGAAAGTAGTCCGAGCTGACGTTATGGACAAGGGTAAAGGTAAAGCTGTTGAAGAGGTTCCTGCAGGGGCAGAGAAAGACTTGTTGGTTAAAGATGCAGAAGAGTTCATGCGACTAATCCGGAAAAGTGACTACAAGATTGTAGATCATCTTCACCAGACTCCGTCGAAGATCTCGATTCTTAACCTGTTGCTGTGTTCTGAAGCGCACCGCAACGCATTATTGAAGGTATTGAATGCTGCATACGTGCCGCAGGAGATATCAGTTAATCAACTCGAGGAAGTGGTAGCCCATGTCAACGCTGGTAATGGGCTGGGATTTACAGATCTGGAACTGACTCCCAAGGGAAGAGATCACAACAATGCCTTGCACGTCTCGATAGAGTGCAGAGGCACGATTATGTCACATGTCCTAGTAGATACGGGTTCCTCGCTTAACGTGCTTCCGAAGAAGGCACTGATGAAGTTGGATACCCGTGGACTGCTGTGCACGCCCAGTGATCTGGTCGTGAAGGCCTTTGACGGAACCAAGCGCCACGTCTTCGGAGAATTGACCCTGCCAATTCAAGTTGGTCCAGAGACGTTTAATGCGGTGTTCTATATTATGGATATCATGCCCGCCTATAGTTGCCTCTTAGGTCGGCCGTGGATCCATTCTGCTGGTGCCGTGACGTCCACGCTGCATCAGAAGCTTAAATATGCTGTTGGGGGCAGCATAGTGACAGTCTGTGGAGAGGAGGACATCATGGTAAGCCACCTGTCGTCCTTTAAATATGTCGAAATGGATGGTGAGATCCATGAGACTCTTTGCCAAGCGTTTGAAACCGTCAGGGTGAAGGAGGTAGCTCCCGTTGTCGCAGAGAAGCAAGAGGTGAACCTCTCCTCGTTTAAGGAAGCTCGGGCTGTTGTCGAAGCTGGTTCTACCCCAGGCTGGGGGCATGTCTTGGATATACCAATCAAACAGGATAAGTTTGGATTGGGATATTCTCCTGAAGCTGAAGCTTCGTCTTCTTCTGGCAGCTCGTCTCGTGGGAAAGGGTCGATCTTATTCACCAGGGGAGGAGTAATCTTCGAGAGTATCAACGCTACGTCGGAGGACAGCGGAGACAGTGATTGTGATCTTGATGCCTGGATTCAACCGAGCAAGCCAGGCGAGCGCCTCCACAATTGGACCATCAAGGAGATTATCGAGCTGACGAGTGAAGAGTAATGATTTGCTTTTTACAATCTTTGTACAACCCTATGTCCTGCCCGGGGCATAGTGGTTTTACTGTCAGGGCCTTGTTGGATTATGTGTATGCATTTTGTTAATAAATAAAAGGCGTTTTCTTCGTAATCAAATATTGTGTTCTCTGTTATTCATATTTTATGTTTGTTTTGAAAAACAGCAAAATGGCAACGAGGTTCGTGCTAACCTGCATATTCCTGCTTTAAACTTAACCCTTGTTATTGCAGGATCCACGTAACAGATGACATCGACTCTGGACCCTCTACGGCTCACTACGACTTTGATTGCCCGATCTATCAAGCCGAGGATGAGATTGATGAAGACGAAGACCTTCCGGAAGAATTGGCCCGCTTGTTGAGACAAGAGGAGAAGGTTATTCTGCCTCATGAAGAGGATATTGAGATCATAAATCTGGGTTCTGAGGAGCTTATCAGGAATGTCAGAGTAGGGGCTACGCTGCAGAATGATGTCAAGCATAGACTGGTCGAGATGCTTCGAGAGTATAGTGACGTCTTTGCTTGGTCGTATGAGGATATGCCCGGACTTGACACAGATATCGTGGTTCATCGCTTGCCGTTGCGAGAAGATTGCCCTCCAGTCAAGCAGAAGCTTAGGAGGACGAGACCAGACATGGCTGTAAAAATCAAAGAAGAAGTCCAGAAGCAGTTGGACGCAGGATTTCTAGCCGTTACCACCTACCCTCCGTGGGTCGCCAACATAGTGCCTGTACCGAAGAAGGACGGTAAGGTACGCATGTGCGTCGATTATCGGGATTTGAATAGGGCGAGCCCTAAGGATGATTTCCCGTTGCCTCATATCGATGTGTTGGTCGACAATACAGCCCAGTTTTCCGTGTTTTCGTTCATGGATGGCTTCTCCGGTTACAATCAGATTAAGATGGCGCCGGAGGACATGGAGAAAACGACGTTTATTACCCCCTGGGGCACGTTTTGCTACAAGGTAATGCCCTTCGGTCTGAAGAACGCAGGGGCCACTTACCAACGAGCAATGGTTACTTTGTTTCATGATATGATTCATCATGAGATCGAGGTCTATGTTGATGACATGATTGCAAAGTCCCAAACGGAGGAGGAGCATCTGGTCAATTTGCTGAAGCTGTTTGAAAGGCTTAGGAAGTTCAGGCTGAGGCTGAATCCTAACAAGTGCACTTTCGGAGTGCGGTCCGGAAAGTTATTGGGGTTTATTGTTAGCGAACGAGGTATTGAAGTCGATCCTGCGAAGATAAAAGCTATCCAAGAAATGCCAGCGCCGAAAACAGAAAAAGAAGTTCGTGGTTTCCTGGGCCGAATAAACTACATTGCAAGGTTTATCTCTCAGCTCACGGCCACTTGTGAACCGATGTTCAAGTTGTTAAAGAAAAATCAGGCGATTACTTGGAATGAGGATTGCCAGAAGGCATTCGATAAGATAAAGCAGTATCTTCAAGAACCTCCAATCTTGATACCCCCAGTGGCTGGACGGCCATTAATCATGTACTTGACAGTTCTGGAGAATAGTATGGGGTGTGTTCTCGGTCAGCACGACGAGACGGGCAGAAAGGAGCATGCCATTTATTATTTGAGTAAAAAGTTCACTGAGTGTGAATCTCGATACTCGATGCTGGAGAAGACGTGTTGCGCATTAGCTTGGGCTGCCAAACGTCTACGACAGTATATGCTCAATCACACCACTATGCTGATTTCGAAGATGGATCCGATCAAGTACGTCTTCGAGAAGCAGGCTCTTTCGGGCAGGATTGCCAGATGGCAAATGGTGTTAACAGAATATGATATTTTGTACGTCTCCCAGAAAGCCATCAAGGGAAGCGTATTGTCTGACTACCTTGCCGAACAGCCAATCGAAGACTATCAGCCGATGAAGTTCGAATTCCCTGACGAGGACATTATGTTTCTCAAAGCAAAGGATTGCGATGAGCCATTGCCCGATGAGGGGCCAGATAGGAAGTCTCAGTGGAAGTTGATATTCGACGGAGCGGTTAATTCCTATGGAAGTGGTATCGGGGCTATCATCACGACTCCTCACGGATCCCACATCCCGTTTACTGCGAGACTGACGTTTCCAGTTACCAACAACGAAGCCGAGTACGAAGCATGTATTATGGGTCTAGAAGAGGCAATTGATTTGAGAATCAAGAATCTAGACATATATGGTGACTCAGCGCTTGTGATCAATCAGATCAAAGGGGAGTGGGAAACTCGTCAACCGAATCTAGTGCCGTACATGAATTACGCCAGGAGGCTGCTTCCGTTCTTCGATCGAGTAGAACTTCATCATGTACCCCGGGCTGAAAATCAAATGGCTGATGCTTTAGCCACGTTGGCTTCAATGTATAAGGTCAATCTTTGGAATGAAGCTCCAAGCATTGTTCTTTCGCGTCTTGACAGACCAGCATATGTGTTCGCAATCGAGGATGCCACCGACGGCAAGCCGTGGTTCCACGACATCCAGACCTTCCTTATGACTAAGGAGTATCCTGTGGGTGCGTCAACCCAGGATAAGAAGACTCTGAGGAGGCTATCTGGAAACTTTTACCTCAATCCTGATGGAGTGTTGTACAAGAGAAACCACGATCTCGTGCTACTCAGATGTGTAGATGAGAAGGAAGCAAGTATGCTCATGGAAGAAGTCCATGAGGGCACATTTGGTACGCACGCCGGCGGGCATGCCATGACAAGAAAGATCCTGAGAGCAGGATATTACTGGTTGACTATGGAGTCGGATTGCTTCAGATTCGCGAGGAAATGTCATAAATGCCAGATTTATGCTGATAAAGTCCATGTGCCGCCGTGCCCATTAAATGTCATGTCCTCCCCTTGGCCGTTCTCCATGTGGGGCATCGACATGATAGGCAAGATCGAGCCCACTGCATCCAATGGTCATCGTTTTATTCTGGTAGCTATCGACTACTTCACCAAGTGGGTGGAGGCAGCCTCGTACGCTAATGTGACCAAGCAGGTGGTAGCTAAGTTCATAAAGAGGGACATCATCTGTCGCTATGGAATTCCCGAGCGGATCATTACTGATAATGGTTCGAATTTGAATAATAAGATGATGAAGGAGCTGTGCCAGAGCTTCAAGATTGAACACCACAACTCATCTCCTTACCGGCCGAAGATGAATGGCGCCGTTGAAGCGGCCAATAAGAACATCAAGAAGATTGTTCAGAGGATGGTTGTGACGTATAAAGATTGGCACGAGATGCTGCCGTTTGCCTTGCACGGTTATCGTACTACGGTACGTACGTCGACCGGGGCAACTCCTTTCTCCTTAGTGTACGGTATGGAAGCTGTCCTACCGCTAGAAGTGGAGATTCCCTCTTTGCGAGTTTTGGTTGATGTGAAACTTGATGAGGCAGAATGGATTACGAATCGTTTGAACCAACTCAGCCTGATGGACGAGAAGAGGTTAGCATCGCTTGCATTTGGTCGCCTGTACCAAAGCCGAATGAAGAAAGCTTATGATAAGAAGGTGCGTCCTCGAAGCTTTCAGACGGGTGATCTCGTCCTGAAGAAGATTCTTCCGCCACACTCCGATCACCGGGGCAAGTGGACTCCAAATTACGAAGGGCCGTATGTCGTCAACAAGGTCTTCTCGGGAGGAGCTTTGTTGTTATCCACGATGGATGGTGAAGATTTTGCATCCCCGGTGAACGCGGACGCAGTTAAAAAATACTTTGCTTGAAAGCGACCCGCTGGACAAAAAAAAGAAAGAGTCCAGGCAAAAAAGGGGCATCCCGGCGAACCAAAAACAGAATAAAAGGTTCGGGCAAAAATTAGGGATATATTGAAAAAATGTACACCCGCGAAGTCGAAAACCTACACTGGGCGGCTTCGGCAAAAAGGGGTATCCCGGTGAACTGAAAACCCGGAAGGGCGGTTCACGCAAAAGTTAGGGATTTGAATAAGCAAATGACTGCGTTCCGCGTATGGACTTTCATTGTTTAATGGTTCGGAGGACCTGAGGGCCGTTTATCTGAATCAATCTCTTCCAAAGCTGAAGCATCGGAGAAGTATCGAAGTCGAGTGGGTCTTAGAGGGATCAACTCATGGTGTTCGTCTACGCCTCGATTGCCGACATTTGTATATACTGATGTATATTTATGTTTTCTCTTTTGCGCGGCTTCCTCATTCCAGGAGCTTGCCTCTGTTGTAAAACATTTTTGCCCATTCAGGGGTTCATCATCAATAAAATGCACATTATTCAGCAATTCTACTTGACTGCTTAGCATTTATCTGTTTTGTTTGCAAATGATAACGCCGATGTGTTTTTTGATAAAATGCGCATACATAAACTTGCGGGCCTAAGCCCATTGATTGTTGAAACAATTAACTAACTAAACATTGTCACGAGATGATAACCTGGATAGGCCCCTTTGAGGAGGGTATCTTGTCTGTTTGTTTGCGTTGTTGCAGGTGTAGCACCTCGCCAGAAGATGTGCCGTGCGTATCCCCGAAGCAGGATGAGTCCTCTTTCTTCAGCAGAGTTCAGTAGTCTCTCCTCCGCAGAATCAGAATCAGAATAGTGAGCATTGATATGTCTTCCCCAGGTAGAGGTGATTCTCTTCCCCAAGCAGACGCATCCTGAAGGAATGTCACCCCATCAGCTGAGCCAAACACGGAAGCATGATGATTCTCCCCAGCACCGGGTCACAAGTGCAGAGTTCACAGAAATGTTCGGGAGCCAGAGCTCGTGTTTCCCCAGTAAAGTCACCGAAGCAGGTGTCTCCCCCGCACCGGGTCACAAGTGCAGGTTTCGCAAAAAGCTGTTCGTATGCCGAAAGATGCAGTAACTGATGGTGCCAGACTGAAGTCTCCAGTGGAGTTGAGATTCCTCACCAGAGTCAGGCTCTCTCCTGAAGTTCGACGATTCCCTCTTCCCCAGTAGAGTATTGGAACGGCTGACGTTGTATTCCCCTGCAGAGTTGTACTCTCCCCCGGAGTCAGATGATTCTTTCTCCCCCAGTGGAATCGAATTCCCCATCAGAGTCGTACTCTCCAGCGAAGTAGAATGATTTCCCTCCCCGGTTGAGTCCGCAGAAAAGCAGAATCCTTGGAAGTTGATCAGATCATGATTGATTTTCCCCAGCAGAGCGTGGGGCAACTAGCGTTGTACTTCCCCCAGAGTCGTACTCTATCCAGCAAAGCAGAATGATTTCTCCTTCCTCAGCCGAGTTTGCAGATGTCCAAGAGATCTGAATCCTTGGAAGTTGATCAGATCATGATTGGTTTTTCCCCAGTGGAGTGTCGAGCAGCTGAAGTTGGTTCCCCACAGAGTGGTTATCCCCAGAAGAGTAGCCGAGACGGCCACGCAGTTCATTCTCGCGATTGATATCAGCAGATCCAAGTTCTCGTAGAGCTTCGTCCCCTGCAGCAGTCCGCTGAAGTTGTTTGCCCTGCGGCAGTCAACCGAAGATCATTTCCTCAGACGGAGTCCAATTGATATTGGCGTAACCATGTTCTCCTCAGCAGGATGATTCCTCTATCGGAGTGGTCCTTTCTCCTTGACAGGAGGATTTCCCCTTCGGCATTTATTTTGCTGACGGGATCGCATCATTGTGCATGATTGCATGTCATTGTGCATGATTGCATAGCATTGAGCATGATTGCATAGCACTGAGCATGATTGCATGGCATTGAGCATGATTGCATAACAGAAGCATATGCATCATACGCATGATCTAGATCATTATCATTCTTGCCTTACAGGTGTTCCACCAAAAGACCGGTTGCTCCGGACGATTCTTGATGTTCTCCCCAGCAGGGTTGTTTTCTTAGATGATTCTAAAAGACCCCGGTGTGATCCCCGCAGTCGCTCGCTCAAGATGATTTTTGAGATCCCCAGCGAAGTCTTCAGTTCGAGATGATTCTCAAATCCCTCAGCAGGGCCATTTTCTTAAGATGATTCTTAAGACCTCAGTACAGCTTCCCGAGTGGTTCGCCTAGTATGATACTTGAGCTCCCCAATAGCGTCTCCAGCAGGAGTTGCCCAGGAAGATTCCTGGAATTCCCAACAGAATGTTTGCTCCAGAAAGGTTATCAGTTCAGGATGATTCTTGAAGGTGACCGACGGATTTGCTTGTTCAAGATGATTCTTGAAGTCCTTAGCAGCGTGATATGTCCGCTCCAACAGCGATGTCTAATCTGAAGATGGATTTCGTAAACGCCTGAAGGCGGAATCAAAGGTTCCCGTGAGCTCAGATGTCCCTGTTGATGAATCAACGTGTGGCTGAAGACAAGGTTCCAAAGCTTGTGTATGCAGAGTAATTCGTGTGAGTCTGAAGACCAAGTCAGTTATCCTGAGGTGATGATTGAGCGCGATCAAGTGAATGATACGTCTTCTGATTGAAGTCGAAGATGTTTCTCCAGCAATGACGTCTAATCTGAAGATGGATTTCGTAAGCGCCTGATGGCGATATCAGAAGGTTCCGGTGAGTCCAGATTTCCGTGTTGAAGAATCAACAGGTAGCTGAAGACAAGGTTCCAGGGTTGTAGATACAACAGAGTGATTCGTGTGAGTCTGAAGACCAAGTCAGTTATCCTGAGGTGATGATTGAGCGCGATCAAGAGAATGATACGTCTTCTGATTGAAGTCGAAGATGTTTCTCCAGCTGAAGCGGAGTTTCGCCTGAAGGCAAAGTGTTTGAATCCCCGTAGAGTCATGAATGGCTCAGGATACCACTTCTCTGACTGAAGTCACAGATTTCCTAAGCTGAAGCGAAGGTGCCTAAGGGCAAGGTTATCCCCCAAGGTCATGAAGGACCTAGGATTCGTTTTCGGACTGAAGGCCGAAGTATATCCCTGACTGAAGTCTCGGATACTCTATAGCAGAGGCGGAGTTGCCTGAAGGCAGATCCATGTATCCTTGAAGGCCAAGGACCACTTTCTTCAGACTGAAGTCGAAGATACCTCCTGCAGAGTTGCCATCCTTGAAGGCCAAGGATGCTTATCTTCAGAAGTACTTGAAGATCTTTTCTGGCTGAAGCTGGGAATGGCCAGGGGCCAGGGTTTCATATATCTTTAATGTTGAAGTTCTACGGCAGGCAGTGTGCAGCAGTATTCCGATGTTCGTTATGGTTCTGAGGGTGAACCCCAGATCAGAGTGTGCTCGGTTAAGTCACTCATTCCCAGCAGAGTAGTTTCAAATACGCAAGTGTACCTTTTGTTCCATTTACCAGGGGTGAACCCCAGGTCAGAGTTGTTCAGTGTTGTATTTTCTCCAGCGGCAATGCGGGGTATTTTGATTATCCGACGGCGAGGTCAGATTATGTTTGTTTCCGTCAGCGAGGTTGGATGTTCGTTTGACGGCAATGTCAGACTCCTTAAATCCCCAGCAGAGATGATGTTGGTACGACGGTGATGTCGAGTGTCTCTCAGAATGATGTTTGTTTCCGGCGGCGATGTCAGATCAGTATCTCTCCAGCTAGTTGTTGAGCAGCTAGTGTTGCAGTGTTCGAAGGTTTGTTCTCCGCAGAGTATCATGTGGTTGTGCAGTTGGCAAATTTTCGGGTTTACCGATATTCAACCGTCTCGTACCTTGATTGGTTGAGAGCCGTTCGCTTCTCACCCAGTCAGGTTCAAGCCGTTTGAATAGGGGCAGCTGTTGCACCCCAGAATTTGACCAACAATTATTTATTCATTGAGTGTTTGAAAATAGATACCTTCATCAGAAAGTTCAAGAGATCCTCAGAGAAGTGGTTTGAAACCAGGGTTGTGTGCTTCACAGTTTGAGAGTTGTGGGTGCTCCTCAGATGATTCTGAGACTTTGAGAAAGAACTTGATGCTTTGAGAAAGCTTATGAGATGTCTTGATAGCCATCATGAAGCCCAGAGAAGTCATTATGCAAGAATTCTGAAGATTCAACCATGAATGGTAGAATTAGGGTTTTGACTGGGTCTACCCTAGATTAACTGAAATTTGGAGGAGGTTGTGACTTAATCCAAGGGCCATGAGATCATGTAATGATGCATGGAGATGCTATAAGGATGATTCCTAGACCAACTCATCATGATTGAGGAGTTTGAGAAGTTTCAAGTCAGGGTTTCTGAGGATTGTCAGTGAGAAAACCCTAATTTGATCCCTATTTTCCAGGCAGTTTTAGCTCTAGATGTGATTGATATCTCACCTTCCCCACAACATGAATGTTGTAGAGCTTGTTCTTAGCTTTAATTTGAGTGGTGGAAGTCCTTGATAGGAGTTACAGAGCTCAAGTTATGGTTTTGACAAATTACAGGTCAGCAGAGGTGTGTGAATCTGGGTCCTTGAAAGTCACCCAACTTGCAGACAACTTTTGCCCTAGTAGGAGGATTCCTATGATTTCTTGGTCAACATGAATGTTGAAGAGGATCTTCTTAGCTTTAATTTGAGTGGTAGAAGTCCTTGATTGGATTTGTGGAACTCAACTTATGGTTTGAACAAGGCAGGGGTATTTTGGTCATTTGTCAGTTATAGGTCATTTTATCCAATGCCTAAAACTCCTATTTCCAAGCCTCAAATGGAAAACCTCAAAACATGAAAGTTGCTCAAAATGTGATTTTAAGTCTAGAAAGAAGGTCACAAATTGTTGGAAAAGCTCATAGCACAAGATTACATGATTGGTCAAAAATGAACTAAAAAAGGCTTATAACTTTGAAAAGTTGAAATTGAAAAGTGATTTGGGAGATCCACAAATCCAAAATAGGTCATCCAATATATCATTTTGATTGGAAAAACCATTTTGAGAACATTGGTTTAGCTAGAATTTTCATTTGAGGTCTAAAAATGGGTGATGCTTTGAAAAGTTGTTACTTGAAAAAGAAGGCAATGTTGAAAAACCCTACATAAGCCAAAAATGAACTTGTTTTTCACTCATCCCTTCTCAATATCTCATGAAATGATATTTTAAGACCAGATAGTAAGGCATGAAGCATGGAATATGAGAAATCCAACTTGTCATCACATGAGAACTTCAAGAAGTTTCCACCACATTCTAGATGAATCTAGAAGCATCTAACCATCATTATAAAAAGAATGCCATGAAGAGAATTCAAGGTTGGTGATAGAGAGCATTTTCAGAGGAGAGAGAGAGGGAGAGATAGCCATTGAAGCAATTTCTTCAAGTTCAAGCAACTCAAGAATTCCTTCACCACAAGCCTTCTCTTTCACAACAAGTGCAAACAGAAACCTGTACATCCTCAGAGGATCTCATTGAAGCCATTTCAAGCCTTGGAACCATCTCCACGAGCATCTACCACCTCTCTTTTTCAGGTTGGTTTCTCTCTATGATTCCCCTAATTTATGCACTTTTCAGTAGTTTCTTAGGTAGATAATTGATGCATTAGGTTAGTTGATGTAACCCTAAGAGTTAGAGCAAGATTTGTGAGGTTTCACACCAGAGCCATGGTTCTTTAATCTTCAATAACTGGCTGTTTAATGAGTTTTAGGTAACATGAATTAGGTTAGAATGACCAGGATAACATCAAGAGTATCTGTAAATCATTAGACTGAAGTTTGATGAAGATTGATATCAGTTGAACATGGTTGTACCATGATCTTTAATCCCTCTGTTAGGGCTATCTAGGGCGAGTTAATAAAAAGTAAGCGTATGGTTGTGTAGAGCTTGAGTAGTAGAGCATTTTTCATTTTTGAATCATGTTGTTTCGTGGCCTGAGTAGAGAGATAGAGGAGCTCGAAGATTTGAGCGCATGGGAGAGGGTTCTGAAAACCCTAGGTCTCATCTGGGACGATGAGGGAGAGCCCTTAGATTGGCTCCAGATTTTGACTTGTTATGATGATCCAACGGCCATGCGCGAATCTGAGAAAGAGAGGGAAGATTCAAATTGATTGAAACGCGGCGTTTCATTAACCAGCGTTCTGGGCCTCAACGCGCTATTCGCACCCCCCCTTATTGCTGGCCCAGCTACTTTTAACTAGCGCGTGGTGCTATTCACCCCCCTCCCTTTAATTCATTTAATTGTTTTAATTTTCTCTTAATATTTTTCTGTCTTTGAAAATTCATTAAAAAGTGGAAAATAACTCTTTTTTAATTCTTCTTTTTTCTATGACTAGATGAAAATGTGTAGAAAATTATAAAAATAAAAATGGGATTTTATTTTTTAGTCTAGTATTTTTAATAGATTTTTCTTTTAAATAGCTTTTTAATAGTTTTAATTTGGTATGTGATTTTGTAGGAATTGTTTTAGAACCTTCCCTTAGGGTTTTTAATCCATTCTTTTTTGTGGAATTAGATGATGAATCATAGTTCCCCATAGGATTTTTTCTAGATTTTTAGAATTAAATTTTGATTAGTTTAATTAGGGTAGATTTAGGGTATCCTAATTAGGGTTTAGATTGTGTTTAGGTGATGAATCATTTTCTTTAAATAGTTTTGCCTTGATTTTTGGGTAGGGGCATATGTGGATGTTATGGGTAGATGTTGTAGACCCTTGTGAATAATTGTTAGATTTTTACCCCTTGGTTTAGTATTTTTAGGTATTTTCTGAAGTTGCCTGTTGATTTTGTCTCCCCTGTGGGTATCTGTTCATCTTTGGGGTTCATTGTGAGGAATTTGTTGAGGGGCTTGTGTCGCCTTGAAGACTTTGTTGGAGAGCATCATGAAGAGAAGCTTGTAGATCAAGATTCAGAGACCCAGAGCTTGGCTTGTCCCCTGTCTGTGAGGTTTGAGATCCTGAAGTTTGAAGGGAGTTCATGGTACTTTCCTGAGGAAGGCACTATGAATGACTTTCACTATTTCTTCTCACCTCTTTCTTAAGTATCCAATGATGTTGGAGCCAACTTGTGAGTTTAATTTCTCCTGAGGAGTAATGTAAACTGATCACATGTTGTTGAGCCACATGGGATACAACTCCTAAGTGGAAGCCTCCTAGTACTTTCCTGAGGAAGGTCCTATGGGTCTATTCACTTAGTTCCATTAGTTTATCTAGGATTTCTTAAGTATCCAATGATGTTGGAGCCAACTTGTGAGTTTAATTTCTCCTGAGGAGGAATGTAAACTGATCACAGTTGTTGAGCCACATAGGATACAACTCCTAAGTGGAAGCCTCCTAGTACTTTCTTGAGGAAGGTCCTATGAGTCTATTCACTTAGTTCCACTAGTTCAGATAGGATTTCCTAAAATATCCAGTGATGTTGGAGCCTGCTTGTGAGTTTAATTTCTCCTGAGGAGGAATGTAAACTGATCACAGTGGTTGAGCCACATAGGGTATGACTCCTGAGTAGTCACCTCTTAGTGCTTTCCTGAGGAAGACACTATGAGTCTGCTTGCTTAGCTCCCTTTCTTTGGTAAGCTTGTTCTGAAGCTTGAAGACTGGGATTGATTCTCTTGTTAGGGTCTTGCTTTAGTGCTTAGATTTGTTCAGATTCTGTGTTAGGGTTAGGATTAGAGAGTAGATGATTCTTTCTCAAGCAGGTGTTTTGTTTGCCTGATGGCAGTTCATTTCTTTTATCTGTATGATTACCGTTTACTGTTTTTGCTTGATAGCATGTTGATTATTTTCAGTATGATTGCTGTTATTTCATGACTGGCTTGAGGTTGAGATGAGCTTGTGGAGGCCGAAGCCCCACACACATTTCCTCCCTCACTTGCATTGCATGCATTTTACTGTTAAAGCTGATGCTTTTGTCTGTTTTGATGTATCATTGACATGATCCCTTAGGACTCTCATTTCCTTTGATGAGGATTTGATGATAGACTTTTAGGTTGAAACCTATGCATGACAACATCTAGGAGTGCCCTGTTCAAACTTCAACCATAGGATGAATCCATGGCAGGATAACAGTAGGACTTGATAGTCTCCCTCCTAGTTGAGCCTTTTTTTTCTCAGTAGTTTCCCGAACTACGTTTGCTCTGATCTTTCATACCAGATGGAAGTACGTAGGCATAGGACGCGATGTCCTAGCGAGCAACCTTCACCCGTAGTTAGCCGAACTACGTTGACTCTGATTTCTCATTCTCTGATGAGAATACGTAGGCATAAAGCGCGACGCTTTGCCGAGTCATTTTTCTTTTCTTTTTCAGCCAGCCTTGATAGGTAGATAGATTATAACCAACCCGTCCAAGTAAACAAACAAGCGAGGATCCCGTCGAGTACGACGGACGTGAGGGGTGCTAATACCTTCCCCTTGCGTAACCGACTCCCGAACCCAGACAATGGTTGCGATGACCTTGTCTTACCCTTTATTCGTCAGGTTTTTCCGATCGTTTCCTTTCCCGCTCTGAGGGATAAATAACGAAAGGTGGCGACTCTTCTGTCATGCCGACACCTTATTTTCGCGCAAGCGACAACGTGGTCCATCTTTCGCCTCCGTTTAAAGTATAAAGGCTGCATCAGAAACATGACTCCCATTGGGATGGGGAGAGGTCATAGAAGTTAATGCTCGTGCCAAGAATGACAAACGAGGGTTGGGTTACAAACCAACTCTAGAAGACGCACCTGAAGAAAGCGTCATGAAAAGGAAAACCTTGGAAGAAATATTCATAATTGGCGGGGTACAAGTGAATGTTGTTATTGATGAAGACGAAGAAAGCGACCTTGACAGCCTGGTGATCCAAGGCATAGCAGCTTTATGCAATTGGGAAACAGTGGAAATTCCCGTCATTTTACCGTTAGAGTAATGCATTCGCTTGTTAGCTTTTTTTTTCTTTAAAAATTATATGTTTTGCCCAAAGCCAGTGAACTATTTTGTATGGGCCACTTTGCAATTTGAAAGATCAATGAATGAAAAAGTGTTTTTGTTAAAAATCTTGTTTTGTTTTCTTTTTATCATTTTCACTTTTCGTAAAAAGGAAAAATGGTACATTTTTGAAAATTTAAAATCTACCCATCATCTGCATGTTTATGTGTGTATGTATGATCATTCTCAAACCTGTAAAACCATGCAGAAAACCTCCATCACCCACAAAATCCAATGATCATTTGGGTCCTTTTTGTAGTGGTCCAGGTGTCTTTCAAGCTGAAGAAGAGAGTGATGAAGATTCTGAAGTCCCTGAAGAATTGATGAAGATGGCTGAGTACGAAGATGCCAATCTTCATCCATAAAAAGAGGAGATTGACATCATCAACTCGGGCTCTGAGGAAAAAAGGAGAGAGGTTAAAATTGGGGCATCGCTAAAGTCAGAAGTCAAAGACAGACTAATAATGCTTCTCAAAGATTACGCCGACGTGTTCGCTTGGTCTTATCAAGACATGCCAGGGTTGGATATCGACATTGTTATGCACAAGCTCCCTTTGAAGCCTGAGTGTCCACCGGTCAAGCAAAAGCTCTGAAGATCTAGACCTGACATGGCTCTCAAAATCAGAGATGAAGTCAAAAAACAAATTGATACAGGCTTCTTAGCAGTATTAAAATACCCAGAATGGGTGGACAACATTGTGCCAGTCCTTAAGAAAGAAGGTAAAGTTAGGATGTGTGTAGACTACAGGGATCTGAACAAAGCTATTCCAAAGGGTGATTTTCCTTTGCCACATATTGACACTTTGGTGGATAATACGGCCAGCTTTGCAGTATTTTCATTCATGGATGGTTTCTCCGTCTACAACCAGATAAAGATGGATCCGGCCGACATGGAAAAAACAACCTTCATTACACCCTGGGGCACCTATTGTTATAAGGTCATGCCTTTCGGTTTGAAGAATGCAGGAGCAACATATCAAAGAGCCATGGTTGTGCTCTTCCATGACATAATGCATCAAGAAATTGAAGTGTATGTGGACGACATGATCGCAAAATCCAGAAATAAAGAGGATCACTTGGATCATCTCCTAAACTTATTTGAGAGACTCCGAAAATATTAGTTAAGGCTAAATCTAGCTTGTCACGGTGAAATTTGAATACCAAACTATTGATTAGTTTGAATCTTTAATTCATTTTGCAACCGAACTTTGATTTGTCCAAAGGAAGGGATAAAGATCGAAATTCCCACAATGCAATGCACATGCAAGCTAGAGAGTTATAGGTTCGGGGGTTGGTTAAACTTAGGGAAGGTGCTAGCATCCTAAGTTTCTGTAGTACTCTACAGGAACCTCTTGTTTTATGTTTGTTTATTGCTATGGTTTATCTGCTTAAAGGTAAAAGACCTAGGGGTTTAATTTCTAAGTATACTCGATAAGATGTCGCATCTTATGCCTACATATCCTTACGGAAGTGGAATCAGAGTATCTGTAGTTCCCCTAAAAGGTTTGAGGAGATCTTGACTGTGGTCAAAGTTCCTACGGGTTTAGGGTAGTTGATTGATTGATTTTAGGAGAAAAGACAAGTTATCATTTTAAGAGAGATATAACCGCCACAAATTGTAGGAAAATAGTCTTTGCATCGTCTTAAGAGAAGGGCTCAAGTACTCGGATATTGATCGACGATGTAGGCCTCTATCTCTCTTAAGGCAAATTTCCTACGGTATTGATTGTATTGATGTGGGGTGGAGATTCTATCTCACTTAAAATGATTAACATCTTTCTCTATTGTGTTTGAATTGAGTTGTAGTGTTTGTATCTAAGTTGTAAAAGATAACGGTCCTTCTTATGGGGTAGGATCTAACTTAGAAAGATCAACTTGAATGGGATCAAGGATCAAGCGGGAGTATGCTGCAAATGAGATGCACTACACACAAGTGTTGACTCATGTGTAGGTTTTTCCTTTGGACAGAATGCAATGCAATAATAGTAAATGTGATAATGTAAATTGCGGAAAATAAGGCGCATAAGGTAAATTCATACACGGACGCATGAAAGCGCTGAGTGAGTGTGTGAATTGTGTATGTGAATGTGCAGAAGCGTGCACGGTTGATTAAGTGACGTTGATTTAATTTTAGGGGGGAGTTGAATTGATTTATAAGAAAAATACAAATTATAAGTGAATTTGATTTAATTTATTAGTTTGAATTAATTTAAGATAAATTATTTAAACAAGGGTGAATTAGTTTTTTTATTAATTTTAGTAAGGAGTTTAGGTGATAAATTAATTTTGAGAAAATGTTATTTGATTTATTATTCGTGAAATTAAACTGTTGGGTTATAAATTAATTAGATTTTAATTAGATGATATTTAAATAGAAAAAGGTTTTAAACAAAAAGGTTTTGAAAAGAAGTTTTTATTATTATGGAGATTTTAAAAGATAAAGATTAATAATAGCTTAAAAGATTATCGTTATTTTTTAATAGAATATTTAGGTTATTACGAAATAGGTTTTTTTATTAAGATATAAATGATTTTAGTTATAAAAACAAGTTATTATAAAATAGATTCAATTAGCTTATCATAAAAGGGGTTTCCTATTTACATCTATTATAAAGAAAACACATAATTTTTTTTTTTTTATAAAAGATGCTAATTTAAGTTGAAGAGGGGTTATTATTATTATTTATTTAAAGTTATTTTGAATATGAAATGGATTTTTATTATTTAGGGTATAAATAAAATATCTTATTAAATAAAATGAGATCATTGAATTTGATAACTAAATTAATATCATTGAATTTATTAATAAAAAAAATGAAAAGTTGATTAAGAAAAAGTTATTGGTTTTAATTAAAGTTGATCAAATAAAACGTTAATTAAGTTAATTAGCAAAAAGTGATTATTAGTGGGTTAAATGGCAGAGAAGGGGAATAATTAGTAGTTAAACGGGAGGATTAGGGGATAAAGAGGATCTGGTGTGACGCAGGCGCGAGCTTATGGTGGGGACGCGGGTGTGGATCGGCGGATTTAGATCCATTGGAGATCTAAAGGCCGAGTGTGTGAGGGTGTATCATACATGTGTGTGTGCACATTCACTGGATTATATTACAATAAAAACAAAAAAATAAAAAGATCAATAAACCCTAAGACCCAATTTATCTTGTTCTTCCCCATCGATCACCATCTCCTCTCCCTCTTCATTTTCACCATTGTTGTTCTCTCCGTCCTTCTTGCGTCCTCTATCTTCTCTGTGTTTGTCACCTTCGTCTTTTCTCTAAAACAAAAAAACACAAGTCAAAAGATTAACATATTTAACAAATTGATTCTCACTGGAATGCATTCAAAGGAGATCGTTGGAGTTGGCGGCGGGGATTCATGGACGGGAGCGTGAGGGTTATCGCGGCGGTGTTTGTGGTGTTCTCCGGGGACAAGGGTTTGCTCGCGAACAGTTTCGACAGTGACGATGGTGAGGTTGATTGAGCGAGCGGAGGGTTATTTGGGAAGGGTGACAATATTCTACGAAGATAAGTCACTTCTCTATTCTTCTTGTCATGATTTTTTTGGGTTTGAAATAGGGGTTTTGAAATTGTTGTGGATTTTGTGAATGGCTGTGGGTTTTGCTCCGAGTTCTCCTTTGTGTGTTCTGATTTGGTTCCTTATATAGGGTTTCAGGAGGCAAAACGAATTGAAGAAGAATGAAGAGGTTTCCAAATCTGGTGATTCTTGTATGGACTGTTTTGGGAAAGGGATTAAATTTGCTTTAACAGGTTCAAAACCTGCCTTGAAGGTATGGTAATTGTATTTCGATTCTTTCTCCTTTGAGCATATCTGTATCTATTTTGGGGAACATTTTGTCTGTTGCCTTGACTTAAACGTGTTTCAAATTTGTAAATATTCTGTTCTTCTGATGGCTCGATGTTATCCTACCCAGGTTGAGGTTTTGGAGAGACTTGAGGAAAGAGTGATTGCGAGGCTTCCGGAGTTGCGTTTCAGATGAGTGGTGGGTGAAGTTGGTGCCTTCTAATTCTGCTGCTTTGTTTGACTATGTTGCTTTCGATTCTTGCGAAAAAACAATTTACTGATTTGCTTCCTCTTTCCATACGCAGGAACATCAGCTTATTGCTCGAACATACTCTACGTAAGGGTGAAGTCTTTCAACCCGATGATACCTTTGACGGTACTTCAGATACATAGGTGAATCAAAAAAAAAGTTTCATGACAAAACTTGGTTAGCGTTTCGGTTTTAACTTCGACTCCGTCTTAGCTCTTGTGTAACAATTCAAAAAACTGATTCTTTACTTTCTCTCACAGATTTAGCAGGCTGCAGCGACCGGAGGAGCTCTAGGAGTCTTTCACTTATGGTTCTAAAGAACTCTAATTTCGGCAAGCGTCAGAGCGTCGGGAACGAGACTTTGGACTTCAACATCTGACTTTATGGAGAAATTCAAGGCTGCAGATCAAGACGTTGGATGAATGGCGTCGTGTCAGGGGTTTTAGCTTGTCCTGCTCTGGTGTGGATAGTATGGTTTTGATACTTCGAGCCAACATGCTCTGTACATCAAGTAGGAGTTACGGGGGCAAATGACAGAAACAGCAGCAAAGTAAGTCACATCGGGGCAGAGGTTCAACAGCATGTTGCCCTTGTTACTCTCCCAAGAATGGAGATTGTTGAGGAAGACTTGTTGATCATTTGCTTCAGAAGGAAATGTTAGGCTAATGAAAGTCTGCTTCTTCGGTGAAGTCGTCTTCCAAAAAACATCCTTGTCCTTTATTACTAATCATTAGCTGCAAGTAAAATCCGATGTATTGTTGCTCATGTAAATTTTATGCAGAGTATGACAGTGGTAGCAGATGAAGCCATTCCTTAGAGCTACCGAAGATATCGCGTTTTCTGTGACTGTGCACCTCCTTTCTAGGCTAGTTATCCTTTCTATAATGCTAAAGCGCGTCGTATCGGTTTGTTGCGGTGAATCAAGTATCTTATTAACTCAATTCTTGTTGGCTCGGCAGGCGTATATTCATGAAACAGGTTTAACACATGAGGAAAATGGATAGCAGCGTACGGCTAGATCGAAAAACTCAATAACAATGACTTTCTTCAATCTAAGGTAACACAAACTGCTTCTAAAATGTTGCATATTAGACCAAGATAGTTATTACATCTTTACCCTGTTTCACAATTTATGCTTGCTTTTCCATGGAGCTAACTTGGTTATTGTTCTTAACTGAGGGCAAAGTTGGAGGAAACTAAAATTGTGCCAAAGCTGCAGTTCGACCTTGGAAAGGCTGAGAGATAGGGTTGATGCCAAAGATTCGCAAGTGGTGCGATCTGTTGTTCAATAATGACGCAACCGAGATTAAATTTCTACCAGGTAAGCTTGCTTCATTATGTGCTTTGTTGGACAAGATGGATATTGTTTTGGCAAGTTAAAATTGTTTTGTTTATGTCTGGGACATGTTTAAGGAATGCATTGATTATGTTTGGCTATGCTCTGGAGGACGGATTCTCGTGCCTTCAGCAAATGTCCTGCGGTCTTTTGTTGCAGATGGGGGGTGAAGCTTCATGTATTAGCAAGGATGAAAGATACCTTTCTGGTTTTTTTTTGAATTAAACTCATTCAACCTTATACTGAAAACAAAAGTAGAGATTTATTGGCAATGGCCTGCTGACGTTTCACGCTGTTATTGCAGGCTTCAAGGCTAATGCTCATGGACGGTAATGGCGGCATACGCAAAAGGTGGAGCTATCAGCTTCAGAGTTTTGACGACTTAAGAAACGAACTTAGCTGATTCCCGAGACTGGATCAATTGAATATAAACAAATCTTCTATCGTTTATATTAGATGCATTGGTTTAGGATTTAGATTGGTGCATGCAGTAATGGTTCTTAATTGTGAAATTTGTATTGCACAAGATCTGATTGTACATGGAACAACTTGTAATATTAATGATGTACTGTAATGGAAATTGAGTTGGCTTATTGTAAGTTTCAAATGCAAATCCTGGATATTAAAAAATTATGAATTGATGTTCATTGTAGATTCTATCCCTCAAACACGGTAGTAGCCTTGTGATAATGAATTGCCTTTCCACCTTAAGTAAAGTCTCTAATATTTTTAGAAATGGTGAGCTCAAAGAAACAAAGAAAATTGGGCTTATTCTGAAGGTGAGGTTAAAACAACCCTTGGACTTTAAGTGACTCCCATATATTATGAGCTCCTTCCCATATATTATGAACTCAAATTAACATCATGAACCGTCTTTACTTGGTGGAAATAATTTTTCTCTTGAGTATGATGAGCTTAACACCATTTGATTTAAGAGAAAGAAAATGGATTCTGGCGAGGACTTGAATCACATAAGCCCATAAACTTGACATTAATCATATAGTTCCTTTGAATCATGACTGAGTCTTGTATAACTTTGAGATTAGAACTTTCATTTCATATCCTCCACTATTCATTAATCCTCGAGTTCAATATCTCTTTAAAATGACCATGAGCTTTGAATAAATTCAATCTAGTCGCCATTAAACCACTTTCTCCTAAGATACTTACAGAAAACCTCTGTTTACAACTTCCAGTAACCTTAATACTATGCCACACTAATATCCTGAGGCCTTGAAAAAAAACATTTGTAGATCCTCATATCACCAAATTAACATCCTGTTTGATACGAGTTAAATTGCTCCGCCTCAAGCCAAATAATACCACTTGATTAAATTGCAACCGCTGGATTCTAAACACATATAACCGATCCTCGAGTTGAATCCATATTTTCTTGTACCTGTCAGAGAAGTCTTAAAAAGCCGAGATGATCCTGTACACACTCGTTAGTCTTGATAAACACGTATACAAGAGTAAAATATCAATCGTAAGAAAACGCACAAGGAGGTGGAATCTTTAGGTCAAAAATTAGGGTGTGACACAGCTAAGTGCACGTTCGAATTTCATTCTGGAAAGCTACTCGAGTTCATTGTTAGTCAACGAGGAGTTGAAGTAGATCCCGACAAAGTTAGAGCAATTCAAGAAATTTCAACTCCTCAAACGGAAAAACAGGTCAGGGGATTTCTTGGACGACTAAAATACATCTCCAGATTCATCTCTAACTTGACGCCTACCTGCACATCGATCTTTAAGTTGTTATGAAAAGATCAAACGGTCGTATGGACTGAGAACTGCCAATCAACATTCAAGAAGATCAAGGAGTATCTCCAAGAGCCTCCTATTTTGATTCCACTAGTACTGGGAAAGCCACTATTCATGTACATGACAGTATTGGAAGACTCCATGGGCTCCTATTTTGACTTTCTCTTGGATGTCTCAGCTGATGTTATAACAATGTCAGGAACATGAGTTCCCTGAAACAACTTGTAATGGAAGGATAAGGGGTTTTATCTCTTGCAAGTTGTATCACTCTGCTTGAGAATGTTGGGATGCTGATCAACAATGATCCCACAGATAAGTGAGGGGAATTCAATAGGGCCTTTGACACTATAGCTACCAGCATGTTTCATGGTTTGATCATAAATGTAGGTCCCATAATTGAATTTAGCTTTTCTCCCTACAGCATACATGAATCTCCCTGTAATGGTTGCAACAGTTGTCTTATGATTGGTAGGCACCCAATTTGCTGCACCAATCTTGTGTAGCATAGCATATTTCACACTTAATTTTCTTGCAACCAGCTTCCCTTTGGATGGTCAGCTCTTGACCTGGTTTGCAGTTATTTCTTGACACACTTGGTTGTCAGAGGCAGTCAGTTTATTCTGAGCTTCATTTGCTCTCCCTAAGTAGTTGTTGATGATGGTTGTAGAGAACTTGATACATTTTCCTCTCAAAAACACCTTACCAAACTCACTTGATGTCCTATTAGCACATTCTTCTTAAAGGTTCACTATGAGTTCTTTGACAAGAATCTCATAGCATGGTGGAAATTGAGTAATTGTTTTCATCAACCCAGCATCATGAATGAGATTCATGATTTCTCTACTTTCAAGAGCATTTTGTTCTAGCTCTCTCTCCAATGCCATCCTCTTCTGAAATACATACTTCCATCTATTGACACATGAAGGATAATGAAATGAAATGTTGTCAATAGGAACCTCAGGGACACTAGCAGCAAGTTTGCTAGTGGTTGGTTTCTTCTTTAATGGAACTTCAGATACATCTTCATCATCATCTGAGATAGAGTTAGTTTCAGTACTGGATTGAGCCTTCCTCTTCTTTGGAACCACCTTGCTCCATGCTTTGGTAGGCCCAACAGGGGTATTCTTGGCTGCAGTCTTCTTCTTGGGGATGCTCTCCTCAACTTGTTTCTTCCTTTTCCTAGTCAAGAGCCTTTTGGCTATGCCAGGATTGATCTTGATAATCAAGTCATTATCAGAGTACTCATCAAGATCCACTATATCAGCCACATCATCATTTTTGTCACCTTGCATGTTAATATCCATTTCCTCATAACCTCGACCCTTGTTATTACCTTCTCTTGAAGTGTTTTCCAATGTTTCAACATTGTGGGTGACATCGCCTTGTTCCTTCAGTTGAGGTGCAGAGTCCTTTGTATTAAGAGGAAAGGATATTCATGGAGCATCATTTGGTTCATTCAATACCTTGGCTACCAAATTGACAATGGTATTGTGTATTTTCCTGGCTTCTTCTTCATTAGTTTCCTCATGAGGAATAGATATTGAATAGTGAGAAGCTTGCCCTGATACTAGTTCTTTAGGTCTTCTTTCAAGGGTGGTTTGAGGTTTCTTCACCATCTGACCTTCTGGGGTTAGAATTCTCAGGGGTTCTATCTCAAGAATCTGGTTAGGGTTTCAAGTCTCAGTTCTAGCTTTAGGATATGGATTATCGATGGTGGACATTCTTTTGAAAGACATTGTTAAGGACTTTGATCGAGAGGGAGAGAGATTTCTATGCTTGTTGGAAGATGTGTGGGAGATGAACAGTTTGTATGGGTGCCAAAAGAAATATGAGTTTTGAGTGTAGGTGTTAAATAGGTCATATTGCAAAAGAGGAGGGAACTTACTATTTTGACCAATCATCAAATGATTACTTTTCAAAATGCAATTCCCTATTACAATTAATTGCTATAATTCATTATTAATGGAGGTCTTCACCTTGCTTTGTGAATTCTCAAATTGAGTATCCTTTAGACCTTTTGTAGCCCTGTCACCACAATGTAGATCATAATTTCCAAGCTTCTTACGTATATTTCCAACTTGAAGTCTATTATCACTGTGCATGGTTCTTTTAGACTGAACTGAGTATATATTGATGTTACTCTTGATGTCACAGAACCAAGTCATGACATCTAGAGTGACCTTACTTTCCTTAAGCTGTCCATTTTTCATGGACTCCATCAAATTCAAATATAGCAGGTACAGATTCCTGTGATGTCCCTTCTTTGGAAATGCTATCTTGGCTTGTCTGCCATACTGACATTTACCAGTTCCTCTTACTGTTGTCTTAGATATGGTCTTTTCTAATTTTTGAATGTGTCTACCTTTCTCCAACCATTTTTGATCCTTCGTTTCTTCATTGAACACGACATTGAGGTTACTTCTGGGCTCCCATAGGTAGCAGTTGTTCTTGGCTCTAGACCCTCTCATGACTTCCTCACCTTCTTCATTAGTGACAGTACAATTATTCTTAGTGAATTTAACATTAAATCCTTGGTCACAAAGTTGGCTGATACTGATAAGATTAACAGTCAGTCCTTTGACCAACATGACATCATCCAGTTTTGAAACACCGGGATAATCTAGCTGTCCAGCACCTGTGATTTCTCCTCTAGCTCCATCACCAAATGTTACATGACTTGAGAAATGAGGTTTGATATTTACCAAAAGGTTCTCCATTCTAGTCATGTGTCTAGAGCAGCCACTGTCAAAGTACCAATCTTCTTTGGTTGGCATCCTAAGAAAGGTATGAGCTACTAGAGCAACCTCCTTGGCAACCCATTGTTGCTTCTTGACAGGAACTTCCTTCTTAGGTCTAGCATGATGCTGTTTCTTGACATGAGCACCCTGTTTGGATTTTCCTTTATGAGGATGACTAGGAAATCCATGTAGCCAGAAACAAACAGATTTAATATGTCCAAGTTTTCCATAGTGGTAACACCTATACCCTTGGAATTTTTTCTTGGTTTGATTCCAGCTTCTGTTTCTCTGATGTTGAGACATTGGTCGTGACATCCATTTTGACCTCTGAGTTTCAGGCTTTGGCCTTTTGAGCTCCAAGATGGGTTTCTGTTCACCAACAAATCCCAGTTCAGCCATGTTTCCAGCTTTCTGACCACTCTGTAGGATTTTTTATAAAGTGTCAGTCCCAGGGTTTAGCATCCTAACAGATTTAGTCATCTGATCAAGTTTGGAGTTTAACATTTTGACCTCATTGTTGAGTGAGTCAATCGTTGCAAGATTCTCCTTCTTCTCATCTTCCAACTTCTTGATGATTTTCTTATGCTTCTCCTCTAGTTGACATATTTCAACATTCTTGTTGTATAGCTGTTTATATGAGGCTGAAAGTTCATCAAAGGTAAGCTCATCTTCACTTGAGTCACCCTCATATATGCATACACTGTTCAGAACAGTGATATGCTTGGTTGATTCTTCTTCTAATCCACTCTCAGAATCTCCATCAGACCAAGTAACTTCTAGGCCCTTCTTTTGCCTCTTGAGATAGGTGGGACATTTTGTGTTAATGTGCCCATATCCTTTACATTCATAGCACGGAGCTCCTTTGTTTTGGTTGGACTTTTCTTCAAACTTGACTCTTTTGTCGATGTCAGATGAGATGTTATTGACATTAGATCTGCCCTTCTTATCTACCATTTTCATGAGTCTGTTGACTTGTCTACCAAGCATAGCTACAGCTTCTGAGAGATTCTCCTTACTTCCATCATTGTCCTCATCAAAGTCTTCTGTTGAGTTTGTGACAAGTGTTATGCTTTTGTTCTTTTCTCCACAGCTTGATTGCTCATTCCCAACTCAAAGATTTGGAGAGAACCAATGAGTTCATCCACCTTCATATTGCATATGTCTTGAGCTTCTTCAATGGCAGTGACTTTCATGGCAAACCTTTTAGGCAATGATTTGAGAATCTTCCTCACAAGCTTTTCTTCAGATATCTTTTCTCCCAAGGCTCCTGAGGTGTTTTCAATTTCAAGAATATTCATATAGAATTCATGAATAGTCTCATTCTCAGACTTTCAAACTTGGTGGTCAGCATTTGAAGTCTTGACATCTTAACTTTAGAGGTTCCCTCATGAGTTGTTTTGAGAGTATCCTAAACCTCTTTAGCCAGCTCACAATGATGCACCAGTCTGAAGATGTTCTTGTCTATACCATTGAATAAAGCATTCAAGGCTTTAGAATTCCCAAGAGCCAAGGCTTGTTGCTCTTTGGTCCATTCTTCTTCAGGTATAAGTACAACCAATCCATCTTTATCAGTCTTTACTCGATATTCCCATCCTGAGTTTGCAGCTCTCCATGCCTTGCTATCTAGTGACCTCAAGAATGCAATCATCCTAGGTTTCCAATAGTCATAATTAGAGCCATCCAAAATTGGTGGTCTATTTGTGAATCTTATGTCTTTATCAATAGTACCAGAATTTATCTTCTCTAGATCTCACCGAGAAAATAACAGGCATGGCGCCTGCTCTGATGCCAATTGAAATTCTGGAAAGCACACGATGGATGTTATCACGGATGTTATGACATCCACTGTAACATAGACTAATGCACTTAATAATAAGCTATAAATGGAAAGCAGTAAATAACACAAGTAATTGTTCATCCAGTTCAGTGTCAACCACACTTACATCTGGGGGCTACTAAGCTAGGGAGGAAATTCACTATCAGTAGAATTAATTCAGATTCAAACAATCCCAGTTTGCACTCTTCACTTAAGACTTACCCAATGACACTTCATCCTAGAGACCACTAGACCTGAGTATACCGATTCACTCCCTTTCAATCACCGCAGTGATATCAATACACAATTACAAAACAGATATGAAGACTCACTTTAAACACACATTGATCTTGCTTCACAACTTTGATCAAGTGACACACACTCTTGCTTAACAGCTTTGAGTGACACAATGAACACCCATGTTCATACACAATAACCAAAGCAATTATACAGCATACAATTGCTTGGCACACAAGGAATCCTAAGACTCTTAGACACACGTGAAGAGCAAACCTCTTCACTCAAAAATCACACTCTCCAATCTCTTTCTTGAAGCTCTCTCTTCAAGCTTTGCCCTATTAGGAATGATCCTTATGTTATTTATAGCAACAGACTTGCTTTGGGCCTTGATGGAGAAACTAGGTTTACCCAAGATAAACCTCTCTTCATGAAGCTGCGCACTTATCATCAGGTCAGGAGTCTTCTATGTTATCCTCAGCAATGCCTGTTATGTCGCCTAAAATAACTATGCTTCCTGGATTGTTTCCTAAAGTATAGCCTGAGCTAATAATAGAAAAACAAACTCTGCGCATCTGATGTCATACGATCAATGTTACAGCATCCAGTCATGACATCCAACTTCACTTACCCTGCAGAATACTCTTAGTGTATGTCATAACATCCGTCATGACATTCATATACATTCTAATGCTTTTCCATAAAATGCAGCCAATCAAAAGCATCTACAATGATGTTAGGGCTGTGTTGGAAAATCCAACTGGAGGATATACTGCTATTACTGCCAGACTTTATTTTTCCTGTACCAATAACATAGCCGAGTATGAGGCTTGCATTCTGGGATTAGAAGCTACTATTGATCTCTGTACCAAAATTTTTGAAGTGATTGGCGACTCTGCCTTAGTGATCTATCAACTCAAAGAAGAATGGGAGACTCGAGATGAAAAATTGATCCCCTACAAAAATCATATTCTGGAGATGATTGAATACTTTGACGAAATTTCCTTCAAACATGTTCCGAGAGCATAGAATCACATTGCAGATGCTTTAGCCATGATAGCATCAATGTGGAAAGTCCAGTTTGTCAACGAGGCACCTCTGATTTGCATTGAAAGAAGGACCGTACCAGCTTATGTCATGATGACGGAAGAAGAGTCTGATAAAAAGCCTTGGTTTCATGACATCAAGAATTTTCTTCAAAATCAAGAATATCTGGTTAACGCCTCTAGAATTGACAAGAGAACCATACGAAGGTTGTCATCCAAATTTTTCATCAGCAATGACATTCTGTACAAGAGAAACCATGATATAGTTCTACTCTAATGTGTTGACAGAAAAGAAGCGGACCTACTAATGACAGAAGTGCACGAAGGGACGTTCGGCACTCATGCAGTTGGCCATGTCATGGCGAAAAAGATTTTGAGGGCTGGATATTATTGGTTGACTTTAGAGACAGACTGCATTCTCATCGCTCGAAAAAACCACAAATGTCAAGTCTATGCTGACAAAGTGCATGTTCCTTTGCGTCCTCTTAATGTGATAACATCATCGTGGCCATTCGGAATATGGGGTATAGATATAATTGGAGTAATCGAACCTAAAGCATCCAACGACCATCATTTTATCCTCGCCGCGATTGATTACTTCACCAAGTGGGTAGAAGTGGCATCATATGCGAGTGTAACCAAACAAGTGGTTGCCCATTTCATCAAGAGAGAGATCATCTGCCGATACGGCATTCCCGACCAAATCATCACTGACAATGGGTCAAATTTGAACAACATGACGACGGAAGAGCTTTGTGTTGGTTTCAAAATCAAACATCACAATTATTCTCCATACAGACCAAAAATGAATGGCGCTGTTGAAGCTGCAAACAAGAACATCAAGAAGATAGTACAGAAGATGGTAGTAACCTATAAGGACATGCACAAGATGTTACCATTTGCTTTACATGGATATAGGACATCAGTATGCACTTAATAAGGGGCAACCCCTTTTTCTTTGGTCTGGGGGTGGACGCGGTACTACCCATCGAAGTCAAGATACCTTCGTTAAGGATTCTAATGGAAGCTGAGATCAAGGAAGCTGAACGGATAAAAGAAATATTTGATTCACTGAATCTCATCGATGAAAAAAGAATGACCTCTATATGTCATATCCAAATATACCAGCAAAGGATGAAAAAAGCCTTTGATAAAAGAGTTCATCTCAAGGAGTATAAGGAAGGAGAGCTCGTGCTCAAAAAAATCCTACCAACACAGAAGGATATGCGCGGAAAGTGGATGCCTAACTATGATGACCCTTTTGTCGTGAAAATTGTCTTCTCCGGAGGATCTCTAATTCTTGAGACAATGGATGGTGAACAACTTAAGTACCCCATTAACTCAGACGCCTGAATGGGAAACCTAGAAAGGTGACCCAAGAAAAAGGAGCATCTCGGTAGGATGAAAGCCTGAGCGAACAACCCAGACAAATTCCGGGGGGCAAAGCTTCACTCAATCGGAAGAATTGAAGAAGATCGTTGTTCACCATTCTCGTCAGAAGATGTTAATCATATGGATTACTAGTTAGTAGGACCAGATTATTATTGGATTTTGTAACCCTTTCTGTTTGCCATTTTCCCAAAATTGTATTTGTTCCCGAGACTTTTCCATTTGCAAAGTTCTCGCCTATTAATAAAATCAGATTCTAGACCAATCATTGTTATGATCTATGTTTTTTGTTATGCAAATTTCACTTATTCGTTAATGATGATTTTTGAAAAGCAAAGTGTTTTTAAAGATTAACATTTTGATTTAAGGAAAACTAATCTAACAAAGCAAGTCAAAGCTCTAAAGGTGACGTGACGGTATTAAGCTTCTCTCAAAGCAGTAAAACGTTGACGCCGTCTTCGGCTAGGTTTGTGCTCAGCAGTCACCCCGCTACTAAATCATTACTCATCTTACGCAGGTTTGCAAGAGTAATGACCAAATACTTCTAGAAAGTTATTCCTCTCCCCTATGGAGTTTTTTATCCGGTTAGTGACTTTAGAACTCAGTGTGTTGGATTTTCCCCCTGCGTTTTCTACTTTGTTTTTTCCTTCTCCCCTGTGATTCGGTCTGCATTTGCATCATATCATTAGCATACGCATTTGTTCGCATGCTTTGGTTTCTGTTTGTCTGGCTTTTTCCTTTGAGATCTTGTAGTCGTTATCATTCGTCTTGCTCCAACCTGTTTCCACGAGCTCACTTTACGGTTGTTACCCCAAATTTGTCAAGTTGCTTGGATTAAGTATTAATGTGATAAATGCTTATATCTTTGGAGAGGCTAGTTGTAACTAGAAACGTTTGCCATTGCCTACCAGATGTTTAGTTGTTACTAATACCCGTCTTTAAGATCTGGTCACGACCAACCTTTTTTAGAAAGTCCATTAGTTGCTGGCATTTGTTTAAATCCAATTGTTATTGGTATCTTTGATTTGGTTGTTACCAGTCATTTGAAGTCCAGTGGTTACTGGCATTATTTGAAAATCCAATTGTTATTGGCACCTTTGATTTAGTTGTCACCAATATTTCTAAGTCCAGTGGTTACTGACATTGTTTAAAACCAATTTTTATTGGTACTTTGGCTCGGTTGTTACCGATTCCCCGGTTAAAGCCCACTGGCTACTAACATCGTTTAAATCCAATCGTTATTGGTATCTTTGATTTGGTTGTCACCAGTTATTTTTAAGCCCAGTGGTTACTGGCATTGTTAAAATCCAATTGTTATTGGTACTCTAATTTTGGTTGTCACCAATCTTTGGAAGTTCAGTGGTTACTGGCATTGTTTAAATCCAATTGTTATTGGCATCTTTAGCTCGGTTGTTACCGATTTCCCCAGATAAGTCCAGTGGTTACTGGCATTATTTGAAAATCCAATTGTTATTGGTATCCTTGATTTGGTTGTTACCGGTCATTTGAAGTCCAATGGTTACTGGCATTACTTGAAAATCCAATGGTTATTGGTACTTTGGCTCGGTTGTCACGATTCCCCGGTTAAAGCCCAGTGGTTACTGGCATCGTTTAACTCCAATCGTTATTGGTATCTTTGATTTGGTTGTCACTATTCATTTTGAAGCCCAGTGGTTACTGGCATCGTTAAAATCCAATTGTTATTGGTACTCTGATTTTGGTTATCACCAATCTTTGGAAGTCTAGTGGTTAATGGCATTTCTTAAAATCTAATTGTTATTGGTACTCTGATTTTTGTTGTCACCAACCTTTATAAGTCCAGTAGTTACTGGCATTACTTAAAATCCAATTTTTATTGGTACTTTGATTTGGTTGTTACCAATCTTTGGAAGTCCAGTGGTTACTAGCATTGCTTAAAATCCAATTGTTATTAGTTCTCTGATTTTGGTTGTCACCAACCTTTATAAGTTCAGTACTTACTGGCATTGCTTGAAATCCAATTGTTATTGGTACTTTGACTTGGTCGTCACCAATTCCCTATTGAAGTCCAGTGGTTAGTGGCATCATTTAAGTCCAATTGTTATGGATATCTCTAATTTGGTTATCACCAATCTTTCCAATCCTTGTAAGTCCAGTGGCCACTGGTATTGTGTGAAAACCCAATTGTTATTGGTATCTCTATTTTGGTTGTCACCATGTTCTCTTAAAAGTCTAGTCGTTACTAGCATCCACAGGAATCCCAGTAGTTACTGGCGCTGCTTAAAACCAATTGTTATTGGTAGGATTTTTGGTTATCACCAGTATCCCCAGCAAAGCCTTGGTATCCCCGGCTTGAGTCTCGAGGATCTAGTGGTTACTAGCATCCCCGACGCATCTGGTCTTGTTTCTAGTCTTTTTCCTGAAGATCCCGTTTGAACTCTTCGTTATAGGAAATTCCTTATTTGGTTTGTCCCCAATAAGGACCGTGTCTCTGGTCTTTTCGCTTCCCCGGTCAGAGTCTGAGTTTGTTGACTTTTGTCCCTCTGCGTGGCTTCTCCCTAGATGCATTTCTCCGTTAGAAATTTGCATTTCCCCAGTAGAGGTTTGCCTTTTCCCCCAGTGAAGTTTTGTCTTCCCCGGTGGAGTTTATTTCCCGGTGTGGAAGATCCCCGCGAGGTACCATCATTAGTCATGTATGAACTATTACTTGTTATGCCTTGGATCTTTCCCCAGTGTGTCGGTCCCCAGCGAGTAGTTACTCGTTGTTGTGCTGTCCTTTTCCTTTGCTTTTTTGTCAGCATTTGCTTGTATCTAAGCATCATGAAGCATCATTTAGAATTCATTGCATGTTAGCATTTGTCCTTTTGCATACCATTGTGTCTAAGGGACAAAATTTTGGTTTGCTATATTTAAGTATCTTTCACCATGACTCTATGGAGATTGTCATCTCTCATTGCCATATGTTGAAGATATTTAAATATGGGCAACTGTTTTACCCAAAATTTTGATTCCTAGATTTCATCATCATTCTAGGACCATCATCTTTGATTATCTGACCTTAACCTATTTCAAGTTTGTCTTTAGCAAGACGCAGGTGAATTAGGGTTCCACACAGTCAGGAATCGGGGTTTTTATGGTTTGTTCAGTCAAGGTCTTGGATTGATTCTCCATGAAGAAACTCCGTATATCATCAAAGATACTACATTGGATCAAGTATGAATCCAATTTGAGGTTTTCACCCAAAGAAGAAGAATAGTGCAGTCCAGGACCCCCGATTAGGGTTTCTAATCAAGAAAAGTCAACTGTGGTTTGGCTTTTGATTTAAATGGAATTTCAATGGTGGAATCATGGTCCATGAAGCTTATATGAATTATTGAAGTCCCCTCAAGAATTTTTAAGACCTCAAGGAACCCAGAACACTAACAATTGATTCGGAGGTTTTCGATCGTTCGGTTCGTCTGACTAAAAAGTCAATTCATTGACCAACAGGGTTTTAACCCAAAATTGAGGACAGTTATGTTCCTAATGTTATATCATATGTAATCATGAAGTTTGGTGACCATTGGATCAAGAATTGAGGAGTAATCGAAAAGTCGGGAAATTAAGGTTTTGAAAGGGGCAAGACCATAACTTCCTAACCACACATCCAAATGGAGTGGTTCAAAGCTTATTAGAAAGGTCTTGAAGAGTCCTACAAAAGTGAAAAAGTGACTTATGTACAAAAAGTGAATAGAGTTTGAGTTATGACCAAAAACAAGTCAAGAGGGAAAAACACTTAGTGAAATTTCATGATTTTGGCACTTTTAAGTCATGTTTTCAGCCAACTTCAAGAGGATTTTTGACCTAGTTCCACTTGGAATTTGAAAAAACTTAAAACATGAAAGTTGTAGAGCATGATGAGGGATTTCTAAAAAGTATAACAACTCCTCCATATCATTTATGAGCTAGGATTTTCGAAGGAGGAAAGTTGGGGTCCAAGAACTTGAAATGAACAACTTCAACTTGACATGAACCAACACACCAACCATCCAATTGGTTCTTAACATTTTGTGTAACCATTGATATGATTTCTAGGAGTGTGATGAGTGAAAATTCTAGAATAATCTATGAGCAAAGCATAGGTTTTGGTTAAGATCATATTTAAATTCAAGAAAGTACAAAAAATACAAGAGGAAAGAAAAACTTTTAGAGTGAAATCTGCTGCAACACAAGGATTCCTCTCTTTCCATCCCTATGGTCACTTCCTACAGCCTAATCATAGCTATTATTGAGGCTAATTTTCATTAGAAATCATCTCAAGATCTGCAGAAGAAAATCACAAGTTGATTTGTTGAGATTCTCCCTCCAAAAGACAAAATACAAGCCATAACTTGAAATTTGTCCAAGCCTTTGCCTTTTCTAACTCGCCTGAGTTCAATATGTGTGGAGGTCAACTCTTTTTTATTTTTGTGATTTTCATCATATTTAATACATATTCACTCTTTCTCATTGTATAAGCACACGCATACATTGGCTGAAGTGGTGAGGTTTTAGACCCGTGAACCTTAGGGCGTGAGTTTAACACTTGAATTGGACACTTGTTTTTTTATATCACTTAATTCATTTAATTTCTTCACAAACTTCAAATTTTCATAACTCACTCATTTTTCAACATTTTTGCCCCATTTTTTTTGCAAAATGTTCTTCATCATGTCTATTTTCAAATATTGAGAAAGGAATTCAAGGATACCTATCCTAGAAATACTTTATCTCACTTGGAAATCATGTTTTTTAAAGTTTTCACCTTGTTTCTTTTGAAACTTTTCTCAACTATTTCTCGAACCATTTTGTAAGATTGATTTTATTTGATCCATACATGTTTGTTAATATACTTGAGTGATTAAGTTTTGTTTGACTCAAGGTCTTATCATGATTAATCTATGCTTTTGTAAGTGTGTCTAGTTAGACAACACTGTGAACTGTGTTTGTGAACCATGTTATATCTCTTGATGTTGTAACTTCTTAAGTGTATTCTTTATGTCCTTCTCTACTTATTTAGGTGTCTTGTTAGAACCATAAAATTCTAGGGCTTGCTTTGTTTTGGTTTTCACCATAAACTTGTATGTATTTCCCCATGAAACCTTGAGTTCCTACTTGATCTGTTGCGACAACGTCTTGTTTGCTTACTTGTATTTGATTGTCATCAATGCATGAGTTTTAGTCTTATGTTGTTACATTTTACATTCTCTGATCAGTACAACATGCTTGGCTCAAGTTTTAACTTTCTTGCATTTAAACTTGTTTGAATTACATGTTCTTTGGTTTGTCCTAATGGTTGTTATCTCATTTCTCTTCATCTTTGTTAAGATGCTTAAAAATTGTTTTTACCTTATATGATTGGTCTTGTAAGAATCTCTAGCATCATGTCCTTCTAGATATTGTGATATCTTTGTGCTTTATTGGTTGTAACCATTTGACTTGATTCTAATATTTTCTTGATGTTGTCACATACTTGCATCTCTTCTTTGATTGTTACCATACTCTTTTATATGTTCATCATTTATGAAAGAATGCTCATGTATTGCTTTGTTAAGTTATTCCCCAAGTGATGGAACTTGTTAACTCTCATCCAATTGCCTCATCTCTTTTCCCATTCCAAAGGAAAGTCTCTTTATTAACCCTTGGGTCACAGATAACTCATTACCCTCCTTCTGACTTTGTTAAGTCATCTTGAGCCACAACTTAGTTAGTTTAGAACCCATATCCATTAGACTTTTTCTTTAGGTCTAAAAGACCTACCCCTTGTTAGGAATACATTTCATTAGAACTTTAAGATAGAGTTTGTCAACTCTATGTAAGAATCATGGTCATGATTACTTATCCCTCCTCCCCTCTCTTGGATTTTGTAAAAGTCAATATTCTTGAGTGTTCAATATAGATCTAGAGAGTTTGGTTAAACTCTACACGAGTATTTTTATGTTTGTTCCCCTAGAGTCTTTACCATAGTCAAGTACTTTTTTTTATCTCAGTCAGGTGAACTACGGTTGCTCTGATTCTATCCAAGTTAGGATACATAGGTAGAGGATGTGATATCTTTGTGAGAAAACTTAGAAACTATCGTTAGGTCTTTACCTAACCTTATACCTTATCCTAAGCCATAACAAACATTTAACACTTAGCATACAAACATAAAAAAGGTTCTTGTAGAGTACTACAGATGTTTAGGATGTGAAATACCTACCCTAGACATAACCAACCCCCGATCCCCGATCTCTTAGCGTTGTTGTTACATCGCGCAAAAGGTCTTTCTCTCTTTAAACTTTCCTTTGCATAAATCAAAGTCCGATTGTGAATTTAATGAATTAAGATTCAAGTTAATCAATGGCTTGACATCACGATTCTCACTGCAACTGGTTGTTTTTTTTAAAGGATTACCATTTTCTAAAAAAGCAAAAAGTGAAAATAACAATGAATGCAGGAATTCAGAATGACATTCTTATTTATGATTTGTTGATTCTTGAAGCACAAACCCTATAAAATAAAATTCTTTCACTCTGGGCGAAGCGAAGAGGAACATTTACAGAAAAGCAAGCCCTATAAAACATCCTTTTCACTTGGGCAAAGTGAAAGGTCAAAACATATACGAGGCAATTAGTCTGACTTATGAAGGATATTCGGGACATCAGTCGTGACCCAATTGCGACGAACTCCTTTGTGGATCTTGATCGGTAAAATAGCAAGTGTACTATTCTTCCAATTGTAGTTAAAATAAGGGTTTTATCCCCAGGATCGAACTCGAGGACTGCGTTCGACAATACAAGCCTTATGGTAATTCAATCAAACAAAAGCAATTGGGGGGTTTTGGAAATGTTTTTACTATAAAAAATTACAATAATAAAAATAAGGCAAAAGATATAATAGGATTCTGACAGATATGAGAGCACACTAGGGGTAACGTATGAATTTCCTTGTAACAATATCAATCCTTATTTCAAAGACATAGTGTAGCACCCAAAAATTTCCCTTTTCGTTTTAGCAGTATCTGGCTTTTGCTTCTTTGCATTTTTGTATTTCTGCATTTGCATAGCATTCGTTCTTGAGACACGGGATCAAGGTTTTCTTTTAGTTCGGTTGTCATTTTTGGTGCAAGAGACGAATAGTAAGCATCAGAGTCCTGGCATTTATTTTGCCCAACGGTCGAGTGACCGATTTTATTTTATTTTGCAGGGCATTTTTCATCTTAGAAAACAGTATTCAGGCTATATCAAGCATTCTCACAATGATAATATTCAAGAGCAAGATTCGGAAGCTTAACAGAGCTCAAAACGGCAAGAAACGGGCGAACGGGCAGATTTCCCTCCAAAAGGCGCCAAATTCAAAATTTTGAAGGTGTTAATCGGTTAACACATTTGGTTAATCGATTAACCAAGTCAAAATTAGGGCAGATTGGGATTTTTGAATGTGTTAATCGATTAACACATATGGTTAATCGATTAACTAGTGTAATTTTTGCCTCTGTAAGTGAATGGTGAAGAAAAACCACTTTGGGGTCCAATTTTGATCACTTGGAAATTCAATTTTACACTTGGGAAGGAACTAGAACCTATTTGAAATTTGGTTAATTTCGTTTTCCCTCCAAACTCCCATTCCTCATTCCAAACCAAATTTTCCACACCACATTCCAAACCTCTCATTTGGATCCAAACCTAAGGGGTATTTAAATGATCTACTCCAAACCTCACACATCTAATCTCTCATAATTCACTCTCATTTTCAGAATTCATCTCAATTCTCTCAAATTCTCTCTCAATTTTCCATTCTCCAAAACCCTCACCAAAGCTCTTCTCATTGAAATCATTGATTCTTCATTGGAATCCTTGATTTCTAAGAGCTAAACCTTCATCCATTCTCTCCATTGAATCAATTTCTTCATCCAATTTTCGTGCAAAATTGGATCTGAACATGGAAGTGATTTTAAAAGTGATTATTTGGCTTATTTTGGCTTGACCTTGGTGAATCCTCACTCCTACAACAAGAACATACTTGGATCTCGAAGAATCTACGGTTTTCTTGCTTCGATCTGCTTATTTCCAGCGAATCAACACTAACTGGAGCAAATCTCCGCTTGTAGGTTGGAAATTCTTGATCCGAATCTGTTTTTTAGCTTATTTGCATAATCATGTGGATTTTCATATTTGATTGAGTTTTGATGGATTCGATCCATTTGATCCATTATCTTGTTGTGTAAATATGTTCATATGTTGTTTGAATCATGGTTTACTGGTTTAATTTCGTGATTAAGTGATTATGCGATCATCCGGTTGATCGGATAAGTGCTTATTTGTTGAAGATGATGTTCTGTTGCTGTTTTTCTGCTATTAACACAGTGTTAATCAGTTAACACATTTGGTTAACTAATTAACCATTACAGATATTCAAAATTTTCAAAGTTTTCGAGGTGTTAATCAGTTAACGCCTGGTGTTAACCGATTAACATGTACAAATTTCATGATTTTGAAACGTTTTCCACAGGTTAACCGATTAACCTCCAGTGTTAACCGATTAACACTATGTCAGCAGGTCTGTTTTGGTGTTTTTCTTGTTTGTTTGAGTACCGTTTCACATCGGATCATCGTAGATCAATATGATGCATCAGGAGTGAAATATTTCGGACATTTTGTCGCTGTTTTGATTGTTTAATTGGGACTTCGTCGACACGCATTCGTTTTCCGCTTGGATACACATGTTTGTATGTGTTGTTCAAAGTGATGATGTGCTTGCATGTTCATGTTTGCTTGCCTTCTTGCATTTGCATTTCCTCTTGTGTTTTGCATCTTTATTTCTTGCATTAATAAAGGTCGAGATGTGCTTGTGGTGGTGCTTACCCCACACTTTGCTCGTCCCTTTGCCTGTGTGTTGCATTCCACGTTTGCATCCAAATTTTCACTCTCATTTGTGTTTGATCCTTCTTCTTCCTTTGTCTTCCTTTTGCATGTTCCCTTAGGACTTCTAATCTTTCTGGTTTAAGATGGATTATGATAGACATTAGGTTCAAACCATGCATGCTAACATTAGGGTAGATTTTCCCCCTATTGCGGTTAGAATAGGATATCAAATTATTAATTAATTTGAATCACATCTTTAGTTCACAACCGGTCTTTAATTTATCCGAAGGACAGGTCAAAGAAAGGAAAACCCTAATTTTGCATCATAAAAACAATGCGGGGAGAGATCTAGGTAAGGGGTTGGTTAAGCTAAGGGAAGGTATTAGCACCCTAAACTTCTGTAGTATTCTACAGGAACCTTTTGTTTATTGTTTACTATTTTGCTTTATTATTTGCTTGTGGGTATATTGCTAAGGGTTAAGAGTGACAGAAAGACCTAAGGGTTAGTCCTAAGTTTACTCGGCAAGATTCGCATCTTGTGCCTACGTATCCTAGTTAGGGGATGGAATCAGAGTAATCGTAGTTCCCCTTGAAAGGGAGGTTAGAAACTTCTTGACTGTGGTCAAGGTTTCAATGGGGAATAAGCATTTCTTAAGGAAGCGCTTACGTGGAGTGCGGCGACTCCTATTTCTAGTTGAAATAATTTGAATTGAAATTAGGGTTAACTAAACATTCCACGGCGGGAAATCCTAAAATGTAGTGCGGTGACTCCTTAACCTAATGCTAGGGTAAAGGGTATTTTTGTCCGCGGCGGGACACCTAGGCAAGATTAGGGTTTTGAAATGGTCAAAGATTAGGGTTATTGACTCGGCGGTCAAATGGCTAGACCTAATCCTTCAGAAGGTTTAACGGCAAATCATGTAAGATATAGCAAATTATTATACGGCAAAATTAAAGTGCGGAAATATAAAGAAAACGGTAAAAGAAGCATCGCGATGATCACTCGCGTAAATTACAAATCCCAAAAAAAGCAAAAATAAAAATAACTGCAATCATGGCCTCGCATAAATTACATCTATGAAACAAAAAAATAGTACGAACAAATGAAATATTGAGGAGCTGCAACGAACAAACTAATGAAGGTTAGACGAAAATGAAGCGGCTAAATCAAAAACTTTATTTTTTTTTAGTTTTATTTAAAGGGAAGAATTAATTTTTGCATTTAAAAAGAGAAATTATTTTAATTTGATATTTTTTTAAAAAACTTGTTTTATTTTGATTAAAGAAAAATGCTTTGATGAAGAACAAATCTGTTTTAATTTTAAGGTTTTAAATGAAGAAGAGTGTGTTTTTAATTTTTGTTGTAATAAAAAAATGTTTTAATTTTAATGTTAAAAAAAATGTTTTAATTTTTTTGAAATTTTGTTTTGATTAAGAAAATTGCTTCTTAAAAAAAAGGTTCTTAATTAAAAAAGAAATGGTTTTTTTTTAAAAAGGTTATAATTTTTGGCTTGGGAGTTAAAAATAAAAGAATTGTTAGTAATAAATTAAAATATAATGTGATTACTAATTACAGTTTAAAAAAATAATAATAATAAGATAAAAAAAGATAATATAATAATATGATGATATAATAAACAAAAAAGAAATAGAAATAGAAATAAAAGGAGTGGGGATAGGTGGATGGTGTTGCTGTGTTGTTTTGAGGGTTTGTAAAAAAACCCTTTCCCTTATTTTGAGGGTTTGGGAAAAAACCTGTTCCCTTCTTCTTCCCAACCGGTGGCGGCTCCCACGGCCATTGGTGATTTTCGAAGCCTTTCTCTTCCTTCTTCTTTGCCTGTTATCCCTCCTTCTTTGTCTTGCTCAAACTTGAAAAATGAAACCCAGGAATTCCGTTATTTACAAAATTAAATGTTCACCTCGTTAGCGGTTGGGATTTGTTGATGATGATACTTAATGAAGGAAGGTGATGATGATTCTTGTTGATCTTCTGAACCTTCTCTTCTTCAAAACTCCTCCTCAGCTCTTTCGGTCTCTTTTCCTTTTCTTCTTCCTCCCCTTTTCTCAAATGCAACTCATGTTTATATAGGTAATAAATTAGGGTTAACTCTAACCTAATGCCCACTTTAAAGTCCAACTTAAATAATTAGTCAAAACTAAACGAAATTTAAACAAACTAAAATAAACTTAAAACTCTATTTATTTATACTAAACATTAAAAATATTATAAAAAGAATAAAATCTTTTCTAATATTTTTAATTTTATGATTTTTGGATGTTTTTATGAATAATATGGGAAAAAGTGAAAAAATAATATTTTTTAAAAAATAATTTAAATAAAATACGAAAATAATAATTAAATAATAAAAAAAAACTATTTTTTTTTTATGAAAATAGAAAAGTTAGAATAAAAATAAAAGAAACAAAACAAAAAGTGAAGAAGGTGGGATTCGAAATCTCGACCTCTCACACTCACAACTCCTTACACACGGTCTCTTGCCAATTGTGCTATTTTATTCATTCAAAATAAAGTGGCACTAGAAACCCTGTAAAGGTATGACAAATTTGAGGTACTACACCCCCCTTTCAATCCTAACTTTAGCTCCACTTTGCATGACCACATTAGGACCGAGTTTCCCTTAGACATTCTGTGCGTCTCTCTTCTTCTCAACTCAAAACAATTCTAACTCATCTAATAAATGCAATGAATGTTGTGCGCTACGAGCCTTAAGCTACATGGGGAATGATGAGTGAGGGGTCTCCTCTCACTCGTCTAGAGTGTTTAGTGTATGTCCCGTTTGAGGGCGATACGCGATGCATTCTCCCCTATGTCATAGTCTTTAGTGCAACGTGAATCACAAACCGAATTAATTCACTTCACTAAAAACACAAAACAAAACATCAAACCTTTTTCCTTCGGGATTAATTGGGAAAACCTTTTTCAGAAAAGAGTGTTGTTAAGCTTTGGTTCTACCGCAAATAAGTGTCGTCCCTAACTGCTAGAATGAAGGTTTAACCCTACTCGGTTAAAACGCTTAATCCACCTTTCACTCGTGGTTACCCGAACTAAGTTTGCTCTGATTTCTCATACCAGATGAGAATACGTAGGCACGAGACGCGATGTCTCAGCGAGCAACCTTCCCCACCTTTAACCCGTGGTTACCCGAACTACGTTTGCTCTGATTTCTCATACTAGATGGGAATACGTAGGCACAGGATGCGCTGTCTTGGCGAGAAATCTTCCCCACCTTTCACCCGTAGTTAGCCGAACTACGTTGACTCTGACTTTCCCATTGTACGAGGGAATACGTAGGCACAGAGCGGCGATGCTCTGCCGAGTCTCTTTTCTTTTCTTTTTGTCCTGTAAGCGTGTAGCATAGATAGATTAAACACACCCTTAGATAGACAACAAGCGTGGATCCCGTCGAGTACGAAGGATGTGAGGGGTGCTAATACCTTCCCCTTGTGTAACTGACTCCCGAACTCAGGACTTGGTTGCGATGACCTTGTTTTTTCCTTTTTCGTTAGGTTTTTTCCGATCGTTTCCTTTCTCTCTCTTTGGGATAAATAAGAAAAGGTGGCGACTCTTCTGTTTTCCGCCGGGTGTTTTCACAATAGCAACAGTTGGCAACTCTGCTGGGGACCAACATGGTTCCCTATGCGAGTCAATCCTAGCGCTTGTTTTTTGCGTCTTTGGGTGTTTACTGTTGTGCAGTTATTTTTGCTTTATGTACATTATATGTTGTATATTATTGCATTTGCATTTTATTATCATATTATGTTGCTGCTGTGTTGTAGGGTTGTTCCATTGAGAGATAAGCCAAACCCGGGATTGAGTATACACATAGGATTAATATGGAGAGTAGCGGGAGCTTGTGTGGCATTTGGCCATGCAATAGCTCGTGCGAAATTCATGTTCAGACAAGGTTTTTCTTTGGAAATATTCTATCCTGCGCATCTGGTGCAGTTGAGGGAATATTGACTTAGAGAGACTGTCGACTCTGGAGACCGTTCATTTGGGAAGTCAACTAAGTGATGTTGCTTCGTTTAACTATGATTCCAAACCAGAAATGGTGAACGTATCATCGTTTCTCAAAAGTATGTGACGCTGACCACCCGCATAGGATGTCGTACCTTTCAAGACTAGAACCCACATGTGAGGGGGATGGGTTTTGTAGGAAACTTGGCCTTCAACCAACCCTGGTTTTCTTGCAAGTGCGGACTTTTGGATCTTGAGTACTCTGGTTTTCTATTATCTCGGTGTTCTGATTAGAGCATAGCTCTGGTTGAGTTCAGTCAACGACACAACATCAAATTTGTGCATCGGATACCTTAATCCCCTGTTTGCATCTGCATAATCATCATGCATTTAACATGGCATGTTTGTGTATGTTACAAGTTCTTGTTTTTCCCTTGATTCTGGTACTGGTCCTCTGTAGAGACGGAAGCAAGCAAAAAGAGGATTGTTGTATACAAGTTTCCTGCACCTGAGTTAGGACCTTTATTTGGTCTGATTTACCTGGATGATCCTGGTGTTCTTGCAACCTTCAGGGAAGATTATGGGGGTATTCTGAATCTTGTCCGTAAGATCACGAGCTATGAGTACGGAGTTATTCATACCCTGTTACAGTTTTATGACCCGCCATTGCGCTGTTTCACATTCCCATACTATGTGTTGGCTCCGACTTTGGAAGAATTCGCCTTCATTTTAGGTATTCTGATCCTAAATAAGGTGCCATTCTTCAGTTCCGAAGAAGAACCTAATCTTGAGAAGTTATTCGCCGCTCTTTCTTTGAGCGCCTCTGACTTGGTAGACCATGTTATCAGCAGAAACTGATTTTCCGGCTTTACTTTATCTTTCTTGGTGGACAAAGCCCGAGAGTATGCTGGAAAGGGTTGTTGGGTGGTTTTCAGTGCTATCTTGGCTCTGTGTGTCTATGGCATTGTGTTGTTTCCCAATGTACCGGACTTTGTAGATTTTGATGCTTTCCATATCTTCGCTTCCGAGAACCCCGTACCTACTCTTCTGGGAGATTTGTATCATTCGATACATTACAAGAACGAGAAAAGAAGAGGAAAGATGGTTTCTTATTATGCACCGTTGTTGCATAAGTGGTTCGTTGATCACCTTCCTCGCTCTGGAGCTTTTGTGGATTTGAGGGATTCGTCTGAATCGTCAAAGAGGCTTATGGGTTTAACAGAAAAGATTATCGTCTGGTTCAACCGAGACCTGCTAGGTCGCGAGCTTATCTTTAGTTGTGGTAGCTTTCCTAATGTACCCTTAATAGGGAGGAAAGGCTACATCAACTATAATCCTTCTTTGGATGCCAGACAGTTTGGTTATGCTTTGAGAGGGCCTCCAAAAGGGGAAGAAGTGCAGGAACCTATGTACTTCACAGGTGTAGCTGATCCTTGTATCTCGGCCAGATTCGTGGACGCTTGGGGTAAAATTCATAAGAAGGGAAAGCTTTCTTTAGACAAAGGAGATTGTAGAGCCTATGATCCCTACTTGGAGTGGATTCAAAAGAGAGTTAGAGAGGTACTACTACCGTTTCCTGTTGAAGAACCATTGTATCCCTTAGTCATTGAGCCACCTACAACCGTCGACATCCTGAGATATAACAAGCTTTGGGAAGATAAGGAAGAGATGCGCAAAGAGAATGAAGAGTTGAAACAGGAAATCAGTCAACTGAAGCATGATAAGGGTGAAGCTGTTTATTTGGCCAAGACGAAGTCAGAAGTATTGACCAAGTTGGAGAAAGAACTTGCTGATCAGGTACAAGCACGGAAGCAAGTCGGTCTTGATCTGAAAAGCACTTGTGACGTTCTGAAGAGTAAGAAGGAGGATTTAGACAGAGCATATCTGAAGATATCCAAGTTCGAGAAACAGTGGAATGCTACTGTGACTGCCAACAAGAGTAGGGAGGACCAACTTCGTATTCAGGTTGATAAGTTGAAGGCGCAACTCAAGGCTAACGAGAAATAGGTATTGACCGAATCGTTCCGCGGATGCACGATTGAGCAGAAGTACCAGGAAAATTTATCATCACTTGAAGAGTTCAAGATTCGAGCAGAGGTGAAGAAACCCAACTTGAAGATGCCTTCGGCGAAGATGCTTGGGAGGATCACTACCACTATCTCCGGGATGTGATACGCAAAAGGGATACCCTCATCAAAGAGTTGATTAATAGACCAAATCATCCAGATACAAGGACGATGCTTAGGGAGGCTCAGGCCTGGGGCAAAGAGCATGGTTACTCGGGGGGTTTATCTTTTGTAGTTTCTTTGCTTTTATATCTTGATCATCACCAAGGATGTTGGATGAGATCAATACATCTTTGTATGGGTCATTGTATTATCTCAACTTTACCTTATATATGAGAAGATTTATTGTGGTGTTTTTATCCATGTCTGTTGTTCTTGTTTATTGAAACTGGAATCAAGGGGGAGATCTCCCTGTGCATACATAGACATGTTTGCATTTTGCATCCTGCATTCTCATTTGCATCGCAGGTGGTTCTTAGTGGCTCGTGTTCTTATCTCTGCTTGGTTTTCTTAAGTAACAGGATTGAGGAGTTCAATTTCCACGGATATTCAACTCGAGGGAATCAACGAAGAGTAATGGACCAAATTCGGGCAGAGTTAAAGGAAGTCTGAAGCCAGATGGGACAATTCATGATGGGCATGCAAGCCTTGCGCCTGGATCAAAAGGAGTTTAAGGAGGAGGTTCATCAACTGAAGACTCAGATGGGCCTGATCACAGAAGTGATAAGAAATGTGCTAAGAAAGGAGGGAGATCAGGTGCCTGAAGCTGCCGCAGAGATGGTTGTCCCACCTTTATCTGTGCCTCAAGGATCTTCTGCATGACTTGAGTTTCCAGATCTGCCACATCCGCATCTACCTCCTGTTTCCCAAGACAATCATAAGACTAAGAGGTATGCTCAGAGGCTGAAGCATCCCGACAGAATCTTCAACCAGATCCCTATGACTTATACTCAGTTGCTGCAACTCTTGCTTCAACTTCGATTGGTTGAACTTCAGACTCTGGCTCCATTTACTGGTAAGCCACCACCAGGCTATGATGCAAGTTCCCGTTGTGATTTCCATTCTAGGGCACCAGGGCATAATGTCGAGAACTATAAAGCTTTTAAGCACAAAGTTTAGGACTTAATTGATTCAAAGGTTGTCGAGTTCACGTCGGGCGGCGTAAGCGTACCAGGTGGTCCTATCCCATTCGTTGCAAAAAAGGTGGATGTACCTATTCGCTCCCCTGAAGCTGCATCAGGTCAGGAGTATGTATTGCAATCTGTAATCCCAGAATCTCCATGCCCACGGCTGTTGCTTGTTCCTAGGCCAAGCCTGAGGATGAAAGTACCTGAACAAAGGAAGTCCCTGATACCTCAGACTCAATCTCTAGATGTTTCAAATGCTCAGAGTCAACAATCTTTTGGGTCTTTGTATCAGATATCATTTTCGCGCCAGAGTCAACAGTCATGTCGTCATCAGCCGCGTCAGCACGCTCGATAAAGACCAAAGAAGCTAGAGAGGCATTTTACTCGGTTGCCAATGTCGTACAGTCAGATGTTGTCAGGTCTGATCAGAAGTGGATTGATAGTGCTGAAGAAGATTAATCCAAAGATTCCTCCATATCCGCCAGGTTTTAATGTCAATGCCCGTTGTGATTACCATGTTGGGGCACAGGGGCATTCAACTGAGGATTGTAAGGTGCTTAAAAGCAAGATTCAGACTCTGCTGGACTCCAATATGTTTTCAATCAAACCTCAGGGAATCCAGATCAGAAATCTTCCTTCATCCAGTCATGTGCGTTCAGTAGTTAATGTTGTGGAAGAATTTACCGATGGTAGAGGTTTGGAAGAGCATCAGATTGACTTAGACGAGCAATTCTGAAGGTGGCTGATTCAGCAGCAGGTCAAGATTTGAAAGCCCGGTTCCTGAAAGCTGGCAATCGTTTTTTATCATGTCATTTCTTTGCATTTGTAGTTTCTTTTCTGTTAAAGTGTGAACTCATTTGTAAAACTTATTTGTTTTCAATTGATCATGATAATGAAATGAATATGCAGGTTTTTGATTAAATCCATTTGTGTTCACTTATGTTTTTAATTGATGTCTAATGCTTGTTTAAGCAGAATCCGGGGAGGATGACGAAATTGAAAGACGCGCAAGCTTCCGATTGTATGCTTTTGAATGAAACCTGTTGATGATGTACATGTGTCGCACCCTAATTTTTGACCCTGAGATTCCACCTCTGTATCTATCTACTTTTGTGTGCGACTAACTGACTTGTGCAGGTACCTTACTTTCGAGTGTGGATGATACTCACTCTCATAATCAAGCATCACAAAGACGTGTTGGTCTCGATGGTTCAATTTACTTTGGCTATGCATTGGCGTGATGGATTCCTCATATTAGTTCGTACTTGGAAAATTATTTGTTTTAAAGCTGGCCTACACTGGACGACTTCCTTGCTTAAAACTCAAGACTCAAAAGTCCTCAGAGTGACAATCAAGACTCATGATTTCAATTCATCACAAGTTCTTATTTGAAGTTCATGCTTAAATACAAGACCTAATCTCGGCGAAAACCATTCTCATTACAAGGTCCACTCCTAAATTCAAGGTGCCACCATTTCCTAGTTCAATGATGTTACCCAAAGTTGGTTCAAATTTATCCACTCAAGGACCCATCGGTTATGCCAGGCCCATTGTCAAAGTTGTTATATTAAAATCCAAGAGATAAATTCATTTTTTATTTATAACCATGTGAATATATTCAAGTCATAAGAGATTGTGAAGACATAAAGGTGGAGAATGATGAAGGCTCACGAATCCCATAAATTCTCAATTCACCCACATTTCAAAGACCAGTAGAAATTATTATTACAAGAATTCGGATTCAAATTGCAAGGCTTGCTAGTCTTCAACCACGACCGACAAAACCTCACAACTGTAACTCAGAGTATGTATTTTCGGCACTACAGGATTATACACCATTTGCATTCACAAAAGCTTTCCTAATTTTATAACCAAGCAACACATTTTAGTAAAAAAATAAGAAGGAAGTCGTATCACTTTTACCATTATGGAATAAGTGACCATCATACAATTGAAGTTTGAAATGCATTTAAAAAGTGATAAATGACTACTACTACAACTGTGCTGCTACGTGGATACACTAAAATAAGCCAACTCGGGTTAGGAGCAAATCTTCTCCACAACGCTACTCTCCAAGAGTGCCAAAATATATTAAACAGCTAAACACTCATGCCACGAGTACCCACTATTCTGCTCTCGTGACGGTTGCCCCAAGGATACACGTGCACCGCTTACTATCCCCCTGCAAATATACATATGCTGAATTAATGACTGCCTGTATATTGTGAGAACTAATGTGAAAGGTTGTTGTCATACAATTGAATGTGCCCAGCAACCTCGCCGCTGCATAGCATTAAACAGAATTTAAAGCTCGTGAGAATGCTAATATCCTTACCAAAAGCGAAACGAGTAAGCCAACCATAGCGTTGTCATACCCCAATACCGGGTACGTACAGACAATTACAAGGAAATATCGCCAAAGTAACTACGGTTATCCAAGAGCAACCGCAGGCCTTTCATCATAACCAGTGGGCTCCCCACACCAGCACCTCAATGATGGAACACACATGCTAAATTCTCCGAATGCTACTCAAGACGGCAAGTGTCGGCACTTCCTTCAACCACTGGTTTACCTGGTATTGAGAGGGAAGCCTTGAAGCTTGATGTTGAACACGTAAACCCGCTGCAGGTAGAAAATGCAAAGATGGTTAAAAATGCATATACAATCATAATACAACGAAGTAAGCAAGGACACGGCTGGTCCCGAAGTTTTCAATATCAAAGAATAAAGCCCAGACTTATCAAGTCATACGCGTAATTTTGATCTGAATGATGACGAGCTTACAAAGGAGATGAACGAGCAGCCATTGATTGAAAAGATGACATCTGATGATTGCAGAGGATATTTTTCCCTGCACCACAAAAATACAGGAGTTAAGAGCTTGTAACCATGGAGAATCTAGCCATAGTGTTAAAAAAAATACTTCTATGGACTGCAATTTTGATTTAGAGGAGCCATTCTCATTATCAGACCCACTTGAAGCATATGAGGGAAGGGATATGTCGGTAGATTTAGAAATTTTGTCTCACCCAAATTATCCGGCTAAAGGCAATAATATGAACAATGAAGGAAGTGTCACTGAGAATCTCCAAGTTGAAGAAGTTTCTGAGAAATTCTGAAAATAGGATGTTGACTGACTTGAATTTTCACCTGACTTAACACTCGAAATGGAAATACCACCCTCTAAGGAAATACCGCGAAAACGACAACCAACATGCTCAAACATTATCACTATCATCATCTGAGACAACCTAGCACAACACTGTTTTGCATATCATGACATCAATGATATTACGAACACAAAGCAAATCACAGTATATTGATCACTATAATGCTGAATATTTGAACTCACCATGTTTTCCTCTACCGGATTTGTCTCATGTTATGGGAAAGAACAAAGATGAACTCCTTGCAATGGCAAAGGGACATCAAGTCAAGAAAGATTTCTTCTTCAAGTGTAGAGCTGACTTTAAGAAGAGTCTCTCTTTTCTGATGAAATAAACACCGAAGAATCATGCAACCCAGCATTCATCACCGAAACCTGAGTTCAAATTACAAAGCGCAAAAGCAGCAAGTAGTCACTATCGGTAATACAAACAATTTGAGCAACATTAATAAATAAGATCAGATGCTTAGAATAACATTGACACAAGTGCAACCGAATCAATTACCATCATCAAGTTATAATGTCGTCAGTCAAGAAATTGAGAGATCCTCAGTTCATACACAATGCCCTAATAAGCAGCTTCAACTTACGCTGACACGACTCGAACAACAACGTCTCTAAGTCCCCAACCTACATTTCCAAACAGGGCATACACTTGAAATTAGTCATTCAACAGTAAGAGAATTAAGAAATAAGTTAAGATGCCATGATTCATCGCGACCCTTCAAGACTTATGTCAACTAAAACTCTGCCTCAGCAAATGTAGTGAAAATTTAATGGTGCCTACAAACCAAAACACGGACATGATAAGTTAATCAAGAAAAATGGGAAAGCTTATCAGGAACTTCCAATTAACTTACCTATAAACTTCTTATTAGCTCGGAGTGGCATAATTTGTAAACGATGCTGCCAGGATATTGTGCTTGACACTCTAATTTTGGACTATGCTTAGCTTAGGAAGAATGACCGTGTGGAAAAGGCTGCATCCAATGCCTTGAAGTAAATCATTGGATCATCATGGGATTGTCTTCTGAAAAGAATCAGGCCCCTGATAGACAGTCAGCGGATAAAGCTGTACAGCTCTTATTGAATGGACATGAATCCCTGGCCGAGTTTCCTTTTGCCAGCTTTTTACACCTGGTCGAAACCACAGCAAACCCTGCTCCATTTTTGTCATTGCTTACTCCATTCCATTCCAGTTCACGACTACCATATTGGAAAGCTCCATCTAGTGTGACCTCTGTTGAATCTGAAATTGTGCTTGGTAATGTTTCTGATGTTAGCGGATTTACATTGATACCATGTGGCTACTCCGTGGCTGATACTCCAATTGTACAAATCTGGGCGAGTAATAAAATACACAAAGGAACAACAATCAGAAAACAATTAAAACCTTCCAAAATTGACATTGAGAAAGTCATAAACTCTTCCCCAAAACAAGGTAGAAACATGTATCAACAAATTCAATCAACTTTCCAAAGCAGGCACAGACATATCGGTTCAGAAAGGAAAGGAGATTAATGCCATAAATCTCGTCTTCTTAAGATGGCTATAAAAGGAGTCAGGAATTCACAGACAAAGAAAAGAAAGAAAAACAACCCTATGGTCCAAATAACAAGATCCACACAACCGTTCACAGAAACACACAAAAAATTCAAGAAAAACCTAAGCCCCAAATCGACCCTAAAATGTGTAAATTGAAAGAAGAATGCGAGCTTATCTTATTATAAACTCTACCATGTAATCACCATTCAAACCCTTTGCTTCGTCGCTGGAAAGACTCACCCTCGGAAGCCGCCATTGACCATCACAAAACCTCCACCGAGAAATCGCGAACCACCCTCGACGTCACCACCGTGAAGCCGCCGACGGGGCCGTCGTCAGTAGTATCATGGGTAACGACTCTTCATTTGTCCTTTTTTCCCGAATTGATGTGTGTTTGTTTGTGAATCTTTAGATATGTCATGAGAGATTCGAGGGTTTAAGGAGGAGAAGAAGGCCGAAACCAATGAAGAAAAGAAGAGATCGCGAGCGAAATTGAAGGAAAGGTGAATGAGGTTGACGGAGAAAGAATTGGGGAGAGAAGCAAGGTGAGGATGATGGCGATGAGAAGACGAAGGCAGAATGACCGGGGGGGCAATTTGGGAATATATGGTTTACTGTTTATTTTTTTATTTTTTTCATTTTAATGTAATAATTCAGTATTCACACACACACCACACTTAATCACCTACACACCCATACGATAACCATCAGCCCCCTAATCAATCCATTATCCACTAAACCACCCACTAATCCATAATTAACTTTTTTAATTACCTTTTTATATAAAATAAATTAACAAATCCTTTTATTAATTAACCTGTAACCAAGCTTTAAATCAACCTTTTAAAAAAAATTAAACTAATTATTAGACCCTTTTATCTTGTTACTTAAAATAATAAATTTGGTAATCCCTTTTTAAAATAAACAATGATATATCAATTGGGTTTTCCTTATTTAATTTTCAAAACATATAATAATAAATAATCTTTTTTAAATTAACTCTTATCTTTTAATAACTAAAAATTCATCCTAAGACTTGCTCTCTCAAAATTTATTAATTAAAATTTTTTCTATAAAAAAAAATCTTATCACCATTTTAAAACCTAAAATAAAACTTTTGCTAAAACGAATCCAATATAACCCTTTATTAAAATTAATATAATTAATACAACTTTTTTTATATAAAAGCAATCTCACTAAAAAATAAAAAATAATTGTTCTCAAATTAATTTATTATCTAAAACTTTTATTAAAACTAATAATATCAATTCACATAAATTAATAAAATAATTTCGCTTAAAATCAAATACAATTTCTTCTCCCACAATCAACCTAAATAAAGTAAATCAACTTCGCGTAAAATTAATCATGCACACTCACATTCACGACACTCTCACTCTCACACACTTCAGCGTTTTCATGCGTACGTGTATGGTTTACTTTCCTTGCAATTTATCTTACAGTAATTTAATATTTCTGCATTTGCCCTATCATATTTACTCTTATTGCATCGCATCCCGTCCAAAGGAAAAACCTACACATGGTTCAACAATCGTGTGTAGTGCACATCATTTGCATCATATTCCTCATGATCCTTGATCCCATTCATGTTGATCTCTAGGACAGATCCTACCCCATAGGAGGACCTTTGTCTTTATTTTTACAATTTAGAATAAACAATTCAACTCAAACAAAATATTCAAACACAATAGAGAAAAGATGCCAAATCATCTTAAGTGAGATAGAATCTCCACCCCATAACAATACAATCAAGCTGTAGGGACTTTGCCTTAAGAGAGATAAAGGTGTACCTCGTCGATCCCTATCCGAGTACGTAAGTCCTTTTCTTAAGACGATGCAAAGACTATTTTCCTACAACTTGTGGCGGTTAAATCTCCCTTAAAATGACAACTCGCCTTTTCTCCTAAAAATCAATCAACCAACTACCCTAAACCCGTAAGAACTTTGACCACAATCAAAGAACTCCTCAAACCCTTTAGGGGAACTACAAGTACTCTGATTCCACTCCCGTAAGGATATGTAGCCATAAGATGCGACATCTTATCGAGTATACTTAGAAATAAACCCCTAGGCCTTTAACCTTTAAGCAGATAAACACTTAGCAATAAACAATATAAAACAAGAGGTTCCTGTCGCGGTAAAATTTGGATACCAAACTATTGATTAGTTTGAATCTTTAATTCAATTTCCAACCGAACTTTGATTTTTCCAAAGGAAGGGATAAAGATCGAAATTCCCACAATGCAATGCAAATGCAAGGTTTAGAGAGTTTTAGGTTCGGGGGTTGGTTACAGTTAGGGAAGGTACTAGCATCCTAAGTTTCTGTAGTACTCTACAGGAACCTCTTGTTTTATGTTTGTTTATTGCTATGTGTTTATCTGCTTAAGGGTTAAAGGACCTAGGGGTTTATTTCTAAGTATACTCGATAAGATGTCACATCTTATGCCTACATATCCTTACGGGAGTGGAATCAGAGTACTTGTAGTTCCCCTAAAGGGTAATGAGGAGTTCTTTGACTGTGGTCAAAGTTCCTACGGGTTTAGGGTAGTCGATTGATTGATTTTAGGAGAAAAGGTGCGTTGTCATTTTAAGGGAGATTTAACCGCCACAAGGTGTAGGAAAATAGTCTTTGCATCGTCTTAAGAAAAGGGCTTAAGTACTCAGATTGTTTGACGAGTATGCCTTTATCTATCTTAAGGCAAAGTCCCTACGGCTTGATTGTATTGTTGTGGGGTGGAGATTCTATCCCACTTAAGATGATTTGGCATCTTTTCTCTATTGTGTTTGAAGGTATTGTTTTGAATTGATTGTTTGAATATTGTTGTAGTATTGTGTGAGTTTGTATTGTATTGGGTTGTATTGTTTTCCTATGTTGTAAAATAAAAGACAGGGTCCTCCTATGGGGTAGGAACAATCCTAGAGATCGACTTGAATGAGATCAAGGATCAAGGGGATAATGATGCAAATGTAAATGCACTACACACGAGTGTTGACTCATGTGTAGGTTTTTCCTTTGGACGGAATGTGATGTGGAAATATAAATTGCGATAGTTGTAAATGGCTGTAAGGTAAATTGCGGGAAAGTAAACCATACACGTACGCATGAAAGCGCTGAAGTGTGTGAGAGTGTATGTGTCGTGAATGTGAGCGTGCACGATTGCGTGGGATGTGATGTTAATTGATTAAGGGTGTGATTAATTTGTAGGCGGGAAGTTGATTTTAAGAGATTGATTAATTTATTTGATTTTTAGTCGAATGTTGAACTTAGAGGGTGAATTGACTTTTAGGGAGTTCATTTGATTATTTTTAGGGAGATTGATTTTAAAAGTTATATTAAAGGTGAATTGATTTTAAGAAAAGTATACTGTGGGATTGATTTAAAATGTATTATATGTTTTTTTTTATTTTAGGTTGTGGATCAATGAGAAAATTATTTGATTATTTCAGCGAGATTTAAATTTTAGGAAAAGTTGAATTATAAAAAAAATGATCTTCATGAGGTTATAAGTTTTACTAGTGCAATTAGATCAAATTATAATTGACTTGATTTTATATGGAAATATTTTTAGATATATAAGTAAAATCTGTTTTTTATAAAATAAAAGGTTTTTAGTAAAATTAAATTGAATTAAAAGGATTAAGTTTCTAGATAATGATTATCATCAGTAGTCCTCTCTAATAAATAAATACATGATTTTAAATTATTACCAAACAATTCAGTGATTAATATGTGGCAAATTAAAATAAATTTTTTATGGTGAATAATATTACTAAATGGTTTAGTAATTTGAGTTAATAAATAAAAGTGAACTAAATAAATTGATTGTTTTTTTTTTTATAAAAAAACTGATTGCGTTAAAGGCCAATTGGGCTGATTAAAAAAAATTAAGTTAAATAATTAATTAATTAATGGCAGAAAAATGAATTTTAAGGTTAGTTGAAAGTTAAACGGTAAATTAAGATTAATTAAGTGGGGTTAAGAGTTGATTAAGCGGTTAATTAGGGTGGGTGTATGGTTGTGTGCTGCACAGAAAGAGGGGTCGTAGTGTGGGCGTGCTATCTGGATCATCAGATGACAGATATGTGGCAGTGATGTACAGGTGCGCAGTAATTACTATGGGTGTGTGTATACGTGATACAATACATACAACAAATTAACGGAAAAGAAAGCCAGAACCCTAAATTCCCGGATTCCCCCCCCCCCCCCTTCGCCGTTCTTCTTCTATGTTCATCGCTCGTTTGTCGTTCTTCTTCCAAGTTCATCGCTCGTGTGGACCTGAGACAACAAACAAAACATCAATCGTGCAATAGCATACATAAGGATAGGGGATTACCGACGATTTGAATGATAGCGGCGGCGGAGGAGTGGAGTTCGCCAATTGGTGTTTGCGGCAGCGTCGAAAGCGATTCCTCCGATGGAAGAAAGATAAGTTCCCTTTCCTCGATCTCACGATAGCTTCTCGTTCTCTCCCTCTTTCGTTCTTTTTCGATTTCTTACGTTACCAGTCTTAGGGTTTTGCGTGAGGGCTCTCCCTTTTATAGGCTTCAAGGGGGATTTCCTGATTTATACCCAATGAATGCTGATTTGAATGGGGATTGGATTTTCTAATTTGGGATGTATCCAATTTGAAAACTTCCCCTTTCTGTTTGAGTGTAATAACATGTATTGAATGAGAATCTCTACCCTGTGAGATTAGTGTATCAATTTGATCAATGCCTTGACTCAATGTTGGATTTGATTTGATACCTGAATCGAATCTTCTATTTTCTTTAGTGAATATTCTCCGATGACTTTGCTAACCCTGAGTTCGTGAATTGGCAGGTGCAGGTGGCAATTATTTGGGCCAACTGATGAATTTAGAAGCCCAGAGAGGGATTCGTGCTCGATGTTTTTTGGAGAAACTTCACGGGAAAAAACTGGTGTTGCAGGGTAACAATCTCAAGCGTACGTTGTTCTTCCAATTCAATCTCTATTCCTCGTTTCTGTTCGTGTTGGGTACGCGTCTAATCATCGCTTGTTGTTTTCTCAAGTACTTATTATAACTTGTATGTTTAAACTGATATGACAGGTATTAGTAGTAGATGGAGGAGTAGTTGGAGTACCCTTTGTTCATAACTGAGGTAGAGATATATTCAGTCGATAGTATCAGTGGAAGTTTGCCTTCTATGACCATTCACTTGTTATCACTACATGTTTTGTTGGTGGAAGTTGGAGGATAAGGATATGAAGGAGGGATTTGCGTATCGCTGTGATTGGGTGGCTGTAAGAGTCGCTCTTCTCTCTGATTGGTGATGTCGAGTTTATCATTGGTAGAGTATGCTCAGACATAGGTAAGTCAATATCTTGGAACATATCATTTAATTTTAGAACAGCTGAATTTCCCTCAATGGATAGTTCACCTTCGTGGTTTCGGTCTGAGAATGTTCAATTCCTGCAGGCTTCTTCGATCCATAAAACTTACATGAGCATCATCAGGTGGTTGTAAATATGTAACATTATCTTGTAGATCCACTTCCATCATCAGGTTTTGGATTGGAGTCCATTTGCTTAGCCAAGCGGGCCAGTTCATCACGAGTATCTGATTCCTAAATGACAGCTTGCCTAGGAATATACTCCCCTTGTAAATTCTGTTTCGAGCAACACATATATGATTTGATCATGTTATGCTTAATGTGGCAGGTCCTTGGAGAGGTAGACTGGCTTAATTATCTTAACCAGCGCCGGGAAGATCCCTTGAAGGATTTAGTGGTGAAAACGGGAGCAAAGCAGACAATGACATCTTGAGAAACAAAATTCCACATGCTCCTGGTTCCAACGACTCAGTACTCTTTTCCTACTGATTTTCCTTTGCAGAAATGTACAACTTTTGGTGAAGGCATGATGACGTGACTTGGTCATGAAGCCGTTCTCTGTGTTCAGCAAAAGCACTCGGTTACTCCGTTTAGAGGTACTATGTTTCATTGATTCTCACGTAGCTTCGCCAACCTTCTTTTACGTTTCTTTCCGAGCTTAATATCACAGATTTCACAACGTCTCAGTGGGGCTAAGTACTTCTTAGTAGCATAGTCTTTAGGGGCTTGTCCTCAATCTTTATTCTTTGGTTTTGGTTTTGATTGCAACAGGTATTTATCTTCAAATGCATGTTGCTGCTGTAGCTGAGCCAGTCTCAACTTTATTAACATATGGATGGTGATGTCAAATTCTGTCGTGCAAGCATAAGTTGTTGCTGATGTTGTAGTGTCAATACTTGTAGTTGATGAAAGAGGCTGAGGAGACTGCATGAAAAGCTTTTGTTGCTGGAGTAGACCTGTGAGTGGCCACTCTTTCAAAGTCAGATTGTTGTTTCCTTGATTTGATTTAGGAATTCCTAAAAGCGATCTTCCAGGACTTGCAACTTTGGGTTTTAGAACAGAAATATATCACTCTTCATCCGTTGTGGACCTCTGGTAATTGCTGACTACGAGCTTGAACTTGTGGAGACATCCCACCAGCAGCGCCATGCAAAACATTCCCTGAAGGCTGACTAGGAGTTGCAGCTGACTTCAATATTGAGGCATCACGTGGATCTCACTAAATCCCTGCTTCATCGCTGCATCATCCAAAGAATCCCTTTGAAGGGGCACTGTGAGAACCTTGTAGGCCATTACCGCGGTTTAGATAAACCAATCACAATATATTCTTGTACTGCACACAGTAGTTATTAGATACTGGTCTGGATTCCTCCTTATATGATGTTAACAAATTATGCAGGTCGAGACCATGCGAACACTCCAGGCGGGACAGGGCTCACAAGGTGGTAAACAGCTTCAAGAAATATTGCAACTTGCGGGATTAAAATTATAGTGTATTGTACTACCCCCTTTGATGAATACATCAGTGATAATCCTGCAGGTTTAAGAACTTGGCTCCAAGTCTCTTCTTGGCGCAACTAACGGTTTTGCACCTTGGAATGCAGGTGGAAATCCTTCCGCCGTCTGAACCGGATCCGTGCTTGGAGCTGTTAGAGACTTGTGATTAGCGTTCTCGATCTGTGCGATAGCTTTTAAGTTACGCTGTATAGCTCATAAGTGAAATGCGAATCTTGACAGCCAACGGCTTGATTGTAAACATAGTTCACCAGGCGCATAGCTTTGCTTGTGGACGAAGTGAGCGTCTATTTCCATTAATTACTAAACTTGTTGGCATCTCTTTGTGTACCAGTTTGATGTATCATTTACTTTGTGCTTATCCTAACAGCAACATGTTAACTCATTTTCTTTAAAAGAATTTCACCCTTCGTTTGTACGGAAATGTAAAGAAAAAGCACGCTCCCATGGTCTACTCTTGTTGAGAACATAATCATAATGTAAACAAACAAGGAAACTTCAAATCCTTGTTCCATGCTTGATGATTTTTTAATGAGCACAGTGATGTAAGGTGGAGAGTGGGTTTGCCTCAAAATAGAGAGGGATTGAACGTAATTAACTTGTGAAAATCATGTATCTTGGAGCCAAATAGTGCACGTTGATTTTGGACTTATAGGGATAATGAGCCAACATTTTGAAGAGTACGGAACTTGAACCGAACCTTTTAGAACGAAACTCTAGCACCCAACTTATATTCTTTGAGGCAACACTAAAATCTGGCTTCAAATCTCTTGCCAAACGAATACAACCCAAAAATCCAACCAGGTTGAATAGACATCCTTGGAACCAAAATTGATGTGAATCCTCTAAGGAACTTTTTTGAGAAAAAAAAATTGCTTTGCTTTTGATTAAGATGTTGTAATGATGAGAATATGTGATTCCGTAATGCTTCATCACAACTTGTAGGAGGCACAAAGCTTTTATATCCTCTTTGACTTAAGGCCACAAACCTAACTTCACAAAATAAAACAAATGAAGTAGTTAGAAAGAAAGAAAAAAGGTTAACTATGTGGGGATGATGGATCGCGAGAATGAACGCTATCTCCACTTGATATTACTGCGTCTGCACCGATTTGTCAGTCGCATAAACATTAAATAACAAATAGAAAATGTGCAAAAGGAGGTGGCATCTTAGGGTCAAAAATTAAGGTGCAACAGATGCCCCTATTTAAGTTACTTCTACCCGGAGATATGGAGATTGAAATCTCCGTCTCGACGAGATAGGAGGGACTTAAATACAAACATTGCCCAAATTTTTTTTTTGGCCCTAAGAAACTACCGGATACATATGATATGCGATGATATGAAAAAGAAAGATAGACTGTCCTAGGAAGAAAAGATGTCACTGGGAGCAAACTGGGCTCAACGTGTGAGACAAAGGAGTAACAGATCTGACGAACGGGACTCCGCGGGGACAGGAAACAACTAGTGGAGAATCTCCAGAAGTAAAACAGTATCTCATACGCCAGGGATAGGGTGATATGAGAGAAGCTTGTAGTTGAAAGATATGCTTATTACCATAATGTGTTGATCGGTGACAATCCAAATGGATTTCTTGATCGGGTCCATAATTCAGTTTCATCTTATATTTTCTTTCTTCTTTTCTTCATATATTATTTTATTCTCTTCCTTCTTTTTCTTGTTTTTGTATATCCTTTTCTCTTGGAACTCAACTTGAAATAGTAAAATGTATAACTTCCCCGAGCGTCATGATATGGGAATCATGAGTTGGTCTCAGTCTCTGTTGTAGAGCTTCCCCGAGCGTCATGATATGGGAATCATGAGTTGGTCTCAGTCTCTGTTGTAGGACTTCCCCGAGCGTCATAGTCTGGATGCTATGAGCTGGTCCCAATCTCTTCCCGAAATGATGAAAACTCGTGAGAGCATCTTCACAGGGGGTTGTAATTTTGTAGATTGTGGATGTCGTTGTAAACTGTAAATGTAGTTCGTTGTAGAACCCTATAGATGTAGTTCGTTGTAGAACCTGTAGGTGGTAAATGTTGTCGATGTAATCTGTAATGTACTCTGTTGTTGTAGATGTAATTTGTAATTGTAAATTGTGGATGTAGTTGTAAAGCTTCACCGGGGATCTTCGGGGAAGATGTGAGCCGGTTGAATTGCAATGTATGTCTTCTCAAATAAAGAGAGACTAATATGGTAAACTTCCTCGACTTCTCCGGGGAGATGTCGCTTGATGGAAATAAACTTGTGTGATGAACTCACTGTGGAATGAGTTCCTACTAAGTATCTTTGTAATTGTAGAATATTCCGTAAGCTCTCAAATAAAGAGGGGTGTCTTGTAATGTCTTCGGTAAGCTTCTTTGATGAATTTATGAGGCGGTGCCTTTTGATGATTTGATGATGTCGAAGGGCCCACTGAGGGCAAATAAACTGTCTTGTAAAAAATGTCGTTTGTCGTTTTGAATAGGATCCTGATCAAAACGAGTTGCTCAAATAAAGAGATCAATGTTCGAGAAAATCCTGTGATGCTATTGTTGAAGAAGCGTCTTTCTTTATGAATATTCTTCCTGGGGAATAGGGTGCAAAATAAATGCACACTTAATCCACTCTTAAAGGTTGGAGATGTCCATGATGTGATTGCCAAAGACCGGAGTTCAATTCAGGAAGTAACTGAAGAGAAACTGTCAAGCAAGACTCAACCATTAAGGTATGAGCTCAAATGGGATTGTACTAAAATAACCATCTTCCATGAGGGTTGAACCTCATGGGGAAAATGAAACATTGTGCTCTTTTTGCCTAGGGTAGGCGAATCTACGTGGAGGGATGAGACGCACCCAGACACTTAGGGGTAATTATAGCCAAAGTGATAGAATAAAACAAATACAAAGAATGCGAAAAGTGCACATGCCATGCTATCTACTTATATGCTATGCGTATGCTGACGGACTGGAGAAGCGAGAATAGACGCCTCAACGGAAGGGTGCTCAAGCAAAATCTCCATAGATCCTTTGTCGCTTGCGAAGAAAGTCTTTGAACAGAGGAAACCTTCGTGTCTGGAATAAATATCCTTAGGGAAGCACATGATATTGTTGTTTTTCCTTGGACGAAATAAACGTCCATGGTCATCCTCTTGTCATTCATATATCAAGTAGAGCATAATGTTTTGAAAAAGTTTAAGTCAATCTAGATTTTGCTATCAATAATACAGATTTGTGGTCAACGAAAAACTTTTTATTGAATGGTGGTCAGCAGGAAAGCGTGACCCCGATATTACAGTGTTAGAAAGCAATAGTGATTACATAAAGGGAAGAATGACTCGATTCTCTTAGACAAAATATTTCTTAACAGCATCCGTGTTAACAGGGCGAGTGATCTCTTCTTCGTCCATTGTTGCTAACATCAAAGCGCCTCCTGTCAAAACCTTCTTTACTACATATGGTTCATCATAATTCGGGGCCCATTTTCCTCTGACGTCGGTGAGGAAAGACTGAATCTTCTTAAGCACGAGGTCACCTTCTTTGAATGCACGGGGTCAGACTTTCTTGTCAAATGCTTTCTTCATCTTCTGCTGATACAACTGCCCATGACATAGCGCGGCCATCCTCTTTTCTTCGATTAAGTTCAACTGATCATATCTATTTTGACACCATTCAGCTTCTGATAACTTTGCCTCCACCAAAATCCTCATAGAAGGAATCTCAACTTCTATCGGGAGTACTGCTTCCATACCGTAGACAAGTGAAAATGGAGTTGCCCCAGTCGACGTGCGTACCATCGTACGATATCCATGGAGGGCGAATGGGAGCATTTCGTGCCAGTCTTTGTAAGTAACAACCATCTTCTGAATGATCTTCTTGATATTTTTGTTGGCAGCTTCAACAGCCCCATTCATCTTGGGTCTATAAGGGGAAGAATTATGATGCTCAATCTTGAATTCTTCGCACAACTCTTTCATCATCTTGTTGTTCAAATTGGAACCGTTGTCTGTAATAATTCTGCTTGGCACACCATATCGGCAAATGAGCTGATTCTTGATAAATTTGACAACCACATGTCGCGTTACATTAGCATAGGAAGCCGCCTCGACCCACTTGGTAAAATAATCAATGGCTACTAAGATGAATTGGTGTCCATTAGACGCTTTCGGCTCTATCATTCCAATCATATCAATTCCCCACATAGAGAATGGCCACGGTGATGAGATAACATTCAACAAAGTTGGAGGTACATGAATCTTATCTGCGTAAATATGACACATGTGACACTTCCTAGCAAACTTGTAACAATCTGATTCCATTGTGATCCAATAATAGCCAGCCCTTAAAAGCTTCTTAGCCATGGCATGTCCGTTGGCATGCGTGCCAAAGGATCCTTCGTGGATTTCCGTCATTAACATATCTGCTTCTTGCTTGTCAACACATCTCAGCAAGACCATGTCAAAATTCCGTTTATACAACACGTTGTTACTCAGGAGAAAGTTTCCAGCCAACCTTCTCAAAGTTTTCTTGTCTTTGTTGGAAGCTCCCAAAGGATATTCTTGAGTTCTAAGAAACACTTCGATATCATAGTACCAGGGTTCGCCATCTTCAACTTCTTCGCAGCGAAGACGTAGGCAGGTCTATCAAGACGTTTTACTTCAATCCGAGGACACTCGTTCCAAAAGTTTACCACAATCATTAAGGCCAAAGTTGCCAGCGCGTCTGCCATTCGGTTTTCATCACGAGGGATATGATGAAACTCAACCCTGTCAAAGAACGGTAGCAGTCTTCTAGCATAATCTCTGTATGGGACTAAATTATCATGTCGAGTTATCCATTCTCCAGTAATTTGATTGATTACCACTGCAGAATCACCAAACACATCTAAATTCTTGATTCTCAAATCGATTGCTTCTTCGAGACCCATAATGCATGCCTCATACTCAGCTTCATTATTAGTACACTGGAATGTTAATTTGGAGGTAAATGGAAAGTGGGTCCCTTGAGGAGTCACAATAACCGCGCCTATCCCTTTTCCATGGGCGTTGACAGCCCCATCAAAAACTAGACCCCATTGAGAACCTGGCTCTGGCCTTTCACCATGTACGGGTTCTTCACAATCTTTCATCTTTAAAAACATAACATCTTCATCCGGAAAGTCGTCGTTCGAGGGTTGATGATCCAAAATGGGTTGGTGAGCCAGATGATCAGCCAAAACACTTCCTCTAACAGCTTTCTGAGTATGGTACTCGATATCATATTCAGACAACAACACCTGCCATCTAGCAATTCTCCCAGTCAAAGCGGGCTTCTCAAAAATATACTTGATAGGATCCATCTTTGAAACTAACCAAGTAGTGTGGTTCAACATATACTGGCGCAGACGCTTGGCGGCCCACGCTAGAGCGCAACAAGTCTTTTCTAACATAGTGTATCTTGTTTCACAATCAGTAAACTTCTTGCTCAAGTAATAAGTGACATGATCTTGCTTTCCTCTTTCGTCTCGCTGACCGAGTACACAACCCATTGAATCTTCTAAAACGGTCAAATACATAATCAAAGGTCGTCCTTCAACTGGCGGTATCAGGATAGGTGGTTCAAGCAAATACTTTTTGATACTATCAAAAGCCTTTTGACAATCTTCAGTCCAAACGTACCCTTGTTCTTTCCTCAGGAGCTTGAAAATAGGTTTACATGTAGCAGTCATGTTGGATATAAACCTAGAGATGTAGTTCAAACGTCCTAAGAATCCTCTGACTTGCTTTTCGGTGGTGGGAGCTGGCATTTCCCGGATAGCTTTCACTTTGTCAGGGTCCACTTCAATCCCTCTTTGGCTGACAATAAAACCCAATAGCTTCCCTGATCGTACTCCGAATGTGCACTTGTTGGGGTTCAAACGAAGCTTCTACTCCCTCAAACGACCAAACAGCTTAGCCAGGTGTTTAACATGATCATCTTCGGTCTTCGACTTAGCTATCATATCATCTACATACACCTCGATCTCTTTGTGCATCATATCGTGGAACAAGGTAGTCATAGCTCTCTGATATGTTGCCCCTGCATTCTTCAATCCAAACGGCATAACTTTGTATCAAAAGGTGCCCCAGGGCGTTATGAATGACGTCTTCTCTCTGTCCTCGGGAGCCATTCTAATCTGGTTGTAACCTGAAAAACCATCCATGAAGGAGAAAACTTCATATCTTGTAGTACTGTCCACTAAGATGTCAATGTGAGGTAACGGAAAATCATCCTTCGGACTGGCCATATTCAAATCCCTGTAGTCTACACACATGCGAACTTTACCATCCTTCTTCGGAACGGGTACAATGTTAGCCAACCATAGTGGGTACTCGGTAGTAACAAGGAAACCTGCATCAATCTGTTTTTGAACCTCTTCCTTAATCTTTAGAGCCATGTCAGGTCGAGTCCTTCTGAGCTTCTGTTTTATCGGTGGGCATTCTGGCATCAAAGGCAGACGGTGTTCAACTATAGCCGTGTCCAATCCAGGCATATCCTGATATGACCAAGCAAACACATCAACAAACTCTCCAAGCAGATCAATCAGCTGTTTCTTCACATCTGGTTTGAGCAGAGCCCCAATTTTCACTTCTCTACGGATTTCTTCTGATCCCAAGTAGATTACTTCCACCGGCTCTTGATGAGGTTGGATAGCTTTCTCTTCCTTCTCAAGCAGTCTGGAAATTTCTTCTGGGATATCATCTTCTTCATCCTCAGCTTCATACACGGGAAACTCAAAATTCGGAGAAGGTAGCGGATCATTATTCCCAGGATGTAATTTATGTAGCAATCTGCACAAGTGATGTGATTCCCGATAAGTTTTTTTTTGTAAAGTGGAAAGTGTGTGTACGCGAGATGCTACTTATTATTTTCCAACATCGTGAATAAATATAAAACGCAAATGTAAATGAAAGTAGTTTATTGATGATAGCAAAACCGAAAAGACACGCCCAACAAAGTCACCTTTGCCTTGGGCAGAGCAAAGGGAATTATTGAAAATAAGCCCTAACAAATGCAATTTCGCCTTGGGCAGAGCGAAAAATTTTAAAACAAATGCTTTACTTAGATATATGAATGGCAGTAGGGGCTTCAACCGCACTCCAATTCTTGACTACAATGCCTGGGGTCATAAAGTCTGGGATGTCCTCATCTGGATCTTCCTCGGTGACGGCATAAACTCCAAAGGTATAGTCAAATCCATCCGACATGTAGCCTGGATCTTCCATATAGGGCTCATAGTCTTCGTAAGGAATGGAGGATCTTGCAGAACCGTCTGATATGTAGCCCTCAAGTTCGTCCTCTGACACAATATTAACCTGGGGATGATGGACGACTCCTCCACTACGGAACACTTCATTGATCAGCGGGAACCCTTGACTTTTGGTAGTTTGTTGGGCAGAACTACTGGTGAAACCGAGGCCTTCCTTGTTTTTGTTCTCTGGCAAAGACAGCACTTTTCCCCACATTGTTTGGTGACCACTGTTCACTACTCGCTGTGCGTCTTTGAATGATGACATGGATGCTTGAGACTTCTGGGTGCCCTCACCCACAATAGATAGAGCTTGAAATTGCATGCCAACCTCTTCCTCAGCTTCGACATATGAGAACGATGACAAGTGACTTACCACCAAAGCCCTTTCTCCGCAAACTGTAACTACTTTCCCTTCAAAAACATATTTCAACTTCTGATGCAGGGTATAAGTAACTGCTCCAGCTTCATGTATCCATGGCCTCCCTAGCAAACAGCTATAGGCGGCACGAATGTCCATGACCTGAAACGGGATCATAAAAGTCTGTAATCCAATAGTCATGGGCAAATCAACCTCACCAATTATTGTTTTCCTTGACCCATCGAAGGCTTTGACAATAACGCGACTTGGCCTCATCGGTGGTCCTTGGTACGACAGCTTAGATAGAGTAGTTCTAGGCATTACATTTAGGGACGATCCAATATCAACCAACACACTGGACAGAGAGTAATTTCCACAGTTCACAGAAATATGTAGAGCCATGTTATGTTTCCTTCCTTCTTCTGGGAGATCGTCTTCATTGAATCCCAGGTTATCACTTGAAGTAATACTGCCAATGATGTTATCAAATTGTTCCATAGTCACATCCTGCTCGACATAGGCTTGTTCCAAAATCTTCTGAAGCGCTTCTCTATGAGCCTCAGAACTCATCAGCAATTGTAGCACAAAAATCTTCGATGGGGTTTGCAGAAGCTGATCTGCAACCTTATATTCACTTCTTTTGATTACTTTCAAACATTCATCGGAGTTGGATAAATTAGACCCACCAGATTGCCCCACAATTGGGTCTTTTGAGCCTGATGGTTCAAACAAAACCTCTTTTTCTTTCGGTGGCATAATCGGGTAGACTCAACCGCTTCTTGTCACTCTACTGACATCTGCAATATTAACTATTGAGGGTACAGTGGGCAAAGGCACTTCTTTCCCATCCTCCAACATAGTAGCATTGTACCTGTAAGGGATTGCCTTACTAGAGGTATAAGGGACAGGTCCAGGCACATTGATCACTAAAGGAGTAACAGTTGGCTTCTTGCTATTGTAAACAATCTCTATACGTTCCACTTCCTTAAAGTGGGGTACTATGACATAAACTTCTTCAGCCTCTTCATTTGAAACTCTTTGACCATCACTTTCCAAAAAATCTTCAATCATATTGACAGAGGGCGAACCATGTGGTGGTAATGGATTCTTCTGTACATTAGGGTCGGAATCCCTAAAAGACAAGATTCCCTTTTTAATGAGCCTCTGGACATCCATCTTCAAACCGAAACAACTCTCGATATCATGTCCTGGAGCACCCTGATGGTAAGGACAAAACTTGTCAGCTCTATAAGAAGGGGGAGGATTCGTGGGAGCCGGAGGTGGAGCTCTCGTCTGAATATGATCCTTTTTAATCAAAGCGGGGAATAGATCAGCATATGTCATTGGGATCGGATCAAAGTTTATCTTTCTATACACACGACCCTGATTGCTAGATGGCCGATTCTGCTGAGGGTACTGTGGACTTTGCTGAAGTTGGGGTTGTTGAGCAACGGGAGACTGAGGTTGCTGATAGGGTTATGGGGACTGTAGCTGATAAGCCGGAGCATTAAACACTAGCGATACCGCTGCAACTTGGTGTGGTGGCATGTATCTCTTTCTGAATTGTCCCTTTTTAATGGCATTCACACCTTGCTCCTTTTTCTTCACAAAACTGCTCCCATACCTTTTAGGAGCGCTCTCTTCTTTGGTCAATCTTCCTTCGCGAACACCTTCTTCTAAATGCATTCCCATATTGACCATTTCAGTAAAGTCACTGGGCGCGCTGGCTACCATCTTCTTATAAAAGAAAGGACCTAGAGTCTTCAGAAAAATCTTGGTCATCTCTTTTTCTTCTAATGGTGGTATGACTTGCGCGGCCATCTCGCGCCAACGCTGAGCATATTCTTTGAAATTCTCCTTATCTTTCTGTGCCATTGCTCTCAACTGATCTCGGTCGGGCGCCATGTCCACATTGTACTTATACTGCTTGACAAAGGCTCCTCCTAGATCACTGAAAGTTCGAATCTTCGTACTATCCAACCCCATATACCACTTGAGTGCGGCGCCTGTCAAACTGTCTTGAAAGTAGTGAATGAGTAGTTGATCATTATCAGTTTGGGCAGACATCTTCCTGGCATACATAATGAGATGACTCTGAGGGCAAGTATTCCCCTTATAATTTTCAAAATCAGGGACTTTGAACTTCGGTGGGACCTTAACGTTTGGAACCAAGCACAGCTCAGAAGCACTCTTACCAAATAAGTCCTTTCCACGAAGGGCTCTCAACTCCTTTTGTATTTCAGAAAACTGGTCTTGAAATCCATCTATCCTCTCTTCTAAGCCCACGGTTTCGGTTGGCGACCCATGTAGAATTGGTTTATCCAGAATATACGGAACAGCGTTCACATATGGAGATGCGGTAGTCATCACGGCATAAATTACAGGAGTAGCTTGAACAGTGGTCACAACAGGGATCTCAGACACAGGCGGACGGTAACCGGCCGAAAAGAAATTAGGGGACAATCCCCACGGGAAACCTTGAGGCATACTATAGGATACTTCAGCAACAGAAGACACCACTGGGATCGGTGTTGGTGTCACTTCGGATACGATAGTCCTTGGAACTTCTTGGTTGTTGATCGAGATTTGACTAGACAAGGCTTCCACTAGACCATTCAACTTCTCCAAACTTTCTTTCATACTTGAAACTTCATCGCGGAGCACTCTGTTCTCTTGCTCTAGTTGATCCATCTTCTGGCGTTGACTAGCTCGAGTGTTGTATCGGTGATTCAGCTTGTTCGGCGGAGATGAAGCAAGAGTGAGACCCTGGAATGCAAATGATGCTATGCTTATGCAAAATGCAAATGAGTGTGAAACTTCCAAGAAACTCAAATTATTCCGGTATTGTAACCTTGGAGAAAAACTTATTTTATTTTGATGATCGAAGCATTACAAAACGAGTACTCTTTTAAGAGTTTATTACATTGAATCAAAAGTAAAAGAGAAACTCGGAGATCTACTCCTTATGCTCCTTCTGTGTACGAAGTTCTCTTTCTAGCTGCCTGATGCGTTCCTGCAACTCGGTCTTCTCACTGATGAGTCGGTCGACACATTCCTTCCAAGCCACAGTGTCTGGGGGAAGATCATCACTGGTGACAGCACTTGAAGAGGTGTGAGGGGAAAATAAATCCTCTCGCGCCTTTCTTTTCCTTGCAAGTTCTACTTATGGCAGCCTTTGGGACTTCTCTTTCTCTACCTTGAGTATAAAAAACTTGTTCCTCCAAGCGGCTTTCAGTTTTCGAGCTTTATCCAAAGCAGCCTTCAAATGATCTACTTCACTCACATCAAACCAATCTGGATCGTGAAAGGCCAATACCATAGGTTCATGGAAAGGGAACGGCATCTTGAGGTCGAGAGCTCTTGCTCGCACCCAATGTAGGTATTCTTCAGAGACAGCACAATTGGGGTATCCTAAAGCAGCTTTTCCTTCCTTATTGATGTATTCCCATGAGTAAATTATGACGGTCTTCAGGTCTGGGTCTTCTCCTTCTTTGAGAAAGATTCCTTCTAACAGAGTTTGGTCGGGTACTTCAATCATGGGATGCCCGAATTGGAGACGGGCCAGCGCAGGGTTGTAACTTATGCATCCTTCTCTCGCAAAGAGTGGTATGTTAGTAAATCCTCCGATGCTATGGATCATACATATACCTCCATAAGTAGGGTCGTACCACACAATGTCAGAGTGAGTGAGGGCCATAACTATCTCAGACCAACGGGGCGATTCTTCCTCTTCCCAAATAGACGGGTGCCGAGTTAAGCGAGCAATGAACCAGGAATACAACAGAGCGGTACCACAAACAATGTGTCCTCTTCCTTCAGCATTCTTCGAGTGGATTGAAAAGTATGTGTCAGCGAGCAAGGTGGGAACGGGATTCTTGAGTATGAACAGTTTAATTGCATCCATGTCAACAAAATCATCGATCTTTGGGAACCAGAAAATCCCATAAACCAACAGAGCAAAGGTGGCTTCCATGATAAGGACTTCCTTTCTTTCAGCATGGTAGCGAACTTTTTCAATCAAAAAGTCAGCAGGGAATCCAAGGACTCCTTCCTTGGTGGTTAGGTGCGCTTGTACATCTGCCAAACTGAGATGAGTGGCATTGGCAATTCTTGATGACTGGGTGTGTCTTCCTGGCCGGTGAATATGGGACGGGCCGTTACAGGCATCCTCAGGAAATCAGAATACTCTTCCAGTGTCGGCATCAACTGGTAATCCGGGAAGGTGAAGCAGTGGTACAACGGATCATAAAATTGAACAAGGGTCTCTAATAACCCTCCTTTCATCTTGAGTTCGAGAAAACGGAAGACTTCTCCATATTCTGATGCGAAGGTGTAACGGTTCTCGATTAGATCAGCTAGCTCTCTCAAGCTTTCAATGTTAGGGCTCTGAAAAGTGTACTCCAAGGCTTCTCTTTTGAAATCCATGGTTACAATACCTGAGAAATAAAATTGAGTTTCTAGAAATGAATAAAGAAAGAATGTAATGCAATATGAGTAGGACTTCATGGGATCCCCAACTATTTATAAGCATTGTAATAAAAAGAAAACATTTTTTTTATTAATTTCGAAACGGAATACAAATAATTGCTTTTAAAAGTCCCAAATAAAAGCTAAATAAAAGCTAGTAAAGACACTAAAGAAGTTTCGAATTCTGCTGCTTGAGCTGCTCTTCTAGTTGCATCTTCTCACGGATAAGGTTGTCCACAATTAGTTTCCAAATAGTGCATTGTGGGTCGGAGAAAAATAAATCCTCCATGACTTTCCTCTTCTTGCAGGGGAGTAGCTCTTCATCCTTCAATTGTAGTTGTTTCTGAAGTTCATCCCTTTCCTTTTGAAGTTCAGCCTTCTGCTTCTGACAGTCATCATTTTCTACTACTGCTACATAGTACTTGTTCTTCCAGGATTCCAGCTCATGTTGAGATTTCCTTAAGGACACCTCTAACTTCTCGGCTTCAGACATAAAGACATAGGTGGGCTCTCTCCTTAGAGCTATGGGATCTTGACGGGAATAGGGCATCTTTAGCTTGATTTCCCTTTCTCTGACCCACCGAAGGTAGGGTACTAAAGACATACAATTAAGCTTCCCAAGGCTTTCTTTCCCTTTCTTGTGTAAGTGGTTCCATGCAACTAAAACCTTGTCTAGGAGTTCCTGGTCTTCCCTAAAGAAAATATTCTCTACTTGGACACTCTTAGGCGGCTCCTTCAATGGAAATCCCAATTGTCGATGGGCTAAGACCGGATTGTAACTGATCCCTCCATTAAAACTGAGTAATGGTACATTAGCGAAGTCACCACAACCATCAATAATTAAGGTTCCATCATATGCTCGGTTGCACCAAATGATGTCTGAGTGGGTCAATGCCATAACTCTTGAAGACCAAAGCCCTCTATCGAGACTTAAAAAGGAAGTAGACCTCGGTAAGTGCGAAATAAACCACTTGTAGAGTAGGGGCACACAGCAGGTGATCATTCCTCCACCATAGAAGTTTCGGAGGTGTATAGAATGGTAAGCATTACCCAATAAAGTTGGTACTGGATTGTTCTTCAAAAAGATCTTAATTGCGTTGAGGTCGACGAACCCTTCAAAACTTGGGAACAAAAACACTCCATAAACAAGTAAGGCAAAGATCGCCTCGAATGGAGTCTTGTTCGTATAATCGGCATAAAACATTGCTTTACTGATTAAGAACTTCGTAGTCAAACCAAAAATACCGCCTTTACTAATCAGATTTCCCTTGACGTCTGATACTTTTAGAAAAATGGCCTTAGCAATTTTTCTTTCATCGGGGTCCTTTTCCAGGAAAGGGAAAGGAGACTCTTCTAAGATAGGTAGACCAACCAAAAAGGAGTATTCTTCCAACGTAGGTAGTAGTTGGAAGTCCGAAAACGTAAAACAGTGGTATAGCGGATCATAGAATTGCAATAAAGTGGACAGGAGTCCTTCGTCTACTTGGCGACTCAATAAGGATATCAGCTTCCCATACTTGCTCTTGAATTTCTCTTGGTCTTCAATCAAGGTCACCAACTTCTTTAGGTCATCCAACTTGGGACTTTTAAAAGTGTATTTCAGAGTGTGTCTTCTATTGGGATCCATAACACCCTACAATGTTCATAAACAAAGGTAAATCCCATGAAGTCCAATGCGGTATGATGCTTTATGAATGCAACAAACACAAGTAGGCACATAGAAGCATAAGGATAAGCAAACAAAGGGGACCCTAGGCTTGCAACGAGCATGGAGCAAAGGCATACCCATCCCCAAAGGATTTGGACTAAAGGTTGATTGTACCTGCAGAACAAGGTTCTAATGAAGTTCCCAAAGACATTAGCCCATCTTTCGGATATTATCAACTTCCCAAGTACTCGAGGGTTAAGAATATTCTCAAGAGAACTTCTTTTGAGTGTAGCATCGCGTAGCACTATTTCGGGGGTACCCCCTCATAGCCCCGCACTACATCTTAGTAAAGGTCAAAGTGGGGTTAAGGTAACTATGATCCTCAATATCATAGGCTCCAACATCAAATGTAGTGCATGTTTTCACGATTAAAGACTCGTTCAACAATACATCTTTCGAGAGGGCCTCAATTGAGCGTGATTTTCAAGTCAGCTTGGTCGGGATTCTACCCCCTATAAGCCTCTTTGAACATATCACTATCCTATCTTAAGTTCACTCAAGTCCGGGTGTAGGACTTTGTCTCACCACTCAAAAGTATCAACCCCAAAAGCAATAAGCAAACAAGTAAACAATTATACAAATAACAAATATAAAGCAATAAACAAGTAAAAACGAGATAGGGAAACCCACTGAAGATATCCCCAGTCAAGTCGCCATTTCTGTCGCGGTGAAATTTGGATACCAAACTATTGATTAGTTTGAATCTTTAATTCAATTTGCAACCAAACTTTGATTTGTCCAAAGGAAGGGATAAAGATCGAAATTCCCACAATGCAATGCAAATGCAAGGTTTAGAGAGTTTTAGGTTCGGGGGTTGGTTAAACTTAGGGAAGGTTTTAGCATCCTAAGTTTCTGTAGTACTCTACAGGAACCTCTTGTTTTATGTTTGTTTATTGCTATGTGTTTATCTGCTTAAGGGTTAAAGGACCTAGGGGTTTATTTCTAAGTATACTCGATAAGATGTCGCATCTTATGCCTACATATCCTTACGGGAGTGGAATCAGAGTACTTGTAGTTCCCCTAAAGGGTAATGAGGAGTTCTTTGACTGTGGTCAAAGTTCCTACGGGTTTAGGGTAGTCGATTGATTGATTTTAGGAGAAAAGGTGCGTTGTCATTTTAAGGGAGATTTAACCGCCACAAAGTGTAGGAAAATAGTCTTTGCATCGTCTTAAGAAAAGGGCTTAAGTACTCGGATTGTTTGACGAGTATGCCTTTATCTCTCTTAAGGCAAAGTCCCTACGGCTTGATTGTATTGTTGTGGGGTGGAGATTCTATCCCACTTAAGATGATTTGGCATCTTTTATCTATTGTGTTTGAAGGTATTGTTTTGAATTGATTGTTTGAATATTGTTGTAGTATTGTGTGAGTTTGTATTGTATTGGGTTGTATTGTTTTCCTATGTTGTAAAATAAAATACAGGGTCCTCCTATGGGGTAGGAACTATCCTAGAGATCGACTTGAATGAGATCAAGGATCAAGGGGATAATGATGCAAATGTAAATGCACTACACACGAGTGTTGACTCATGTGTAGGTTTTTCCTTTGGACGGAATGCGATGCGGAAATATAAATTGCAATAGATGTAAATGGTTGTAAGGTAAATTGCGGGAAAGTAAACCATACACGTACGCATGAAAGCGCTGAAGTGTGTGAGAGTGTATGTGTCGTGAATGTGTGTGTGCACGATTGCGTGGGATGTGATGTTAATTGATTAAGGGTGTGATCAATTTGTAGGCGGGAAGTTGATTTTAAGAGATTGATTAATTTATTTGATTTTTAGTCGAATGTTGAACTTAGAGGGTGAATTGACTTTTAGGGAGTTCATTTGATTATTTTTAGGGAGATTGATTTTAAAAGTTATATTAAAGGTGAATTGATTTTAAGAAAAATATACTGTGGGATTGATTTAAAATGTATTATATGTTTTTTTTATTTTAGGTTGTGGATCAATGAGAAAATTATTTGATTATTTCAGCGAGATTTAAATTTTAGGAAAAGTTGAATTATAAAAAAAAATGATCTTCATGAGGTTATAAGTTTTACTAGTGCAATTAGATCAAATTATAATTGACTTGATTTTATATGGAAATATTTTTAGATAAATAAGTAAAATCGGTTTTTTACAAAATAAAAGGTTTTTAGTAAAATTAAATTGAATTAAAAGGATTAAGTTTCTAGATAATGATTATCATCAGTAGTCCTCTTTAATAAATAAATACATGATTTTAAATTATTACCAAACAATTCAGTGATTAATATGTGGCAAGTTAAAATAAATTTTTTATGGTGAATAATATTACTAAATGGTTTAGTAATTTGAGTTAATAAATAAAAGTGAACTAAATAAATTGATTGTTTTTTTTAATAAAAAAAACTGATTGCGTTAAAGGCCAATTGGGTTGATTAAAAAAAATTAAGTTAAATAATTAATTAATTAATGGCAGAAAAATGAATTTTAAGGTTAGTTGAAAGCTAAATGGTAAATTAAGATTAATTAAGTGGGGTTAAGAGTTGATTAAGCGGTTAATTAGGGTGGGTGTATGGCTGTGTGTTGTGCAGAAAGAGGGGTCGTAGTGTGGGCGTGTTATCTGGATCATCAGATGACAGATATGTGGTCGTGATGTGCAGGTGCGCAGTAATTACTATGGGTGTGTGTATACGTGATACAATACATACAACAAATTAACGGAAAAGAAAGCCAGAACCCTAAATTCCCGGATCCCCCCCCCCCTTCGCCGTTCTTCTTCTATGTTCATCGCTCGTTTGCCGTTCTTCTTCCATGTTCATCGCTCGTTTTGACCTGAGACAACAAACAACACATCAATCGTGCAATAGCATAGATAAGGATAGGGGATTACCGATGATTTGAATGATAGCGGCGGCGGAGGAGTCGAGTTCGTCAATTGGTGTTTGCGGCGGAGTCGAAAGCGATTCCTCCGATGGAAGAAAGATAAGTTCCCTTTCCTCGATCTCACGATAGCTTCTCGTTCTCTCCCTCTTTCGTTCTTTTTCGATTTCTTACGTTACCAGTCTTAGGGTTTTGCGTGAGGGCTCTCCCTTTTATAGGCTTCAAGGGGGATTTCCTGATTTATACCCAATGAATGCTGATTTGAATGGGGATTGGATTTTCTAATTTGGGATGTATCCAATTTGAAAACTTCCCCTTTCTGTCTGAGCGTAATAACGTGTATTGAATGAGAATCTCTACCCTGTGAGATTAGTGTATCAATCTGATCAATGCCTTGACTCAATGTTGGATTTGATTTGATACCTGAATCGAATCTTCTATTTTCTTTAGTGAATATTCTCTGATGACTTTGCTAACCCTGAGTTCGTGAATTGGCAGGTGCAGGTGGCAATTATTTGGGCCAACTGATGAATTTAGAAGCCCAGAGAGGGATTCGTGCTCGATGTTTTTTGGAGAAACTTCACGGAAAAAAACTGGTGCTGCAGGGTAACAATCTCAAGCGTACGTTGTTCTTCCAATTCAATCTCTATTCCTCGTTTCTGTTCGTGTTGGGTACGCGTCTAATCATCGCTTGTTGTTTTCTCAAGTACTTATTATAACTTGTATGTTTAAACTGATATGACAGGTATTAGTAGTAGATGGAGGAGTAGTTGGAGTACCCTTTGTTCATAACTGAGGTAGAGATATATTCAGTTGATAGTATCAGTGGAAATTTGCCTTCTATGACCATTCACTTGTTATCACTACATGTTTTGTTGGCGGAAGTTGGAGGATGAGGATATGAAGGAGGGATTTGCGTATGGCTGTGATTGGGTGGCTGTAAGAGTCGCTCTTCTCTCTTATTGGTGATGTCGAGTTTATCATTGGTAGAGTATGCTCAGACATAGGTAAGTCAATATCTTGGAACATATCATTTGATTTCAGAACAGCTGAATTTCCCTCAATGGATAGTTCACCTTCGTGGTTTCGGTCTGAGAATGTTCAATTCCTGCAGGCTTCTTCGATCCATAAAACTTACATGAGCATCATCAGGTGGTTGTAAATATGTAACATTATCTTGTAGATCCACTTCCATCATCAGGTTTTGGGTTGGAGTCCATTTGCTTAGCCAAGCGGGCCAGTTCATCACGAGTATCTGATTCCTAAATGACAACTTGCCTAGGAATATACTCCCCTTGTAAATTCTGTTTCGAGCAACACATATATGATTTGATCATGTTATGCTTAATGTGGCAGGTCCTTGGAGAGGTAGACTGGCTTAATTATCTTAACCAGCGCCGGGAAGATCCCCTGAAGGATTTAGCGGTGAAGACGGGAGCAAAGCAGACAATGACATCTTGAGAAACAAAGTTCCACATGCTCCTGGTTCCAACGACTCAGTACTCTTTTCCTACTGATTTTCCTTTGCAGAAATGTACAGCTTTTGGTGAAGGCATGATGACGTGACTTGGTCATGAAGTTGTTCTCTGTGTTCAGCAAAAGCACTCGGTTACTCCGTTTAGAGGTACTATGTTTCATTGATTCTCACGTAGCTTCCCCAACCTTCTTTTACGTTTCTTTCCGAGCTTAATATCACAGATTTCGCAAAGTCTCAGTGGGGCTAAGTACTTCTTAGTAGCATAGTCTTTAGGGGCTTGTCCTCAATCTTTATTCTTTGGTTTTGGTTTTGATTGCAACAGGTATTTATCTTCAAATGCATGTTGCTGCTGTAGCTGAGCCAGTCTCAACTTTATTAACATATGGATGGTGATGTCAAATTCTGTCGTGCAAGCATAAGTTGTTGCTGATGTTATAGTGTCAATACTTGTAGTTGATGAAAGAGGCTGAGGAGACTGCATGAAAAGCTTTTGTTGCTGGAGTAGACCTGTGAGTGGCCACTCTTTCAAAGTCAGATTGTTGTTTCCTTGATTTGATTTAGGAATTCCTAAAAGCGATCTTCCAGGACTTGCAACTTTGGGTTTTAGAACAGAAATATATCACTCTTCATCCATTGTGGACCTCTGGTAATTGCTGGCTACGAGCTTGAACTTGTGGAGACATCCCACCAGCAGCGCCATGCAAAACTTGCCCTGAAGGCTGACCAGGAGTTGCAGCTGACTTCAATATTGAGGCATGACGTGGATCTCACCAAATCCCTGCTTCATCGCTGCATCATCCAAAGAATCCCTTTGAAGGGGCACTGTGAGAACCTTGTAGGCCATTACCGCGGTTTAGATAAACCAATCACAATATATTCCTGTACTGCACACATTAGTTATTAGATACTGGTCTGGATTCCTCCTTATATGATGTTAACAAATTATGCAGGTCGAGACCATGCGAACACTCCAGGCGGGACAGGGCAAGGTGGTAAACAGCTTCAAGAAATATTGCAACTTGCGGGATTAAAATTATAGTGTATTGTACTACCCCCTTTGATGAATACATCAGTGATAATCCTACAGGTTTAAGAACTTGGCTCCAAGTCTCTTCTTGGCGCAACTAACGGTTTTGCACCTTGGAATGCAGGTGGAAATTCTTCCGCCGTCTGAACTAGATCCGTGCTTGGAGCCGTTAGAGACTTGTGATTAGCGTTCTCGATCTGTGCGATAGCTTTTAAGTTATATTGTATAGCTCATAAGTGAAATGCGAATCTTGACAGCCAACGGCTTGATTGTAAACATAGTTCACCAGGCGCATAGCTTTGCTTGTGGACAAAGTGAGCGTCTATTTCCATTAATTACTAAACTTGTTGGCATCTCTTTGTGTACCAGTTTGATGTATCATTTACTTTGTGCTTATCCTAGCAGCAATGTGTTAACTCATTTTCTTTAAAAGAATTACACCCTTCATTTGTACGGAAATGTAAAGAAAAAGCACGCTCCCATGGTCTACTCTTGTTGAGAACATAATCATAATGTAAACAAACAAGGAAACTTCAAATCCTTGTTCCATGCTTGATGATTTTTTAATGAGCACGGTGATGTAAGGTGGAGAGTGGGTTTGCCTCAAAATAGAGAGGGATTGAACGTACTTAACTTGTGAAAATCATGTATCTTGGAGCCAAATAGTGCACGTTGATTTTGGACTTATAGGGATAATGAGCCAACATTTTGAAGAGTACGGAACTTGAACCGAACCTTTTAGAACGAAACTCTAGCACCCAACTTATATTCTTTGAGGAAACACTAAAATCTGGCTTCAAATCTCTTGTCAAACGAATACAACCCAACAATCCAACCAGGTTGAATAGACATCCTTGGAACCAAAATTGATGTGAATCCTCTGAGGAACTTTTTTGAGAAAAAAAATTTTGCTTTGCTTTTGATTAAGATGTTGTAATGATGAGAATATGTGATTCTGTAATGCTTCATCACAACTTGTAGGAGGCACAAAGCTTTTATATCCTCTTTGAATTAAGGCCACAAACCTAGCTTCACAAAATAAAACAAATGAAGTAGTTGGAAAGAAAGAAAAAAGGTTAACTATGTGGGGATAATGGATCGCGAGAATGAACGATATCTCCACTTGATATTACTGCGTCTGCTCCGATTTGTCAGTCGCATAAACATTAAATAAAGTTAAATAACAAATAGAAAATGCGCAAAAGGAGGTGGCATCTTAGGGTCAAAAATTAAGGTGCAACAGTTCCTGTAGAGTACTACAGAAATTTAGGATGCTAGTACCTTCCCTAAGTTTAATCAACCCCCGAACCTATAACTCTCTAGCTTGCATTTGCATTGCATTGTGGGAATTTCGATCTTTATCCCTTCCTTTGGATAAATCAAAGTTCGGTTGCAAATTGAATTAAAGATTCAAAATAATTAATAGTTTGGTATCCAAATTTCACCGTGACAACATGCATTGTTTCAAATTCCTAAACACCGGAGATATAAGGAAGATAATCCCTTGTCAACCCCTTTGAGCCTAGTAGTAGGAGTTTCTTTCTGAAAAACGAAAAAACCCTCAATCTTAAACCGGGGCAGGGTAGGTGCCAGTTAATTTGGCTGAGCGTCCAAATTGCAAAAGTAGTGTTTTCATTCGAGGATCAATCACACCTCTATAGGTCGTGCCTAAAAAAAACTACAGTGGTTATCCCTTGCCAACCAAGGAGTGAAACAGTCACAATCCCTTTAACGAGTCAGACAAGCCGGTGTCACACGATTTGTTCAAGAAAAAAAAGGGAAAAAAATCAAAAGAAGAAGCCCACTAAGTCAATAACTTGAGAACAAGCGACTTGGGCAAAAACTAGGGCATCCCGCTGGACTTTGAAATCAAAAGAAGCTCAAAAGAGCCAGTCCAGGAAAAAGTTAGAGAAAAAACAGAAAAGTGAAAAGGATTACAAAAGAAAAATCCTCAAACCAACAAGTCGTGTGACTCCAGGCACAAAAGACAAAAAGCGAGTGACTGTCACTCAAAAAACTTGTGGTTTCTTGAACCATCGCTCCTGTCACTCAACCTTTGAAAGGTGAGCGCTAGTGTCGAATTAGCTGAACGTAGGATGGGAGAACATCAAGGAGAATGGGTGGGTTAGAATAAGCTTCGAGCCTTATATCCTTTCTTTCAAACCGTGAACTTGACCAAGTTACAACCTGCAAAAGTCCTAATTGAAGCAGGGTTGTTTCAAAAGCATACTTCGGTAAAGATTGCGTCGAAACTGACTCCTAAAAGGATTCCTCTTATCAGGTTGGTGCTAAGGTTGACATTCTGATAAGTGATTCGTTCACTTTATGTCACAAATGTTTTTCCAGTGAACAAACTTGGATTTCAAAAACTGTCATATGCATTGCATTAATATATCTTTTGTGCAGAACAATATGTTTTACTTGTGAGTAAGCACTTGACATCAGGAGAGTTTCCACAATGGAAAGTTTGATCTTGATAAAATACAGAACGCCCACTCCGTTGAACCGGGGCAAGCTATATCAAATGATCATATCATGGGAGTCAGCCATCCGAAAGTTAGTTAATCTGGGGCAATCAGGTCGATATCTGATAAATCTCTCAAAGTGGTCAGGGGTACTGCTCCACGAATCAGCCAGTCAGGGGCAAAGTCATTGCAAGGCTGGGTCAGGCCATCCCAAGAGCACATAATCTATTCTTTTCCAGAAGGCAGTTAATCTGAAGCACCTCTTCGAGGTTCAAAGTGCTGAAGCCGTTCATGTCAATCCATCAGGGTATATAAATTTCAAGTTTTCTCGTGAGGTAGTTTTGGTAGAGATCCCACAGGTTGGGGAAAGATTGAAAACGAAGGAACTGTTCCTCCCCACATTTTCAGAGCTTAGCAGAGTTACTCAAGTAGGTTTAGTCGACCTTCAGGTTCAAGGCGAATGTCAGGAAGTCGGACAAAGAATTTCCCAATATCGGTTGTACCTGACCTTCCACAGAAAACCAAAAGCCCAACCATACTTGGCACAATCATTCCTAGTGAATCATAAGTACTGTCACCACGGGGGTGTTTAGTGTATCTCCAATAGAAGAAATCTTTGTCTCCCTACAAAGGCTAATCTCCAATAGGGTGGATTTGTTCGCAGCATGTTCCCAGCAAAGTAGGTGGAAGGATATTCCCTCGGCGGCAAGGTAGATTACAATCCATTATTATTCTCCTGCAGAGGCAACGTCTTTGACGCCCTCTCCCCAACGGAGTCGGCTTTCTGGTGTTTTCCCGGTAGTATCGGTAGTTAGGATTTTCTTCCTCGAGTAGGGTTCAGTGCTGATTCCCTCGACATAACAGTGTTTGAGCAGGGCGTGATCCATTCCCCCAATAGACTGGAGTTCTCAGTAGAAGTCTCTAATATTCCCAAGTAGGGCGGTTTGTTACTTGTACGTCCCCAAATGGCGGATTCCCTTCCGAGCAGAGTGGAGCGGTCAGTGTTGTTTTTGTTTCCCCACTGATTGGAATGTTTGGTGTTTTCCCCAGCGAGGTGGAGTTTTTCTGGAAGGCCATCCAAGGCGTCTCCCCGGCCGAGCCTTTCGTTCCCTGGAAGAGTTTATCCTAGGGAGCCGTCAAGGATGTTTCCCTCAGTAGAGTTTGATTTCATCCCTGGCAGTGTTGGTCACTTCTCTCCAACATTTATTTTGCTGGAGTGGTTCCTTAGCATTTTCATTTTTGCATAGCATTCTCCCAAATGCATAGCATTTCCATTTTATATGGAGCATTACGCCATTGTCAAACATATGCATATGAAGCATAAGCCAGGTTTGGTGCCATAGGTTATTTGATTCAGGAGATTTTCGTGTTATCCCTGATTGGTGTAGATCTTTTGGTTGGTCATTTTATCGGATTATTCCCAGTTAGTCGTTTGGTTAAACGCCTTCTTTCTTCAGTTGAGTCGTTTGGTTAAACGTCATCGTTCTCCCCAGGTGAGTCGCTTGTGAACGTTTTATTCCCTAGTCGAGCCTGTTGTTCAAATGTCTCTTTTCCCCAACAGAGTTGTGTGGTGAGCTGATGTTCCTTGACAGAGTCGTGTGTTTGAACCTCTCTTTCCCTATCGGGACTTTCATTGCCAAGTGTGAGTCGGTTGATTCTGTTGCTTGCCTATTCTGGGTGCGTTATCCCAACTTTTTGTTGGTAATCACCGGCGTAGTCCGAATTATGGTGCTTGGTATTCCAACTTTTGGTTGGTAATTCTAGGGGCTTTTATCCCAACTTTTGGTTGGTAATCTCTGGTTCCCCCTCGCAGAGTCTTTGCACCAACTTTTGGTTGGTAATCTTTGTTTCATTCCAACTTTTGGTTGGTGGCTTGTTGGCGTTTGGATGTTATTCCAACTTTTGGTTGGTAACCTTTGTTGAGGTCAACTCGTTTTCATTTAGCGTGGTTAGAAATTCTAACTCTTGGTTAGTAGCTTCTATTCTAACTCTTGGTTAGTAGCTTCTATTCTAACTTTTGGTTAGTAGCCTTTTATTCTAACTCTTGGTTGGTAGTTCTGGTTGATCATCCCAACTTTTGGTTGGCAGTCTTCTGTGGTGGAATCAGCTTCGTTTAGCGTCCCTGGCAATCCTAACTCTTGGTTAGTAGCACTTGTTCCGACTTTTGGTCGATGAGGATTTCTCTTGGCAATCCTAACTCTTGGTTAGTAGCTCTTGTTCAGACTTTTGGTCGATGAGGATTTTTCCTAGAAATCCTAACTCTTGGTTAGTAGCTTTTGTTCCGACTTTTGGTCGATGTTGATCTTTACCCGGTGATCCTAACTCTTGGTTAGTAGCTCTTGTTCCGACTTTTGGTCGATGAGGATTTTTCCTGGAGATCCTAACTCTTGGTTAGTAGCTTTTGTTCCGACTTTTGGTCAATGATAATCTGTCCTGGTGATCCTAACTTTTGGTTAGTAGCTTTGTTTCCCAACTTTTGGTTGGATGTTATCCCCTGCAGTTGTTATCCCAACTTTTGGTTGGTAGTCTGTCGCTTGATTGGATGTTGTTCCAACTTTTGGTTTGTAGTCTTCCTTTCCTGGAGTTGTTATTCCAACTTTTGGTTGGTAGATTTGATTCTAACTTTTGGTTGGTAGTCCTCCTCTATTCCTCAACGGAGTTGTTATCCCAACTTTTGGTTGGTAATTAGTGACTTGACAGGTATTTGTTTCCAACTTTTGGTTGGCGAGGTTTTATTGATTTTGTTACAACTCTTGGTTGGTAATCTTCGGTGTGTAGGAGTTATCCCAACTTTTGGTGGGTATTCCTTTGGTATTGTTTTTCGGGCAGATTTGTGGGTAGCATTGTTTGATTCCAACTTTTTGGTTGGTAGTGTTTTTTAATTCCAACTTTTGGTTGGTATCCTTTCTTGTTATTCCCAACTTTTGGTTGGTAAGGTTTGGTTGACGTTATCTCTACTTTTGGTGGGTAGTCTTTGATTCCCCAGTAGGGTCGTTATTCTGACTCTTGGTTGGTAACCTTAGTTTCCTGATTGTTGATTCTGACTTTTGGTCAGTATACCTCCCCAGCGAAGTCGCCTCGCCATTTAGATTTCGGTTAGTGTTGTGGTGATTCTAACTCTTGGTTGGTAGTGCTTGGTTGTTATCCCTGGAGAGTAGGTATTATCCCGTCTTTTGGATGGTATCTTAGGAGGGATGTTCATCCCGTGCAAAGTCGTCTGGTTAGTCTACTCTTTCCCCAGTGAAGTCGTCACAAGGCAGTTTGGTTAATTTTCTCTTTTGTTCCCCAGTAGGGTCGTTATCCTAACTCTTGGTTGGTATCTGGTGGATTCGTTATCCCAACTTTTGGTTGGTATCCTTCAGTTGTTATCCCAACTCTTGGTTGGTATTTGTTGGTTGTTTCATTCCAACTCTTGGTTGGTGTCCGTTGGCTTTTATACCAACTCTTGGTTGGTATCTTTTGGGCGTTATCCCAACTCTTGGTTGGTACCTTTGGTTGTATCCCAACTTTTGGTTGGTGTCCAGATTTTGTTATCCGAACTCTTGGTTGGTATCTTTGGTTGTTTCCCAACTCTTGGTTGATATCCAGTGTTTGTTATCCCAACTTTTGGTTGATATCTTTGGTTATTTCCCAACTCTTGGTTGGTATCTTTGGTTGTATCCCAACTTTTGGTTGGTATCCAGAGTTTGTTATTCCAACTCTTGGTTGGTATCTTTGGTTGTATCCCAACTTTTGGTTGGTATCCATAGTTTTTTATTCCAACTCTTGGTTGGTATCTTTGGTTGTATCCCAACTTTTGGTTGGTATCCAGAGTTTGTTATTCCAACTCTTGGTTGGTATCCTTTGGTTGCTATCCCAACTCTTGGTTGGTATCCTTTGGGCGTCATTTCCAACTCTTGGTTAGTATCCCTTGGGCGTTATTTCCAACTCTTAGTTGGTATCCTTTGACGTTATCCCAACTCTTGGTTGGTATCCGAGGTTTGTCATCCTGACTCTTGGTTGGTATCTGCTGGTTGTTTTATCCTAACTCTTGGTTGGTATCCGAGGTTTGTCATCCCCAACTCTTGGTTGGTATCTGGTGTTCGTTATCCCAACTCTTGGTTGGTATCCTTTGATTGTTATCCCAACTCTTGGTTGGTATCTTTTGGATGAAGTTCAGATTGTATTGGATTGTTATTCCCCAGCGTGTCGTATTCCAACTCTTGGTTGGGATTCGCTGTTTTGCATCCCCGCAGGGTGCAAATTTCCGAGTTCTTTTGTATTCAATCACCTTATACCTGGAATGTTTGAAAGTTGATGCTTTTCATCCCTTCAGGTCCAAGTTGTTTGAATAGGGGCAGTTGTAGCACCCCAAAATTTGCCTTTTCGTTTTAGCAGTATCTGGCTTTTGTTTCTTTGCATTTTCGCATTTCTGCATTTGCATAACATTCGTTCTTGAGACACTGGATCAAGGTTTTCCTGTGGTTCGGTTTTCATTTTTGGTGCAAGAGACGAATAGCAAGCATCAGAGTCCCTGGCATTTATTTTGCCCAGCGGTTGAGCGACCGATTTTATTTTATTTTACAGGGCATTTTTCAGCTCAGAAAACAGCATTCAGGCTATATCAATCATTCTCATAATGATAATATTCAAGAGCAAGATTCGGAAGCTTAATAGAGCTCAAAACGGCAAGAAACGGGAGAACGGGCAAATTTCCCTCCAAAAGGCGCCAAATTCAAAATTTTGAAGGTGTTAATCGGTTAACACATTTGGTTAATCGATTAACCAAGTCAAAATTAGGGCAGATTGGGATTTTTGAATGTGTTAATCGATTAACACATATGGTTAATCGATTAACCAGTGCAATTTTTGCCTCTGTACGTGAATTGTGAAGAAAAACCACTTTGGGGTCCAATTTTGATCACTTGGAAATTCAATTTTACACTTGAGAAGGATCTAAAACCTATTTGAAATTTGGTTAATTTCGTTTTCCCTCCAAACTCCCATTCCTCATTCCAAACCAAATTTTCCACACCACATTCCAAACCTCTCATTTGGATCCAAACCTAAGGGGTATTTAAATGATCTACTCCAAACCTCACACATCTAATCTATCATAATTCACTCTCATTTTCAGAATTCATCTCAATTCTCTCAAATTCTCTCTCAATTTTCCATTCTCCAAAACCCTCACCAAAGCTCTTCTCATTGAAATCATTGATTCTTCATTGGAATCCTTGATTTCTAAGAGCTAAACCTCCATCCGTTCTCTCCATTGAATCAATTTCTTCATCCAATTTTCGTGCAAAATTGGATCTGAACATGGAAGTGATTTTAAAAGTGATTATTTGGCTTATTTTGGCTTGATCTTGGTGAATCCTCACTCCTACAACAAGAACATACTTGGATCTCGAAGAATCTACGGTTTTCTTGCTTCGATCTGCTTATTTCCAGCGAATCAACACTAACTGGAGCAAATCTCCGCTTGTAGGTTGGAAATTCTTGATCCGAATCTGTTTTTTAGCTTATTTGCATAATCATGTGGATTTTCATATTTGATTGAGTTTTGATGGATTCGATCCATTTGATTCATTATCTTGTTGTGTTAATATGTTCATATGTTGTTTGAATCATGGTTTGCTGGTTTAATTTCGTGATTAAGTGATTATGCGATCATCCGGTTGATCGGATAAGTGCTTATTTGCTGAAGATGATGTTCTGTTGCTGTTTTTCTGCTATTGACACAGTGTTAATCAGTTAACACATTTGGTTAACTGATTAACCATTACAGATATTCAAAATTTTCAAAGTTTTTGAGGTGTTAATCGGTTAACGCCTGGTGTTAACCGATTAACATGTACAAATTTCATGATTTTGAAACGTTTTCCACAGGTTAACCGATTAACCTCCAGCGTTAACCGATTAACACTATGTCAGCAGGTCTGTTTTGCTGTTTTTCTTGTTTGTTTGAGTACCATTTCACCTCGGATCATCGTAGATCAATATGATGCATCAGGAGTGAAATGTTTTGGACATTTTGTCGCTGTTTTTATTGTTTAATCAGGACTTCATCGACACGCATTCGTTTTTCACTTGGATACACATGTTTGTATGTGTTGTTCAAAGTGATGATGTGCTTGCATGTTCATGTTTGCTTGCCTTCTTGCATTTACATTTCCTCTTGTGTTTTGCATCTTTATTTCTTGCATTAATAAAGGTTGAGATATGCTTGTGGTGGTGCTTACCCCATACTTTGTTCCCCCCTTTTCTTGTGTGTTGCATTCTATGTTTGCATCCCTATTTTCACTCTCATTTGCGTCTGATCCTTCTTCTTCCTTTGTCTTCCTTTGTCATGTTCCCTTAGGAATTCTAATCTTTCTTGTTTAAGATGGATTATGATAGACATTAGGTTCAAACCATGCATGCTAACATTAGGGTAGATTTTCCCCCCTTTCAATCCTAACTTTAGGTCCACTTTGCATGACCACATTAGACTGAGTTTCCCTTAGACCTTTCGTGCGTCTCTCTTCTTCTCATCTCAAAACAATTCTAACTCATCTAATAAATGCGATGAACGTTGTGCACTACGAGCCTTAAGCTACATGGGGAATAATGAGTGAGGGGTCTCCTCTCGCTCGTCTAAAGTCTTTAGTGTACGTCCTGTTTGGGGGAGACACGCGATGCATTCGTCCCTATGTCTTTAGTGCAACGTGAATCACAAACCGAATTAATTCACTTCACTAAAAAACACAAAACAAAACATCAAACCTTTTTCTTTCGGGATTAATTGGGAAAACCTTTTTCAGAAAAGAGTGTTGTTAAGCTTTGGTTCTACCGCAAACAGGCATCGTCCCTAACTGCTTGAAAGAAGGTTTAACCCTACTCGGTTAAAACGCTTAATCCACCTTTCACCCATGGTTACCCAAACTACGTTTGCTCTGATTTCTCATACCAGATGAGACTACGTAGGCACGAGACGCGATGTCTCGGTGAGCAACCTTCCTCACCTTTCACCCGTGGTTACCCGAACTATGTTTGCTTTGATTTCTCATACCATATGGGAATACGTAGGCACAAGACGCGTTGTCTTGGCGAGAAACCTTCCCCACCTTTCACCTGTAGTGAGCCAAACTACGTTGACTCTGACTTTCCCATTGCACGAGGGAATACGTAGGCACAGAGCGGCGATGCTCTGCCGAGTCTCTTTTCTTTTCTTTTTGTCTTGTGAGCCTATAGCGTAGATAGATTAAACACACCCTTAGATAGACAACAAGCATGGATCCCGTCGAGTTCGATGAACGTGAGGAGTGCTAATACCTTCCCCTTGCGTAACCGACTCCCGAACCCAGGACTTAGTTGCGATGACCTTGTCTTTTCCTTTTTCGTTAGGTTTTTTCCGATTGTTTCCTTTTCCTCTCTTTGGGATAAATAACGAAAGGTGGCGACTCTTCTGTTTTCCGCCGGGTATTTTCGCAGTAGCGACACATAGCTTAAATGTTATCAAGTTCTTGATTGAAATTTTGTCTACTCCTAAGTCCTTAGTGATAAAACGTCTTAATCACATAACATAATTAATATATCCATAGGCAATTAGTTTGTAATCAAGCATTGAAAATAGTGTCAACAATGTTCCAAGTGCAACAGGGTATTCCTTGTCCTAGGTAATATCTACTGAAGCATTATCGATCAAATTGCCTTAACGATGGTTTATCCGACCTAAAGTTAACCGTAAATATATATCAATTTGACCGATTGAAAAAGCAGTAAGAACAATGAACGATAAAACTTGAATAATAAAATAAGCAGTTATGTCATTCAAATAAAGGAAATAATATCAGTACATAAGCGATTCAGGGACACCCCTTAGCATTGGGGGGTTTAACTACTCGTAATAATCAGAGAAATTACAATATAGAAATTAGACATTACAAGATTAGAGGGATGCCTTGATCTTCAATTGTGTTTCCACTTGAAAAACTTCAGTTTTCCCTTGTGTTCTTGATCTCCCAATTTTTTATCGTAATCTTTTTTCCAGTCGAAAAATCCTATTTTCTTTCTCAGAACACGTCTAAAATGCCACCAGGTCCAACACAGTAGTAAGGAATTTCCAAAATTACCCTCAGGGGCCATAACAGTCAACAAAATCATAAAAATAGGAGCTGACACGTCCAAGCCAACACAGGTCGTGTCAGGCGACATGGGCATCTGTGTTGGCTCCCTGTTCTTAACAAACAAATAAATTTTTGCCCAGACTTGCTGACACAGGCACCCGTGTCAGCCCCCTGTCAACATATAAAACTCATCTTCTAGGCTTCCTCCTGACACGGCCCGTGTCAGGTGACACTGGTGGCCGTGTCAGGCCACTGGTTTGATTCTAAAATCTCCTCCGACTTCCTGGAATCTCTAATTTCTTCACCCGAGTCCTTTGCCCTTTTCGTATGGACCTGAATCATCAGAACTACAACCAAATGTGTAAAATGCAACAAAACATGACATAACACTAGAAAATATAAAATTTGAGAAAAACATAAAAACAATAGAATTTACTAAAAAACAATAAAAAGACTTAAACAAATATTACCCTTTTGTGGATAAAATATCGAACAAGTGATGGAAACATAATAGGAATGGTGATCGGTCATAACCCTAAACTTAGCACATTGCTTGTCCTCAAGCAATGCTCGAGACAGTAGACAGATCACCCATAAATTTCAAAGTCGACTTACAACAACACTGCTGATGTCTTTTGCAACTCTCGTTTCACTTTTCCGTCAGGTTTCATGCTTCCCCGATCTGAACTTTCTGCTACCCTTCCACATCAAAACACTTCTTTACCTGTCAATTTTTTCACACTCTCACCAAAATCTCTTTAGGCTAAAGTGTTTACCCTCAAGGAAGAGCATGCAAAATCAACTCATAAACTTGAATACCATCTATCTTTATCTCTCTCTCTCTCTCTCTCACACACACACACACACACACACACACACACACACACACACACACCACACACACACCTTTTGAGGTCTTTTACGGTTGTAATGGGGCTTAAGGTCATGGTGGGATAAACAAACAAAATGGAAAACCAAGTGGTTATGGTTGTCATACCTCAAATTTATCTTGCCTGTATAACTTTCATTTGTACTTCCATCCACTAACCATTATTCAAAAAATCAAAACAATATATGTGTTTGTTTCTATTCCTTCTTATTCCCTAGGTCTAAGTTGCTGCAAGGATGAATCAGGATTCAGGTAAGGGTATTAAGTCAAGTGTATGGGCAATATGGATTGGAAAAAAATGTCATAATTAATAAGTTTACATATGAGAATTAATCTCCAACTAAGACTACAAGCAATAGAATGAATGAAATTACAATGCACAAGAGGACAATATACGCAAGGGAAATATCTGCATTGAGACCTTCACATGCCAGGATTTGCATCATGCGCAACACTCTCTCAACCCACATGGAGGATTCGAATTTCCCACAAATCTCGGAGGATCCTCCACTAACAAGAAGATCCCACAAAAAGGGGATATGAACCAGCTGATGATGGGAAGGGATAAGAGGTTCAGAAAAGGAGAATGTGAAAAGAAAAGGGGAGCAATCCTTCATACGACGTCTTCATCAAATACTTTAATCTTCATCCTTCACCTTCTTTAAAGAGAACCATAATCTCCTTCTCAGTCGACCACCACACGCAAATTTTTTTACCCACTCTCATCTACGTTTCAGCCTGTAATGAAACCTTCTTCCACCATATATTTCAACAACTCTTCTTCCATTACCTTTCATCCAATAAAGTAGATCGGCCGCGAACCAAGCACACCCGAAATTACCTTCATATTATGCTTCTTCAATCTTCTCCTGCCATAAACTAATACAGATCACATCCTCAACATAACACAAAAACCCAACCAACAGTCACAAAATTAGAACAAGGAAACAAGTTCAGAGCGTACCCAAGCCACATTATTCATCCTGTTGAAATCACCATTTCAAACCTTAATCAGCTCAATCACTGCGAACTTCACTATTATCTTCATTGTTGAGCTTGTTTAATAATCTCGAGATCCATATTTTGCTTTCAGTTTCATTGTGCGAACCTCACAAACAATAACAAACAGAATTGAATTCAGAGGAAATAAGAGAGAAATAATGGAAAAGAAACAAAACCAATCGGAAACGCATCAAAATCACGTCCACCTGAGTATTTTGGACTCCCCGAAAAATTATAGCTACTCATCGGAGAATTGTAGCTTCTCGCCGAAAAATTATTGATGCTCGCTGGAAAATTGTTATTGCTAGCCGGAAACTTATTAGAGTCGCCGAAAAGTTCATCGAGCTCACCAGAATCTGGATTTCTTCTTGGTACATTCTTTCGTCCTTTTTTTTATTTTTTCTTCCATGTATCCATTCTTGCACTATATCTAAACATTTTACACATGATTGTCGCGCTCGATTCCATTCAATTTAACCAAACAAAAGCCATTTTAGATTTAGGGTTTATGTGATTCTTGATTGGTGTTTGGACCTTTGTTATTAGTTTATGGGAACGGTTGTTTCAAGGGAGTTGGAGAAGTGAAGTTTTGTTTTGAGAGGGAGTTAACAGAAAGGAGGAAGAAGAGGAACAAAAAGGGGGAAGAAGAAGAACGGCGCAGGGAGATTAAGAAATAGGATTTTTTTTAATAAGTTTTTCTCTTGCGTAATGGGCCGGGTTGAGCCCATCATTGTGGGTTTCTATTGTTTCACCCCCGTTTTTCACTCATCACCCTTTGACAAATACTTTTAGGCTTACGAATTAAAGCCTGTTTCTCTTCTCACCCCTGAATCAGGAATGCACCCCTGTTTTGTTAACTGTTTTTTTCTTTTTTTATTGAATTTAAATAATTGATTAATTATTTTGGTATTTGTTGCGGTGAGAATTGGATATCAAGCTATTGATTAACTTGAATCTTGATTCATTTGAATTCACCATCGAACTTTGATTTATCCAAAGGAAAGGTTAAGGAAAGAAAAAACCTTTTGCGCGATGTAATTACAACGCTAGAGTTTCGGGGGTTGGGGGTTGGTTATGCTTAGGGTAGTTATTACACATCCTTAATATTTGTAGTACTCTACAAGAACCTTTTTTGTATATGTATGCTAAGTTATCTAAGTTGTTGTTTGTTAGGGTAATGGGATCAAGGTTAAGGTAAAGTTGAGGTAAAGACCTAAGGATAGTTCTAAGTTTGCTTGACCAATTGGTTCTAACCAGACCAAAAGGAGGGGGGTGAGTGTTATTTGTTAGTGGTTAGAGGGCTCGACAAGATATCGCATCCTTTGCCTATGTATCCTAACTAGGAAAGGGGAATCAGAGCAACCGTAGCTCACCTAACTAGGGTGAAAGAACTCTTGAATATGTTCAAGGTTCCAACGAGAATAAGTACAAACGATACTTATGTAGAGTTAACAAACTCTCTAAGTCTAAGTTGAAAGACTAACTAGGGATTGACTTTAACAAAAGTCCACAAGGGGAAGGTGGGTACCCATAACAATGGTACACACATAGAGTTAGCCAACTCTAACCTGATTCTAAGTTGCAAGACCAATTGGTTCTAACCAGATCAAAAGGAGGGGGTTAAGTGTTAGTTGTTAATGGTTAGAGGGCTCGACAATATATCACATCTTGTGCCTACGTATCCTAACTAGGAAAGGAGAATCAGAGCCTCCTTAGTTCACCTCACTAAAGTTAAGGAATACTTGACTATGGTCAAGACTCCAAGGGGGAACAAACATAACAATGTTTGTATAGAGTTTGACAAAACACTCTAGATCTAATTTAACACTCAAGAGGATTAACTTTGACAAAATCCAAGAGGGGAGTAAGTAATCATGACAATGATCCTTACATAGAGTTAACAAACTCTATCTTAAAGTTCTAATTGAAGGATACTCCTAACAAGGGGTAGGTATTTAGACTTAAAGCAAAGTATAATGGATATAGGTTCTAACTTAACTAAGTTAAAGGACATAATGACTTAACCAAGTCAAGGGGAGAGGTAATGAGCTATCTATGACAATGAAGTCAATAGAGAGACTTGATCGCGACTTTGCATATTGGTTGGATTACTACTGCAAGTATACAATTTATCACGTATTTTTAAAAGATTGTCGAACCCACAAGGACTAATAATCAACCTAGAGTGATCAATTGTTGCGGTGCAAAGCTAAGGCTTGATTTTTGCAGTAAAAGGATTTAATTATAACGGGATTTGAAAAAGATAAAGAAATGGGTCCGAAGAACGATCTACGTGCTCCTAAGGGACTTCGTAGATCCCAAGTGTTAACAAAGAACTCAAACTTATTCTGTAGGTAAAGTTGGTTTAAAGATTCGATCTCACACTCTCGCGCTATTGAACCAACCACACCTGATAACCCCAAGATTTTTCTCTCGCTCGCTCGGTAGTTAAAAGACATACTTTGAAAACTAACAAAGCCTAACTGAAACCTAAAGCGCTCTCGCTGCATTTAGGCTCAGTGCTCAGTATCTACTATCCGGAGATCACCTCAAACTCTCGCTATATTCGACACACCTTGGTCTGCTTCTCACTCTCGTGACAAAACACTGTTAACCGGCATCTCGCTCTCGCGACAAGACTGACTAAATTCAGAATAGATACCAGAACCGGAATTTAAAATGACTAAGTTAAACACCGATGGTTCCTATAAAGTCCCGTCGAAACGACGGTACTCAGACTACGGACTCCGGAGAAACTACTCAGACATATTCATCTCTAAATCTAAAGTACTTGACATGCTGTAATTTAAAACATACATAATCGCAAGTAATACAAAATAAAGAATTGCAGTAAAGAGGAAATTTAAATGACCTGAGATAAACCGGAATAGAAATGGCTTCAAATAAATTACAATATCAATCCAAGCATACAATCAGCAACAAAAGTAAAAATACAACGATGCAGCAATCACTCAGTGTGAGCAATTACTGCTTTGGTAAGTGAGTATGTAGGTAATGTCTGAGGAAATTTCGGCAGTGCTTCCACACGGGTTCCTTGGATTCCTAAAACTAACCTAAAAGGGTCTATATATAGAGGGGACATGGCGAGCGCCATTGCCCTGAGGAGGCTAGAACTTGACTTTTTGAAGGGTTTTCTTCGTTGTTTAGCTCGTCTTTCGATCCTTTTCTTCTATGTTGCCGATATAACACCTGTCAAGTAAAAACAGAAGAAAATATATGTAATCAACAACTAAAACGACAAAGACTCAATAAAACAACGGATAAAAATGCGCGAAATAAATCAAAAAGTACGATACAAAGTCGAGTCATCGAGACTTTCCTTTGGAATAAGGGATAACAAGGCAACTGGATGAGGGCTAATAAGCTACATCACTTGGGGAAACTTAACCAAGCCTAAACACACACATGCATTCATTCAAACATGATGAAGATATAAAGTCATGGTAACAACCAAGAAAGATAAGGGCAAGCCATGTGACAACATTAAGCAAAGATGATAACAAGGTAAATTGATAAGAACTGACAAGTTCCATCACTAGGGAAACAAGCTTGATAAAGATAAAGATAACCAAGTAGGATCAATTAAAAAATTGAACACAAAAAAGAATGGTAACAACCAGGGTTTTATGATTTAACATTACAATGTTCAAAGATCATGAAGGTAACAACCCACAAGGGCAAGCATGAAACATGTGTAACAACAACATTTTCATCAATGGTATTCAAATAAAACTCACGCAAACAAGTTACAACTTGAATCAAACATGGTATATGAATCAATTAAAGAAAAATGTAACACATTTAATTATATTCAAGACATATTGATGACAATCAATCATGGATAGGAAAAAAAGGTAACAACAGTTCAAACATGGATTCAAACTTCACAAAGGGAAAGATAAACAAGATTCATGGTAACTTTCAAGGCAAAAGACAACCCTAAACTTGTTATGGTTTTAACAAGACACGCAAAAAAGTAATATGGGGGTGAAAGATCATGTTCATGACATATTGATGAAAATCAATCATGGATAGGCAAGAAAAGTAATAACAGTTCAAGCATGGATTCAAACTTCACAAAGGGAAAGATAAACAAGATTCATGGTAACTTTTAAATCAAGAAACAACCCTAAAGATGTTATGGTTCTAACAAGACGCATAAACAAGTAAGATGGGGGTGAAGGATCATGTTCATGACATATTGATGACAATCAATCATGGATAGGCAAGAAAAGTAACAAAAATTTAAGCATGACTTCAAACTTCACAAAGGAAAGATAAATAAGATTCATGGTAACTTTCAAAGCAAGAAATAACCCTAAACATGTTATGGTTCTACCAAGACACATAAACAAGTAAGATGGGGGTGGAGGATCATGTTCATGAGGTTACAACATCAAGAAAATATCATGATTCACAAAGAAGTTTCAAGGCACACTTTTCACATTCATGCATTCACAAAGGCAAGTATAATCATGGTAAAGCAAACATCCATGTGTTTCCAAGCACATAAACATATTATACATTCAAATATGATTCATAAAAGATCAATCTTACAAGAAAAATCAAGTACTATGTCAAGAAAGTTCATGAAAACCAAAGAAAAACCCTAAAAAAGACCATGTCATTTAAGTGGACCAAAGTGTTTCAAAAATAAAATAAAAATTGAATTCTTTCTTCCCACATTGAAACTAGAAATATTAAGGAGCATAGTGAAAAAATAGTGGCATCAGAATAATAAAAATCAAAGAAGTTATGCACATTTGAAAACTAAGCACAAAACTAGGCAACTAGGGCAAAAAGCGAGGCAAGCCAAGACCAAGGTAAGGCAAAATTTCCAAGAAGGGTCATAACTCACTCAAAAGTTAACCAAATTGGATGAAACAAAAAAGCAAATTGTGTATTTTTTCACAAGGAATCCAATGGTGTGGTGGTTTGTTCATATCATGCACCATGTGAAAAACTCGACAACATCATTGAAAGAGGAAATTTATGTGCAAGAGCAATGTGACAGTCCAATGTACATGTTCTAAGAAGCAAGTAATGATTCAAACACAACATATGAGACATATAGAGAGTGCTTACAAGGATCATACATCAATAGACAAGATAATTCAACATATGGCATGTGTAGTGTCAAAAATAACAAGCTTGTGCAAGAACAAAACAACAAACAAAAATGTACCAATTCAACATCAACTAAATGATCAAACATATCACATATGACCTATAAATGATGTTTGCAAACACCAATCACCTATGCCTAACCAGAATCAACAAGTTGCATATTGAAATGACACTTAAAGTAAGCTAACAAGCCAAACCAAAGGGACAATCATGAATACTCAATTTTATGAGCAAGAAATGGCTCAAACATGACCTATAAAGTATATCTAGCTTGTTCATACTCAACGTACATCAATACTCATCATGATCTTAAAAGTAGCAAGTTAAAACACTTACCTCTTGTAGCTTTTTCAAGTCAATGCACAAAATAAGAAAATCAGTTAATGGATGATGATCCAATAGCTCTAATATGCTCCAAATAAGGTGTTTAAATGATGAGAGCTCCTCCAAGATCACTGCCTTGACATAATGCCTTCTTATGCAAGAAAACACCAAAAGCTTCAAAGTGAAACTCTAGGAAATGGTGTTACAGAACTTTTGTGATGTCATGTACAGTTCAAACAACTTATATAGAGAGTGTTTGAAGTGTTAGAATGGTTGGAAAATGGGTGGTTTGGTTATGGTCTATGAAAGTGCAGAAAAGTCAAATTTCCAAAGTATGAGAGTTGACTTTTGAAATGTGAGATTTTCTGGATAATGTGAGGGTTTGGACAGCTTTAATGCATCATATGTGATGTGTTTGAGGTGTTGGCTCAAGTGTTTGATGGCTGTATTGAGTTATGGCAGAGTTTTTGTAATGCAATTTTTACTTCACAAGGAAGCAACTTCTACACTTGCAAGAAGATGGTGATCAGAGAAATGAGAGAGATTCAATTTGATTTCTAGTTGATTATGGTGTTTTTTTGGAGGTTAGGAGTGTGTTCTATTTATAGGAAATCTTGGAGAATGAGAGGTATGGAAAGATTGTGCCAACATGCCAAGTTTGATCATTTTGGAGGCAAAATGAACAAATCTAACTTGGGATTTCTTTTCTGAGGTGTAGCAGAAAATGCAAAAAGTTTCTCTCTCCTTGCCACTTGCATCCACTTGCTTGAATAAACAAATCAATTAATCCAATTCTGGTTTTTTCCTCGTGGTAATCCCTTGCAATATCATCAATTAAGTCCCTAAACATCATAGAATGAGTTAAAGAAGTGATTAGAATAGGTTTGAGTGGTTTATGCATCAAAATGCAAGTGTTATTCTTGGTTTTGTGACATGGAAAATCCCTAACTTGCTCTCTTCTATTCTCCCTAACCATAAAGGCTGTGAAAATGCTCTTGTACTTTTTAAAAAGCCCCAAATATGATCTACAATTTTCATTTTTGGCAAAAGTTCAGATTCCAAAGGGAACTAGGTCAAAAAGCTTCATGAAGTTGGTTGCAAAAGTTGACTTACAAGTTAAGAAACAAGAAACTTTTCTAAGTGTGGAAATCCTTCACAACTTGATGAGCTTATAACTCAAAATATATGCTTTTTTGGAAATCAACCCCCTAGGAAACTTTTGTAGGATTTCTGAAGAGCTTTCCAACCAGCTTTTAACCACTCAATTTGGGTGTGTAGTTTGAAAGTTATGACCATTCCCAATAAGCTTGTAATTAGGATTTTTCATAAACCCTAATTTCTTGATTCACAAGTTATCCATCAATTCTTTGTTAAATATTCACCAAACTAACTATTTAGGCATAGCATGATGTTGGAAACCTTGATTGCTTCAATTTAGGGTCAAAACCCTAAAAGTCAAAGAGTTGACTTCTAGACAGACGAACTGAATAGTTGAAATCTTCAGGATCGATCCTTAGTGTTATGGGGTTTTTTGAACCTTTCGTACTTCTTGAGGGGACTTCAAAAAGTCATAGAAACATCATGGACCATTGTTCAAGCTTTGGAAATCCATTTAGACCAAAAGTCAAACTACAATTGACTTTTTCAACTAGAAACCCTAATCAAGGTTTTGAACAACACTGCTTCAATTCTCTTGGTAACAACCTCAAATAGAACTTGTTCTTGGTAAGATGTTAATCTCTTGATGATGTGAAGACTTGATATGTAGAAGATGAATCCAAAACCTTGACTAATCAACCCACAAGATTCTTGATTTTAATAGTGTGAAACCTTAATTCATATGCATCTTGACAAAGACTAACTTGAAAGAGGTTAGGGTAAGATAACATATGCTTGATGCACCTAGAATGATAATTGAATCTAAGCGTCAAAATTTGGGGTATGAAAGTATTGATTTTAAATATTTAATGTTGGATGTTTGAATTAGGATAGTTAGATTAGAAGTTTTTTTTTTAGAAATTAGTCTTGAATTAATTATATTTTGTTTTTGTTATTAGAATTAATTCTAGGATTAGATTTTAATTAGCCTAAACAATCGATTACTCAAATTTCAATCAGTTAAATTTACTAATCAATCTTAATTAACTTAATTATTTGAGCACACTGATTGAATAATTTTGATAATTGATTTGGGTTAATTTCATTAAGTGATTTAATAAGTTTCAACCATTGACTTTGATAAATAAAATCGGGCCAAGATTGAGGGATTCCAAAACTCAAATCGCTTTTGTTCATACGCAGTTGATTTTACGTTATTTCATCCCCAATTGACAAATGTACCCCGATTCCCACGAAATGTAATAATTTTATCACTTTACTCGTTTGTCTTGATTATGCTTTGGTGCTTTAAACCATTTTTAAATCTATTCTCGATCCAACGTCGAGCCATTTTCCACCTTTACAAGTCGATTGCTTTTCAAAGCATCGTCGTCAACCTCTTGGTCACCATACACAACACTTAAAGCTTACTCCTGCGCTTCCTTACAGTGAGACCTATTCATGTATTGAAACCCTAAAGTTCAAACCATACCCTTTTGTAAGTCGAGTGCTTATGCCTCGCCATCGACCTTACCTTATACCACTAGGACCTCTTTTCCATTAGTTCAAACCTCAATCGTTTCCCACACAAATTTAAACCTCAATCAACATCAAGCATTTTCCTCAAAGTCAAATCAATATACTTAACCATACTTAAACACAATTTCGATAAAGATGAAAAGGGAGGTTCAATGGAGTCTTTGATTCCTCTTCTCAATTGTTTGGGTCCGAGGAGCCTTTCTTAAGCTCTAACAATTGTATTCTATAAAAACATTTATAATTCGTTTAACGAAATCAAATCTATTTTCTTAAATACTTAGATGAAAAAGAGAGAGAGAGTAAAGCCTTTGACTCACTTTCCCAATTACTTGAGCCCGATGAGCCTTTCTTAAGCTTCGAGTAATCGTCATCCGATTAACTTACTTTAACTATATCAAAACGCTTTTGCAAATAAGGTTGAACCAGAGAGAGTCAAGCCTTTGACTCACTCCCCCCGATTACTTGGGCCCGATAAGCCTTTCTTAAGCTTCGAGTAATCGTCCCCTCTAACAAACCATCCAACACGTCAAACTCTTTTTTCTTGCCCCCGTGCGATTGAAACTTCTCTAGACACTAATTCCTCGCCCTCGTGTAATCTATAACTTAAACAACCTATCCTAAAGAACATTGTTTAGTCCCTTCTTCCGCGCATATGAACTAATGCTTCAGTCTCCCCTAGCGAGCAGACATGTCAATGTTTAGCAGTTAGAATGTGACCTAAACTCTCGTTCGCTTCAAACACAAACCAACAAACCATAGTTTTACGAACTATGATTGCTCTGACTTCTTCATTGCATAATGAGGGCACGTAGGCATAGGATTTCAAGATCCTAGCGAGCTACCTTTTTCTTTTTACCTCAAACCTTTTCCCGTAGTCCCACGAACTACGATGCTCTGACTTTCCAATTTCACGAGGGAGTATGTATGCACAAGGGCCCCAATCCTTGGCAAGCACCCTAGTATAAAAACCACCCATTTTCCCCTTAGAAGCGAATCCTTTAGAAGATAACAAATAAGTGTAGCTAACTTTTCTCTCAAATCGAATCAAGAGTTTCCCGTTGAGTACAACAAACATAGAGGGTGCTAATACCTTCCATTTGCATAATCGACTCTCGAACCTAGAATTTGGTTGCGATGACCATGTTCTTATCTCTTTAAAGGTTTTATATATATTTTCCTATTCCTTCGTTTGGATGAATAAAGTTTGGTGGTTATTCTGTTCGAACGTTTTTTCCGCGCCCTTTGCGAGGATCATATTTTTCGAGGTACGACAGATGGTGACTCTGATGAGGATAAGTGTAACACCCAACTTTCCCAAATTAAAACAAAATACGATTAATTCAAATAAACATCAGAGTTCTCCACTAAAGTGGGATATCATATCACATAACTCAGCATACTCTTCATTAGAAGGTTTTCAAAACAAAGCAGCGGAAAATATTCATTAGTTCATCAAACTCGGCCATCCGCCAATACATGAAAATATTCATTAATAAAATTCACCAACACATGATACGTCACAGGAAAGTAAAACAAGTTCAACTAAATCAAAAGAAAACGCCCAATTCCCGTGCTACGTATCAGAGCATCCTAAGACTCGACTCGCACACCTCTGTTGCACCCCAAATTTTGACCCCTTAGATCCTCATCATTGTAGGATCATATTCACTTGATTAACTAACCTTAACCCATTTTCAATTTATCTTTGTTAAGATGCAGATGAAGTAGGGTTCCGTACCGTCAAAATCGAGATTTCGGTGGTCTGATCAATCAATGTTTTGGATTGATTCAACTTCAAATAAGTCTCCACATCATCCAGAATTCAACATTGGATCAAGTATGGATTCAATTTGAGGTGGTCACGCGAGGATTGAGAACAGTGCAATTTAAGGTACCCGATTAGGGTTTTCAACGAGAAAAAGTCAAGTGTAGTTTGACTTTTGGTTTAAAGAATGCTTCAACAGTGGGATCTTGGTCTATTAAGCTCCTATGGATTAGTAAAGTCCATCCAAAGAGTTTCAAGTCCTCAGGATGTCTGGATCATCAACGGTCGACTTGGTAGTCACTGATTGATCGAATAGTTGACCAAAAAGTCAACTCTTCAACAATAAGGAATTTGACTTCAAGATGTGAATCAAAAATGTTCCTTATATCGTATTACACCTCCCCATAAAATTTCATGACCATTGGATCAAGGGTTAAGAAGTAATTGCAAAAATCGGGAATTAGGGTTTCGAAAGGGGCAAGACCATAACTCCTCAACCACACATCCAAATGAAGTGGTTCAAAGCTCATTGGAAAGCTCTTGACAAATCCTACAAAATCCTCAAAGTGGTCCATGATCAAAAAAATGCATAGAATTGGCACTTTTATGTGGTTTTTTCAGAAACTTTGAAGGGTTTTTCAACCTAGTTCCACCAAGAATTTGGAAATTCCAAAAGCATGAAAGTTATAGAGATATTTAAGGGCTTTCCAAATTATGGTAGAACTCCCCAATAACATGTTTGAGCAGGAAGTTATGCACCATAGAAGTTGGGCCTGTCACACTTGAAATCACTTTGTCAAGAATTTTCAAATTTGAATTTTCACAACTTAAGCCATTCTCAGCCCTTGGATCTTGATTCTTACTGATAATGTGAGGCATAGATAGAGAGAAAACTAGAAAAAAGGATGGTTTTGGTGAACATAGCAAGTGGTTGCAACTTGGCATTATAATAATCAAATGTAAGGAGAGAGAAACTTTTAATGCTAGGACTGTTGCAGCTGGCTTACTCTACCTTCACAGATCATCTCAGTCACTTCATGTCCATCTCCACTTGAGTTTTCTGATCTCCTTTGAACAATGGAGCTGATAGGAGGAAATCTTGCAAGATTCACTTAAAAAATCTCATGAAAACTCCCTCCAAAAGTGGTAAATGACCAAGGCTTCCCTCACTCTTGTTTGGCTATAAATAGAGGCATCTTCTATGAATTTAAGTTCACCAGAGCAATCTCAAGAAACCAGAGAAACCATAGCTCTCATTCTCCTCTCATTCTTCAAGAATCTCAAAAATCTCAAAGTCCCCATTTTCACCAAAAAAAATGTCTTTAGCAAAACTCTGCTCAAGACCAGTTCTATCAGTTCTAAGCCTCTCAAAATCATCTACATAATCCCTAAATATAGTATAGAAGGTGTCCATACCCTCAAATCTTTCAAAAATACCATTTTGCAAAAAGTCAACCTTCACACCATGAAAGTTTGACCACCATACTCAAAACTTGCCAAATCCTTGTCTAGGCTTGTTCTTGCTATTTTAATCATCCATACACCTCACATATGTAATATTACAACTATCCAAAGCATTGAAAATCAACTGGGAATCACCTAACTCCAACTGTCTTGAAGTTTGGTCTTGTTGCTTCAAGAGGAAGTAAGCTTCATCTCATTGCAAAGGAAGGGGTATCTCTGGGTTTCTAAGCTTTTTAGCTTGTCCAAGGCTGGTCTACAAGAGGTATGCGATATTCTAACTACTATAAATCATACATTGTCATTTATTGTCATTTTGTGATGATTTGTGTGAAAACATACCATGGCTTCCCCTTTGTGTTTCTTTATCAAGAATCTTAGTTTTATGATCATGATGCTTATTTTGTCAATATTTTGTCATTTGTAAATGATATGTGGATGATAGGTTACAAGTTTGTGCCTTGTTATCATGCTTAGACTTGTTAGTGAGATTTTGATTATTTGGTAGTTTTAGGAGCCAATGTTGAAATAGTGATATGCTTGCCTTAGAACTGTCAAACCTAGCTCATTAGTGAGATATGTAGATAACTTGTAAGTTGCTCATAGATCCTCCCCTTGCCTTTGATCATGTGTGAATCAATGTGGCCTTTGTTTTCATTATGTTATTTTCATGTATTTCTTGCCCATCATTACTATGAAGTGGTTTTTAAGTGGTTATGCTTGCTATGTCTTGTATCCAAAGTCTTTGGTCAATGTTTGGTGTTGTTCATGATGTGTGTCTTGGTGGAGATTTTGAAATATATGAATGTTGTTACATTTTGCTGTCTTGAAGTCTTAGATGTTTTGCTGTCAAATTGGAATCAACATTTTATTCTTGATTTGGTGTGTCTTTTGCTTAACTTGAAGTTGTGGACTTATTTATCTACCTATTTCAAGAATGTGTATGTTGTTTTTGTGCTCAAAATCTGCTTAAGTGTTCAAATTGCCTTATCATGCCTCAACTGTTGCATTTCTTCAAAACATCATGAGATCAACATCTCACATTTTCTTTCAATCACTTCCTACATGATTTGTGTGCATTGAATCTATGTCCTATCCATCTAAAACTTGTGCATGATCCCAAATTCTCCAACTGTCATGGTTATGACTTGTTGCATATTTAAATTGTTGTTCTTGTATGACATAAGCTTCAAATGCTAGTTTCTGTTTTGGTGAAGATTTCAACCATTTCCTGAGTTGTATCTCATCTGTTAGAATCATCATGATATATGTATAACATCTTTTCCATGAAAGAAAACATTGCTTTAAAAATTCCCTGTTGTGGTGAATGTATGCCAAGGCAGAATTTTTCAACTTTTGCACCAATACACCAATTTTCATTCTACTTGACACATGCTCTTCCTTGATTTTAAAACACCTTCATGATGATATTTTTGATGTGTGCACATTGGTTATTTGTGTTGTCCTGGCTTGTTTTCACAATTCACCTTCCAATTGCACTTATCCACTAAATCTGCCACAACATACCCCAAGTTGTATTTTTGTGTGTATATGCGTGATTCTAGGGTCACTCATATGTTTGATTCTAAGGTGTGTATATGTTTGGTTTGGTCTAGGATTACCTACATTTACATTTCACTATCGAATTGCAATTTTGAGCCAAAACTGTCATGACCACATACCAAGATCTTGTCTGCTTACAATTTGTTTAATCTCAGAGTGGTAACTCATCCTTCTCTATATGTGTGGTGTGTGTATGTGTTGTTTGTTAATGAGAAACTTTTCTGCATTTGAACCATGTTTGTATCCCATGACTGTCAAACTGATTTGAAAGAAAAAAACACTTGTGCTCCTTATGTCGCCTACTGCTCAGGGTTTATAAACCTGCATTGGATTTGATGTTTAGATTGGATGTAGGCATTTTTATGTTAGGTCTCATATTTGTGTCAAGAGCATATCAATTGTTACATCTTTTGCTGTCATGAATTTTGCTGCATTTGTCTGCCAACCTTGTTCATAACCTAAGCATATCATTGTTATAGTTCTTGCTGTCATGAATCTTGTTTGCAAACTACCACCATTTCAAAGATATTTTTTGTGCGTCAAGCAAAAAACCTTGTGAACTTCTATTCTGATGTGCATCATGACTGCCTCATTTTTTCCCTTCAAAATCATTCACTGCTTTACAATTTGGTAATCATGCTTTGGATTGTGTTTGTGGCTTAGCAATGCATCACTATTATTATTTTAGGATGACAGTTGGTCTTTTGGTTTTGATAGGGTCTTGTTGTAACCTCAATAGCATGTTTAACTTTTATTTTGGTTTGGTATCCCATATGCGTAAGACATAGCAACTCATGTGTCATTTTTTGAACCAAGGTTGTATTGACATTTTTTCTTGCTAGAACACTCTCAATATCATGTTTTTAAATTGCTCATGCTGTTTAAAACCCCTGCCCACCATTGATTCAGTTTGTGATCATCAAAATGTACTTCACTTACCAAATTTGCAGCTACCATATGTTTTACAAATCCATGTTGTTTGTGAACTTTCTTAAGGTTTAGACACACCCTATATGATGTTTTGAGGATGTATGTGTGTTCCATTTACTTCAATTTGGCTTGTTTCATACTTTCCCTATCATACTTGCAAGTGTCTTGTTTTTTTCTCATTTCCACATGACAGTTGGAGTTTTGACTCGTGAGTGTTTGGTTTGAATGCATAAACTTGTTGTACATGATATTTGAATTGTGTTTGAGTTTTTTTTCTGATCATAGCATGATTGATTTGTTCATTTGCTTTGTAAATGCATTTCTCATCCAAAATAGAAACTGCCATCGTGTTTCTTTTTCAAAGCATCATTTCAAAATTCTATCTGGACCATCTTTTTCCTTGTTTGAAAACACCCAAGATTGATCTAAGATTTGTTTAATTTGGTGAAGAATTGATGAGTTTGACATCAAAACGCATTTTGAACATTGCCTTGTTTTTGCTTCATATTTTGCCCAGAAATTTACAACACCACGCCATATATATTTATGGGGGTGGCTATATCAACGGATGTATAGCCACCCCAGTGGTAAGCAATTTACTCATTTCACGCCTTGCAAAGTCTAGACCTGGGTTCGATCCTTGAGGAGGATCAACCCTTTCGCTCCTTTTCCTTTTTCTCTTGCGCGCGCGTATTGAGCTGGTGGGCGTGGGTTCAACTCCCACCCCTTGCACTTTTCTTCATTTTATATTTGCTTGTTTTTATTTGTAGGTTTTATTGTCATAATTCATCAAATCTTCAAATATTCATAACTCCCTCATTTTTCACCCTTTTTTATCTGTTCTTTTTGTATTGTGTTTGTTTTAATATCTACTTTCATGTAGTGTAAAAATATTGCTTTTTGTTATAAATTGTGATGCTTTTTGCCCATGTGGAAATTTGTTCCCTTATTGTGATCGTTATCCTACCTACAGTTGAATTCCTTTGAACATGCTTGAAATTTTCTTGTGAGATCTTTATTTCCCTTGTTAGTTAACATGTTAGGTGGTCACCTTGATCTTATTTTTATATTCCTCCTAAATTATGAGGTTAAACTAATTTTCTTGTGTTTGATTGTCATCAATACATATTGTTGTTACACTTGATATATCTTTGAATTTATAACATGTTTACTTTCAAATTGTGATTTGTTTACTTAGTTGTTACCTTCATCTTTCCCAATCCTTGTTAAGATATTGCTTTCGTTTTTGAGATCTCCTTCCATCTTTGTTAAGATGTTTCCCCATCTTTGTTAAGATTTGTTCTCGGTGCTGACCATCTGTCTTGATTGAAATCATTAATATTGTAATACTTGTTTTAGTCGTAACCATTTATCGTGATTGAAATCATTGCTTGATATTGTAATATCTTAAATGCTTGCTTTTGGTTGTAACCATTCATCCTGATTGAAATCCTTGCTTATTGTAATGTGCTTGTTTATTCTTGGTTGTAACCATATCTCTTTATATTCATCATGCTTGAATGTTTATGCTTTGTTAAGTTTATTTCCCCAAAGTGATGAAACTCTTTAGTTCTCATCCAAGTTGCCTCATATATTCCCTTCCAAAGGAAAGTCTCTCTATTGACCCTTGGGTCATAGATAGCTCAACACACTCATAGGTCTGGATAGAACCTTCCCCCTCCTTTTGGTATGGATAGAACCAATAGGATTTAAACTCATAGGTCTGGATAGAACCTTCCTCCCCTGTTGGTCTGGATATAACCAATAGGATTCAAACTCATAGGTCTGGATAGAACCTTCTCCCCCTTTTTGGTATGGATAGAACCATAGGATTTAAACTCATAGGTCTGGATAGAACCTCCCCCCTCTTTTGGTCTGGAAAGAACCAATAGATCCTTATTTTGTAGTTCGTGCCCGAACTACGAACTCTCTGATTTCTCATTGGACAATGAGAATACGTAGGCACAAGATGCGATATCTTGACGAGCAACCTTCCCCCTTCCCCCACCTTTTGGTCTGGATAGAACCAATTGGGCTTACAACGTAGAACTTTAGGATAGAGTTTGGTTAACTCTATGTAAGAATCATGGATATGATTACTTACCCCCCCTTTCTTGAGTGTTCAATGTAGATCTAGAGAGTTTGGATAAACTCTACACAAACATTGTTATGTTTGTCCCCCTTGGAACCTTGATCATAATCAAGTGTTCTTCAACCCTAGTGAGGTGAACTACGATTGATCTAATTCTATCCTAGTTAGGATACGTAAGCAGAGAACGCGACGTCTTTGCGAGCAAACTTAGAAACTATCTTTAGGTTTTAACCTACACCTTTACCCAATCCCAATCCATAGCAAACATTTAGCAAACTTAGCATGCAAACAAACAAAAGGTTCCTTTAGAGTACTACAGATGTTTAGGATGTGAAATACCTACCCTATGCATAACCAACCCCCGATCCCCGAATCTCTTAGCATTGTTGTTACATCGCGAAAAGGGTTTTTCTTTATTTAGACCTTTCCTTTGGATAAATTAAAGACCGGTTGTGAATTTAAGAATTAAAGATTCGAGTTAATCAATAGCTTAGTATCACGATTCTCACCGTAACAGAAATGGTGACTTCACTGGGGACAATTAACTTGAGGGTTTAGCCTATTTTGTTTAATTGCATGCTATATTTTTAAATATTTTCTTAACATGTATATTTGTCAATATATTTGTTTAATTGTGGATATTGGGTGTTTAAGTGGTGAGACGGTCCTATACCCGGACTCGAGTGCACTTATGATAGGATGGTGGTATATTCAAGAAGGCTTATAGGGAGTTGATTCCCGACCAAGCTAACTTGAGAAACCACAGCTCAGTGTAGGCCCTCTTGAAAAGTTTAGTATTGTTGATCGAGTATTCGTGGAAACAATGCTACTTTCGACGAAGGAGCCCATGACACTGTGGACTTTTAGAATACACTTTACCCCACTTTGGCCTTATTAGGACGTAGTGCGATGACCATAAGGAAGTATTTCCGAAATAGTTGATACGCGATACTACACTCAGACGAGGTTCTCTTGAGAATATTATCGATTACCAAGTGATTTGAGAAATTGATAATATCCGAAAGATGGGTTGATGACTCTGGGAACTTTGTAGAACCCGTTCGACAGGTACAAATCAATCCATAGTACAAATCCTTGGGGATGGGTAGACCTTTGACTCCTTGCTTTGATCTTGAGCATAGGATGTCTTTGTATATGCTTTGTATTTGTGAATACTTGTCTTTGTGTTATGTGTACATCATCACATCATATCACCATAAGCATATCATGTCGCAACTAGTTTTGTAAAACTCAGTCGATCTCTAGTATTTTTAAAAGTTGTAACTTTTTCGACGATCAATGGAATGAGGGTTTTAACCTAATCAAACTTCTGAGTTTTGTAAAACCAGTTGCATTTTTGCACTTGCATCAACATTTTACATATCATACTTCGTTGCATTGGTCTTTTTGGTTCATTCTCTGTTTCATTGACATCAGAGGGAGGATATCTAGCACAAATGGCAACAATGGAGGGACTTTTGAAAGCTCAGGAAATGCTGAAAGAGGACATCGGAATTCTCAAGTGTCAGATAAATTGGGTACTTGAGACATTGCAGAATATGATGAAGAAAGAGGGTCACTCTGACCATGTTGCGTCCAGAGAAACTAGGGATGCATTATCTCCGATGGTTCCTCCAACTCAAGGACATCCTCGGCATCAACGATCAAATAACCGTCAATTACGCCAGTACGCCCAACACTCAGTGTTTGTTCCTCCTCAAGCTTCTCAAAGCCGAAAATTGAACAAGAAGGATCATGTCAGGAAAGATAAGACTTGCAGTAGACAAACTCCAGTACCGTTAAGCAAACTTTACCCGCTACTGATTCAGAACTCACTAGTGACTCCACGATTATCCAATCTGGTGTCAGGACCATGGCATAATGCGAACCTAAATTGTGAATTTCACAAAGGAGCCGAAGGACACAACTTGGATGCATGTATAGCATTGAGTTATCTTATGCAAGAGCTAATCATTGACAAACGCTTGATCCTCGAGGAAGACCCTCCAAGAGTGGAATGTGGATATCATACTGGAACAACAAGGCATCTAGTTGAAGACTGTGAAGGTTTTAAACTAAGACTGCAAGAGTTGCTGAAACCTCAGGAGGATAAATCAAATGACAGTGCTGCAATTCCTGAATCTAAAGGCAGAGGACCCGTGAGACCCCTCATAATTCTATATCACAAGAAGCATGTGGTTGTTGAAGGTGTTTCCCCGCATGGGCCTAAAATTTGAAATTTGTTTTGTTAAACAATTTTAATTCCCTAAGGCTGGCAGTTGTAGACTGTTTCAACATTTTGTTATGTTTTCTTCGTATTTGTGTTGCTTGTAATCTGTTGTTTATTTGAATTGGCAAGATTAAATGAAATGTTTGTGCATCTTTTGATTAAGTTCATTCGTTTCACTCTTTCTCTTTCTTTTCATTGTTATGAGATAACGAAAAATGCAAAAATTTCTTTTGTTTACTAAAAGTTTGTTTAAAGCAAAGATTGGGGAGGATGATGAAAATTATATCCATAACTGCTGTTAATATGCTTTCAATTTAACTTTGCCGATGATGTAAGGCATTGTTTAAATCCCTAAACACTGAAGAAGTAAGGAAGATAATCCCTCGTTAACCCCTTCGAGCCTAGGCGTAGGAGTTTTTCTTTCTTTACAAAACAAAGCCTTAAATCTCAAACCTGGGGCGGGTAGTTCTCATTTAACTTGAAGATACGTGCATACAAGACACTTTTCATATAGAAGTGGTGCATTCAGGTTTTTTCTTCGAACACAACAAGAGAGTGTCGAAAATGCTTTTCAGCACAAAAGATGACGATGGTTCGCCGTAGCCATTAAACTGGGTAGTCACGTCCTTTCTTAAAAGAAAAAAAAAAGAAGAAGAAAAAAGAAAAAAGCCCGCTAAATCAAAACCTGTGAAGGAGACTTAGGCAAAAATGGGGCATCCCATTGACTGTTTAACCGAACAAAAAAGTTCAGACAAAGAAGTCGGGGATAAACAAAAGAGAGGAATGTTGTAAGAGTTATCACTCTTAAAAATCCTCAAAAAGCTATCAAATATTGTAAGGGAGTTGTGACTACCCTAGGTTTGTGAGCCATCACAAACTATCATTAGTTCAATTCTTAAAGTCTGTAAGAACCTGAGTGTATAGTTTGGGTTAACTGAGCGTAGGATTGGAGTTCATCATGGAGAGTGGGTGGGACCAAATAACTTTGAGCCTTTATCCTTTGTTTCATGAACCATGAACCAAGCCATGTTATAGCCCTTGAAAGACCTAATTGAGGTAAGGTTGTTTTGAAAGCATATTATAGCAAGGTTGGATAACCTGACTCCTAATGATCTTTGTTAGTTGTGTGTGTTAATCACTTTATCCATCATTTGTAAAATGATTGGACCACTTTCACTTTGATCACTTAATCACTCCGCCGTGTGTGTTTCATCAAAAAATGTTTTCAAAAGATTGCATGAATTTTACATTGAAAATTACCAATTTTTAATGAACAGCATTGCGTGCAAAACAATCCATTATCAAAGGAATCCCAACAAGCATTGTCAGCTAGGGAATTTAACTTGATAAAGGAAGCTCAGCCTGGGGCAACCAATTTGAAGGATTTGTTAATCATTTGTTGTAACGTTCAGCTAATCAGAGCCAACCAGGTCAAGACCAGATGAAACTCTCGATGAACAGTTTAGTCTGGGGCAATACTTTTGCAGTTACCAACTAGCAGGGGCAAGTTTGTTACCCAATCGTTACTTCCACAGTATGAAGACTTTGTTGTGTAAGCACCGTTAAACTGGGGCAATCACGTCGAGATTTGAAAATCTCTCTAAGTGTTTGAAGACATTGAAGCATCTTTATGCCGTTTCTTTTGTAAAAGCATCCTTATGACTTCTTCTCACAGACTGTGTAATCTGGGGCAGAAAAAGTTGAAGACTATTTGTCGCAAGAGCCGTTGCTCACTTGAAAATGGCTATTATCATAATGGGGCATAAATTTTTTGTTCTCATGATGCCCTTTGTCAGCTCTCCAGTTAAGTTGTGTTGATCTAGGAATCTTTCGATGTAATTTTCCTTCAACAAAGAATTCAAACTCATGATGGCAATCCAAGTGAAGTCCTGAGGTTTTGGCCTAAGAAGATTACTCTCTCCTAAAAAAGGTGGTAACCTTGAAGTGGAATTGTTGTTCTTCATGATCATCCCTTTGATGTCCAATCTTGGTAAAGTTTGGTTGGGTCTCCGTGTCGAGATGTTTATTTCATCTCCTGTTTTGTTTTGCCTGTTTCGTCAACATAAACATAAGCATGGCATAAAGCATAGCATTCGTACATCGTTGCTACCTCTGGTTGCTACCTGTTCCTGTTTCACTTTGGTTCCCTCCTCAGTGATTGGGTGTGTTGTCTCTCTCTAATAGAGTTGCCAGCCCTTAAGCATAAAACGTCCATCCTTTATCAATTCCCCACAGAGTTTAATCCTCGTGGATGATGGTTGCTTCAGTTATCTTTTTCCATGAATGGATAAAGTGAGTCCCCATTCGAGTTCATTTCTTAATGGTTGGAGTCTTGTTTGACAGTTTCTTTCTAGCTTGATCCTAGATTGAACTTCGGTCCCTGTCGGTCGCCGAACCTACCTGGACGTGCATTTATTTTGCACTATCAAGAAGAACATCTTATATTGCAATACAGGTGAGTGGCAGTCTCTTTGGAAAAGCTTAACCTTCATCAACGATAAATGGCAGTCTCTTCGGAGAAGTTTAATCGTCTTCAGCGATAAATGGCAATCTCTTCGGAGAAGTTTAATCGTCATCAACAGGTGAGTGGCAGTCTCTTGGGAGAAGCTTAACCTTCATCAACGATAAATGGCAGTCTCTTCGGAGATGTTTAATCGTCCTCAGCGATAAATGGTAGTCTCTTCGGAGAAGTTTAATCGTCATCAACAGGTGAGTGGCAGTCTCTTAGGAGAAGCTTAACCTTCATCAATGATAAATGGCAGTCTCTTCGGAGAAGTTTAATCGTCCTCAGTGATAAATGGCAGTCTCTTAGGAGAAGTTTAATCGTTATCAACAGGTGATTGGCAGTCTCTTGGGAGAAGCTTAACCTTCATCAACGATAAATGACAGTCTCTTCGGAGAAATTTAATCGTCCTCAGCGATAAATGGCAGTCTCTTCGGAGAAGTTTAATCGTCATCAACAGGTGAGTGGCAGTCTCTTGGGAGAAGCTTAACCTTCATCAATGATAAATCGCAGTCTCTTCGGAAAAGTGTAATCGTCTTCAGCAATAAGTGGCAGTCTCATTTAAGAAGTTTATCTTAAAGTCGACGCACGGTTGTAACCAGCATTGTTTGAAAATCCAGTGGATACTGGTATAAGTAATTTTGGTGATGACCAATCATATTTCAAGAAAGGCCCGTTGGCAACTGTTGTTATGGAAATCAATGGACAATAAATACTGACAATTTGGTTGTATATCATTCCAAACTAAGTCATGATGGTTGTCATCCCAAGCTCAGGTTGTGTACCTTTGGAGATATATTGTTTGATCCCAAGCTCAGGTTGTGTACCTTTGGAGATGTATTGCTATCCTAAGCACAGGTTGAGTACCTTTGGAGATAGATGAATTGTTTGATCCCAAGCACAGGTTTCGTACCTTTGGAAGATGTACTGTTTGATTCCAAGCACAGGTTTTGTACCTTTGGAAGATGTTTGTTGCCATCCCAAGCACAGGTTGTGTACCTTTGGAGATGTGTACTTTGGATCCCGAGTTCAGAAATTCCCAGAGACTAAAGTGGTTGCATTTATGTGAAGTGTTCTATATCCTAATGTATTGAGGATGTTCAACTTTCGTTCCTAATGTTTTGAGGATCTTCGTCCAATCCTAACGTATTGAGGTTGTGTCTCTTCTATATCCTAATGTATTGAGGATGTTTTTGTTCCTAAGGTATTGAGGGATATATTTGTGCTTCCTGGTCGTCACCAAACTCTTTGAAAGTCCGGTAGATACTGGCATTGCTTGAAAACTAATCGTTATTAGTGCTGAAAGTTGATTGTTACCAACTTCCCCAGCCAGAGTCCTGTTGTTTTAACAACATTGTTTGGAATTCCCAATTGTAATTGGAACTTTGATTTGGTCGTCACCCTATCCCCAGGAAGTCTAGTGATGTTTAGAACTTCTTGGAAACCGTTATTGATTTGGTCGTCACCATATCCCCAGTAAGTCTAGTGGAAACTAGCACTGTTTTGAAGCTATTTGTTAGTCTGGTCGTCACCAGTCTCCCCAGTTGAAGCTTTTGCTTTTCCAGTCGAGTCTCGGAGAACTAGTGGATACTAGTTTCCTCGGCGTGTCCGGTCTTGTTTCTAACCTTTTCCTGAAGATCCCATTTGAACTCTTTGGTATAGGAAATTTCTCATCTGGTTATCCCCAGTGAGATTCGTGTCTTCGTTTCGTCTTTTCCCCGGTGAAGTTCTGCTTCCCCAGTGGATTTATCCCCCAACGAAGTTTTCCCCAGTGGGTTTCTTCCCCAGTGTAGTTTACGTTTCTTTTCTTTCGTTTCCCTAGTGAAGAATTGTTATATTCCCCGGTGGACTTCCTCATCTGGATATCCCCAGTGAGATTTGTTTCTCCTTTCCCCAATGAAGATGTGTCTTCCCTGGTGGAATTTGTGTCCCCTGTGTGAAATATTTCCTTGATAAGCATATTTAGTCATGTCTGAACTATCTTGCTTACTTGGTCTTGAATCTTTCCCCAGTGTGTTGGGTCCCCGTGAGTGGTTACTCGTTGTATTGCCGTTCTTTTGCATTTGCTCGTGTGTTTGCATCTGTCTTGCATTCAAGAATTATATAACATCATTTAGATTCATGGCATATTTGCATTAGTCCTTTGGCATACCATCGGATCTAAGGGACAAAATTTCTGGTTTGCTATATTTAAATACCTTTCACTACGATTCTATGAGGATTGTTATCTCTCATCACCATCTAGTGAAGATATTTAAATAGGGGCATCTGTTGCACCCCAAATTTTGACCCCTTAGATCCTCATCATCATTTTAGGATCATATTCACTTGATTAACTAACCTTAACCCATTTTCAGTTTATCTTTGTTAAGATGCAGATGAAGTAGGGTTCCGTACCGTCAAAATCGAGATTTCGGTGGTTTGATCAATCAATGTTTTGGATAGATTCAACTTCAAATAATTCTCCACATCATCAAGAATTCAACATTGGATCAAGTATGGATTCAATTTTGAGGTGGTCACCCGGGGATTGAGAACAGTGCAATTTAAGGTACCCGATTAGGGTTTTCGACGAGAAAAAGTCAACTGTAGTTTGACTTTTGGTTCAAAGAATGCTTCAACGGTGGGATCTTGGTCCATTAAGCTCCTATGGCTTATTAAAGTCCATCCAAAGAGTTTCAAGTCCTCAAGATGTCCGGATCATCAACGGGCGACTCGGTAGTCACCGATTGATCGAACGGTTGACTGAAAAGTCAACTCTTCAACAATAAGGAATTTGACTTCAAGATGTGAATCAAAAATGTTTCTTATATCATATTACACCTCCCCATAAAATTTCATGACCATTGGATCAAGGGTTAAGAAGTAATTGCAAAAATCGGGAATTAGGGGTTCGAAAGGGGCAAGACCATAACTCCTCAACCACACATCCAAATGAAGTGGTTCAAAGCTCATTGGAAAGCTCTTTAGAAATCCTACAAAATCCTCAAAGTGGTCCATGGTCAAAAAATGCATATAATTGGAGTTATAGCAAAATTCATTTTTGAGGGGGAAATAACTTAGAAAAATTATAAGTTATTTGGCACTTTTATGTGGTTTTTTCAGAAACTTTGAAGGGTTTTTCAACCTAGTTCCACCAAGAATTTGGAAATTCCAAAAATATGAAAGTTATAGAGATATTTAAGGGCTTTCCAAATTATGGTAGAACTCCCCAATAGCATGTTTGAGCAGGAAGTTATGCACCATAGAAGTTGGGCCGGTCACACTTGAAATCACTTTGTCAAGAATTCTCAAATTTGAATTTTCACAACTTAAGCCATTCTCAGCCCTTGGATCTTGATTTAAACTTATAATGTGAGGCATAGATAGAGACAAAACCAGAAAAAAGGATGATTTTGGTTAACATAGCAAGTGGTTGCAACTTGGCATTATAATAATCAAATGTAAGAAGGAGAGAGAAACTTTTAATGTTAGGACTGTTGCAGCTGGCTTACTCTACCTTCACAGATCATCTCAGTCACTTCATGTCCATCTCCACTTGAGTTTTCTGATCTCCTTTGAACAATGGAGCTGATAGGAGGAAATCTTGCAAGATTCACTTAAAAAATCTCATGAAAACTCCCTCCAAAAGTGGTAAATGACCAAGGCTGCCCTCACTCTTGTTTGGCTATAAATAGAGGCATCTTCTATGAATTTAAGTTCACCAGAGCAATCTCAAGAAACCAGAGAAACCATAGCTCTCATTCTCCTCTCATTCTTCAAGAATCTCAAAAATCTCAAAGTCCCCATTTTCACCAAAAAAAATGTCTTTAGCAAAACTCTGCTCAAGACCAGTTCTATCAGTTCTAAGCCTCTCAAAATCATCTACATAATCCCTAAATATAGTATAGAAGGTGTCCATACCCTCAAATCTCTCAAAAATACCATTTTGCAAAAAGTCAACCTTCACACCATGAAAGTTTGACCACCATACTCAAAACTTGCCAAATCCTTGTCTAGGCTTGTTCTTGTTGTTTTAATCATCCATACACCTCACATATGTCATATTACAACTATCCAAAGCATTGAAAATCAACTAGAAATCACCTAACTCCAACTGTCTTGAAGTTTGGTCTTGTTGCTTCAAGAGGAAGTAAGCTTCATCTCATTGCAAAGGAAGGGGTATCTCTGGGTTTCTAAGCTTTTTAGCTTGTCCAAGGCTGGTCTACAAGAGGTATGTGATATTCTAACTATCTATAAATCATACAGTCTCATGTATTGTCATTTTGTGATGATTTGTGTGAAAACATACCATGGCTGCCCCTTTGTGTTTCTTTATCAAGAATCTTAGTTTTATGATCATGATGCTTATTTCGTCAATATTTTGTCATTTGTAAAATATATGTGGATGATAGGTTACAAGTTTGTGCCTTGTTATCATGCTTAGACTTGTTAGTGAGATTTTGATTATTTGGTAGTTTTAGGAGCCAATGTTGAAATAGTGATATGCTTGCCTTAGAACTGTCAAACCTAGCTCATTAGTGAGATATGTAGATAACTTGTAAGTTGCTCATAGATCCTCCCCTTGCCTTTTATCATGTGTGAATCAATGTGGCCTTTGTTTTCATTATGTTATTTTCATGACTTTCTTGCCCATCATTGCTATGAAGTGGTTTTTAAGTGGCTATGCTTGATATGTCTTGTATCCAAAGTCTTTGGTCAATGTTTGGTGTTGTTCATGATGTGTGTCTTGGTAGAGATTTTGAAAGATATGAATGTTATTACATTTTGCTGTCTTGAAGTCTTAGATGTTTTGCTGTCAAATTGGAATCAACATGTCTTTCTTGATTTGGTGTGTCTTTTGCTTAACTTGAAGTTATGGACTCATTTATCTACCTATTTCAAGAATGTGTATGTTGTTTTTATGCTCAAAATCTGCTTAAGTGTTCAAATTGCCTTATCATGCCTCAACTGTTGCATTTCTTCAAAACATCATGAGATCAACATCTCACATTTTCTTTCAATCACTTCCTACATGATTTGTGTGCATTGAATCTATGTCCTATCTATTTAAAACTTGTGCATGATCCCAAATTCTCCAACTGTCATGGTTATGACTTGTTGCATATTTAAATTGTTGTTCTTGTATGACATAAGCTTCAAATGCTAGTTTCTGTTTTGGTGAAGATTTCAACCATTTTCTGAGTTGTATCTCATCTGTTAGCATCATCATGATATATGTATAACATCTTTTCCATGAAATAAAACATAGCTTTAAAATTGCCCTGTTGTGGTGAATGTATGCCAAGGCAGAATTTTTCAACTTTTGCACCAATACACCAATTTTTATTCTACTTGACACATGCTCTTCCTTGATTTTAAAACACCTTCATGATGATATTTTTGATGTGTGGACATTGGTTATTTGTGTTGTCCTGGCTTGTTTTCACAATTCACCTTCCAATTGCACTTATCCACTAAATCTGCCACAACATACCCCAAGTTGTATTTTTGTGTGTATATGCATGATTCTAGGGTTGTATCTCACTCATATGTTTGATTCTAAGGTGTGTATATGTTTGGTTTGGTCTAGGGTTACCTACATTTGCATTTCACTATCTAATTGCAATTTTGAGCTAAAACTGTCATGACCACATACCAAAATCTTGTCTGCTTACAATTTGTTTAATCTCAGAGTGGTAACTCATCCTTCTCTATATTTGTGGTGTGTGTATGTGTTGTTTGTCAATGAGAAACTTTTCTGCATTTGAACCATGTTTGTATCCCATAACTATCAAACTGTTTTGAAAGAAAAAAACACTTGTGCTCCTTATGTTGCCTACTGCTCAGGGTTTGTAAAGCTGCATTGGATTTGATGTTTAGATTGGATGTAGGCATTTTTATGTTAGGTCTCATATTTGTGTCAAGTGCATATCTATTGTTACATCTTTTGCTGTCATGAATTTTGTTGCATTTGTCTGCCAACCTTGTTCATAATCTAAGCATATCATTGTTATAGTTCTTGCTGTCATGAATCTTGTTTGCAAATTGCCACCATTTCAAAGATATTTTTTGTGCTTCAAGCAAAAAACCTTGTGAACTTCTATTCTGACGTGCATCATGACTGCCTCATTTTTTCCCTTCAAAATCATTCACTGTTTTACAATTTGGTAATCAAGCTTTGGATTGTGTTTGTGGCTTAGCAATGCATCATTATTATTATTTTAGGATGACAGTTGGTCTTTTGGTTTTGATAGGGTCTAGTTGTAACCTCAATAGCATGTTTAACTTTGGTTTTGGTTTGGTATCCCATATGTGTAAGACATAGCAACTCATGTGTCATTTTTTAAACCAAGGTTGTATTGACATTTTTTTCTTGCTAGAACACTCTCAATATCATGTTTAAAACCCCTGCCCACCACTGATTCAGTTTGTGATCATCAAAATGCATTTCATTTACCAAATTTGCAGCTACCATATGTTTTACAAATCCATGTTGTTTGTGAACTTTCTTAAGGTTTAGACACACCCTATATGATGTTTTGCGGATGTATGTGTGTTCCATTTACTTCAATTTGGCTTGTTTCATACTTTCCCTATCATACTTGCAAGTGTCTTGTTTTTTTCTCATTTCCACATGGCAGTTGGAGTTTTGACTCATGAGTGTTTGGTTTGAATGCATAAACTTGTTGTACATGATATTTGAATTGTGTTTGAGTTTTTTTCTGATCATAGCATGACTGGTTTGTTCATTTGCTTTGTAAATGCATTTCTCATCCAAAATAGCAATTGCCATCGTGTTTCTTTTTCAAAGCATCATTTCAAAATTCTATCTGGACCATCTTTTTCCTTGTTTGAAAACACCCAAGATTGATCTAAGGTTTGTTTAATTTGGTTAAGAATTGATGAGTTTGACATCAAAACGCATTTTGAACATTGCCTTGTTTTTGCTTCATATTTTGCCCAAAAATTTACAACACCACGCCATATATATTTATAGGGGTGGCTATATCAACGGATGTATAGCCACCCCAGTGGTAAGCAACTTACTCATTTCACGCCTTGCAAAGCCTAGACCTGGGTTCGATCCCTGAGGAGGATCAACCCTTTTGCTCCTTTTCCTTTTTCTCTTGCACGCGCGTATTGAGCTGGAGGGCGTGGGTTCAGCTCCCACCTCTTGCACTTTTCTTCATTTTATATTTGCTTGTTTTTATTTGTTTGTTTTATTGTCATAATTCATCAAATCTTCAAATATTCATAACTCCCTCATTTTTCACCCTTTTTGATCCGTTCTTTTTGCATTGTGTTTGTTTTAATATCTACTTTCATGTAGTGTAAAAATATTGCTTTTTGTTATAAATTGTGATGCTTTTTGCCCATGTGGAAATTTGTTCCCTTATTGTGATCGTTATCCTACCTACAGTTGAATTCCTTTGAACATGCTTGAAATTTTCTTGTGAGATCTTTATTTCCCTTGTTAGTTAACATGCTAGGTGGTCACCTTGATCTTATTTTTATATTCCTCCTAAATTATGAGGTTAAACTAATTTACTTGTGTTTGATTGTCATCAATACATATTGTTGTTACACTTGATATATCTTTGAATTTATAACATGTTTACTTTCAAATTATGATTTGTTTACTTGGTTGTTACCTTCATCTTTCCCAATCTTTGTTAAGATATTGCTTTCGTTTTTGAGATCTCCTTCCATCTTTGTTAAGATGTTTCCCCATCTTTCTTAAGATTTGTTCTCGGTGCTGACCATCTATCGTGATTGAAATCATTGCTTGATATTGTAATATCTTAAATGCTTGCTTTTGGTTGTAACCATTCATCCTGATTGAAATCCTTGCTTATTGTAATGTGCTTGTTTATTCTTGGTTGTAACCATATCTCTTTATATTCATCATGCTTGAATGTTTATGCTTTGTTAAGTTTATTTCCCCAAAGTGATGAAACTCTTTAGTTCTCATCCAAGTTGCCTCATATATTCCCTTCCAAAGAAAAGTCTCTATATTGACCCTTGGGTCATAGATAGCTCAACACACTCATAGGTCTGGATAGAACCTTCCCCCTCCTTTTGGTCTGGATAGAACCAATAGGATTTAAACTCATAGGTCTGGATAGAACCTTCCTCCCCTGTTGGTCTGGATAGAACCAATAGGATTCAAACTCATAGGTCTGGGTAGAACCTTCTCCCCCTTTTTGGTCTGGATAGAACCATAGGATTTAAACTCATAGGTCTGGATAGAACCTCCCCTCTCTTTTGGTCTGGAAAGAACCAATAGATCCTTATTTTGTAGTTCGTGCCCGAACTACGACCGCTCTAATTTCTCATTGGACAATGAGAATACGTAGGCAAAAGATGCGATATCTTGACGAGTAACCTTCCCCCTTCCCCCACCTTTTAGTCTGGATAGAACCAATTGGGCTTACAACGTAGAACTTTAGGATAGAGTTTGGTTAACTCTATGTAAGAATCATGGATATGATTATGATTACTTACCCCCCTTTCTTGAGTGTTCAATGTAGATATAGAGAGCTTGGATAAACTCTACACAAACATTGTTATGTTTGTCCCCCTTGGAACCTTGATCATAATCAAGTGTTCTTCAACCCTAGTGAGGTGAACTACGATTGCTCTGATTCTATCCTAGTTAGGATACGTAGGCAGAGGACGCGACGTCTTTGCGAGCAAACTTAGAAACTATCTTTAGGTTTTAACCTACACCTTTACCCAATCCCAATCCATAGCAAACATTTAGCAAACTTAGCATGCAAACAAACAAAAGGTTCTTGTAGAGTACTACAGATGTTTAGGATGTGAAATACCTACCCTATGCATAACCAACCCCCGATCCCCGAATCTCTTAGCGTTGTTGTTACATCGCGAAAAGGGTTTTTCTTTTTTTAGACCTTTCCTTTGGATAAATTAAAGACCGGTTGTGAATTTAAGAATTAAAGATTCAAGTTAATCAATAGCTTGGTATCACGATTCTCACCGCAACAACCTCTATCCAAGCTAGCTAAGTACCTGGATTATCTGTACTTTCGAAGAAGCACAGACCACAACAACAACAAAGGGGTTAGAAAACATGATCAAAATATCTGGTAATACAGTACATGAAATAAAGGTAGTAATCATATAATTCATCATCCAACATTCATCAAACACGACCTACTGTCCAACATCAACACAACACACCATAATGTAATTATGCAACTCTACACCATGTATGCGGTACCTACTCATTGGTTCATTCAATCGAACCCCGGATAGATCATATACACCCGTCCTTGGCCATGATATGTCCCCACCATTCTCCACAAGGGAGTACAGATGAATCACATACACTCCTCCTGAGCAATGATTCGTCCCACCAAACACCATGATATGCATAACACCAAATGCACAACAAATGAACTCAAGCACACAAGGTGCACACGATCCCCTGATCACATCACCATACATCTTACATATGTATTGCTCATCAATTAATTATTTTAATTAAAGTCACACGATCCCCCTGATCCCATCACCATACCCCATACATATCACACACCCCAATCTACTTATTTCAATTAACTTCAATCACTACATAATTTCACCTTTTAATGTCAAGTATACACTCTTCACCACTAATCACCATATCTATACTGGTCATAAATCAAGGGATACTACAAAACGAGGTCACAAGGAAAAACAACACAACATCACTTTTCTGTCACGCTCGCTGGCTCGCTCGCTTAGCGAAGCCCTAGCGAACGCTCGCTAGCTGCTCGTTTAGCGAACTCCCTAGCGAAGGCAGACAATAGCTACTGAAAGGGTTCGCTACCCCACTCGCCTAGTGAACCTGATAGCGAATGATCGCTACTGGCTTGCCTAGCGAAGGTGCTAGCGAGCATCTGCGGTCTCTCAAAACCCTCACTGTCCAACAATGTCATCTTGCTCAATTCCAAGCCTATCACTCTACTTCCATCTCCCATCCTATCATTACTACAATCAGTACACACTACTCTAGTCATTATTCTATAAATTTATCTCAAGAACCCACACCTATGTCCATCAATAGAACTACAGAAGTTACTCAGAGCCTCACCAAATCACACAATATGTGCACCCATTCATCAATGGCAGCAACAATCATAAACACATCAACATGCACACGAAATTCATCATAATCAACAACAATCAAAGACATATCAACATAACAAACATGTTTATCAAATCCCTACGGGGTTAAGGAATCCCCTCTACCCAATTTCATGTAAACACCAATCCCAATCAGTTTCTTCCCCCTACCTCAATTAATGCTCCGATTGACGAAGAACCTGAAGAATCGTTAGCCCTAGCCTTCTTCTCTTCCTCCTTGTTCTTCCTCTTTACTCTTCTCTCTAAAACTGGTTTATCGTGTTCTAATCTCCCCTTTTTCCCCCAAACTCTTCTAATACCCCTTTTTAATCCTTATTTTATTTTATTAATCTAATAATAATAATAATAATAATAATGATAATAATAATAATAATAATAAGATTAATGACATAACCACATTACTATAAAGTATTATATTATTATCATTATCAATTATACTACATTAATATTAAACGCTACATTTTATTAAATGACTCCTATAAATTAAGAACACCCACCCACGCGCTCAGACTCACTCCCCCACAAAGGACACACCAAAATAAAATAACACCAAAAGACTAAATAATTAAAATGGGTGTTACAACTCTCCCCCACTTTAATTATTTTCGTCCTCGAAAATTACCTGATGGAAACAATTCTGGATACGCTTCCCGCATCCTGCTTTCTAATTCCCAGGTCACACTGCCTCCTGCGGAACCTCCCCAAGCTACTTTCACCAAGGATATCTCCTTCCCTCGGAGTTGTTTCATTTTACGATCTTCGATCCTCAACGGCATCGTCTCAACAGTAAGATTCTCTCGGACATGAACTTCATCTCTCGGAATCACATGAGATGGGTATGAGACATACTTTCAAAGTTGCGACACATGAAACACGTCATGTAGATTTGAAAGCTCAGGCGGTAACGCCACTCTATAAGCTACAACACAAATTCTCTGCAAAATCTGATACGGTCCAATAAACTTAGGATCCAGCTTCTTGGATTTCAACGCACGACCCACACCGGTCACTAGGTTAACTCTTAGAAACACATGATCACCTTCACTGAATTCCAGTTCCTTCCTTCGGTTATTATGGTAAATTTTCTGCCTACTCTGAGACACTTTCATTTTCTCACGAATCATCTGAATGGTCTCAGTAGTCTGCTGCACAATTTCTAGTCCCAATACCACATTCTCACTTGTTTCATACCAACATAGAGGAGTTCTACATCTCCTACCATATAAAGCTTCAAACGGTGCCATCCTGATACTAGAATGGTAACTATTGTTGTACGTGAACTCGATCAACGGTAAATGAGTATCCCACACACCACCATTTTCCAACACACAAGCTCTCAGCAAATCTTCCAGCGACTGAATAGTCCTCTCTGACTGACCATCAGTTTGCGGATGGTAAGTTGAACTCAACTTCAACTTAGTACCCAAAGCTTCCTGTAAACTCCTCCAAAATTATGAAGTAAACCTCGGATCTCTATCCGACACGATACTCGATGAAAGACTATGTAGCTTCACAATTACCCGAATATAAATCTCTGCCAGCTTCACCAACGGAAAACTGATATTAATCGGCACAAAATGTGCAGACTTCGTAAGTCGATCCACAATTACCCAAACAATATCAAATCCTCTCGCCGTGTTCGGCAAGCCCGTAAAAAAATCCATAGTGATACAATCCCATTTCCAAACCGGAACTTCCAACGATTGCATAAATCCAGAAGGTCTCTGATGCTCTACCTTCGACTTCTGACATGTCAAACAGGCGTAAACAAATCGAGCTATATCTCTTTTCATACCGGACCACCAAAATAACTTCCTTAAATCATGGTACATCTTCGTAGCTCCCGGATGGATACTCAGACTACTACGATTTCCTTCGCTCAGAATTGACTTCTTCAGTTCGTCATTATGCGGCACACAAATCCTGCCTCTGAATCTCAACACACCTGCACTATCCAATTTAAAATCACTACTGGGGTCGCTCTCTACTACAGGCATCAAATATACTAACTTCACATCTAGCTTTTGGCTTTCCTTAATTAAATCCAAGAAATCATTATTCACCTGCAACTTGCCCAATATCACACCATCGGCCATAGTCTCACAAACCATGCTCAGATCTCTGAACTGCTCAATTAGTTCCATCTCTTTCACCATTAAAGTCGACATATGAATTGCTTTCCTGCTCAAGGCATCTGCTACTACATTCGCCTTTCCTGGATGATAACTTAAGTTGAAATCATAATCTTTCAAGAATTCCAAGCATCTTCTATGTCTCATATTTAGCTCCTTCTGATCGAACAGATATTTCAGGCTCTTATGGCCACTGAACACCTCAAACCTCGAACCATATAAATAGTGCCTCCAGATCTTCAACAGGAAAACTACCGCAGCCAACTCAAGGTCATGAGTAGGGTAATTCCTTTCAAGCACCCTCAGTTTCCGCAAAGCATACACTACCACCTTACCATCTTGCATAAGAACTCCGCCTAATCCCATCTTAGATACATCACAGTACACCACAAAAGGTTCACTCGGAGTCGACAACATTAACACCGGTGTCATAGTCAATTTCTTTTTCAGTTCTTCAAAGCTTTCTTCACAAGCAGCATCCCACACGAAAAATTGATTCTTTCTCGTCAACTGAGTCAATGGCAGCGCCAAATTAGAAAACCCTTCAATAAACCTTCGGTAGTATCCTGCCAAACCCAAAAAGCTTCTAATTCCCGTCGCTGTCTTTGGCGGTTCCCACTGCAACACTGCACTCACTTTCGATAGGTCAACCGATATACCATCATCGGATATTACATGCCCCAAGAAACTCATTGTCTTCAACCAGAACTCACAGTTTGATAGCTTAGCAAACAGCTTATTATCTTTCAGCACCTGCAAAGCAATTCTCAAATGTCCTGCATGTTCTTCCTCAGACTTAGAATAAATCAGTATGTCGTCAATAAACACAACAATAAAGTGATCCAAATAAGAATGGAAAATTCGGTTCATATTGTTGCACCCCAAAATTTGACCAACAATTATTTATTCATTGAGTGTTTGAAAGTCGATACCTTCATCAGACAGTTCAAGAGATCTTCAGAGGAATTGGTTGGAACCAGGGTTGTGTGCTTCATAGCTTGAGAGTTGTGGGTACCCCTCAGATGATTCTGAGACTTTGAGAATGAACTTGATGTTTGGAGAAAGCCTATGAGATGTCTTGATAGCCATCATGAAGCCCAGAGAGGTCATTATGCAAGAATTCTGAAGATTCAATCATGAATGGTAGAATTAGGGTTTTGACTGGGTCAACCCTAGATTAACTGAAGATTTGGAGAAGGTTGAGACCCAATCCAAGGGCCATGAGATCATGGGATGATGCATAGAGATGTTATAAAGATGATTCCTAGACCAACTCATCATGATTGAGGAGTTTGAGAAGTTTCAAGTCAGGGTTTCCAAGGATTGTCAGTGAAAAAACCCTAATTTGATCCCTATCTTCCAGGCAGTTTTAGCTCTAGATGTGATTGATATCTCATCTTCCCCACAACATGAATGTTGTAGAGCTTGTTCTTAGATTTAATTTGAGTGGTGGAAGTCCTTGATAGGAGTTACAGAGCTCAAGTTATGGTTTTGACAAATTACAGGTCAACTGAGGTGTGTGAATCTGGGTCCTTGAAAGTCACCCAACTTGCAGACAACTTTTGCCCTAGTAGGATGATTCCTATGATTTCTTGGTCAACATGAATGTTGAAGGGCATCTTCTTAGCTTTAATTTGAGTGGTAGAAGTCCTTGATAGGATTTGTGGAACTCAACTTATGGTTTGAACAAGACAGGGGTATTTTGGTCATTTGTCAGTTATAGGTCATTTTAGCCAATGCCTAAAACTCCTATTTCCAAGCCTCAAATGAAAAAACTCAAAACATGAAAGTTGTTCAAAATGTGATTTTAAGTCTAGAAAGAAGGTCACAAATTTTTGGAAAAGCTCATAGCATGAATTTACATGATTGGTCAAAAATGAACTAAAAATGGCATATAAGTTTGAAAAGTTGAATTTGAAAATTGGTTTGGAGGATCTAGGAATCCAAAATAGGTCATCCAATATATCATTTTGATTGGAAACATTATTTTGAGAACTTTGGTTCAAATAGATTTTCCATTTGAGGCCTAAAAAAGGGACTTTCTTTGTAAACCTATTACTTGCATTATAAGGCAATGTTGAAAAACCTTACACAAGCCAAATGTAAAGGCTGATTTCCTTCATACACACTTAATATCTCATGTAAAGACATATTCAAGGGATTTTGGCAAGGTATGAAAGAAGATATCATGATATTTCAAGTTCTCATGTGGTGATATTTTCAATACTTTCTAGAAAGATCTAGGTGATTCTAGCTTCTTCCATCACTTGTTATTTAAAGAGGGCCATGAAGAGAGTTCAAAGGTTGGTGAAAGTGGAAGAATTGAGGAGAGAAGAAGGAGATTCGAGCTAGGGTTTCAAGGTGTACCATAACTGCATTTCAAGAGAAAAGTCACTACTACAAGCTCTCATCTTCAAGGATTTTGCATACAGAAAGTAAAGCACCATTGGAAGATCACTGTGGAGAGGTTACAAGGCTTGAATCGTGCCATAGCATCACCTCCTTCTCATTCTTGACAGGTTCTTTTCTTTCTCCTTTTCACCTTAATTATGTGTAGATATACCATGATTTAGGCATAGAATGGATAGGCTAAGTTAGATGATGAGATCTTGAGACTTTGAGCATGATTCATGGAGGTTGAAGTTTTGGCATGAAACTTTGGAGATCAAGAACACGCACCCTAGGCCACTATATTCTTAGGTTTTTAGCTCAGCATGATCCCCTTAGCATGAGGTATAATCCTGATTAATATGAGATCATTTCATAGCCATGCAAACCAGAGCATAAGAATGGAGGACAAGACTTGCAGCCTTCGTATCTTCTTCTTGAGGGAGAATTAGAAGATTCTAGCACCGTGGTTGTGTAGAGGGAGAGGAGTAGATGAATTTTGATGTTTGGATCGTGAGGAATGATTGAGAGTTGAGGGAGATACATGGAGTAGAAGCTGCTTGCATGGGAGCTGGGTCTGAAACCCTAGTTTGGCTCGTTGGAGAAGACGTAATCACCATCGTCCATTTCCTTTGAATAATTGACTAATTCATCCCAACCAACGGCTCAGATTCGTTCAGATTTGGAGGGAGATTCAAACGGCCAAAACGCCGCGTTTCAGTTAGTGAAGGGCGTTGGGCCTCGTCCAGCTTTCCTATTCGCACCCCACCCAATTTCTGGCCCATTGAAATGAACTGGCGCGTGTTGCTATTCACACCCCTCCCTCATTTTCTTTATTTTTTATTTTTATATTGTTTTACATTTTTTTATGAACTTTAAAAATTCATTACAAATTGATAAATGATGATTTTTTGGTCATTCTTTTTTCTATGATTAGATAATTTTGTGTAGAAAAATATAAAAAATAAAAATGAAATCTTATTTTTAATATGGAATTAATGGTGGTATTTTCTGTTAAATAGGGTATTTTATTTCTTTTAGTTTGTACCTTATCTTGCAAGAATTGTTTTAGGACCTTCCCTTAGGTTTTTTAATTCATTCTTTTTTGTGTGATTAGATATTGAACCCTAGTTTCATGTAGGATTTATCTCTTGATTGTTAGATTAAAATTTGATGTAGTTTGATTGTTAGACATTTAGGTGCTCTAATTAGGGTTTTAGGTTGTGTAGGTAGACTTGAACCAAATTGTTTTGGGGTTTATAGGCCAAATTAGTGTATGGGGAATATATGGGTTAAGGGTAAGTATGTATAGAATCCCCTAGAATTTTACTAGAATATTGCATGATGTTTTAGTATTTTTCATTGATTTTTGAATGTATGGATAGTATGTGTGTTGCTTAAAGGCATAAGTTGTATTGTTGTGTTTTCTTTCCTTCTCTGTTGAGTGTGTGAGCTTTGAAGATTGAGTTGAAGACCTTGTGGATCATCATGGAAGCTTTGAAGACCTTGCAGAGGAGTTTAGTATAGCTTTTGTTGTTTGGTTTATAGGTTTATAGGTGCATAGGCAGAGCCCTAGATAGAATATTTTGTTCAATAAACAAGGAGTGTCTTGTTCACCTCCTTTCTTCTCTATGACACAGAGTCCCTTAAGGGTATTCACCTCTCTCCTTTGGAGGGATTAGTGACCTTGCCCCATAAGGTAGAACTTTGAGAGAGCCTTTCTTTTGATGTTAAGTCCTCAATGGCATCCTTTGGAAGTCAGTGAGCACTGTAACATCCCCCACTCATCTTGTTGACTGAATCTTGTTTGCTGGAGCATTGGAGCCGTTGAAGATAGAAGCTGAGACCTTGAAGAGGATGATTCCTTGAAGATTATTGAAGTCTGAAGACTCTGTGAAGATCAAATTGATGCCTGAAGATCCCTGAAGATAGTGAAGCCTGAAGGTAGAGCTGATCAAAGGAGCTGAAGCTCAAGGGAGAAGATGAGTTGATACTCATGTTGTAGGGTTGATACCTGGAAAGCAAGTGATCTCTGGAGTCTGAAGACTGGGTTGCTGCTGAAGGAGCTGAGGCTTTCTTCTGTTTTCTTTGATGTATTGTGTGTTTTGTCTGATTTGTCTGCTGCATTAGACTAAGCCCATTTAGAATAAGTTCAGTCTAAGAGCATGAGTGCATCTGATTGTATTGTTACTGCCTGGCTTTGCTTGCGGGTATTCGGTAGAGCCCAGCTCCCTTGCCCAGGTGTTTATTTTGCTTGATAGCATTTCATTTCTTCTACCTGTGTGATTGCAGTTTACTGTTTTTGCTTGATAGCGTGTTGTTTATTTCAGTATGATTACTGTTATTTCATGACTGGCTTGAGGTCGAGACGAGCTTGTGGAGGCTGAAGCCCCACACACATTTCCTCCCTCACTTGCATTGCATGCATTTTACTGGTAAAGCTGATGCTTTTGTCTGTTTTGGTGTATCATTGACATGATCTCTTAGGACTCTCATTTCTTCTGATGAGGATTTGATGATAGACTTTTAGGTTGAAACCTATGCATGACAACATCTAGGAGTTCCCTGTTCAAACCTCAACCATAGGATGAATCCATGGCATGACAACAGTAGGACTTGATAGTCTCCCTCCTAGTTGGGCCTGTTCTCTTCTCATCTCGAAACAGTTTAAGATACAGTAATCATGAATGATTTCTTTCGTAGGTTACGAGCCTTAAGCTATCTGAGAAAGGGTTGTGGGAGAGTTTCTTTTCCACAGTCTGGATGTTTAGTATGGTACCCTTTGGGTGACATGCGACGCATTCACTCTCAGGTCATAGTCTCTAGTGCGGTTGAAATCGCAAACATAATAAAAAACACTTCTTTTAGGAGATAATCCGTAGTTTCCCGAACTACGTTTGCTCTGATCTTTCATACCAGATGAAAGTACGTAGGCATAGGATGCGACGTCCTAGCGAGCAACCTTCCCCCATAATCCCCCGTAGTTAGGCGAACTACGTTGACTCTGATTTCTCGTTCCAGACGGGAATACGTAGGCATAAAGCGCGATGCTTTGCCGAGTCATTTTTCTTTTCTTTTTCAGCCAGCCTTGATAGGTAGATAGATTATAACCAACCCGTCCAAGTAAACAAACAAGCGAGGATCCCGTCGAGTACGACGGACGTGAGGGGTGCTAATACCTTCCCCTTGCGTAACCGACTCCCGAACCCAGACAATGGTTGCGACGACCTTGTCTTACCCTTATTCGTCAGGTTTTTTCCGATCGTTTCCTTTCCTGCTCTGAGGGATAAATAACGAAAGGTGGCGACTCTTCTGTTTTGCCGGCACCTTATTTTCGCGCAAGCGACAGCTGGCGACTCTGCTGGGGACTTGATAGTTTCCTAGGGATCCAACGTCCCGAAAGCGAGTCAATTTTGGGATCCAACGTCCCTTAAGAGAGTCAATCCTATCGTTTGTGTGTTTGCTTGTTGGGTTGCGCATTTTTTTACTTCTCGCACTTTATTTCCCGCATTTTATTTCCAGTATAATATGATTATTTGTGCTGTTGTGGGATGGGAGTTCTGATTGAGTGAGAAGCCAGACCCAGGCTTGAGTGCACCATAGACTTAGAGTGGAAATTAGTGGGCGCGTGCTTGCTTTGCAGGCACTAGTGTCTCATGAAATCCACGCTCAGACGAGGTTCATCCGGTTGGCTTCACTTTCAACCCTTTGGGTTGAGACGGTTGCTGGTTTGGTGGATTGTCGACTCTGGGGACCGATCATTTGTGATTCAGCTAAGTGAGGCCTCTTCAGGACTTGATGATGCCACTCCTTCTGGGAATCGTATCATCAGTTTTGAAAGTCTGTGACGCTGATGAACGCATAGGATTCCGTACCTTGAGTCAGTCTAGGTCCATACCTGTGAGTGGGACTGGGTTTATTGCAGGAAACTTAGACCTTCAGACTACCTGGTTTTCTTGACAGTGAATCAGTTATGTTGGGTTCTCAGTTACAGACATGTTCTTGATAGAGCAAGAGGTTTTTGATCAGAGGATCTTGTCACCGGGTGTTTGTCTGTTCTTGATAGAGCAGGCTTTGATCAGTATGTTATCATCGGTAGTTTGTTCTGGATGGAGCAGATTTTGAGTGAGGTCTGAAGACCTCATCGGCAGATGTTATTTGTTCTTGATAGGGTAGATTTTGAGCGAGGTCTGAAGATCTCATCAGCAGCTGTGTGTTTGTTCTTGATAGGGCAGATTGTGATTTTGGGGTCTGAAGACTTCAACAGGTGTTCCTTGATCTTGCACCCGGGGTCCTTATTATCAGTCACTTACTCTTGACAGAGCAGAATTTTGATCTCGATCCTATCAGATGGTTATTCTCAGCAGATCAGATCAGTGGTTTACACCGGGGTTTCCTTCTCATCAGTGACTGTTGATACCGAATCTCCGCAGCAGCCACCTGGATATATTATTGCATACCCGCATCTTGCATTAGTTTATGCATTCATCTGCATTCCATTAACGTGTGTCTGTGTTGCAGGTATCGTTTCCCCGATCCAGGATTTCCCGTCTCCTACTGTTGTTATGGCTTCTCTCAGGAAGACTGTTGCGTACAAATTCCCGACCCCCGATGTGTCGAAGCTGACTGGTTTGATAGCCCTGGCAGGGCATTCTGTGAAGGATAGGTTCAGGACGTCTTATGGCAAGTTGCTTAGTCTGGTCTACAAACCTTCTGCGTCTGAGTTGAACGGGTTACATGCTCTTCTGCAGTTTTATGATCCTCCCTTGAGGTGTTTCACTTTTCATGACTTCGTTCTCGCGCCGACATTGGAAGAGTATGCTGATATGTTGGGTGTGCCTATCAAAAGGCAGATGCCTTTTGTCCACATGGATGCTGAGCCTGATCTGGTTAGCTTGGCTTCCTCACTCCATTTGAGCGCCTCCGAGTTAGTGGTGACGAGTTGGAACAAGGTCCCAGGGTTCTCTCTGCAGTTTCTGATAGCTAAGGCTCAGTAGTGTGCTAAGGACAAATGTTGGGACGCCTTCAACGCCATCCTTGCTTTATGCATATATGGCATCATCCTATTTCCCAGCATGCCTGATTTCGTAGATTTTGATGCATTCCATATCTTTGCCTCAGGGAATCCAGTCCCTACTCTGATCGGAGACGTTTACCATTCAGTGCATTACAAGAATGAGAACCGGAGAGGAAAAAATGTTTCATGCTGCGTACCGTTGTTGTACAAGTGGTTTGATAGTCATTTGCCCAAGAGGGGTTCTTCTGTCTTGTCTGCAGCCACAGTTGAGTGGCCTGAGCGTCTGATGAGCTTGTCGGCAGAAGACATTGTTTGGTTCGTTGACAGAAGCAGGTTAGGCACCGAGATGATCTTCAGTTGTAGTGGGTTTCCTAACGTACCTATGATAGGTAGGAAGGGTTGCATCAACTACAACCCATCATTGCTAGTTCGTCAGTTTGCATATGCTTTGAGGAATCCACCAAAGGAAGAAGAGGTACGGGAATCTCTGTACCTCACGGGTATTCTAGAGGGGGAGTTGTTGTCCAAGCTTCAGTATGCGTGGAACAATATCAGCACGAGAGGAAAGTCTTTGTTGGGGAAGAGCGACAACCAAGCTTATCCTCCTTATTCAGATTGGATCAGAGCCAGAGCCAGCGCTATAGGGATGTCATTCCCTCATGTCAGACCAGAGAGTCCTCCACCAGTCGAAGAGCCTACCACTGTGTCTATTCATCAGCACAACCAGGTATTAGCCGAGCGTGACGAATTGAAGAGGGCAAATGCAGAATTAGAGAAGGAGTTAGCTCAGCTTCGAAGTGAGAGGAACGAAGTCGTGCATGCTCTCAAAAAGCAAGCAGAGTCGGTGAGCCAGCTGAGTGCAGACTTGGCAAAGCAGATTGCTGATCGGGAACGCTTAGGTCAAGACTTCAGAGCTGCTAATGATGTGTTGGCTACGAAGAAGACGCATCTGGAGGAAGCATACCGGAGAATATCCAAGTTCGACCAGCATTGGAAGACTTCCATGGCCACCAGGAAGGAGCAAGAAGACAAGCTGATACTGCAAATTTCTAAGCTAGAGATTGAAGTGAAGGACAGTGAACGGAGGTTTGACGAAGAGACCGCCCGCAGGTACTCCGCTGAAGCCCGCCTCAACAAAGCTATTGCTAGCCTGAAGGAGCATAAGCTGATGTTTGAGTCTAAGAAGCGGAAGCTGGAAGATTGCTTTGGCGAAGGCGCTTGGGAGAGTTCAGTTCAGGGGCTTCAGCATACTATCAGGCAGAGGGAACTACTCGTCGAGGGGTTGCTCACTTCGCCAGATCATTCAGAGACAAAAGAGTTATTAGCAGAGTATCGCGCCTGTGGCCGTACTTGACTAGTTATATCCCCGTCGTTTTTGATCTTTGATGTATGCTGACCATCACCAGACTTGTTGGCTGAGGTCATGCTGTTGATTTGTACTCGCTAATACTGTGTACAGCCTTGACAGGCCTTTCCATATATATATGAGATTGATGTTTCCATGATTGGGCTCGGATTTCTTCTTCCTCTTGTTATTATCAGCACCGTCACTAAGGCACTAGGATCGGGGAAAAATCTCCCACGCACACAGACACACGCATGCATCTGCATGAAGCATATTTGCATAGTGTATATCTTGTTGTTTTTCCTAACCTTTATTGTTGACAGGTTTTTCAGGTTCCGCGCTGCTTCCGATCTCCAGGATTGATCAGAGACTCATCCACCGCTACTCAACTCGCGCTAATCAGACAAGAATCATGGACCAGGTACAGTCAGACGTTCAAGAGCTCCGTGAGCGGATGGATCGTTTTATGGAGCTAATGCAGGTGGTCGCGAATGGTCAAGATCAGCTTCGTACTCTGGTTCAACCTCTGATCTCCAGGGTTGACAGTAATGGCATACTTCATGGAGGGGCCGTGCCTACTCCTCCTCAAGGGGATACTCCACAGAACGTTGTTCCAGCTGCCGGGGGCAACGGCAGCGCTAACGGCAATCTGATGGCTAATCTCGGACTCAACGCGGCTGGCGCCGTCAATGGTAGTTTGGGAGCCAATGTTAACGTGGGACCGGTCAACGGCAATGCCGGTGCAGGAAATTTGGTGGTGCCTCAACCGTGGCTGGAGGACCATCAGGATGATATATTCTCTCAGAGAGGTATAGAGGCAGAGTTGAATGCCGAGGCTCGACTCAGGTTCAAGGCGCTGGAAGACAAGATGAGGAGCATAGAAAATCAGAACACATTGGGCGTTGACATGTCCAACCTCGGGTTGATTGCTGACTTTAAAGTACCCCACAAGTTCAAGGTGCCTACCTTCGAGAAGTATAAGGGCACCACTTGCCCCCGGGTCCACCTCCGATCTTATTATAGAAAGATGTCCGCTTATTCTGACGATGAGAAGTTGCTGATGCACTTCTTTCAGGATAGTCTTTCTGGTCCATCACTCGAATGGTATATGGGCTTGGAGCCCGCTGCTGTGCGCACCTGGAAAGAGCTTGCAGAAGCGTTTGTTCTCCACTATCAATATAATAGCGACTTGGCCCCCAACCGAGTTCAGCTTCAGAATCTCTCACAGCGGAACAATGAAAGCTTCAAAGAGTACGCCCAGCGGTGGCGTGAATTGGCTGCCCGGGTTCAACCACCGATGGTTGAGCGTGAGTTGGTACAAATGTTCGTGGCTACCCTTCCCGGAATCTACTATGAAAAGCTGGTCAGTGGCATGTCGGGAACATTCTCGGCTCTTATCACTTTGGGCGAGCATGTTGAGAACGGTATAAAGATCGGAAAAATTCAGGGCGAATCATCCTCAACTGGAGGAAGTAGCAAGAAACCCTATACTGGCAAGCGTCGAGAGGGAGATGCCAGTGCTGTCACTAACGCTAGGAGAAAGGGCAAGGGCCCTCAGCCTCAGATTGCTAGCATAAACATTCCAGCTGCTCCGCCGCAGCCGCAGCCGCAGCCGCAGCAACCTCAGCAGCAGAATAATCAGGGGTATAAAAGATATCAGAATCGGGCTCCTATGGCAAGCCGTCAGTTTGATACTCCACCTATGTCATATGCGTAGCTTCTGCAAACCTTGCTGCAGCTTCAGCTAGTTCAAAAGAGGACGCTGGCTCCCTTAACAGGGGCGCCACCCCCGGGATATGATGCCAGTGCTACTTGTGAATTCCATACTGGGGCACCTGGCCATACGATTGAGAATTGTAAAGCTTTTAAGCACAAAGTTCAGGACCTGGTGGACGCCAAGGTTATCAACTTTTCTGACAACGTGCCCAACTTCACCAAGAATCTGATGCCTCATCATAAGGGGGGCGGGGTGAATGCTGTCATCACCAAGGAGAGTGCAGACTTGCTGACTGATGTCAAAGATTTGAAGACGCCGTTGAGTTTTGTCAAGGTTAAGTTGCTGAAGAAGGGCTTCTTTCCTGGATGTGGAGAATTATGTATGGCTTGTGCTACGCTTCCTGATGGGTGTGAGCAGCTGATCGAAGGTATCCAAAGTCTGATGTCTGAGGGTATTTTACAGTTCAGCCGGAGCGTTGAGAGTACATCAGGGGAAGTTGTGCTGAAGCAGGCAGACGAAGTTGCTACCATTACCATTCCTCGCCACCCTATTACTATTTCTGCGCCTCGTCCGCCTACTATTACCATCACCAGGGCCGGACCAATCCCATTCGAGAGCACCAATGCCGTTCCATGGCATTATGGCGCCGAAGTTTATTGTAATGGTCAGAAGATAGAGCTTGAGCCGTGTGGATCGACTGTGCAGAATCTTACTGAAGTCAGTGGCATCACTCGGAGCGGTAGAGTGTTCGCACCAGCGGAGGTTGCAGCAGAGAAAGTGGTCCAAGCTGACGCTGTGGATAAGGGTAAAGGTAAAGCTGTTGAAGAGGTCCCTGCAGAGGCAGAGAAGGACTTGCTGGTTAAAGATGCTGAAGAGTTCATGCGACTAATCAAGAAAAGTGACTACAAGATTGTAGATCATCTTCACCAGACTCCGTCAAAGATCTCGATTCTTAACTTGTTGTTATGCTCCGAGGCGCACCGCAACGCATTGCTGAAGGTATTGAATGCTGCATACGTGCCGCAGGAGATATCAGTGAATCAACTCGAGGAAGTAGTAGCTCATGTCAATGCTGGTAATGGGCTGGGATTTACAGATCTGGAGCTGACTCCTAAGGGAAGAGATCACAACAGCGCCTTGCACGTCTCAATAGAGTGCAGAGGCACGATTATGTCACATGTCCTGGTGGATACGGGTTCCTCGCTTAACGTGCTTCCGAAGAAGGCACTGATGAAGTTGGATACCCGTGGACTGCTGTGCACGCCCAGTGATCTGGTCGTGAAAGCCTTTGACGGAACCAAGCGCCACGTCTTCGGAGAGCTGACCCTGCCAATTCAAGTTGGTCCAGAGACGTTCAATGCGGTTTTCTATATCATGGATATCATGCCCGCCTATAGTTGCCTCTTAGGTCAGCCATGGATCCATTCTGCTGGTGCCGTGACGTCCACGCTGCATCAGAAGCTTAAATATGCTGTTGGGGGCAGCATAGTGACAGTCTGTGGAGAGGAGGACTTCATGGTAAGCCACCTGTCGTCCTTCAAGTACGTTGAAATGGATGGTGAGATCCATGAGACTCTTTGCCAGGCTTTTGAAACCGTCAGAGTGAAGGAGGTGGCTCCCGTTGTCGCAGAGAAGCAAGAGTTGAACCTCTCCTCGTTTAAGGAAGCTAGAGCCGTTGTCGAAGCTGGTTCCACCCCAGGCTGGGGGCATGTTTTGGATATACCAATCAAACAGGATAAGTTTGGATTGGGATATTCTCCGCAGGCTGAAGCTTCATCTTCTTCTGGTAGCTCGTCTCGTGGGAAAGGGCCGATCCTATTCACCAAGGGGGGAGTAATCTTCGAAAGTATCAATGCTGCGTCGGAGGACAACGGAGACAGTGATTGCGATCTTGACGCCTGGATTCAACTGAGCAAGCCAGGCGAGCGCCTCCACAATTGGACCATCAAGGAGATTATCAAGCCGACAAGTGAAGAGTAATGATTTGCTTTTTACAATCTTTGTACAACCCTATGCCCTGCCCCGGGCATAGTGGTTTTACTGTCAGGGCCTTGTTGGATTATGTGTATGCATTTTGTTAATAAATAAAAGGCGTTTTCTTCGTAATCAAATATTGTGTTCTCTGTTATTCCTATTTTATGTTTATTTCGAAAAAACAGCAAAATGGCAACAGGGTTCGTGCTAACCTGCATATTCCTGCTTTAAACTTAACCCTTGTTATTGCAGGATCCACGTAACAGACGACATCGACTCTGGACCTTCTACGGCTCACTACGACTTTGATTGCCCGATCTATCAAGCCGAGGATGAGATTGATGAAGACGAAGACCTTCCGGAAGAATTGGCCCGCTTGTTGAGACAAGAAGAGAAGGTTATTCTGCCTCACGAGGAGGATATTGAGATTGTAAATCTGGGTTCTGAGGAGCTCATCAGAAATGTCAGAGTTGGGGCTGCGCTGCAGAATGATGTCAAGCATAGACTGGTCGAGATGCTTCGAGAGTATAGTGACGTCTTTGCTTGGTCATATGAGGATATGCCCGGACTCGACACTGATATCGTGGTTCATCGCTTGCCGTTGCGAGAGGATTGCCCTCCAGTCAAGCAGAAGCTCAGGAGGACGAGACCAGACATGGCTGTAAAAATCAAAGAAGAAGTCCAGAAGCAGTTGGACGCAGGATTTCTAGCCGTTACTACTTACCCTCCGTGGGTCGCCAACATAGTGCCTGTACCGAAGAAGGACGGTAAGGTACGCATGTGCGTCGATTATCGGGATTTGAACAGGGCGAGCCCTAAGGATGATTTCCCGTTGCCTCATATCGATGTGTTGGTCGACAATACAGCCCAGTTTTCCGTGTTTTCGTTCATGGACGGCTTCTCCGGTTACAATCAGATTAAGATGGCACCGGAGGACATGGAGAAAACGACGTTCATTACCCCCTGGGGAACATTTTGCTATAAGGTAATGCCCTTTGGTCTGAAGAACGCAGGGGCCACTTACCAGCGAGCAATGGTAACTTTGTTTCATGATATGATTCATCATGAGATCGAGGTCTATGTTGATGACATGATCGCAAAGTCCCAAACGGAGGAAGAGCATCTGGTCAATTTGTTGAAGCTGTTTGAAAGGCTTAGGAAGTTCAGGCTGAGGCTGAATCCTAACAAATGCACTTTTGGAGTGCGGTCTGGAAAGTTACTGGGGTTTATCGTTAGTGAACGAGGTATTGAGGTCGATCCTGCAAAAATAAAAGCTATCCAAGAGATGTCAGCGCCGAAAACAGAAAAAGAAGTTCGTGGTTTCTTGGGCCGAATAAACTACATTGCAAGGTTTATCTCTCAGCTCACGGCCACTTGTGAACCGATGTTCAAACTTTTGAAGAAAGATCAGGCGATTACTTGGAATGAGGATTGCCAGAAGGCATTTGACAAAATAAAGCAGTATCTTCAAGAACCTCCAATCTTGATACCCCCAGTGGCTGGACGGCCATTAATCATGTACCTGACGGTTCTGGAGAATAGTATGGGGTGTGTTCTCGGTCAGCACGACGAGACGGGCAGAAAAGAGCATGCCATTTATTATTTGAGTAAAAAGTTCACTGAGTGTGAATCTCGATACTCGATGTTGGAGAAGACGTGTTGTGCATTAGCCTGGGCTGCCAAACGTCTACGACAGTATATGCTCAACCACACCACTATGCTCATTTCGAAGATGGATCCGATCAAGTACGTCTTCGAGAAGCAGGCTCTTTCGGGCAGGATTGCCAGATGGCAGATGGTGTTAACAGAATATGATATTCAGTACGTCTCTCAGAAGGCCATTAAGGGGAGCGTATTGTCTGATTACCTTGCCGAACATCCGATCGAAGACTACCAGCCGATGAAGTTCGAATTCCCTGACGAGGACATTATGTTTCTCAAGGCGAAGGATTGTGACGAGCCATTGCCCGACGAGGGACCAGATAGGAAGTCTCAGTGGAAGTTGATATTCGACGGAGCAGTTAATTCCTATGGAAGTGGTATCGGGGCTATCATTACGACTCCTCACGGATCCCACATCCCTTTTACTGCGAGACTGACGTTTCCAGTTACCAACAACGAAGCAGAGTATGAAGCATGTATTATGGGTCTAGAAGAGGCAATTGATTTGAGAATCAAGAATCTAGACATATATGGTGACTCAGCGCTCGTAATCAATCAGATTAAAGGGGAGTGGGAAACTCGTCAAGCGAATCTAGTGCCGTACATGAATTATGCCAGGAGGCTGCTTCCTTTCTTCGACCGGGTGGAACTTCATCATGTACCCAGGGCTGAAAATCAAATGGCTGATGCTTTAGCTACGTTGGCCTCAATGTATAAAGTCAATTATTGGAATGAGGCTCCAAGAATTGTACTTTCGCGTCTTGATAGACCGGCATTTATCTTTGCAATCGAGGATGCCACCGACGGCAAGCCATGGTTCCACGACATCCGGACCTTCCTCATGACTAAGGAGTATCCTGCGGGTGCGTCTACCCAGGATAAGAAGACTTTGAGGAGGCTATCCGGAAACTTTTATCTCAATCCTGACGGAGTGCTGTATAAGAGAAACCACGATCTCGTGCTACTCAGATGTGTGGATGAAAAAGAGGCGAGTATGCTCATGGAGGAAGTCCATGAGGGCACATTTGGTACGCACGCCGGCGGGCATGCCATGACAAGAAAGATCCTGAGAGCAGGGTATTACTGGCTGACTATGGAGTCGGATTGCTTCAGATTCGCGAGGAAATGTCACAAATGCCAGATTTATGCTGATAAAGTTCATGTGCCGCCGTGCCCACTAAATGTCATGTCCTCCCCTTGGCCGTTCTCCATGTGGGGCATCGACATGATAGGCAAGATCGAGCCCACTGCATCCAATGGTCATCGTTTCATTCTGGTAGCTATCGACTACTTCACCAAATGGGTGGAGGCAGCCTCGTACGCTAATGTGACCAAGCAGGTGGTAGCTAAGTTCATAAAGAGGGACATCATCTGCCGCTATGGAATTCCCGAGCGGATCATTACTGATAATGGTTCGAATTTGAACAACAAGATGATGAAGGAGCTGTGCCAGAGCTTCAAGATTGAACACCACAATTCATCTCCTTACCGGCCGAAGATGAATGGCGATGTTGAAGCGGCCAATAAGAACATCAAGAAGATTGTTCAGAAGATGGTTGTGACGTACAAAGATTGGCACGAGATGCTGCCGTTTGCCTTGCACGGTTATCGTACGACGGTGCGTACGTCGACCGGGGCAACTCCTTTCTCCTTGGTGTATGGTATGGAAGCTGTCCTACCGTTAGAAGTGGAGATTCCCTCTTTGCGGGTTTTGGTGGATGTAAAACTTGATGAGGCAGAATGGATTACGAATCGCTTGAACCAACTCAGCCTGATGGACGAGAAGAGGCTAGCATCGATCGCATTTGGTCGTCTGTACCAAAGCCGAATGAAGAAAGCTTATGATAAGAAGGTGCGTCCCAGAAGCTTTCAGACGGGTGATCTCGTCCTGAAGAAGATTCTTCCGCCACACTCTGATCACCGGGGCAAGTGGACTCCGAATTACGAAGGGCCGTATGTCGTCAGCAAGGTCTTCTCAGGAGGAGCTTTGTTGTTATCCACGATGGATGGTGAAGATTTTGCATCCCCGGTGAACGCGGACGCAGTTAAAAAATACTTTGCTTGAAAGAGACCCGCTGGACAAAAAAGAAAGAGTCCAGGCAAAAAAGGGGCATCCCGGCGAACCAAAAACAGAATAAAAGGTTCGGGCAAAAATTAGGGATATATTGAAAAATGTACACCCGCGAAGTCGAAAACCTACACTGGGCGGCTTCGGCAAAAAAGGGTATCCCGGTGAACCGAAAACCCGAAAGGGCGGTTCACGCAAAAGTTAGGGATTCGAATAAGCAAATGACTGCGTTCCGCGTATGGACTTTCATTGTTTGGTGGTTCGGAAGACCTGAGGGCCGTTTATCTGAATCAATCTCTTCCAAAGCTGAAGCGTCGGAGAGGTATCCAAGTCGAGTGGGTCTTAGAGGGATCAACTCATGGTGTTCGTCTACGCCTCGATTGCCGACATTTGTATATACTGATGTATATTTATGTTTTCTTTTTCGTGCGGCTTCCTCATTCTAGGAGTTTGCCTCTGTTGTAAAACACTTTTGCCCATTCAGGGGTTCATCATCAATAAAATGCACATTATTCAGCCATTCTACTTGTCTGTTTAGCATTTATCTGTTTTGTTTACGAATGAAAACGCCGATGTTTTTGATAAAATGCGCATACATAAACTTACGGGCCTAGGCCCATTGATTGTTGAAACAATTGATTAACTGAATATTGTCGCGAGATAATAATCTGGATAGGACCCTTTGAGGAGGGAGTCTTGTCTTGTTTGTTTGTGTTGTTGCAGGTGTAGCACCTTCCGGAAGATGTGCAGAGCGCACCCCCGGAGCAGGATTCTTCCCCAGCACCGGGTCACAAGTGCGGATTTCGTAGAAATGGTCGGGTGCCGAAGCTCGTGCTTTCCCCGGTGAAGCCGCCGAAGTAGATGCCTCCCCAGCACCGGGTCACAAGTGCAGATTCCATAGAAGCGTTCGGGTGCCGAAGCTCGTGTTTCCCCAGTAAAGTCTCCAGTGGAATTGAGATTCCTCACCGGAGTCATGTTCTCCCCTGAAGTTGGATGATTCCCTCTTCCCCAGTAGAATGTTGGTGCAGCTGATGTTGTATTCCCCTGCAGAGTTGTACTCTCCCCCGAAGTCAGGTGATTCTTTCTTCCCCGGCGAAATCGAAATTACGCACCAGAGTCGTACTCTCCAGTGAAGTAGAGTGATTTCTCTCCCCGGCTGAGTCCGCAGAAGAGCCGAGTCCTTGAAGGTTGATCAGATCATGATTGGTCTTTCCCCAGCGGAATGTGGAGCAGCTGAAGTTGTTTCCCCACAGAGTTGTTACCCCCAGAAGAGTAGCAATGGCGGCCACACAGTTCACTCTCGCGATTGACATCGCTTTCCTCCAGCAGGTTCGGGTTCTCGTAAAGCTTCGTCCCCTGCAGCAGTCAGCTGAAATTGTTTGCCCTGCAGCAGTCAGCTGAAATTGTTTGCCCTGCAGCAGTCAACCGGAAGATCAATTCCCCAGGCGGAGTCCATTTGATATTGGCGTGTCCACGTTCTCCTCAGCAGGATGATTCCTCTACCTGAGCAGTCCTTGTCTCCTTGACAAAAGGGCCTCCTCCTTCTAGCAGTTATTTTGCGGCCGGGATCGCATCATTGTGCATCACTGCATAGCATTTAACACTGCATAGCATTTAACACTGCATAGCATTTAACACTGCATAGCATTTAACGTTGCATAGCGTTGTGCATGATTTCATGGCATTTAGCATAAACGCATATCATTCCCACCGTGTGGGGCATAGCGCAGAAGCATACGCATCATAAGCATGATTTAGGTTACTACCATTCTTGTCTTACAGGCGTTCCCCCAAGAGACCAGTTGCTCAGGACGATTCCTGATATTCTCTCCAACAAGGTCGCTTTCTTAAGATGATTCTTAAGACCCCGGTGTAATCCCCACGGTCGCTCGCTCAAGATGATTTTTGAGATCCCCAGCGAAGTCTTCAGTTCGAGATGATTCTCGAATCCCTCAGCAGGGCCATTTGCTTAAGATGTTTCTTAAGACCTCAGTGCAGCTTCCCGAGTTGTTTGCTTAGGATGATTCTTGAGCTCCCCAATAGCGTCCCCAACAAGAGTTGCCCAGGAAGATTCCTGGAATACCCAGCAGAATGAAGTCTCCAGAATGGTTATTGGTTCAGAATGATTCTTGAAGGTGCCCGACGAAGTTTGTTTGTTCAAAATGATTCTTGAAAACCCTAGCAGCGTGATATGTCTGCTCCAACAGTGATGTCTAATCTGAAGATTGACTTCGTAAGCGCCTGAAGGCGGTATCAGAGGTTCCTGTGAATTCAGATGTCCTGGTTGATCAACAGGTGGCTGAAGATAAGGTTCCAGAGTTTGTAGATACAACAAAGTGATCCATGTCGGTCTGAAGACCAAGTCAGTTGTCCTGAGGTGATGATTGATCGCGATCAAGTGAATAGTTTCTCTTCTGACTGAAGTCGAAGATGTTTCTCCAGCTGAAGCGGAGTTTTTGCCTGAAGGCAAAGTGTTTGAATCCCCAAAGAGTCATGAATGGCTCAGGATACCATTTCTCTGACTGAAGTCGCAGATTTCCTAAGCTGAAGCGAAGGTGCCTAAGGGCAAGGTTATCCCCAAGGTCATGAATGACCTAGGATTCATTTTTCGGACTGAAGGCCGAAATATATCCCGGACTGAAGTCTCGGATGCTCTATAGCAGAGGTGGAGTTGCCTGAAGGCAGACCCATGTATCCTTGAAGGCCAAGGACCATTTCTTCAGACTGAAGTCGAAGATACCTCCTGCAGAGTTGCCGACGGGCAAAGTTTACCTCCTTGAAGGTCAAGGTTGTTTATCTTCAGAAGTACTTGAAGATTTTTTTCTAGCTGAAGCTGGAATCGCCGACGGGCAGGGTTTCATCTATCTTCAGAAGAACTTGAAGATTCTCCAGCGGATCTGGAGTGGCCTGGGGCCAGGGTTTCATTCGTATTCAGAAATACTTGAATATTTTTTTTCCAGCGGATCTGGAGTGGCCAGGGGCCAGGGTTTCATATATCTTTAATGTTGAGGTTTTACGGCGGGCAGCGTGCAGCAGTATTCCGATGTTCGTTATGGTTCTGAGGGTGAACCCCAGATCAGAGTGTGCTCGGTTAAGTCTTTCATTCCCAGCGAAGCGGTGTCAAATACGCAAGTATACCTTTTGTTCCATTCACCAGGGGTGAACCCCAGGTCAGAATTGTTCAGGGTTGCATCATTTGTCCAGCAGCGAGGTTAGATGTTTGTTCGACGGCGAGGTTGAACGTTTGGATTTGACGGCGAGGTCAGATCATCGTTTGTCCGACGGCGAGGTTGGATGTTTGTTCGACGGCGAGGTTGAACGTTTGGATTTGACGGCGAGGTCAGATCATCGTTTGTCCGACGGCGAGGTTGGATGTTTGTTCGACGGCGAGGTTGAATGTTTGGATTTGACGGCGAGGTCAGATCATCATTTGTCCAGCGGCGAGGTTGGATGTTTGTTCGACGGCGAGGTTGAATATTCGTTTTCAGATTATATTTTGTTCGACGGCGAGGTTGAACGTTTGGATTTGACGGCGAGGTCAGATCATCGTTTGTCCGACGGCGAGGTTGGATGTTTGTTCGACGGCGAGGTTGAACGTTTGGATTTGACGGCGAGGTCAGATCATCGTTTGTCCGACGGCGAGGTTGGATGTTTGTTCGACGGCGAGGTTGAACGTTTGGATTTGACGGCGAGGTCAGATCATCATTTGTCCAGCGGCGAGGTTGGATGTTTGTTCGACGGCGAGGTTGAACGTTTGGATTTGACGGCGAGGTCAGATCATCATTTGTCCAGCGGCGAGGTTGGATGTTTGTTCGACGGCGAGGTTGAACGTTTGGATTTGACGGCGAGGTCAGACCCTTTAAATCCCCAGTAGAGATGATGTTTGTACGACGGCGATGTCAAGTGTCTCTAAGAGGATGTTTGTTTCCGACGGCGATGTCAGATTCAGTTTTCCAGCGGCGATGCGGGGTATTTTGTCAGATTCATTTCTCCAGCGGCGATGCAGAGTATTTGGTTCAGTGTTGTATTTTCTCCAGCGGCGATGCGGGGTATTTTGATTGTTCAAAGGCGACATCAGGTTTAATCTTCCAGCGGCGATGTTGGGTGTCGTGGTTGTCTGAAGGCAATATCAGAAAAAGTTAATGTGGATGACTGACGACGATGTCAGATCAGTATTTCCCCAGATAGTTGCCGTGCAGCTATCGTTCCAGTGTTCGACAAGTTGAGCATTTGGCAAATTTTCGGGTTTACCGATATTCAACCGTCTCGCACCTTGATTGGTTGAGAGCCGTTCGCTTCTCACCCAGTCAGGTTCAAGCCGTTTGAATAGGGGCAGCTGTTGCACCCCAAAATTTGACCAACAATTATTTATTCATTGAGTGTTTGAAAGTCGATACCTTCATCAGACAGTTCAAGAGATCTTCAGAGGAATTGGTTGGAACCAGGGTTGTGTGCTTCATAGCTTGAGAGTTGTGGGTGCCCCTCAGATGATTCTGAGACTTTGAGAATGAACTTGATGTTTGGAGAAAGCCTATGAGATGTCTTGATAGCCATCATGAAGCCCAGAGAGGTCATTATGCAAGAATTCTGAAGATTCAATCATGAATGGTAGAATTAGGGTTTTGACTGGGTCAACCCTAGATTAACTGAAGATTTGGAGAAGGTTGAGACCCAATCCAAGGGCCATGAGATCATGGGATGATGCATAGAGATGTTATAAAGATGATTCCTAGACCAACTCATCATGATTGAGGAGTTTGAGAAGTTTCAAGTCAGGGTTTCCAAGGATTGTCAGTGAAAAAACCCTAATTTGATCCCTATCTTCCAGGCAGTTTTAGCTCTAGATGTGATTGATATCTCATCTTCCCCACAACATGAATGTTGTAGATATTGTTCTTAGCTTTAATTTGAGTGGGGGAAGTCCTTGATAGGAGTTACAGAGCTCAAGTTATGGTTTTGACAAATTACAGGTCAGCTGAGGTGTGTGAATCTGGGTCCTTGAAAGTCACCCAACTTGCAGACAACTTTTGCCCTATTAGGATGATTCCTATGATTTCTTGGTCAACATGAATGTTGAAGGGCATCTTCTTAGCTTTAATTTTAGTGGTATAAGTCCTTGATAGGATTTGTGGAACTCAACTTATGGTTTGAACAAGACAGGGGTATTTTGGTCATTTGTCAGTTATAGGTCATTTTAGCCAATGCCTAAAACTCCTATTTCCAAGCCTCAAATGAAAAAACTCAAAACATGAAAGTTGTTCAAAATGTGATTTTAAGTCTAGAAAGAAGGTCACAAATTGTTGGAAAAGCTCATAGCATGAAGTTACATGATTGGTCAAAAATGAACTAAAAATGGCATATAAGTTTGAAAAGTTGAATTTGAAAATTGGTTTGGAGGATCTAGGAATCCAAAATAGGTCATCCAATATATCATTTTGATTGGAAACATTATTTTGAGAACTTTGGTTCAAATAGATTTTCCATTTGAGGCCTAAAAAAGGGACTTTCTTTGTAAACCTATTACTTGCATTATAAGGCAATGTTGAAAAACCTTACACAAGCCAAATGTAAAGGCTGATTTCCTTCATACACACTAAATATCTCATGTAAAGACATATTCAAGGGATTTTGGCAAGGTATGAAAGAAGATATCATGATATTTCAAGTTCTCATGTGATGATATTTTCAATACTTTCTAGAAAGATCTAGGTGATTCTAGCTTCTTCCATCACTTGTTATTTAAAGAGGGCCATGAAGAGAGTTCAAAGGTTGGTGAAAGTGGAAGAATTGAGGAGAGAAGAAGGAGATTCGAGCTAGGGTTTCAAGGTGTACCATAACTGCATTTCAAGAGAAAAGTCACTACTACAAGCTCTCATCTTCAAGGATTTTGCATACAGAAAGTAAAGCACCATTGGAAGATCACTGTGGAGAGGTTACAAGGCTTGAATCGTGCCATAGCATCACCTCCTTCTCATTCTTGACAGGTTCTTTTCTTTCTCCTTTTCACCTTAATTATGTGTAGATATACCATGATTTAGGCATAGAATGGATAGGCTAAGTTAGATGATGAGATCTTGAGACTTTGAGCATGATTCATGGAGGTTGAAGTTTTGGCATGAAACTTTGGAGATCAAGAACACGCACCCTAGGCCACTATATTCTTAGGTTTTTAGCTCAGCATGATCCCCTTAGCATGAGGTATAATCCTGATTAATATGAGATCATTTCATAGCCATGCAAACCAGAGCATAAGAATGGAGGACAAGACTTGCAGCCTTCGTATCTTCTTCTTGAGGGAGAATTAGAAGATTCTAGCACCGTGGTTGTGTAGAGGGAGAGGAGTAGATGAATTTTGATGTTTGGATCGTGAGGAATGATTGAGAGTTGAGGGAGATACATGGAGTAGAAGCTGCTTGCATGGGAGCTGGGTCTGAAACCCTAGTTTGGCTCGTTGGAGAAGACGTAATCACCATCGTCCATTTCCTTTGAATAATTGACTAATTCATCCCAACCAACGGCTCAGATTCGTTCAGATTTGGAGGGAGATTCAAACGGCCAAAACGCCGCGTTTCAGTTAGTGAAGGGCGTTGGGCCTCGTCCAGCTTTCCTATTCGCACCCCACCCAATTTCTGGCCCATTGAAATGAACTGGCGCGTGTTGCTATTCACACCCCTCCCTCATTTTCTTTATTTTTTATTTTTATATTGTTTTACATTTTTTTATGAACTTTAAAAATTCATTACAAATTGATAAATGATGATTTTTTGGTCATTCTTTTTTCTATGATTAGATAATTTTGTGTAGAAAAATATAAAAAATAAAAATGAAATCTTATTTTTAATATGGAATTAATGGTGGTATTTTCTGTTAAATAGGGTATTTTATTTCTTTTAGTTTGTACCTTATCTTGCAAGAATTGTTTTAGGACCTTCCCTTAGGTTTTTTAATTCATTCTTTTTTGTGTGATTAGATATTGAACCCTAGTTTCATGTAGGATTTATCTCTTGATTGTTAGATTAAAATTTGATGTAGTTTGATTGTTAGACATTTAGGTGCTCTAATTAGGGTTTTAGGTTGTGTAGGTAGACTTGAACCAAATTGTTTTGGGGTTTATAGGCCAAATTAGTGTATGGGGAATATATGGGTTAAGGGTAAGTATGTATAGAATCCCCTAGAATTTTACTAGAATATTGCATGATGTTTTAGTATTTTTCATTGATTTTTGAATGTATGGATAGTATGTGTGTTGCTTAAAGGCATAAGTTGTATTGTTGCGTTTTCTTTCCTTCTCTGTTGAGTGTGTGAGCTTTGAAGATTGAGTTGAAGACCTTGTGGATCATCATGGAAGCTTTGAAGACCTTGCAGAGGAGTTTAGTATAGCTTTTGTTGTTTGGTTTATAGGTTTATAGGTGCATAGGCAGAGCCCTAGATAGAATATTTTGTTCAATAAACAAGGAGTGTCTTGTTCACCTCCTTTCTTCTCTATGACACAGAGTCCCTTAAGGGTATTCACCTCTCTCCTTTGGAGGGATTAGTGACCTTGCCCCATAAGGTAGAACTTTGAGAGAGCCTTTCTTTTGATGTTAAGTCCTCAATGGCATCCTTTGGAAGTCAGTGAGCACTGTAACATCCCCCACTCATCTTGTTGACTGAATCTTGTTTGCTGGAGCATTGGAGCCGTTGAAGATAGAAGCTGAGACCTTGAAGAGGATGATTCCTTGAAGATTATTGAAGTCTGAAGACTCTGTGAAGATCAAATTGATGCCTGAAGATCCCTGAAGATAGTGAAGCCTGAAGGTAGAGCTGATCAAAGGAGCTGAAGCTCAAGGGAGAAGATGAGTTGATACTCATGTTGTAGGGTTGATACCTGGAAAGCAAGTGATCTCTGGAGTCTGAAGACTGGGTTGCTGCTGAAGGAGCTGAGGCTTTCTTCTGTTTTCTTTGATGTATTGTGTGTTTTGTCTGATTTGTCTGCTGCATTAGACTAAGCCCATTTAGAATAAGTTCAGTCTAAGAGCATGAGTGCATCTGATTGTATTGTTACTGCCTGGCTTTGCTTGCGGGTATTCGGTAGAGCCCAGCTCCCTTGCCCAGGTGTTTATTTTGCTTGATAGCATTTCATTTCTTCTACCTGTGTGATTGCAGTTTACTGTTTTTGCTTGATAGCGTGTTGTTTATTTCAGTATGATTACTGTTATTTCATGACTGGCTTGAGGTCGAGACGAGCTTGTGGAGGCTGAAGCCCCACACACATTTCCTCCCTCACTTGCATTGCATGCATTTTACTGGTAAAGCTGATGCTTTTGTCTGTTTTGGTGTATCATTGACATGATCTCTTAGGACTCTCATTTCTTCTGATGAGGATTTGATGATAGACTTTTAGGTTGAAACCTATGCATGACAACATCTAGGAGTTCCATGTTCAAACCTCAACCATAGGATGAATCCATGGCATGACAACAGTAGGACTTGATAGTCTCCCTCCTAGTTGGGCCTGTTCTCTTCTCATCTCGAAACAGTTTAAGATACAGTAATCATGAATGATTTCTTTCGTACGTTACGAGCCTTAAGCTATCTGAGAAAGGGTTGTGGGAGAGTTTCTTTTCCACAGTCTGGATGTTTAGTATGGTACCCTTTGGGTGACATGCGACGCATTCACTCTCAGGTCATAGTCTCTAGTGCGGTTGAAATCGCAAACATAATAAAAAACACTTCTTTTAGGAGATAATCCGTAGTTTCCCGAACTACGTTTGCTCTGATCTTTCATACCAGATGAAAGTACGTAGGCATAGGATGCGACGTCCTAGCGAGCAACCTTCCCCCATAATCCCCCGTAGATAGGCGAACTACGTTGACTCTGATTTCTCGTTCCAGACGGGAATACGTAGGCATAAAGCGCGATGCTTTGCCGAGTCATTTTTCTTTTCTTTTTCAGCCAGCCTTGATAGGTAGATAGATTATAACCAACCCGTCCAAGTAAACAAACAAGCGAGGATCCCGTCGAGTACGACGGACGTGAGGGGTGCTAATACCTTCCCCTTGCGTAACCGACTCCCGAACCCAGACAATGGTTGCGACGAGCTTGTCTTACCCTTATTCGTCAGGTTTTTTCCGATCGTTTCCTTTCCCGCTCTGAGGGATAAATAACGAAAGGTGGCGACTCTTCTGTTTTGCCGGCACCTTATTTTCGCGCAAGCGACACATATACTCCATAAACACTCCCGGCGCATTAGACACTACAAAAGGCATTACAGCATATTCGTAATGTCCATATCAACTTCTAAATGTCGTCTTCTGAATATCACCTTCATTCACTTTGATCTGATGGTAACCCAACCTCAAGTCAATTTTACTGAACACCTTAGCTCCCACCAACTGATCCATCAAATCGTCAATCCTTGGAAGAGGATATTTATTCTTAATGGTCACTTTATTCAACTGACGGTAATCGATACACAGACGCATACTGCCATCCTTCTTCTTTACCAACAGCACTGGAGCTCCCCACGGTGACACACTCGGCCTGATAAAATTTGTATCCAACAATTCTCCAATCTGAGATTTCAATCCAGCCAATTCCACTGCTAACATCCTGTACGGCGCCATAGATATAGGCCTTGTTCCAGGAACAAGGTCAATGCTAAATTCAACTTCCCTCGTCGGAGGTAATTTTGTAATGTCATCAGGAAACACTTCAGAAAATTCATTCACCACTGGAAACTCTTTCACTGATGCCTTGCTGTCAACAGACAATGACGCAAATAAAGCAAACATCTTAACTTCGTCCTCCAACAAGGTCCTCAATTCCTTATTAGACAAAGAATCCGCCAACGCTTCCTCTTCTGGAGTAAGAAGCAACAACACCTTCCGAAAATAATCGATGTAGACTCGGTTGAACTCCAACCAGTTCATACCCAGAATAACATCCAAATTACCAAGTGGTAGACAAATCAAGTCTACTCCAAAGTCTTTACCGAAAATAGTCAGTGGACACTTCAAACACACTAAAGAAGTAGTCACTGAACCAATAGAAGGAGTTTCAATAGTCATTCGTCGATCAAGAGTAGACGGCACCAATCCTAACCTCTTCACACAATCAACAGAAATGAACGAGTGGGTTGCACCCGTATCAACAATAGCAGTCAAAGGAATATTATTGATGAAACAAGTACCTTTGATAGAACGCTATTCACTGGCAGCTTGCATTCCCACTACAGCAAACACTTTACCACTGGCCTGAGACGCCTGAGACTTCTTCGGCTTCTCACAATACGTACTAATATGACCTTTCTCACCACAGTTATAACAGGTAGGCATAATGGCTCTGCAATCAGCTATTACATGGCCTGGCTTACCGCACTTGAAACACTTCTTTACTTCAATAGGACATTCATTAGCACGATGACCCGCGCCGCCGCACCGGAAACATTTCAAATAAACAGATGCCTTCCCCTCTCTGGGCTTCTTATCAGTAGCAGCCTTATGTTTTCCCTTATCAGCAGGAACACTGTAAGGAGTACCACCAAACCTCTGCTTACCTTTACGGTCATTCACAGCCTTATAATGTGCAATCTTGGCCCTGTTATCATTATCGTAAATCATGCTCCTGCTCACCAGCTCCAGATAATTCCTGATCTTCTGACAAGCAATCCCCAACTTAACTTCCGGACACAACCCATTCTCAAATTTTAAACACTTAGAGGTCATCACATCTTCAGTATTGTAATGAGGACAATATTGCACCAGCTCTTCAAATTTTGCAGCATACTCTGCTACGGTCAGATTACCCTGCTTCAGCTCTAGGAACTCTACCTCCTTAGCACTTCGTATGTCTTCCGAAAAGTACTTCTCTAGAAAACCCTTTCGAACTACATCCCAAGTGATCGCAGTTCCTGCAGTCACCCATCTCTGGTGATTGTTGTCCCACCAAGCCTCAGCTTCACCTTCCAGCATGTGAGTACCAAACCTCACCTTTTGCTCATCACTACAACCCATTGTCCTGAAAATTTTCTCAATCGCCTTCAGCCACTTCTGTGCAGCTCCAGGATCCAAAATTCCTCCTTCAAACGTCGGCGGCTTGTTACTCCGAAACTGTGCCAAATCCTCAAATTGCGCACCCGCAGCTTGGTTCTGATTAGCAACCACCTGCGTCATCGCTTGCATAGCAGTAGCTAATGCAACATCATTCCTTCCTGCCATACTGCTCAACATTAACAACACCAGCTTTAAAGATACACAATCTCTATCCTAAGGACAGACTCGACAACTACACTGGCCGGACGGACCGACCTGCTCTGATACCAATTATAACACCCCACTTTCCCGAATTAAAATAAAATATGATTAATTCTAATAAACATCAGAGTTCTCCACTAAAGTGGGATATCACATCACATAACTCGACATACTCTTCGTTAGAAGGTTTTCAAAACAAAGTAGCGGAAAATATTCATTAGTTCATCAACCTCGGCCATCCGCCAATACATGAAAATATTCATTAATAAAATTCACCAACACATGATACGTCACAGGAAAGTAAAAAAAGTTCAACTAAATCAAAAGAAAACACCCAAGTCATGTGCTACGTATCAGAGCATCCTAAGACTCGACTCGCACACCACTATCCAAGCTAGCTAAGTACCTGGATTATCTGTACTTCTGAAGAAGCACAGACCACAACAACAACAAAGGGGTTAGAAAACATGATCAAAATATCTGGTAATACAGTACATGAAATAAAGGTAGTAATCATATAATTCATCATCCAACATTCATCAAACACGACCTACTGTCCAACATCAACACAACATACCATAATGCAATTGTGTAACTCAACACCATGCATGCGGTACCGACTCATTGGTTCATTCAATCAAACCCCGGATAGATCACATACACCCGTCCTTGGCCATGATATGTCCCCACCATTCTCCACAAGGGAGTACGGATGAATCACATACACTCCTCTTGAGCAATGATTCGTCCCACCAAACACCATGATATGCATAACACCAAATGTACAACAAATGAACTCAAAAACACAAGGTGCACATGATCCCCTGATCACATCACCATACATCATACATACGTATTATTCATCAATTAATTATTTTAATTAAAGTCACAAGATCCCCCTGATCCCATCACCATCCCCATACATATCGCACACCCCAATCTACTTATTTCAATTAACTTCAATCACTACATAATTTCACCTTTTAATGTCAAGTATACACTCTTCACCATTAATCACCATATCTATACTGGTCACAACTCAAGGGATACTACAAAACGAGGTCACAAGGCAAAACAGCACAATGTCACTTTTCTATCACGCTCGCTGGCTCGCTCGCTTAGCGAAGCCCTAGCGAACGCTCGCTAGCTGCTCGCTTAGAGAACTCCCTGGCGAAGGCAGACAGTAGCTACTGGAAGGGTTCGCCACCCCACTCTCCTAACGAACCAGCTAGTGAATGCTCGCTACTGGCTCGCCTAGCGAAGGTGCTAGTGAGCGTCTGCGATCTCTCAAAATCCTCACTATCCAACAATGTCATCTTGCTCAATTCCAAGCCTATCACTCTACTTCCATCTCCCATCCTATCATTACTACAATCAGTACACACTACTCTAGTCATTATTCTATCAATTTATCTCCAGAACCCACACCTATGTCCATCAACAGAACTACAGAAGTTACTCAGAGCCTCACCAAATCACACAGTATATGCACCCATTCATCAATGGCAGCAACAATCATAAACACATCAACATGCACACGAAATTCATCATAATCAACAATAATCAAAGACATATCAACATAACAAACATGTTTATCAAATCCCTACGGGGTTAAGGAATCCCCTCTACCCAATTTCATGTAAACACCAATCCCAATCAGTTCTCCCCCTTACCTTGATTAATGCTCCGATTGACAAAGAACCTGAAGAATTGTTAGCCCTAGCCTTCTTCTGTTCCTCCATGTTCTTCCTCTTTACTCTTCTCTCTAAAACTGGTTTATCGTGTTCTAATCTCCCTTTTTTTCCCCAAACTCTTCTAATACCCCTTTTTAATCCTTATTTCATTTTATTAATCTAATAATAATCATAATAATAATAATAATAATAATAATAATAATAATAATAATAATAATAATAAGATTAATGACATAACCACATTACTATAAAGTATTATATTATTATCATTATCAATTATATTACATTAATATTAAACTCTACATTTTATTAAATGACTCCTATAAATTAAGGACACCCGCCCACGCGCTTAGACTCACTCCCCCACAAAGGACACACCAAAATAAAATAACACCAAAAGACTAAATAATTAAAATGGGTGTTACAATAAGCATTGCCCTATGCTAGAGAGAGTCAAGCCTAAATTGACTCAATTCATGAGAGTTAGATTCGCTTGTTTGTTTATCTTCTCTTATTGTTTGTTTGTTTGATTATTTGCTATCCACTTGCTTATCTTTGTTGTATCTTATCTTGTGACACTATTGGGGTTCTCTTATTATTGGTGATTTGTGAGATGGCTCTATACCTGAGTCCGAGAAAAACATAAGATTAGGATGGTGGTTGTGTAGTGGAATCCCTTGAGGAGCCTTTTCTCTTTGGGAGGATAGGAAAGCCCCACTTAGAGTTGATTCCCTTGGGAATGTTATTTTCATGGTGAGCCTTTACCATGGAAATAGTGTTTTCAGGCCTGAATTGATAACTCTAAGGACCTTTTAACCATTTTTCATGGTGGTTGGTAGTGTCAACTCATGAGGGTCATTCCTTGTTGGGTTGATACGAATGTCCCAATCAGATGTGATCCCTTAAACATATCATTATCTTGATAATGATATTTTCAAACTCGATCTATGACTCTGAGGTACCTTTTAGAAACCTTGTGTTGCACCCCAAAATTTGCCTAACCTTTTCTTACTTGGTTTATGTTTCATTTGCATTAGCATATCATTGCATTAGCATTTGCATAACATAGCATTGTTCATTTAACATGGGATCAAATGAGAAGCCTAGCCAGAGGATTATTCAAGTTTGAGAAGTCACCATAATCATCATGAAGAAGGTTGGTTTCTTAAGAGGGTCATTTGCTTGTATGGGGCTCATCTACTAACTTGGAGCCATTTGAAGATTATCAGAGGGTTGTAAAGCTTTGATCATGTATAGAGTATATGGATAGAGCTCATGGAGTTCCTAGAGGATCAAGACAGAGCTCAGTCAAATGTTTGTAGCAAGTACAAGAGTCACAATGGAAGTTGGTGTCACTAGGGTTTCATCTGGTTAATCCTAGGCCAGAATGAGCAATTGAAGAAGATCAAAGCCTACTTATAGGTCATTGAGATCATGAAAGGATATTATGAGGCATATGAGAGATTGTTTCAAGATCAAGTTGAGAAGAATCAAGAGTGGTTGGAGTTGCAAGTCAGGGTTCCTAAGGTAAAATCCCTTGTTTAGTGCCAAACTTCCAAGCCATGTAAGTCAAGATACAAGCCTCATATGACTTTGTCCTCCACATGAATGTTGTAGAGTATGTTCATAGCTTTAATTTGAGTACTAGAAGTCATCCATATGATTTATAGAACTCAAGTTATAAGCCATACAAGTTACAGGTCCTCAGATGCATCTGAAATATTTCTATGAAAATCATCTGACTTCCAAGCTATTTTTGACCTAGAAGGAGGTTTCATATGAACTTTTGGTGAACATGAAAGTTGTTCCTCATGATCTTATTTTTCCAAATTGTATTAGAAGTCTTCCATCTGATTTGTAGAACTCAAGTTGTGAGGTTTACAAGTTAGGGGTATTTTGGGAAAGTGAGATTATAGGCCATTTTCAATTATAGGTCAAAATCTCCAACTTGCACATCTCAAATGCAATTTTGTTCAACATGGAACTTGCTCAAAATATGGTTTTTAGGTCAACCAAGAGCTCATGGTGAATTGGTTTGGCTCATATCAAAGATTGGCTTGAAGTGGTTTGAAAGAAGAGAAATTAAAGGCATTATTTGGTGGGAAATTCAAATAAATTGTTATGTGCATAAAATATGCCAAATGACCACTCAATTTGATCAGAAATGATGATTTAGAAACATTGGTAATTCTAGAATTTTCAATTGACTCATAATTCATGGTTTTTTTGACATGTTTCTTCACAAATAAGCAACATCACAAGAAATCATTCACAAAGGCAATTTGGAAGCTCTAGCTGATCTGAATCTATTCCAAGGGGATTATGAAAGTTACTAGAAGCTTCCCATGCAAGGGATTGAGAAAAATTTGAGCTTGCCATAATCAAATTTTTGGAGAAAATTTTGGATTTGGATTTTTGGATTGGGCTTGGATTAGGCCTCTAGAAGGTTCCTTTGTGCTCTATAAATGTTCAAAAACGAAATTGGATAGAGGTTGGTGACTCATTGGAGCTGAACAGAGAGAGAATCCATTGGAGCAAGTTGGTGAAAAAGCTTGAAAGTGAATTTTCGGTTTTGAAGAATTAGAGGGTTTTATCAAGAATTGGTGATCAAGAATCGTTCATCATCAATCATTGAAGCTTTCTGCACTTGTGGGAGGAGAATTGAGGTCTGAAACCACCACAATCGAAGCTTAAAACCAGGTTTCCATTTCTTGAATTTTCTCTCCATTCATGCGTTTTTAGTGGCTTAGATTCATGTGGTTAGTTTATAATTAAGGTATAGATGATTTCTGGACAGAGAAATTGAGGTTTAGTGACAAATTAACGATTGATCCATTTTCGGTTGAGATGTAGATTTCCTTAGTCTTGAGGTTTTAGCGTGATTGAATAGGATATTTGGAATCCTCGTGAAATTTCCATCAACTTTCGTTCAAGAATCGTTTGGATTGGTGAAGTATTGAGATTGCTATGATGGTATGAAGTTTGCCGGAAAAAGCTTCGTCCGTCCCGCCATGGTTCACGCGGGCTACTGTTCATGCAAGCTGGAAATTTGATTTGGAGAAGAAAGCTCCCACGCTGTTGGATTAGCATGGAAAAGGTAGACCGGGTCTCACGATCGGAAGGCTGACAACGCGCCACGTCCCCCCCATTCCAAACGACGTCGTTTGGTTTAGTGGATGCCAAGGTTGTTTCAACGCGCTGCATAGACCCAGGAGGCGAGGGTTCGATTCCTGGCTTGGTGTCTTTTTTATTTAGTGAAAGCTGAACTGGAATTATTTTTTTTTTGGGCTTTGGCACGTAGCGCTATCAACACCCCCCCCCCTGGCAGGCCCAAAAGAGAATACAACGTATAATCCTTACTTTTTACACCCCCTGGGCGTTGCTTCCTTGAGTGAACTTTGCTGAATAATCAAATGGGTCCAGCGCCCAGGTGCTGTTAGAACCCCCCTTCATGGGCCAGGCGTATAACCTTGTTTTTGCTTGCTAGTTGAACCCCTTCCATGTTAATTGTTTTTAATTTCTTTTCTTTATTTTTCTGTTTTATTGATTGTTAGATTTAATTGCTTTAAAAATAGTAATTGTTGGTAATAAATTCTGAAAAAATTCGTGGATATAGATTGAGATGTTTAGGATTTTATCATGCTTTTTATTTTAACTTTCCATGCATTTTCCATTTATTTCATATTTTCTTTTGCAATATGTTTTTAATAATGTGATAATTGTGTGTTGATTTTGTCCATTTTATTTCTCACCCATACTTCTGAGTTTGATCTTGAAATTTGGTGTGCTAGTTGTAGGCATGTTAATGTTGCTATGTGATTTTTGTTATGATTTTTAGATCAATTTAAATAGGATTTTAGGATAGTTGTTTAGGAGTGTTTTTTAGTGGATCTCTTTAGTGATACCTTTCAACTTAGGATTTTATTAGAGGACTTAGAAATTGAATTAGGTCCTGATTTTTGAAATATAGATCATTAACAAATGCATGTTCCCATAGAAAATTAATTATATTTTTAGGATGTGTTTTGATATTTTAGATAAAATATTCAAGGTGATTGTTCATTTGGTGTTTCAATTTTGGTGGTTGTTTTGGAATGGACTCAAAGTTGGCTTTTCTTGCATGTTGGGCTTCTGGTTCTTATTGGAGGATATCATGGACATGATGAATCTTTTGTGGAGTGGCTAGTGGAGCTTGGATTGGAGCTTTTCTTTCCTTTTTGTTAGCTTTTGTAGCTTATGAGATTAGGGTTTTAGGAGAGAGCTTTAGAAATAGTTTTTCCTTCAAATAAACATGGTTGGTTTCATTCACCTTCCATTCCCATCCTATGATTCAAAGTCCTCATGTTAAAGTCTCATATCTCCTTTAGAGGGATGTGTGACATTTTTACAATGAATAGAACTTTTGAGGATGCCTTTCTCTGATGACTGGTTGAGTGTCAAATGGGATTCCTTTGGTTTCCTCTCTGCTTCCCATCATCAAATACTCATCTTGTTGATTCTCTTCATTCTTGGTGGAGTGCATTGTTAAATTTTGAAGATGGAGTATCCCTTTCCTTCTCTTGAAGATGGTGGACGTGAAGAGCAGTTACAGACTTTGGATTGGATTGCTGTCAGAAGATTGCTCTGCTGTGGAGTTTGCTGGCTTGTTTTCCCTGTTTGTCTGTTTTCTTCTTGTTCAACTGTATTGATATGATTTACTTGGAGTGTTGCATTATATTTAGGCTTCATGTAGATGATCATAGGCCTAAGAGCATCTTAAGGGTGGAGCTTCTCCCCTTGCTTGTATTGCATTAGAGGTTGAGTTTCTCTCTCTGCTTGTATTTTTACTGTGTGGCTTTGCTTGTTGGTATTTGGTAGAGCTCAGCTCCCTTGCCTGTGTGGTTTGTGGCCTTTGGCCTTGTTTGTTTAGAAGTTGAGCCTGGCTCCTTCTGCTTGTGTGATGCATTGCATGCATTTTATTTACAGCAATTTGTTTACAGTAATATTTCTTTACAGTTTTTTCTGTTTACTGTTGTGTCCATTGCCATGTTCCCCTAGGAACTCTGACTTCTCTTATTCAAGAAAAGTTATGACAGACATTAGGATTCTAACCATGCATGATAACATTAGTTAGTTTCCCTTTCAACCACAACCGTAGGACGAATATTGCAGGATAACTGTAGGATCGAGTCAGTTTCCCTGTAGAGAGTCTGTTTCTCTTCTCATCTTCAAATACAGTAAAACACTTAATAAAGGTTAACACGTGTCGTGTGTTACGAGCCTTAAGCTACTTGAGAAAGATTTGTGGGAGGGTTTCCCTCACATAACTCGAGTGTTTAGTGTGGTACCCTTTGGGTGACATGCGACGCATTCACTCTCAAGTCCAAGTCTTTAGTGCAACACGAGTTACAAACAGAACTCAATTCACTTCTTCCGTAAAAGACTTAAAAAACAAACAGTCAAATCCTTTTTGTCCTCTTGGACCCTTAATCAGGAAAACCATTTTCTTAAAGGAGTGTTCTGTTAACTTTCAGTTCTATCGCAAACCGTAACTCCTAAGTCTCCAAGGATCAAGCTGCAAACACCAACTGCTGGAACTGATTGTTAACATTACTTGGATAAAAGATGCTGAACAAACCTGTGTTCTCCGAGGCCCGAACTACATTTGCTCTGATATTTCATGCTGTATGAAAGTACGTAGGCACAAGATGCGATATCTTGGCGAGCAACCTTCTCCCTTTTACCCGTAGTTAGGCGAACTACGTTGACTATGATTTCTCGTTCCAGACGGGAATACGTAGGCATAGAGCGCGACGCTTTGCCGAGTCGTTTTCTTTTCTTTTCAGACCAGACCTCTTAGTGTAGATGGATTTAACAAACCCGTTAGATAAACATAACAAGCGTGGATCCCATCGAGTACGATGGACGTGAGGGGTGCTAATACCTCCCCCTCGCGTAACCGACTCCCGAATCCAGACAATGGTTGCGATGACCTTGTCTTATACCTTTTGCGTCAGGTTTTTTTTCCGATCGTTCCCTTTCCCGTTCTGAGGGATAAATAACGAAAGGTGGCGACTCTTCTGTCATTGTCGGCACCTTATTTTCGCAGTAGCGACACCTTGGACTCGATGCTTGTATAGTAGAGACTCACGAGGTTCCTTTCTCGTGGGACGACGCAAAAACCTCACCTAGAAGAGATCCTTTCGAGGGTATTATTGTCGGATGAGCCTTTTTTATAGCAATAATATCTTTGAAAAGATCCATGACTCTACGCACCTACCCGTTTAGAGCCTACCTACGGGGTCCATTTAATCAGAGATATATGTTATTTACCTGTTGTTCTGTCTGACCTCAGAACGTGATGAACCTGTGATCCTGAGCATTGAATTTCATTTGCATACCATTGCACTTGCATTTACATTAGCATTGCATATCATTTTCCAAAACCAACGCTCACCCATCCTTTGTCCATAATCTGCATTTGATTTCCCGACACTCGTCTCGGGCTTGAAGCAGCTCTTGGAAGAATCATGAACTCAGAAGAGCAGAACCAGTTCGCGTCAAGAGAAAATGTTGACTTGATGAAGAATCAGTTGAACCAACTTGTGGATGTTATGTTAGCCTTCGCAAGAAGAGATAACAACCTTCAACGACCTATAGTCACTGAGAACGTCATTCCATCTCAAGTGAACAATCTGGCTCAGTCTCAACCTGTCCAGATCCCTGTTAAGAATCAGGTTATACAAGAACGTCACACCATTCGAGATGAACATGCTTCGTCTCATGATGTTGTTGAGTACCATAGCTTTGTCTTCACTATGCCGAATTCCCAAGGGACAAGCCTGGTTGGGATGTTGAACGACCACAAGATGTTAAGTTTGCTTAAAGATGTCATGTGTTGGAAGAGAAGCTTAAAACTATGAAAGGTCGTGATGCTTTTGATCTGAATGCTCTAGACCTGTGTTTAGTACCTGGACATGTAATACCTCCAAAATTCAAGACACCGAATTTTGAAAAGTATAAAGGAGATAGTTTTCCAAAGCAACATTTGGTGATTTTTTGCAGAAAGATGGCCTCTTATGCTCACAACGATAAACTTATGATTCATTGTTTCCAAGACAGTCTGGGTGGGCATCATTGAGTTGGTACATGCAGCTAGAGAGTAACCATATCCATTCGTGGTCGGACTTAGCCAACGCCTTTGTGAAGCAATACCAATACAATCTTGATATGGCTCCCAACCACATACAGTTACAAGGCCTATCTTAAAAGGAAAATGAATCATTCAGAGGGTATGCTCAGAGATGGAGAAAGGTAGATGCTCGTGTTCAACCACCGCTCTTAGACAGAGAATTGGTTGACATGTTCATAGATTCGTTGTAAAGCCCATATTTGGAAAAGATGATGGGCAATGGGACATCCAACTTCTCTGACTTGGTATTAGTATGAGAATGCATCGAGAGCCATCTCAAGAAGGGAAAGCTTCACGACGCCTCAAACATCCCAACTAGTGAAAGTGAATCAATTGTCAGCTCCCAAGAGGAAGAAGAGGATGAAATTAATACAATTTGGGACACTCCACAAGCTCCATCCTTGGTACCTTATCCTCCGTACCCAAGCATCTCAACTATTTAAAGTCAGTAATCTTATGGGTCATCCCGTGTGACTCCAGTCTCTTCACATGGTCAATTTTCTCCTATCAATAGAGGTCCCCTTTACTAATAACAAATTACACATCAGCATGCTCCACAACAGCGGCTTTACTATAACCAAAGGCCAAAAAGACACATTGATGCATTACCAATGCCATACAATCACGTGATACCATGTTTGATTAGTAGTGGACTGATAGTGCCAAAGGGCTTGGATCCTGTGGTTCCGCCATACCCATGAGGCTTTGAGACCAATATACGATGCGGTTACCATGCTGGTGCCATGGGGCATTCAACCGAAGATTACAAATAGTTCAAAAATAAGGTTCAAGATCTAATTGATTCCAAATTAATCTCATTTATGCCTCAAGGTCTTCATATCCACATCAATCCTTCATCTGGTCAGGAAGGTCCATCATTCCCTGTTAAGGAAGAAGCTGTAGAGAGTAGATATGAAGAAGGTTATCATACTGGTCTCGATGAGCAAGAAGGCTAGACCACCTGTGAAGCAAGCATGAAAATCCTAGTTCCTCAATGCTGGCAGTTTCCATATCATCTCTACGCATTTGTAGTTTATTTTCTATTGAAGTGATATTTTCTCTTAGACGTTGTCGTTTATTAATGGTATTATTAATGTGATAATTATGCATGTTTTGAATAAGTTCATTCGTATTCCCTCATTTTTTGTCTCACTTATTGCAAAAATCCAAAAATAAATTCACTTCACCTCCTTTATCACATTATTGTTTAGCAAAGATTTTAGAGAGGATGATAAAAACTAAGTACCCATAATTGTTGATAGTATGCTTTTGGATAAAATCCTGCTAATGATGCACAAGCATTGCTTCAAATCCTCAAACACTAGAGAGATAAGGAGTTAGTCCCTAGTTAACCACTTTAAGCCTAGAATTAGGAGTTTCCTTCAAATTTCTAAACCCTTACGCTTAACCTGGGGTGGGGTAGTGTTCAGTTAACCTGATTACGCACTCGAATCACGAGACAAAATCCAAGAGACATGACGAATGTTCTTCAATAACCAACGACTTGGCAGTCACAATCCTCTAACAAAATTCAAAAATCAAAAAAAATTAAGAGCCTACAAAGTCAAATATCTTGGAAGGAGACTTAGGCAAATATCAAGGCAATCTCGATGGACTCGAAGAGCAAAAATTATTTCAGGAAAAAATTAGGGATTAAAACAAAAACAAAAGCAAAAAGAGGTCCTCAAATCCTCAAGTGAAGCAAAATAAGATTCAATGGCCACCAGGTCAAAATCAAAAGGGTCACTAACATCACGACAAAAGCAAAATAAAGTGACTGCCATTTCAAGAAAATATTGAATCATCATCTTCATTCTTGCACCATCAAAATCTAAGTGCGTATGTTGAATTAACTGAACGTAGGACTGGAGATCATCATGAAGAAGGGGTGGGTTAAAATTAAATTTGAGCCTTATATCATTTGTTTCTATAACTGTGAACCAGGCCATGTTACAACCCTTAAAAGTCTTAATTGAGGCGGGGTTTATTCTGAAAGCATACTACAACAATGTTGCGTAAGCTGACTCCTTGAGATTTGTTAATCTTCTGTATTGATGTCACATTCTTGCTATAACTTTCACACACCAGTAAATCAGCACTACATTTGGACTAATGGTCCATTCATCACACACTTTCACATCACTCCAATAAATGATCTTTTCAAAACTTGCATGAATGTCGCATTAAAATTACCATTTTTGAATGAAAAATTTTAATTGCAAGTCAGTACTTGGCATCACGAAAATTACAAGGGGAAATCAAAGATGAATTTGATCATTCATTGGTGTTGACCTAAATCAAGACTTTCTCATAACCATGTGAATCTGGGGTAAGTTCTTCTAAGGATCAAACAGGGGCAGACTGCTGCAAAATTTAGACACTAGGGAAAATCGCCTAACATTATGTCATGGTATAAACCTTTCAAGGAAAAATCATCCAAATACTCTACAGACTGGGGCAAACTAGTTGAAAAGGGTCAGTTTCCCTCTATGCTTTCAAGTTGGTCAAGCATACCGTGCCAGACGCTAGTAACGATTGAATTCACAATAAGCATCAACAACCTTGGGGCAGAGCAAAAGAACAATTAACAAGCATTGGTTAAGTCGCTACGCTCGTACAATCAAGATGCTTTGGTTGTGTCCTACGCTAATCATTTGTAAGCCATCAAGGTGTATCAGCCAAAGAAGTTGGGGTCCTCTCAGGAACAAGTATGCAACTTCTACAAAGGACCAAAACTTGTGGCACTAGAAGCATCCATCTATCCTCTGATCATATCATCGTCAGATACTGAGTGTCGGGAAGTCGACTCCTATCACCAAATAAAGTTCAATCCTACTTGGCACCTCCTCAAAGTCCAATTAGTATTGGCAATTGCCAAAAGTCCAACCCCGCTTGGTACCTATTAAAGTCCAACCCTGCTTGGCAACCACCAAAAGTCCAATTTTGCTTGGCAACCACCGAAAGCCCCACCCCGCTTGGCACCTCCTAAAGTCCAATTCATATTGGCAACTACCGAAATTCCACCTTGTTGGCACCTTCATAAAACCGATTCCATGCTTGCATTCACATATGCATCATATAATTAACATGTATCATACACATACATAGCATAATCATTTCCTCCTTCAACCCTCGAGTTGATATATTATTATAAATCTTGACCCCCTGAGTCATTGTTATTTTCTTTTCTCGACCCCCGAGTCAATATTTTCCTTTACCTTCAACCCCCGAGTTGATATTTTATATCTTCTTCAACCCTCGCGTTGATATTTTGATTTTTTGCTCGACCCCCAAGTTGATATTGTATTTATTTCTTCAACCCCCGCATTGATATCTGTTCTCGACCCCCAAGTTGATATTGTCTTTATTTTCTCGACCCCCGAGTCGATATTTACTTTACATTTTCTTCAACCCCCGCGTTGATATTTTGTTCCTTTCTCAACCCCCGAGTCAATATTGTCTTTATTTTCTTCAACCCCCGAGTTGATATTTTATTTCTTTTTCAACCCCGAAGTTGATATGTTGTTACTTTCTCGACCCCCGAGTCGATATTATCTTTATTTTTTCTCGACCGCCAAGTCAATATTGTCTTTATTTTTCTAGACCCTCGAGTCGATATTGTTTTTTTTTTCTTGACCCCCGAGTCGATTCTGTTGTCTTTACCTTTCTTTCAACCCCCGAGTTGATCACAGTTTATCTTAATGTTTCTCGACCCCCTAGTTGATAGAATATTTATTTTTTTTCTCAACCTCCGAGTTGATATACCAGTATACCCCGTGAGTCTTTTCACTTTGTTTCATCCAATCCTCCAAAATCTTTCATTGAAAACCATAAATAAAGCCTAACAAAAAATCCAATTACCTAGCTGAATTCTCACGCGCATTATGCATCAATCATTTGCATATGCATCTTAGAATTTCCTTAGCAATTGCATCTTAGTGGCATATCCTTGCATCATGCAATGCATGGCATTTCTGTCCCCAGCGGAATAGCATAATAGGATCCAGGATCAGTCTGCAAGCATCTTGGCTAGTCCTCCATCAAAGTCGAAAGTATTTCTCTGAAGAGAGTTGATACTCCGGACATGTTCAGGGAATTCTATTCCCCGGCAAGTCATTCTTCAACCATGCAGTTGATAATGATAATTCCCAGTATTTGTTGCTCTTGTTACTCCCCAAGCAGAGGTTATATTAAAAGTTTCTTGAAAACTTTTCCCCTGCAGAACTTGGATAACGCATTTCCTCTGATAGGAATCTTGCTCAGACTATTCCCCCCAGCAGATTGATTTGTCGAGATACTGCTTTGGTATCATCGAAGAACCTTATTGGATAAGGGACTGCTTCAACCACCTGAAGAATCTCATTTGTGTTAAGAGATACTGCTTTGGTATCGCGAAGAACCTTAGTTGATAAGGGACTACTTCGAACACCTGAAGAATCTCATTGGTGTTCAAAGATACTATTTTGGTATCACGAAGAACCTTGGTTGATAAGGGACTGCTTCGATTATCCAAGGATCCTCAAGTTGTTTGGTTCAGATTTCGCATCCTGCTATCCCATCTCTGTTATTTCACTTTACCTTCTCGTTAGATAAATTTCAGGGTCTTCTTGTATCTAATTGACTTCCACCCTAAAAATGAATGGCATGCAGCAGTTTGTTCTTTCGGGTTCAAGGCAATTAGATAGGGGCATCTGTCATACCCCAAATTTGTCCTACGTGTATAACTTTAATCTGTACTTCCATCCACTAACCATTAGTCAAAAATCAAAAAAAATATATGTGTTTGTTTCCATTCCTTCTTATTCCCTAGGTCCAAGTTGCTACAAGGATGAATCAGGATTCAGGTAAGGGTATTAAGTCAAGTGTATGGGAAATATGGATTTGAGTTCCTCTGGTTGTGACCTAATCTTGGTCAGGCATGTTTGGTTTCATGATCAAGGTCAGAGAATGTAAGTCAGTGATTTTGTGTCAGTCTAAGCCATCTGTGTATGGGTCAAGTTATCAAGGTTTTGGCAAGGTCATAGAGTTTTATGGTCAAGGATTATCAAGATCCCATATATTTCTCATTTCCATATCCATTTCCATTATTATCTCAATTAAATCACATCCATAGCCACTTCTTTTTTAGTTATCCGTTTATCCCATTATCCGTTCTTAAATCCAATTACCCATTCTAAAATTCTTAATCCATTTCTTATTTCCAATATCCAAACTCCACTTCATATCCATATGTTATGAACTTTTTTAAAATATATATATATATATATATATATATATATATATATATATATATATATATATATATATATATATATATATATATATATATATATATATATATATATATATATATATATATATATATATATATATATATATATATATATATATATATATATATATATATATATATATATATATATATATATATATATATATATATATATATATATATATATATATATATATATATATATATATATATATATATATATATATATATATATATATATATATATATATATATATATATATATATATATATATATATATATATATATATATATATATATATATATATATATATATATATATATATATATATATATATATATATATATATATTATTCATTACCTTTTTATTATTGGTATCTTTTTTTCTACAAAAATCACCTCCAAATTCAATTTCAAAAAAGCCCATGGTTCATCTTTTATCATACAAAATTCTAACAAAAATTATTACAAAAAATGACCAAGTCACTTACATCAAACACCATGAAGTGGTAATTACAAGAAAACTTATATTAGTATGGTAACAAAGGTCATAATTAATAAGTTTACATATGAGAATTAATCTCCAGCTAAGACTACAAGCAGTAGAATGAATGAAATTACAACGCACAAGAGGACAAAATACGCAAGAGAAATATCTGCATTGAGACCTTCACATGCCAGGATTTTCCTCACGCGAAGCACTCTCTCAACCCACATGGAGGATTCGAATTGCCCACAAATCTCGTAGGATCCTCCACTAACAAGAAGATCCCACAAAAAGGGGATCTGAACCAGCTGACAAGAGGAGGGGTTAAGAGGTTTAGAAGAGGAGAATGTGAAAAGAAAAGGGGAGGAATCCTTCATACGACGTCTTAATCAAATACTTTCATCTTCATCCTTCACCTTTTTTAAAGAGAACCATAATCTCTTTCTCAATCGACCATCACATGCAATTTTTTTTACCCACTCTCATCTTCGTTTCAGCCTGCAACGAAACCTACTTCCACCATATATTTCAACAACTCTTCTTCTATTACCTTTCATCCAATAAAGTTGATCGGCCACGAACCAAGCACACATAAAATTACCTTCATATTATGCTTCTTCAATCTTCTCCTGCCATAAACTATCACAAATCACATGCTCAACATAACACAGAAACCCAACCAACAGTCACAAAATTAGAACAAGGAAACAAGTTCAAAGAATACCCAAGACTCACTATTCATCCTGTTGAAATCACCATTTCAAACCTTAGTCACCTCAATCATTGCGAACTTCACTATTATCTTCATGGTTGAGCTTGTTTGATACTCTCGAGATCTGTCTTTTGCTTTCAGTTTCATCGTGCGAACCTCATAAACAATAATAAACATAATTGAATTCAGAGGAAATAAGAGAGAAGTAATGGAAAAGAAACAAAACCGATTGAAAACACATCAAAATCGCGTCAACCTGAGTGTTTCGAACTCTGCGGAAAATTGTAGCTACTCGCTAGAGAATTGTAGCTGCTCGCACAAAAAATTGTTGATGCTCGTCGGAAAATTGTTGTTGCTGGCCAGAAACTTGTTAGAGTCGCCGAAAAGTTCATCGAGCTTACTGGAATCTGGATTTCTTCTTGGTACATTCTTTTATCATTTTTTTCTTGTTTCTTCCATGTATCCATTCTTGCACTGTATCTGAATATTTTCTACAAGATTGTCGCGCTCGATTCATTTTAATTTAACCAAACAAAAACCATTTTAGATTTAGGGTTTATGTGATTCTTGATTGGTATTTGGACCTTTGTTATTAGTTTGTGGGTACGGTTGTTTCAAGGGAGTTTAAGAAGTTAAGTTTTTTTTTTGAGAGGGAGTTAACAGAAAGGAGGAAGAAGAGGAATAGAAAGGGGGAAGAAGAAGAATGGCGCAGGGAAATTGAGAAATAGGATTTTTTTTAAAAGGTTTTTCTCTTGCGTAACGGGTCGGGTTAAGCCCATCATAGTGGGTTTCTATTGTTTAACCCCCATTTTTCACTCATCACCCCTTGAGAAATACTTTTGGTCTTGCGAATTAAAGCTCGTTTCTCTTCTCACCCCTGAATTAGGAATGCACCCCTGTTTTGTTAACTATTTTTTTCTTCTTCTTTTTTTATTGTATTTAAATAATTGATTAATTATTTTGGTATTGATTTTAGATATTTAATGTTGGATGTTTGAATTAGGATAGTTAGATTAGAAGTATTTTTTAGAAATTAGTCTTGAATTAATTATATTTTGTTTTTGTTATTAGAATTAATACTAGGATTAGGTTTTAATTAGCCTAAACAATCGATTACTCAAATTTCAATCATTTAAATTTACTAATCAATCTTAATTAACTTAATCATTTGAACACACTGATCGAATAATTTTGATAATTGATTTGGGTTAATTTAATTAAGTGACTTAATAAGTTTCAACCATTGACTTTGATAAATAAAATTGGGCCTAGATTGAGGGATTCCAAAACTCAAATCACTTTCGTTCATACGCAGTTGCTTTTACGTTATTTCATCCCCAATTGACAAATGTACCCCGATTCCCACGAAATGTAATAATTTTATCACTTTACTCGTTTGTCTTGATTATGCTTTGGTGCTTTAAACCATTTTTAAATCTATTCTCGATCCAACGTCGAGCCATTTTCCACCTTTACAAGTTGATTGCTTTTCAAGCATCGTCGTCAACCTCTTGGTCACCATACACAACATTTAAAGCTTACTCCTGCGCTTCCTTACAGTGAGACCTATTCGATCAATTACTTCTAGTTAGTCATTTAGAGGACTAGCTCACTTTGCTAGTATACATGATTAAAACCTAATTTAATTGCTTGTTCATGTATTGAAACCCTAAAGTTCAAACCATACCCTTTTGTAAGTCGAGTGCTTATGCATCGCCATCAACCTTACCTTATACCACTAGGACCTCTTTTCCATTAGTTCAAACCTCAATCGTTTCCCACACAAATTTAAACCTCGATCAACATCGAGCATTTTCCTCAAAGTCAAATCAATATACTTAACCATACTTAAACACAATTTCGATAAAGATGAAAAGGGAGGTTCAATGGAGTCTTCGATTCCTCTTCTCAATTGTTTGGGCCCGAGGAGCCTTTCTTAGGCTCGAACAATTGTATTCTATAAAAACATTTATAATTCTTTTAACGAAATCAAATCTATTTTCTTAAATACATAGATGAAAAAGAGAGAGAGAGAGAGAGAGAGAGAGAGAGAGAGAGAGAGAGAGAGAGAGAGAGAGAGAGAGAGAGTCAAGCCTTTGACTTGCTTTCCAAATTACTTGAGCCCGATGAGCCTTTCTTAAGCTTCGAGTAATCGTCATCCGATTAACTTATTTTAACTATATCAAAACGCTTTTGCAAATAAGGTTGAACAAGAGAGAGTCAAGCCTTTGACTCACTCCCCCCGATTACTTGGGCCTGATAAGCCTTTCTTAAGCTTCGAGTAATCGTCACTCTAACAAACCATCCAACACGTCAAACTCTTTTTTCTTGCCCCTGTGCGATTGAAACTTCTCCAGACACTAATTCCTCGCCCTTGTGCAATCTATAACTTAAATAACCTATCCCAAAGAACATTGTTTAGTCCCTTATTTCGCGCATATGAACTAGTGCTTCAGGCTCCCCTAGCGAGCAGACAGGCCAATGTTTAGCAGTTAGAATACGACCTAAACTCTCGTTCGCTTCAAACACAAACCAACCAACCATAGTTTTACGAACTATGATTGCTCTGACTTCTTCATTGCACAATGAGGGCACGTAGGCATAGGATTGCAAGATCCTAGCGAGCTACCTTTTTCTTTTTACCTCAAACCTTTTCTCGTAGTCCCACGAACTACGATGCTTTAGCTTTCCCATTGCATGAGGGAGTTCGTAGGCACAAGGGTCCCAATCCTTGGCGATAAACCTAGTATAAAAACCACCCATTTTCCCCTTAGAAGAGAATCCTTTAGAAGATAACAAACAAGCATAGCTAACTTTTCTCTCGAATCGAATCAAGAGGTTCCCGTTGAGTATAACGGACGTAGAGGATGCTAATACCTTCCCTTTGTGTAATCGACTCCCGAACCTAGAATTTGATTGCGATGGCCATGTTCTTATCTATTTAAAGGTTTTATCGATATTTTCCTATTCCTTCATTGGAATGAATAAAGTTCGGTGGCGACTCTTTTCGAACATTTTTTCCGCGTCTATCGCAAGAATCATATATTTCGAGGTACGACAATGGCTCAGAGTTGGTGTCGTCATTTTCACTATATAATTTGCATTGATTAGGGGTATTTGACACCTTTTCATCGAAATTCATTAGTTTCTACTCAAATGCTCTTCTTGAGCATGTATTCTTGATTTTTCAAATTAACTTTTCCGCTAGATAAGTGCTTTATTTTTTTCACAATCTCTTTTCTATATATTATTTTTTTTCTCTTTTTTTGTATATTCTCTTTTTTCTTGTACTTACCTAGTTCTTTTTGGTATCTCCACCCCAAACTTAGAATTTTTTCATAGGTTGTTCTGACAACACCTATCTGAGCAAGGTGGGAAACTGTTTAGGCTAATGGTTCACATAACGTGGTTATAAATAAACAAAGGGAAAAAGGCTCAAATTGGGTTAACAAAGGGTGGCTAGAACGGCTTTGGGTTAACAAAAAGAAATGCCTTGGTGTGTATAAGTGTGTAGTGAAATTTAAACAGTCAATATGCAAGCTCATAGTGACAAAGACATACCTGAACCTCTCTCATGATGACTAATGTGTTTGGCTTTTTGTTCCTCACCATGTTTGGTCTTGCTCTACATGTTCCAAAGTGCTTCTAGTATGGTACCATTTCCTATCTGGTTTGGGTGCACAATACTACAAAAATAGTCTAGTGTCACAGAGTCGCATCCAATCATTTTACTCAACAGTGTCAACATTTTGGGGCTTCCTGGAGAGCCAATACGGGTTGAATCTTCTCATCCCCTGGTAAATACTCCATCACTCAAACAACATCAACCCATGATTTGTAACATGCATAACATAACATACAAAGATCAAAGTAAAGATGAACAAAAAATAATGTAAATAATGGAAACAAATACAAATACTAAAAAATACAATAAACCCCCTCCCCCCCCCCCCCCACACACACTTAAACGAAACATTGGCCCCAATGTTTTAGTACAAGCGAGAGAGAAGAACGTACAGCAATACTAACTCTGTCAGGGTCAGGGAGAGCAATACTAACTCTGTCAGGGTTAGGGAGAGCAATAACAAACATGTTTAAGCTCATCACATCATAATAAGTAGGAGTAATAGAAATCATACCCTGTTGGACTAGGGCAGCCATATCCAATCTATTCTTACCTGCCACTGGTGTATCATTCAGTGCGGCAGGGTCATAGCCGAAGTGTTCAGCTATTTGAGTGATCATCCCTCTAACAGATATACCTCCTTGTGTCCCCTTCCAATTCTTCCTAAATAATTTGCTGCAAAGGCAGCTTCACTCACCATTTCAGAATTAGCCATAGCACAAAGAAAAAATAGCTCTCTCTGTGTAGCAACCCATGTGTTATCCCCTCTGCCAAACAAAGTGTATGTTAAACCTTTCTGAGCATGCCTGAAACATGGATTTTGGATCCCCGACGCTTTGGCACCTTTTGTGATATAATCAATTTTACCTGTTATGGCCGTCCAAAATGCCTTAGCATCAAAACTTTCTGAAACAGCTCTGGGGCCATATAATGGGAGTCCGAGGATGCCTCCTAACTTCTCGACACTGAGTTCATGATCGGTGTTAAATAACCGAATTTTCATTGAGCCATATAAATACCTCATCGTCCCTGACCATCTTTTCTTTAAATGAAATTCAATAGTACTTAAAAATTCCAAAGTTATGCGTTCAAAAGTGGGAGCTTCCAAATGCATAAACTCAACATTCCTAAGATATGAAACATTCTATCGATTCAACGCATATGCCTAACTCAGATAGAGTTTTGTTGCAAATATACCTGGTCGGCATTATCTTACGCTTGACGTGGTAGGAGTAACGTTTCTCATGTTCTGGGTTATCGAAGATGATGTCGTGTGCATTTGGCGTTCGACTGGCCCTTTTTCTCGACCTCGATGGTTTTGTATCTGGTTGCTTGCCTTTTACCAAACTTCTAGGAGGCATTTTCGTGTACCTGTAACGAGAAAAATCAAGAAAAAAATAGATGGTTAGTGGAAAAAGCTTGCGGAACGGGATAGATGGTAGAAAATGGGACACTTTTTGTGAAGGTGGACTAGTGTTTGGGTGAGTGGAAAGTTGAAAGATGGAAGCTTTTATATATGGTGATTATGGAGTTTTAGAGAAAGTGGGGGAAGAATGAGGGTTGAAGATGAAAAGTGATAAAGAGATGATGATAAAATTTGATGTAAAGAGGGTTAAATGAGTGTAATTGGGTAATTAAGAGGTGTGGTTCGTGTGGGGTCCACCACACTTAAGAAACAAATTTCAAAAAATTCGGCCAGCATAGCCTGACACGGGCGACCATGCCCGTGTCAGGGTTCTGTCTTCCATTATCATGCGTAAAAAAAACACTTGTTCCTAGTAGGGATGACACAGGCGATCGTGTCAGCCTACTGGAAGTCATCAAATTTTCAATTTTTTTCACACAATGTACCCATCCTAACCCGAGCCGTGTCCGGTGATACGGACGGCCGTGTCAGGCCCCTGTTTTTCCACAACTTTGCCAATTTTTTCAATCATTCTCCATTTTTCTCAGGTGCGCTTGATTTTTCTTATGCTTGCTCAAAAATCTTATTCTTTGGGGAGTCTTCACTCTTATGTAAGGGGCTCAGCACATACCTAACAATCCTAACAAAAACAAAAGAAAACAACATAGTTAAACATAAACGCGTGGGTTGCCTCCCACGAAGCGCTTCGTTTAACGTCGCATGGCTCAACGGTCGTTCCTCTAATCCTATAAGACGAACATCTTCTATCCGACCACCCTCTTGGCCTTGGTAATAAGGATTTAGCCTCTGTCTGTTAACCTTGAAGGTGTTCCCATTTGCTTGATTTTTGAGTTCTATAGCTCCATGGGGAAACACCTTATTCACAACAAATGGTCCTGACAACCTAGACCTCAACTTTCCATGAAACAACTTCAACTTGGAATTGAATAAGAGGACCAAATGTCATTCCCAAAATTCCTTTCTTTGGATCCTACGATCATGCCATTTTTTTGTTTGATCTTTATAAACTTTGGCATTCTCATACGCTTGATTCCAAAATTCTTCGAGCTCATGAAACTGAAGAATTCAGGAATCTCCCGCTTTTGTAAGATCTAAATTAAGGAGTTTCAAGGACCATAAAGCTTTGTGTTCCAGCTCTAAAGGCAAGTGACAAGCTTTTCCATAAACAAGTTGGTAGGGAGACATACTTATGGGTGTCTTGAATGCAGTTACATATGCTCATAGTGCATCATCCAACTTGGTTTCCCAATCCTTTCAAGATGAACTAACCGTCTTCTCTAGGATTTGCTTTAGTTGTCGGTTGGAAACTTCAACTTGGCCACTCGTTTAGGGATGGTATGGAGTGGCAATTTTGTGCTTCACATTGTATTTCTTCAATAACCTTTCCATCAGATGATTCAGGATGTGAGTTCCCTCATCACTAATGAGCGCTCTCTGTACTCCAAACCTAGCAAAAATGTTTTCCTTCATAAATTTAACTACCACCTTCGCATCATTAGTCGGTAAAGCCACTGCTTTTACCCATTTCGATACATAGTCCATTGCCACTAAAATATAGTTCTTTCTAAGTGATGGTGGAAACAGACCCATAAAGTTTATCCCCCAAACATCAAACAGCTCAACCTCTAGCATGGAATTCTGAGGCATTTGATTCCTTTTCAAAATATTGCCTATTTTCTGACATCTGTCACGCTCCTTAACTATGTCTTGGGCATCCTTGAACAATTTGGGCCAATATAATTGCAACTAGAGGACTTTTGTTACGGTCCTATCACCACTAAAGTGTCTTCCATAGTTTGAATCATGGAAAGCTTTTAGAATGTCCCACTGTTCATCCTCCGGAACACACCTTCTCACCAATCTGTTTATTCCTCATTTGTACAAGAATGGGTCATCCCACAAGTAGAACCTGCAATCATGCAAAAAAAATTTATTTCTGTTAGAATCAAAATCTTTCGGGATTACCCCACCTATCAAATAGTTCGCGTAATCTGCGAACCAAGGGACACCAATAATTGCGAGGATGTGTTCATCAGCAAACTCATCCTTCATTGGTCTCTTGTCCTCTGTTTCTTCAATAGGAGACATGCGAGATAAATGATCAGCAATGGTTTTCACACCCTCGTTTGTCCCGAATTTCCACGTCCAACTCCTATAGCAGCAAAATCCATCTCAGAAGTCTCGGCTTAGAATCCTATTTAGAAAATAAATACTTCAAATTAGCATGGTCAGTATAAACAACTACTTTAGATCCTAACAGATATTGTCAGAATTTATCAAAAGTATAAACCAATGCTAACAACTCCTTTTTGATAGTTATGTAATTCATCTGAGTAGAGTTCAACACATGACTAGCGTAGTAAATAACATGTAAAAGCTTTTCTCTTCACTGTCCTAAAACTGCCCCCACTGCAATATCACTAGCATCGCACATGATCTCAAAAGGAAGAGACCAGGCAGGGGCAATCACAATTGATTCCAAAACTAATCTTTGTTTCAATGTCTCAAATGCATAGGAACACTCTTTATCAAATACAAAAGCCTTATTCATAACCGAAACAGTGGTTAAAGGCTTAGCTATCTTAGAAAAGTCTCTTATAAACCTACGGTAAAACCCCGCATGGCCTAAGAAACTCCTTATACCTTTTTCATTTGTTGGAGGAGGAAGCTTGGATATCACTTTGACTTTGGCTTGGTCCACTTTGATTCCCTTGTGGGAACTCTTGTGACCCAAGACTATCCCTTCTCGCACCATGAAGTGGCACTTTTCTCAGTTGAGAATTAAATTGGTCTCCTGGCATCTTTCTAAAACAAGAGAAAGTTTAGTCGAGCAATTATCAAAAGAAGATCCAAAAACAAAAACAAAAAATCATCCATGGACACTTCCATATGCCTTTCTAACATGTCCGCAAAAATGGACGTCATGCATCTCTGAAATGTGGTTGTTGCATTACACAACCCGAATGGCATTCTTCTGTAAGCAAAAATTCCATAAGGGCATGTGAAGGCTATCTTCTCTTGATCATCAGGAGAAACCGCAATCTGATTATACCCAGAATATCCCTCAAGAAAATAGTAGTAATTGTGACCAGCTAACCTTTTCAACATTTGGTCAATGAATGGCAAAGGAAAATGGTTTTTTCTTGTTGCAAGATTCAGCCTCCTGTAGTCAATACATACACGCTAACCAGTAATTGTTCTTATAGGAATCAACTAATTCTTCTCATTTCTAACCAATGTGGTTCCCCTTTTCTTAGATATCACACGTACTAGACTAACCCATGAGCTATCAGATATAGGATATATAAGGCCTGCATCTAACAACTTCGCCACGTCTTTTCGAACCACCTCTTTCATAACAGGGTTAAGTCTCCTTTGTGGTTGCACAACTGGTTTATGACCATCTTCCATGAGAATCTTGTGCATGAAAACCGTAGGACTAATGCCTTTCAAATCCTCAATTTCCCATCCAATAGCATTTTTGTATTTTTTTTAGCACATGGATAAGTTTGTCCTCTTGGACACTCTTGAGGTTTGAATTTATAATGGTTGGGCATTTTCCTTCAGTGTCGAGGAAGACATATTTGAGGTTATCTGATAGTTGTTTTAACTCTGTTCCCTTTTTTATCTCTTTACTTTCTTCTAACGACTAAGGTTGCCTAAGATCTTCCCACCGGGGTGTTCGAGATCCTTTCCACTGAGGTTGTGCATTCAACATGGCTAGCACTTCTGCCTCTTTGCTCTCAACTTCGTGATCTTCTTCAAAAATAAACAAACTTAACACTTTTTCCAACGGTAAATGTGGTGTATTTATAGGGCTCTCATAAGAAATCACTTGATCTATCACCTCTATTGTATGACTAGTGCGCACATCATCCTTGTACTTCATGGTGCTTCAAACATCAATTTTTAATTCCTCATCATAGACTTTCAGAGTCATGGTACTCTCCTCTATGTCTATTAGGCATCTTCCAGTCTCTAGAAATGGTCTTCCGAGAATGAGAGGTATCTCTTCGTCTTCCGACATCTCTAAAATAACAAAATCTACAGGGAACACAAACTTATCAATCTTCACTAGAACATCTTCCACTACCCCATATGGTCTCTTAACCGAATGATCAGCGAACTAAAGTGTCATCCTAGTATCTTGCATCGTACCTATACCTAATTTTTTGTATACGGATAAAGGCATGATACTCGCACTTGCTTCCAAATCAATAAGTGCCTTTTTAAATGACTTGTTGCCAATATTGCATGGAATAGTGACTGAACCTCGATGCTTTTTCTTCACCGGAATCTTCATACCCTGCAAAATATCACTACAAGTTTCAATTAGAATAATCGGGTCAATATCAACGATCTGCTTCTTTGATATGATGTCCTTCATGAACTTGGCATAAATGGGCATTTGTTCAAGCGCCTCCAAGAATGGGATATTAAGTTCTAGCTTCTTGAACATCTCTAAGAATTTTTCAAAGTTCTTCTCATGCTGCCCCTTTTTTTTGTTTCTTGTAGAGAATGGGATCTTTATGACCGGTTTTGGCTCACCGAATTTCTCTTTCAATACCTGCTTAGATTAAATAATTTTTTCAGGTATTATCTCATTCTCTTTAATCTCAAGATCCACTTCAAGTAGTTGGTCTTCTTTTTCAACTTCTTTTTCAAGACTTTCAAGAGATTTTCCACTTCTTATTGTCACGACGCTAACATTACTATGATCTCTAAGATTTGTCATTGTTGAACTTAGAAGTATGCCTTGTGCTTGAGAACTTGCTATTTGTTGTGCTATTTGACTCATCTGCACTTTAAGATTCTTTATAGAAGCAGTTGTGTTCCTTTGATTACTTCTTGTCTCTTCTTGGAATTGATAACTTTGAGCGGCCATCTTTTAGATGGAAATTTCCTAATCCGCCTTCTTTGGTGCTTGTTGTTGATACTGTTGTTGAGGTTGTTGATATTATTGTTAAAACAGTGTTTTTTGTTGTTGCTGAGGTCGATACTATTGTGGCTGTGGTTTTGGATAATTCTTCCAGCCCGAATTTTAGGTATTCGAATAAGGGCTGTTCTACTACAGAAAATTAATTGCTTCAATTTGTTGAGCAGTAGCCACACAATGCATAGAAAAATGAGGACCCCCACAAATCTCACAACTAACAGCTTGTACCGGTTGAACTTGTGCTATAGTCTGAGTACCTATATTCAAAGCTTTCAACCTCCTCTCAACTTCAGCAGCGATCTGATCTTCCATCTTCACCACTTCATTAGCCAGTTTCAAATCGATTACTTCTTCAAGTTTGCTCACACTTTGGTCATATAATTCCAGATGCTTATTTACAGCAATGGCTTCAATAATCTTCTTGATACCAGTGGCTGTTGTAAAGTTGGGAGAGCCACCAGCAGTTGTATCAATAAATTATTTTGTCTTCATTCTGAGGCCATTTACAAACATCTACATTTGTTTCGTTTGGTCCATGTTATGAGTGAGATAAGCAACCAATAACCTCTTAAACCTCTTGTATACATCACCAAGTGACTCTCCTTCCTTCTGTTTAAAATTCACAATATCATATCTTTTGCGAATATAAACAGAAGCTGTAAAGTAATCATTTAAGAAAGTCTTCTCCATCTCCTCCCAAGTAGTAATATTCCCGGCAGGTAAAAAGTAGAACCACTCTTCAGCATCTTAGGAAAGAGTGAACGGAAACATTCTTAACTTCTTAGCTTCTTCAGAATGCCCCTCAATCTTCAATGCCATACTCATCGTAAGAAACCTCTGTAAATGCTTATTTGCATCTTCATTGATTTTTCCAGTAAAAGGTCTCTTTTCGAGCTAACGGATAGTTGTAGGGTGCAGTTGGAAGTTTGATACATTAATTGGTTGATTCACGATGGTCAATCGACCTGCTGGAGCATTTTCTCCTTCATACTCACCCAGAAGTCTCTCTGCTGGTGGAATTCCAACCATTAACACAACTTCTGGTTGTGCCTCTATATCTGTGTTGGACTCTAAATCAGAATGCTTAGAATGAACAAAAATTTCTTCTTCTGACGTTGCCAGTCTTGTCTATTTCACTTGATAGCGTCTCGCGTGCAGTGATCTTTTTGGCTCTGTGTCAAAAAGAAACTTAGATGAGGGCTTTCCTCGCATACACATTATTAGACAGATATTAGTTATAATTGAAATTAATCTAAAAACAAAAATAAAATAAAATTTTGGTCGCAGAGCAACAAATTTTCAATTGAATTAAAATTCAGCTTATATTTTGGCAGTCCCCAGCAACGGCGCCAAAAACTTGATCGGTAAAATAGCAAGTTTATTATTCTGCCGATTGTAGTTAAAATAGGGGTTTTATCCCCAGTATCGATCTCGAGGATTGCGTAAGACAATACAAGCCTTATGGTAATTCAATCAAACAAAAGCAATTGGGGGTTTTGGAAATGTTTTTACTATAAAAAATTGCAATAATAAAAATAAGGAAAAAGATAGAATAGGATTCTGACAGATATGAGAGCACACTAGGGGGTAGTATATGAATTTCCTTGTAACAATATCAATCCTTATTTCAAAGACATAGCTCAAATTTTATCAAGTTCTTGACTGAAAATTTGTTTACTCCTAAATCCTTAGCGATAAAACATCTTAATCACATAACCTAATTACTCTATCCATAGGCAATTAGTTTGAAATAAAGCATTGAAAATAGTGTCAACAGTGTTCCAAATGCAACAGGGTATTCCTAGTCCTAGGTAATATCTACTGAAGCATTATCGACCAAATTGTGTTAACGATGGTTTATCTGACCTAAAGTTAACCGTAAATCTAAATTAATTTGTCTGATTGAAAAAGTAGTAAGAACAATGAATGATAAAACTTGATTAATAAAATAAGCACTTATGTCATTCAAATAAAGGAAACAATATCAGTACAAAAGAAATTAAGGGACACCCCCTAGCATTGGGGGATTTAGCTACACATAATAATCTGAGAAATTACAATATAGAAATTAGACATTACAAGATAAGAGGGATGCCTTGATCTTCAATTGTGTTTCCACTTGAAAACCTTCAGTTCTCCCTTGTGTTCTTGATCTCCCAATTTTTTACCGTAATCTTTTCTCCAGTCCAAAAATCCTGTTTTCTTTCTCAGAACGCGTCTAAAATACCACCAGGTCTAATACAGCAGTAAGAAATTTCCAAAAAAAACCCTCAGGGGCTACAACAGTCAACAAAATCATAAAAATATGAGCTAACACATCCATGCCAACATGGGTCGTGTTTGGCAACACGGGCAACCGTGTTGGCTCCCTGTTCTTAACAAACAAACAAATTTTTTCCCAGACATGCTAACACGGGCACCCGTGTCAGCCCCTTGTCAACACATAAAGCTCATCTTCTAGGCTTCCTCCTGACACGTCCCGTGTCAGGTGACATAGGTGGCCATGTCGAGCCACTAGTTTGCTTCTAAAATCTCCTCTGACTTCCCAGAACTACAACCAAATGCGTAAAATGCAACAAACTATGACATAACATTAGAAAACATAAAATTCGAGATAAACATAAAAATAGTAGAATTTACTCAAAAAAAAAAAAGACTTAAACAAACATTATCGATTCGCGGATGAAATGTCGAACAAGTGACAGAAACAGAATAGGAATGGTGACCGATCAGATCACAAAGTGCGGTATTTTTCTTCCAGAATTGTCTTCAGTAATGACACTGATTTCTAGTGGAGTTGAATCACTAGAGTCTTATTCCCATGCAGAGTTATGATAAGAGAACTCTTCTATTGTATCTTCAAAAGTACTTTCATTCTTAAAAGGATTTCCTCATCCTGTTGGCTGGATGTCTTCAATTCTGATACGAGTGATTTTAGGAGCATTGTACTTCACTAGAAAGTCGTATTTACCACTTGTTTGTCCTAAAGTATCCCAAGTTTCTTAAGGGATAGATGAATCATCTTCTTCGATGTCATTGACTTCAGGAAATGCAAAGTTGATGAATTCTTGTCTAGCAATTCTTACAACTTCATCAACATGATGCTTGACATTTTCAGATTTTTCCTGATAAGGATTCCATGATTCTGGGAGAGCAGGTGAATTTTCCTCTCGGTCATTCAGCGGACATGCATTCTCTGGCTGACTCTTATACCCTGGATTTTCCATGTAAGGTTCCCAAATTGGAAAATCACCCATGGGATCATATGAGTTGTAATCGAAGTTGTCTTTCATGAAAGTATCTTCTTCCAATGAGTTGGGAGGAGCATGACACATATCGGGGTCGCAATCTATGTAGATCATTCTGACATCTGATCTTAGTATATATCTGAGACTTTTCTTTAGATAGTAAAATAGTATGTATGTTTCATCCTGAGATATATATCCTTCGTCATTGAAATAGGATTTCCATTCTTTATTTGTATTCGAGGAATCATTTTCCTCGATGGTGTGGACATCTTGAGATATTGGGTGGAGAAAGCCTCCAATGTGGAAGAAATCTTGAATAGGTCGAGTGTCTTCATTCTTCTATGTAACCTTGGTAAGTGCTGGAGAAAAACTGAGACCTTTTCTTGTCTTGTTATTGTCGCGGTGAAAATCGGATACCAAACTATTAGTTAGTTTGAATCTTTAATTCATTTTGCAACCGAACTTTGATTTGTCCAAAGGAAGGGATAAAGATCGAAATTCCCACAATGCAATGCAAATGCAAGGTTTATAGAGTTATAGGTTCGGGGGTTGGTTAAACTTAGGGAAGGTACTAGCATCCTAAGTTTCTGTAGTATCCTACAGGAACCTCTTATTTTATGTTCGTTTATTGCTAAGTGTTTATCTGCTTAATGGTAAAAGACCCTAATGGTTTATTTCTAAGTATACTCGATAAGATGTCGCATATTATGCCTACATATCCTTACGGGAGTGGAATCAGAGTATCTGTAGTTCCCCTAAAGGGTTTGAGGAGTTCTTTGACTGCGGTCAAAGTTCCTACGGGTTTAGGGTAGTTGATTGATTGAGTTTAGGAGAAGAGATGAGTTGTCATTTTAAGGGAGATTTAACCGCCACAAATTGTAGGAAAATAGTCTTTGCATCATCTTAAGAGAAGGACTTACGTACTCAGATAGGGATCGACGAGGTACATCTTTATCTCTTTTAAGGCAAAGTTCCTACGGTATTGATTGTATTGTTGTGGGGTGGAGATTCTATCTCGCTTAAGATGATTAACATCTTTCTCTATTGTTTGAATGTTTGAATATTGTATGTTGAATTGTATTGTTTTCCTATGTTGTAAAAGATAAAGAACGGTCCTTCCTATGGGGGGTAGGATCTATCTTAAGCGATTAACTTGAATGGGATCAAGGATCGTATGGGGAGAATGATGCAAATGTGGATGCATACGCACGATTGTTGAGATCATGCGTAGATTCTTCCTTTGGACGGAATGCAGTGCGATAAGATAAATGCGGTAATTGTAAATTGCTGTAAAATAAATTGCAGAAATAATAAAGGGGCAAATAAGTAAAACATACATATACGCATGAAAGCACTGAAGTGTGTGAGAGTGAATTGTGAAGTGTAAGCGTGAGCGTGCACGATTAGATTATATTTTACGATGTGAGTTGATTTTAGTTGGTTAAATTGATTTTAGTTTGAATTATAAGAAAATGTTGATTTGGGTGGGTTGATTTGTAAGCGAGAAGTCGGTATAAATTAAATTCTAAAGTTTTTAATAAAATACTACAATGATCTTAATTTATTATCTAAAAAAAAGTGAAGTAATTTATTTTATTATGGCTATTATTAAATTATGTTGTTTATAGAATAAAAAGAGTTTTTTTTTATTTGTTTCTAAAAGTTAATTAAATACTAAGGATTTATTTAAGTAAATAAATTGACAAATAGGTGTGATTTATTTATAAAAAGGTTTTTAGTGAATAAATACTTAATTGATTAAAATGTTATTAAAATGAAAAAGGTTAAATTAGCAAAATATTTTAATAATGAATTGATAGGATTTAAAAAAAAAAGTTGTTTTTAGTTATTAAAAGAGATTACGAGATTGATTTAAATTGGGATTAAATAAATAATTATTAGATATGAATTATTAAGAGACTAATTATCTAAATAATTAAAAAAAGATAAAAATTGATTTTAATTAAAGAGTTATTAAGTTTTTTTTTAAAAAAAGATTAGTTAATCGATTAATTAAAAAAAAGGTTAAATACTGATTAGAGTGATTAAATGTGGTTAGTGTGGTAGGTGTGTGCGTGGTGTAGGTGATTACAACATAAACAAAGATTCATTCACCTTTTATTTCTCCTTCTGTTTTATCCCTATTCCTCTTTCCGATTCATTCACCGATTCGAAGTGGATCCTCAGAATGATTTCATGAAATTCAAAGCAAAACAAGCAACAACAATCAAAGTTAACCAAATCAAAATTGAAATTGAGTTAGATAGAGAACGAGTTTACCACTTCGAGGAGGTAATCAAATGGAGGACGGTGGATCTCGGGATTCCGACGGGGGATGGTTGTTGATGATGGTAGGCTGGTTCGCAAGTTTCGATGGAGGTCTTGGCAGCGTGAGATGAACACCAGAGATAAGTTTTCGGTTCTTCTTCTTTTTCACGAATTTTCAGCGTTTTAGAGTTTTATGAATTGGGGCCTTTGTGGAGTTTTTTTTTCTGTTTCCAATTTTTTCTCTCTTTGGATCCTCCGATAACCTTCAATTTATAGGTCGACCTTCTCAATGTGCAGTTAATGCTCAATGAAGACCTGACAAAAATATATTGTTGTTACGGTGAAAAGTTTCCATCCTCGTCTAAACATGTTGGGCACCTGTTTTGGGATGTATTAAACTGTTTTGGAAATCCTATCATAGATTTCAAATCTGGCTTGGATGTAATGAATTCCTTGCTGTTTTCGGCTCGACATGTCGGTAACCGCTTTGGAAAAGATTACTGGTTGCCGAATTTGTGAGACTAAGTGATGAAGTAATCATTGTTCTGATCCGTACTTCTGGATGGCTTACTTTTTCGTTCTTGTGTAAGGTTTTAGCATGAAGCTTCAGAGAACGATGAAAACAAAATCAAACCAGATGACATTTCTAGTGTACTTCCCTTCTGTCATGTTTAAGCAACCAACTTATCTGGTTACACCATCTGAGATTACAAAAGCCAGCTCCTTGTCTGAGACTAATATGATCGTGGTAGGTGATGCAAGGCCTAATCAAAATGATGAATTTGGAAGGCAAGGGCCACAACAAAACCCAGCTTCTGATGACAGAGAAAAATTCTTGTTCTGATCTTGGTATTGAGGTGGCCTGAGAATTTTGTGCGATAGGTGGGATGATATTGCCGCGTTGTTGGCTCAATTTAATTCTCCTTTGAATATCCTACTCTGACTTAATTCCAACTTTACTCAGGAAAGAAGTGAAAGCATCCAAACCAGCGGTCCGGTCACTAAGACTGCCACGGAGCATCCATGGGCTGCCTAATCTTGATATAGGTAACCTTGAAGGTTGTAATTACACATTGTCCTAAACTTTTATGCTTGTTCTAATGATCGTGATTTGCCGGCTTTGGTTTACGTTGGTGGAAGACACATTTTAAGTTTGAATGATAATTCAATCTTTTATTGTGAATGCAGGCTACGAAGATATGTTCGAGTTGTGGAAGCTTGAAGTTGTTGGCAGCTTTTGAATCCTTGACAGTGTGGTTAAAATGATTGAATGTGTCTGATGTTGGCAATATAGTGATGCCATCCTGTTGCTTTCCGTATTCATTTGTAATATGTTTTCTGTTTGGAAATCAACACTGAGATTTTGTACCGTTTTGTTTCAGTTTCCACTGTCAACATGGACATCCGTGAAGCTTTTCCTAAGAGATCGGGATCACTGATGACAGGTGATTTGTAAAACACCCCGCCATTTTTGCAGGATTTCTTTTGTAACTTTTGTAGCCAAGACAAGGTCAAGAAGCAAGACGTATCGTTCGAGGACGTCCTTGAGAAGCTTCTCACAGGTAAGTTGTTCGCAATTCTCTAAGGGGTTGTTCTTGCACTGGGTGGTGATTAGCAGAAAGATTGTGCAGCAACCTTGTCTTGATTTAGCTGTAGTTATGAAATTGACAGGGTCTTGTATTGTTGTCGCAGGTTTGTCCCAGATTAAAGGTGGATGGAGCTGGTGTTGTTGAGTTGGATTCAATAATGGGGGGCTGTTTGTGGGAATCTGATTGGAGAAGGCACTTTGAAGATTAATCCTCATCCTGTAGCAGCATAGTTATGTAACCATGATAGCAAGAAATCTATCCCATACATGAGTTGGTTGTGATTGTTAATCCTTTATTACTTTCCACTATTTTCAATCCTTAACAGGTTTGATGGATAATGTTGAATTCTGACCTGAGCATATTCAAATTTGTATTAACACGTCAATTGTGTTGTTGCAGGAATGATAACGGGTGTTATTCGCACCAAGTGACGACTCCGTCCTTTTGTACTTGGTAATGCTTAGTATTTGATGCTTCTTTCTTATAGGCCCGTCAACCTTCATTGCGGGGTGATACCTCGGAGACATCATAAACCCAATTCTCACGTCATTCACATACATTTTAATCCCCTGAGGACCTAAGTCGATAACAACTCCTAATGCTTCTAACACGTCAGCACTTCCACATGCAGAAGAACTGGAACGGATTCTTTGCTTGGCAACTTTTACACCACAAGCAGCAGCAAGAATGGAAGCTCCCGTTGAAATGTTAACAGTGTTTGCACCATGCTTTAATAGAACAGTAACGGCAGCTTGTTGAGCATGACCAGCAGCCCAAACTAAAGGTGTTCCCGCATCATTTTCTAGGTCGGGATCAATTCTTCTGAACAACAAAATGTTCCAACAACTCAATATCTCCTATTCCAGCTGAATGACGCAATGTCGTGGCTCCTAAATGTCTAGCAATAGTAGGATCAGCACCATGGTCAGCAGTGGCAGTACGTCCTTGCCGTGCAACATGAATGAGAACAGTTTTCCCATCATCATCCTCCAACAGGTAGTTAAAAATCTCAATCTGTCCTTCAAGAGCAGCCAAAATGAGGTACACCCCGCTTATTTGCATCTTTATTTGCTTCCACAGTTTTCGTTAAATCCTTCCCTTCATCTAACTGTTCCGTAAAATTTATTTAGGAGATCGAGATTTCCAGTACGAGCTGTGTTGAGAAAGTGTTGAACTTTCTGCCTCTTGTTCACTAATGCTTGCTCAAAACCTCAAATTGTATGAGTTCACAAACCAGACTGAGTTCTGCTATAGAAGGTTGGGAACCACCGTGAAGGAATTGTCAGGAAAAACAGAAGCAAGATAGACAAGAATCGCATGACTCTCGGAGAGGTTGAAGTTTCCATGAACAATAGTTGGGACTTTCTGTAGAGGGTTTACATCTGTACAGCTCTTTCAACTTTGAACTGAATGGCTTTGCATCCGATTTGTTATTCTGCTTGTTATTCTGTCTCTTATCCAACTTTGGTAGTGTCAAGTCAGTCAGCGGCGGGAGTCATTCTCCTCTTTGTGTTGATGATAGATCCAATTCGTAGGGTTCACAACCATGAAGTTTGATTTATGATATTCTTGTATTCTTGTAAAAAAGAGATTAATCACTGATTGTAAACTTGTGTGGAGGTACTTAAGTTGTTGCTTGAAAACATATATCCCTTGTAATAAACACAACGAAAATGTATTTGTGAAATCAGTCTTTCACGTTTTCTTATTTATGAATTGTGTTCATGATCTAACATAGGACTTAGATTGATGTCATTGAGCCGCCCGTGAATTCAAAAGGTGACAGAACTTCCATACTTCTTGAAATTGAAAAGCTTGAATGATGCTTTGAGTTTGAAAATTGACCCTCGGGACCACCTTTAAATGACACGAATCTCGTAACCCAGATGGTACCTTAAGATCTTGAATTTCTTAAAATAAAGAAAGCTTTTGTAAACAAAAATGGCATTGTAGGTCCTTGATCAAACAGAAATGGTGTTGTAACTTGTGTTTCTTTCATCTTAATGTGGAGAACCTTATATATTTTAATCTTAGGAAAAGACTAGAATACAACTGAAAATTGGGTACTCGAATTGCAAGTTCTCGCCTCCGCCTTCAATTCGATCCACATGAATTGCACCAAATGAAATCAAATAGATATGAGCCAAATATGAGCTTGTGATCTCATCTCTCATATGAACCTTGTCTTGACGAGCTTTTCCCCGAGATGCCTCTAAAGCAAAAAGAAACTGCACATGCTTGTTAGTCACACATACAAGTAAGAAGATGAAACACACAAGGAGGTGAAATCTTAAGGTCAAAAATTAGGGTGCGACAGATGCCCCTATTTAAGTTCCTTCTATCTGGAGATATGGAGATTGGGATCTTCGTCTCGATGAGATAGGAGGGACTTAAATATAAACATTGCACGAATTTTTGGCCCTAAGGAGTCACCGAATGCAAATGATATGCAATGATATGAAAATGCTAGACAGAGCTTCTGTGGAGAAATGATGCCACAGGGGAATAACTGAATACAACACCCAAAGAACAGACCCCACGACGCGATACATCACGAGAAGAGACAGCAATTATCATTGCGGATTCTCCAAAACGAAGATAAGATATAATAATACCACCAGGAGTACAGTAACTTGGACGGTGAAACAAGATCTTGAAAATGAAGGGTAGCCCACTACCAGCGTATGGTGGCCTAAACAAAGATATCCGGTTGGAGCAAGAAACGCATGTTACTTACTATCAAACATATGATAGCCTATGCCGAAGTGTTTGAACAAAAGACGATATATTACCTACTATCAAATGTATGATAGCCTAAGCGGAGGTAATAGTCAAAACAAGGTGTATTTCCTACTATCAAATGTATGATAGCCTAAGCAAAGGTAATAACCAAAAAGACAGGTCACCTACTACCAAACATATGGCAGCCTAAGAAAAGGTAATGAACAAAAGGAAAGATCACCTACTACCAAACATATGGCAACCTAAGAAAAGGCATCTGACCAAAAGAAAGGTGTATTACCTACTATCAAATATATAATAGCCTAAGCAGAGGTATAACCCAAAAGATGTCGAGATCACCTACTACCAAACATATGGTAGCCTAAGCCGAGGCGTCTGACCACAATAAGATGTGTTACCTACTATCAAACATATGATAGCCTAAAAAAGGTGACCACCAAAGGAAAGATGACCTACCACCAATCTTGGCAGCCTAAGCAAAGGTATCTGACCAAAAAGGATGGTATATTACCTACTATCAAATGTATGATAGCCTAAGCAAAGGTAATAACCCAAAGAAGGAGATATCACTCACTACCAAACATATGGCAGCCTAAGAAAAAGTGTCTGACCAAAACGATACGTGTTACCTACTATCAAACATATGATAGCCTAAGAGCAGTTGGACACAAAAAGAAAGGCGTGTTACCTACTATCGTACGTATAATAGCAGAGGTAATAACCTAAGATGATATGTACTAGAGATTATAAAGCTTCAACGGGGATCCTTAAGAGATGTAAGCCTGTTGATCAGCAAAATATGTCCTCTCAAATGAAGAGAGACTAGTTGTAATAAACTTCATTGAACTTCTTGGAAGAGATGCTCTTTGATGGAGTTAAAGCTTGTGTGTGTTGCACCCCAAAATTTGACCAACATTTATTTACCCATCAAGAGTTGTATGAGACTTTTAAGCTAGCCAAGAAGGTTAGTCAAGTGTTCAAGGGTTGATATCCTTGTCAGAGAACTCAAGAGATCCTCAGAGAGATTGGTTGAAACCAAGGTTGGGTGCCTCATAACTTGAGAGTTGTGGGAGCTCCTCAGATGATTCTGAGACTATGAGGATGGACTTGAAGCTTTGAGAAAGCTTATGAGATGTCTTTAAAGCCATCATGAAGCCTAGAGAGGTCATTATACAAGAATTCAGAAGATTCAACCATGAGTGGTAGAATTAGGGTTTGACTGGGTCAACCCTAGGTCAACTGATGATTTGGAGAGGGTTGAGACCTAATCCAAGAGCCATGTGATCATGGAATGATGTATTGAGATGCTATAAGAATGATTCCTAGACCAACTCATCATGATTGAGGAGTTTGAGAAGTTTTATGCTAGGGTTTCTAAGGCTCGACAGTGTAAAATCCCCTAGTTTGATCCCTATCTGCAAGGCAGTTTAGCTCAATAGGTGATTGTCATCTCATCTTCCCTACAACATGAATGTTGTAGAGCTTGTTCTTAGCTTTAATTTGAGTACTATAAGTCCTTGATAGGATTTGTAGAGCTCAAGTTATGACTTTGACAAATTACAGGTCATCTGAGGTATGTGAATCTGGGTCCTTGAAAGTCACCCAACTTACATCCAACTTTTGCCCTAGTAGGATGATTCCTATGGATTCTTGGTCAACATGAATGTTGTAGAGCATCTTCTTAGATTTATATATAGTACTAGAAGTCCTTTGTAGCATTTGTAGAACTCAACTTATGGCTTTGACAAGTCAAGGGCATTTTGGTCATTTGGAGGTTATAGGTCATTTCAAGCATAAGGCCATATCTCCTATTTCCAAGCTTCAAATGGAAAAATCTTCAACATAAAACTTTCTTAGAATGATGTTTTAAGGCTAGTAGGGAGGTCATGAGATGTTGAAAAGGCTTGTATCAAAAAGTGATGAAAATGGCCTAAAATGGAGGCATAAGTTAAATAAGTTGAAATTGAAAATTGGAAATCACAAGTTATAAATCCAAACCATGTCATATAATAGGTCATTTTGACTCCAAATGACATTCTAAGAACAATGGTTCAGCCACAATTTTGATTTGAGGCTTATATCATAGGACTGCTTTGGAATTGGCTTACTTGCATATTAAGGTACCAAAGCAAAACTCAACAAAACTCAATAAGCAAGTTGGTTATGCATTGTAACATATAATAAATCTCATATGGGGAGAATTTCAAGTCAGAATCAAAGGTTACAAGAAGCTTGGCATGAGATAGCACATAAGGAGAATTGAAATCAAAATGTCATGACATGATATTTCCAAATACTCATTGGATGGTCCTAGATGGTTCTAGATGATTCTAAACCACTCTATATAACATGTATAACTTGCTCAGATGCAAGGTTGGTGAGAGTTGGTGCAGAGAAGAGAGAGTGAGATCAAGAATCTTCCATTGCAAGTCAAGTTTCATTTCTTCATTCTTCTTCATTTCCCTTCCTTTTTTCCATTCAAACACATTCCATACATCATAGTGAAGGTGTGCAGATCAAATTGAGGGCAATTCCATTGATGAATCGTGCATGAGCTTTTGGATTTTCACCTCTGCAATTCAAGATCGGTTTCCAAGAATCAAGCTGTTTCAACCATTCTTTTTGCATACAGAAGCTAGAATACTACTCAGTGAAGGAATTGGGAAAGATTGAAGGCCTGAATTGAGGGATTTCTCCATCTGTTCACTCGATTTTACCAGGTTTGTAACTTTCTCTTTACACTCTAATTTAAGTAGAATTAGATAGAATTAATAGGTTAGAATGGTTAGGGATAACTAGGAGATCATTTCTGGAAAGTTTGAAGAGAATTGGTGATGGTTTTGTTGTTGACAAGATTTCTGTTTGGACTAAGAACTCCTTGAATCTTGAGTAATAATCTTAGTTCTTTAGTGGAGGTTGATCAGTGATAGGAGGTGAACATTTTAGTGTAAGCAATTTCAAGAATCTTGAGTTTTGATGTTCAAGCATAATTTGAGGTTTGATTCGTGTTTTAAGTTTGAGTGAGATTCAATGAAATTTGAGACTATAATTGTGTTCAGCATGAAAAATGGAGCGTGTTAGGGTTTTAAACTTTGAGTTTTGATGAAGATACGAGGGTTCACGATTGGGGAGAAGGGATGTTCTTGAGCTCTGTTTTAATGGAGGTCTCCCTCCAGAAATTTGAAATTGGAGAAGACAATGTTGTGACCCTAGGATCAGAGGAGACTTTTGACTGGAATCTTGATCCAACGGCCATCCACGCGTTTCAGTTTGTGAAGAGAGTCTGAAGCACAATGAAACGTTGCGTTTCATTAAAAGGAATTTTGGGCTGGATTGCTTCCCACACCCCCTCCACGAGGCCCACTCAATTTTACACTGATTTTCTCTTCTATTTGCACCGTGTATTTTTCATTTTCTGCATGTTTTTTGATTTAATTTCTGATTAAATGATGGGTCTGGCGCATTGCTTTTTGAACCCCCCATTCTGGGCCCATGCGTGTATTGAACTATGTTTGGTTACTTTCTGCACCCGAGTTTCATATTTCCATTTTATTTTCTTCCATTTTTATTCCAATCTTGGAAAAATCATATCAATTTGAAAATTAATGATTTTTAAGTGGGAATTTTTGCTCCCATTTCATATTCATGTCTAGAAAATTATAAAAAAAAAAAAAATTTCATCTCATGCATTTTAGTATATTTTGTATATTTTCTACTTTTATTGCTTTTTAATTCTTTTATGTTGATCCATGAATTTGTAGAATTTTGTTTAGGTAGTTCCCTTAACATTTTTAGGCCACTCTTTTTAGGATAGTTAGATATAAGCTTTAGCTTCCCCCTGAATTTATTCCATAATTTTGTGATGAATTTTAGGTTAGTTTTGATTCGATGACACTAGGTTGTGTAGAATTAGGTTAATCCTTAACATAGGTCCATAATAACATTAGATTTTTGGGTGTTTAGGACAAATTAGACTATGGGACATATAGGGCATTAAGGGTAGGTATGTAGGATCCATTAGAAATTATATTAGTATTTAATATAGTAGTATACTATTTTTAGATGATTTTAGTAGTTGATGATTGTTTGTGTTGCCCTTGTGGGCTTGTATTTTTGTTTGCTTTGCTTTGTGGGCTTGGAGAGCTTGGTATTGTTCTAAGGAGCATTGAGGAGCATAGTAGAAGACTTGAAGATGGATTTAGGAGCTTGAGAGCTTGATCTTATTTGCTTTGTTGATTGTTTTAGGGTTAGGGATTAGGAAGAGTTTAGACTTAGATAACTTCTTTCTTAAACATGGATGGTATCTGTCACCTCCATTCCTCCCTATGATTCAAAGTCCTTCCATGGTATACACCTCTCTCCTTTGGAGGGATAAGTGATGTACCTAGGAAGTAGAACTTTTGAGGGAACCATTCCTTTGATGTTGAACCCTTATAGGTCACCTTTGGTGGTCAATAAGCAGTTCAATATCCCCAGCTTATCCAGTAAGTGATTTCCTCTGGTTTGAATATCTTGAGAGATGTTGAGCTTGAGTTTGAAGATGAAGACTTCAATGAAGAGTATAGAAGAGGATGAATCCTTGAGCATTGCCTTTCCAGCTGAAGCTTGAAGAGCAACAAGAGCAAGTTGATACTTGAAGACCCCTGAAGATGTTTAAAGACTGAAGGATGAAGTTGATACTTCTAAGTGATTGAAGATTATTCTGAAGAGCTGAAGCTTGAAGAACAAAGGAAGTTGATACTTACTTTGATACCTGGAGATCCTGAAGGAGCCAAGTTGATACTTATGATTAGGTAAAGCCTGAAGGTGGAGATGATCAAGAAGCTGAAGCTTAGAGGAGAAGATAAGTTGAAACTTATGTTGAAGGGTTGAAACCTGGAAAAGCAATTGATATTTGTCAAGAGTGATTGAGGTCTGAAGACTGAGTTGCTGTTGGAAAAGATGAAGCTTGAAGTTGAGGGAGGAGTTGCTTTCTTCTGTTTCCTTTTCTGTATTGATGTGTTTTGTTTGACTTGTTTGATGCATTAGAATAAGTCCATATCTAGAATAGGTAGAATCTAGGAGCATGATTGCACTAGAGGTTGAGTTGCTCCCTCTGCTTGTATTGTTACTGTGTGGCTTTGCTTGCGAGTATTCGGTAGAGCCCAGCTCCCTTGCCCATGTGGTTTGTTTGCCTGATGGCATTTTATTTCATTTTATCTGTATGATTGCAGTTTACTGTTATTGCTTGATAGCATGTTTTATCTTTCAGTATGATTACTGTTATCCATTCTGGCTTGAGGTTAAGATGAGCTTGTGGAGGATGAAGCCCCACACACATTTCCTCCCTCACTTGCATTGCATGCATTTTACCTGTTAAGCTGATGCTTTGTCTGTTTTGGTGTATCATTGATATGATCCCTTAGGACTCTCATTTCCTTTGATAAGGAAGTGATGATAGAACTTTAGGTTGAAACCTATGCATGACAACTTCTAGGAGTTCCCTGTTCAAACCTCAACCATAGGATGAATCCATGGCATGACAACAGTAGGACTTGATAGTCTCCCTCCTAGTTGGGCCTGTTCTCTTCTCATCTCAAAACAGTTTAAGATACAGTAATCATGAATGATTTCTTTCGTACGTTACGAGCCTTAAGCTATCTGAGAAAGGATTGTGGGAGAGTTTCTTTTCCATAGTCTGGATGTTTAGTATGGTACCCTTTGGGTGACATGCGACGCATTCACTCTCAGGTCATAGTCTCTAGTGAGATTGAAATTGCAAACACAATAAAAAATACTTCTTTCGTAAAAGACAGGAAATGAACCGTAGTTTCCCGAACTACGTAAGCTCTGATCTCTCATGCCTGTTGAGAGTACGTAGGCACAAGATGGCGATGTCTTGGCGAGCTACCTCCCCCATAACCCGTCGTAGGTTGAATTATGTTGACTCTGATTTCTCATTCTCTGATGAGAATACGTAGGCATAAAGTGCGACGCTTTGCCGAGTCATTTTTCTTTTCCGTTTAAGCCAGCCTTGATAGGTAGATAGAATAAAACCATCCCGTCCAAGTAAACACAACAAGCGAGGATCCCGTCGAGTACGACGGACGTGAGGGGTGCTAACACCTTCCCCTCACGTAACCGACTCCCGAATCCAGACAAAGGTTGCGACGACCTTGTCTTACCCTTTCTCGTAAGGTTTTTCTGATCGTTTCCTTTCCCGCTCTGAGGGATAAATAACGAAAGGTAGCGACTCTTCTGTTGTGCCGACACCTTATTTTCGCGCAAGCGACAGTGTGATAGACTCGTCGGGGAATACATTCCTGAGGAGTATCTTGTTGTATTTATAAAATATGTATCCTTGTAGTGTAAGTCCTCAAATAAAGAGAAGTATTTGTAATGTCTTCGATGCATTTCTCTGACAGATTTCTGGGAGAATGCCTTTTGATGAGTTGGTAATCTTGGTAAATCCACTGGGGATGGACGAATTGTCTTGAAGAGACTGCCATTTGTCGTTTCGAAGGAGATCCTGATCAAAACGAGTTGCTCAAATAAAGAGGATTTCGCAGTCCAGATATAAATTGTTGAGAAGCTTCTGATAACGCTGCTGGAGAAAATATCCGTCTTCAATAGTGATCCTCGAGTGCAAAATAAATACATACTTAATCCTTATTCAAGAGTCGGAGATGCCCACCAATGTGATTGTCAAGGACCGAAGTTCACCTCGGGAAATAACTGAAGAGAAATTGTCAAGCAAGACTCGACCATTGATATATGAACTCAAATGGAATTGTACTGAAACAACCGTCTTCCACGAGGATCGAACTCGGTGGGGAAATAGAGGCATTGCGCTTTTTTCTGCTTAGGGTTGACAACGCTACTTGAAGGAGAAGACACACCCAGTCACTTGGTGATAAACACGGCCAAAGTGACAAAACAAACAAAACAGAGATGCAAGATGCATATGTCATGCTATCTATCTATATGCTACGCGTATGCTAACAACAGAGATGAAAAACATTTCGGGCACTCAAACCAAATCTTCACAGATCAAACATTGCTCGGAGGGTGTACACTCGCTTTAGGAGACCAGAGCTTTTGAATATGTCGGAGTTAAAACTTCGATCAGGGATGAAACAAACATCCGCTTTGTTGGAGAGGTGAAGCTAGTCAGCCCACTGGGAATTCTTAGGTCACTGACTGGATATTTCTTGCGTTGAGAGTATTCGTTACGGAATTGTCAATCACCTTTGATTTTCAGATGCCCTAAGTCATAAGGTTCACGATAAAAGGTCATCTTGAGAGGATTTTACAGAAAACGTGGCGTCTAAATGCCCCACTGTTTTCAAACTCTTGGAGAGATTCGTAGAAGCTCGACGTAACTTCCCCTGATTGACGGTATAACCGAGTCTTCGAACTTGTGTTCTAAGTAAAGTCAAACTTGTATGGATCAAAACCTCTTGGAAAATGACTTGCCCCGGGTTAGCAAAGTCTTCACATTTAAATCGGTGATTTCTTCGCGTAATCTTTCTAAGACATCAGGCAAATCTAGCAAGTCAGAAATGTTAATTCTAAAACTGTTAATGCAACACATATGTTTGTCTTGAAGTTTTGAAAAGAGATGTCGCGATAACTTGTGACAAAATCACTAGTTAGGATATTAATTTAAATTTATAATGCCAACGTCAAATTGAGCATAACTCATAGGAGTCAGGAAACGATATTTCGTCGAGTATGCTTTTGAACTAACCTTACTTCAATTAGGACTTTGGGGGTCATGTATATGGGTTTAGTTTATGATTTGTAAAGCAGAGGAATAAAGGTCAAATTATATTTGTGCCCACCCAGATTTTGAGATGTTCATTTTTTTTGATGCCCTGCCCCAGGTTAAAAGCGAGGTTTTGATTGGGAGAGAAAAAACAGATCTTTTCTCAAGGCTTAAAAGAAAGGTTGACTATTTCTGGTGTTTTTAGGATGTCTGAAACAGGAATGCCTTACATCATTAGTAGGGTTTTTTATCCAAAAGCATACAACGAGAGATCCTGCGTTTTACTTCATCATCCTCCCCCCAACTATTCACCACAGTGAGAGAATTGGGTATAGTCGGCATTATAAATTGTGAGAAATGTTTTACGAGTGAAACGAATGGATTTCTTCAAGACAAACATTTTATTGCATTAATTATTCAAGATAAATAAGCCATACAAGCCAAACATGCTTTTAATCGAAGAAATGAAATACGCATAAGCAAATGAAAAGAAAACACCCTGATGAGCCCTTCTCAGGATTTTATTCAGCCTTTGCATGGAATGGAAAAGCTTGCAGAATTTTCTGATGTGTCGCCTTCAGATCCATTTTCAGGCGCTATATTGATATGAGTTTCCCGAATAACCCTAGATCATGTTCGTGGAGGACGAACCATGCTGAGGTGGGGGATTATCTTGCACATAAGGAATAGAACCTTTAAAGGATAAAATTCCGTATTTAACCAACCTTTGAACGTCTGCCTTCAAACCGTAACAGCAGTATCGTGGCCTGGAGCACCTTGATGGTATAGGCAAAATTTGTCAGCTTTGTACCAATACATAAGTTTCTTGGGTATCCTAGGCGGAGCTCTCGTCTGGATGTGACCCTTTTGAATCAAAGATGGGAACAAGTCAGCGTATGTCATCGGGATGGGATCAAAGTCTAATTTTTTGTGTACACGACTCTGATCGTTGAATGGTTGATTTTGCTGATTTTGTTGATGTTGTGGTTGATGAACCGCAGCAACCTGATGTGATGGCGGATATCCTCTCTTGGATCACCCCTGCTGCACAACACTTTCCTCATGTTCTCTCTTTTTTATAAAACCACTCCCATACCTCTTAGCATTATTGGGAGCACTCTCTTCCTTGACTAGTCTTCCTTCACGGACCCCCTCTTCCAAACGCATGCCCATGTTGACCATTTCGGTGAAGTCACTGGGTGCACTTGCTACCATTTTCTTATAAAAGAACGGACCTAGAGTCTTCAGAAAAATTTTGGTCATTTCCTTTTTCTTCTAACGGTGGTGTGACCTGCGCGGCCAACTCGCGCCAACGCTGAGCATACTCTTTGAAATTCTCCTTATCTTTCTGTGCCATAGCTCTCAATTGATCATGGTCGGGAGCCATGTCCATATTATACTTATATTGCTTAATAAAGGCTCCACCCAAATCACTGAAAGTTCGAATTTTCGTACTATCTAAGCCCATATACCACTTGAGCGCAGCGCCTGTTAGACTATCTTGGAAATAATGAATGAGCAATTGATCATTGTTAGTCTGTGCAGACATCTTTCTAGCATACATGATAAGATGACTCTGAGGACAAGTACTTCCTTTGTATTTCTCAAAATCAGGAACCTTAAATTTCGGCGGAACCTTGACATTCGGAACCAAACATAAGTCGGAAGCACTTTTCCCAAACAAATCCTTTCCACGAAGGGCTTTTAATTCTTTTTGCATCTCAGAAAATTGACCTTGAAATCCATCCATTCTCTCTTCCAAACCCACAGTTTCGTTGGGTACCCTATGGAAAATTGGTTCGTTTAGGACATATGGAGTAGTATTCACATGTGGAGGTGTGGTAGTCATGACAGCAGTAATTGCAGGAACGGCTTGAACAGTGGTTGCGACAGAAACCTCGGGAACAGGTGGGCGATAACCGGCCGGAGTGAAATAAGGAGGCATCCCCCACGAGAAACCTGGCGGCATACTGTAGGTCACTTCAGCAACAGTAGACACCACTGGGATCGGTGTTGATACTACTTCGGAGATAACGGTTCCTTGAACTTCTTGATTGTTGAGTGCAGACTGGTTAGACAGAGCTTCAACTATACCATTCAACCTTTCCAAATTTTCCTTCAGGGATGCCGAACTTGAGTCAGTTTAGGGCCATACCTGTGAGCAGGGTTGGGTTCATTGCAGGAAACTTTGACCTTCAGACTACCTGGTTTTCTCGACAGTGAATCAGTTTTGTTGGTACCAGGGTTTCTCAATTGCAGATTTGTCTGTTCTTGATAGAGCAGGTTTTGATCAGAGGATCTTATCATCAGGTGTATGGTTGTTCTTGATAGAGCAGAGTATCGTCATCAGTTGTTTGTTCTTGACAGAGCAGATTTTTAGGGTCTGAAGATCTCATCAGCAGATGTTGTTTGTTCTTGATAGAGCAGATTTTTGAGTGGGGTCTGAAGATCTCATCAGCAGCTGTATGTTTGTTCTTGATAGAGCAGGTTTTGACTGGGGTCTGAAGACCTCATCAGCAGATATTTCCTGATCATACATCAAAGGTCCTTATTATCAGACATTTGTTCTTGATAGAGCAGAATTATGATCCTGTGAATATGGTCCTATCAGATGGTTATTCTTGGCAGATCAGATTTGTGGTCCGATACCAGGGTTTCTTCTCATCAGTTACAGTGGTTGTTCTTGATAGAGCAAGATTATGGTTTTGTTGATACAGAATCTCCACAGCACCAGTTGCCTTGACCTCTTATTGCATGATTGCATTTTGCATTAGTTTGCATATTCATTTGCATTTCATTAACGTGTGTCTGTGTTGCAGGTACTGTTTTCCCCGATCCAGGATTTCTTGCCTCCTATTGTATTGTTATGGGCTCTCTGAGGAAGACTGTGGCTTACAAGTTCCCTACCCCTGATGTGGTTAAGCTGACTGGTTTGGTAGCTCTAGCAGATGATTCTGTGAGGGATGAGTTCAGGAACTCTTACGGCAGGTTGCTCAGTTTGGTTCATAAGCCTTCTGTGTTCGAGTTGAATGGGTTGCACGCTCTGCTGCAGTTCTACGACCCTCTGCTGAGATGTTTCACTTTTCAGGACTTTGTTCTCGCGCCTACGCTGGAAGAGTATGCTGATTTGCTAGGGGTGCCTATCAAGAGGCAGATGCCTTTTGTTCACATGGATGCTGAGCCTGATCTGGCTGGTTTAGCTCCTTCACTTCATTTGGACGCCTCCGAGTTAGTATTGACTAGTTGGAACAAGGTCCCTGGGTTCTCCTTGCAGTTTCTAGTGGGTAAAGCTCAGCAGTGTGCCAAGGACGGATGTTGGGCCGCGTTCAATGCTATCCTCGCTCTATGCATATATGGCATCATCATGTTCCCTAACATGCCCGATTTTGTAGACTTTGATGCTTTTCACATCTTTGCTTTAGGGAATCCAGTCCCTACCTTGATAGGAGATGTCTATCATTCAGTCCACTACAAAAACGAGAACAGGAGGGGGAAGAATGTCTCGTGCTGCGTACCCTTGCTGTACAAATGGCTTGATAGCCATCTGCCCAAGAGGGGTCCTTTTGTCTTGTCTGCAGCCACAGCTGAGTGGCCTGAGCGTCTGATGAGTTTATCTGCAGAGGATATTGACCGGTTCGACAGAGATAGGTTGGGTATTGAGGTGATCTTCAGATGCAGAGGGTTTCCAAATGTGCCTTTGATAGGCAGGAAGGGCTGTATAAACTACAATCCGTCGTTGCTGGTTCGACAGTTCGCGTATGCTTTGAGAACTCCGCCGAAGGATGAAGAGGTACAGGAATCTCTGTACCTCACTGGTATTCTAGAGGGGGATTTGTTGTCCAAGCTTCAGCGCGCGTGGAATGGTATCAGTAAGCGAGGAAAGCCATTGCTGGGAAAAAGCAATAATCAAGCCTACCCTTCGTACGTGACTTGGATCAGAGCCAGGGCCAATGCTATAGGGATGCCGTTCCCTCAGGCCAAGCCAGAAAGTCCTCCGATGATCGAAGAGCCTACTACTGTGCCCATTCAGCAGCATAATCAGGTATTAGCTGAGCGGGATGAATTGAAGCGGGCGAACAAAGAACTGGAGAAGGAGTTAGCTCAGCTCCGAAGCGAGAGGAACGAAGCCGTTCATTCTTTCAAAAGGCAAACAGAGTTGGTGAACCAGCTGGGTACAGACCTGACTAAACAGATAGCCGAGCGTGAATGCATGGGTCGAGACTTCAAGGTTGTCAACGACGTACTGGCTACGAAAAAGCAGCACTTGGACAAGGCATATCGGAGGATATCCAAGTTCAACCAGCACTGGAAGGCTTCCCTGGCCACCAGGAAAGAGCGAGAGGATAAGCTGATGCTGCAGATCTCCAAGCTGGAAGCCTAGGTGAAGGACAGTGAAAAGAGGTTTGATGAAGAAACCGCCCGCAGATACGCCGCCGAAGGCCAGCTCAACAAAGCTCTCGCTAACCTGAAGGAGCGCAAGCTGACGTTTGAGTCCAAAAAGTGGAAGTTAGAAGATTGCTTCGGCGAAGGAGCATGGGAAAGTTCAGTTGAGGGACTTCAGTATACCGTTGTGCAGAGGGAATTACTCGTCGAGGGGTTGCTCACTCTGCCAGATCATCCAGAGACGAAGGAGTTGTTAGAAGAGTATCGCGCCCGTGGCCGTACTTGACTATTTGTATTCCTTTTGTTTTGATCATCGTTGTATGCTGACCATCACCAGGCTTGTTGGCTGAGGTCACGCTGTTGATTCATCTAGTACTCGCTGATGTTATGTACTGCCTTGATAGGCTTTCTTTATATATGAGATTGATGTTTCCATGATTGGACTCAGACTTCTTCTTATTATTATTATCAGCACTGGCACTCAGGCACTAGGCTCGGGGGAAATCTCCCAAATACACAGGCACACGCATGCATCTGCATGAGGCATTTGCATGACGAGCATTTTGTTGTTTTTCCTAACCCTTCTGTGTTTAACCAGGTTTTTCAGGTTTACAGGTGTCCCAGGCTGTTTCCGGTGGCTCCATGATTGATCAGAGACTAATTCACCGCTATCCTACTAGAGCTAATCAGACCAGGATCATGGATCAAGTGCAAACTGATGTTCAGGAGCTCCGCGAGAGGATGGATCGCTTCATGGAACTCATGCAAGTGGTCGCCAATGGCCAAGATCAGCTCAGAACTTTGGTCCAGCCTTTGATCTCGAGGGTTGATAGCAACGACATACTCCATGGCAGGGCTGTGCCTACTCCTCCACCAGTTGATACTCCGCAGAATGGCGTCCCCGTGGCCGGGGGCAACGGCAGTGCTAATGGCAATGTGATAGCCAACATCGGACTCAATACGACGGGCGTCGGCAATGGGAGTCTGGGAGCTAATGTCAACATCGGGCCGGGCAACGGCAATGCAGGCGTCGGGAATCTGTTGGTGCCTCAACCATGGCTTGAGGATCATCAGGATGATGTGTTCTCTCAAAGAGGTGCTGAAGGGGAGCTGAATGCTGAAGTGCAGCTCAGATTCAAAGCACTTGAAGATAAGATGAGAGATATTGAGAATCAGAATACTTTGGGCGTTGATATGTCCAAGCTGGGCTTGATTGCTAATTTCAAGGTACCTCCTAAGTTCAGGGTGCCTGACTTTGAGAAATATAAGGGCACCACTTGCCCTCGTGTCCACCTGAGATCGTACTACAGGAAGATGTCTGCTTATTCCGAAGACGAGAAGTTGTTGATGCACTTCTTCCAAGACAGTCTTTCCGGACCATCCCTCGAGTGGTACATGGGTCTGGAGCCCACTAGTGTGCGCACGTGGAGGGATCTCGCTGAAGCGTTTGTCCACCATTACCAGTACAACAGCGACTTGGCCCCGAACCGAGTCCAGCTCCAGAACCTGTCGCAGAGAAATAATGAAGGATTTAAGGAGTACGCCCAGCGGTGGCGTGAGTTGGCAGCCCGGGTTCAGCCGCCGATGGTTGAACGCGAGCTCGTGCAGATGTTTGTAGCTACCCTCCCAGGGGTTTACTATGAAAAGTTAGTCAGCGGTATGTCTGGGACGTTCTCAGCTCTCATTATCATGGGCAAGCACGTCGAGAATGGAATCAAGATCGGGAAAATTCAAGGTGAATCATCCTCAGCTGGAGGAGGTGGAAAGAAACCTTATGCTGGTAAAAGGCGAGAAGGAGAAGCGAGCGCTGTGACCAACGCTCAGAGGAAGGGCAAAGGCCCTCAGCAGCAGATAGCCAGTATAAATATCCCAGCAGCTCCGCAGCAGCAGCCACAGCAGCAGCAACCGAATCAGCAGGGATATAGAAAGTACCAGAATCGGGCACTTTTGGCAAACTGTCACTTCGAGGCACCGCCCATGTCGTACGCGCAACTCTTGCAGACTTTGCTTCAGCTTCAGTTGGTTCAGAAGAGGATGATGGCTCCCTTGATAGGGGCACCTCCACCAGGGTACGACGCAAATGCCACTTGCGACTTTCATTCAGGGGCACCAAGCCACACAATCGAGAACTGCAAAGCCTTTAAGCACAAGGTGCAGGACATGGTAGATGCCAAGATCATTAACTTCTCCGATAATGTGCCCAATGTTACGAAGAATCCTATGCCGAATCATAGGGGAGGCAGAGTAAACGCCATTATCGAAGAAGAAAGTGCAGATCTGTTGACTGATGTCAGAGACCTAAAGACGCCGCTTAGCTTCGTTAAAGCTAGGTTGTTGAAAAAAGGGGTTCTTTCCAGGATGCGGAGAGTTATGCATGGACTGTGCTACACATTCTAATGGATGTGAGCAGCTGGTAGAAGGAATTCAAAGTCTGATGACTGAAGGGATTCTGCAGTTTAGCCGAAAGGCTGAAAGTGTATCAGGAGAGGTAGTGTTGAAGCAGGCCGATGAAGTCGCCACCATCACCGTCCCTCGCCGGCCAATAACCATTTATGCGCCCAGACCACCTACAATCACTATTACCAAAGTCGGGTCGATACCCTTCGAGAGCACTAACGTCGTTCCGTGGCATTATGGGGTTGAGGTCTATTGTAACGGACAGAGGTTGGAGCTAGAGCCTTATGGGTCGACTGTGGAGAGTCTTGCGGGAATCAGTGGTATTACTCGCAGTGGAAGGGTATTTGCACCGCCAGAGGTCGTGGCAGATAAAGCGGTCAGAGCTGATGCGGCTGACAAGGGTAAAAGCAAAGTCGTCGAAGAAGGCCCGTGTGGGGTAGAGAAATATTTGCTTGTTAAAGATGCCGAGGAGTTTATGCGGTTGATTAAAAAGAGTGACTACAAGATTGTAGATCATCTCCATTAGACGCCTTCGAAGATTTCCATTCTCAACTTGTTGTTGTGTTCTGAAGCACACCGCAACGCGCTGCTAAAGGTATTGAACGCTGCCTACGTACCGCAAGAGATATCGGTGAATCAGCTAGAAGAGGTGGTGGCCCACGTCAATGCTGGCAATGGGCTAGGGTTCACAGACTTAGAGCTGACGCCAAAAGGGAGGAATCACAATAGCGCCCTGCACATCTTGATAGAGTGTAGGGGCACAATCATGTCGCACGTACTGGTGGACACGGGTTCATCGCTTAATGTGCTTCCGAAGAAGGCCTTAATGACGTTGGATACTCGTGGGGTGATCTGCACACTCAGTGATCTGGTGGTGAAAGCATTCGACGGGACTAAACGCCACGTTTTCGGGGAGGTGACCCTGCCGATCCAAGTCGGTTCGGAAACGTTCGACACGGTCTTTTGTATTATGGACATCATGCCTGCCTACAGTTGCCTCTTGGGCTGGCCATGGATCCATGCTGCTGGTGCTGTGACCTCCACGTTGCACCAAAAGCTCAAATATGCTGTCGGGGGAAGCATCGTAACCGTGTGCGGCGAGGAGGACATAATGGTGAGCCATTTGTCATCCTTTAAGTATGTTGAAATGGATGGCGAAATCCATGAAACTCTCTGCCAAGCGTTCGAGGCTGTCAAAGTGAAGGAAGTAGCTCCTGTAGTCACAAAAAAGCCAGAGATGAATCTCTCCTCATTCAAAGAAGCTCGGGCCGTCGTCCAAGCTGGATCTACCCCAGGCTGGGGGCATATTTTGGAGATACCCAACAAGCAGGATAAGTTTGGGTTGGGGTATTCCCCTAGAGCTGAAGCTTCTTCTTCTTCGTCTAGCAGTACGTCTCGAGGTAAAGGGCCGATCCAATTTACCAGTGGCGGAGTGATCTTCGAAAGCATCAACGCGACGTCTGAAGACAGCGGGGATAGCGATTGTGATCTCGACTCTTGGATTCAGCAAAGCAAGTCGGGCGAGGGCCTCAACAATTGGACCATCAAGGATATCATCCAGATGACAAGTGAAGAGTAATGATTTACTTTTTCCAATCATTGTACAACCCTATGTCCTACCCGGGGCATAGCGGTTTTATTGTCAGGGTCTTGTTGGATTATGTACATGCATTTTGTTAATAAATCAAAGGCGTTTTCTTCGTATTCAAATATTGTGATCTCTGTTATTCCTGTTTTATATTTGTTTTGAAAAACAGTAAAATGGCAATGGGGTTTGTGCTAACCTGCATATTCTTGTTTTAAACTTAACCCTTGTTATTGCAGGATCCACATAACAGATGACATTGACTCTGGACCTTCTACGGCTCACTTCGACTTCGATTGCCCGATCTATCAAGCCGAAGAAGAGATTGATGAAGACGAAGACCTTCCTGAAGAGTTGGCCCGCTTGTTGAAACAAGAGGAAAAGGTTATTCTGCCTCACGAGGAGGAGATCGAAATCGTGAACCTGGGTTCTGAAGAGCTCGTCAGAAATGTCAGAGTAGGGGCTGCGTTGCAGAGTGATGTCAAGCAGAGACTGGTCGAGATGCTTCGAGAGTATAGTGACGTCTTTGCTTGGTCATACGAAGATATGCCCGGACTTGACACGAACATCGTGGTCAACCACTTGCCGCTACGAGAAGATTGCCCTCCCGTTAAGCAGAAGCTTAGGAGGACGAGACCAGATATGGCCGTTAAGATCAAAGAAGAAGTGCAGAAACAGCTTGATGCTGGCTTCTTAGCGGTCACCACTTACCCTCCGTGGGTCGCCAACATAGTGCCTGTACCGAAGAAGGACGGTAAGGTACGCATGTGCGTCGATTATCGGGATTTGAATAGGGCGAGCCCTAAAGATGATTTCCCGTTGCCTCATATCGATGTGTTGGTCGACAACACAGCCCAGTTCTCCGTGTTTTCGTTCATGGATGGCTTCTCCGGTTACAATCAGATCAAGATGGCGTCGGAGGACATGGAGAAAACGACGTTTATCACCCCCTGGGGAACATTTTGCTATAAGGTAATGCCCTTCGGTCTGAAGAACGCAGGGGCCACTTACCAACGAGCAATGGTAACTTTGTTTCATGATATGATTCATCATGAGATCGAGGTCTATGTTGATGACATGATTGCGAAGTCCCAAACAGAGGAAGAGCATCTGGTCAACTTATTGAAGCTTTTTGAGAGGCTTAAGAAGTTCAGGTTGAGGCTGAATCCTAACAAATGTACTTTCGGAGTACGGTCCGGAATGTTGCTGGGGTTTATCGTTAGCGAACGAGGCATCGAGGTTGATCCTGCGAAAATAAAAGCCATTCAAGAAATGTCAGCGCCGAAAACAGAAAAAGAAGTTTGTGGTTTCTTGGGCAGAATAAACTACATTGCAAGGTTTATCTCTCAGCTCACGGCCACGTGTGAACCGATGTTCAAGCTTTTAAAGAAAGATCAGGCAATTACTTGGAATGAGGATTGCCAGAAGGCATTCGACAAGATAAAGTAGTATCTTCAAGAACCTCCAATCTTGATACCCCCAGTGGCTGGACGACCATTAATCATGTACTTGACAGTTCTTGAGAATAGTATGGGGTGTGTTCTTGGTCAGCACGACGAGACGGGCAGAAAGGAGCATGCCATTTACTACTTGAGTAAAAAGTTCACCGACTGTGAATCTCGGTACTCGATGCTGGAAAAGACGTGTTGTGCACTAGCCTGGGCTGCCAAACGTTTACGATAGTACATGCTCAATCACACCACCATGCTAATTTCGAAGATGGATCCGATCAAGTACGTCTTCGAGAAGCATGCTCTTTCGGGCAGGATTGCCAGATGGCAAATGGTGTTAACGGAATATGATATTCAGTACGTGTCCCAGAAGGCCATCAAGGGAAGCGTATTGTCTGATTACCTTGCCGAACAGCCGATCGAGGACTACCAGCCGATGAAATTTGAGTTCCCTGATGAGGATATTATGTTTCTCAAAGCGAAGGATTGCGATGAGTCGTTGCCCGACGAGGGGCCAGATAGGAAATCCCATTGGAAATTGATATTCGATGGGGCGGTTAATTCCTATGGAAGTGGTATCGGGGCTATCATCACGACTCCCCACGGATCCCACATCCTGTTTACTGCGAAACTGACGTTTCCAGTCACCAATAATGAGGCGGAGTACGAAGCATGCATCATGGGTCTAGAAGAGGCAATTTATTTGAGAATCAAGAATCTAGACGTATATGGTGACTCAGCGCTCGTGATCAACCAAATTAAAGGGTAGTGGGAGACTCGTCAATCGAATTTGGTGCCGTACATGAATTATGCCAGAAGGCTACTTCCGTTCTTTGATCGAGTGGAACTCCATCATGTGCCCAGAGCAGAAAATCAGATGGCTGATGCCTTAGCCACGTTGGCTTCAATGTATAAATTCAATTTTTGGAATGAGGCTTCAAGAATTGTTCTTTCTCGTCTTGATAGACCTGCATTTGTCTTTGCAATCGAGGAAGCCGTCGACGGCAAGCCATGGTTCCATGACATCCAGACCTTCCTTATGACTAAGGAGTATCCTGCGGGTGCGTCAACCCAGGATAAGAAGACTCTGAGGAGGCTGTCTGGAAACTTTTATCTCAATCCTGATGGAGTGTTGTATAAGAGAAACCACGATCTCGTGCTACTCAGATGTGTAGATGAGAAAGAGGCGAGTATGCTCATGGAAGAAGTCCATGAAGGCACATTTGGTACGCACGCCGACGGGCATGCCATGACGAGAAAGATCCTGAGAGCAGGATACTACTGGCTGATAATGGAGTTGGATTGCTTCAGATTCGCGAAGAGATGTCATAAATGCCAGATTTATGCTGACAAAGTTCATGTGCCGCCGTGCCCGTTAAATGTCATGTCCTCCCCGTGGTCGTTCTCCATGTGGGGCATCGACATGATAGGCAAGATCGAGCCCACTGCATCCAACGGTCATCGCTTCATTCTAGTAGCTATCGACTACTTCACCAAGTGGGTGGAGGCAGCCTCATATGCTAATGTGACCAAGCAGGTGGTGGCTAAATTCCTAAAGAGGGATATCATCTGTCGTTACGGAATTCCCGAGCGGATCATTACTGATAATGGTTCGAATCTGAATAACAAGATGATGAAGGAGCTGTGCCAGAGTTTCAAGATTGAACACCACAACTCATCTCCTTACCGGCCGAAGATGAATGGCGCCGTTGAAGCAGCCAACAAGAACATAAAGAAGATTGTTGAGAGGATGGTTGTGACCTACAAAGACTGGCACGAGATGCTGCCGTTTGCACTGCATGGTTATCGTACGACGGTACGTACTTCAACCGGGGCAACTCCTTTCTCCTTGGTGTACGGTATGGAAGTTGTCCTACCATTAGAAGTGGAGATCCCTTCTTTGCGAGTTTTGGTTGATGTGAAGCTCGACGAGGCAGAATGGATTACGAACCGACTGAACCAACTCAGCCTGATGGACGAGAAGAGGTTAGCATCGATTGCATTTGGTCGTTTATACCAAAGCCGAATGAAGAAAGCTTATGATAAGAAGGTGCGTCCTAGAAGCTTTCAGACGGGTGATCTCATCCTGAAGAAGATTCTTCCTCCACACTCCGATCACCGGGGCAAGTGGACTCCGAATTACGAAGGTTCGTACGTCGTCAGCAAGGTCTTCTCGGGAGGAGCTTTGTTGTTATCCACGATGGATGGTGAAGATTTTGCATCCCCGGTGAACGCGAACGCAGTTAAAAAATACTTTGCTTGAAAGCGACCCGCTGGACAAAAAAGGAGAGTCCAGGCAAAAAAGGGGCATCCCGACGAACCAAAAACAGAATAAAAAGGTTCGGGCAAAAATTAGGGATATAAATTGAAAAAATGTACACCCGCGAAGTCGAAAACCTACACTGGGCGGCTTCGGCAAAAAAGGGTATCCCGGTGAACTGAAAACCCGCAAAGGGCGGTTCACGCAAAAGTTAGGGATTTGAAAAAGCAAATGACTGCGTTCCGCGTGTGGACTTTCTTTGTTTAGTGGTTTGGAAGACCTGAGGGCCGTTTATTCGAATCAATCTCTTCCGAAGCTGAAGCGTCGGAGAAGTATCGAAGTCGAGTGGGTCATAGAGGGATCAACTCATGGTGTTCGTCTACGCCTCGTTGACGACATTTGTATATACTGATGTATATTTATGTTTTATTTTTGCGCGGCCTCCTCATTCCAGGAGCTTGCCTCTGTTGTAAAAGATTTTTACCCATTCAGGGGTTCGTTATCAATAAAAAGCATACTATTCAGCAGTTATGTTTGCCTATTTAGCATCTATCCATTTTGTTTGCAAAAAAGAACGCCGATGTTTTTTTGATAAAATGTGCATACATAAACTTACTGGCCTAGGCCACTGATTGTTGAAACAATGAATTACTTGAACATTGTCACGAGATAATAACCTTGATAGGTCCCTTTGAAAAGGGTATCTTGTCTGTTTGTTTGTGTTGTTACAGGTGTAGCATATTCCAGACAGTGCACCGTGCGCATCCCTGAAGCAGGATGATTCCTCCTTCTCCAGCAAAGTTCAGTAGCCTCTCCCCGCAGAGTCTGAAAGCGAGACCGTGAGCATTGATATGTCTCCCCAGGCAGGAATGATTCTCTCCCCAACCAGATGCGCCCTGAAGGAACGCTATCTCCTCAGCTGAGTCAGGCGCCGAAGCGTATGTTCCCCCCCCCCCCCAGCACCGGGTCACAAGTGCAGGTTTCGTAGGAAACTATTCGTACGCCGAAGTATGCAGCAACTATTGGTGCCAGACTGAAGTCTCCAACGGAATTGAAATTCCCCACCAAAGTCGTACTCTCCCCCGAAGTCGGATGATTCCTTCTTCCCCAACGGAATTGAGATTCCTCACCAGAGTCGTACTCTCTCCAGCGAAGCAGAATGATTTCTTCTTCCCCAGCCGAGTTTGCAGATCCCCAAGAGAGTCGAATCCTTGGAAGTTGCTCAAACCATGATTGGTTTTTTCCCCAGTGGAGTGTTGAACAGCTGAAGTTGTTTCCCCACAGAGCCGTCATCTCCATAAAAGTAGCCATGAAGGCCACGCAGTTTACTCCCGCGATTGACATCGCTTTCCCTCAGCAGGTCCAGGTTCTCGTAGAGCTTCGTTCCCCTGCAGCAATCAACTGAAGTTGTTTCCCCTGCAGCAATCAACTGAAGTTGTTTCCCCTGCAGCAATCAACTGAAGTTGTTTCCCCCGCAGCAGTCAACTGAAGTTGTGTCCCCCGCGGAGTCCAATGGAGATTGGCGTGACTCTGTTCTCCTCAGCAGGATGATTCCTCTATCTGAGTAGTCCTTTCTCCTTGACAGGAAGATTCCCCCTTCGGCATTTATTTTGCTGACGGGATCGCATCATAGTGCATGATTGCATAGCATTTATCATAAACGCATAACATTTCCACCGTGTGGAGCATTGTGCCATTGCTGAAGCATATGCATAATAAACATGATCTAGGTTGTTACCGTTTTTGTTTTGCAGGTGTTCCGTCGCAGAATTGATTGCTCAGGATGATTCCTGACATCCTCACTGTCGCTACTGCGAAAATCGGCGCCGGCTGAACAGAAGAGTCGCCACCGTGCGTTATTTATCCCAAAGGAGGGAAAGGAAACGCTCGAGGTAAACCTACCGCAAAACGGGGAAAGGAATGGTCATCGCAACCAAAACCTGGATTCGGGAGTCGGTTACGCAAGGGGAAGGTACTAGCACCCCTCACGTCCGTCGTACTCGACGGGATCCACGCTTGTTTTCTTGTACGGATTGTTATTCTATAAACGCTCGTGACACACTCCACTATCTGTGATTGTTATCGGTCCTTTGAAACGGGATGCCCCCGCAGCAGGTGTTGATGACGACGGTTGATATCCCAGCCCAAATCGGTCCATCTTCACGGGAATATCCAGCACCTTGCCCCAACCCTTTGTCTCACCAGTCTCTACTAGAGCCTGCGCCTCCTTATATGACGAGACGGCTACTTCTGACGCTTTACTCGGCCCGGGACCTTTGTCTTTGATGCGCAACCCTTCAAAGGCTTGACAGGGTGTTTCATGAATCTCGCCGTCGACTTCTACATACTTGAATGATGACAGATGGCTAACCAATATATCTTCTTCTCCACAAACCGTGACCACACTGTCCCCTACCATGTATTTCAGCTTTTGATGCAAGGTAGATGTGACTGCCCCAGCACCATGGATCCAGGGTCGTCCGAGAAGGCAGCTGTATGCTGGCTGGATGTCCATGATATAAAATTCAGTCGCGAAAACCTCCGGCCCCACCTGTAGAGGTAATGTTATGGATCCAAAGACTGTTCTTCGCGTACCATCGAATGCCCTGACCACCAAGTCACTAGGCGTACACAGGATCCCTCTGACGTCCAGTTTCATCATTGCTTTCTTGGGTAGCACGTTTAAGGACGATCCGGTATCTACCAGTACATGAGACATGACTGATCCTCTACACTCAACAGAGACGTGCAACGCCATGTTATGCTCTCTCCCCTTCGGGGTCAAATCAAAGTCTGTAAATCCCAAGCTATGGCCTGCATTCACATGCGCCAACACCCCCTCCAGCTGATTCACGGAAACATCTTGGGGTACGAAGGACGTATCCAGAACTTTCAACAATGCATTTCTGTGAGCTTCGGAACACAATAGCAACGACAATATGGATATCTTTGACGGCGTCTGTTGAAGGTGCTCAACAATCTTATAATCGCTCTTACGAATAAGGCGCATGAACTCTTCTACATCCTTCGACGACGTTTCTTTTTCGTTCCTCTGCACCGGGACATTCTCATTCATCTTTCCTTTTCCCTTCGCCATTCGTTCAGCCTCTACCTCAGGCGATATAAAGATTCTCCCACTTCTTGTCATACCTCCGGTACCGACGACGTTGTCTACAATCTCAACTGGCTGCTTACTGACATCAATTTTCACCCCATCACAGTATACTTCAAACCCATAGGTCCAGGGGACTGCCTTAGTGCTCTCATAAGGGATTGGTCCGGCCTTGGTGATAGTGATCGGCGGTCGCTTGGCCGGCACCGTTATAGTTATCGTTTTTCGAGGAATCGTCACAGTAGCCACATCACTTCGCTTGTCCGCTGATACCTCTGCAGGTTCTTCAACTGCCGTTCGGTCAAATTGCAATGTGCCTCCATCTATTAAAGCCTGAATACCTTTCTTCAATTCAGCACAACCCCTAGCTTGGGTCCAACACTCTAAACAATACTCGTCGCAACCTGGATACACACCTCCTTGCAATAACCTTCTCTTTATCTCGCACAACGGTGTCTTTAGGTCGTCAACATTCATAATCAAGTTCAAACCCTCCTCAGTTAAAATGGCATTTGCCCCATGGTTGGGCATGGGCTTTTGTACTATGTTCGGACCCGCCTGTCCAAAATTGATAGCCTTACTATCCAATAGATCCTGTACCACATGCTTGAACGCGTGGCAACTCTCTACATCATGGCCCGGAGCCCCGGAGTGGAATTCACAGTGCTTGCTTGCGTCAAAGCCGTACGGAGGAGTGCCAGTTACTGGCGCCATAGTTCTCTTTTCCACCAAGTTCAAACCCAGTAACGCCTGTAGCAATTCTGCATACGTTGAAGGAGGCGTTTCAAACACCCTCCTTGGTCTGCCCCCCTGGACTCTGCGCTGGGCAGGATGTGCCCCCTGTTATGGTTGTTGTTGCTGTTGTTGTTGTTGTATTGGTTGTTGCTGAAATGGAATAGTAACACTTGCCACCTGCTGCGGCTGATTGTACTGGTTTCGACCTCTGCCCCGGCCTCGGCCTCGGCCCCCAAACACTGCACTTGCATCACCTTGACGGTGCCCACCGAAATCCCTTCTGTTACTTCCAGTTGAAGTGGATTCCTCAGCTTGGAATCTTCCCTGTTTAATGTTGCTTTCAATCTTCTCTCCCATCAGGATTAAGTCTGAGAAACTGCCCAAAGACGTGTGAAACAGCTTGTTATAAAACATACCGGTAAATGTTCCTATGAACATATCATTCATTTCTTTGTCCTCTAAAGGAGGATGAACTCGAGCAGCCATGTCGCGCCATCTCTGCGCATACTCTTTGAAGCTCTCGCCCTTCTTCTGGGACAACCCCTACAATCGGACCCGGTTGGGTGCCAAGTCACTGTTGTACTTATAGTGAGCCACAAATGCTTCAGCCAGCTGCTTCCACGTCTTTATCTGTGTTGGTTCCAATCCCATATACCACTCAAGGGAAGGACCAGACAAGCTATCTTGAAAGAAATGCATCAGCATCCTTTCATCATTTGAATACGCCGACATCCTTCTGTAGTATGACCGCACGTGCACCTTTGGACAGGTGTCCCCCTTATATTTGTCGAATGTGGGAGCTTTGAATTTTATTGGTACCCTCAGGCCAGGCACCGGACCCATTGTAGTCATATCTAAGCCAACAGCGCTTTGATTCACGACCCCCTTCATCTGCTCCTCGAGCATCTTGATTCTCTGAGAGTCATCCATAGGACCTTCGAAACCTCCACCGAAGAAAGCATCCTCTTGCTGATCTTCTAACCAATTACCGTTCCCAGTTCCGTATCCCTCGTACCCGTTGTTACGACCAACTCTAGTCTGATTCACTACAGGGCCTCGCCCCCTGTTACCATACCCCGGAGCGACTCCTGCAGGTCCAAAAGCCATTAACCCCGCGCCATTTCCATTTCCGAATCCGCCATAACCCTGATTAGTCATACCAAATCCGTCCTGTCCGAAACCTTGAGCGTTGAAGCCGTACTTCCCAGCATGATCAAACCCCTGGTCATTGAAGCCGAATCCATTATTACCGAAACCATTACCTCTCATATTATCACCCAGGTTGACATCTCCGAACCCAACGTTGTTGACGACAGTCTCGTTACTGTTCCCGGCGGCAGCGTCGTTGTTCACATTGACAACAGGTATGTTTACCACAGGTGGAGCTACCGGTGTGGGGGTACCATCCCCGTGAATAGTGTCGACTCGCACAGAATTATGGTCTTCATTTCCGTGCCCAGCATTTCTTACCAACAAAGGCTGCACCAAAGCTTGCAAATTCTCCTGGCCTTTCGCAATGGTCTCCATTGTCTGCATGAATAGCGCCAGCTTCTCACGCATGTCTTGCATTTCATTCTGCATCTGATCCATAATTCTTCGGCAGTTGGTACGAGTGGAGTATCGGTGCGGGCGCTGACTTTCAATCCTGAAAAGACCTGGTACAGTGCAGGAAATGAGATACAATTCAATAATCACCTGTAATGAAATATGAATGGGAATGCAATGTAATATGTGTTTGTGCATTAGGGAATATCATTCCCCGATTCTAGTGCGAATGTGCCAGTGTGGTGACAGTGACAGCAATACGAAGTTCGGAGCCGAATCATAGAAAACACCTCATATATTGCAGAGAAATCCATTAAGCCCAGAATACAATATCAATGAGTGTACAATAAGAAGGCATGACCTCAGCCAACAATCCTGGTGATGGTCAGCGCTATGCAAATAAAGCATACACATTAATACATGAAACGATCAAGTACTCTCATATGCCTGGTACTCCTCTAGTAACTTCTTAGTCTCTGGATGACTTGGTCGGGAAAGCAGACCCTCAACAAGTAGATCTCTTCGCTTGAGAACACATTGCAAATCACCAGCAGATTCCTCCCATGCCCCTTCTCCGAAGCGATCCTCTAGCTTTCGCTTCTGAGACACAGCTTCTTTCTTGCCCTCGATGGCCTTGTTCAATGCATTCTGGAGACTATATTTGGCCATTACCTCCTCTTCATACTTCTTAGTGCTAGCCTTCAACTGTTCTTCGAGTTCATAAATTTGCTGCTTCAGTTTGTCTTCCCTCTTTTTGTTGTTGGTTAGCGTAGCGTTCCACGTTTTGTTACAAGAAGAGATTTCCCGGTGAGCAGCATCGAGTGCTTTCTTTTTGGACTCCAACATGTCATGAGAGCTTCTGAACTCTTTCCCCAGGTGTTCAGGCTTCTTTTTCTCTTCGGTCAGTTCAGCACCTAGCCTGTTTACTAACTCGATCTGCTGTTGGAAAGAATGCACAGCCTTGTTCTTCTCACTACGCATCTGAGCCAGTTCCTTTTCCAACCCTTCATTGATCTTCATCAAGGCTTCTTTTTCCTTTACAACTCGCTCGTAGACCTCCATAGTAACTGTGGTTGGTTCCTCTACCGGAATATGAACAGGGACTGGTGCAGCTGGAAATGGCATCAACAACTGTCTTGCTCTCTCTTGGATCCAAACTTTGTATGGTACATAAGCCTGACAATCATTCTTCCCCAACAGTGGTTTCCCTCTTCTGTTGATACGCATCCAGGCGTGCTGAAGCTTGGCTAGTAACTCTCCATTCAAATCACCGGTGAAGTACAGAGATTCCTGTACTTCTTCCTCTCTAGGTGGGTTCTTCAACGCGTATCCAAACTGGCGAACGAACAGAGATGGGTTATAATTGATACACCCTTTTCTCCCTATCAAAGGAACATTAGGATACCCGGAACAACTAAAAATGAGCTCAGACCCCAACAAGTCTCGGTCAAACCACTCAATGTCTTCAGAAGATAATCTCATCAGGCGCTCTGGCCAATCAGCTGTAGTTGCACTATCTACAAAAGGTCCCTTCAGGGGGAGATGGCTCTTAAACCACATGTTCAACAGCGGCGCACAACAGTAAACAGTCTTTCCTCTTCTGTTTTCATTTTTGTAGTGCAATGAATGATAGAAATCTCCAATCAAAGTGGGTACCGAGTTGCCAGCAGCAAATAGATGAAAAGCGTCCAAGTCCACAAAATTGGGTAAGTTGGGAAACAGCATTATTCCGTAGATGCACAGAGCCAAGATAGCATTAAAGACTATCCAGCATCCGCTCTTGGCGTACTCTTGAGCTTTGCCAACCAGAAAATCAAGGGAGAAACCTGAAACCCCAAGCCAAGAAGTCACTAATAGTTCAGAAGCGTTCATGTGCAAGGCCTTAGCTAAGTCCTCCAGCTGGGGCTTGGCGTCACGATGGATGAAAGGAACCTTATTTTGTACCGGCAGCTCGATAAACTCGGCGTATTCCTCCATAGTAGGCCCCAAAATAAAGTCAGCAAACGTTAAACATCTCAATGCAGGGTCATAGAATTGCATCAAGGTGTACAGCCCATTCATCTCAACAGCAGTTGGCTTGCAGACCAGTCTCAATAATCTTCCATGACTCATCCTGAAACTTCTCCTAACCTCCTCATCAGCAAGGGACATCAGACCAAGTAGGGGAGTAATGTCAGGTGTAGGTAACTTGTACGCAACTGTCTTTCTCAAACCAGCCATGATCGATAAGCAGAAGTCCGGGCACTAGAATCAGGGAATATGCAAATGCACCTGCAGCACAGACACAAGTTAATGAAATGCACATGATAATGGTTATGCGAGCGATGCAATGCAAATAGATGCAACAGGGACCAAATGCCATGGCTGAGAAGCCTGAACCAAATCATAAGTCTCAGATAGATCCTCCAGAATTCCTCAAACTTTGGTCTTGGACAGACCCAATACAAAGCTCCAACACTGGTCTTTGATAGACCCCATAACATAACTCTGACTGGTCTCTGACAGACCCCATATCATAACTCCAACTGGTCTCTGATAGACCTCACAACTGTCCATAAATACCCAGAATCTCAGATCAAGAAGCAAACCGGTATCTGAAGGTCTAGTTACCTGCATAACCCCAAACCCTCTCACAGGTAGGTGTCCTAGTAACTGACAATGGTATGGCATCCTATGCGGTCGTCGGCGTCACAGACTTTCAGGGTTGATGATACGATTCCCAGAAGGAGTGGCATCATCAAATCCTGAAGATGCCTCACTTAGCCAACTTCCAAATGATCGGTTCCCGGAGTCGACAATCCAACTAACCAACAACCCCTTCGACCCAAAGGGTAGAAAAAGAAGTCAACCAGAAGAACCTCGTCTGAGTGTAGATTTTGTGGGACACTAATGCAAGCAAAGCCGGCATGCGCCGACTACTTTCTACTCTAATTCTAAGTGCACTCAAGCCCAGGTCCGGCTTATCTCTCAATCATAGAACACCCGTCACCCCCAATACAGCAATAATAACAATAATATAATGCTGAAAGTAAATGACAGAAATATAAATCCATACAAAATCCTCGACGGGAAAACAAGCGCTAGGATTGACTCGCTTAAGGGACGTTGGATCCCAAATGCATAAGGAACTATCGCAGTCCTTAGCAGCCAGGGGACGTTGGATCCCCAACAGAGTCGCCAGCTGTCGCTACTGCGAAAATCGGCGCCGGCTGAACAGAAGAGTCGCCACCGTGCGTTATTTATCCCAAAGGAGGGAAAGGAAACGCTCGAGGTAAACCTACCGCAAAACGGGGAAAGAAATGGTCATCGCAACCAAAACCTGGATTCGGGAGTCGGTTACGCAAGGGGAAGGTACTAGCACCCCTCACGTCCGTCGTACTCGACGGGATCCACGCTTGTTTTCTTGTACGGATTGTTATTCTATCTATGCTAAAGGTCGAGGGTTAAAAAAATGAAAATGACTCGGCAAAGTATCGCACTTTATGCCTACGTATTCCCGTCTAGAACGAGAAATCAGAGTCAACGTAGTTCGCCTACCTACTGGAAAGGAGGAGAAGGTTGCTCGCTAGGATATCGCATCCTATGCCTACGTACTTTCATACAGCATGAAAGATCAGAGCAAACGTAGTTCAGGCCACGTACGACACAAGTCTGTCTTGATTGCTTTTATCTCCTTCTAAAAAAGGGTCTTTCTGATTACTGGTCCAAGCGGACAAAAATGACGTTTTGATGAGTTCACATTCTTTTACGGAAGAAGTGTCTTTTATTGTGTTTGAAATTTTATTGTATTTTTCTGTTTGTTTTGAGAAAAGAAGAGACAGAACTCTAACCTATGGGTGAAAAGGGGAATCAAACTAACCTAATGTTATCATGCATGGGTTAAGACCTAATGTCTATCATGTTCCTCTCTTGCGCAGAGAGAAACAGAGATCCTAAGGGATAAACGGAAACAGAAACAATAGCATATATACAATAAAGCAGTAAAATGCATGAATGCAGCAATACAAGCGAGGCAAGGGAGTCCCACTCAACCTCGAACCTAGAAAACAACAGGCAAAAGCGAACAAAATTCGCTTTCAACCTAACAGGTTAATGGCAAACAATACAGTCCGGGAAATTCAAACAATACATCAAAAATTAAAAACAGCAAAAATAAACAGCCAACAGCAGCCTTCATCAACATCTGTCTTCAAGTCATCTTCAACCATCTACAAGCTTCAAGCAAGCATCAGTCTTCATCTTCAAGCCTTCAAGCAAGGTTTCTATCTTCAATCTTTCACTGGCTTTTCTTCAAGTCTCACTCTCCAAGATGAGCAGCAGTCAACAGGATGCATTGAATGTTAAGCAGTCAATTGCCTACCAAGGGTGGCCTACTGACTGTTAACATGATACTGACAGTTTCCTCTCAAAAGTTCTATCTTTTAAATACCTTCACTAATCCTTCCAAAGGAAGGAGGTGGATATTTAAAAGAGACTTTGAATCATAGAGAAAGAATGGAGGCAAACAAGACCTTCCATGTTTATGAAGCAAGTTTTCTACTCTAGAGCTCTGCCTAGCTCCTAGACCCTATAGCTTTCAACAGCTGCCAGCAAGATACTCTTCATCAACCCTGGAAATTGGTCTTCATTCTCTTAGTCTTCAATGGGCTTCATCAGCAAAGTCTTCAGCTCAAACCCAAACCCCAAGCAGGCCCAATACCCCACACAGTCAAATAATAACCCTAGAGAGGGCACACCACACAATCAAGCAAATACAGGAAATATACTAGTAGTAATAGTAGAATAGGGGAAGCCTAATATTTTCTAAGGGATCTATTATTTACCCATAATACCCCTATAGTCCCATCATTTAATTTGTTCTAGAGAAAACCCAAAAGAAAATTTGTTTTGTTAAACCTACATTATATTCACAACCCTAAATGATTAGCCTAATGGTTTCTAACTATACTACCTAAAATAAGTCCTAAAAAAATGGTATAAAAATCAAGGGGGCCCCTAATATATGTATCTAATTATACTAAAAAAATTGGCAAAAAAAGATTATGAGAACCACCTAAAAGAAATTCTACAAATACTATGTACAAATTAAATCTATTTAAAAAGGCATTAAAAGAAAAAATGTGCAAAAAATATTAAAAGAAAATAAAATGGAAATTTTATTACAAGATATTTTTCTACACAGAAATATGAAAATGGTAAAAAAAACAACCAATCAAAAATATGGAATTTCCAATTTGTTATGAATTTTCAAACAATTAACAAAAATAAAAGGAATGAAAATGACTTAAAAGGAGTTAGGGGTGCAATTAGTAGGAAAGCGCATTGAAACATGAATGATGGGCCCAGACTGGGGGTGCGCATAGCAAGGCGCGCCTGGGCCCAGTTAAATCAGAAAAAATACCAAAGAAAAATAAACACAAATCGGTGCAGAAAGTAAGAAATACAGTTCAATTCATGTGGGCCTGGATATTGGGGGTGCGGCTAGCAATTGTTCCTTAAGCCCACCAGAGGGCTTTAATGAAACGAGGCGTTTCATGGCCTCAGATTCCCTCTCGTTTTCAACTTCAAACATAGGCCATTGGATGCGTTTTCTGGGTCAAAGTCTTGTTTCCATCTAACGGCTGGGAGGTCGTCTCCTACCTCCAGCCCTAGGGTTTATGAAACTTCCATGAGATGCTCCCTCCACACGTGAATCTTCCAGGGGCTCGTGCTCCCTCGTTTCTCCATGAAACTCCAAACTTCCAAAGGCGAAATTGATCTACTTTCCTCCCTGAACACAACCATGGATCCAGCTTGCACTAACACACTCTAAAAAGCCAAACCCGATAGCTCTACATCCATGGATACTTAACTTCCAACTTCTCCTTTCTTCAATTTCTTGCCATCAAAATACTCACCTTGAATCACTGATTACCACAAGCTAAAGACCTAGTGCTAACACTCAATATTAAGAGAGTTCCAAGTCCAAACAGTTGGTGTGCTCACATATCAACCTCCATGAAATTCAGTCAAATTCTCCAGAATTATTCCTCTAACTACCTAGGTCATTCTTATCCTAACCAATCTACATCATGCTAACTAAAACAAGCCAATTCGAAGAGATTACTAACCTGGTGTAAAGTTGAAAACCGATGGATGAAATCACCACTTCAAGCTCAGTAATGCTCCAATAGCAATCAATAGACCAAGATCTTGATTCTGTATGCACTTGTTCTTGCTTAAACACCTTGGATTCTTGTAACCAATTCCTTTTGCAATTTGGATGATAAACTTGTAGCACACGATTATGGCTTCAATACACTCAAATCTTGCTTGGGATGTGATCAATGATGATCATGGAGTATGATAGGATCAAGAACTTTGAAGAATGATGAGGAATTGAGAGAGTTTGGGTGAATTTGCAAAAATGCAAGAGAGAGTGAAACTATGGGGTTTTGATCAAAATGAAGTGTAACCATGCATTGAATGATCTCTAGGGTTTATATATATGCCCATGGAAACATCTAGAACTTGCTGGAAACTTCTTGTACACCAATCCCTTGTGTTTTGGCATGTGTCACTTTAACCATAATCAAGCCATGATAACTCTCCAATTTTGAACTAAACTCAAAAATCCACTATTGCCAATGGTCTCAAAATATTTTTTCCAATCAAAATGACCTATAATTTCATCTCATTTGGACATGTATTGCAAAATCTCATTTTTAGGTCACTTTTATTCATTAAATTCACCTTTTAATTGACCAAATTTGCAATCTTGAGCTATGAGCATTTTCCAACTTCCATGACCACTTTTCTAGACTCAAAATGTCATTTGGAACAACTTTGATGTTGTGAAGTTTTTCATTTTAAGCTTCCTTGTATGAGTTTTAGGCATATACTTGAAATGACCCATAATTCCCAAATGACCAAAATACCCTTTGCTTGCCAAGGTCATAAGTAGAGTTCCACAAATCGGATGAAGGCATACCATACCTTTCTAGAAAGCTAAGATCATGAGGAACAACTTTGATGTTGACCATAAATCCATTTGAAAATTCCTTGAGGGGTAAAAGTTGCTTGGAAGACAAGTAACTTTCACAGACAAAATTTCAGATGCCTCAGATGACCTGTAACTTGCAAGGACCATAACTTGAGTTCTATAAATCTCCTTGATGTCTTCCACCACTAAAATTAAAGGTCTTGAGATCCTCTACAAGTTTCATGTTGGCCAAGGATCCATTTGAATCTTGCATTTTGAATTATCTTGCTTGGAAGTTTGACCTAAATCAGGGGATTTTACACAGAAACCCTAATTTAGAAACCTCTCTTCTTCTTGATTTCTCTTGATTCCTCCTTGGCACAACACCACATCCATATCTACATGTCAAATGAGGCATCCCAAATCTTTCAAACAGGCCTTGATGCCCTTCAATCAAGCAATTGACCTAGGGTTGACCCAGGGTTGACCCAGATGAAACCCTAGTTGACTGTCTTCAACTGCAGCTCTTGTAATCACATCAATGACTGGTCTCACTTTCAAAAGGACCCTCTAGGTCTTCCATGATGTCTACATACCCTCCATGACCTCAATTCACAGCTCACAACTTCTCTGATGATCTTCAAATACCCTCAAGATAGGAGATAGATCCACTGCTTGATCCACTGACTTCTCAGATGATGACTTGGCTAAGATTGAATTTGAATAAGAATCACTTGATATGCTCATAGAGATAAGAATTGCATTTGGTCCCTTGTTGGATGACTTGCTATGCTATGCTATGCAAATGATTAGACTATGTACATGACTTCTTATGTAAATGCTAATGCAATTGAAACATAAACCAAGTGAAGTAAGTTGAGCAAATTTTAGGGTGCAACACTCACCAACGAAGTCACTTGCTCAAGATGATTCTTGGGATCCCCGGCGAAGTCTTCGGTTCAAGATGATTCTTGAATTCCTCAGCAGGGCCGTTTGCTTAAGATGATTCTTAAGACCCCAGTGCAGTCTCTAGAGTTGGTTGCTCGAGTTGATACTTAGAGTCCCCAGTGAAGGTTGCCCAGGATGATTCCTGAAACCCCAACAGAGTGTTCGCTCAGGATGATTCCTGAAAGCTCCAGAAGGTTATTGGTTCAAGATCCCCAGGCGGAGTTATTTGTCCAAGATGATTCTTGAAGTCCTCAGCAGAGTTGATTTATCCAGAATGATTTCTGGACCCCCGGAGCGGAGTTACTTGACAGTTCTCCAGATTCCCCAGCGGCGAAGCGTCATCCCCAGCAGGTTTCTAACGGTGAAGTTGAAATCTCCCTTGAAGACTCCATGATTGAAGTCTGACCGAAGCAGTTCTCTCAGCTGATGCGGGGCGCCTGATGGCAGAGGTTTAGACATTCCCAGTTGGCTCATGATTGACCAAGAATTCTATTCCCGACTTGCTGATGAAGTCTGGCTGATGCCCGACAATTTCTTGGAATGCCTGATGGCGTGATCAACCTGATGGTTGAAGTCCGGCTGATGCCCGACCGTGTTCTTTGAATGCCTGATGGCATGATCGACTATGTATTACCGGTTACCGTGTGACCAATTCCCCAATGGAGTTTCTTCACCCTGACGGCGAGGTCAGACGATGTTGAGAGTTGACGGCGTGTCGCTACTGCGAAAATCGGCGCCGGCTTGACAGGAGAGTCGCCACCGTGCGTTATTTATCCCTCAGAGCGGGAAAGGAAACGCTCGAAGTAAACCTCGCAAAGACGGGAAAAGGTATGGTCATCGCAACCAAAACCTGGATTCGGGAGTCGGTTACGCAAGGGGAAGGTATTAGCACCCCTCACGTCCATCGTACTCGATGGGATCCACGCTTGGTGTTTATAGGTAAAAGGGTGTGTTATCTATCTACTCTAATGGCTGGTCTGAAAAGAAAATAAAAGGACAGGACTCGACAGAACATACGGTGTTCTGGGCCTACGTATTCCCTCGTGCAATGGGAAAGTCAGAGTCAACGTAGTTCGACTGCCTACGTCTAAACGGGGGAAAGGTTGCTCGCCAGGACATCGCGTCCTGTGCCTATGTACTTTCATCTGAAATGAAAGATCAGAGCAAACGTAGTTCGACTAACTACGGGTAAACAGGGGCTCTCACACAGCAGTGAGAAAACAAACTGGTCTCTAAGGCTCTGGAACCTACAAATACGATCTGGTCTCAAATGCACTCAGGCAACAGAAAGGGATAACAATTAGTCGTTAGCGGGAAAGTCTCGATCGCACAGCCGCGAGAGAACAAAGGTTAGTCGTTAGTGTGCTCGCTAGGATATCGCATCCTATGCCTACATATCTTCGTCTGGAACGAAGAATCAGAGCAGCTGTAGTTCAGCTAACTACGGGTCAAGCTACTCAAAAGCTCCTACAGAAAGGAAAGGGAAACCCTAGAACTATAGCTGAGAAACAGGGGAATCTACCTACTGCTATCACACCTGGTTGACCGTCCTAATGTCTATCATAACAACTCCGCAGCGGAGAAGTCAGAGCTCCTAAGGGATCATGGCAACAGGACTAAACTACAAACAAGAAACTGCACAGTAAAGAAAAACTGAGATTATGCATGAATGCAACAACTAGACAAACAAGGCACAGAGGCCGCAAACCACAAAGGCAAGGGAGCTCAGCTCTACCAAATACCAACAAGCAAAGCCACGCAATAACAAACAAGCAGAAGGAGGACCACCTCAACTTCTCATGCACACAAAGTCTACTTCTAAGATGCACCTATTCAGAACTATCTAGATGAACACCTAAGTCTAATGCAACATAACATCATACAAATCAAACAATACAAAGAGACTAACCCTGAGCAGGGCCTCCAACAAACCTGAAACAAGCTCCTAATCTATCTCTAAACAGAACTCTATACAACACCCTAAGCAAAGATCTAAGCAACAATCAAATCCTAAGCAAAAGGAATCAGTCCCAGTCTCCAAGCTTCAGAACAAGCTTACCAGAGAAGGGAAGCTAAGCAGACAAGCTCATAGTGCCTTCCTCAGGAAAGTACCAGGAGGTTACTACTCAGGAGTCATATCCTATGCGGCTCGACAACTGTGATCAGTTTACATTTCTCCTCAGGAGAAATTAAACTCACATGAAGGCTCCGGCATCACGGGATACTTGAGAAATACCTATATGCACTAGGGGAACTAAGTGAGCAGACTCATAGGACCTTCCTCAGGAAAGTACTAGGAGGCTGACACTTAGGAATCGTATCCTACGTGGCTCAACAACTGTGATCAGTTTACATTCCTCCTCAGGAGAAATTAAACTCACAAGTCGGCTCCAACATCACTGGATACTTAAGAAATCCTAGATAAACTAATGGAACTAAGTGAATAGACCCATAGGACTTTCCTCAGGAAAGTACTAGGAGGCTGACACTTAGGAATTGTACCCCATGTGGCTCAACAACAGGTGATCAGTTTACATTCCTCCTCAGGAGAAATTAAACTCACAAGTCGGCTCCGACATCATTGGATACTTAAGAAAGAGGCGAGAAGAAAGAATGAAAGTCATTCATAGTGCCTTCCTCAGGAAAGTACCATAAACTCCCTTCAAACTTCAGGATCTCGAACCTCACAAACAGACAACAAGCCCCTAGACTAAGCCTCAATCCACTGCATCCTTGCAAGCTCCAACAGGACCTCCATCAGCTCCTATCCTCAAGAAGAACCCACAGGCCAAGAAACCACAAGAAACTATCTCTGAAGTTCAACCACAGTTGAACTTCAAAGTCAGAAGTCATCAAGACTTCTCCTATCTTCAGGCTCAGACAAATCACATCAGGACACCCTACAAAAATCTAATAAAAATCTAATGGGAGACCTACATGGTTCTAGGATATCATACTGAAAAATCAGAACACAATTCAACACCAGATGAAAGAACTAAAATTAGCAACACAGACATATCCACAGACCAATTATTCAACATCAATAACAGTGAAAAAATGCAATTAAAATGAAAATGCATGATTAAGCTAATGTTTTTGTATTATAAAATTCTACACTGAATTACGAGTCTATAGAAAAAAGAACGGAATTATTTGACCCAATCTACTATTTTTTATGAATTTTCTAATGATATGCATGCATTGAAAATATTAAAAAGAAATCAATTAATTGGAAAATATGCAAAAAATAGCAAACAAAAACAAAAATAAAATGTCATTTCTATTTTTATTTAATTTTCTTAACATTTTCATGAAATGGCTGAAAAAGAAGAATTAAAAAAACATTTATTTTCATTTTATTATGAATTATTTACAAATATGAAAAGAAATAAAAGAAATTGAGAAAAAATTAAATTGAAATAAAACTGGGGGGTTTAAACAGTAAAGAATTCTAGTTATTCTGCATTGGGCCCTGATTGGGGGTGCAACTAGCAGTTAGGGCGCAGGCCCAAGTTCAGAAATCAACTAACAAATACTGAAATGAACAAAAAGCCTGGGGGGTGCCGTTAGTGATTTTTCTCAGTTATTTGCTACTATGGGCTCAAATGAGGGGGGTGTTGAAAGTAAATAGGGCCTAAGGCCCACACCAATCATCCAGATTTCTCACACAGGGAGGGGTGCTAAGCAAACGGGGTGGTATGCGTTCAGAAACACGTTTGGGCCTAAGCCCAACGTCTAAACCCTAGTCCAATACTCAGAAAACAAAACCTATCACTCTCTCCAAACCCAGGGTACTGTTCATTCTCCTCTCTAGCCGTCTCCTTCATTCGTCTCCCTCAATTCACTCTCTCTGCAACTCAATCAATCCAACAAACCCTAAACGAAACAAATCCTCACCCAAACACCTCAATCCCTCACAAGAAATCACTACTCAAGATCTAGTCTTAAACCACGCACCAAATCAATTAATCAATTAAAACCCTAATCGTTGAAGGCAACGCAATCTAATCTGAAGAAGAACACGCAAGGAGTTTTAGCAAGCATACCTGGGGATATTTGAGCGAACTGGATCGTATTGGAGAATGAAGTCCCTTCAACGAAGATCCAAGTCGCGTACGAAGATGGAGCGAAGATGAAATGGAAGGATGGCTCTTGAAGATGACGTTCTGGGGGAAGGATCGAAGAACTATGGAGTTCTGAAGCTGTTCTGGGAAACTTCGTGAAGAACAATGGAAGTTTGGTGGCGTTCTGGAGATTCTGGGATGAGGATGATTGAAGATTTGAAGTTCCTGGAAATCTTGCTTGAAGATGGACGAAGAACGATGAAGGTTGTTGATTTCTGGGAACAGTTGATGAAGGTTGAAGTTGGTTTGAGTGTTCTGGAAAAATCTCGATGGAGGACTGATGAACGTCTGAGGATCTTCTGGAAATCTGCTTGAAGGTTGATGAATGTCTGGAAAAAAATTGGATGAAGATGATGGCGTTCTGGAGAATTTGATGAAGTTTCCGGCGTGCATATGAGTTTTCCGGCGAAGTACCGATGAAAGTGGACGGAGGAGATCTGGGGAAGAAGATGAAGAAAGGAGGTGTTTGGAAGATTCTGCAGATTCCGGCGATCTAACGAAGTCCGGCGACGGTTACTGCTCTCCGGTGACCGTTACTGATGACCGGCACGGCGGATGCATGGCCGGCGGTGACACTCAGGCGATGGGTGTGGGGGCGCCAAGTGGCGTGCATGCGCAGAGGGAGAGAGAGAATGAGGGACACGTGGGAGAGTCTGGAAGAGTTCTGAGTGGGTGGTGGCGTGCTTGCATGCGCGACGTGTGGGACCTCTTTCTGCTAACACGTGGCGTGCTATCTTTTATACCACTGGAATTCGCTGGCACACTCTGGAATGTTCTAGCACTTGCTGGAAAATGGTGGAAGACTTTGGACTGTTGGACCATTTTTTTGGACTTTTCTGAATTAATACCAACTGGGCCTCAAACAACTCCTGGGCCCATTCGAAAATGAAATAAAAAAAACTGTAAAAAACTGAAAAAAACAATTAACTGAATTTGATTAATGCCTAATTACCACTAATTAATCTAATGCTTAACCAATAAACTCTAAACAAAAATTAAAACCCTAATTAACTCTATATCAACCTAATTAATTCTGAAAACAATTAAGAACCTAATTAACTCTAAAAAGGTGATTAAAACTCATATTATCCTAATTAAACCTAAAAATCAATTAAGATCTAATTAACTCTAAAATTCTACTAATCTAATTAAACTCTAAAAACAAGAGATTAAAAGTCTAATTAATTCCATATCAATCTAATTTTCTATTAAAAATCTAATATTATTTAATATCTATTAATAAAAGAAAAACTATATTATTCTAAAGAAAAGATAAAACCAATTAAAATCTTATTTATATTCTAAAAAATTTATCTAAAAATTCTATAAAATCCTAAAAAGAGCATTAAGCTATTAAAATATTCTATAAACCTATTTAAATTCCAGAAAAATCTGTAAAGCCTGTTAAAAATTCACAAAAGCCTATTAAACCCTAAAAATGCAGATGAATGCACATGACTGCCATAAAAGCGCACACGAGACCAGATCGAATCGAACAGAGATCCCCGGGCATCAGAATATCCTCAAAATCACTGAAAAATCACCGAGGAGCGCACAATTTCCCGAAAATAAAACCCCGATAATCTGGACTGGGTCTGCCATATTTGATAGACAAAAATCAAGCTGTAAACTCTGATATCCCCCTGTTTGCACAAAAATCATACATCTGAGCTGTGAATATGAAATTAAACCATGAGTCAGATAGGAGAATCGGTTGGTCAAATTTTAGGGTGCAACAGCTGCCCCTATTCAAGCGACTTGGACCTGAAGGGTTTGAAGAGTGCTCAGCCTTCAAACATTCAGAGGTACGAGACGGTTGAATACAAATAAAACCCGAAAATTTGCCAACCGCGAGCATATACTATAAGCTGCTTGGAGAATAAAGTCCAGAAAACCGAGTCCAGTTATTGCGGCACCAAACTGATTAATCATCTGATAAAGAACTCCTGATTTGAATACTCGTTGCTTGTGATACCCCATGTAATAAACCCTGAGGGCTGCACCAAAATACCTGATCCTTTCACATTGCCTACTGATAGGCAGGAAGAGAAATATACTCACATCGCCCAAAGATGGACGGGAAGACACCCTGATTGAATACTCACCTCGTCTAATGATAGACGGAAAAACAACATTAATCTCCCAATTCACATCGTCCAAAGATAGACGGGAAGGAATAATCTCCAAATTCACATCGTCTACTGATAGACGGGAAGGAATACTCTCCACATTCACACATCGTCTAAGGGTAGACGGCATCATCCTGATTGATGAAACAAATCAATATTCTCATCGTCTAAGGGTAGACGGAAAGTCACCATAATCTCCATACTCACATCGTCTAAGGGTAGACGGCATCATCCTGATTGATGAAACAAATCAATTCACATCGTCTAAGAGTAGACGGCAAGCAATAATCTCCGAATTCACATCGTCTAAGGATAGACGGAAAGACATTCTTAATCTCCATACACACATCGTCTAAGAGTAGACGGGATCATCCTGATTAATGACAAATCAATATTATCATCGTCTAAGGGTAGACGGAAAGAAATTCTTCAAATTCACATCGCCTAAAGATAGACGGGAAGGCACCATAATCTCCATATTCACATCGCCTAAGGGTAGACGAAAAGACATTCATAATCTCCAAACTCACATCGTCTAAGAGTAGACGGGATCAAATTCTTAATCTCCATACACACATCGTCTAAGAGTAGACGGGATCATCCTGATTGATGAACAAATCAGTTCACATCGTCTAAGGATAGACGGGAAGAAGTATTCTCCAAACACACATCGTCTAAGGATAGACGGGAACAAAGCCTTGAACTCCATACACACATCGTCTAAGGATAGACGGAAAGTCACCATAATCTCCATATTCACATCGTCTAAGGATAGACGGAAAGTCACCATGACGCAATTCAACACCATCCTTTGAATTTCAGAATCCTTCTGTCTACGGGAATTGATGAAAAAGTCAATATCCTTGAAGGGGCCACATCGTCAGTATGGACTGACGGGAAGAAAACCACCTTTTAAGGAACCATGTCGTCAATAAGAATCAACAATCATGAGAACTGAACATTCTTCGAAGAGCCTCGACATCAATAAGGATTGATGGTCAGAAAAGTACCTCTTGAAACGTCATCTCATCCAATAAACAGAAAGAGAACCAACATTCAAAATCATTTTGAAACCCCTCAACAACTAAGGATAGCCGGAGAAGACTTGCTGGGGAAACACCTCATCATATGTATGATCTGGCAATAAGAAACCCGCTGAACAGTAACCAAAACTTCACATCGTCTACTGATAGACGGAAAGAAAAGCCACTTGCCGGAGAAACCCTATTTTGAACTCCATTGAAAATCAACCCAAAGCTTCACATCGTCTACTGATAGACGGTAAGGAAAGCATATCCTGGGGAAACCCCTTCTTGAAACCTTACTGCGACCACCCGCAACTTCACATCGTCTATGGATAGACGGAAAGAAAACCACATTCGTACTCCAGACGTCTAATGATAGACGGAGAAGTCCATTCATTGGAGGAACACATCGCCAATATGAATTGACGGGAAGAAAAGTCTGTCGATATCAGATGACTGCTTGATCCAAGCACAACTATCATAAGATCTGATACAAATAATCTGCTGAACTGTCTGAATACTGTTGCTGGATAAATGCCCCTGAACTGATCACAGAGTAATTCACGCGCCATATGAGGCTGATAGAAAATCTGACTTATGCTTCGTATGCACATGCAAATGCTTTAGTCTTTCTACAGCGTAATGCTCCATTCTGGATGGAAATGGTACGCATTTTGGCAATGATATGCAAGTATGATGCAAATATGATGATGCATGCAATATGCTAGCAGGCTCGAGCTGCCGGAGAAGGCCGGGTACAGAAAACTACTTCAGCAAAATAAATGCTGAAGGCGAGGCCAACTCTGCTGGGGATAAACTGGATATCACTGAATCGTCCTAGCGAAATAAATGCTGGGAGAGTGAAATCAACTCTGTTGGGGATATTGGGAACTCAACCCGAACACTTCGACGAATTAATACCCTGCTGGGGAATATAGCTCCGCTGGAGAATGGCAGACGTGCTGAGTATGATTAACTCCTCTAGGGATAGCTCACCCGTACCAACGGTGAATTGGACTTTGCTGGAGAAAATGGAGGGAGTCTTCCCGCGTACTGACGAAGCTCGGATCTGGAAATTGATGCGCCAATACGGATGGGCTTCACAGTGATCGCGAACATGGATTTGAGCTCTTAAGCTTATCTTATTGGGTCAGATACAACTGCCGCTGGAAAACATTCTTCCTGAATACACAGCCTTTTAGTGAAGAGTCAAGGGGTAGTAACACAACTTCCCGCAATCATCTCGTTCTCGAAAATCGACTGCATCTGCTCGAATAATTCTGAATGACCCTGCTGATACGGAAAACAACAATCCTTTCTCTTCTGATATGCCCCAGCCTACATGACATCTGTGGGGATAGTCCCTGAAAGGAAACCTGCAAATCTGTTCCTTGATGGTTCTGATATAACATGCCTCAGTGTTCTGAACTTCCGAGAGATACTTCACCTCAAATGCTCCTCGAATAACTTCGTCGTGCTTAAGATAGCTTGCCCCTGACTGCAATGACCTTGCCCCTATTATCTGATTCAGAGTAGTACCTCCTGACTACGCCGTATTCACCGAATCTCAACCTGATTGCCCCAGGATAACTGACTTCGAAAAGCTGACCTGACTGGGGATCACAATAAACTTGCCCCTGCTCTCGGGATCATTTGGGCGTTCTTCATTCTATCTTGAACATACTTTCCACTGTAGGAAGCTTTTCTGCTGTCAAGCGCTTACCCGCAAGTAAAACAAGTTGTTCTGCATAAAAGATGCATTAATGCAACACATATGACAGCTTTGACATCCAATCTGTTCACTGGGAAAAGGAAAAAATAGTTTATAGCATATAATGCACAAAACATTCATCAACATCAGTACCAACATGGTAAGAGGAACCTTTTTAGGAGTCAGAATCGACGCGACCTTTACCGGAGTATGCTTTCGAAACAACCTGCTTCAATTAGGACTTTTGAAGGTTGTAACGTGGTCAGGTTCATGGTTTTGAAGGAAAGGATAAAGGCTCGAAGTTTATTCTAACCCACCCATTCTCCTTGATGTTCTCCCATCCTACGTTCAGCTAATTTGACCTTAGCGCTCACCTCTCAGAGGTTGAAAGATAGGAATGATAGTTCGAGAAATCATGATCGTTGGGGGTGACGGCCACTCACCTTTCGTCTTTGACACTTGAGGTCACACGACTCGTATTTCCATCGAGGATTTTTCTTTTGCTCCTTTTCATCGTTTTCTCTTCATATCCCTAACTTTTGCCTGGACTGACTCCTTTTGAGTTTCTTTTGATTGATTCTTAGTCCAGCGGGATGCCCTCATTTTTGCCTAAGTCATTTGTTTTGAAGTTTTCTTGACTTAGCGGGCTTTTGATTCTCTTTTTTCATTCATTTTTCCTTTCGAACAAGTCGTGTGACACTGGTTGTCTGACTCTTTGGGGAATGATGTGACTGTCCCACTCTTGATTGAACCATTGTGGTCTTTTAGGCACGACCTCTAGGGGTATGATTGATCCTCGAACGGACACTCCTTTTGCAATTTGGACGCTCGGTCAAATTAGCTAACACCTACCCTGCCCCAGGTTAAAATTGAGGGTTCTTCATTTGCAAAAAGAAACTCCTACTACAAGGTTCAAAGGGGTTGACAAGGGATTATCTTCCTTATATCTCCGGTGTTTAGGGACTTGAAACAATGCCTGTACATCATCAACAGGTTTTATTTCAAAAGCATACAATCGGAATTTGCATGTCGGTCATTTTCGTCATCCTCCCCAAATTCTTCTTAACCAAGTGGTGGATATTTGCAAAACAGTTAGTGAACACGATTGGATTTAATCAAAACCATGCATATTTATTTCATTATCATCAATTGAAATGAAAACAACAAGTTTTACAAACGAGCTTACAAATTCAAACAGGAAAGCAACTACAAATGCAAAGAAATGACAAGCTAAAACAAAGAAAATATGCTAGCTTCTGAGAACCGGGCTTTTGCCTCTGCCCTGCTGCTGAACCAGCTATCTTTATTAGAGGCAATTCGATGCTGTCTTGATCTGCTTTCAACGACCCAACCAAATTATAGAGCCCTTCCTCTCTTCATTCAGATGACTTGGGGACCTCTTGGCCCGAAGCGGATTGCTGCACTATCAAGCAGATCCTGCACTTGGTGCTTAAAAGCATGGCAACCTTCTATATCGTGACCTGGGGCTCCAGAATGAAACTCACAGTGTTTGCGTGCATCATAACCAAACGGGGGAGTTCCCGTTATTGGTGCCAGAGTTCTTGTCTCTACCAGATTCAATCCCAACAATGTCTGCAACAACTCGGCATATGTCGAGGGAGGCTTCTCGAACACTCTTCTCTGTTTACTACCTTGGAATCTTCGTTGAGCCGGCTGTGCCCCCTGCTGAGGCTGCTGCTGCTGGTATCGGGTTGACCCTTGAACACCCTTTGTAGCAAATGCAACATTGGTTTCTTGACCTTCAATGTATTGATTAACGTTCTCCTTGTGCTTAACCATTTTCTTTCTTAGATCTGCCCCAGGAATAGGCAACAGTTGTGGGCCTGGAGATTCTGACACCATGGAGTCCAGGATACGCTTCTGACCCGCTGCAGCTTTAGAAACATCTGTCATCTTAGCATCGACTGAGACAGGAGCAATGTGCACAGCTACGCCGCCCGGCGTGAATTCAATATCGTGCGAGTCAATCAGGTCTTGAACATTGTGCTTGAAAGCATGACAACCCTCGATGTCATGTCCGAATGCCCCAGAATGAAAATCACATTGCTTATTGGCATCGTACCCTTGAGGAAACGCTTTCGTTGGTGGTGTCAACGTTCTCTTTTCAACCAGATTAAACCTCAATAAGATCTGCAAGAGCTCAGCATAGGTCATAGGTGGTGCCTCAAATATTCTCCTTGGCTTTCCTTCCTGGATCTTCCGCTGAGCCGGATGCATCTTCTGTTGCTGCTGCTCAGGTTCCACATGCACAGGTGGCGCGAGCTTTTTCATTGCGGCTTCAAATAGCTGATCGTCTTCTTTTCTAAGCACATTCTTGACTACCTCCATGATCAAGCTCATTTGGGTCTTCAGCTGATTGTTCTCCTCCTTGAGAATCTTCTGCTCTAGACGCATCTCTTGCATGTCTCTCATCATCTGCCCCAGCTGGCTTCGGACTTCAATCAATTCAAACTGATTCTGTTCCATATCTTTGAGGGAATTCCTGCAACAAACTGGACGATGAGGAAATAAGGCCCACGGTTCTGATATACCTGCTAAATGATAATGCAGCACGGAAGGCAAACACATATTCACAACGAGATAAAGAGAAACTCAAGCTATAAGCACACAGACAAACATCTCCCACACATGTACAACCAACAAAATCAGCAGGTAAGCACAAATGAGTATGAATATAACGACCCCAGCCAACAATCCTGGTGGTGGTCGGCAAATACTGATGCACAAAAGCTAAACGGGTTAGGCAGAGAAACAGATGCGACCCCCGGCACAGAAACTTCTAGAAACTTCCCCCATATTCAACTGAACTTTCCGATTGACAATCTTCGGAGCACACACTTCCTGTGGAGTCTTCCATGACATTAACTGACGAACCCCCACAACTGGAAGATGGAAAATCATTAATCTGAACAAAACCCTGAGGAGTGATGCAAATACGGCTGGAGTCTAACAGATCCTGAACCTGACTTCTAAGCACTTTACAATCATTGGTTGAATGCCCCTGTGCCCCAACATGGTACTCACAGCGGGCGCTGGCATCATAACCTGGAGGATACGGTGGAATCACCGGCTTAGTCTCTTTCGGCACTATCAATCCGCTTCTGACCAGATCTGGCAACAACTGACTGTATGATACCGGTAGCTGAGTAAACTGCCTTTCAGGCTTCCTTGGTCTTCGTGGAGCATGCTGACGCGATCGGCGGTAAGATGACCGTTGACTTGAAGTGTCTGAAAACTGATCCTGAGATGCTAGAGATTCTGAGGTGGCGTCATCTCCTACTTCCCACTCTTTTTGAGAACTGACAACTGACTCAATCTTATCAATTGGGACGTAAGGAACACCTCGAAACTTTCCACTCCTGAGCCCTCGCTCAACAATCTCTCCCAGCCTCATCAGGCCCACAAAGCTTGTGCAACTGAACAATTTGTCAAAATAATGGCCTTTCAGAGTACCCAAGAAGATGTCAACCAGTTCTCTTTCCGGAAGCGGTGGTCGAACACTAGCAGCCAATTCCTTCCATCTTCGCAAATACGCTCTGAATGATTCATTCTCCGCCTGAGATAACTCTTGCAGATCTACAAGACTAGGAGTCAAATCCAAGTTGTAATCGTACTGCGTTATGAAAGCTCTGGCTAAATCCACCCATGATCGAATCTGATTACTCTCTAATTGCACATACCATCTCAGGGATGCCCCAGTCAGGCTATACTGAAAGCAATGGATCATCAATTTGTCATTTCGCACAAACGAAGTCATCCTCCGACAGAACATCATCAAATGCAACTTCGGACAGCTATCTCCTGTGTATTTTTCAAATTCCGGCACTTTGAACTTGTACGGCCACACGAGGTCAGGGACCAAGCACATGGCTACAGCATCCAGGTTAACGGCGTCTTTCGCTTCTAAGGCTTTCATTTGCTCTTCCAACACTCGGAGTCTTCTACCATCGTCAAGAGCTCTTGGGTCTACTAACCCGGTCACTGGAATATCTCTTCGGTAATTCATCACAGGGAAAGCAACACATTGATTGTTAACAGGAGGATAGTGTTCATTTCGGGCAAGAAACTGCTCATGCCGATCTCTGTTCTCAACAGTTGGCTGTACAACTTGGTCTGCAGTAAGATTGTTCGCTTGCGGGAAGCCTTCCATAGAATCATACTGATGGTTGGACGCCATGGTAAACCCTGCCTGGGTGTCAGGAACCTGGAAATTGCCTCCAGACATAGCCACCGATTACCGGTAACCGACTATGCTGCTTGATTCTGCTCAAATCTGCTTCAGCCCCCTTGGTCGTTTTCAATACTCCACTCTTGCCTCAAACAATTCCCCGAGAATCACTTTCTGGTGAAAACAAAGGTTGGATAAGTGCTCTGACCTGCTAAATGCTATGCAATATGATTTATGCAAACAGAAATACAAAAAATGCTAACGTGCATGTGTGCATTGGAGATATTTTCCCTCCAATTCCAGTGTCAGTGGTAGCGAGACGAGATAAACCATAAAGACCATATCTGGAAAAACCCTCATATATTGATTAGAATAACAGTCTTGTCCAGAAGTTACATAACTATGCTCCATACAGCTGATATGATAAGGAGGATCCCAGCCAACATGCCTGGTGGTGATCTCAACATACAGAATACAAGAGAGAAATCAAATACGGGTACGGTTGCGGAAGTCCTCGACCATCTTCTTTGTCTCTGCGTGATCTGGTTGATAAATCAAACCTTCTATCAGCCGATCCCTCTTCCTGACCGTCCCCTGGATGTCTCTGACAAAGTCTTCCCAAGCCTTATCATTAGCACCATCCCCAGGTTTGGGTCTCTTGGCATCTGCTCTATGCTGGAAATCTTCCAAATTCTTCATGGCATCTGTCAACTTGCGCTCGGCCTCGTATCGGCGGCAGGCTTCTTCTTCAAGCTCTTCGTTCTTCACTTTGACCTGTTCTTCTAACTGAGCAATCTGTGTCTTCAGCTCTTCTTCTCGCTCCTTGCGCTTGGTCATAGTGAGATCCCAGTGTTCTCTGAACTTGGCTAGCTTTGTGTAGGCCCTTTCCAGCTCTTGCTTCTTGGTGGCCAACACACTACTAACTGAGTCTACGTCTAACTCCAGACGCTTCTTAGTTTCAGTCAATTCCAATAGCGTAGTCTTCAGATGTTTCAGAGTTTCAGCCTGTTGCTTAGAAATATATCCTGTTTCAATCTTTTCATGCCGAAGCTGGGCATTCTCCTGCTCTAAAGCCTCTTTAGCCCTTGCTAGCTCTTCTTTCTCCGCCATCAGCTGCTTGTAGGCCTGCATGTCCACAGTGGTAGGCTCCTCTACCGGAGGCTGCAATGGCTGAACCGCTGGATACGGCATAAGGAACTTCACAGCTCGCTCACGAATCCATTCTACATATGGGCTAGGAACTCGAGTATCCCCTCTGTTACCTGAAAGCTTCCCTCTCTTGTGCAAGTTTTTCCAGGCTTTCTCAAGTTTGGTCAGCATCTCTTTCCCAATTGCCCCGGTGAGATACAGAGATTCCTGTATCTCCTCGGGCTTTGGCGCTCCTTGAGGTATGTACCCAAATTGCTTGATCAATAAAGAAGGGTTATAGTTGACACAACCTTTCCTTCCTATTAACGGAACATTCGGGAATCCTTCGCCTTTGAGTATGACTTCAGCTCCAAATACCTCTTTATTGGTCCATACTACGTTCTCAGCAGTTAATCCCATTAAGCGCTCGGGCCATCCTAGAGAATTGATAGAGGTGACAAACGGGCCTGACTTAGGCATATGACTGGTGAACCACCTGTATAGGAGAGGTACACAGCAAGACACATTCCTTCCTCGTCGCTTTTCATTCTGATAATGAGTTGAATGGTGGATATCTCCCAGCAAAGTAGGAACTGGGTTTCCCGCAGCCAAAATATAGAAGGCATCTGAATCAACAAAATCAGGAATATTCGGGAATAACACGATGCCATACACACATACAGCAAGGATAACGTCAAAAACATCCCAGCTACCCTTCTGGGCATACTCTCGAGCCTTCTCCACTAAGACATCCAACGGAAATCCCCATACGTCTCCTCTTCTGATCATCTTCCCAGACAGCTCAGACTCTTTCAAGCACAGGATGGCAGAAAGCTCAACCAGCTTAGGCTCAGCGCCCGTACGATAAAAAGGCATTTGCTCACGGATCGGTATATCCAGAAGTGCAGAGTACTCCTCCAGGGTAGGAGCCAAAACAAAGTCGGGAAATACAAAACACCTGAGCTCCGCGTCGTAAAACTGTAACAGAGTATAGATGCCGCTAGTCTCGTAGGCAGATGGCTGATAAACGTAGGTCAGAATCCTCCCATATCTCTTTCTGAAGTCACCCATTCCCCTCTTCTTAGCAATAGCAATCAACTCTAACAATAGACTGATATTCGGCGACGGAAACTTGTAGGGCAATACTCTCTTCAGGTTTTCCATGTCTTGCTAGGAACAAACACCAGAACTGGAAGGGAAAATATGTACCTGCAATACACACACGTTAGTTGAATGCAGATGGTAATGCGATGATGCAATATGATAAATAATGCAATCTGCGAACACAGGGGCTATGCTGTAGCCTGAAGAGGAATATCTCTGTGATCAAGAACAGAAAACCATCACGGTCACCAGAATCTCATGCCACTAACTATCATCTGATACTCAACATATCAATCCCCTGGTAAGAAAACCATCTGAACCTCTGTATCTGACGAGAATACCATCTGATAATAGAATCAACCTCAGATAAGGAACCCATCTGACCCAGACAACACACCTGGAGATGAATCAAGAACACCATCTGATAAAGGTATTGAATCATGGTTTCTGAAGGCCAGTTTTCCTGCAATAACCCAGTCCCTCTCACAGGTAGGATAGACCTAATCCACGGACAAAGGTACGGCAGCCTATGCGGTCATCAGCGTCACAGACTTTCATGAGTGATGATACGATTCCCGGAAGGAGTGGCATCATCAAGTCATGAAGAGGCCTCACTTAGCTGACTTCCAAATGATCGGTCCCCAGAGTCGACAATCCTCACGTCTGGACTCCCCTCAGATCCTCAGGACCGGAAAGGAGCACCTCTGCAAGAATCTCGTCTGAGCGCAGATTTTCGTAGGGAACTGTGCCTGCTCAGCAGACAGGTTCGTCTACTACTTCTCCGCAACTATATCTAGGTGTGTACTCAAGCCCAGGTCCGGCTTTTCACTCACAGTAGCCTCCCTTCGCCCACAGCAATAATCATAATAATATAATGCTGGAAGATAAATGCGGAAAAGTAAAGGTACAGAAAAGTAAAGTGCAGAAAAGTAAGACACAATAGGCACAACACCCAACCAATAAACACCCAAGCGCTAGGATTGACTCGCGTAGAGGATGGGAAACGGTCCCAGCATAAGGGATGGGAAAAGTCCCTAGATGCTATATATCCCCAGCAGAGTCGCCAGCTGTCGCTACTGCGAAAATCGGCGCCGGCTTGACAGGAGAGTCGCCACCGTGCGTTATTTATCCCTCAGAGCGGGAAAGGAAACGCTCGAAGTAAACCTCGCAAAGACGGGAAAAGGTATGGTCATCGCAACCAAAACCTGGATTCGGGAGTCGGTTACGCAAGGGGAAGGTATTAGCACCCCTCACGTCCATCGTACTCGATGGGATCCACGCTTGGTGTTTATAGGTAAAAGGGTGTGTTATCTATCTACTCTAATGGCTGGTCTGAAAAGAAAATAAAAGGACAGGACTCGACAGAACATACGGTGTTCTGGGCCTACGTATTCCCTCGTGCAATGGGAAAGTCAGAGTCAACGTAGTTCGACTGCCTACGTCTAAACGGGGGAAAGGTTGCTCGCCAGGACATCGCGTCCTGTGCCTACGTACTTTCATCTGAAATGAAAGATCAGAGCAAACGTAGTTCGACTAACTACGGGTAAACAGGGGCTCTCACACAGCAGTGAGAAAACAAACTGGTCTCTAAGGCTCTGGAACCTACAAATACGATCTGGTCTCAAATGCACTCAGGCAACAGAAAGGGATAACAATTAGTCGTTAGCGGGAAAGTCTCGATCGCACAGCCGCGAGAGAACAAAGGTTAGTCGTTAGTGTGCTCGCTAGGATATCGCATCCTATGCCTACATATCTTCGTCTGGAACGAAGAATCAGAGCAGCTGTAGTTCAGCTAACTACGGGTCAAGCTACTCAAAAGCTCCTACAGAAAGGAAAGGGAAACCCTAGAACTATAGCTGAGAAACAGGGGAATCTACCTACTGCTATCACACCTGGTTGACCGTCCTAATGTCTATCATAACAACTCCGCAGCGGAGAAGTCAGAGCTCCTAAGGGATCATGGCAACAGGACTAAACTACAAACAAGAAACTGCACAGTAAAGAAAAACTGAGATTATGCATGAATGCAACAACTAGACAAACAAGGCACAGAGGCCGCAAACCACAAAGGCAAGGGAGCTCAGCTCTACCAAATACCAACAAGCAAAGCCACGCAATAACAAACAAGCAGAAGGAGGACCACCTCAACTTCTCATGCACACAAAGTCTACTTCTAAGATGCACCTATTCAGAACTATCTAGATGAACACCTAAGTCTAATGCAACATAACATCATACAAATCAAACAATACAAAGAGACTAACCCTGAGCAGGGCCTCCAACAAACCTGAAACAAGCTCCTAATCTATCTCTAAACAGAACTCTATACAACACCCTAAGCAAAGATCTAAGCAACAATCAAATCCTAAGCAAAAGGAATCAGTCCCAGTCTCCAAGCTTCAGAACAAGCTTACCAGAGAAGGGAAGCTAAGCAGACAAGCTCATAGTGCCTTCCTCAGGAAAGTACCAGGAGGTTACTACTCAGGAGTCATATCCTATGCGGCTCGACAACTGTGATCAGTTTACATTTCTCCTCAGGAGAAATTAAACTCACATGAAGGCTCCGGCATCACGGGATACTTGAGAAATACCTATATGCACTAGGGGAACTAAGTGAGCAGACTCATAGGACCTTCCTCAGGAAAGTACTAGGAGGCTGACACTTAGGAATCGTATCCTACGTGGCTCAACAACTGTGATCAGTTTACATTCCTCCTCAGGAGAAATTAAACTCACAAGTCGGCTCCAACATCACTGGATACTTAAGAAATCCTAGATAAACTAATGGAACTAAGTGAATAGACCCATAGGACTTTCCTCAGGAAAGTACTAGGAGGCTGACACTTAGGAATTGTACCCCATGTGGCTCAACAACAGGTGATCAGTTTACATTCCTCCTCAGGAGAAATTAAACTCACAAGTCGGCTCCGACATCATTGGATACTTAAGAAAGAGGCGAGAAGAAAGAATGAAAGTCATTCATAGTGCCTTCCTCAGGAAAGTACCATAAACTCCCTTCAAACTTCAGGATCTCGAACCTCACAAACAGACAACAAGCCCCTAGACTAAGCCTCAATCCACTGCATCCTTGCAAGCTCCAACAGGACCTCCATCAGCTCCTATCCTCAAGAAGAACCCACAGGCCAAGAAACCACAAGAAACTATCTCTGAAGTTCAACCACAGTTGAACTTCAAAGTCAGAAGTCATCAAGACTTCTCCTATCTTCAGGCTCAGACAAATCACATCAGGACACCCTACAAAAATCTAATAAAAATCTAATGGGAGACCTACATGGTTCTAGGATATCATACTGAAAAATCAGAACACAATTCAACACCAGATGAAAGAACTAAAATTAGCAACACAGACATATCCACAGACCAATTATTCAACATCAATAACAGTGAAAAAATGCAATTAAAATGAAAATGCATGATTAAGCTAATGTTTTTGTATTATAAAATTCTACACTGAATTACGAGTCTATAGAAAAAAGAACGGAATTATTTGACCCAATCTACTATTTTTTATGAATTTTCTAATGATATGCATGCATTGAAAATATTAAAAAGAAATCAATTAATTGGAAAATATGCAAAAAATAGCAAACAAAAACAAAAATAAAATGTCATTTCTATTTTTATTTAATTTTCTTAACATTTTCATGAAATGGCTGAAAAAGAAGAATTAAAAAAACATTTATTTTCATTTTATTATGAATTATTTACAAATATGAAAAGAAATAAAAGAAATTGAGAAAAAATTAAATTGAAATAAAACTGGGGGGTTTAAACAGTAAAGAATTCTAGTTATTCTGCATTGGGCCCTGATTGGGGGTGCAACTAGCAGTTAGGGCGCAGGCCCAAGTTCAGAAATCAACTAACAAATACTGAAATGAACAAAAAGCCTGGGGGGTGCCGTTAGTGATTTTTCTCAGTTATTTGCTACTATGGGCTCAAATGAGGGGGGTGTTGAAAGTAAATAGGGCCTAAGGCCCACACCAATCATCCAGATTTCTCACACAGGGAGGGGTGCTAAGCAAACGGGGTGGTATGCGTTCAGAAACACGTTTGGGCCTAAGCCCAACGTCTAAACCCTAGTCCAATACTCAGAAAACAAAACCTATCACTCTCTCCAAACCCAGGGTACTGTTCATTCTCCTCTCTAGCCGTCTCCTTCATTCGTCTCCCTCAATTCACTCTCTCTGCAACTCAATCAATCCAACAAACCCTAAACGAAACAAATCCTCACCCAAACACCTCAATCCCTCACAAGAAATCACTACTCAAGATCTAGTCTTAAACCACGCACCAAATCAATTAATCAATTAAAACCCTAATCGTTGAAGGCAACGCAATCTAATCTGAAGAAGAACACGCAAGGAGTTTTAGCAAGCATACCTGGGGATATTTGAGCGAACTGGATCGTATTGGAGAATGAAGTCCCTTCAACGAAGATCCAAGTCGCGTACGAAGATGGAGCAAAGATGAAATGGAAGGATGGCTCTTGAAGATGACGTTCTGGGGGAAGGATCGAAGAACTATGGAGTTCTGAAGCTGTTCTGGGAAACTTCGTGAAGAACAATGGAAGTTTGGTGGCGTTCTGGAGATTCTGGGATGAGGATGATTGAAGATTTGAAGTTCCTGGAAATCTTGCTTGAAGATGGACGAAGAACGATGAAGGTTGTTGATTTCTGGGAACAGTTGATGAAGGTTGAAGTTGGTTTGAGTGTTCTGGAAAAATCTCGATGGAGGACTGATGAACGTCTGAGGATCTTCTGGAAATCTGCTTGAAGGTTGATGAATGTCTGGAAAAAAATTGGATGAAGATGATGGCGTTCTGGAGAATTTGATGAAGTTTCCGGCGTGCATATGAGTTTTCCGGCGAAGTACCGATGAAAGTGGACGGAGGAGATCTGGGGAAGAAGATGAAGAAAGGAGGTGTTTGGAAGATTCTGCAGATTCCAGCGATCTAACGAAGTCCGGCGACGGTTACTGCTCTCCGGTGACCGTTACTGATGACCGGCACGGCGGATGCATGGCCGGCGGTGACACTCAGGCGATGGGTGTGGGGGCGCCAAGTGGCGTGCATGCGCAGAGGGAGAGAGAGAATGAGGGACACGTGGGAGAGTCTGGAAGAGTTCTGAGTGGGTGGTGGCGTGCTTGCATGCGCGACGTGTGGGACCTCTTTCTGCTAACACGTGGCGTGCTATCTTTTATACCACTGGAATTCGCTGGCACACTCTGGAATGTTCTAGCACTTGCTGGAAAATGGTGGAAGACTTTGGACTGTTGGACCATTTTTTTGGACTTTTCTGAATTAATACCAACTGGGCCTCAAACAACTCCTGGGCCCATTCGAAAATGAAATAAAAAAAACTGTAAAAAACTGAAAAAAACAATTAACTGAATTTGATTAATGCCTAATTACCACTAATTAATCTAATGCTTAACCAATAAACTCTAAACAAAAATTAAAACCCTAATTAACTCTATATCAACCTAATTAATTCTGAAAACAATTAAGAACCTAATTAACTCTAAAAAGGTGATTAAAACTCATATTATCCTAATTAAACCTAAAAATCAATTAAGATCTAATTAACTCTAAAATTCTACTAATCTAATTAAACTCTAAAAACAAGAGATTAAAAGTCTAATTAATTCCATATCAATCTAATTTTCTATTAAAAATCTAATATTATTTAATATCTATTAATAAAAGAAAAACTATATTATTCTAAAGAAAAGATAAAACCAATTAAAATCTTATTTATATTCTAAAAAATTTATCTAAAAATTCTATAAAATCCTAAAAAGAGCATTAAGCTATTAAAATATTCTATAAACCTATTTAAATTCCAGAAAAATCTGTAAAGCCTGTTAAAAATTCACAAAAGCCTATTAAACCCTAAAAATGCAGATGAATGCACATGACTGCCATAAAAGCGCACACGAGACCAGATCGAATCGAACAGAGATCCCCGGGCATCAGAATATCCTCAAAATCACTGAAAAATCACCGAGGAGCGCACAATTTCCCGAAAATAAAACCCCGATAATCTGGACTGGGTCTGCCATATTTGATAGACAAAAATCAAGCTGTAAACTCTGATATCCCCCTGTTTGCACAAAAATCATACATCTGAGCTGTGAATATGAAATTAAACCATGAGTCAGATAGGAGAATCGGTTGGTCAAATTTTAGGGTGCAACACGGCGAAGTCAGATTATGTTGAGTACTTGACGGCGATGTCGGGTGTTTCTCAGAGTTATAGTTGGTTGACGGCGATGTCAGATTCTTTAGTTTTCCAGCGGCGATGTTGGGTGTGTTGGTTGTCCGACGGCGATGTCAGATTCTTTAGTTTTCCAGCGGCGATGTTGGGTGTTTTGGTTGTCCGACGGCGATGTCAGACGCTTTATTTTCATGAATGTCCGACGGCGATGTCAGATTCTTTGTTGCTCCATCGGCGATGTTGGATGTTTGTTTCTGGCGGCGATGTCAGGTGATTTAGTTTTCCAGCGGCAATGTTGGGTGTTTTGGTCGTCCGACAGCGATGTCAGACGCTTTATTTTCATGAATGTCCGACGGCGAGGTCAGGTGTCTGATGACAATGATAGAGGAATCTAATGTGGATAACTGACGACAAGGTTCAAATCAGTATGTCTCCAGCTAGTTGTCGTGCAGCTATTATTTCAGTGTTCAAAGATTTGTTCCAGCCAGAGTACCGTGTACTTGTACAGTTGGCAAATTTCCTGGTTTATCGGTATTCAACCGTCTCGCACCTTGATTGGCTGAGAGTCGTTCGCTCCTCACCCAGTCAGGTTCAAGCCGTTTGAATAGGGGCAGCTGTTGCACCCCAAAATTTGACCAACATTTATTTACCCATCAAGAGTTGTATGAGACTTTGAAGCTAGCCAAGAAGGTTAGTCAAGTGTTCAAGGGTTGATATCCTTGTCAGAGAACTCAAGAGATCCTCAGAGAGATTGGTTGAAACCAAGGTTGGGTGCCTCATAACTTGAGAGTTGTGGGAGCTCCTCAGATGATTCTGAGACTATGAGGATGGACTTGAAGCTTTGAGAAAGCTTATGAGATGTCTTGAAAGCCATCATGAAGCCTAGATAGGTCATTATACAAGAATTCAGAAGATTCAACCATGAGTGGTAGAATTAGGGTTTGACTGGGTCAACCCTAGGTCAACTGATGATTTGGAGAGGGTTGAGACCTAATACAAGAGCCATGTGATCATGGAATGATGTATTGAGATGCTATAAGGATGATTCCTAGACCAACTCATCATGATTGAGTAGTTTGAGAAGTTTTAAGCTAGGGTTTCTAAGGCTCGATAGTGTAAAATCCCCTAGTTTGATCCCTATCTGCAAGGCAGTTTAGCTCAAGCGGTGATTGTCATATCATCTTCCCCATAACATGAATGTTGTAGAGCTTGTTCTTAGCTTTAATTTGAGTACTAGAAGTCCTTGATAGGATTTGTAGAGCTCAAGTTATGACTTTGACAAATTACAGGTCATCTGAGGTATGTGAATCTGGGTCCTTGAAAGTCACCCAACTTGCATCCAACTTTTGCCCTAGTAGGATGATTCCTATGGATTCTTGGTAAACATGAATGTTGTAGAGCATCTTCTTAGCTTTCAAGAGAGTACTAGAAGTCCTTGATAGGATTTGTAGAACTCAACTTATGGCTTTGACAAGTCAAGGGCATTTTGGTCATTTGGAGGTTATAGGTCATTTCAAGTATAAGGCCATATCTCCTATTTCCAAGCTTCAAATGTAAACATCTTCAACATCAAACTTGCTTAGAATGATTTTTTAAGGCTAGTAGGGAGGTCATGAGATATTGAAAAGGCTTGTATCAAAAAGTGATGAAAATGGCCTAAAATGGAGGCATAAGTTAAATAAGTTGAAATTGAAAATTGGAAATCACAAGTTATAAATCCAAACCATGTCATATAATAGGTCATTTTGACTCCAAATGACATTCTAAGAACAATGGTTCAGCCACAATTTTGATTTGAGGCTTAGATCATAGGGCTGCTTTGGAATTGGCTTACTTGCATAGTAAGGTACCAAAGCAAAACTCAACAAAACTCAATAAGCAAGTTGGTTATGCATTGTAACATATCATAAATCTCATATGGGGAGAATTTCAAGTCAGAATCAAAGGTTACAAGAAGCTTGGCATGAGATAGCACATAAGGAGAATTGAAATCAAAATGTCATGACATGAGATTTCCAAATACTCATTGGATGGTCCTAGATGGTTCTAGATGATTCTAAACCACTCTATATTACATGTATAACTTGCTCAGATGCAAGGTTGGTGAGAGTTGGTGCAGAGAAGAGAGAGTGAGATCAAGAATCTTCCATTGCAAGTCAAGTTTCATTTCTTCATTCTTCTTCATTTCCCTTCCTTTTCTCCATTCAAACACATTCCATACATCAAAGTGAAGGTGTGCAGATCAAATTGAGGGCAATTCCATTGATGAATCGTGCATGAGCTTTTGGATTTTCACCTCTGCAATTCAAGATCGGTTTCCAAGAATCAAGTTGTTTCAACCATTCTTTTTGCATACAGAAGCTAGAATACTACTCAGTGAAGGAATTGGGAAAGATTGAAGGCCTGAATTGAGGGATTTCTCCATCTGTTCACTCGATTTTACCAGGTTTGTAACTTTCTCTCTACACTCTAATTTAAGTAGAATTAGATAGAATTAATAGGTTAGAATGGTTAGGGATAACTAGGAGATCATTTCTGGAAAGTTTGAAGAGAATTGGTGATGGTTTTGTTGTTGACAAGATTTCTGTTTGGACCAAGAACTCCTTGAATCTTGAGTAATAATCTTAGTTCTTTAGTGGAGGTTGATCAGTGATAGGAGGTGAACATTTTAGTGTAAGTAATTTCAAGAATCTTGAGTTTTGATGTTCAAGCATAATTTGAGGTTTGATTCGTGTTTTAAGTTTGAGTGAGATTCAATGGAATTTGAGACTATAATTGTGTTCAGCATGAAAAATGGAGCGTGTTAGGGTTTTAAACTTTGAGTTTTGATAAAGATACGAGGGTTCACGATTGGGGAGAAGGGATGTTCTTGAGCTCTGTTTTAATGGAGGTCTCCCTCCAGAAATTTGAAATTGGAGAAGACGATGTTGTGACCCTAGGATCAGAGGAGACTTTTGACTGGAATCTTGATCCAACGGCCATCCACGCGTTTCAGTTTGTGAAGAGTGTCTGAAGCACAATGAAACGTTGCGTTTCATTAAAAGGAATTTTGGGCTGGATTGCTTCCCACACCCCCTCCACGAGGCCCACTCAATTTTACACTGATTTTCTCTTCTATTTGCACCGTGTATTTTTCATTTTCTGCATGTTTTTTGATTTAATTTCTGATTAAATGATGGGCCTGGCGCATTGCTTTTTGAACCCCCCCCCCCCCCCCCATTCTGGGCCCATGCGTGTATTGAACTATGTTTGGTTACTTTCTGCACCCCAGTTTCATATTTCCATTTTATTTTCTTCCATTTTTATTCCAATCTTGGAAAAATCATATCAATTTGAAAATTAATGATTTTTAAGTGGGAATTTTTGCTCCCATTTCATTTTCATGTCTAGAAAAGTATAAAATAAAAATATTTTTCATCTCATGCATTTTAATATTTTTTGTATATTTTCTACTTTTATTGCTTTTTAATTCTTTTATGTTGATCCATGAATTTTTAGAATTTTTTTTAGGTAGTTCCCTTAACATTTTTAGGCCACTATTTTTAGGATAGTTATATATAAGCTTTAGCTTCCCCCTGGATTTATTCCATAATTTTGTGATGAATTTTAGGTTAGTTTTGATTAGATGACACTAGGTTGTGTAGAATTAGGTTAATCCTTAACATAGGTCCATAATAACATTATATTTTTGGGTTTTTAGGACAAATTAGACTATGGGACATATAGGGCATTAAGGGTAGGTATGTAGGATCCCTTAGAAATTATATTAGGATTTAATATAGTAGTATACTATTTTTAGATGATTTTAGTAGTTGATGATTGTTTGTGTTGCCCTTGTGGGCTTGTATTTTTGTTTGCTTTGCTTTGTGGGCTTGGAGAGCTTGGTATTGCTCTAAGGAGCATTGAGGAGCATAGTAGAAGACTTGAAGATGGATTGAGGAGCTTGAGAGCTTGATCTTATTTGCTTTGTTGATTGTTTTAGGGTTAGGGATTAGGAAGAGTTTAGACTTAGATAACTTCTTTCTTAAACATGGATGGTATCTGTCACCTCCATTCCTCCCTATGATTCAAAGTCCTTCCATGGTATACACCCCTCTCCTTTGGAGGGATAAGTGATGTACCTAGGAAGTAGAACTTTTGAGGGAACCATTCCTTTGATGTTGAACCCTTATAGGTCACCTTTGGTGGTCAATAAGCAGTTCAATATCCCCAGCTTATCCGGTAAGTGATTTCCTCTGGTTTGAATATCTTGAGAGATGTTGAGCTTGAGTTTGAAGATGAAGACTTCAATGAAGAGCATAGAAGAGGATGAATCCTTGAGCATTGCCATTCCAGCTGAAGCTTGAAGAGCAACAAGAGCAAGTTGATACTTGAAGACCTCTGAAGATGTTTAAAGACTGAAGGATGAAGTTGATACTTCTAAGTGATTGAAGATTATTCTGAAGAGCTGAAGCTTGAAGAACAAAGGAAGTTGATACTTACTTTGATACCTGGAGATCCTGAAGGAGCCAAGTTGATACTTATGATTAGGTAAAGCCTGAAGGTGGAGATGATCAAGAAGCTGAAGCTTAGAGGAGAAGATAAGTTGAAACTTATGTTGAAGGGTTGAAACCTGGAAAAGCAATTGATATTTGTCAAGAGTGATTGAGGTCTGAAGACTGAGTTGCTGTTGGAAAAGCTGAAGCTTGAAGTTGAGGGAGGAGTTGCTTTCTTCTGTTTCCTTTTCTGTATTGATGTGTTTTGTTTGACTTGTTTGATGCATTAGAATAAGTCCATATCTAGAATAGGTAGAATCTAGGAGCATGATTGCACTAGAGGTTGAGTTGCTCCCTCTGCTTGTATTGTTACTGTGTGGCTTTGCTTGCGGGTATTCGGTAGAGCCCAGCTCCCTTGCCCATGTGGTTTGTTTGCCTGATGGCATTTTATTTCATTTTATCTGTATGATTGCAGTTTACTATTATTGCTTGATAGCATGTTTTATCTTTCAGTATGATTATTGTTATCCATTCTGGCTTGAGGTTGAGATGAGCTTGTGGAGGCTGAAGCCCCACACACATTTCCTCCCTCACTTGCATTGCATGCATTTTACTGTTTAAGCTGATGCTTTGTCTGTTTTGGTGTATCATTGACATGATCCCTTAGGACTCTCATTTCCTTTGATAAGGAAGTGATGATAGAACTTTAGGTTGAAACCTATGCATGACAACTTCTAGGAGTTCCCTGTTCAAACCTCAACCATAGGATGAATCCATGGCATGACAACAGTAGGACTTGATAGTCTCCCTCCTAGTTGGGCCTGTTCTCTTCTCATCTCAAAACAGTTTAAGATACAGTAATCATGAATGATTTCTTTCGTACGTTACGAGCCTTAAGCTATCTGAGAAAGGATTGTAGGAGAGTTTCTTTTCCATAGTCTGGATGTTTAGTATGGTACCCTTTGGGTGACATGCGACGCATTCACTCTCAGGTCATAGTCTCTAGTTCGATTGAAATTGCAAACACAATAAAAAATACTTCTTTCGTAAAAGACAGGAAATAAACCGAAGTTTCCCGAACTACGTAAGCTCTGATCTCTCATGCCTGTTGAGAGTACGTAGGCACAAGATGGCGATGTCTTGGCGAGCTACCTCCCCCATAACCCGTCGTAGGTCGAACTACGTTGACTCTGATTTCTCATTCTCTGATGAGAATACGTAGGCATAAAGTGCGACGCTTTGCCGAGTCATTTTTCTTTTCCGTTTAAGCCAGCCTTGATAGGTAGATAGAATAAAACCATCCCGTCCAAGTAAACACAACAAGCGAGGATCCCGTCGAGTACGACGGACGTGAGGGGTGCTAACACCTTCCCCTCACGTAACCGACTCCCGAATCCAGACAACGGTTGCGACGACCTTGTCTTACCCTTTCTCGTAAGGTTTTTCCGATCGTTTCCTTTCCCGCTCTGAGGGATAAATAACGAAAGGTGGCGACTCTTCTGTTGTGCTGGCACCTTATTTTCGCGCAAGCGACAGTGTGATAGACTCGCCGGGGAATACATTCCTGAGGAGTATCTTGTTGTATTTATAAAATATGTATCCTTGTTGTGTAAGTCCTCAAATAAAGAGAAGTATTTATAATGTCTTCGATGCATTTCTCTGACAGATTTCTGGGAGAATGCCTTTTGATGAGTTGGTAATCTTGGTAAATCCACTGGGGATGGACGAATTGTCTTGAAGAGACAGCCATTTGTCGTTTCGAAGGAGATCCTGATCAAAACGAGTTGCTCAAATAAAGAGGATGTCGCAGTCCAGATATAAATTGTTGAGAAGCTTCTGATAATGCTGCTGGAGAAAATATCCATCTTCAATAGTGATCCTCGAGTGCAAAATAAATGCACACTTAATCCTTATTCAAGAGTCGGAGATTTCCACCAATGCGATTGTCAAGGACCGAAGTTCACCTCGGGAAATAACTGAAGAGAAAATGTCAAGCAAGACTCGACCATTGATATATGAACTCAAATGGAATTGTACTGAAACAATCGTCTTCCACGAGGATCGAACTCGGTGGGGAAATAGAGGCATTGCGCTTTTTTCTGCTTAGGGTTGACAATGCTACTTGAAGGAGAAGACACACCCAGTCACTTGGTGATAAACACGGCCAAAGTGACAGAACAAACAAAACAGAGATGCAAGATGCATATGCCATGCTATCTATCTGTATGCTACGCGTATGATAACAACAGAGATGAAAAACATTTCGGGCACTCAAACCAAATCTTCACAGATCAAACATTGCTCGGAGGGTGTACACTCGCTTTAGGAGACCAGAGCTTTTGAATATGTCGGAGTTAAAACTTCGATCAGGGATGAAACAAACATCCGCTTTGTTGGAGAGGTGAAGCTAGTCAGCCCACTGGGAATTCTTAGGTCACTGACTGGATATTTCTTGCATTGAGAGTATTCGTTACGGAATTGTCAATCACCTTTGATTTTCAGATGCCCTAAGTCATAAGGTTCACGATAAAAGGTCATCTTGAGAGGATTTTACAGAAAATGTGGCGTCTAAATGCCCCACTATTTTCAAACTCTTGGAGAGATTCGTAGAAGCTCGACGTAACTTCCCTTGATTGACGGTATAACCGAGTCTTCGAACTTGTGTTCTAAGTAAAGTCAAACTTGTATGGATCAAAACCTCTTGGAAAATGACTTGCCCCGGGTTAGCAAAGTCTTCACATTTAAATCGGTGATTTCTTCGCGTAATCTTTCTAAGACATCAGGCAAATCTAGCAAGTCAGAAATGTTAATTCTGAAACTGTTAATGCAATACATATGTTTGTCTTGAAGTTTTGAAAAGAGATGTCGCGATAACTTGTGACAAAATCACTAGTTAGGATATTAATTTAAATTTATAATGCCAACGTCAAATTGAGCATAACTCATAGGAGTCAGGAAACAATATTTCATCGAGTATGCTTTTGAACTAACCTTACTTCAATTAGGACTTTGTGGGTCATGTATATGGGTTTAGTTTATGATTTGTAAAGCAGAGGAATAAAGGTCAAATTATATTTGTGCCCACCCAGATTTTGAGATGTTCATTTTTTTTGATGCCCTGCCCCAGGTTAAAAGCGAGGTTTTGATTGGGAGAGAAAAAACAGATCTTTTCTCAAGGCTTAAAAGAAAGGTTGACTATTTCTGGTGTTTTTAGGATGTCTGAAACAGGAATGCCTTACATCATTAGTAGGGTTTTTTATCCAAAAGCATACAACGAGAGATCCTGCGTTTTACTTCATCATCCTCCCCCCAATTATTCACCACAGTGAGAGAATTGGGTATAGTCGGCATTATAAATTGTGAGAAATGTTTTACGAGTGAAACGAATGGATTTCTTCAAGACAAACATTTTATTGCATTAATTATTCAAGATAAATAAGCCATACAAGCCAAACATGCTTTTAATCGAAGAAATGAAATACGCATAAGCAAATGAAAAGAAAACACCCTGATGAGCCCTTCTCAGGATTTTATTCAGCCTTTGCATGGAATGGAAAAGCTTGCAGAATTGTCTGATGTGTCGCCTTCAGATCCATTTTCAGGCGCAATATTGATATGAGTTTCCCGAATAACCTTGGATCATGTTCGTGGAGGACGAACCATGCTGAGGTGGGGGATTATCTTGCACATAAGGAATAGAACCTTTAAAGGATAAAATTTCGTATTTAACCAACCTTTGAACGTCTGCCTTCAAACCGTAACAGTTCTCAGTATCGTAGCCTGGAGCACCTTGATGGTATAGGCAAAATTTGTCAGCTTTGTACCAATACGGAAGTTTCTTGGGTATCTTAGGCGGAGCTCTCGTCTGGATGTGACCCTTTTGAATCAAAGATGGGAACAAGTCAGCGTATGTCATCGGGATGGGATCAAAGTCTAATTTTTTGTGTACACGACTCTGATCGTTGAATGGTTGATTTTGCTGATTTTGTTGATGTTGTGGCTGATGAACCGCAGCAACCTGATGTGATGGCGGATATCCTCTCTTGGATCGCCCCTGCTGCACAACACTTGCCTCATGTTCTCTCTTTTTTATAAAACCACTCCCATACCTCTTAGCATTATTGGGAGCACTCTCTTCCTTGACTAGTCTTCCTTCACGGACCCCCTCTTCCAAACGCATGCCCATGTTGACCATTTCGGTGAAGTCACTGGGTGCACTTGCTACCATTTTCTTATAAAAGAACGGACCTAGAGTCTTCAGAAAAATTTTGGTCATTTCCTTTTTCTTCTAACGATGGTGTGACCTGCGCGGCCAACTCGCGCCAACGCTGAGCATACTCTTTGAAATTCTCCTTATCTTTCTGTGCCATAGCTCTCAATTGATCATGGTCGGGAGCCATGTCCACATTATACTTATATTGCTTAATAAAGGCTCCACCCAAATCACTGAAAGTTCGAATTTTCGTACTATCTAAGCCCATATACCACTTGAGCGCAGCGCCTGTCAGACTATCTTGGAAATAATGAATGAGCAATTGATCATTGTTAGTCTGTGCAGACATCTTTCTAGCATACATGATAAGATGACTCTGAGGACAAGTACTTCCTTTGTATTTCTCAAAATCAGGAACCTTAAATTTCGGCGGAACCTTGACATTCGGAACCAAACATAAGTCGGAAGCACTTTTCCCAAACAAATCCTTTCCACAAAGGGCTTTTAATTCTTTTTGCATCTCAGAAAATTGACCTTGAAATCCATCCATTCTCTCTTCCAAACCCACAGTTTCGCTGGGTACCCTATGGAAAATTGGTTCGTTTAGGACATATGGAGTAGTATTCACATGTGGAGGTGTGGTAGTCATGACAGCAGTAATTGCAGGAACGGCTTGAACAGTGGTTGCGACAGAAACCTCGGGAACAGGTGGGCGATAACCGGCCGGAGTGAAATAAGGAGGCATCCCCCACGGGAAACCTGGCGGCATACTGTAGGTCACTTCAGCAACAGTAGACACTGAAGGTGAGAAAATACTTAGAAGGGGGGGTTGAATAAGTATGACAGAAAATAATCAAAGATAAAAACTCAAGTATTTTTATCCTGGTTCGTTGAACTCAACTACTCCAGTCCACCCTTTTCAAGAGTGATTTGCCTTTCTCAACAAGGACTTAATCCACTATTCAAATCAACTGATTACAAATAGCAACACCTAAGAACAACTGTTCTTAGTCTTCTTAAGAGCTACTGATCTAACCTAGATCCTCTTAAGGAAAACTTCCTTTACAAATTAATGTAATACAATGAAAGAGTAATAAATGCTTCTATGAAAGCTATAAACACAACTGTGTTATTTCTCTAAGTTTAGAACAATGTATGAACAGTGAAGAATATGAGAGCTTTTAGCGTGAGAGAGTTCTTGCAAATAAGTTCGTCAATTTCGTCACTTGATTCGTCACTTGAAGAATGAGCTATGATGTCCTTTATATAGCCACTTGAATATTGGAGAGAATATTTTACCGTTAGAGAAGATATTTCCAATATCAAAATAGTACTGTCCTTTGTACTATTGCAGCAGAGAGACGGCGCACAAATAGTGGGTGTAGCAATTGTCTGCTGAGCTGTGATTATACCAAATATGGAATGTACCAGAGGAATAATATTCTTGCAGAGAATTTTGTCTATCCCAATTAAGGAAAGATTTGCTGGCATATTCCAACGGATATATTAAAATAATCTTCTTCAAATAATTCTTCATATAGTTCAGATCAACAATCAATATCAGAGTCTTCAGTCTTCAGAACCTTCTGGAAACTTCAGAGCCTAAGATGTTCTTCAGATGTTGATGAATCAGAGTCTGGTGCAGCTGTGTGCTTGAAGCGTAACATGCTCTTAGATCAGAGTCTTCACTCAGATCAGAGTCTTCTCTCATTCAGAGTCTCTTCACTCAGAGTCTTCTTTCATTCAGATTCTTGATAATATATGCAGCGTGTTGTATCTTCAGAATCTTGATGACTAAGCTCTTATACTTCAGATTCTTCTAATCTTCAGATGCTCTTGAGCCATTCAGAATTCATTGTTCACATCAAATTTGCTCTTTAAGATTAAAATCTTTTGTGCCTATAGAAAACAGTTTAGAACAAATTTAGAGAGTATAATTCTTGTATACAAATTATCATTAATGTTATCATCAAAACATAGAGGTATTACTAAGACACAATCTGTGCTCTTACAATCTCCCCCTTTTTGATGATGACAAAACATGAGCAATTTGTTCAATAAAAATATGAATTAAAATTACTCCCCCTGAGATTAACAATCTCCCCCTGAAATGAATACTCTAATGGAATTAGATACTTCCCTTTCTGGTTGAGTATATTTCAGATTCAGAGCCTGATTACATTTCAGATTCAGAGTCTGATTGAAGCCTGGTTGACAAATCCTGGTTGACATATGTTTGACTTCTAGAGTCAAAGCTTGATGCCATATTAAAGCTTGATGCCAAAGCTTGATGTCATATTAAAGCTTGATGCCAGATGAACAACTTCAGAACACTTGGTTGTTTATCTTGCCATTTCCTGTCTTGAGTTATCTTTTAGATCATAGTACTCAAGGTTAGATATCAGAGTCTGGTCTTTAGATATCAGAGTCTGGTTTACTCAGATTTAGCTATTTTTGATCAGGTTCTGAAAAGATAGATCTCAGGAAAAACTTCAATGAAATTTGTCAGAGTCTGGTTAGATAATTTTGTCAGAGTCTGGTTAGATTCAAAGAATGTTAGTAACATGTCTGACTTAGTTCAGATAATTGCTTATAGATTTGAACAATCAGATTCTATTTTGTTTCTCCCCCTTTTTGTCATAATCAAAAAGACTTTTAAAAGAGAGTAAAGATGCAGAAGAAACACATATCCAGATAAGCAAAAGATCATTGTCATTAAGATAAGAGAACATTCAGATACAAGCATGCAAAACATATCAGAAGAAAATCAAAAACAAAACAAAACATGAAGAACTTGTGCAAAAACATCAAGTAGGTTTAGCAGATGAGGTTTGTTGAGAAGCAATGAGGTGCAGCAGTGCTGTAATCCTTTCTGAATTTTCATCTTGCTTAGCCATCCAAGTTTTCATTTCTTCATTTGTTTTCTTTTGATCAACCATAAAGTCCTTTAGTTCTTTGACATCCTTCTGAAGATTTGTAGAGTCTGAAACAGCAGATTCTGAAACAATAGATTCTGAAACATTCTTAGTAACATCAGGTGCAGGAACTTCTGGAGGTGGAGGTGCTTCTAGAAGAAGAATAGGAGGAGGGTTTTTCTTAATCCGTTTTTGATAAGCAGCAAACCTTACTTTGGACAATCTAAGACATTGAGTCCTGATTTTCAAAGCCTCCCTATTCAGTCTGTAAAGATATTTCTTCCAAACAGCATTAGCAGCCTCTTTGTCCATAGTAGTCATGCAAACATCCATAATGTCAGCAAAGTCTGAGACATTATCCTTGTCAAAATCTCTTAACATAGTATAAACACTTGATCCCAATTCTGCTTCATCAGGGATTCTGGGTTGGGTTGGTTGTGTTTGTGGTGTTTGTTTAGAAGGTTGAGGTTGTGAGGATGGATGTTCAGATGTTTGTGGTTCAGATGTTGGTTGGTTGATTTGTGGTTCAGAAGTTTGTTGGTTGGTTGGTTCAGATGTTGGTTGTGTGGTTTGTGGTTCAGATGTTGGTTGTGGAGTGTTTTGGATTTCAAGAGAGTTTTGTGGAGTGTTTTGTGGAATTTGAGTTGGGGAATTTTGTGGAGAAGGTGGATGTTCAGAAGTGGGAGATTTAAAAAGTTGTTTCCAAACACTCTCAGTACGAGGTTGTTTGAGATCATTCAAGCATTCATTAATGTAACCAGATGATTCATCATCAGATGATGTATCAGAGTGGTTAGATTTTTCAGAAGTTGAAGATAAAATGATAGAACGGTTTAGAGGTGTGATATCTAATATCTCATTAGGATTAATGAGATTTTCAGGTTGGTCAGAGTGTTCAGGGTGAACATCCTCTGGAATGGTAGATTCTGGGATGGTGTTTTGTGGTTGTGGTGTTGTTTGTTGAGTTTGTTTGGATTGTGGTGTTTGAATGTTTGTTGGTTGTGGTGTATGAGTCTCAGATGGTCTAGATCTTTTAAATATGAGGGGTGAGTCAGATGGTGTGGGGGTAGCAGAATGATGAACAGGATTAGAATCAGTGTTAAATACCTGTTTCAGAGTATCTCTAATCTCTTCAAAAGTTGCTGCAGGAGGATCTTGTTGAACCTTCTTCAGCTTCTTTCTTTTCTTCTTCTTCTCAGCATCTGAATGCTTTCTTTTCTTCTGATGACCTTCTTTATCAGCTTTCCTCTTACGTCTTCTTTCCCTTGTCAAATCAGGAAGAACTTGGCCTTCCTTCTGCACAAGATTGGCAGGAATCTCAACACCATCTCTTATGCAGCGAGCAACATATTCAGCAATAAGTTCTCTAGGTTCATCTGAAGTGAATAAAGGAAAATCCTCAACAGGAATCCTTCTTCCCCTAACTTCTTCAGAGTTAGTTTTCCTTGGTTTCTCAGATAAATCTTCAACCAGTTTCATCCTTCTCAGAGTTAAACCATTTATTTCAGAGCCAATGATAAAATTCAGATCTTCTGTCAACCCAGCCTCTTGCAGATGCGCCACAAGTTGGTTTTCTATCAGAATATCTGAAATCAGCCTTCCCATAGGGATCCATGTTCTGACTTTTCCAGTTTTATCTCTGGCTGTTTCCCTTGTTTCCTTGACGTGGGACACCAGATGATTAAACAACAGATATGGAAGATCAATCTGAATGTTTTGGTGTAAACAATACATGAAGTAAAGTTGTTCAGCATTAACATAATCAGATGAGTTTGAAGAGGGTCTGTGAAAAATGGTGTTCAAGAAAATCTTAGCCCAAATCTTGTAAGTGGGTTTCAAGAACTTAACCTTCTTACAAGGTTCACCAGTAGTGCAGATTTCTTGACAAACATCCTTCAGATCTTCACGCGCAGAAGACAGAGAGGTTACTCCATCAGTTGCCTTGAAACCTATGAGTTTCCTGATCAGATTTTCAGTGATAACAATCTTTTTACCCAGCACAGAGGAGTGAATAAACTTTGGAGTAGCAAATGCATGGATCCAAAACTCCTTCACTAACTTTGGATATACAGGACCCATAAGCCTGTCAAAATAACCGTCCCAGCCTTGTGCTTTGATTGAAGGAATTAGATCAAACCCATTTTCAGCAAGATCTTCTAAATCCACGAAACTTTCACACAGCACTTCTAGAGAATCAACAGGAGTTAGGAGAGTGCGTACTGGTTCTATGACAGTGGTAGCATCTTTGGTAGTAACTGCTTTTGAAGTGGATGCCATTGTTGATGATGATGAAGAAGATGAAGATTTCTGGGTTCTTTTAGGGTTTGAAAAGAGAGAGAACAACAGACAAAAGCGCATATGTGTTTGAGAATGTGAAAAGTGTGAATGTGTTAAGAGAGTGGTTTATATAGACAAATAAAACACGCATGGGATACACAACAGACATACATAGGACACATACGCACGTTTGCATTAAATGAAAAGTAATCATTTTTAATTATGATATGACATTTGGGGGGAAAATCAAGACAGATTGAGATTTTCAAAGCAATACCTTAAACGTCATAATCAGTAGGTGTACTCCATCTTTTCAGATTCTGAGTGACACGTGTTTGCTTGCATGTGATTCTGTAACTCTTAAGAATTGAAACGTTTTCATCTTTCAGATCCTCTGAGATGGTCAGTACAGAGTTTCACACAAAAAAATAAATCACAGATAAAATAAACAAGCAAAACAGATGAAATACTTCAGAGTGTTAAACACTTAGCATCTGAGAAGTTGACTCTGAGAAATATTACTCTGGACAAAAATCCATACAGATATTTTTCAGAATAAACTTAAACCTATCTTCAGCAAGGGGTTTTGTGAAGATATCTGCCCATTGATGATCTGTATCAACAAAGGCTAAATTTATTACACCCTTCTGAACATAGTCTCTGATGAAATGATGTTTAATCTCTATATGTTTGGCCTTAGAGTGTAAAATTGGATTTTTGGATAAACATATAGCAGAAGTATTATCACAGAAGATAGAAAGATTACTCTCATAGATTTGATAATCTTCTAGTTGACTCTTCATCCAGAGCATCTGAGTGGAACACCCAGCAGCAGCAATGTATTCTGCCTCTGTGGTTGATAGTGCAATTGTTGGTTGCTTCTTGCTGTACCAGGAGATCAGATGACTTCCAAGAAACTGACAGCTTCCAGAAGTACTTTTGCGCTCAACTCTATCTCCAGCATAGTCAGCATCACAGAATCCAACTAGTGAATATTTGTCAGATCTTCTGTAACACAAACCAACATTAGCAGTACCTTTCAGATACCTTAGAATCCTCTTAACAGCAGTTAAGTGTGATTCTCTAGGATCTGATTGGAATCTAGCACATAAACAAACACTAAACAGAATGTCTGGTCTAGAAGCAGTCAAATAAAGAAGAGATCCTATCATACCTCTGTAGAGTTTCTGATCTACCTTCTTACTTACCTCTTCCTTACCTAGAGTGCTTGTAGGATGCATTGGAGTCTTTGCCATTTTGCTATCCAGCATGTTAAACTTCTTCAGAAGCTCTTTAACATACTTGGTCTGATGTATGTAGGTACACTCTGGAGTCTGATTTACTTGGATTCCCAGAAAGAATCTCAGCTCTCCCATCATGCTCATCTCAAATTCTTCCTGCATACATTTAGCAAACTCCTTTCCAAGCATAATATTTGTTGATCCAAAAATAATATCATCTACATAAATTTGACAAATCAACAAATCTTTCTTAATGGTTTTACAAAATAGTGTGGTATCCACTTTTCCTCTGATGAAATTTTTCTTCAGAAGAAAATTACTCAACCTCTCATACCAAGCTCTGGGAGCTTGTTTTAGTCCATAAAGAGATTTTTTCAGTTTGTAAACATGATCTGGAAAATTTTCATTTTCAAAACCAGGAGGTTGGTGGACATACACTTCCTCTTCTATAATTCCATTAAGAAAAGCACTTTTAACATCCATCTGATAAAGAGTGATGTTATGTTGTGCAGCAAATGAAATAAGCAAGCGTATAGACTCTAACCTTGCAACAGGAGCATATGTTTCTGTGTAGTCTATGCCTTCTTGTTGACTGTAGCCTTGAGCAACCAGTCTTGCTTTGTTCCTTTCAACTTCTCCTTTTTCATTAAGTTTATTTCTGAAAACCCATTTTGTTCCAATGACATTGAAACCTTTAGGTCTTGGAACCAGATCCCAGACTTCATTCCTTGTGAATTGATTCAGCTCCTCTTGCATAGCTAAAATCCATTCATTATCTTCCAGAGCCTCATCAACAGATGTTGGTTCTATAATTGACACTAAGCCACAGAAGGAAGATTCAGAAGTTCTGAGAAATGCTCTTGTTCTTATTGGATCATCTTTCTTTCCAATTATCACATCCTCTGGATGAGAAGCTTTCATTCTGGAAGAAGATCCTCTGACTGTTGGTCTTTCAGAAATATGCAGATTGTCAAGTTGGGAAGTTAGAGGCGTAGCATCTGGGTTTGCTTCAGAGTCTTTGTCTTTAGTCTTGTCTGCCTCTGAGCCTTCAGAGTCTGTGAGAATAACTTCTCTATCTGCAGAACTTTCAACTTGCTTTGGCTTTTCAGAGCCAAGCTTATCATCAAATCTAACATGAATAGATTCTTCCACAATCTGTGTTTCAGTATTGAATACTCTGTAGCCTTTAGAGCGTTCAGAATAACCAAGCATGAAACACTTCTGTGCTTTGGAATCAAACTTGTTCAGATGATCTTTAGTGTTAAGCATATAACAAACACATCCAAATGGATGAAAATAAGCAATGTTGGGCTTTCTGTTTCTCCACAATTCATAGGGAGTCTTTTCCAGAAGAGGTCTTACAGACACTCTGTTCTGAATATAACATGCTGTATTTATTGCTTCTGCCCAAAAATATTTTGCCAGATTTGTCTCGTTGATCATGGTTCTGGCCATTTCTTGCAATGTTCTATTTTTCCTCTCTACAACTCCATTTTGTTGTGGAGTTCTAGGACAGGAGAAATCATGTGCAATTCCTTTTTCAGAAAAATATTTTTCAAAATATTTGTTTTCAAATTCGCCACCATGATCACTTCTGACTTTAATAATTTTGCATTCTTTTTCAGTCTGGACTTGATTGCAGAAGTCAATGAACACAGAATGAGACTCATCCTTGTGTTTTAGAAACTTTACCCATGTCCATCTGCTGTAGTCATCTACAATGACTAACCCATACTTCTTGCCTCTGATGGATGCAGTTTTCACTGGTCCAAACAGATCAATATGAAGTAATTCCAATGGTCTAGAGGTGGAAACAACATTTTTTGGTTTAAAATGAGATTTTGAAAATTTACCCTTTTGACATGCGCCACACAGAGCATCTGAATTGAACTTCAGATTAGGGAGTCCTCTGACCAGATTGAGTTTATTAATCTGAGATATACGTCTCATATTAATATGTCCCAATCTTCTATGCCAGACCCATTGCTCATCATTCACAGATAAAAGGCATTTTACATTTTGAACTTTAAGTTCTGAAAGGTTAATTTTGTAAATGTTGTTTTTCCTCTTTCCACTGAACAGGATTGAACCATTCTTTTGACATACAGCTTTGCAACATTTTTGATTAAAGATGATATCATAACCATTGTCACTTAATTGACTTATGGACAATAGATTATGTTTCAATCCTTCAACTAACAGAACATTAGAAATAGAGGGTAGGTTACCATTACCTATTGTACCAGAGCCAATGATCCTGCCCTTCTGGTTCCCTCCAAATTTCACGTCCCCTCCAGATCTAAGTTCCAGGCTTTGGAACATAGACCTTTCGCCCGTCATATGTCGTGAGCATCCAGAGTCCAGGTACCATGATTGGTGTCTGGATTTTGCTGCTAAGAACATCTGCAACAGGTATTATTTGACTTTTAGGTACCCAGATCTTCTTGGGTCCTTTGGGGTTAGATGTTCTGTGGGTTTGCCTAAACTTCTGTTTTTCAACATAGTGTTTATTCTGGCTAACCCTTGGCTTAAACACATAAGTACTCTTTTCAGAGCTTGTATGTTTAATATCATTCAGATGACCAAACTTAAAATGAGAATACAGAGGAGTCTTCTTGATGAAGAGTTTATCAACAGACTTTGGATTGCTTCCAGAGGAGGATTCACATCCAATGCCTCTTCTGTTGTTCCCACTAACACCATAGATCATAGAAGCCATTTTGCTTCTGTCTATGCTTTTAGTGAGGAATCTTCTAAAACTGGAGTCATATTTTTCTAAAATATTTTCACTTGACTCTGTTTCAGTATCAGATTCTTGTTGAGTTGTTTCTAAATCATTTTTGAGTTTTAAATTTATTTCTTTCTGCTCAACAAGTTCTGTTCTCAGAAGATCAATCTCAGATTCAAGATTGCTTTTCAGCTTCTTGTATTTGAGTTTAATCTTGCTGTAGCTTTCCAACATGTCAGATAAACTTTCAACAAGTTCAGCTCTGGAGAGTTCAGAAAATACCTCTTCAGAGTCAGAGTCTGATTCTGACTCAGATTCAGATGATGACGTTCCTTCATCTTGATCATTTGTGTTGGCCATCAGCGCAACATTTGCACATTCTTCCTCAGATTCAGAAGATGATTCAGATTCATCTGAGTCATCCCATGTAGCCATCAGAACCTTTTTCTTTTTATCAAACTTCCTTTTGGGTTTTTCCTTTTGAAGTTTGGGACATTCACTCTTGTAGTGTCCAGGTTCTTTACATTCAAAGCAAGTGATCTCTTTCTTGCCAGATCTTCTGTGTCCAGAAGATTCTCTCTTTTGATCAGATCTTCTGAAGTTGTTGAACTTTTTCCCTTTGTGCTTCCAGAGTTTGTTGATCCTTCTGGACAGCATAGATAGTTCATCTTCTTCAGAAGAAGAAGATTCCTCAGAGCTTTCTTCATTAACCTGCAAAGCTTTAACAGATTTGTTAGATTTAAAAGCTAATGATTTACCTTTATCTTTCTTCTGGGGTTCATCTTCCTCCAGCTCAATCTCATGACTTCTCAAAGAACTGATGAGTTCTTCTAATGAGATTTTGTTCAGATCCTTGGCCAGCTTCAATGCAGTCACCATAGGTCTCCATCTGGTAGGAAGACTTCTGATGATCTTCTTGACATGATCAGATGTTGAGTAGCCCTTGTCCAGAACTTTCAACCCAGCTGTTAGAATCTGAAATCTGGAAAACATAGTCTCAATGTTCTCAGATTCTTCCATTTTGAACGCTTCATACTTCTGTATCAGCGCCAGAGCCTTTGTTTCTTTCACCTGAGAGTTTCCCTCATGAGTCATTTTGAGAGACTCAAACATATCATGAGCAGTTTCTCTGTTGGTAATCTTCTCATACTCTGTATGAGATATTGCATTAAGAAGTATGGTTCTGGCTTTGTGATGATTCTTGAATTCTTTCTTCTGCTCCTCAGTCATTGATTTTCTATCAATCTTTTTGCCATCCTTAGTAGGATGTTCATACCCATCAATGACTAAATCCCAGAGATCAGCATCATACCCCAAGAAAAAACTTTCAAGTCTATCCTTCCAATAATCAAATTTTTCTCCATCAAACATTGGAGGTTTGGTGCTGATTCTGTCTCCTTCATATTTGTTGCTTGATGTAGGAATATCACCCATATTAGCAACCAAATAAATAACAGAGTATTTTTCTCACTGGATCTTTATCTGTCACGGTTAAGCGAATGCACACTCAGAACCGGAGCTCTGATGCCAACTGAAGGTGAGAAAATACTTAGAAGGGGGGGTTGAATAAGTATGACAGAAAATAATCAAAGATAAAAACTCAAGTATTTTTATCCTGGTTCGTTGAACTCAACTACTCCAGTCCACCCTTTTCAAGAGTGATTTGCCTTTCTCAACAAGGACTTAATCCACTATTCAAATCAACTGATTACAAATAGCAACACCTAAGAACAACTGTTCTTAGTCTTCTTAAGAGCTACTGATCTAACCTAGATCCTCTTAAGGAAAACTTCCTTTACAAATTAATGTAATACAATGAAAGAGTAATAAATGCTTCTATGAAAGCTATAAACACAACTGTGTTATTTCTCTAAGTTTAGAACAATGTATGAACAGTGAAGAATATGAGAGCTTTTAGCGTGAGAGAGTTCTTGCAAATAAGTTCGTCAATTTCGTCACTTGATTCGTCACTTGAAGAATGAGCTATGATGTCCTTTATATAGCCACTTGAATATTGGAGAGAATATTTTACCGTTAGAGAAGATATTTCCAATATCAAAATAGTACTGTCCTTTGTACTATTGCAGCAGAGAGACGGCGCACAAATAGTGGGTGTAGCAATTGTCTGCTGAGCTGTGATTATACCAAATATGGAATGTACCAGAGGAATAATATTCTTGCAGAGAATTTTGTCTATCCCAATTAAGGAAAGATTTGCTGGCATATTCCAACGGATATATTAAAATAATCTTCTTCAAATAATTCTTCATATAGTTCAGATCAACAATCAATATCAGAGTCTTCAGTCTTCAGAACCTTCTGGAAACTTCAGAGCCTAAGATGTTCTTCAGATGTTGATGAATCAGAGTCTGGTGCAGCTGTGTGCTTGAAGCGTAACATGCTCTTAGATCAGAGTCTTCACTCAGATCAGAGTCTTCTCTCATTCAGAGTCTCTTCACTCAGAGTCTTCTTTCATTCAGATTCTTGATAATATATGCAGCGTGTTGTATCTTCAGAATCTTGATGACTAAGCTCTTATACTTCAGATTCTTCTAATCTTCAGATGCTCTTGAGCCATTCAGAATTCATTGTTCACATCAAATTTGCTCTTTAAGATTAAAATCTTTTGTGCCTATAGAAAACAGTTTAGAACAAATTTAGAGAGTATAATTCTTGTATACAAATTATCATTAATGTTATCATCAAAACATAGAGGTATTACTAAGACACAATCTGTGCTCTTACAGACACCACTGGGATCGGTGTTGATACTACTTCGGAGATAACGGTTCCTTGAACTTCTTGATTGTTGAGTGCAGACTGGTTAGACAGAGCTTCAACTATACCATTCAACCTTTCCAAATTTTCCTTCAGGGTTGCAACCTCGTCATGGAGTACTCTATTTTCTTGTTCTAATTGATCCATCTTATAGCGTCGACTGGCTCGAGTGTTGTACAGGTGATTCAGTTTGTCTGTGAAGATGAAGCAAAAGTGAGACCCCCCAGAATGCAAAGGATGCTATGCAAAATGCAAATAAATGCAAGAATGCAAAACAAAATGTTTCATGGAACTCAAGTATTTATAAACGTCACAGAGTATTCAAAGAAAATTCATTTTTAATTGGATTACAAGTGAATATTCTCGTAAGTGTCCTAATATAATAGCTAAATAAAAGCTAAATAACGCCCTAAGGAAGTCCTTCATCGTGCTTGTTGATTTGTTCCTCCATTTGGACCTTCTTGAAAATAAGTGGTCCATAATCGTCTTCTAAGGAGTAGTGTGATAGAGGAAAATAAATCCTCTATCTCTTGTTGGAAAATAAGGAGAGAATCCTTCGTTTATTTGGATCTTCAATACTGGTGAAAGTCTTTTGAACTTCTATTGACCTTCAATGGGAGCTTCTAACTTCCTTAGGTCATCCAAGTTAGGACTCTTAAAAAGAATATTTCAAAATGTTTTTCTTTTGTAATCCCTATTGGCTCTATAATGTTTATAAATAAACTAGGAATTCCATGAAACCTAATGCAATACTTTATGGATGCAACAAACACAAGTAAGCACATAAAGATAAACAAACAAAGGAGACCCTAGGTTTGTAACGAGCATGGAGCAAAGGTATACCCATTCCCAAAGGTTGTGGACTAAAGGTTGATTGTACCTGCAGAACAAGGTTCTAAGGGGACTCAAAATCATCAGCCCATCTTTCGGATATTATCAATTTCCCAATTACTCGAGGATTAATAATATTCTCAAGAGAACTTCTTTTGAGTGTAGCTTCGCGTAGCACTATTTTGGGAGTACTCCCTCATAGTCCTGCACTACGTCCTAATAAAGGCCAAAGTAGGGTGAAAGTAACTACGGTCCTCAATATCATAGGCTCCAAGGTCGAAAATAGCAAGTGTCTTCACGATTACTCGTTCAACAGTACTATTTCGAGAGGTCCTCAATTGAGCGGGATTCTCGATTTAACTTAGTCGGGATTCAACTCCCTATAAGCCTCGTCGAATATATCACCATCCTATCTTAATTTCTCTCAAGTTCGGGTGTAGAACTTTATCTCACCTCTCAAGGATAATAATCCCAAAAGAATGAACACAAGAGAAAATAAACATTTAAGCAGGTAAGCAGATATATAAAGCAATAAACAAATAGTAAGATAGGGAAACCCACTGAGGGTCCCCAGTGAAGTCGCCATTTCTGTCGCGGTGAAAATCGGATACCAAACTATTAGTTAGTTTGAATCTTTAATTCATTTTGCAACCGAACTTTGATTTGTCCAAAGGAAGGGATAAAGATCGAAATTCCCACAATGCAATGCAAATGCAAGGTTTAGAGAGTTATAGGTTCGGGGGTTGGTTAAACTTAGGGAAGGTACTAGCATCCTAAGTTTCTGTAGTATCCTACAGGAACCTCTTGTTTTATGTTCTTTTATTGCTAAGTGTTTATCTGCTTAATGGTAAAAGACCCTAATGGTTTATTTCTAAGTATAATTGATAAGATGTCGCATCTTATGCCTACATATCCTTACGGGAGTGGAATCAGAGTATTTGTAGTTCACCTAAAGGGTTTGAGGAGTTCTTTGACTGCGGTCAAAGTTCCTACGGGTTTAGGGTAGTTGATTGATTGAGTTTAGGAGAAGAGATGAGTTGTCATTTTAAGGGAGATTTAACCGCCACAAATTGTAGGAAAATAGTCTTTGCATCGTCTTAAGAGAAGGACTTACGTACTCGGATAGGGATCGACGAGGTACATCTTTATCTCTCTTAAGGCAAAGTTCCTACGGTATTGATTGTATTGTTGTAGGGTGAAGATTCTATCTCGCTTTAGATGATTAACATCTTTCTCTATTGTTTGAATGTTTGAATATTGTATGTTGAATTGTATTGTTTTCCTATGTTGTAAAAGATAAAGAACGGTCCTTCCTATGGGGGGTAGGATCTATCTTAAGCGATCAACTTGAATGGGATCAAGGATCGTATGGGGAGAATGATGCAAATGTGGATGCATACGCACGATTATTGAGATCATGCGTAGATTCTTCCTTTGGACGGAATGCAGTGCGATAAGATAAATGCGGTAATTGTAAATTGCTGTAAAATAAATTGCAGAAATAATAAAGGGGCAAATAAGTAAAACATACATATACGCATGAAAGCACTGAAGTGTGTGAGAGTGAATTGTGAAGTGTAAGCGTGAGCGTGCACGATTAGATTATATTTTACGATGTGAGTTGATTTTAGTTGGTTAAATTGATTTTAGTTTGAATTATAAGAAAATGTTGATTTGGGTGGGTTGATTTGTAAGCGAGAAGTCGGTATAAATTAAATTCTAAAGTTTTTAATAAAATACTACAATGATCTTAATTTATTATCTAAAAAAAGTGAAGTAATTTATTTTATTATGGCTATTATTAAATTATGTTGTTTATAGAATAAAAAGAGTTTTTTTTTATTTGTTTCTAAAAATTAATTAAATACTAAGGATTTATTTAAGTAAATAAATTGACAAATAGGTGTGATTTATTTATAAAAAGGTTTTTAGTGAATAAATACTTATTTGATTAAAATGTTATTAAAATGAAAAAGGTTAAATTAGCAAAATATTTTAATAATGAATTGATAGGATTTAAAAAAAAGTTGGTTTTAGTTATTAAAAGAGATTATGAGATTGATTTAAATTGGGATTAAATAAATAATTATTAGATATGAATTATTAAGAGACTAATTATCTAAATAATTAAAAAAAGATAAAAATTGATTTTAATTAAAGAGTTATTAAGTTATTTTTTTTAAAAAAATGATTAGTTAATCGATTAATTAACAAAAAAGGTTAAATGTTGATTAGAGTGATTAAATGTGGTTAGTGTGATAGGTGTGTGCGTGGTGTAGGTGATTACAACATAAACAAAGATTAACAATACAGAGAAACACAATGAACCCTAATTCCCACTTTCCCCTTTCGCCCCCAGATCGCGATCGGCTTCTCCCCCAATCCGTCTCTGCTTTCATCGTTTCCGTTTCCTTCTATTTCTCCTTCTGTTTTATCCCTATTCCTCTTTCCGATTCGCTCACCGGTTCGAAGTGGATCCTCAGAACGATTTCATGAAATTCAAAGCAAAACAAGCAACAACAATCAAAGTTAACCAAATCAAAATCGAAATTGAGTTAGATAGAGAACGAGTTTACCACTTCAAGGAGGTAATCAACTGGAGGACGGTGGATCTCGGGATTCCGACGGGGGATGGTTGTTGATAATGGTAGGTTGGTTCGCAAGTTCCGATGGAGGTCTTGGCAGCGTGAGATGAACACCAGAGATAAGTTTTCGGTTCTTCTTCTTTTTCACGAATTTTCAGCGTTTTAGAGTTTTATGAATTGGGGCCTTTGTGGAGTTTTTTTTTTCTGTTTCCAATTTTTTCTCTCTTTGGATCCTCCGATAACCTTCAATTTATAGGTCGACCTTCTCAATGTGCAGTTAATGCTCAATGAAGACCTGACAAAAATATATTGTTGTTACGGTGAAAAGTTTCCATCCTCGTCTAAACATGTTGGGCACCTGTTTTGGGATGTATTAAACCGTTTTGGAAATCCTATCATAGATTTCAAATCTGGCTTGGATGTAATGAATTCCTTGCTGTTTTCGGCTCGACATGTCGGTAACCGCTTTGGAAAAGATCACTGGTTGCCGAATTTGTGAGACTAAGTGATGAAGTAATCATTATTCTGATCCGTACTTCTGGATGGCTTACTTTTTCGTTCTTGTGTAAGGTTTTAGCATGAAGCTTCAGAGAACGATGAAAATAAAATCAAACCAGATGACATTTCTAGTGTACTTCCCTTCTGTCATGTTTAAGCAACCAACTTATCTGGTTACACCATCTGAGATTACAAAAGCCAGCTCCTTGTCTGAGACTAATATGATCGTGGTAGGTGATGCAAGGCCTAATCAAAATGATGAATTTGGAAGGCAAGGGCCACAACAAAACCCAGCTTCTGATGATAGAGAAAAATTCTTGTTCTGATCTTGGTATTGAGGTGGCCTGAGAATTTTGTGCGATAGGTGGGGTGATATTGCCGCGTTGTTGGCTCAATTTAATTCTCCTTTGAATATCCTGCTCTGACTTAATTCCAACTTTACTCAGGAAAGAAGTGAAAGCATCCAAACCAGTGGTCCGGTCACTAAGACTGCCACAGAGCATCCATGGGCTGCCTAATCTTGATATAGGTAACCTTGAAGGTTGTAATTACACATTGTCCTGAACTTTTATGCTTGTTCTAATGACCGTGATTTGCCGGCTTTGGTTTACGTTGGTGGAAGACACATTTTAAGTTTGAATGATAATTCAATCTTTTATTGTGAATGTAGGCTACGAAGATATGTTCGAGTTGTGGAAGCTTGAAGTTGTTGGCAGCTTTTGAATCCTTGACAGTGTGGTTAAAATGATTGAATGTGTCTGATGTTGGCAATATAGTGATGCCATCCTGTTGCTTTCCGTATTCATTTGTAATATGTTTTCTGTTTGGAAATCAACACTGAGATTTCGTACCATTTTGTTTCAGTTTCCACTGTCATCATGGACATCCGTGAAGCTTTTCCTAAGAGATCGGGATCACTGATGACAGGTGATTGGCAAACAACCCGCCATTTTTGCAGGATTTCTTTTGTAACTTTTGCAGCCAGGACAAGGTCAAGAAGCAAGACGTATCGTTTGAGGACGTCCTTGAGAAGCTTCTCACAGGTAAGTTGTTCGCAATTCTCTAAGGGGTTGTTCTTGCACTGGGTGGTGATTAGCAGAAAGATTGTGCAGCAACCTTGTCTTGATTTAGCTGTAGTTGTGAAATTGACAGGGTCTTGTATTGTTGCCGCAGGGTTAGTCCCAGATTAAAGGTGGATGGAGCTGGTGTTGTTGAGTTGGATTCAGTAATGGGGGGCTGTTTGTGGGAATCTGATTGGAGAAGGCACTTTGAAGATTAATCATCATCCTGTAGCAGCATAGTTATGTAACCATGATAGCAAGAAATCTATCCCATACATGAGTTGGTTGTGATTGTTAATCCTTTATTACTTTCCACTGTTTTCAATCCTTAACAGGTTTGATGGATAATGTTGAATTCTGACCTGAGCATATTCAAATTCGTATTAACACGTCAATTGTGTTGTTGCAGGAATGATAACGGATGTTATTCGCACCAAGTGACGACTCCGTCCTTTTGTACTTGGTAATGCTTAGTATTTGATGCTTCTTTCTTATAGGCCCATCAACCTTCATTGCGGGGTGATACCTCGGAGACATCATAAACCCAATTCTCACGTCATTCACATACATTTTAATCCCCTGAGGACCTAAGTCGATAACAACTCCTAATGCTTCTAACACGTCAGCACTTCCACATGCAGAAGAACTGGAACGGATTCTTTGCTTGGCAACTTTTACACCACAAGCAGCAGCAAGAATGGAAGTTCCCGTTGAAATGTTAACAGTGTTTGCACCATGCTTTAATAGAACAGTAACGGCAGCTTGTTGAGCATGACCAGCAGCCCAAACTAAAGGTGTTCCCGCATCATTTTCTAGGTCGGGATCAATTCTTCTGAACAACAAAATGTTCCAGCAACTCAATATCTCATATTCCAGCTGAATGACGCAATGTCGTGGCTCCTAAATTGCTAGCAATAGTAGGATCAGCACCATGGCCAGCGGTGGCAGTACGTCCTTGCCTTGCAACATGAATGAGAGCAGTTTTCCCATCATCATCCTCCAACAGGTAGTTACAAATCTCAATTTGTCCTTCAAGAGCAACCAAAATAAGGTACACCCCGCTTATTTGCATCTTTATTTGCTTCCACAGTTTTCGTTAAGTCCTTCCCTTCATCTAATTGTTCCGTAAAATTTATTTAGGAGATCGAGATTTCCAGTACGAGCTGTGTTGAGAAAGTGTTGAACTTTCTGCCTCTTGTTCACTAATGCTTGCTCAAAACCTCAAATTGTATGAGTTCACAAACCAGACTGAGATCTACTATAGAAGGTTGGGAACCACCGTGAAGGAATTGTCAGGAAAAACAGAAGCAAGATAGACAAGAATCGCATGACTCTCGGAGAGGTTGAAGTTTCCATGAACAATAGTTGGGACTTTCTGTAGAGGGTTTACATCTGTACATCTGTTATTCTGCTTGTTATTTTGTCTCTTATCCAACTTTGGTAGTGTCAAGTCAGTCAGCGGCGGGAGTCATTCTCCTCTTTGTGTTGATGATAGATCCAATTCGTAGGGTTCACAACCATGAAGTTTGATTTATGATATTCTTTTATTCTTGTAAAAAAGAGATTAATCACTGATTGTAAACTTGTGTAGAGGTACTTAAGTTGTTGCTTGAAAACATATATCCTTTGTAATAAACACAACGAAAATGTATTTGTGAAATCAGTCTTTCACGTTTTCTTATTTATGAATTGTGTTCATGATCTAACATAGGACTTAGATTGATGTCATTGAGCCGCCCGTGAATTCAAAAGGTGACAGAACTTCCATACTTCTTGAAATTGAAAAGCTTGAATGATGCTTTGAGTTTGAAAATTGACCCTCGGGACCACCTTTAAATGACACGAATCTCGCAACCCAGATGGTACCTTAAGATCTTGAATTTCTTAAAATAAAGAAAGCTTTTGTAAACAAAAATGGCATTGTAGGTCCTTGATCAAACAGAAATGGTGTTGTAACTTGTGTTTCTTTCATCTTAATGTGGAGAACCTTATATATTTTGATCTTAGGAAAAGACTAGAATACAACTGAAAATTGGGTACTTGAATTGCAAGTTCTCGCATCCGCCTTCAATTTGATCCACATGAATTGCACCAAATGAACTCAAATAGATATGAGCCAAACATGAGCTCGTGATCTCATCTCTCATATGAACCCTGTCTTGACGAGCTTTTCCCCGAGATGCCTCTAAAGCAAAAAGAAACTGCACATGCTTGTTAGTCACACATACAAGTAAGAAGATGAAACACACAAGGAGGTGAAATCTTAAGGTCAAAAATTAGGGTGCGACAGTTATCAACAGGAATCACAACTTGCCCCCATCCTTTTATATTACTTCTTCTTATTACTTGGATGGCGTCTTTGTACGAGGATATCGACATTCCTTCTTCTTGATGATTCTAATTGCTCACAGAGAGTTTTTGAAATTGAGTTCCAATGACTTTCTCTAGTTCTAAATATGAGAATGATGATAGTTTGATCACGATTAAAGCTTGTTCTCTGCATACTGTGATCAACTTGTCATTCTTGACAAACTTTAGCTTTTGGTGAAGTGTTGAAGTGATTGCCCCTATTTCATGTATCCAAGGTCGTCCCAATAAACAACTGTACACTGCTCGGATGTCTATTACTTGGAAGGTGACTTGGAAAGTGTGGGGACCAATGGTTATGGGAAGGTCGGATTTGACTATGATCTCACTACCTCTGATGGGGGCGTCTTGAAAAGATAATCGAGCCAGAGTTGGTTTTGGCATGACGTTCAATGATGAACCTGTGTCTACGAGTACGCTGGCTAAAGCATCGTCTCTGCAGTTGATTGTGATATTGAGTGTCATGTTATGATTCTTGCCTTCCTCTGGAAGTTCTTCATCACTGAAACCCAAATTGTTGCAGGAAGTGATGTTGGAAATAATGTTGCCAAACTGACCTACTGGCATATCTTGTTTTACATAGGCTTGTTCCAAGACTTTTTGTAGATCTTCTTTGTGAGCTTCTGAACTAAGTAGGAGAGATAACACTGATATCTGAGAAGGAGTTTGTAATATTTGATCCACGATGTTGTATTCACTTCTCTGGATGAGTTTTAACATTTCATCGTTATTTTTCACAGGCTCGGTGCTGCTGGATTGACCAATGGGTTGATTAGGAACTTCAGTTTGAGGTTTCTTTTCTTTTGTAAGTTCTCCAACTCCTCTATTGAAAATTCGGCCACTTCGGGTGACTCGGCTAATATCAGCAATGTTGACAATGAATGGAAGTGGAATTTCTTTTCCATCTTCTATTATGGTTGCACCATATTTGCACGGAACAACTTTCTCTTACTCGTATGGCATTGGGCCAGGCAAGTAGATGACCAACGAGGTTATATAGGTCTTTTGACTGTCATAAGTAACCTCAATTGGTTCCAGCTTGGGGATATTGGAAATTTTCCCACTGTTGAACGGGATCTCCAAACTTGTTGGCTCATTGAGCAGAGAAATTATGGTGAAAAAATCCTCGTTAATTCCGTAAATAACAGGCTCTCTTACATTGAGAACTGTGATGGTTCTTTTATCCAACAATTCTTAAATCTCATTCCGGATAAGGAGACAACCCTGTCGACTTCTACAGCATTCTCTGCAAGCTGAGTGATCATGGTGACTCAAACCAAAGTAGTCAAGTTCGCACAAGCATTTGTGAAATTTAACCAATGATGTTTCAATGTTTTTAGTGTCATAAACTGCATATTGTTCGCGGCAATCTTGCATCATGTTAATTGAATGAGAATTCAGGCATAACTGGGGTTCCCCTTGGTCCACTTGATTCTGGAGAGATGAGCGTACGAGGTAGCACCCTTGGCTATTTTCTGAACATACTCTGCAGCATTCATAATTGTGAGGTGGTATACGACCGTACCCACTCTATATGCAGTGCATATTTACCAAATGTGTTTCTTGTAAGCGGATATCACACCTTTGGTATCTGTTTGGATTTCCATTGGTTATGCTGAATTGATGTGTGCTTTAACCTTGGTAGATTGGAAGCCACCAATGGTCCAACAGATGTGGAAGAGTTCTTTGTACAAGCGCACAACCTTGATAATTTTCGAAGCAATCTTTGCAGTCTTCATAGTTATGTGAGGACAGAAAATCGAGTCTGACTTGCTTGACATGTAATTCTACCAAGCAAAAAACTTGATCAAAAAAATAGCAAGTGTACTATTTTTGTCAATTGTAGTTAACATAGAGGTTTAATCCCCAGTATCGATCTCAAGGACTGCGTAGAAAAATACAAGTTCTATAATAATTCAATTAAACAAAAGTAATTGGGGGTTTGGAAATTGTTTTTATAATTAAAATATTGCAATGAGAAAAATAAAACAAAAGAGTAAAATAGGTTTCTGACAAATATGAGAAGCATGCTAGGGACTGTGTATAAATTTCCTTGTAACAACATTAATCCTTATTTCAAAGACATGGCTCAGATTATCAATTTCTTGACTGTAAGTTGTTTACTCCTAAGTCCTTAGTGAGAAAACCATTGATTTCATAACCTAATTACTATGTCTGATGGTAATTACGTTTAAAATTAAGTAGTGCAAATAATGTCAATAGTGTTTCAAGTGCAACAGGGTATTCCTAGTCCTAGGTAATATCTACTGATGTATCATCGTACAAAAGTGTTAACGAAGGTTTATCCGACCTAATGTTAACCGCAAATCAAATACTATTTGTCCAATCGAAAAAGAATTAAGAACATTGAACAGTAAAAATTGATTATGAAAATAAGCACTTATGTCATTAAAACAAGAAAAACATTGTCATTACAAAAGCAATTCAGGGACACCCCCTAGCATTGGGGGTTTAGCTACTCATAATATTTAGAGAAAATACAATCATAATCATATTAAACATTATAAGAAAAATCGTTACTTTGATCTTCAATTGCAAAGGCTCCTGAAAATCTTTCGTTCCTGACTTCTCTTGATCGCTCCAATCTTGATCGTAATCTTTCTCCTTAGTTAAAAAAATCCCTTTTTCCTTCTCAAAACATGTCTCAAATACTCCCAGGTCCAACACAGCAATAGGCAAATACCCAAAATAACCTTATGGATCACAAGGGTCAAACAAACAAGAAAATTAGAACTTGACACGACCAAGCCAACACGCGTCGTGTCAGTTGACACGAGCGACCGTGTTGGCCCCTTGGATCACAAATGAAAAGATAACATGCCTCAAACTTGCTGACACGGGCCGTATCAGGTGACACGGGAACCCGTGTCAGCCCACTGCCCATCAATTAAAACTTCTTCTCTTGGGTTTTGTCATACCCCAAATTTTATCCTCAGATTCTTTGATCTTTTACATGTCATTTAGGCCATTCTTTATTTGCATAACTGACTAGTTTATCAGCTTCTATTTGTTTTGTTTAACTTAGGAATTAGGTTTGGACTTCAGAAGCTCCAAAGGTGTTTAAATTAGGGTTTTGGACAGAAGGTTTCTACCGAGGCGGATTTCCATTGATTCAGAGTTTGTTACTTTTGTTTGTGGTATACAAGTTTGAGGTAGAATGTTGGGTTCTCAATCACCATGAGCAGTTCTTACCAGAGGTTTATCAAGGAATTTGGAAGATTAGGATTTCTCATCCTTGGTGTTTATGATCGGCAAATGTTGTTCAAGTTGTGTTTCGCTTGGGGCTAGCAGGTTCAATGTATGTGCAATGCTATTTCAATTTAATTGAGGTGGTCTGATCTTGGTCAAGAAAGAAAAGGTTACTTCGTTCTTAGGATAGATTTGTCCAGTATCAGTATCTTATACTTAGCGAAAATCATCCAAGGTTTTTGTGTCGATTCAAGTTCATCGGGTGAAGTCAGGGTGCAAAGTTCCGGTTATGTGGTTCAGGATTTGTGGCACTTAATTTTAATTGTCGAAGTTTAAGTATGGTTCAAAGGTTGAGGCATGCCATAGGAAAATAATACAATTTTTATATAACTACCCATTCCATATCCAAGTTTTGGAACCATGTCCACTTCATTTATATTTATTTTGAATTTGATTCAGTTATACATGTTTTTCTTGAACCATTTCCAAATCTCTTTTTTTTAATACACTTCATTTATTTTGTTATCCAATTAAATTCGTTCCAATTTTCTTTCATTTTAATTTATGATTCAATTCTCATGTTCCCTATTAGTTCTTTTTTGTTTCAAATCCACATCCAAATCACAAATCATAAATCTAATTTTGTTCCAATTTCTAAATTCTTTTTTTTGCAATTTCACCTCAAAGTCTATGTTGGATTAATTCACCCAAACCTATTACATTTCAATAAGCCCATTCATTGTAAAATCATAACAATAAAATTCCAACATTTTCCAAAGAAACTCTTCAAAAATACTCATTCCATTTTAAGGCCATTTTTACAAATTACACCAAAGATTTCTTGGGCCTATTACCTTACAACCAAACTTACAAAAAAAAAAGAAAAAAAGAGCAATCTTTGACAAAAACATTACTTTACACTTCATGCCAAATAACCTGCTAACTCTTGCACCTTTGACCAAAGCTTCCACAAACGGCCAAATTTCTTGTGTACCGTCTGAACCCTATAGCAAGACAGAAAAGGTTACATTTACACCAAAATGAACCGAAATGTTCTACAACTTCAAAAGCCTCCTGCAAATCATACAAAAGACACATTGTGTCTCAAAATGGTACCTATCCACAAAAGCAAATCTGCTACACACAAATGACCACACAAGAGTCCAAAACTTTTGCTATGCAACTCTGCCCAACAAGCTGAACAATAGAAAAAGACTTCACAATAACAAGACAAGAGAACTTAATTTAAAATGTGGAGTTGTGATTTAAAAGAGGGGACAAAAGAGAAAACAGAAAAAGAAAACCGAGAAACAGAACCAAAAAAAAGAACAGGGAGAAAGACGGCGAGAAACAAAATCGTTAAGAAAGCATACCTTTTGATTTTTTAGTTTCCTCTAATTTACCCTCCCACAACCGAGACCTTTCCATTCTCTGTTCACTTTCTTCATCAAAAAAAAGTTCCTCTTCGATTCTTCATAAATGAACCAAAAAAATAGCACCAACCATAAACTGACACTCGTTCTCGCCATACAACAACAAAATCACTAATTCACATCACCATCCCTTTGTTTTTGCCGCCGTCGTGAGAAGGAGCATACGAGGAGGGTTTACGATGAAAGTGGAGACGAACGAAAATAATAGAGGCGAAGAAAGATGATTTGAATCCATACCTGAACAAAAACTTCGATTAGACGTAAGTACCTCGATTCAAAGTTCTTATGCTTCTCTTGCGTATCAGCTTCTCTTGTGTATCAGTTTGTAGCCTTTGTTGTGATTTCAGGGTCATTTCCACTCTGTTCTTTGAATAAAAACCGAAATAATAATCGAGATAGGTAAGAGGATTCAGATACCGGTTGAAAGGATGAACGGACGGGAGGTTTAGCTTTTTCGATTTTGTTTTCATTTTAACGGGAGATTTTCGATTTGAGGGGCATTTTGGTCGTGAGAGGACAGAAGAGATGATGAAGGACGTTGATTAGGAATTGAGTTTTCCCCTTTTCAGTCGAATCTTGTCTCTTTTTTTCTTTCAGTTTCAATTTTTAATTTGGTTTATTTGTTATTTTTATATATATAACATGAGTTTTTTATTCTACTGGGCTTCAAGGCCCAACGGTGGCCAATGGCTCCTTCTTTGTTTTGTTTTCTAACCCTTTTTATTTATTTATTTATTATTATGTTAATTTACTTTTTACTCATGTTAAAACCTTATTAGTAATTCTTATGAGTCGTTAGTTAGTATTTTTGTTAATAATCTTTAATTTTATTTTGGGAATATCTTTCTGTCTTAGAAAGTGTCTTTTATTTTTTTATTATTATTAGGTTTAGTTATCAAATAAATGTTAAATTTCAAAAAAAAAAATTCCGTTTAGTTTTGGGATTTATGTTTAGAATGGAAATATTTAGAATTTATTTTTGATCGTTCAATTTTAAATTTCTATAAACTCACTAACAACTAACTGTTAACTCCCTCCTTTTGGTCTTGTTAGAACCAATTTGCCTTGTAACTCAGATTTAAGTTTAGAGTTTGTAAACTCTTTTTGAGTACCATTGTCATGAGTACTCATTCTCCCATTTGACTTTTGTTAAAGTCAACCTTAGTTAGGTTAGTTTTTCAACTTAGACTTAGGGAGTTTGTTAACTCCATGTAAGTACCATGGTTATGGATACTTACTCCCCTATGGAACCTTGATCATTATCAAGAGTTCTTCATCCCTAGTTAGGTGAACTATGGTTGCTCCGATTCCATCCTAGGTAGGATACGTAGGCACGAGATGCGACGTCTTGGGGAGCATACTTAGTGTATATACCCTAGGTATTTACCTTAGCACCTTTTCCCTTAGCAAGAAAACTTTAGCATAACACAATACTAACAAGAGGTTCATGTAGAGTACTATAGATAGTTAGGATGCTAACACCTTTCCTAGGTATAACCAACCCCCGAACCTTAGATCTCTAGCTGTGTTGTTACATAGCGCACTTAGGGTTTTTCTTTGATATTTTCCCTTTCCTTTGGATAAATCAAATCTCGGTGGTGAACTTCATGATCTGTTCTTCAAGTTAATTAATAGCTTAACATCCGATTCTCACCGCAATAGAAATGGCAACTTCACTGGGGACATGCCCTAGGAGGGTTAAGCCCACCTTCTTTGTATTTGTGTTTGTTATATATTTGGTTGCTTGTATATCTGTATATTTGTATATATATATATGACTATTACAGAAGGAGCTTTTGGCTTGACTGCAGAGTTTTTGGTAGGGAAAGCTCAATATTATGTTGATCATCTGAGCATGGACGTGTTCGATGCTATCTTTGCCTTGCTCATTTGTGGTATCTTTTTGTTCCCTAGCTTTGAAAATTTTGTGGATCTCAATACCATCAAAATCTTCTTGAAAAAGAACCATGTGCCTACTTTGCTAGTGATGCCTACCATTCTGTTCATCTGAGGAATTTCCCCAATGGAGGGATGATCACTTATTGTGTTCTTTTACTATACACGTGGTTTATTTCACACTTGCCTAAGGTTAACGCTTTTTGGGATCTTAAGGAAGGTTGGTGGTCATAGAAGATCATGGCTCTCACTCACTCTGACATTGATTGGTACAATCGTGACTATGATGGAGTAATGATCATTGACAGCTGTGGAGATTTTGGTAATGTACCTCTTCTTGGTACTAATGGAGGAATCAGTTACAACCCAATTCTTGCTCGTCGACAGTTAGGATATCCTTTGAAGGACAAGCCCAACAGTGTTCATGTGGAAAGTATTTTCTTCAAGGAAGAGAAGAATAATCAAGAGCGGAAAGAGAAGATCCTAAAATCTTGGGGTCATTTGCATAGGAAAGGGAAGAATAACCTAGGAAAGCCTAATTGTGTTGCTTTGGAACCATATCTCCAATGGGTCTGAAAGAGAGCTATCGAGTTGAAGATGCCTTATTCCCAGCAAGAACTCATGGTTTTAAAAGAGGAGTGCACCTTGATCTTCATGTTTGAGGAGGAGAAGCTAAGAATCGCTTTGAGCAAAGCACAAAAAACAGAAGACGCTTGGAAGCACAAGTATCAAGTGGTTGTCGAAGAAAATGCAGAACTCCAGAAACAACTACAATTGAAGAATGAAGAAGTGCTCTCTTGTAAGAAGAGGAAAGAATTAGAGGATTCATCTTCATTTAGTCCTCAGTCGACTCCGTGGAAGCTAATTGTGGATAAGCTTATGCTCGAGAAGGCTCAGATGGAAGAAGAGATCAGCATGAGGCTGTTAGGAGAACCTTCTTAGGATTTTTGTTAGCTTTTATTTAGATTTTTGTTTAAGAATTTTGTAAGGAGTACTAATATTTTGTAATTCAATCTTGTTGAGCAATGAAGTTAAGTCTATAACGCTATTTGATGTTTGTAAATACTTGAGTTCCATGACACTTTGTGCATCTACGTTCATATTTTATTAACCATTCAAGGAACTAAAGTTTGTTTTGCAGATATTATAGAATGAATTCCTGAAAAAAGACAACTGCAGAGTTTGTGTTCCAAAGTCCAAATTTAGAGAATCTGGGAAACTTAGAGGTTTAGTAGAAGACGCTGAGGCGTTCAGAAGAAAGTATGGGAATATGCTATGATTATTAAAACTTCAAGTGGGTGAAGAGATGTTGTTGGCGCTTGTGCAGTTCTATGAACCGATCTATCACTGTTTCACGTGTCTAGAGTACCAATTATTGTTGACTTTGGAAGAATACTCTGCGCTGATGGGATTAGGCATCACCCCTAAACCATTTTTTGGGAGAGAAGAGACTCCTAGTGAAAGGTTAATTGCAGAAGCTACGCATCTGGAGATGACTGAAGTACAGTCTCACATGACTGTTAAGGGAGGTTTTTATGGATTTCCAGCTGTGTTCCTATTTGAAAAAGCTCAGTTCTATGTTAGGTCGAAGAATTCTGAGGCATTCGAGGCCATCTTGGTTTTGTTAATTTATGGACTCTTCCTGTTTCCAACTACTGGTGATTTTGTTGATAAAAGTGCAATCAACCTTTTCTTGATCAAGAATCTTGTACCCACTTTGTTGTTTGACGTGTATTGTTATATCCACCAAAGAATCCATCATGGAGTTGGATAGATTGTATGTTGCACCTCCCTTCTCTACAAGTGGTTTATTTTACACTTTCCGAGACTACCAGCACTCTGGGATATGCAGAATGGACTCTCATGGACAGAGAGATTGTTGTTACTCAAACACTCAGACATTAAGTGGTATGACCCTATGTATGAAGGGATTTCCATGATTCAAAGCTGCGGAGAATTCCCAAATGTATCGCTTATCAGCACTAATGTTGCATTAGCTAAAATCCCATCCTAGCTCGCCGTCAGTTGGGATACCTAATGAAGAATGAACTGGACCCAGTTCTCTTGAGAGTTTCTACCTTGAAGAAGGGAAAGATCCAATCCACAAGGCACAGATTATGTATGATTGGTGTCACATTCACACGAGAGGAACGACCGCTTTGGATTACCAAGACATTTCTATTCAAAATCCTACTTATCATGGGTGAAAGAAAGAGCATTTAATATGTTCTACTCCCATTTTGAGCCTAGCCCTGCAAAACCCACTCTTGTTGAAGAATTGAAAGCTACTTTGGCTAAAGCTGAAGAAGAAGGGAAAGCTTGGAGAGATAAATATTTCAGGATTATGCAAGAAAAGGAAGAGCTTTAGAAGTTGATCCATCAGGGTGGAAAGAAGAGTCAACCAGAAGATGAGGGACCCTCTCGTCAGAGGGTTTAGAATCTTGTTTTCTGTGTTTTATCATTAATTTATATTGAAGATTTATGCTTTAGTTTCAAAATATTATGTAAAACTCTCAGTTGCTAATTTATGAAGACTTTGAACTTGCTTTATTCCCCATTATTATAATGTTTGTGAATATTTCTTTGGATTCCTTGAATGTTTAATTTTGCATTTGCATTTGCACTCATAAGCATTTCATATGCATTTACTGTTACGTGTCTCATCTCGTTGTTTTATCTTCAGAGTCACACTGAATTTTTGACATCAATACAACACACGAGCCCAAGCTCATCAAAGAATGGAAGATCAGAATTTGAATTTGGATAGGGTCAACAATGAACTTGAAGAGCTACGAGGAAGTATAGGGCGAATTATGGAGGTCCTACAAGTCATTAATGCAAAGATGGACACTCAGGCTACTGTAGTTTTTGAAGTCACTAACATAGCTGTGGAGTCGATCCCAACGGTGGTCGCTGTTGCAAATATACCACCCTACAAATTACCACCTGGTTTTGTACCTCCACATCTTACAATGTCGGTCAATCAACAATAAGTTCCTCTAGGGGTAGAGATTCCTCAAGTTGTTCCAACTTACACTTCTGCCTTCGTGCAAGCTCAAGTCCGTCCTGTTTTTCATAATTATCAACAAGTGTTTGAAACTCCTGATGGGTCCGAAGAAGGAAGTGGACGACATGAGAAATTGAAGGAAAGCGTAGAAACCATAGGGAGGAAAGTTAGAGCAATGGAGGGAAATGAAATCTTTAGTACTGATGCCAGAGATATGTGTTTAGTGTCTGGATTGGTAATTCTGCCGAAATTCAAAGTCCCCAATTTTGATCAATACTCTGGTGCTACTTGTCCTCGGACGCACTTAATCATGTATTACCGAAGAATGACTGCTCACGTAGAAGATGATAAGCTAATGATCTGTTGTTTCCAACACAACCTAAAAGGAGCATCTGCCAAGTGGTATTTGAGCCTAGACCAGTTTTGCATTCTCAGCTTCCAAGACTTGGCTGACGCTTTCATAAAGCATTACAAATACAATATGGATTTAGCCCCTGACAGAAGACAACTATTGAGTATGTCACAAATAATTTCTGAATCTTTCAAAAAGTACGCACAGCGATGGAGGGAGACCGCCTCTCAGGTGGAACCTCCTTTAAATGAAAAAAGAGTTGACAAATTGGTTTGTGGACACGGTAAGACAAGAACTTTATGAGAAGATGATTAGTTGCATAACAACAAGTTTTTTTGATATAGTGGCTGCGAGGGTGAGAGTGAAATTGGGATTGAAGAACGGAAGAATGACTAGTAGCTCCAGTGGTTCAAACAACAGAAATGTTAAGAAGTTTAGTGGTAATTTTTATAAGAAGAAGGAGGGAGAAACGAATGCCTTAACTGTGTGGAGAAAGAATTAGACTTGGAAGCAACCCTACCGACAGTATCAGCAGCCTCAACAAGGTTATGTTCAGCAGCCTCAACAAGGCTATGTTCAGCAACCTCAGCAAAATTTGACACAACAACCGATGTATCTGGTATAGTATGCCCAACAACCATATGCGGTAGTTGTTACACCCGCTTTCAGTCATTCTATTCCAAATTATTAGACGGTGCAGCAGGCACCTATGTATCAACCAATTCAATAGCAAGGATATCAACGAGCACCCAATGCTTCGCCCTATCAGCAATACCAGCAGCCTAGGGCTCAAGCACCAAGGAAAAATTATCAAAATTGAAGACCATCATCGAGACCTCCATTTCCTCATATACCAATGACTTATACAGAGTTGTACCCGTTTTTGGTGCAACAAGGGCTGATAACAACACGACCGCTAGGACCACCTTCAGACACTTCATCTCCTCACTACAATCCAAATGCTCATTGTGCATTTCATGAAGGTGTTGTCGGCCATGACTTAGAAGGGTGTCTAGCCTTGAAGCATCTTGCCAGAGAGCTCATGGAAAAGAAGATTTTGTATTTTGATGATGTGCAGCCCAATGTTATAAATAATCCATTGCCAAATCACGGAGCAGTTCATGCTATAGAAGAAGCGTTAGATGAAAGAATAGTTTGTGATGCGTCAGAAATCAAGACCCTATTGCGGTCACTTCATGAGAAATTATTAAAAGCATGACTGATTAAAGGTACCCATGACGATTGTGAGGAATGTTCTGTTAATCCTAAAGGGTGTGGTGTGGTTCAAAATAATGTGCAAAGTTTGATCGATGATAGACTATTGCAAGTGTGTAGCAAGATAAAGAAGGAGGAAGTTTCAATGGTTGAGCCTATTTTCAATCTACCGAAGAAAGGTGAAAAAGTTCTTGTGCTCAATATGACCAGTAAAAATGTGAAGCCTGTTTTTAGCAAGTTTGCTATTGTTCAGCCCCAACCAATTATCATCCAAAAGCTGAGATAGTTTCCTTTTGAGAGTAAAAAAGCGGTCCCGTGGAGATATGGTATGACTGTGGTGGACAAAAGATCAGGGAAGGTAATTCAAAATGAGGAAGTAAAAAGTGACCAGGTTGACGTGACAAATATCGCGGGAACAAGCAGGATGACTCGTAGCAGTCGGGTATATCAACCCAAAATAACAGTGGTCTCTCAAAAGGAGGTTACCCTTTCCATGACAACAAAAGACAGAGAAGTGCCAACCAATGAGGGAGATGCTGAGGAGTTTTTGAGAATTATCCGGAAAAGTGATTACAAGGTTATTGATCAGCTTCATCAAACTCCCTCGAAAATATCAATTTTGTCTCTCCTGATGAATTCTCCATCCCATAGAGAGGGTTTACAAAAGGTGTTAATGCAGGCACATGTGACAAAAGATATAACCATTGGCCAATTTGATTCGGTGATAGCCAATGTTATAGCCTGCAACACTTTGAGTTTCAGTGATGAAGAGCTACCAAGGGAAGGACGTAATCATAATCGTGCATTGCACGTATCTGTCAGATGTCAAGAGGATGATTTGGCATGGGTTTTCGTTGACACTGGCTCCTCGTTGAATGTATTGCCTAAAAGGACGCTTGCAAAATTAGCATACAAAGGGGCAGAGATGAGGCCGATGTTGTTAATTGTTAAGGCTTTTGATGGTTCAAGGAGGGCAGTTCTTGGGGAAGTGGAATTGCCGATTATGATAGGTCCCCATGTGTTCGATATCACGTTTCAAGTGATGGACATTAACCCAGTTTACAACTATTTTTTGGGACGACCTTAGATTCATGCGGCTGGAGCGGTAACTTCCATTTTGCATCAAAGGATGAAGTTTGTTGTGAATGACAAGCTGGTAATTGTACACGGCGAAGAGGACTTAATGGTGAGTAATTTTTCGTCATTCAGGTATATTGAGGCAGATGAGGACGCGTTGGAAACTTCTTTCCAAGCGCTTGAGATAGCTAACACGGTGATGATAGAAGAAGCAGTGGCAAAGAGTAGTCCATCTTTTACATCCGCCCAAAGCATAAAATCTACATTGAAAGAGGGTACTCCTGCAGGCTGGGGAGAGGTTATCGAAGTAAAGGCAAGATTGGTTCGCCAGGGGTTGGGTTATAAACCAACTCATATTAAAGCATCAGCATATGCCAGAGGACATCCGAAGACTATCCAGGAGGTGTTCATCAGTGGGGGATTCCAGATTAATGTTGTGGGAGAAGACTTTGAAGACGAGGATGTTGAACATTTGGTATATCATTGTGAGACTGCTTTAAGCAACTCGGAAGCTGTTGAGATTCACGTGATCTTTCCAGTCTTGAAGTAATTTGTTTGTTTTCTTTACTTGTTGTTATTTTTCAAACCTCCATAGTCGTGCCCAAGGATATAGGATATTTTTGTAGAGCCCCGTGCTTTCAAGAATATTATGATTAATGAAGCTATTTTGTTAAATTCTTCGTTTGTTTCATTTATTGTCTAATGCTTTCACTTTTAAAAGAAAATGGCAATCTTTCAAAAAAGAAAACAAAACAATTTTCCTTTCGCTGCATTTGTCTTTGTGTATTTTAATAAATTAAGTTATTCCAACATGCAGTGATATCCCAAAACCTCTTGAATCTAATGACTTTGTTTTCCCTCCTGACTTCGACTCACCTATATACGAAGCCGAAGATGAGGATGAAGATTTTGATATCTCTGATGAACTAGCAAATATGGCATATTATGAATACACAGACCTTCAACCTCACAAGGAGCAGGTGGATGTTATTAATCTTGGTACTAAAGAAGACAGGAAAGAGGTCAAAATTGGGGCAACACTTGGGACAAAAGTTAAGCAGCAATTAGTGAAGCTTTTAAAAAGAGTATGTTGATGTATTTGCTTGGTCATATCAGGATATGTCGAGTTTAGACACTAACATAGTGGTTCACAAGTTACCGCTCCGACCAGAATGTACACCAGTCAAGCAGAAGCTCTGAAGAACTAGACCTGACATGGCTCTTAAGATTCAGGATGAAGTGAAAAAGCATATTGATGCAGGTTTCTTGGAAGTATCTAAACCCAGAATGGATGGCCAATATTGTGCCCGTGCCGAAGAAAGATGGGAAAGTCATGATGTGTATGGATTATAGGGATCTGAATAAGGCCAGTCCGAAGGACGATTTCCCTTTGTTGCATATTGATACTTTAGTAGATAATACGGCTCACTTTGCAGTTTTCTCGTTTATGGATGGTTTCTTTGGTTACAACCAAATCAAGATGGATCCAGATGACATGAAAAAAATTAATTTCATCACTCCTTGGGGAACTTATTGTTATAAAGTCATGCCTTTCGGTTTGAGGAATGTTGGTGCCACTTACCAAAGAGCCATGGTGATATTATTTCATGATATGATGCACAAGGGGATAGAAGTGTATGTCGATGACATGATCGTCAAATCTTAGAGTGAAGAAGACCATTTGGATCATCTTTTGAAGTTGTTTAAGAGACTTAGGAAGTATCAGTTGAGACTGAATCCAGCCAAGTGTACCTTTGGAGTGAGATCTGGGAAGTTGCTTGGTTTCATTGTTAGTCAACGAGGGATTAAGGTAGACCTAGATAAAGTTCGATCTATTCAAGTTATGTCGGCTCCGCAGACTGAGAACCAAGTTAAAGGTTTCCTTGGAAGATTGAACTATATATCCAGGTTTATTTCCAATATGACTCCCACTTGTGAGCCAATTTTAAAGTTGTTACGCAAAAATCAGACAGTTGTTTAGAATTTGGATTGTCAACAAGCTTTTGATAAGATTAAGGGTTACCTTCAAGAACCTCTGATCTTAATTCCTCTTTGTTGCACCCTAAAATTTGCTCAACCTTTTCTAATTGGTTTATGTTTCAATATCATTAGCATTTGCATATAGAGTCATGTACATAGTCTAATCATCTGCATAACATGGCATAGCAAGTCATCCAACAGGGGCCAATCATTATTCTCATCTCTATGAGCCTATCAAGAGGTTATTATTCTAATTCAATCTCATTCAAGTCATCAGAAAGAATTTGAAAGCTGAGAAGTCAATGGATCAAGCAGGGCTTCTAGCTCCTATCTGAGGGTGTCTGAGGATCAACAAGTAAGTTGTGAGCTGTGGATGGAGCATGGATAGTATCTGGACATCATGGGAGACTTATAAAGTCATTTGGAGAAGGAGACAAGTCATTGGTGTGATCACGAGAATTGCAGTTGAAGACAGTCAACTAGGGTTTCATCTGGGGTCAACTCTAGGTCAACTCTAGGTCAATGACTGATTGAAAGGCATTGAGGTCTATTGGAGATATGTGGGGTTCATCATTTGACATGTAAATAAGGATATGGTGATATGCCAAGAAGAAATCAAGAGAAATCAAGGAGAAGAGGAGTTTCTAAATTAGGGTTTCTGTGTAAAATCCCCTAATTTAGGTCAAATTTCTAAGCAAGATAAGTCGAAGTGCAAGCTTCAAATGGATCCTTGGTCAACATGAAACTTGTAGAGGATCTCAAGACCTTTAATTTGAGTGGTGGAAGACATCAAGGAGGTTTATATAACTCAAGTTATGGTCCTTGCAAGTTACAGGTCATCTGAGGTATCTGAAATTTTGTCTGTGAAAGTGACTTGACTTCCAAGCAATTTTTACCCCTCAAGGAGATTTCAAATGAATTTCTGGTCAACATAAGAATTGTTCCTCATTGTCTTAGCTTTCTATAATGGTATGGTATGTCTTCATATGATTTGTGGAACTATACTTATGGTCTTGGAAAGCAAAGGGTATTTTGGTCATCTGAGAATTACAGGTCATTTCAAGCCTATGCCCAAAACTCATACAAGGAAGCTTCAAATGGAAAACTTCACAACATCAAACTTGTTCCAAATGACATTTTGAGTCTAGAAAAGTGACCATTAAAGATTGTAAAGATTCATAGCACAAGGTTTCAAAATTGGTAGATTTAATGAATAAAAATGACCTAAAAAATGAGATTTTTCATACTTTGGCCAAATGAGGTGAAATTATAGGTCATTTTGATTGGAAAAATCATTTTGAAAACATTGGCTAAAGTGGAATTTTGAGTTTGGTTCAAGTTTTGAAAGTTATTCATGGTTACTTATAATGGAAGTTACATAACCAAAATTCAAGGGAAAGAGTGCATGGGAAGCTTCTCCAAGGTTCTAGGAGTTTCTAAACTCATGTATATATTGATATGAAGAGCTTCATGCCATGGTTGGTGTTGCACCCTAAAATTTGCTCAACCTTATTCCTTGGTTTATGTTTCATCATCATTAGCATTTGCATATAGAGTCATGTACATAGACTAACCATCTGCATAACATAAGCATAGCAAGTCATTCAACAGGGGACCAATCATTACTTCCATCTCTAGAGGCCTAGCAAGAGGTTATTATCCCAATTCAACCTCATTCAAGTCATCAGGAAAGAATTTGAAAGCAAAGAGTTTAGCAGATCAAGCCTTGAGTCCATCTCCTAGCTGAGGGTATCTGAGGATCAACAAGAGGGTTGTGAGCTGTGAAATGAAGGTATGGAGAGCATCTAGACATCTTGAGAGACTTACAAAGTCATTTGGAGAAGAAAACAAGTCATTGATGAAGGCACAAGAGCTATAGTTGAAGACAGTCAACTAGGGTTTCATCTGGGTCAACCCTAGGTCAACCCTAGGTCAATTGACTGACTTAAGAGGGCATTCAAGTCTATTGGAGAGATGTGGGGATCAACATTTGATATATGAAGAAGGATATGGAGATATGACAAGGAGAATTCAAGAGAAATCAAGGAGAAGAGGAGTTACTAAATTAGGGTTTCTCTGTAAAATCCCCTAGTTTAGGTCAAATTTCCAAGCAAGATAAGTCAAAATGCTAGCTTCAAATGGCTTCTTGGCCAACATGAAACTTGTAGAGGATCTCAAGACCTTTAATTTGAGTGGTGGAAGACCTCAAGGAGATTTATAGAACTCAAGTTATGGTCCTTGCAAGTTACAGGTCATTTGGGGTGTCTGAACTTTTGTCTGTGAAAGTGACTTGACTTCCAAGCTAGTTTTACCCCTCAAGGAGATTTCAAATGAATTCTTGGTCAACATAAGAGTTGTTCCTCATTGTCTTAGCTTTCTAGAATGGTATGGCATGCCTTCATATGATGTGGAGAACTCAACTTATGGTCTTGGCAAGCAAAGGGTATTTTGGGCATTTGTGAATTACAGGTCATTTTAACCTATACCCAAAACTCATACAAGGAGGCCTCAAATGGAAAAACTTACAACATCAAACTTGCTCCAAATGGGATTTTAAGTCTAGAAAGAAGGTCACAAGTTATTGGAGAAGCTCATAGCATGGAGTTGCATGATAGGTCAAAATATGAACTAAAAAGGCTTATAAAGTGAATAATTTCAAGTTGGAAAATGGTTTGGGAGATTTACAAGTCCAAATGGAGACTTCCAATATATGATTTTGAATGGAAAAACAATTCTAAGAACAATGGTTCACCCACTTTTTTGAGTTTAGAAGGAAAAAATGAAGTTATCCATGGTTGCTTATCATTTAAGAAACATAATCAAAAATGAGCCAAAGTTTGAAAACAAGGGAATGTGCAAGATGGATCTAGAATGTTCATTTGGGGTCTATATATTCATGAAAGGAGAATTTGGCAAGGGTTGGCCTCATTTGCACCAAGAATTCCACAAAATTTCTCACACTTTTTCATTGGAGTTTCATTACAATTCTCTCAAAACCTTCATCAACTTGCATCAAAATCAACTCAATCTGATTCCATCATCATCATAGATCATAATTGAAGCAAAGTTTTGGTGTGAATCATTCATTTTCGAGCACTTTTTTTCAAGAGCATCAAGATTGAAGTTGCAAGTGGATAGCATAATTCTGGCCAAATCTCATCCAAAGCTTGCATACAGAATCACATACATCAAGGATTGATCAAGATCCAGCACTTAGAAGCCTCAAATCATCAATCTCCATAGCTGTTTGCAAGATTTTGCACAAGGTAAGTTTTCAATCACACAGCTCGATTCAGTTAGTTAGGCATGGTTTTGTTAGTGTAGAATTGATCTAGGTGGTTAGGAGATTAAGTTAGATGAATTTGGAGAGGTTTGGTGATGGTTAGTGACAGGTGCCACAAACTGTTTGTGTTCGAATCTCTTGGATGAATGTGTTATATTTGCAACTTGATAGCATGTGTTGATCTCCATTAGGTGTAGTTTAATTTAGGCTAAGTTTGGGGAAGATTGGTGATGATGCATATCAGTGCATTTCAATGGAGGCCGAGTGTGGATCCAATCGAATTTGTTGATGTGGTGAATTTCAAAGCGAATTGATGCCCTAAGCTTGTAGAGGGAGAGATTTGGAGCAGATTTCATGTTTATATCGTGTGGATTGGTTGCCTGTAGAGTGAGAACAGAGAGGAAGAAAGTTGCTCGTGCATGGGAGCTTTCATGGCATCCAAACCCTAGCTTGCAGAACCAAGGAGGAAGACGAAATCTGAGCCCTTCGTTTGGAGTTAGACCCTTGACTGTGGGAGCGATCCAAAGGCTGAGATTTAAGCTGAATTTGGAGGGAATTGACTGGGTGCCAAACGCACCGTTTCATTAATTGAAACGGGCGGGCCTCAGTTTCTGTTGCTAATCCCACCCCCAGTAATAGGCCCATTTCCAATTTGAACGTGTTTTGGATGCTATTTTCACCCCCTGCTGGTTTTTCTTTTATTTCAATAATTCTGATTGATGCTGGGCCTTATCCATTTTGCTAACAGCACCCTACCCTGTCTGGCCCATACAATAATGAACTGAGCGCGCCTACTATTCTAACCCCCCTCTGGCTCATTTAATTCATTTCATTTTTTTTAATTTCATTTTAATTTTTTACCATTTTCATTAAATCATAAATAATTCATAAAAAATGCTTTTTAATCCATTCTTTTTACCATGTTTTCATTAAAATGTCTAGAATATTATAGGAAAATAAATTTTCATTTTTAGTTTTATTTCATATTTTTTTCATATTTTCTAAATAAATGTCATAATAAATAGATTCATTTCATGCATTATTTTTTATGATTTTTGTTCTCTCACATGCTTTAATATTTTTGATCATTGTTTTCATATTGTTTAGATGAGATATTAGGCTTATAGAAATATTTTAGTTCCCTTTTTTAGGAGTTAATTTTAGGTGATTAATAAGTGCTTGAATATCATGAACAAAACTAGGGTTTTTAGGTGACAACTTAGGAGTTTGATTTCATTTCCCTTAGGACTTAGGGTTTGAATAGATTAGTTATGGGACTATAGGGGCTATGGGTAGTTATTAGATCCCTTAGAGAACAGTTAGGATTCCCCTACTGCTATTATTACTGTCTGTATATCTGTTGTCTGGTGTGGTGTGCCCTCTGGGGATTGTTGCTTGTTTGATTGGGTATTGGGATTGCCTGGGGCCCTGGGGAAGCTGAAGATTTGTGAAGATGAAGCTATTGGAGATTCAAAGATTGAAGATCAACTGTCAGAGTTGAGGAGGAGTTTCTTGCTGGCAGATGCTGAGGAGATTAGGGTTTAGGAGCTAGGCAGAGCTCTAGATTAGAAATATTGTTTCTCAAACATGGATTGCCTTGTCTGCATCCATTCTTCTCTGTGATTCAGAGTCTCTCTAAGATACTCACCCCCTTCCTTTGGAAGGCTTGGTGATGGTGTCTATGAGATAGAACTCTTGAGAGAAAATGTCTCCTGTGTTAGAAGCAGTCTGTTCACCACCTTTGGTAGTCAGCTGATTGCTTAACACCCAATTCACTCTTGTGACTGATTCCTCATCCTGGAGGTTTGAGCTTGAAGAAAAGCCATTGCAGATGGAAGACTGATGATCAAAGCCCTTGTCTGAAGGCCATGAAGATGGAGATTGATGCTTGTTGAAGCTTGTGAATGATTGGAGATTGCTTGAAGCCAGTTGTTGATTCAGAGCTGCTGATGCTGTTTCTTTTTGCTGTATTTCATTTGTTGATGTATTGATTGGTTTTCTGAACTGTATTGTTTGCTGTTTACCCTGCTGGGTTGAAAGTGAAGCCTGTTCACTTTCGCCTATTGTTTTCTAGGTTCGAGGTTGAGTGGGACTCCCTTGCCTCGCTTGTACTGTTGCATCCATGCATTTTACTGTTTTACTGTATATATCTGTTATTGTTTCTGTTTCTGCCTATCCCGTAGGATCTCTGTTTCTCTCTGTGCAAGAGAGGAGCATGATAGACACTAGGTCTCAACCCATGCATGATAACATTAGGATAGCTTGTTTCCCTTCGCAACCGTAGTTTAGAGTTCTGTCTCTTTCTTTCTCAAAACAAACAGAAAAACACATAAAGATTTCAAACACAATAAAAGACACTTCTTCCGTAAAAGAATGTGAACTCATCAAAACGTCATTTTTGTCCGCTGGGACCGCTAATCAGAAAACCTTTTTCAAAAGGAATAAAATCAACCAAGACAAGCTTGTGTCGTACGTGGCCCGAACTACGTTTGCTCTGATCTTTCATGCTGTATGAAAGTACGTAGGCATAGGATGCGATATCCTAGCGAGCAACCTTCCCCTCCTTTCCCGTAGGTAGGCGAACTACGTTGACTCTGATTTCTCGTTCCAGACGGGAATACGTAGGCATAAAGTGCGATACTTTGCCGAGTCATTTTTATTTCCATTTTATTTTCTTTTTAACCCTTGACCTATAGTTTAGATAGAATAACAATCCATACCCGAAAACAAGCGTGGATCCCGTCGAGTACGACGGACGTGAGGGGTGCTAATACCTTCCCCTTGCGTAACCGACTCCCGAACCCAGGTTTTGGTTGCGATGACCATACCTTTCCCGTGTTGTGCGAGGTTTACTCTGAGCGTTTCCTTTCCCTCCCGTGGGATAAATAACGCACGGTGGCGACTCTTCTGTTCAGCCGGCGCCGATTTTCGCAGTAGCGACAGCTGGCGACTCTGCTGGGGATCCAACGTCCCCTGGCTGCTAAGGACTGCGATGGTTCTTACGCATTTGGGATCCAACGTCCCTTGAGAGAGTCAATCCTAACGCTTGTTTTCCCGTCGAGGATTTTGTATGGAGTTATTGTATATTTCTAACCCTGTATCTTTCAGCTTTATATATATTGATTATTATTGCTGTATCTGGGGTGTGACGGGTGTTTTGATATTGAGAGATAAGCCGGACCTGGGCTTGAGTGCACCTAGAATTAGAGTAGAAATTAGTGGGCGCCCGCTTGCTTTGCTTGCTTTGGTGTCCCATGAAATCTACACTCAGACGAGGTTCCTCTGGTTGGCCTCCTGCCCCTTCCTTTGGTTGGCGTGGGTTGCTGGTTAGTTGGATTGTCGACTCTGGGGACCGATCATTTGGAAGTTGGCTGAGTGAGGCCTCTTCAGGATTTGATGATGCCACTCCTTCTGGGAATCGTATCATTAACCCTGAAAGTCTGTGACGCCGACGACCGCATAGGATGCCGTACCTTGTGCCAGTTATAGGGCCACCCACCTGTGAGGGGATTCAGGGTTATGCAGGTAACTAGACCTCCAGACTACCGGTTATTTCTTGATCAGAGATCCTGGTTATTTATGGAGAGGTTTGAGGTCTGTCAGAGACCATTTGGAGATGTGTTCTGAGGTCTGTCAGAGACCAGTTGGAGAGTTATGAGGTCTGTCAGAGACCAATTATGGATGTGATTTGAGGTCTGTCAGAGACCAGTTGGAGTTATGGTTTGAGGTCTGTCAGAGACCAGTGTTGGAGTTTTGTTTTAGGTCTATCTGAGACCAGGGTTTGATGACTTCTGGACGGTCTATCTGAGACCTTTCTTGATTGGGTTTAGCCTATTCAGCTGCAGCTTTGGTCCCTGTTGAATGTTACTTGCATTGCATCCCTGCATATCCATTACCATTTGCATTTTACTAACGTGTGTCTGTGCTGCAGGTGCCTTTGCATTTCCCTAGTTCTAGTGCCCAGACTTCTGAGTGTTTGATCATGACTAGCCTACGGAGAACAGTTGCTTACAAATTGCCTACGCCTGATATTGTTCCTTTACTGGGATTGATCTCTCTTGCTGATGAGGGTGTTCGTAGGAGTTTCCGGATGAGCTATGGTAGATTATTGAGATTGGTGTGCAAACCTACAGAGGTAGAGTTAGATGGGCTGTATGCTTTGATGCAATTCTATGACCCTGCTTTGAGGTGTTTCACGTTCTCTGACTTTATTATGGGACCAACTCTGGAGGAATACGCTGAGTATGTTGAGCTGCCTGTGCAGAATCAGGTTCCATTCATTCATTATGATGCCAAACCCAAGCCGGAGGAATTGGCAAAAGCCTTGCATGTTGATGCTTCTGAACTTGTGACTACTGTTTCCCGTGGAGTTCCAGGCTTCTCATTTCAGTTCTTAGTTGGTAAAGCCCAAGAGTATGCTAAGAATGGGTGCTGGGTTGCTTTCAATGCTGTGTTGGCCTTGTGCATCTATGGCATAGTACTATTCCCCAATATACCGGATTTTGTGGACTTCGATGCTTTCTACTTGTTTGCCGCTGGTAATCCTGTACCTACCTTACTCGGAGATCTCTACCATTCACTGCATTACAAGAATGAGAAGGGAAGAGGGAAGAATGTTCATCTGTGTGTGCCCTTGTTGAGTATGTGGTTTGAGAGTCACCTTCCTAAGAGAGGATCTGCTGCAGGGACTACAGTTCCAGTTGGTTGGTCGGAGCGTCTGATGAGGCTATCGTCGGAAGATATGGAGTGGTTTGATAGAGACCTGTTGGGATCTGAGCTCATCTTTAGCTGTGCTGGGTACCCTAATGTACCGTTGATAGGAAGAAAAGGGTGTATCAATTACAACCCTTCTCTATTCATTCGCCAGTTCGGATATGCGCTGAAGAATCCACCTCAGGAGGAAGAAGTACAGGAATCTCTGTACTTCACCGGTGACGTGAAGGGGGAGTTATTAGCCAAGTTGCGACATGCTTGGACGCGTATTAACCGCAAAGGGAAGCCGTTGTTGGGAAAGAATGACTGTCAGGCCTATGCACCTTATAGAGCTTGGATTCAAGAGAGGGCTAGTCAGTTGAAGATGCCATTTCCAGATGCACCAATTCTTGTTCCTATTCCGGTAGCGGAGCCGACCACTGTTTCTAGGGAAGTCTATGAACAAGTTGTGAGGGAGAAAGAAGCCTTAATGAAGATTAATGAAGGGTTAGAGCAAGAGCTAGCCCAGGCACGCAGTGAGAAGAACAAGGCCGTATATGCTTTCCAACAACAGATTGAGCTGGTAAACAGGTTAGGATCTGAGTTGACCGAGGAAAAGAAAAGGCGCGAACGTCTGGGGCAAGAGTTCAGAAGCTCCCATGACATGCTGGAAGCCAAAAAGAAGGCGCTCGACGCAGCACACCGAGAGATATCTTCTTGCAATAAGACTTGGAATGCTACACTCACCAACAACAAGCAGAGGGAAGATAAGCTAAAGCAGCAAATTTCCGACCTCGAGGAGAAGTTGAAGTCTAGCATCAAGAAGTGTGAGGAAGAAGTGATGAACCGGTATAGTGTCCAGCATGCACTGAACAAGGCAATCAAATCCAGAGATGAAGCAGTGTCCCAGAAGCGAAAGCTAGAAGATTGCTTCGGAGAAGCGGCATGGGAAGAAACTGCTGAAGACGTACGCCGTGTTCTTAAGAAGAGAAACCAGCTTGTTGAAGGGCTGCTTGATCGACCAAGCCATCCGGAGACCAAGAAGTTGATAGAGGAGTACCAGACTTTTGGGAGGATCTGATCATTCCATTATTTGTATGCTTTATTTGCATAGTGCTGACCATCACCAGGATTGTTGGTTGAGGTTATGCCATCTTTGTACTCTCAGTGATATTGTACCCTGGGCTTATTGATTCTCTCTGCTATATATGAGGCTTTCTATGATTCAGCTCCGGTATTCTTATTGTCAACACTGTCACTGCACCGGCACCTTCGCACTAGAACTGGGGGAATGAACTTCCCTAATGCACAGACACATTGCATTGCATTCATATTCATATTGCATAACAGGTAATCTATGAATGGTGTCTTATCTCTTGCTCTGTATAAGGTACTTAACAGGATTCCAGATCAACATCCGCACCGCTATTCTACACGATCCAACTGTCGGAAAGTCATGGACCAGATTCAGAATGAGATGCAGGATGTACGCGAGAAGCTCGCCCTCTTCATGCAGACCATGGAGGCTATAGCAAAAGGGCAAGAGAATTTGCAGGCCATGGTCCAGCCTCTATTGGCTCGCAACGCTGGTCATGGTAACGAAGATCATCAGTCTGTCCGGGTTGATACTGCTCATGGAGATGGCACTCCAACGCCAGTGGCTCCGCCTGTCGTCAATGTGACTGCTGCTAACGTCAACAACGCTACCACTGCTGTGAATGGTAACGTCGGAGTTGGAAATGAAACTGCTGTCCACAACGCTGGGCTGGGTGATGTCAATGTGGGAGATAATCTCGGAGGCAATGGCTTTGTCAACGCTGGGTTCGGATTCAACGATCAGGGATTCGACAACACTGGCAAGTATGGCTTTAATGCCCAGGGCTTTGGGCAAGATGGTTATGGTATGGTCAATCAGGGCTATGGAGGTTTTGGAAACGGAAACGGTGCTGGTTTTATGGCTGGTGGTCCTGCTGGAGGTATTCAAGGGTATGGCAACAGAGGCCGAGTTCCGGGGATGAATCAGGTCAGAGCTGGACGTAATAATGCGTATGATGGATACGGGGCTGGAAACGGTATGTGGCAAGAGGATCAGCAAGAAGACGCCTTCTCTGGAGGGGGTTTTGAAGGGCCGATGGATGATTCTCAAAAGATTAGAATGCTGGAAGAGCAAATGAAGGGAGTCTTAAACCAGAGTGCTGTGGGTCTGGACATGGCAACAATGGGCTTGGTACCTGGGCTGAGGGTGCCAATCAAGTTCAAAGCGCCTGCGTTCGATAAGTACAAAGGAGATACATGTCCGAAGGTTCATGTACGGGCTTATTACAGAAAGATGTCTGCATACTCCACTGACGAAAGAATGCTCATGCATTTCTTTCAGGATAGCCTATCGGGTCCTTCCTTAGAGTGGTACATGGGGTTGGAGCCCACTGATATTAAGACTTGGAAGCAATTAGCGGAGGCGTTCGTAGCCCATTACAAATATAACAGTGACCTGGCACCCAATCGGGTCCAGTTGGCCGGGCTTTCGCAGAAGAAAGGGGAGAGTTTTAAAGAGTACGCGCAAAGGTGGCGCGATATGGCTGCCAGGGTTCGTCCTCCTGTGGAAGATAAAGAAATGAACGATATGTTTGTCGGCACATTCACAGGGCTGTTTCATGATATGTTGTTTCATACGTCTCTAGCTAGTTTTTCAGACCTAATCTTGATGGGGGAAAAGATTGAGCGGAACATTAAGCAAGGAAAGTTCCAAGTTGACGAGTCAGCTGCATCTGGCAGTAATAGGAAAGCTTATGGTGGGCGCCGTCAGGGCGAAGCTAGTGCTGTATTTGGAGGCCGAGGCCGAGGCCGAGGCAGGGGAAGAAATCAATATCGTCAGCCGCAGCAAGTGTCGAGTGTCACCATCCCGTATCAACAACAACCAATCCAGCAACAACAACAGGTTCAGCAGCAACCAATGCCACAGCAGCAGCAGCCTCAGCAGGGGGCACAGCAAGCTCAGAGAAAATTCCAGGGTGGTAAGCCGAGAAGGGTGTTCGAGAAGCCTCCCTCTAACTATGCTGATTTATTGCAGACCTTGTTGGGATTGAATCTGGTAGAGAAAAGAACCTTGGCACCGATAACGGGAACTCCCCCGTTCGGCTATGATGCAAATAGGCGCTGCGAGTTTCATTCTGGGGCCCCGGGCCATGATATAGAAGGTTGTCATGCTTTTAAGCACGTTGTGCAGGATCTCTTGGACAACAAGTCTATCAACTTCGGAACGACCGGTGCGAATATAGTCCAGAAACCCATGCCTAATCATGGGGCGAATGCCGTGCTGACTGAGGAAGGTCTGAATCTGATTATGAATGTTGAGGATTTAAAGACGCCGCTGAGCGAAATAAAAAGCCGACTGTTGCAGGGGGGTGTTTACCCGGGTTGTAATGAGTACTGCTTAGATTGTTGGGCCCTGTCTGGGGGGTGTGAGGATTTGAAGAAAGGCATTCAGGCCTTGATTGATGAAGGTGTATTGCAGTTTGATAGAACAGCAACTGATGAGCCGGCAGGGGCAGTAATGGATAATCAGAGTGATGTTGCCACAGTGACAATTCCTAGGAAGACGATCACTATTTCAGCACCAGCTCAGCGACCACCGATTACTATAACTAAAGCCGGGCCAATCCCGTATGAGAACACGAAAGCGGTCCCATGGTCATATGGGCTAGAGGTGTATTGTGACGGGATTAAAATCGATGCTAACAAGCAGTCAGCGGAGGTTGTGGATAATGTTGTGGGCTCAGGAGGCATGACAAGAAGCGGCAGGATCTTTATATCTCCTGAAGTAGAAGCCGAAAGGATAGCGAAAGGAAAAGGGAAAGCGGTGGAAAATGTTCCGGTTCAAGCAAATGAAAAAGAAGCAGCATCTAAGGATGTCGAAGAATTCATGCGCTTAATTCGGAAAAGTGATTATAAAATCGTGGAGCATCTGCAGCAAACGCCATCCAAAATATCTATTCTGTCATTGCTGTTATGTTCGGAGGCTCACCGAAACGCTTTGCTGAAAGTCCTGGACACTTCTTTTGTACCACAGGATGTCTCCGTGAACCAGCTAGAAGGAGTATTAGCACATGTGAATGCAGGCCACAGTCTGGGCTTTACTGATTTCGACTTGACTCCGAAAGGAAGGGACCATAATATGGCATTGCATGTATCTGTTGAGTGCAGAGGGTCGACAATGTCGCATGTATTGGTTGACACCGGGTCGTCTTTAAATGTGCTGCCTAAGAAGGCTATGATGAAGCTGGATGTTCGAGGGATTTTGTGTACACCAAGTGATTTGGTGGTCAGAGCGTTTGACGGCACGCGGAGAACAGTCTTCGGATCGATCACATTGCCTCTGCAAGTGGGTCCGGAAGTGTTTGCAACGGAGTTTTATATCATGGATATACAGCCTGCGTACAGCTGCTTGCTGGGAAGACCTTGGATTCACGGGGCAGGGGCTGTCACGTCTACCCTGCATCAGAAGCTAAAGTATATGGTCGGAGACAGTGTAGTCACCGTGTGCGGAGAAGAAGACATCCTGGTCAGCCATCTTTCTTCGTTTAAATATGTGGAAGTCGACGGGGAGATCCACGAGACGCCATGCCAGGCATTCGAAGGTTTGCGCATAAAGGACAAGAGTCCCGGGCCAAGCAAAGTGCCAGAGATAGCTGTTTCTTCGTATAAAGAGGCTCAAGCGCTAGTGAAGGCAGGAGAAGCCACGGGCTGGGGCAAAGTATTGGACATTCCGGTGAAAATGGACCGGTTCGGACTGGGGTACCGACCATCGTCATCAACTCCTTCTGTGGGGGCCCCTCATTTCAGAAAGTCAATCACCATCTCTGCCAGTGGAGTATGCCATGAATCTGTCAATGCTGCTTCAGAATCCGATGAAGGGGACAGCGACTGTGATATGGATGCCTGGATTCAGCCAAGCACGCCAGGACAAGGACTATGCAACTGGTCCATTCAGGAGCTTGTTCCTGTGACTTTTAAACAGTAATGCTTTGCTTTATTAATTGTTGAATAATCTGATGTCTTGCCCGGGGCATCAGGATTTGCTTAGGGCTGTGTTGTTATAAACATTGCTTTGTTAATCATTAAATAAATGGCGTTTTTTTCATGTGCAAATACTGTAATCCCTGTCTTTCTTGTTTTGTATTTTTCAACAAAATGGCAACGTGGTTATCCGCTTTATACGCATTTTGAAGCACTTAACCCTTTCTTTTGCAGGATAACATTTTCAGATGACATCTTTGAGCCACCTATGACTCGTCCCGACTTCGAGCACCCGGTATTCCAGACCGAAGAAGAGGTTGTCGAAGATAGCGACGTTCCTGAAGAACTGTCTTGGTTAGTGAAGCAAGAGGAAAGAGCCATTCTGCCTCACGACGAGGTTATCGAGATTATCAACTTGGGGTCGGAAGGGGTTGAGAAAAATATTCGTATCGGAGCCGCACTGCAGAGTGATATCAAGCGAAAACTGGTTGAAATGCTCCGAGAGTATAATGATGTATTCGCTTGGTCGTATCAAGATATGCCAGGGCTCGATACTGATATGGTTGTGCATCGTCTGCCACTGAAAGAAGACTGCCCGCCTGTCAAACAAAAACTTCGCAGAACTCGCCCAGATATGGCAATGAAGATCAAAGAGGAGGTTCAGAAACAGTGGGACGCTGGGTTCCTGGCTGTGACGAAGTATCCCTCATGGGTTGCTAACATCGTACCAGTGCCAAAGAAAGATGGCAAGGTTCGAATGTGCGTGGATTATAGAGATTTGAATAAAGCAAGCCCAAAAGACGATTTTCCACTTCCTCATATTGACGTATTAGTCGATAATACCGCTCAATACTCTGTATTCTCCTTCATGGATGGCTTTTCAGGCTATAATCAAATTAAAATGGCGCCAGAGGATATGGAGAAGACTACTTTCATAACGCCTTGGGGAACATTTTGCTATAAAGTGATGCCCTTTGGTTTGAAAAATGCTGGGGCAACATATCAGCGTGCGATGACAACTCTCTTTCATGACATGATGCATAAAGAGATTGAAGTTTATGTTGACGATATGATTGCTAAATCCCAGACGGAGGAAGAGCATCTGGTGAATCTGTTGAAGTTGTTTAAAAGGCTTAGGAAGTTCAGGCTGAGGCTGAACCCTAACAAATGCACCTTCGGGGTGAGATCGGGCAAGCTCCTGGGGTTCATAGTAAGCGAAAGAGGAATAGAGGTCGATCCTGCTAAAATAAAAGCGATTCAAGAAATGCCGACGCCTAAAACCGAGAAAGAGGTGCGCGGGTTTTTAGGGAGATTGAACTACATTGCTCGGTTCATATCTCACCTAACGGCCACGTGTGAACCATTATTCAAACTCTTGAAGAAAGATCAAGCTGTAACGTGGAACGATAATTGTCAAAAGGCGTTCGATAAAATAAAGAAGTATCTGCAGGAGCCTCCTATTTTGATACCCCCAGTGGCAGGGAGACCCTTGATAATGTATTTGACGGTTCTTGAGGGGAGTATGGGTTGTGTTCTCGGTCAACACGACGAGACAGGAAGAAAAGAGCATGCAATTTACTATTTGAGTAAGAAATTTACAGACTGTGAATCTCGATACTCAATGCTGGAGAAAACTTGTTGCGCGCTAGCATGGGCCGCCAAGCGTTTGAGGCAGTACATGCTGAATCATACAACCATGCTCATCTCGAAGATGGATCCGATCAAATATATATTCGAAAAGCAGGCGTTGTCAGGTAGAATTGCCCGGTGGCAGATGATCTTGACTGAATACGATATTCAATACGTCTCGCAAAAGGCAATAAAGGGGAGTGTGTTGTCTGAATATCTGGCGGAGCAGCCTATTGAAGAGTATCAATCGATGAGATTTGACTTTCCTGACGAGGATATCATGTATCTCAAGATGAAGGATTGCGAAGAGCCGTTACCAGACGAAGGACCAGAGCCGGGGTCCAAATGGCAGATGATATTTGATGGAGCTGTGAATGCTTACGGTAGCGGAATAGGGGCAATTATCACTACGCCGCACGGGTCGCACATCCCGTTTACTGCCCGATTGACCTTTGCTGTTACCAACAATGAGGCCGAATACGAAGCTTGTATAATGGGGCTTGAAGAAGCCATTGATTTGCGAATCAAACATTTAGACGTATACGGAGACTCAGCTCTGGTGGTGAATCAGATCAAAGGGGAATGGGAGACACGGCAGCCCAATTTGATACATTATATGAATTATGCAAGGAGATTGTTGCCTTTCTTTGACAAAGTTGAATTGCATCATGTGCCGCGGGCAGAAAATCAAATGGCTGACGCCCTTGCCACTTTGTCTTCCATGTACAAGGTCAATTTCTGGAACGAAGCTCCCCAAATCACTATCTCTCGGTTGGACAGGCCAGCTTATGTATTTGCTATTGATGAAGCGTCTGATGGCAAACCGTGGTATTTTGATATCCTTAATTTCCTGAAGAATAAAGAGTATCCGGCTGGGGCATCCAGTCAAGATCAGAAAACTCTCAGGAGATTAGCGGGTAATTTCTATTTGAACCCGGATGGCGTCTTATACAGAAGGAACCACGACTTGGTGTTGTTGCGTTGTGTAGACGAGAAAGAGGCAAAGCTTCTTATGGAGGAAATTCACGAAGGTGCCTTTGGTACGCATGCTGGTGGGCATGCTATGACGAGAAAACTGCTGCGGGCAGGTTATTTTTGGCTGACGATGGAAACTGATTGTTTCAAATTTGCAAGAAAGTGCCACAAGTGCCAAATTTATGCTGACAAAATACATGTGCCTCCGAGTCCTCTAAATGTGATGTCATCTCCATGGCCATTCTCAATGTGGGGAATCGATATGATTGGAAAGATCGAGCCGACGGCTTCTAACGGGCATCGGTTCATCCTCGTAGCAATCGATTATTTCACCAAGTGGGTGGAAGCGGCGTCTTACGCAAATGTAACGAAGCAAGTGGTGGCTAGATTCATCAAAAGAGATATCATTTGCCGATACGGAATTCCTGAGCGGATAATCACGGATAATGGTTCTAATCTGAACAACAAAATGATGAAGGAGCTCTGTCAGAATTTCAAGATCGAACATCACAACTCCTCCCCTTACCGACCCAAGATGAATGGCGCTGTCGAAGCGGCCAACAAGAATATCAAGAAGATCGTCCAGAAAATGGTGGTGACGTACAAGGATTGGCATGAAATGCTACCTTTCGCTTTGCACGGTTATCGTACGACGGTACGCACATCAACCGGGGCAACTCCGTTCTCGTTGGTATACGGAATGGAAGCGGTGTTACCATTGGAGGTGGAGATCCCTTCTCTGAGGGTATTGCGAGACGTTCAGCTGGACGAGGCAGAATGGGTAACGAACAGATTGAACCAACTGAGTTTGATGGATGAGAAGAGGCTAGCTTCTCTGGCATACGGTCGTTTGTATCAAAGACGAATGAAGAAAGCGTACGACAAGAAGATACTTCCGCGAAGCTTTCAGACGGGCGACCTTGTGCTGAAAAGGATTCTCCCGCCGCAAGCAGATCACAGGGGCAAGTGGACCCCCAACTACGAAGGGCCATACGTTGTCAGTAAGGTCTTTTCAGGAGGAGCTTTATTGTTGTCCACAATGGGCGGGGAAGACTTTGCATCACCTGTGAATTCGGACGCAGTTAAAAAATACTTTGCTTAAAATAGACCCGCTGGACAGAAAAAAGAGAGTCCAGGCAAAAATGGGGCATCCTGGCGAACCAAAAACAGAATGAAAGGTTCGGGCAAAAGTTAGGGATAAAATTGAAAAAATGTACACCCGCGAAGTTGAAAACCTACACTGGGCGGCTTCGGCAAAAAGGGGTATCCCGGTGAACTGAAAACCCGTAAAGGGCGGTTCACGCAAAAGTTAGGGATGAGAAAAGCAAATGACTGCGGTCCGAATTTGGTATTCAATGAGCATCAGTGCGGGAGAATATGGTTGAGGAGTCAGTTATCGGATACAACCTCTTCAGAAGACGGATACCGGGAAAGCATTAGAGTCGGACGAGTCATGGGAGGATCAGTTCGTGATGTTCATCTGCATCCAGTTGCCGACATGTGTACAAAATTTAAGTTGTCAATATTTATGCTTCTTGTGAATACTTGCATACTTGTATATTTGCTTTGTGTAGCTTCCTCTTTTCAGGAGTTACATCCCGTGTACAAAAACTCCGCCCATTCAGGGGCCCAATCAATGAAAATGTGTTATTCAGTACTTGATGCCTGTTCTTTACTGTTTTGCGCATGATAAAACGCCTAAGTTTATTGAAGCTAGCATGAGTATAACATCACTGGCCCTTGCCAGCAATCGTTAAAGCTTTGAATTAACTGAGTGTAACAGTCACTAACCTGAATCGATTTGGATTGCATAGGCTTGTCGTGCTTTGCTTGTGTTGTTGCAGGTTTCATAACTGTACGAGGAAGGTGATCAAAAGATTGCAATAGTGAAGGGCTTGATCCCCACGCAGGTCATGCATGTTCTTCCTGAAGAAGGGTAGAATTCTCCAGCTAGCCGTAGCTTATCCAAAGGACGTGCTCCAGAGAAGTTACTCGTCCTCAGCAGAGTTTGGTGATTCCGGGATCGTAAGGCTGTATTCAGACAGGTTCATCTCCCCCCCGCAGGGTCCTGCATTCTCCCCCGGCGGAGTCAGTAAATTTTCCCCGAGAGAATCATCCCATCCCCAGAGGAGTTCTCTTTTCAGCAAATGTTCTTTCCTTCCAGTGGAACTCGAAGACTAAGACTCTCCCAGGCAGAGTCGATGGTGGTTCCTGTCACTTATTTTGTCAGAGATACCGTGTGATATTAGTTCACTCTCTAGCAGAGGCTCAATCATACCAGGCGCATCTGCTATTCCCCAGCAGGGGGTTACCTCCGCAAGGTATTTGGTTTGAGTTATATTCCCCGGCAGGGGGTTATTTCAACAAGACGTGTGGTTTGAGTTCCCAACTTCCCAGCAGGGTCGACTTCATCCTATCAGCATTTATTTTGCTGGAATAATTTTGTAGCATCAGGCTATTCCTGGCGAGTCGGCGTTACCCTTCCAGCATTTATTTTGCTGAAGTAGTTTCTGTACTCCAGTAGTTCAGGTGGAGAGAGCTCTTGCTCAAATAAGTCACCAAACAGTCCAGATCTCGGCAGGAGATATTCAATGACAATGTCAGTTTCGGCGGTATTCCCCACAGAGTTGTCATGATAAAACTCTCTTTGTCTCCAGCAAAGTCATTTATGCAAATGCATCTTATTTTCCCCAGCCAGAGTGGCCAGGATAAGTGTCTTCTTATCCCCAAGCAAAGTTCGTTTGTCATCAACGAGTCGCATGAATCAGAATTTCAGAGCAGGCGTCCGATAGTTGGTTTTCAGACATCCCCAGTAGAGTTCATCTCAAAGTCGCTGTCGCGTCAGTGCTAAGAAGTTTGTGGGTGAGGATCATTGAAGAACTAAGTCCTGACGTGGACCATTTATTCCTAGAATGACGGGATTCCTTCAGAAGTGGGCGTCCTAACGTGGACAGGTTTGTTTTACCGGATTGGTAAGGTGTGTTAATCCTGGCGTGGATAGATTCGGTCTCTCGAAATTTGGGGAAAGGGAGGTCATGATGTTGATAAAAGATTGGTTACTACTTCGTGTTGGTATCCTGACGTGGATCACTTGTGTCCAGCAGATATCTTTATTCGTAATGGTGAAATGTGCGTCCTGACGTGGACAAGTTTGTAGCTCTTTGTGATGACAAGATACAAGAATCCTGACGTGGACAAATTTATCCTTCTTCGTGTTGTTGACAAAGGGTAAGTCCTGACGCGGATATTTCCCCAGCAAGTCGAAGGTGTGAGTCCTTACGTGGACAAGTCTTATTTCCTCAGTGAGTCGAAGACGCCTGAGTCCTAACGTGGACAAATCAAGGCGAGATCAGTGTCCTAACGCGGACAGAGCAAAGAGATTATTATTCATAACGTGGAAAGATGTAGTCCATACACGGACGTATCAGAAGTGGTTCCTAACGTGGAAATAACAGTATTCCTAACGTGGAAAAAAGAGAGTCCTTACGTGGACAGGTTAAGATGGCATTCCTTACGTGGAAAAATGAGTCCTGACGTGGACAAATTCAGAAATAGTTGGTATTCCTTACGTGGAAAGATCAGAGTCCTTACGCGGACATATCAAGATTGATTCCTGACGTGGAAAGAAATGGATTATTCCTGACGTGGAAAGAGAGTTTAGTCCTGATGCGGACAGATCATATCAAGATATTCCTAACGTGGAAGAAGAAGTTTATTCCTTACGCGGAGAAATTGGGGTCCTGACGTGGACAGATTCGAGAAGTTGAGTCCTGACGTGGACAGATTTAGAACCAAAGGTGAATTCATTACGTGGAAAGATCGGAGTCCTGACGCGGACATGTCAAGTGGTATGGGAGTCCTTACGTGGACAGATTGATGCAGTTCTCCTTACGCGGAAAGAAGATTGCTTCCTAACGTGGAAAGATAGAAGTGTTACTCCTAACGCGGAAGAGTGTTATTCCTAACGTGGACAATTCAGTTTACGGAAATGCAGGTGAATTATCCCCAGCGGAGTTGCCGAGATTTTCCTGGGTTAATAGCGAGTGGAGTCCTAACGTGGACAAGTTTTAGTTGAGATTTCTTCGCGTTGATGACAGACAGAGTCCTAACGTGGACAAGCAAGCAATCTGTTATGACAGAATCCTCTTCAGAACGATGAAGCCAATCCCCAGCACGGTCGCGCGAGATCAGCGGGTTGCTCTAACAGTCAGATTCAGCTGACGAATGTTATTCCTCAAGCAGGAGCGCAGTTTATTTCTGCGGTTGGCAAATTTCTGGTTTCACTGGTATTCAACCGTCTCGTACCGCGAATGTCTGAAGGCTCCGGGCTCTTCATCCAATCGGGTCCAAGTCGCTTGAATAGGGGCAGCTGTTGCACCCTAAAATTTGCTCAACCTTATTCCTTGGTTTATGTTTCATCATCATTAGCATTTGCATATAGAGTCATGTACATAGACTAACCATCTGCATAACATAAGCATAGCAAGTCATTCAACAGGGGACCAATCATTACTTCCATCTCTAGAGGCCTAGCAAGAGGTTATTATCCCAATTCAACCTCATTCAAGTCATCAGGAAAGAATTTGAAAGCAAAGAGTTTAGCAGATCAAGCCTTGAGTCCATCTCCTAGCTGAGGGTATCTGAGGATCAACAAGAGGGTTGTGAGCTGTGAAATGAAGGTATGGAGAGCATCTAGACATCTTGAGAGACTTACAAAGTCATTTGGAGAAGAAAACAAGTCATTGATGAAGGCACAAGAGCTATAGTTGAAGACAGTCAACTAGGGTTTCATCTGGGTCAACCCTAGGTCAACCCTAGGTCAATTGACTGACTTAAGAGGGCATTCAAGTCTATTGGAGAGATGTGGGGATCAACATTTGATATATGAAGAAGGATATGGAGATATGACAAGGAGAATTCAAGAGAAATCAAGGAGAAGAGGAGTTACTAAATTAGGGTTTCTCTGTAAAATCCCCTAGTTTAGGTCAAATTTCCAAGCAAGATAAGTCAAAATGCTAGCTTCAAATGGCTTCTTGGCCAACATGAAACTTGTAGAGGATCTCAAGACCTTTAATTTGAGTGGTGGAAGACCTCAAGGAGATTTATAGAACTCAAGTTATGGTCCTTGCAAGTTACAGGTCATTTGGGGTGTCTGAACTTTTGTCTGTGAAAGTGACTTGACTTCCAAGCTAGTTTTACCCCTCAAGGAGATTTCAAATGAATTCTTGGTCAACATAAGAGTTGTTCCTCATTGTCTTAGCTTTCTAGAATGGTATGGCATGCCTTCATATGATGTGGAGAACTCAACTTATGGTCTTGGCAAGCAAAGGGTATTTTGGGCATTTGTGAATTACAGGTCATTTTAACCTATACCCAAAACTCATACAAGGAGGCCTCAAATGGAAAAACTTACAACATCAAACTTGCTCCAAATGGGATTTTAAGTCTAGAAAGAAGGTCACAAGTTATTGGAGAAGCTCATAGCATGGAGTTGCATGATAGGTCAAAATATGAACTAAAAAGGCTTATAAAGTGAATAATTTCAAGTTGGAAAATGGTTTGGGAGATTTACAAGTCCAAATGGAGACTTCCAATATATGATTTTGAATGGAAAAACAATTCTAAGAACAATGGTTCACCCACTTTTTTGAGTTTAGAAGGAAAAAATGAAGTTATCCATGGTTGCTTATCATTTAAGAAACATAATCAAAAATGAGCCAAAGTTTGAAAACAAGGGAATGTGCAAGATGGATCTAGAATGTTCATTTGGGGTCTATATATTCATGAAAGGAGAATTTGGCAAGGGTTGGCCTCATTTGCACCAAGAATTCCACAAAATTTCTCACACTTTTTCATTGGAGTTTCATTACAATTCTCTCAAAACCTTCATCAACTTGCATCAAAATCAACTCAATCTGATTCCATCATCATCATAGATCATAATTGAAGCAAAGTTTTGGTGTGAATCATTCATTTTCGAGCACTTTTTTTCAAGAGCATCAAGATTGAAGTTGCAAGTGGATAGCATAATTCTGGCCAAATCTCATCCAAAGCTTGCATACAGAATCACATACATCAAGGATTGATCAAGATCCAGCACTTAGAAGCCTCAAATCATCAATCTCCATAGCTGTTTGCAAGATTTTGCACAAGGTAAGTTTTCAATCACACAGCTCGATTCAGTTAGTTAGGCATGGTTTTGTTAGTGTAGAATTGATCTAGGTGGTTAGGAGATTAAGTTAGATGAATTTGGAGAGGTTTGGTGATGGTTAGTGACAGGTGCCACAAACTGTTTGTGTTCGAATCTCTTGGATGAATGTGTTATATTTGCAACTTGATAGCATGTGTTGATCTCCATTAGGTGTAGTTTAATTTAGGCTAAGTTTGGGGAAGATTGGTGATGATGCATATCAGTGCATTTCAATGGAGGCCGAGTGTGGATCCAATCGAATTTGTTGATGTGGTGAATTTCAAAGCGAATTGATGCCCTAAGCTTGTAGAGGGAGAGATTTGGAGCAGATTTCATGTTTATATCGTGTGGATTGGTTGCCTGTAGAGTGAGAACAGAGAGGAAGAAAGTTGCTCGTGCATGGGAGCTTTCATGGCATCCAAACCCTAGCTTGCAGAACCAAGGAGGAAGACGAAATCTGAGCCCTTCGTTTGGAGTTAGACCCTTGACTGTGGGAGCGATCCAAAGGCTGAGATTTAAGCTGAATTTGGAGGGAATTGACTGGGTGCCAAACGCACCGTTTCATTAATTGAAACGGGCGGGCCTCAGTTTCTGTTGCTAATCCCACCCCCAGTAATAGGCCCATTTCCAATTTGAACGTGTTTTGGATGCTATTTTCACCCCCTGCTGGTTTTTCTTTTATTTCAATAATTCTGATTGATGCTGGGCCTTATCCATTTTGCTAACAGCACCCTACCCTGTCTGGCCCATACAATAATGAACTGAGCGCGCCTACTATTCTAACCCCCCTCTGGCTCATTTAATTCATTTCATTTTTTTTAATTTCATTTTAATTTTTTACCATTTTCATTAAATCATAAATAATTCATAAAAAATGCTTTTTAATCCATTCTTTTTACCATGTTTTCATTAAAATGTCTAGAATATTATAGGAAAATAAATTTTCATTTTTAGTTTTATTTCATATTTTTTTCATATTTTCTAAATAAATGTCATAATAAATAGATTCATTTCATGCATTATTTTTTATGATTTTTGTTCTCTCACATGCTTTAATATTTTTGATCATTGTTTTCATATTGTTTAGATGAGATATTAGGCTTATAGAAATATTTTAGTTCCCTTTTTTAGGAGTTAATTTTAGGTGATTAATAAGTGCTTGAATATCATGAACAAAACTAGGGTTTTTAGGTGACAACTTAGGAGTTTGATTTCATTTCCCTTAGGACTTAGGGTTTGAATAGATTAGTTATGGGACTATAGGGGCTATGGGTAGTTATTAGATCCCTTAGAGAACAGTTAGGATTCCCCTACTGCTATTATTACTGTCTGTATATCTGTTGTCTGGTGTGGTGTGCCCTCTGGGGATTGTTGCTTGTTTGATTGGGTATTGGGATTGCCTGGGGCCCTGGGGAAGCTGAAGATTTGTGAAGATGAAGCTATTGGAGATTCAAAGATTGAAGATCAACTGTCAGAGTTGAGGAGGAGTTTCTTGCTGGCAGATGCTGAGGAGATTAGGGTTTAGGAGCTAGGCAGAGCTCTAGATTAGAAATATTGTTTCTCAAACATGGATTGCCTTGTCTGCATCCATTCTTCTCTGTGATTCAGAGTCTCTCTAAGATACTCACCCCCTTCCTTTGGAAGGCTTGGTGATGGTGTCTATGAGATAGAACTCTTGAGAGAAAATGTCTCCTGTGTTAGAAGCAGTCTGTTCACCACCTTTGGTAGTCAGCTGATTGCTTAACACCCAATTCACTCTTGTGACTGATTCCTCATCCTGGAGGTTTGAGCTTGAAGAAAAGCCATTGCAGATGGAAGACTGATGATCAAAGCCCTTGTCTGAAGGCCATGAAGATGGAGATTGATGCTTGTTGAAGCTTGTGAATGATTGGAGATTGCTTGAAGCCAGTTGTTGATTCAGAGCTGCTGATGCTGTTTCTTTTTGCTGTATTTCATTTGTTGATGTATTGATTGGTTTTCTGAACTGTATTGTTTGCTGTTTACCCTGCTGGGTTGAAAGTGAAGCCTGTTCACTTTCGCCTATTGTTTTCTAGGTTCGAGGTTGAGTGGGACTCCCTTGCCTCGCTTGTACTGTTGCATCCATGCATTTTACTGTTTTACTGTATATATCTGTTATTGTTTCTGTTTCTGCCTATCCCGTAGGATCTCTGTTTCTCTCTGTGCAAGAGAGGAGCATGATAGACACTAGGTCTCAACCCATGCATGATAACATTAGGATAGCTTGTTTCCCTTCGCAACCGTAGTTTAGAGTTCTGTCTCTTTCTTTCTCAAAACAAACAGAAAAACACATAAAGATTTCAAACACAATAAAAGACACTTCTTCCGTAAAAGAATGTGAACTCATCAAAACGTCATTTTTGTCCGCTGGGACCGCTAATCAGAAAACCTTTTTCAGAAGGAATAAAATCAACCAAGACAAGCTTGTGTCGTACGTGGCCCGAACTACGTTTGCTCTGATCTTTCATGCTGTATGAAAGTACGTAGGCATAGGATGCGATATCCTAGCGAGCAACCTTCCCCTCCTTTCCCGTAGGTAGGCGAACTACGTTGACTCTGATTTCTCGTTCCAGACGGGAATACGTAGGCATAAAGTGCGATACTTTGCCGAGTCATTTTTATTTCCATTTTATTTTCTTTTTAACCCTTGACCTATAGTTTAGATAGAATAACAATCCATACCCGAAAACAAGCGTGGATCCCGTCGAGTACGACGGACGTGAGGGGTGCTAATACCTTCCCCTTGCGTAACCGACTCCCGAACCCAGGTTTTGGTTGCGATGACCATACCTTTCCCGTGTTGTGCGAGGTTTACTCTGAGCGTTTCCTTTCCCTCCCGTGGGATAAATAACGCACGGTGGCGACTCTTCTGTTCAGCCGGCGCCGATTTTCGCAGTAGCGACAGTTGGTGAATCACTTTGTCCAAAACACAAGTTTCATACCTTTCTTTCATTTTGCAAAATCAACTCAAACTCTCTCAAACTCTCATCAATTTCCACATTTTCTGATTTGATCATCATCACCATCATCCATAGATCACAATTCACATCAAGATTTGGTAGAATTGAGGAGGATTCGTGCTGTTCAAGTTGATCATCCAAGAAGCAAGAATTTTGGAATTGTGAGATTCAGAGCATTGGAGTCAGATTCATTGCATACAGAATTCAAGAACAAGTTCCCTGATCCATTTCCAATCATCACAAGCATCTGATCAGAGCATTCCATAGCTGTTTTCTTCACTTTACACCAGGTAGGTTTCTCCTTCGAATTGCATGTTTAGGTTAGAATTACTAGGTTTTGTTAGCATAGAAAGGTTAGGATAGGCTAGATGACTGGTTTTGGTGAGTTTGAAGAGATTCCATGAAGGTTGCCATTGGTGTGCAAGAACTGTTAGGGTTTGTATCTCATAGGATATTGCAAGAAAACCTTAGGTTATTAGCTTGATGTGATCAGCACAAGGTGTAGATCATGTTAGGGCAAGAATTAGGGAGAATTGGAGAGGTTGATGACAGGTGTTAATGGTGGATTCAGACTGTTATTCCTATCGGGTTTGCTTATTGTTTGAGCTTTAGAGGGAATGGTTGTTATGGCTGTGTAGAGGGATTGCTCTAGAGCAATTTTGCTTTTGGAATTGTTTGATTTCGTGGAGAGATGAGGAAGAACAGAGGAGTGGAAAATCGTGCATGGGAGAAGAGTTTCAGAGCTAGGGTTTGCTGGAGGTTGAAGATAACATGAGAGCCACACGATTTGGCTTTGACATTTGACTTGGTTCTCAATCCTACGGCCACGATTCAAAAGAAAAACGGAGGGAGATTCAAACATTAAAACGCACTGTTCCACTTATTATCGTCAGACTGGGCTTTGAATTCGTTACTATTGACACCCTCCCAATTAGGCCCAAAGCGTGAATGAACTGGAATACTTACTATTTGCACCGCGCCCAGTTTTTTTATTTTTGTCATATTTTCTGATGCATTGGGCCCAGACGCGCCTTGCTAGGCGCACCCCCCAGTCTGGGCCCGTTTCTTTTTTTAACTGAGTTTCATTGCTTGCTGCACCCCTTTCAATTAATTCTCATTTTATTTTTCTTTCAAAAATATTAAATCTTTAAAAAATCATAACAAATAGGAAAATGCATGTTTTTCATTGGTTCTTTTTGCATTCTTTTCATAATTTTGTCAAGAAAATTATCATACCAAAAAAATTCCAATTTCATTTCATTTTTATATTTTTGGCATATTTTTCTTTTAAATAGGTATAAATAATAGTTTTGTTTAGTACATGATTTTGTTAATTTTAGTTTGAATAGTTGCTTTAATATTTTTAATCCATTCTTTTTAGGTTGATTAGAGTAGACCTTTATCTTGTATATAAGATTTAGTTCATATTTTTAAGAATTAATTTTAGGTGATTTGATTAGATGTGAATAACATGAACAAAATTAGGGTTTAGGTGACAACATAGGTGAATAAGTTCATTTCCCTTAGGAGTTAGAAATTGAATCTTTGGGGTATGGGACTATAGGGATTAGGGGTAGTTATTAGATCCCTTAGAAAATATTAGGATTCCCCTACTGCTATTAATACTGTCTGTATTTGTTTGACTGGTGTGGTGTGCCCTCTCTGGGGATTATGATTTGTCTGTGTGGGTATTGGGTTTGCTTGGGGATTTGGGGGAGCTGAAGACTTGTGATGATGAGTCCATTGGAGATCCAGAGCATGAAGACCAACTTCCAGAGTTGATGAAGAGATCCTTTGCTAGCAGCTGTTGAAGGCTATATGGTTTAGGAGCTAGGCAGAGCCCTAGAGTAGACAACTTGATTCTCAAACATGGAAGGTCTTGACTGCCTCCATTCCTCTCTGTGATGCAGAGTCTCTCTAAGACACTCACCCCCTTCCTTTGGAAGGCTTGGTGCTACTGTCTAAGGGATAGAACTCTTGAGAGAAATATCCTGTGTGTTGTTAGCAGTCTGTTTGCCACCCTTGGTGGTTAACTAATTGCTTAACACCCCAATCCACTCTTGTGATTGATCCCTCAGCTTGGAGATGGAAACTTGAAGAAAAGCCATTGCAGATGGAAGACTGATAACCAAGACCTTGCTTGAAGGCTGTGGAGATGGAGATTGATGCTTGCAGAAGCTTGTAGCTGTTTGGAGATGACTTGAAGTCAGGTGTTGATGCAGAGCTGTTGTGGCTGTTTACTTTTGCTGTTTATTTTCTGATGTATTGATTGGTTTTATGGACTGTATTGTTTGCTGTTTACCATGTTGGGTTGAAAGTGAATCCTGTTCACTTTTTCCTATTGTTTTCTAGGTTCGAGGTTGAGTGGGACTCCCTTGCCTCGCTTGTATTGCTGCATCCATGCATTTTACTGCTTTATTGTATATATCTGTTGTTGTTGTTTCCGTCTATTCCCTTAGGACCTCTGTTTCTCTCTGCGCAAGAGAGGAGCATGATAGACACTAGGTCTTAACCCATGCATGATAACATTAGGTTAGTTTGATTCCCTTCGCAACTGTAGGTTAGAGTTCTGTCTCGTCTTTCTCAAAACAAATAGAAAAACACAATAAAGATTTCAGATCCAATAAAAGACACTTCTTCCGTAAAAGAATGTGAACTCATCAAGACGTCATTTTTGTCCGCTTGGACTATTAATCAGAAAAACCTTTTTCAGAAGGAATAAAAACAACCAAGACAGACTCGTGTCTTCCGTGGCCCGAACTACGTTTGCTCTGATCTTTCATGCTGTATGAAAGTACGTAGGCATAGGATGCGATATCCTAGCGAGCAACCTTCCCCTCCTTTCCCGTAGGTAGGCGAACTATGTTGACTCTGATTTCTCGTTTCAGACGGGAATACGTAGGCATAAAGTGCGATACTTTGCCGAGTCATTTTCTTTTCCTTTAACCCCTGACTTGTAGTTTAGATAGAATAACAATCCATACCCGAAAGCAAGCGTGGATCCCGTCGAGTACGAAGGACGTGAGGGGTGCTAATACCTTCCCCTTGCGTAACCGACTCCCGAACCCAGGTTTTGGTTGCGATGACCATTCCTTTCCCGTCTTTGCGGTAGGTTTACTCTGAGCGTTTCCTTTCCCTCCTGTGGGATAAATAACGCACGGTGGCGACTCTTCTGTTCAGCCGGCGCCGATTTTCGCAGTAGCGACAGCTGGCGACTCTGCTGGGGACAGTCTGCGATGGTTCCCTATTCGAGTCTTGCCTTAGGTTTTTCCTAGCTGTTTGGGGCAATCCCCAGCAGCTGGCGACTCTGCTGGGGACTGCGATAGTTCCTTATGCATTTGGGATCCAACGTCCCTTAAGAGAGTCAATCCTAGCGCTTGTTTGTCTATTGGGGCTTATTTATTGATATTATCTGTTGCTGTTGGGGTGTGACAGGTATTCTATGATTGAGTGAGAAGTCGGACCTGGGCTTGAGTGCACCCTAGACTTAGAGTAGAGATTAGTGGGCGCGCACATGCTATGCATGTCCTAGTGTCCCGCGAAATCTACACTCAGACGAGGTTCTTCTGGTTGGCCTCCTGTCCTGCCCTTTGGGTGGCTCGGGTTGCTGGTTAGTTAGATTGTCGACTCTGGGAACCGATCATTTGGAAGTTGGCTAAGTGAGGCCTCTTCAGGATTTGATGATGCCACTCCTTCTGGGAATCGTATCATCAACCCTGAAAGTCTGTGACGCCGACGACCGCATAGGATGCCATACCTTTGTCAGTTACTAGGACACCTACCTGTGAGAGGGTTTGGGGTTATGCAGGTAACTAGACCTCCAGACTACCGGTTATTTCTTGATCTGAGATTCTGGGTATTTATGGAGAGTTATGAGGTCTGTCAGAGACCAGTTGAAGAGTTCTGAGGTCTGTCAGAGACCTGTTGGGGTTGTGATATGAGGTCTGTCAGAGACCAGTCAGAGTTATATTATGGGGTCTATCAGAGACCAGTGTTGGAGCTTTGTTTCAGGTCTATCTGAGACCAGGGTTTGAGGAATTCTGGAGGGTCTCTCTGAGACTTTTGATATGGTTCAGGCTTCTCAGCCACGGCACTTGGTCCCTGTTGCATGTTACTTGCATTGCATTGTTTGCATTCCCATTCATATTGCATTACAGGTAATTATTAAATTGTATCTCATCGCCTGCGTCTTCCAGGTCCCCCAAGATTAGCGACCGAAGAATTCCCTGGCATTCAACCAGAAACAGCAGTAAGGAAGTCATGAGTCAGGATCAGACTGAGATGCAAGAGGTGCACAACAACATAATGCGGCTCATACAGGTAATGGAAGCCATGGCCGAGAGTCAGAAACAGTTGCAGAATATGGTGCAGCCTCTGATTGCACGGGCTAATGATAGGGCTGCCGATTTTGCTCAGCAAGAGAATCAAGGTTTTCTCCCAGGCCTCAGACGCCAACTTGTGGGGATAGACATTGAGCAGGTTCAAGCAGAATTAATTGATGTTCGAGGCCAGCTGGGGCAGTTCACGAGAGATATGCAAGTGTTGCGCTCGAATCAAGAGACGCTAGAAGAAGAGAACTGCCGATTGAAGGCACAGATAGGGTTGATGGCTGAAATATTAAGGAACGTACTCAAAAGAGAAGGAGGGCAGACGTCTGAAGACACGGCTGGCTTATGTGCTCCTCAGGGGTCCGAAGAACTATTACCCACGCATGATAGGCTTAAGAGACCCTCTCTACGGTTCGAAGCTCAGGATTCTCCTCGTCAGCAGTCGCAATTGATTTTGCAGGATAACTCAAGGAGGTGTGGCAAGAGGATGAGGTTTTCTAACATAGTATTTGATGAGATCCCAGTGGATTATGATCAGCTGGTGCAACTCTTGTTCCAGCTTCAACTGGTTGAGCCCCGCATGTTGGTTTCATTGACAGGGCAGCCGCCACCAGACTATGACCTGAACGCCCATTGTGCCTTCCACTCCGGCGCACTGGGGCATAACCTTGCAAACTGCAAAGCTTTTAAGCATAAGATTCAAGATTTGCTGGATGAGAAAATAATTGAGTTTGTACCGGGGGGCATAAAAGTTTCAGGGACTGACATTCCCATTTCTCCGCCGGAGGTTGTAGACGAATCGAGGTATATCCCAGAACCACTGGAAGCTAAGTCCCCATGTCCACAACAGTTGCCGATGCCAGGGTTGAAGTTAAGGATGATAATGCGTGAGCCTAAGGAATCGTCCGAGCAAAGCCAGCAGCATACAAGATGCCAGTATCCGGCTCAACAAAGAATTCGGGGAAAGAAATCAAGAAGGGTGTTCGAAAAGCCTCCCTCAACGTATGCAGAGTTGTTACAGACACTACTAGGATTGAACTTGGTGGAGAAGAGAACTCTGGCGCCAATAGCAGGCACTCCTCCGTATGGTTATGATGCAAGCAGGCACTGTGAATTCCACTCCGGGGCTCCCGGACATGATATTGAGGGTTGCCACGCGTTCAAGCATAACGTCCAAGATTTAATCGACAGCAGGGTTATTAACTTCTCTGATAGGGTCCCCAAGGTGGTGCAAAGCAATAGACAATCAAGAGCCGGGGTGATGAAAAGTTTCCCAGGTTTGATCGGGTCGTTGAAAGAAGATCGAGACAGCAGTAGATTACCCCTGATAATAGTTTCTGAGGATGGTTGACTCGCCAATAAGTCAAAGTGCAGGAAGTCCAGTTCTGAGACACCGACATTTTTCATGTTATCTTGTTCATGTCTTCGCATTTGTAATTTCTTTTCTGTCTAATTGCAAATTTCGCTTCTAAAACTTGTTGTTTTTTCAATTGATATTGATAAACGAAATGAATATGCGTGTTTTGAATTAATCCAGTCGTGTTCACTCTTTGTTTTCTTAACGCTTAATGCTTGTTTTAGCAGGAATCCGGGGAGGATGACGAAAACAGATGACGAATAATATTCCGATTGTATGCTTTTGGATAAAAAAACTTGTTGATGAGATACAGGCATTGTTTCAATCCATAAACACCGGAGATATAAGGAAGATAATCCCTTGATAACCCCTTTTGAGCCCAGTAGTAGGAGTTTCTTTTTCGAAAATGAAAAACCCTAAATCTTAACCCGGGGCAGGGTAGGTGTCAGTTAGTTTGACCAAGCGTTCGAATCGTGAAAGGAGTGTCCGTACAAGGATCAATCACACCTCTGGAGGTCGTGCCTAAAGAACCACAAGGTTTGAATGGAAAGAGTGAAACAGTCACATTATTCCACAAAAAGTCAGACAAACCAGTGTCACACGACTTGTTAAAAAAAAACGAAAAGCGAAAAGAATCAAAAAGCCCGCTAAGTCAAAACTTGAAAACAAATGACTTAGGCAAAAATAGGGGCATCCCGCTGGACTGGAAAATCAAAAGAATCTCAAAAGATACTCAGTCCAGGCAAAAGTTAGGGAATGAAAAAAAAAACGAAAGACGAAAAGGATTGTCAAAGAAAAGAAAAATCCTCGAAAAGGACAAAGTCGTGTGACTCTAGGTACCCAAAGACGAAAAGCAAATGACTATCACTCAAAAAGAAAATAATGTGTGGTATCCTGAACCATCACTCCTACCATTCCACCTCTAACAGGTGAACGCTGAAGTCAGATTAGCTGAACATAGGATTGGAGAACATCACGAAGAATGGGGTGGGTTAAAATAAGCTTTGAGCCTTTATCTTTCCTTGTTAACCGTGAACCTGACCACGTTACAACCCGAAAAAGTCCTAATCGAAACAGGTTTTGGTCAAGAGCATACGTCGGTAAAGATCGCATCGGAACTAACTCCTAAAAGGGTTCCTCTTACCAGCTTTCATATTGACATTTTCATAATTGATTCATTACATGTCACAAAATTTTTTCAGTGAACAGACTTGGATTTTGAAACTGTCATATGCGTTGCGTTTAATATATCTTTTATGCAGAACAACTTGTGTTACTCGTGAGTAAGCGCATGCCGACAGGAAAGATTCCTACAGTGGAAGGTCTGATCAAGATAAAATGCAGAATGCCCAAATGTTTCGTGAACTGGGGCAAGCTATACTGATTAATTCAGGTAGAGTCAGTCATCCTAGAATCAGTAAATCTGGGGCAGTCAGGTCAAGATTTGGCAAATCTCTCGTAGCTATGGGCATTGCTCCACAAATCAATCAATCAGGGGAAAAGCCATTACCAGACCAAGATAGGTCACCCTAGGAGCACGAGAGCTACTTTTGACAGAGCACCTCTTCGAGGTTCGAAATGTGGAAACAGTCCATGTCTGGCCGTCAGGATACAAGACTACAGGGCTATTCCAAAATTGTTGCAGATTCAGGGGCAAACTATTTCAAGATAGAGTCCTGACTAGGATTTCCTTTCGAGAAGAAGTATGCAAGAACACAGACTGGGGCATGCTAGTGTCCCCGAAGCAGAGTTCCGAGAAGGTGGGCTATCAAAAGATTGCAGTATGGACCAGGAGCTCGTAGCGAGAGACTCGATCCCCGCGCAGGTCGCGCTTCCGAGATAACTTTGTTCCCTATTGAAGAAGGATCGAATTCCCCAGCTAGCCGCGGCTTATTCGAAGGACATTCTCTAGCCAAGTCATTTATCCTCAGCAGAGTTTGGCGGATTCCTTATCTCAAGCAGAGTGGTTTAGCCGCAGCAGATTAATATTTGTGAGCTGAATCCAGACAGTTCACCTTTCCCCGCAGGGTCATTTACTCTCCTCCAGCGGAGTCAGTTGATTTTCCCCAAGAGAATGGGTTCATCCTCAGCGGAGTTCTCGCTTTCCAGCAAATGTTGTCTTTCCTCCCAGAGGAACTCGAAGATTAAAACTCTCCCCAGGCAGAGTTGGTTGTGTGTCCCGACATTTATTTTGTCGGAATACCATGTGATACATGTTCACTCTCCAGCAGAAGTCCAATCATAGTTGACACATCTGCTATTCCCCAACAGAGTTATATTCCCCAGCAGGGTGTTATTTCAACAAGGTGCTTGGTTAAGTTCCCAAGTTCCCAGCAGAGTTGGCTTCACTCTTCCAGCATTTATTTTGCTGGAATAATTTTGTAGCACCTGGTTATCCCCAGCGGAGTTGGCGTTATCTTCAGCATTTATTTTGCTTAAGCAGTTTCTGTATCCCAGCAGGTGGAGGGAGCTCTTGCTCAAATGAACTACCAAACATTCAAGATCTCAGCATGAGACATTCAATGATAATGTCAGTTCGGCAGTATTCCCCACAGAGTTATCAGGATAAGTTTCTCTATTCCCAAGCAGAGTTATTTGTCATCAGGGGTTTCATGAATCAGAATTTCAGAGGCTGCCTCCGGTTATCAGAACAGGCATCCGGTGATTTGGTTTCCAGATATCCCCAGTAGAGTCCGCCTCAAAGTCGCTGTCACGTCAGTGCTAAGAAGTTTATGGGTTAGGATCAATGAAAAAATGAGTCCTGACGTGGACATTCTTATTGACGGGATTTCTTCGTGTTAGAGAAGTGGGTGTCCTAACGTGGACAAATTTATTTCCTCGGGTCGATGAGATGTGCTAGTCCTAACATGGACAGATTTGATTTCTCGGTATTCGTGGAATGTGAAGTCATGACGTTGACGAAATTGGTTGCTCTTTGTGTTGGTGTCCTGACGTGGACCATTTATTCTCAGCAGTTATCTTTCTTCGTGTTGGTGAAGCGGGGGTCCTGACGTGGACAAATCAGACGAAGATATGAGTCCTGACGTGGACAAGTTTTATTTTCTCAGCAGAGGAGATGTGAGTCCTGACGTGGACAAGTTTTATTTCCCCAGCGGGTCGAAGATGCCTGAGTCCTGACGTGGACAAATCAAGACGAAACATGGGTCCTGACGTGGACGAGTTTATTCCTTACGTGGAAAGAGAAGTTTTAGTTCCTTACGTGGAAAAAAGATGCATTCCTTACGTGGAAAGATGGGTCCTAACGTGGACGATGTAGTCCTAACGCGGACAAGTTCATTCCTTACGTGGAAAAGTGAGATTCCTTACGTGGAAAGAAGAGTTATTCCTTACGTGGAAAGATTGTATTCCTTACGTGGAAAGATTGGAGTCCTTACGTGGACAAATCAAGATGAGTTGTATTCCTTACGTGGAAAGATGAGATTCCTTACGTGGAAAAAAGATGTAGTCCTTACGTGGACAGATCAAGAAAGATTTGATTCCTAACGTGGAAAAAATGGTGATTCCTTACGTGGAAAGAGATGATTCCTAACGTGGAAAAAATGGTGATTCCTTACGTGGAAGAAAAAGATGATTCCTAACGTGGAAAAAATGGTGATTCCTTATGTGGAAAGAGATGATTCCTAACGTGGAAAGAATGGTGATTCCTTACGTGGAAAAATGAGATTCCTTACGTGGAAAAATGGTGATTCCTTACGTGGAAAGAGGTGATTCCTAACGTGGAAAGAGGTGATTCCTAACGTGGAAGAAAAAGATGATTCCTAACATGGAAAAAATGGTGATTCCTTACGTGGAAAGAGATGATTCCTAACGTGGAAAGAATGGTGATTCCTTACGTGGAAAAATGAGATTCCTTACGTGGAAAAATGGTGATTCCTTACGTGGAAAGAGGTGATTCCTAACGTGGAAAGAGGTGATTCCTAACGTGGAAGAAAAAGATGTTTCCTTACGTGGAAAAAGAAGATAGATTCCTTACGTAGAAAGTTTGTATTCCTTACGTGGAAAAGAATATAGATTCCTTACGTGGAAAGAGTTGGAGATTCCTTACATGGAAAGAAGTTGATTCCTAACGTGGAAAAGAAGTTGGATTCCTTACGTGGAAAGAAAATGTATTCCTTACATGGAAAGAGATGATTCCTTACGTGGGAAAAGATAGATTCCTTATGTGGAAAGATGTATTCCTTACGTGGAAAGTTTAGTCCTGACGTGGACGGATTCATAAGAAATTATGTTCCTTACATGGAAAGAAGATTTATTCCTTACGTGGAAAGTTTAGTCCTGACGTGGACATATCAAGTTGGATTCCTTACGTGGAAAAGAGGTGATTCCTAACGTGGAAGAGACGGTGATTCCTTACGTGGAAAGATGATTCCTTGCGTGGAAAGTTGTATTCCTAACGTGGAAAAAGATGTGTTCCTTACGTGGAAAGATTGTGGTTTCCTTACGTGGAAAGATTGTGGTTTCCTTACGTGGAAAAATGTGATTCCTTACGTGGAACGAAGTTGTTTCCTTACGTGGACATATCAAGTCGGAGTCCTTACGTGGACAGATTGATGATGTATTCCTTACGTGGAAAAAGTTTGATTCCTAACGTGGAAAGATATGATTCCTTACATGGAAAGAAGTTGGATTCCTTACGTGGAAAGAGAAGTTATGATTCCTTACGTGGAAAGGTTATTCCTTACGTGGAAAGGTGAGTCCTAACGTGGACGGTGTTATTCCTAACGTGGAACGGTTATTCCTTACGTGGAAAGGTGAGTCCTAACGTGGACGGTGTTATTCCTAACGTGGAACGGTTATTCCTTACGTGGGAAGGTGAGTCCTAACGTGGACGGTGTTATTCCTAACGTGGAACGGCTACTCCTAACGTGGAAAGGGGGGTCCTAACATGGACGGTGTTATTCCTAGCGTGGAAAGGTTATTCCTAACGTGGAAAGGAAATGTTATTCCTAACGTGGAAAGGTGAGTCCTAACGTGGAACGGTTATTCCTAACGTGGAAAGGGGAGTCCTAACGTGGACAATGTTATTCCTAACGTGGACAAGAGTTTATTCCTAACGTGGACGATTTATTCCTGATGAAATGCAGACGAGTCATCCCCAGCACGGTCGCTAATGGATCAGTTGGTAGCCATAACAGCCAGATTCAGTTGATGAATGTCGTTCCCCAAGCAGTGGTGCAGTTTATTTCTGCGGTTGGCAAATTTCCGGGTTCTTAGTATTCAACCGTCTCGTACCACGAATGGTTGAAATCCGTTCGCTCTTCACCTAATCGGGTCCAAGTCGCTTGAATAGGGGCAGCTGTTGCACCCTAAAATTTGCTCAACCTTTTCTAATTGGTTTATGTTTCAATATCATTAGCATTTGCATATAGAGTCATGTACATAGTCTAATCATCTGCATAGCATGGCATAGCAAGTCATCCAACAGGGGCCAATAATTATTCTCATCTCTATGAGCCTATCAAGAGGTTATTATTCTAATTCAATCTCATTCAAGTCATAAGAAAGAATTTGAAAGCTGAGAAGTCAATGGATCAAGCAGGGCTTCTAGCTCCTATCTGAGGGTGTCTGAGGATCAACAAGTAAGTTGTGAGTTGTGGATGGAGCATGGATAGTATCTGGACATCATGGGACTCTTAGAAAGTCATTTGGAGAAGGAGACAAGTCATTGGTGTGATCACAAGAATTGCAGTTGAGACAGTCAACTAGGGTTTCATCTGGGGTCAACTCTAGGTCAATGACTGATTGAAAGGCATTGAGGTCTATTGGAGAGATGTGGGGTTCATCATTTGACATGTAAATAAGGATATGGTGATATGCCAAGAATAAATCAAGAGAAATCAAGGAGAAGAGGAGTTTCTAAAATAGGGTTTCTGTGTAAAATCCCCTAATTTAGGTCAAACTTCTAAGCAAGATAAGTCAAAGTGCAAGCTTCAAATGGATCCTTGGTCAACATGAAACTTGTAGAGGATCTCAAGACCTTTAATTTTAGTGGTGGAAGACATCAAGGAGGTTAATAGAACTCAAGTTATGGTCCTTGCAAGTTACAGGTCATCTGAGGTATCTGAAATTTTGTCTGTGAAAGTGACTTGACTTCCAAGCAATTTTTACCCCTCAAGGAAATTTCAAATGAATTTCTGGTCAACATAAGAATTGTTCCTCATTGTCTTATCTTTCTATAATGGTATGGTATGTCTTCATATGATTTGTGGAACTCTACTTATGGTCTTGGAAAGCAAAGGGTATTTTGGTCATCTGAGAATTACAGGTCATTTCAAGCCTATGCCCAAAACTCATACAAGGAAGCTTCAAATGGAAAACTTCACAACATCAAACTTGTTCCAAATGACATTTTGAGTCTAGAAAAGTGACCATTAAAGATTGGAAAGATTCATAGCACAAGGTTTCAAAATTGGTGGATTTAATGAATAAAAATGACCTAAAAAATGAGATTTTTCATACTTTGGCCAAATGAGGTGAAATTATAGGTCATTTTGATTGGAAAAATCATTTTGAAAACATTGGCTAAAGTGGAATTTTGAGTTTGGTTCAAGTTTTGAAAGTTATTCATGGTTACTTATAATGGAAGTTACATAACCAAAATTCAAGGGAAAGAGTGCATGGGAAGCTTCTCCAAGGTTCTAGGAGTTTCTAAACTCATGTATATATTGATATGAAGAGCTTCATGCCATGGTTGGTGAATCACTTTGTCCAAAACACAAGTTTCATACCTTTCTTTCATTTTGCAAAATCAACTCAAACTCTCTCAAACTCTCATCAATTTCCACATTTTCTGATTTGATCATCATCACCATCATCCATAGATCACAATTCACATCAAGATTTGGTAGAATTGAGGAGGATTCGTGCTGTTCAAGTTGATCATCCAAGAAGCAAGAATTTTGGAATTGTGAGATTCAGAGCATTGGAGTCAGATTCATTGCATACAGAATTCAAGAACAAGTTCCCTGATCCATTTCCAATCATCACAAGCATCTGATCAGAGCATTCCATAGCTGTTTTCTTCACTTTACACCAGGTAGGTTTCTCCTTCGAATTGCATGTTTAGGTTAGAATTACTAGGTTTTGTTAGCATAGAAAGGTTAGGATAGGCTAGATGACTGGTTTTGGTGAGTTTGAAGAGATTCCATGAAGGTTGCCATTGGTGTGCAAGAACTGTTAGGGTTTGTATCTCATAGGATATTGCAAGAAAACCTTAGGTTATTAGCTTGATGTGATCAGCACAAGGTGTAGATCATGTTAGGGCAAGAATTAGGGAGAATTGGAGAGGTTAATGGCAGGTGTTAATGGTGGATTCAGACTGTTATTCCTATCGGGTTTGCTTATTGTTTGAGCTTTAGAGGGAATGGTTGTTATGGCTGTGTAGAGGGATTGTTCTAGAGCAATTTTGCTTTTGGAATTGTTTGATTTCGTGGAGAGATGAGGGAGAACAGAGGAGTGGAAAATCGTGCATGGGAGAAGAGTTTCAGAGCTAGGGTTTGCTGGAGGTTGAAGATAACATGAGAGCCACACGATCTGGCTTTGACATTTGACTTGGTTCTCAATCCTACGGCCACAATTCAAAAGAAAAACGGAGGGAGATTCAAACATCAAAACGCACTGTTCCACTTATTATCGTCAGACCGGGCTTTGAATTCGTTACTATTGACACCCTCCCAATTAGGCCCAAAGCGTGAATGAACTTGAATACTTACTATTTGCACCGCGCCTAGTTTTTTTATTTTTGTCATATTTTCTGATGCATTGGGCCCAGACGCGCCTTGCTAGGCGCACCCCCCAGTCTGGGCCCGTTTCTTTTTTTAACTGAGTTTCATTGCTTGCTGCACCCCTTTCAATTAATTCTCATTTTATTTTTCTTTCAAAAATATTAAATCTTTAAAAAATCATAACAAATAGGAAAATGCATGTTTTTCATTGGTTCTTTTTGCATTCTTTTCATAATTTTGTCAAGAAAATTATCATACCAAAAAAATTCCAATTTCATTTCATTTTTATATTTTTGGCATATTTTTCTTTTAAATAGGTATAAATAATAGTTTTGTTTAGTACATGATTTTGTTAATTTTAGTTTGAATAGTTGCTTTAATATTTTTAATCCATTCTTTTTAGGTTGATTAGAGTAGACCTTTATCTTGTATATAAGATTTAGTTCATATTTTTAGGAATTAATTTTAGGTGATTTGATTAGATGTGAATAACATGAACAAAATTAGGGTTTAGGTGACAACATAGGTGAATAAGTTCATTTCCCTTAGGAGTTAGAAATTGAATCTTTGGGGTATGGGACTATAGGGATTAGGGGTAGTTATTAGATCCCTTAGAAAATATTAGGATTCCCCTACTGCTATTAATACTGTCTGTATTTGTTTGACTGGTGTGGTGTGCCCTCTCTAGGGATTATGATTTGTCTGTGTGGGTATTGGGTTTGCTTGGGGATTTGGGGGAGCTGAAGACTTGTGATGATGAGTCCATTGGAGATCCAGAGCATGAAGACCAACTTCCAGAGTTGATGAAGAGATCCTTTGCTAGCAGCTGTTGAAGGCTATATGGTTTAGGAGCTAGGCAGAGCCCTAGAGTAGACAACTTGATTCTCAAACATGGAAGGTCTTGACTGCCTCCATTCCTCTCTGTGATGCAGAGTCTCTCTAAGACACTCACCCCTTCCTTTGGAAGGCTTGGTGCTACTGTCTAAGGGATAGAACTCTTGAGAGAAAATATCCTGTGTGTTGTTAGCAGTCTGTTTGCCACCCTTGGTGGTCAACTAATTGCTTAACACCCCAATTCACTCTTGTGATTGATCCCTCAGCTTGGAGATGGAAACTTGAAGAAAAGCCATTGCAGATGGAAGACTGATAACCAAGACCTTGCTTGAAGGCTGTGGAGATGGAGATTGATGCTTGCAGAAGCTTGTAGCTGTTTGGAGATGACTTGAAGTCAGGTGTTGATGCAGAGCTGCTGTGGCTGTTTACTTTTGCTTTTTATTTTCTGATGTATTGATTGGTTTTCTGGACTGTATTGTTTGTTGTTTACCATGTTGGGTTGAAAGTGAATCCTGTTCACTTTTTCCTATTGTTTTCTAGGTTCGAGGTTGAGTGGGACTCCCTTGCCTCGCTTGTATTGCTGCATCCATGCATTTTACTGCTTTATTGTATATATCTGTTGTTGTTGTTTCCGTCTATTCCCTTAGGACCTCTGTTTCTCTCTGCGCAAGAGAGGAGCATGATAGACACTAGGTCTTAACCCATGCATGATAACATTAGGTTAGTTTGATTCCCTTCGCAACTGTAGGTTAGAGTTCTGTCTCTTCTTTCTCAAAACAAACAGAAAAACACAATAAAGATTTCAGATCCAATAAAAGACACTTCTTCCGTAAAAGAATGTGAACTCATCAAGACGTCATTTTTGTCCACTTGGACTGTTAATCAGAAAAACCTTTTTCAGAAGGAATAAAAACAACCAAGACAGACTCGTGTCTTCCGTGGCCCGAACTACGTTTGCTCTGATCTTTCATGCTGTATGAAAGTACGTAGGCATAGGATGCGATATCCTAGCGAGCAACCTTCCCCTCCTTTCCCGTAGGTAGGCGAACTACGTTGACTCTGATTTCTCGTTTCAGACGGGAATACGTAGGCATAAAGTGCGATACTTTGCCGAGTCATTTTCTTTTCCTTTAACCCCTGACTTGTAGTTTAGATAGAATAACAATCCATACCCGAAAGCAAGCGTGGATCCCGTCGAGTACGACGGACGTGAGGGGTGCTAATACCTTCCCCTTGCGTAACCGACTCCCGAACCCAGGTTTTGGTTGCGATGACCATTCCTTTCCCGTCTTTGCGGTAGGTTTGCTCTGAGCGTTTCCTTTCCCTCCTGTGGGATAAATAACGCACGGTGGCGACTCTTCTGTTCAGCCGGCGCTGATTTTCGCAGTAGCGACACTCTTGTTCTTGGAAAGCCTCTTTTCATGTACTTAACGGTTCTTGAGAATTCAATGGGTTATGTGTTGAGTCAACAAGATGAGTCGGGACGAAAAGAGCTTGTCATCTATTATTTGAGCAAGAAGTTCACCGACTGTGAAAGCTGATATTCACTTCTAGAGAAAACTTGTTGTGCTTTGGCGTGGGCTGCCAGGCGTTTGAGGCAATATATGATCTGTCATACTACTTTATTGATTTCAAAAATGGACCCAATAAAGTATATTTTTGAGAAACCTGCTCAGACGGGAAGGCTCGCCCGTTGGCATATGTTATTGTCAGAATACAACATCCAGTATGTTGCTCAGAAGTCTATCAAGGGTAGCATCTTGTCATATTACCTTGTAGACCAGTTGGTGGAAGACTATGAATCGCTAAAGTTTGACTTTCCCGATGAAGACATCATGTTGATAAAGAAGGATTATGAAGAACCGGGTCCATATGAGGGTCCTGAACCTAGCTCTCGGTGGAAGATGATGTTTGATGGTTCCTCCAATCATAATGGGCATGGTGTAGGTTCCATTTTTATGAACCCAGATGGTGGATACACCCTGTTCACAGCCAGATTATGTTTTGAGTATACGAATAATATTGTTGAATGTGAAGCTTGCATTCTAGGCCTTGAGGCAGTAATTGATCTTCGAATCAAAATTCTAGAAGAGAGTGGTGACTCAGCCTTGGTGATTTATCAAGTCAAAGGGGAGTGGGAGACCAGAGATGAAAAACTGGTCCCATATAGAGCATACATTGTTGAAATGATCGATTACTTTGATGAGATCACTTTCAAACATGTCACGAGGGCTGAAAATCACATTGTCGATGCATTGGCTATGCTAGCCTCAATGTGGAAGGTCAGATTTGTTAATGAAGCGACGCTCATCCGAATCGAGATGAAGACCGAACCAGCCTACTACCAAGTTGTAGAAGAAGAGACAGATGGGAAACCATGGTTTTATGATATCAAGAAGTATCTTTAGAATTAAGAATATCCAGTTGATGCTACATCACTTGACAAGAAAACTTTGAGGAGATTGGCATCTAAATTCTTTCTCAGTAATGATGTGCTTTATAAGAGAAATCATGACATGGTCCTGCTTAGATGTGTCGACAAACGAGAAGTAAATTTGTTAATGCAAGATATTCATGAAGGAACATTTGGCACTCATGCAAATGGATACGCTATGTCCAAAAAGATTCTGAGAGTTAGGTACCACTGGTTAACTTTGGAAACTGACTGCATCCAATATATGCCAGAAAATGCCACAAATGCCAAATTTATGCGGACAAGGTGCATGTGCCTCTAGTATTTCTAAATGTGTTGTCATCACCTTGGTCGTTCTCTATGTGGGGCATTTACATGATTGGTGCAATTGAACCAAAGGCTTCTAATGGACATCGATTCATTCTAGTCGCTATTGATTACTTCACAAAGTGGGTTGAAGCTGCATCTTATGCTAATGTTACTCGACAAGTGGTGGCCTATTTTATTAAGAAGGAGATTATCTGTCGATATGGAATCCCAAGCCGAATCATAACAGATAACAGTACCAATTTGAATAACAAGACCATGAAAAAGGTGTGCGATAACTTCAGAATTGAACATCACAACTCTTCTCCCTATCGTCCCAAGATGAAAGGAGCTGTCGAAGTTATAAATAAAAACATCAAGAAGATTTTGCAAAAGATGGTGAAGACCTATAAGGATTGGCATGAGATGCTGCCATTTGCCTTGCATGGGTATAAAACGTCTGTTCGCACTTTGACAGGGGCAACCCCTTTTTCCTTGGTGTATGGGATGGATGCAGTACTTCTTATTGAGGTTGAGATACCTTCCTTAAGAGTCATAATGGAATCCAAGCTTGAAGAAGCGGAATGGGTGAGGGAAATATTCGATCAGCTGAATCTTATTGACGAGAAGGGTATGGTTGTGATGTATCACTGTCAATCATATCAAAAAAGGATCAAGAGAGCTTTTGACAAGAAGGTTCACATTCGAGAGTTCCGAGAAGGGGAGCTTGTACTCAAGAATATTTTGCCAGTTCACAAAGATGCACAGGGATGGATGCCTAACTATGATGGTCCATTTGTCGTAAAAACTATTTTCTCAGGAGGCTCGTTAATTCTCACAATAATGGATGGAGAACAACTTACTCATCCGGTGAATTCTGATGCAGTACGAAAATATTATGCCTAAAGAACTCGATAATACGAAAACTCGCAAGGGCGGCTTAGGCAATAATGGGTATCCCGTTGGATCGTAACCTATGAAAGAGGTCCGGGAAAAAGTTAGGGATGAAATAAATAAATGGGGTCGCTAAGTTGAAAACCCGAAAGGGCGGCTTAGGCAAAAATGAGTGTCCCGGTGGATTGAAAACCTGAAAGGCCAATCCAGGCAAAAGTTAGGGACGAGGACATTTTACTGCATCAGATGGTTGTCACCTCTGCAGAAGATTATCCAAGAAGTTCATTTCAACCGCTCTTGTCAGAAGCAAGGTTTTAGAGAACTCTTAGTTATTAGGGATAGATTATCATTGGGTTCAATGTAACCTTTTTCCATGTTTCCATTTTCAATTGTAAATGTTCTATGGAGCATTGTCATTTTCAAGCTTCCATACTTGAATAAAATCAAATTTTGGACCATTCATTTGTTTGCAATTTACTGTTTTCCCTGTTTTTCTTTGTTATGCAAAACATCGTTTATTAATCAATAATAATTTTGAAAGCAAAAGGTTTGAATTTAAAAATAGTTTTTGAAAGCTTGACAAACATAAAGTTGCTTTGGCTCACGGAAAGATTCAATGTGAATCATACGCCCCAGAAAGTCTTAAGGTGGCAGAAGCTTTGATGTGCAATCTCAATGCATTTCCCATTGAAATGCCAGTTAAATTGATTTGTTAGGGTGTTCCTTCGGTCGTGTGTAGTTACCAAGATTGAAGACAGCCTCCTCAGTTTTCTATACCAGATAGGTTCTTATGATAATATGGAGACTCATCTTCAGTGGAGTCATCCAACGTTTCTACTGAAAGTTACACTACCATTTCTGACAAGCTTGCCTGAGCTTTATTTCTCAAGTGGAATCGGTTTATTTCCCAATGGATCTTCGGATGCCTTGTTCTTTGAATTCAGTGTGATTCTTTGCACCTCCAATGAGATGGATATGCTTATCTCTATTCCTCCTTTGAATCTCCAGATTCTTTGTCTCTCATTAGAGTCAGCTCTTGCATATCATCAACCATTTGCATCATGACATATCATGTGCATCTTTCTTGACCCCGACTTTTGGTCGTTACCTTTTGCCTTTTGTTTTGTTTGCTTTATTCCGGTTGTTACCACCGATTTTGTTTGTTAGGTTAAGTTGTTATGGGAATCCTCCGTCTTTTCAGGTTGTTGGTCGTTACCAATGTCTCTATTTCATTTGTTACTGATTCTATTTTATGGTTATGGGTCATCACTTGTATCCCTTTTAAGTCTAGTTATTACTAGCACCTTTAATCGCCTCCATCTGTTACTGATATCGTTTTCCTGGTCGTTACCAATCCTTCTCTATGAAGTCTAGTCGTTACTAGCAATCTCCGGTAAAGTCCAGCAGTGACTGGCATTGTTTAAAGTCCAATAGTAATTGGCATTTCTTTTGAAAGTCCAATAGTAATTGGCATTTCTTTTGAAAGTCTAATAGTAATTGGCATTTCTTTTGAAAGTCCAGTGGTGACTAGCATTGTTTAAAGTCCAATAGTAATTGGCATTTCTTTTGAAAGTCCAATAGTAATTGGCATTTCTTTTGAAAGTCCAATGGTGACTGGCATTGTTTAAAGTCCAATAGTAATTGGTATTTCTTTTTAAAATCTAGTAGTGACTGACATTGTTTGAATTCCAATAGTAATTGGAATTCTTTAAAGTCCAGTAGTGACTGGCATTGTTCGAAGTCTAATAGTAATTGGCATTTCTTTTGAAAACCCAGTGGTGACTGGCATTGTTTGAAAATCCAATGGTTAGTGGTATCCAAAGTCCATTTGTTTTGACGCTCTTATCCCACTTTTGCTACTGTTATTCGGAGTTTATTTATTTCTCTGTTTTTTCTGGCATTTCTTGAAGATCCCGTTTGAACTCTTCATTTTAAGAAATTTCCAGAAAGTTTGTTTCCTTTCCAATATTAGCCTGATCTCTTGTAAGAAGATCATTTCTCATTTCCCTTGGTCTCTGGTTAGAAGACCAGTTTCTTTGTTTCTTTTATTAGGAGTTTAACCCTTTGCTTAAATTGATCCCCGATGGAGATCATTTTCTTTCTGGTATTATCCCAGTAAAGAGTTTGTCTTTGTCTTTATTCTAACTTGTCGTCCAGTCATGTCTGACTTGTTGACTTTTTGCTCTGTATATTCCCCAGTGGAGGCTATCTTTTAGTTCTACCTCCAGGGAGGTTTCTCTCCTTCTAAAGTGTCAGCTGGTCATGCTTGACCCGGTCAGCTCCATCACTTTAGTCTTCCCCAGTTTGTTTCTGCCTCCCCGGTGTCGCTGTCTTTCCCTGAGGGGTGGTTACTCATCGTGACGTTTCTTTCCCTGTTTTCTCTCGTTTTTGTCTGCATTCTTGCGTTCATCTTTCCATCATTTTTCATCATGATAGGGTTCATTGCATGTCATCATTATATTAGTTTTCTTTTGTGTTAGCATAACATATCATTGCATCTAAGGGAAAAAATTTCGGTTATCTATATTTAAATACCTTTCACCATGATTTCATGAGGATTTTCATCACTCATATCATCCGGTAGGGATATTTAAATAGGGGCAACTGTTATACCCCAAATTTTATCCTTAGATTCTTTGATCTTTTGCATGTCATTTAGGTCATTCGTTATTTTCTTAACTAACTAGTTTATCAGCTTCTGTTTGTTTTGTTTCACTTAGGAAACAGTTTTTGACTTCAGAAGCTCCAAAGGTGTTGAAATTAGGGTTTTGGGCAGAAGGTTTCTACCGAGGAGGATTTCCATTGATTCAGAGTTTGTTACTTTTGTTTGTGGTATACAAGTTTGAGGTAGAATGTTTGGTTCTCAATCACCATGAGCAGTTCTTATCAGAGGTTTATCAAGGAATTTGGAAGATTAGGATTTCTCATCCTCAGTGTTTATGATCGGCAAATGTTGTTCAAGTTGAGGTTCACTTGGGGCTAGCAGGTTCAATATATGTGCAATGTTATTTCAATTTAATTGAGGTGGTCTGATCTTGCTCAAGAAAGAAAAGGTTACTTCATTCTTAGGATGGATTTGTCATGTATCGGTATCTTATACTTAGTGATCATCACCCAAGATTTTTGTGTCGATTCAAGTTCATCTGGTGAAGTCAGGGTGCAGAGTTCCGGTTATGTGGTCTAGGATTTGTGGCACTTAATTTTAATTGTTGAAGTTTAAGTGTGGTTCAAAGGTGGAGGCATGCCATAGGAAAATAATACAATTTTTATATAACTACCCATTCCATATCCAAGTTTCGGAACCATGTCCACTTCATTTATATTTATTTTCAATTCAATTCAGTTATACATGTTTTTCTTGAACCATTTTCAAATCTCTTTCTTTTAATCCACTTCATTTATTTTGTTATCCAATTAAATTCGTTCCAATTTTCTTTCATTTTGATTTAAGATTCAATTCTCATGTTCCCTATTAGTTCTTTTTTGTTTCAAATCTACATCCAAATCACAAATCATAAATCCAATTTTGTTCCAATTTCTAAATTCTTTTTTTGCAATTTCACCTCAAAGTCTATGTTGGATTAATTCACCCAAACCCATTACATTTTAATAATCTCATTCATTGTAAAATCATAATAATAAAATTCCAACATTTTTCAAAGAAACTCTTCAAAAATACTCATTCCATTTTAAGCTCATTTTTACAAATTACACCAAAGATTTCTTGGGCCTATTACCTTACAACCAAACTTACAAAAAAAAAAAGCAATCTTTGACAAAAACATGACTTCACACTTCATGCCAAACAACCTGCTAACTCTTGCACGTTTGGCCAAAGCTTCCACAAACGGCCAAATATCTTGTGTACCGTCTGAACCCTATAGCAAGGCATAAAAGGTTACATTTACACAAAAATGTTCTACAACTTCAAAGGCCTCCTGCAAATCATACAAAAGACACAACATTTCTCAAAATGGTACCTATCCACAAAAGCAAATCTGCTACACACAAATGACCACACAAGAGTCCAAAGCTTTTGCTAAGCAACACTGCCCAACAAGCTGAACAATAGAAAAAGACTTCACAATAATAAGACAAAAGAACTTAATTTAAAATATGGAGTTATGATTTAAAAGAGAGGACGAAAGAGAAAACAGAAAAAGAAAACCAAGAAACAGAACCAAAAATAAGAACAGGGAGAAAACGGTGAGAAAGAAAATCATTGAGAAAGCATACCTTTTGATTTTTTTAGTTTCCTCTAATTTACCCTCCCATAACCGAGACCTTTCCATTCTCTGTTCACTTTCTTCATAAAAAAAAACAAGTTCCTCTCCGATTCTTCATAACTGAACCAAAAAATAGCACCAACCATAAACTGACACTCGTTCTCGCCATACAACAAAAAAATCACTAATTTCCATCACCATCCCTTTTTGTTTTAGTGTTAATAAAATCAAATTCATGTACTGTCGAGTCATTATACATAGTTTTTTACATTTATCGGATTCTCCCAAATTCTTGAGCCATAGAAAAAAATTTTAATTTCGGTTTAAAGCATGACACAGACCCAGAAAGTATATTGCTTAATTTAGGCTAATGTCTGAGAGATTTGAGAAAGTATTGATAATATCGGTACCATCTTGACACTCTGAACCTGCTGAATATGCTGATGAATTTGAATACTTATCATGCCAAAGCCTTAAATTTTAGAGTAACCTCTTGATTAGTTTATACTAGCAGTCAGAACCATCCTAAAGCACACCCTAAGTAATAAACCGATGCAAATACGTGTTTGATCTAAAAAATACGAACCGAATAGAATTATTGGAAAAAGTGAATGAAAGATATGCTCTTACTAAGTTAGGTGGTCCTTACCCGACCATTTAGCCCAACGAATCGGACTCTTGAAATTCAAAAATGCACAAGAAAAAGAATGTGAAAAGGTTTTGAAAAAGAGATCGATGAACACTAACAGGTTTACTTACCATGGGCGTGTAAGGATAACAGGCTTAATGTGATTGTACGAGAATGAAAAAGAGGTGAAAATGAATAGGCTGAATTATAATAATATGATTCGAACTTGTCTACATAGAGAGGGAGTTTTTGATTGCAACTAGTAATTTTGTGTTATTACGGTATCCTTAGTATTTCTATCCAGTACCTATCTTTCATACGAAAGCTTCACAATAATGTATGATCTGCATTATGTCATGATCCATGCATAATATGTTTTATTTTCTTGAGGACAAGCAAAGGTTCGAGTGTGGAAGAGTTTGATAACGTGAAACTATATCGTATATTTGACTTAACTTACATGAATTTTATCTGCAATTATCGCTATTTTATCTGATTTATCTTCTATTACGCATCTATTTTCTTGTGTTTTGTAGATTATCAAAAATATGAATTAAAGAAATAAAAGAAGAAAGAAATGAAGGAAATGGAAATAAAAGAGGAAGGAAAGAAAAGAAGAAGAAAGAAAGAGAAAGGAAATAAAAAAAAAAAGTGGGGACCACCACACACCAAGTGACACTTGCCACTTGTGTGTGGCGCCTACCACCATGGAAAGACAAGGAAGTGTGGCGCCTGCCACCTTCCAAAGGGATAGGGGAGTGGCGTGTGCCACTTCCTCCCTACATTTTCTCCACTCCTCCCTGCATTTTCTTCGATCTTTACTCCATGTTTTAGCCTGAGATCTTGGGTAACCGTCGCCACTAAAAATTATAAAAGCCATATACGGTTTTGGAAATGGGGGCCACTTTTGATTTCTATTTTCGTAGTATTTTTCTTCAGATTTTTTGTTCTTAGTTTTAAGCACTTGTTAGAGAAATTTTGTATAAGGAAATTGTTTTTCACACTGATAAGCAATTGTGAGTTAGTATTAGGATTGATTTATGGGGTGTAACTTTGTATTAAATTACAAGCCGACCTCCATAATCAAATCCAAGTGTTTTCTGTTCTTCGTAATTTCCAAGTTCCATTTATTTGCTTTTATTGTTATTCTTATTTTTATGCATCCCTTTTATTTTCTGTCTAGCATTAAGATTAGATTTTGTAATAGCATGCAAGCCATGTCTGGCTAAACCTCTTAGTATTGGTATGTAATTATGATCGGTCGAAAGGGGTTAAATAAACCATGGCGTGAATTTAACAAATCTATTCTTCTGGTCTCAGTTTCGTTTTAATAACTTAATAACTTTTGTTACGGGAGTAAAAAGGTAACGAAGGTTAAGATCAATAAAGCGAGAGTTTGAGGTCTTAACTAGATAGCTGAAACTGAACATTAGTCTTAAATGCAGTGAGAGAGCTTTACTTATTTTCAAAAGGTGTTTTTAAATACAAATGAGAGAGCGAGAGCCTTCATTTTGATTTGAGAGTATAATCTAAGTTAATAAACACGAGAGTGTGAGATAAAGTCTTTTAAATGAGTATTTTCTACAGAATAACAATTTTACCTTTTAAACTAAACGCCCGTGAGTTACTGAACCCCCGATGATTGACAGAATTATATACTGATATTTCACACTATCTTGATTTAAATTATATTTCAATTTGCACTTATTTTCTTACTTGCATCCCAAATTTAGAAATCCATTAGCCTTAGATTTACGTAGTAGCATTAGACAGCGGTAGATCAATTCTTGGTCCTTTGGGTTTGATAATCTTTAAAACTACACGATCCGACTGTACACTTGCAGTCACGAAGCATTTAGACATACTAAATAGCGATCAAGTTTTTGGCGTTGTTGTCGGGGACCAATTAAGTCGATATCGTAACTTTAGTGTTTTGCAGTATAGACTAAGGCAACTATTTCCCTATTTTAAGTCGTCGATTGGATGCCAAACACTCTCTCTAAAGGTGAAAAGCTTGAGCAACCGATTGTCGACATCGGGCGTTTTATTAGTTTAAGATACCGAATTAACAAATTTCGAATTAAGTATAACCTTCCACTATTTGAAATTCCCTTTCCAGAATTACCAATACCTATGGCTGAAGAATCTCATAATCGACCTCTCAAGTACTATGCCACCCCTTCGCAAGATGAGTCACATAACAGTATTGCTGCTCCTCCCATCGAGGCAAATACCTTTGAGCTAAAACCTTCATTGTTGTCTGTTGTACAACAAAACAAAACCAATTTTCTAGAAATCCCATGAAGGACCTGAACTTACATTTGTCAGTATTCTTGCAATACACAGACACAGTAAAAGCAAATGGTGTCAGCCTCAAAGTAATAAGACTACGTCTTTTCCCTTTCTCATTAAGAGATAGAGCTAGAGCTTCGCTCCAGTCTCTACCGTCTGCATCTGTCACTACATGGAACGAGTTAAAGAAGGTGTTCTTAGCACGATATTTCCCACCTAGCAAGACAGTTATGCTAAGAGCCCAAATAAATGGATTCAAACAGAAGGACAGTGAATATCTTTTTGAAGCATGGGAAAGATACAAGGACATGATAAGGCTTTGCCCACATCACGGTCTAGAAGAATGGTTGATCATCCATACCTTTCACAATGGTCTCTTGTACAACACAAGATTGACAATAGACGCCGCCGCAGGTAGCGCACTAATGGATAAATTCTAAAATGAGGCCTATACACTTATCGAGAGTATGGCTCAAAATCACTATCAGTGGGGAAGTGAAAGAGCCTCAGTAGAGAAACCTCCAGCGAAAAGTGGTATGTACGAGATAAGCAGTCTTGACCAAGTCAATGCAAAGGTAGATGCTCTCACTCAAAAGGTTGAAAGTTTGACCATAACACCTACAACCGTCGTGGTTGCCGTAGCTCCAAACTGTGAGTTATACGGAGTTCTTGGGCATGCTGCTCCTGAATGTCAACTTTTGACAGAGGTTTCCACAAACTAAGTGAATTATGCTCAAGGAAAGCCTTACTCAAATACTTATAACCCAGGTTGGAAAACCCATCCGAACTTTTCGTACAAAAACAACAATGCATTGTATGCACCTGGACAAGCACCTGCAGTACCACCAGGATATCAAAAACCTGTCGTAGTTGCTCAAAATGCTCCTAGGAAATCTAACCTTGAATTAATGATGGAAAACTTCATAGCCACTCAGGCTCAAACAAATAAAGAATTCCTGAATCAAAACATACACACTAGTGAGCAAATTAAGCAATTAGCAAGCAAGGTAGACGCTTTAGCCACTCACAACAAAATGCCTGAAACCTAAATTTTGTAAGTGGCACAGTAACAAGCACCTATTGCCGCTCCTGCAGGCACATTTCCTGGACAGCCGCAACCCAATCCAAAAGGACATGAAAATGCTATCATACTATGAAGTGATACGAAATTGGACGAACTAACCTACCCAAGACTTGAGAATCCAGTTATGTATCAAAATCCTGGTAAAGTAACTGAGAAGGAAACTGAAAAGGAAAATGAACAAAACACAAAGGAGAAAGAAGGTAGTGATCAAGAGGCCGCAGAAAAAGGAGAACCATATGTGCCTCCACCACCTTATAAACCTCCCATTCCATATCCTCAAAGATTTGCTAAATCTAAGAGCGTGGGGCAATTCAAGAAATTCTTTGAACTTCTGAAACAATTGAATATCACAATACCCTTTACAGAAGCTATCACCCAAATGCCCTCGTATGATAAGTTCCTTAAAGAAATATTATCAAATAAGAAAAAGATTGAGGATAACGAAATCGTTACGCTTACTACTGAGTGTAGCATAATAGTCCAAAACAAAATGCCTCTTAAGCTGAAAGATCTAGGTAGTTTTTCCATACCTTTTGCAATTGGAAAATTTGTCATAGACAAAGCTCTATGTGACTTAAGAGCCAATATTAGCTTAATGCCCTTATCCATATGCAAAAGGCTTGATATGGGAGAATTAAAACCAACTAAGATGTCTATACAACTAGTCGATTGTTCTGTTAAGTTCCCGATAGGGATACTAGAAAATGTTCTGGTATGTATAGGTCAATTCTATATCCCTACTGATTTCATAATCATGGACATAAAGGAGGATGCCAACACCCCTATCATATTAGGAAGGCCATTCTTAGCTACATCCGAAGCCATTATAGATGTAAAGAAAGGTAAGCTAACTTTCGAAGTGGGTGAAGAGAAAGTCAAATTTATTTTGACACAATTCTTACAAGCACCAGCTATAGACGATACATGTTGCCTGTTAGATGTTATCGACGAATGCATAAGAGAAATGGAGATGGAACAAAATTCTTATTCAGAAATCCTAAAAATCCCAATACCTCCAATTTTTGAAGATGATAATTGGCGTGGTGAATACCAAGACGACAGTCTAGGTGAATGCCTAGCACTGACACCCAATCATATGCCTTACCCAAAGAAACTGACTTTAAAACTTAAAACACTACCCACAAATTTAAGGTATGAATTCCTAGACAACGAGCTCAAATGATCAGTGATAGTCAATGCAAACTTAGGACAAATAGAAACTGAGAAACTACTGCATGTCTTAAGAAAATACCCATCTGCTATAGGCTATAACATTTCTAATCTTAAAGGAATAAGTTCTTCTATCTGTATGCATTGCATTATGCTAGAGGAAGACTATAAGACCTCTAGAGAACATCAAAGAAGGATAAATCCCATTATGAGCGACATAGTTAAGAAAGAAGTGCAAAAGTTGTTAGAAGCAGGAATTATATACCCGATCTCCGACAGTCAATGGGTTAGCCCAATGCATGTCATACCAAAGAAGGGGGGTGTTACATTTGTTAAGAACGAAAAAGGCAAATCTATAGCACAAAGAGTTGTCACTCTCCGATGCTTCTAAAAATGTTGCAGGTACATCCTCAAGGCACAGACCAAGAGAAGTGAAGACACACCCGCCACTCTCGACGAAATATATGCTGAGATGCTACGACGAAGCGAATTAGACAATCAGCAAGATCAAAGAATTCAGAGCATCGAAGCTCAGCAAGTCGAGATGATGCAGATTCTCCGATAGATGCAAAGCGAACAAAACAGCATGTCAGGATTGATCGTAGAGATGGTGGATTTGTCAGTACGTGTGGAAAATCCAGAAGATCCACCTAACCACCCTGGAAATGGTAGGCAAAAACGAACTCGCGGCAGAGGCCGCACATAGAAGACTTTCCAGGTTCCACCTTCCTTTCTTACCTTAATCTGTTGCATTAAGGACAATGCTCGATTTAAGTGTGGGAGAGGAAGCTTTACCGCTTTTATCTACTTTTTTCTAGGTAGATTTTAAAATTTTGATTTTCTGCTTAATCTTTTTGTTTTAGTGTTAATAAAATCAAATTCATGTACTGTCGAGTCATTATACATAGTTTCCGTCATTTATCGGATTCTCCCAGATTCTTGAGACATAACAAAAAAATTTAATATTGGTTTAAAGCACAACACAGCCCCAGAAAGTATATTGCTTAATTTAGGCTAATGTCCGAGAGATTTGGGAAAGTATTGATAATATCAGTACCGTCTTGACACCCTGAACCCCCTGAATATGTTGATGAAATTGAATACTTATTATTACAAAGCCTTAAATTTTAGAGTAATCTCTTGATTAGTTTATACTAGCAGTCAGCACCATCCTGAAGCACAACCTAAGTAATAAACCGATGCAAATACGTGTTTGATCTCAAAAATACGAACCGAATAGAATTATTGGATAAAGTGAATGAAAGATATGCTCTTACTAAGTTAGGTGGTCTTTACTCGACCATTTAGCCCAACGGATCGGACTCTTGAAATTCAAAAATGCATAAGAAAAAGAATGTGAAAAGGTTTTGAAAAAGAGATCAATGAACACTAACAGGTTTACTTACCATGGGCATGCAGGGATAACAGGCTTAATGTGATTGCGCGAGAATGAAAAAGAGGTGAAAATGAATAGGTTAAGTTATAATAATATGATTTGAACTTGTCTGCATAGAGAGGGAGTTTTTTATTGCAACTAGTAATTTTGTGTCATTACGGTATCCTTAGTATTTCTATCCAGTACCTATCTTTCATACGAAATCTTCGCAATAATGTATGATTTGCATTATGTCATGATCCATGCCTAATATGTTTTATTTGCTTGAGGACAAGCAAAGGTTCAAGTATGGGAGAGTTTGATAACGCGAAATTATATCGTATATTTGACTTGACTTACATGAATTTTATCTGCAATTATCGCTGTTTTATCTGATTTATCTTCTATTACGCATCTATTTTCTTGTGTTTTGTAGGTTATCAAAAATATGGATTAAAGAAATAAAATAAGAAAGAAATGAAGGAAATGGAAAGAAAAGAGGAAGAAAAGAGGAAGGAAAGAAAAGAAGAAGAAAGAAAGAGAAAGGAAAAAAAAGGAGGGGGCCACCATACACCAAATGGCACTTGCCACTTGTGTGTGGCGCCTGCCACCATGGAAAGACAAGGAAGTGTGGCGCCCGCCACCTTCCAAAGGGAGAGGGGAGTGGCGAGTGCCACTCTTAAAAGAAAGGGGAGTGGCGTGTGCCACTTCCTCCCTACATTTTCTCCACTCTTCCCTGCATTTTCTCCAATCTTCACTCCATGTTTTAGGCTGAGAACTTGGGTAACCGTCGCCACTAACAACTATAAACGCCACATACGGTTTTGGAAACAGGGGCCACTTTTGACTGTTTTCGTAGTATTTTTCTTCAGAGTTTTTGTTCTTAGTTTTAAGCACTTTCTAGAGAAATTTTGTATAAGGCAATTGTTTTTCACGCTGATAAACAATTTCCAGTTAGTGTTAGGATTGGTTTACGGGGTGTAACTTTGTACTGAATTGCAAGTCGACCTCCATAATCAAATCCAAGTGTTTTCTATTCTTCGTAATTCCCAGGTTCCATTTATTTGCTTTTATTGTTATTCTTATTTTTATACATCCCTTTTATTTTCTGTCTAGCATTAAGATTAAATTTTGTAATAGCATGCAAGCCATGTCTGACTAAACCTCTTTGTATCGGTATGTAATTACGATCGGTCGGAAGAGGTTAAGTAAATCATGGCGTAAATTTAACAGATCTATTCTTCTGGTTTCAGTTTCTTTTTAATAACTTAATAACTTTTGTTACGGGAGTAAAAAGGTAACGAAGGTTAAGATTAATAAAGCGAGAGTTTGAGGTCTTAACCGGATAGCTAAAACTGATCATTAGTCTTAAATACAGTGAGAGCTCTTTAGGGTTAATTAGGATCTACTTATTTTCAAAAAGTGTTTTTAAATACAAATGAGAGAGCGAGAGCCTTCATTCTGATTTGAGAGTATAGTCTAAGTCAATAAACACGAGATTATGAGATAAAGTATTTTAAATGAGTATTTTCTACAGAATAACAATTTTACCTTTTAAACTAAACGCCCTTGAATTACTGAACCCCCGATGATTGACAGAATTATATATCAATATTTCGCATTATCTTGATTTAAATTATATTTCAATTTGCGCTTATTTTCTTACTTGCATCCCAAATTTAGAAATCCATTAGCCTTAGATTTACGTTGTAACATTAGATAGTTGTAGATTGATTCTTGGTCCTTTTGGTTCGATAATCTTTAAAACTACGCGATTAGACTGTGCACTTGCAGTCACAAAGCATTTAGACATACTAAATAGCGATCAGATGGCCAATGGCTCCTTCTTTGTTTTGTTTTCTAACCCCAGTTTTTTTATTTATTATTATGTTAATTTCCTTTTTACTCATGTTAAGTGAGATGAAATAACTGATGAAATTGTTGGATGATAACAGTTACGTGTCCCAGTACAAAACTTGCAACGATGGAGTTACGGTCCGGGATATTTTTCGGACTCATCCAGATTCAATAAAGTTGTTCAACACATTCTCGACAATGCTTATTCTTGATTCTACCTACAAGACCAACAAGTATAGACTTCCTTTATTTTAGATGATTGGTGTTACGTCTATCGAGAAGACATATGCCGTTGGTTTTTCTTTTCTGGAGTGTGAAAAAAAAAGATAACTTTACATGGGCGTTAGAGGCGTGTCGGTCACTTTTGAAGAACCAAGTTGAGATGCATAAAGCAATTGTTATCGACTGCGATACCTCATTGATGAATGTGGTTGTAAATGTATTTCCTTCTTCTAATGCATTACTTTGTCGATATCACATGCCAAAAAATGTGAGAAGTCGGGTTAAACCCGCGGTGAGGGCAAAACAAGTAGAGTCCGAGGGTGGAAAATTGGTGAAGGCCGGTGTGATTGTTGAAAAAATAATGGATGCCGATTTCGTCATTCAATTTTAGAATATGTGTGAAAAGTATCCTACTTTATTGAAATATGTTGAAAGCATCATTCTTGATCAAGTGAAGGAGAAGATAGCATGTGCATGAATTGGTAATGTCTGACACCTTGGAAATACAACCACCAACAGAGTTGAGTTGGCCCATTCTAGTTTGAAAAATTGGTTGGGTAATAGCAAGGGAGATTTGTGTCGAGATTGGGACTCAGTAAATCTCATGATTAAAAACCAACATACTGAGATACAAATAACATTTGGTCGAAGTATAACGGTATTGGAACATCGATTTAAAGACAACATTCTTTATTCTTAATTAATCAGCAATATGTCTTGGCCGGAGTTGAACTATATTTTTCACGAGGCCAAACGAGCTGAAACTGTAGGTTCTGATAGCGCAAAGTGTGGTTGCACTATTATGTAAACTTATGGCCTTCTGTGTGCTTGTGTTATTGCTACAAAGTTGAAACTAGGTGAGCCAATAAGAATGGATGAAGTTTTCCCTCATTGGAAAAGACTTAGTTTTGATGATGATGGTTGCATGGAAGGAGGTAAACCAAATATCTCTATTTTGACTGAATGGGAAGCGATACAAGAGGGATTCTCAAAGGCCGATGACATCATGAAACTCCACATCAAAGAACAATCGAGGAAGATTGTCTATCCTGAAACAACCGACATGAAATCGCCTTCTCAACTGGTAAAGACAAAAGGTGATCTGAAGAAAATGAAGCCTACACCGAATGACAACTCGACTACACAGTCTCCTTCTTATTGTGAGCACGTTGACAAACTTTATCCCGACTCATCGACTCCTAAATCTCAAAAAAGTGTCATGGAAGAAGCCTGCATAAGCAAACCTCCTTCGACCCTAATTCCATCGAAAATTCCATTCATTGATGAGATGTCGGTTTTATACACAAATACATCGACCGTATCATCAATGTTGAAGGGGATGATAATTGTGGTTACCGAGCTGTTTCGGCTTTCCTTGGTAAATGAGAGAATAGTCATGCACTTGTTCGTCATCAATTAATCCAAGAGTTGAAGACGCATAAACAATCGTACATGCAGTTGTATGGAAAGAAAGAAAAATTCGATGCGGCTTATGAATATCTTGTTCCTTGCTTGAGTGGTCTGGCACCGGTGTCGAAATGGATGACCTTTCTTGATATGGGTCATCTTATTGCATGTGCATATGATAGGGTGTTGTTGGCTGAAAACTTAGCCAACTAACCTCGACAAGAGGTAAGAAGTCGACTAACTACCTGTAAAAAAAACGAAGGCCGACAGTACTAAATACGGCCAGCGTCACCCCCGATTCGACAGTATGAGGTGATCATATCGACGAGAGCTGTGTCGATCGACACAGAGAAGAAGCCAGCTAAAAGCATTCTCGACAAGAGAACTTAGAAGACTGGCGGGAAGCCCGTTTGAAATGAGAACATGGAGGTAGTTCCTAAAGACGTGGGGTGCCACGTGGCGCATCATGAAGCCCCTTGGCAATTACTCTATATGCCTATATAAAGCGAGAATTTGGAGGAGATAGGGGCCTCTTTTGTCAGTATTGGAAGAAAAACATGAAGGTGAGATAATACTTAGAAGGGGGGGTTGAATAAGTATGAAAGATTAAGACTTAAAAAATAATCACACAATTATTTTTATCCTGGTTCGTTTAAACAACTACTCCAGTCCACCCTTCCTAGAGTGATTTTCCTTTCTCAACAAGGACTTAATCCACTATTAAATCAAACTGATTACAATAGTAACACCTAAGAACAACTGTTCTTAGTCTTCTCAAGAGCTACTGATTCCAACTGAATCCTCTTAAGGAAAAGCCTTTACAATCAATGTAAATTAAATACAAGAGTATTAATGCTTCTATAAAGCTTTTATCACAACAGTGATTTTTCTCTTAAGTTTAAGTACAATAAATTCTAAGAAGAATATGAAAGAATGAGAGCTTAGAATAATATGATTTCTTTTCAGCAAATTGTGTAACTGAAGAATGTAGTGAAGTTCTCCTTTTATAGGCAGCTGATCCAAGGATGCTGAGCGTTGAAAAGAGAGTCCCAAAAGGTCTGAGCCTTTTTGTCTTCACATCAAGTGACCTTTCCTAGAAGTAGATAGCACAGAAAAATCCTTTTTGTCTGTGTAAGTGTGTCTAGCACAAATGAGGAAAGAGACGTTGAATAACTCCAACGGATATATTCTTGAATATTACTTCTTCAGTTTTCAGCAAGTTCTTCAGAGTCTGAATGGATCAGAGTCTTCTAATGATATTCAAAACTATGCTATATCAGAGTCTTCTGCAGCAGGTGTGCTTTCAGCGTGTTGATCATCAGAGCATATTTGACACAGAACTTCTGTACTTGGCAGCGTTGGTACTTTCAGAAACTTCTGTAGAATTATGCTTTGAGAAACTCTTCAAACAATATTCTTCTTTGCATCAGATGCTTCAGCTTCAGATGCTTCTGACTTACAATGTTCTGGAGCTTCTTGCTTCAGATCCTTCTGGAGACTACGCTCAGGATCTTCTGTAAGGAGAAATCAGATTCTTCTGTAAGATGCATCTGGCGCTTCAGAGTCAGGATAACTTCTTGTATCCAAAACAGATTTGCTTCTAGAGAGTTAATTTCATTTCAATCTGCAGTAAAACTCTCAAACAAATTTTAGAGTATATAATTCTTAAATATAAATTTCCTAACAGTTATCATCAAAACAAAGAGTTATTATTAAGAACCAATCTGTGTTCTAACAATCTCCCCCTTTTTGATGATGACAAAAAGTATCAGAAATTTTATTTAACTGAACATAAAGAATTATAACTCCCCCTGAGATGATGAATCTCCCCCTGAGTTAAATATGAAAAAGGAATAGAAACTTCCCTTTTATCTTGAGTAATCTTCAGAGTTAGATCTTGTTTGTTCTTATAACAATTTAGGGTCAGAATGACTTGCAGATATAAGATTCAGAGTTTGATAAAAGACAAATGATCTGAGAGACTCAGAGATTCTTTTATAGAGTGTTCTTATCAAATGTTCTGAAATAGTCAATTTAAATATTAGATAGAATAGATATGTCTGAAGATTCATTCTAGTGAAGTTATATTAAACAGTTCAGATCTTTATTTTCTCCCCCTTTTTTGTCATAAGCAAAAAGTAAAAACTTTTAAAAAGAAAATAAAAGGAACAATAAATAAGATAATTCAATGGAGAAAAACTTATTCATTCAAAATAACAGAGCAAGAGTACATAGGTAAACATCAGAAGATATAACAATAAAATTCAGATGCAAACAACAGATGCAAAAACAGAATGTAAGGAAGATCTACCTTGTTTCTCTGACTAAGGCAGTACATAAAATAGATATGTTCATTGTTGACATAATCTGGAGAATTGGTTGATTTCCTGTGGTGGATGCATCCTATGAAGATCTTGGCCCAGATCTTGTAATCAGGCTTCATATCTTTGAATCTGTTAGAAGCTTGACCAGCAGTCATAACTTCCTCATAAACCTCTTCCATGTCCACACGCCCAGCTGGCAAGTGGGAAACACCATCTGTTTCTTCATAACCTATCAATCTTCTTATCAGATCCTCTGTGATGATAATCTCTTTTCCCAGCACAGATGATAAAATGAACTTGGGATAAACTGATGCATGATTCCAGAATTCTTTCACAAGGAGAGGGTAAACTGGTCCAAACAACCTATCAAAGTACTTAACCCATCCTTGAGCTCTAACAATGGAACGAAAATCAAACCCATTATCTGCCAGAGAATCAAACTCAACCATAGATTCACACAGAACTTCTAGTTTATCAACAGGCGTTAGAAGTGTTCTCTTGGGAGGAGAATATGGAGCAGCACCTAAGTTTTCTGAAGTCACAGCAGCCATAGTAGATTGGAACTGAGCAGTTGTTGATGAAGAAGACGCCATTGAAGAATGCTTTTTCAAACACTTAGGTTTTGGGTTTTTATGCAGAGAAAATAGGAGATGAAAACGCATGTAAATTCTGAGTGAAAAGTGTGAAAGTGAATACAAGACAAGTATTTATACTAAACACTTAGGCACATCAAAAGTCAGAAAAACACACGTTTGAGAAAGCATTAAATGAAGAGAATAAAAATCATTTCAAAACATTAAATGCTTCTGACAATTTGGGGGGAAAACCAAGATTCTTACTATTCAAATTTCACCTCAAACGTCTCTTCAGTTATGTACACGCCACCTCTTCAGATTTTGTGTGACACGTGTTTACTTGCATGCTGTTCTGAATTCTCTCAAGAAATGAGGCGTTAGCCAACGTTCAGATCTTCTAAAGATGGTTAGTTCAGAGTTTCACATCAGAAATATTGATCAGAATAGAATAAATAGACAGAAGAGATACTTCAGATCATTTAAGCATTTTTGCATCTGTAACAATTTGCTTCTGATAAATATCATTCTGGACAAAAATCCATACCAATATTTTTCAGAATAAAATTGAATCTATCTTCAACAAGGGGTTTTGTAAAAATATCTGCCTATTGATGATCTGTATCAACAAAGGCTAAATTTATGATTCCCTTCTGAACATAGTCTCTGATGAAATGATGCTTAATTTCTATATGTTTTGCCTTAGAATGTAAAATGGGATTCTTGGACAGACATATAGCAGAAGTATTATCACAAAAGATAGAAATGTTACTCTCAAAAATTTGATAATCTTCTAGTTGACTCTTCATCCAGAGCATCTGCGTGCTACATCCAGCAGCAGCAATGTATTCAGCCTCTGTGGTTGAAAGTGCAATTGTGGGTTGCTTCTTGTTGTACCAGGAGATTAAATTTCTTCCTAGAAATTGGCAACTTCCAGAAGTACTTTTTCTTTCCACTTTGTCTCCAGCGTAGTCAGCATCACAGAATCCAACTAATTTGAAATCATCAGATTTTCTGTAACACAAACCCACATTAGAAGTACCTTTCAGATACCTTAGAATCCTCTTGACAACTGTCAAGTGTGATTCTCTAGGATCTGATTGGAATCTAGCACACAAACAAACACTGAATAATATGTCAGGTCTAGAAGCAGTAAGATAAAGGAGAGAGCCAATCATACCTCTGTAGAGCTTCTGGTCTACTTTCTTACTTACCTCTTCTTTGCCAAGTGAGCTAGTAGGATGCATTGGAGTCTTTGCCAGCTTGCTGTCAGACATGTTGAATTTCTTCAGAAGTTCTTTAACATACTTTGTCTGATGTATGTAGGTGCACTCTGGAGTTTGATTAACTTGTATTCCTAGAAAGAATCTGAGTTCTCCCATCATGCTCATTTCAAATTCTGCCTGTATACATGTAGCAAACTCCTTTCCAAGCATAATATTTATTGATCCAAAAATAATATCATCTACATAAATTTGGCAAATTAGAAGATCTTTCTTAATTGTTTTACAGAATAGAGTTGTATCCACTTTGCCTCTGATGAAATTCTTCTCCAGAAGAAAGTTACTCAATCTCTCATACCAAGCTCTGGGAGCTTGTTTTAATCCATATAGAGATTTCTTTAATTTGAAAACATGATCTGGAAAGTTTTCATTTTCAAAACCAGGAGGTTGGTGGATATAAACTTCTTATTCTATAATACCATTAAGAAAGGCACTTTTAACATCCATCTGATACAGAGTGATGTTATTTTGTGCAGCAAAGGAAATAAGAAGGCATATAGATTTTAACCTTGCCAGTGGAGCATATGTCTCAGTGTAATCAATACCTTCTTGCTGACTGTACCCTTGAGCAACCAGCCTTGCCTTATTCCTCTCAACTTCTCCTTTCTCATTTAGTTTATTTCTGAAGACCCATTTTGTACCAATAATATTGAATCCTTGAGGTTTTTGAACTAGATCCCATACATCATTTCTGCTGAATTGATTTAGCTCTTCTTGCATGGCAATAATCCAATCATTGTCTTGCAGAGCTTCTTCTACAGAAGATGGTTCAATTTCTGACACTAGTCCAAATAGTGATGCTTCAGATGATCTTAGAAAGGATCTTGTTCTGATGGGATCATCCTTCTTTCCAATAATGACATCCTCTGGATGAGAAGCTTTAATTCTGGATGATGATCCTATGATAGTTGACTCTTCAGAAATGTTTAGATTATTCATCTGAGAAGTTAAGGGAGTAGCATCTGGAGTTGCTTCTGGTTCCTTCACTTGAGTTTTGTCTGCTTCTGGAACTTCAGAGTTAATAAAGACTACTTCCCTATCTGCAGAGTTATCAACCTGCTTTGGCTTTTCAGAGCCAAGCTTATCATCAAATCTGACATGAATGGATTCTTCCACAATCTGTGTCTCTGTGTTGTATACTCTGTAGCCTTTAGAGCGTTCAGAATATCCAAGCATGAAACACTTCTGTGCTTTGGAATCAAACTTGCTCAGATTTTCCTTAGTGTTTAACATATAATAAATACATCCAAAGGGATGAAAATATGAAATGTTGGGCTTTTTGTTCTTCCATAATTCATAAGGAGTCTTCTTCAGAAGAGGTCTAACAGACACTCTGTTCTGAATATAACAGGCTGTATTGATTGCTTCTGCCCAAAAATGTTTTGCCAGATTTGTCTCATTGATCATGGTTCTGGCCATTTCTTGCAAAGTTCTGTTTTTCCTCTCTACAACCCCATTATGTTGTGGAGTTCTAGGACAGGAAAAATCATGAGCAATGCCATTTTCAGAAAAATATTTTTCAAAATATTTATTTTCAAATTCACCACCATGATCACTTCTGACTTTTATAATTTTGAAATTCTTTTCATTCTGGACTTGCTTGCAGAAGTCAAAGAACACAGAATGTGACTCATCCTTGTGTTTTAAGAACTTTACCCATGTCCATCTGCTAAAGTCATCAACAATGACTAATCCATACTTCTTGCCTCTGATGGATGCAGTTTTCACTGGTCCAAACAGATCAATATGAAGTAGTTCTAGTGGTTTAGAAGTAGAAACAACATTTTTTGATTTGAAAGATGTTTTTGAAAACTTCCCTTTCTGGCATGCTTCACAAAGAGCATCTGAAGTGAACTTCAGATTAGGGAGTCCTCTGACAAGATTAAGTTTATTAATCTGAGATATACGTCTCATATTAATATGGCCCAATCTTCTGTGACAGACCCATTGCTCTTCATTAACAGACAAGAGGCATTTAACATTTTGAACTTTAAGTTCTGAAAGATTTATTTTATAAATGTTGTTTTTCCTCTTACCACTAAAGAGGATAGAGCCATCCTTCTGACTAATAGCTTTACAACATTTTTGATTAAAGGTAATATCATAACCATTGTCACTTAATTGACTTATGGACAATAAGTTATGCTTTAACCCTTCAACAAGTAAAACATTAGTAATAGAGGGAAGTTTACCATTTCCAATAGTGCCAGATCCAATGATCTTGCCCTTCTGGTTCCCTCCAAACTTCACGTCACCTCCAGATCTAAGTTCCAGGCTTTGGAACATAGACTTTTCTCCTGTCATGTGTCGTGAGCATCCAGAGTCCAGGTACCATGATTGGTGTCCTGACCTTGCTGCTAAGAACATCTGCAACAGGAATTATTTTGTTTTTAGGTACCCAGATCTTCTTGGGTCCTTTGGGGTTAGTTGGTTTGTAGGTTTGTCTAAACTTCTGTTTTACAACATAATGTTTATTCTGACTTGCCTTGGGTTTAAACACATAAGTATTCTTCTTAGAGCTTGTGTGTTTAATGTCATTCAAGTGACCAAATTTGAATTGAGAATATAGAGGTTTCTTCTTGATGAAAAGTTTGTCAACAGGTTTTGGATTGCTTCCAGATGAAGATTCATATCCAATACCTCTTCTGTTGTTTCCACTAACACCATAGATCATAGAAGCCATCTTGCTTCTGTCTATGCTCTTACTGAGAAATCTCTGAAAGCTAGAGTCATATTTTTCTAAAATATTTTCACATGACTTAGTCTCAGATTCAGATTCTTGTTGAGTTATTTCAAAGTCATTTTTGATTTTCAGATTTATTTCTTTTTGCTCAACAAGTTCTGTTTTCAGAAGATCAATCTCAGATTCAAGATTGCTTTTCAGCTTCTTGTATTTGAGTTTGATATTGTTATAACTTTTAAGAACTTCTGTTAAAACTTTAATGAGTTCCTCTTTGGTAAGTTTAGCCATTACCTCTTCTGCATCATCATCAGATTCAGATTCTGATTCATATCCTGAGGTACCTTCCTCTTGATCCTCTGTGCTGGCCATCAGTGCAACATTTGCACATTCTTCTTCTGATTCAGAAGATGATTCAGATTCATCTGAGTCATCCCATGTTGCCATCAGAACCTTCTTCTTTTTGTTAAACTTCTTCTTGGGTTTTTCTTTCTGAAGTTTGGGGCAATCATTTTTGTAGTGCCCAGGTTCTTTGCACTCATAGCACACAACTTCTTTCTTGGCAGATCTTCTGTGTCCAGAAGATTCCTTTCTGTTATCAGATCTTCTGAAGTTGTTGAACTTTTTTCCCTTGTGCTTCCAGAGTTTGTTAATCCTTTTGGACAGCATGGATAACTCATCTTCTTCTTCAGAAGAAGATTCTTCAGAGCTTTCTTGAATGACCTGCAAAGCTTTAGCAGTTTTGTTAGATTTTAATGCAACAGATTTACCTTTTTCTTTCTTCTGAGGTTCATCTTCCTCAAGCTCTATCTCATGGCTCCTCAGTGAGCTGATGAGTTCTTCTAGAGAGATCTTGTTCAGATCTTTGGCCATCTTCAAGGCAATCACCATTGGTCTCCATCTGGTAGGCAGACTTCTGATGATTTTCTTTACATGATCTGATGTAGAATATCCCTTGTCCAGAACTTTCAGCCCAGCAATGAGTATCTGAAATCTGGAGAACATGGCTTCAACAGATTCAGAGTCTTCCATTTTGAAAGCCTCATACTTCTGGATCAGAGCCAGAGCTTTAGTCTCATTAACTTGAGAATTTCCCTCATGAGTCATTTTTAGGGATTCAAACATATCAAAAGCAGTCTCCCTGTTTGTAATTTTCTCATACTCTGTATGTGAAATTGCATTCAATAATATAGTCCTAGCTTTGTGGTGATTTCTGAAATCTTTCTTCTGAGCATCTGTCATAGATTTTCTGTCAATCTTTTTGCCATTCCCATCTGTGGGATGTACATATCCATCTATGACTAGATCCCATAGATCAGCATCATATCCTAGGAAAAAACTCTCAATTCTGTCTTTCCAGTAGTCAAATTTCTCCCCATCAAACATTGGGGGTTTGGTGCTGATCCTATCCCTCTCTTCATATTTATTGTTAATATTGGACATTGAATTATCAGCCATGGTAACAAATAAATATATATCAAAGTATTTCTCTCTGGATCTTTACTGACACTGTTAAGTGGTAGCACACTCAGAACCGGAGCTCTGATGCCAACTGAAGGTGAGATAATACTTAGAAGGGGGGGTTGAATAAGTATGAAAGATTAAGACTTAAAAAATAATCACACAACTATTTTTATCCTGATTCGTTTAAACAACTACTCCAGTCCACCCTTCCTAGAGTGATTTGCCTTTCTCAACAAGGACTTAATCCACTATTAAATCAAACTGATTACAATAGTAACACCTAAGAACAACTGTTCTTAGTCTTTTCAAGAGCTACTGATTCCAATTGAATCCTCTTAAGGAAAAGCCTTTACAATCAATGTAAATTAAATACAAGAGTATTAATGCTTCTATAAAGCTTTTATCACAACAGTGATTTTTCTCTTAAGTTTAAGTACAATAAATTCTAAGAAGAATATGAAAGAATGAGAGCTTAGAATAATATGATTTCTTTTCAGCAAATTGTGTAACTGAAGAATGTAGTGAAGTTCTCCTTTTATAGGCAGCTGATCCAAGGATGCTGAGCGTTGAAAAGAGAGTCCCAAAAGGTCTGAGCCTTTTTGTCTTCACATCAAGTGACCTTTCCTAGAAGTAGATAGCACAGAAAAATCCTTTTTGTCTGTGTAAGTGTGTCTAGCACAAATGAGGAAAGAGACGTTGAATAACTCCAACGGATATATTCTTGAATATTACTTCTTCAGTTTTCAGCAAGTTCTTCAGAGTCTGAATGGATCAGAGTCTTCTAATGATATTCAGAACTATGTTATATCAGAGTCTTCTGCAGCAGGTGTGCTTTCAGCGTGTTGATCATCAGAGCATATTTGACACAGAACTTCTGTACTTGGCAACGTTGGTACTTTCAGAAACTTCTGTAGAATTATGCTTTGAGAAACTCTTCAAACAATATTCTTCTTTGCATCAGATGCTTCAGCTTCAGATGCTTCTGACTTACAATGTTTTGGAGCTTCTTGCTTCAGATCCTTCTGGAGACTACGCTCAGGATCTTCTGTAAGGAGAAATCAGATTCTTCTGTAAGATGCATCTGGCGCTTCAGAGTCAGGATAACTTCTTGTATCCAAAACAGATTTGCTTCTAGAGAGTTAATTTCATTTCAATCTGCAGTAAAACTCTCAAACAAATTTTAGAGTATATAATTCTTAAATATAAATTTCCTAACAGTTATCATCAAAACAAAGAGTTATTATTAAGAACCAATCTGTGTTCTAACAAAACACTCTGAGTACCACGCTATAGAGAAAAGAGTTCACTTTGTCACTCCAAAATGTACGAATACGTCCAAACACCTTTTTTCCTGTACTTTTCCATTTTACTTTAAGTCCTTTTTTCCATTCTACTTTAAGTTTTTTTGTAAGTTTACCCATTAGTTTAGGCATTTAAGCCTCATTATCAGAATATATACCAAAATCTTGTCTTTTACATTGCCTAGTCTATAACCATCAAAGTGCATCATCATCCAAGCAAATAACGTGCCTGAAACAAAAAACTGTCTTAGGACTAGTTTGGCCAGTCCCGCAAGCAAAACAGCGTAGGAAGGCTAGAGGTTGTTCACGCAAAAATCACGTGTGAACAAATTGGCACACCTGATGGGACCCCTGTTTTTAGGTGTATGCAGTTACGTAGCGAAAGATGGTGATGTCGCGACCATGTGAAGAAACGTCTTCGCAAGGAAACACATCTTCTTCGCCAAGGGCGGTGCTGGGCATGGGGCCCATGCCAACCGTCACTTCGACCATTGGCACCACACCACTTGCGACTCCCAATCAAACGGGCGCACGGATTGCTATGACTGGGATCAACTATCAACGACTCCCAAATTTTAACACTTCGGCGCCCCAACACTTGGGGATGCCGCTAGAATTCATGTCGAACTGGTGTTACGGGGGAATAGGCGGGGGAGAGAATTCAACCTCCGCATTTTCTCCATACCGAACCCTAGGCCCTGTGACCCAGCAGGGAGGAGGGCCACCAAGATTTGGAACACTTCCCACCCAACAATACCAACGTTTACTACTAGTTCTGTCACAGCCATGCGCCAGCAGATGGACAAAAGTAACCACAATATGGTACATATGTTAACACAACAGATTGGTGTCGTTATGAGGCCTTTGATACAGGACTCGACGCATAGTTACCAACAGTCAGCCACCCAGATGGCACGAATAGCAGATTTTCTAAGAGCACCTAGGGACGTGGGAGGACAAACTCCTCCAAATCGTTCTGACACACCGGGTCGACAAAATGAGCCCGTCGAAGAAGAGGTCCAAGTCCCTGAGGCTGACCGGATCCCTTGGATGGCCTAGAGACCCCCATAGTGTTGGTCCGTAGGGACCAAGACCTCGACAACATAGTCCGACAAGTTAGAAATGAGAACCTTGGGGGCGAAGCTAATCTGGAGGCCATGGTCGAACGCGTAATGGTTCGAAATGGTGCAAACCCTAGCCTTTGACGGCCCGCCTACACGTCCCCATTACCGGATTTTGTGTTGCAAACTGAGTTACCAAGGGGTTGGAAAGTCCCTAAATTCACTAAGTTTGCGGGCGAGATAGAGGAATCCACTGTCGAACATGTGGCCCACTATCAGACAGAGGCTGGGTACATAGCGAATAACGAGGATTTAAAAATGAAATATTTCCTAGGGTCCCTCACAAAAAATGCGTTCACATGGTTCACTTCACTGCCCCCACAGTCGGTCCACACATGGACGCAGTTAGAGAGATTGTTCCACGAATAATTTTATATAGGACAATCAAAGATTAGTTTGAAGGAATTAGCTAGCATAAAAAGGAAAACCGCAGAATCCGTAGATCAGTACCAGAATAGGTTCTGACTGTTGAAAGCGCGTTGCTTCACACAAGTCCCCGAACACGAGTTAGTCGAAATAGCGGTGGGAGGATTATATTATTCCATTAGGAAAAAATTAGATACACAATATTTAAGAGATATGGCATAATTGGTTGACCGCGTCCGACAGGTCGAACGTTTGAGAAGTGTGAAATCACAAACTAGTCAATACCGTAAGAAAGAAAAGGTGGCCTTTGTGGCTACCGACGAACATTAGTCGGACGAAGAGGAATTCTTCGAAGATAATACCGTTAACATAGCTGAGCTGGCCGCTGGACCTCCATATACGTGTAGGGTCCTGAAGCCGTCGAACGGAAAAAATCCAGTTGAAACGGAAAAGACGGACAAGTATATCGCGAAAACATACTCTTTTGATGTGTCTAAGTGTGATGAGATATTTGACGTATTAGTTAAAGATGGTCAAATTATCGTCCCTGTTGGGGCAAAAGATTCCCCTCTAGAACAAAATAAAAAGAGGGGATTTTGTAAATTTCATAACTTCCTTGGTCATAAAACTACTCAATATGTTCTTTTCAGGGATTTGGTGCAGAAGGCGTTGAAGGAAGGAAGATTGCAGTTCGGAGAGCGACCAAAAATGCAGGTGGATACGAATCCTCTGAAAACGGAAGAAGCTCTCTACTCTAAAGTAGCAGACTGCATGATGATCGAGGCTACTGATGGCCTCAAAGAACAAGTAGCAGACTGCATGGTGATCGAAGCTACTAAAGGCTTCGACAGCAAGACGAAGATGGACTTCGAGGAAGTCTACCCTAAGGCTGGAGAAAGTCTAGCAGAATTTCAGAAAATATGCAAAATCAACGGCTCTACAGCCGCCCTATGCCCCAGGTGTCATGCTGTTTTTGACCAAAAAGCGGCGGACCATGTCAAGGCAGACAAAATGTCAGCTCCGAGGTTCACATTCGACAAGGACAACACTCCTCGACGCACTCAAGAGTATCGGAGACTGTTCCAGCCTGCAAAGCCCAGGACTTTTGTACCCCCGTTAAAAATCCCACGAGACCAATGGATGGCCCTTGTGAACCAGAAAGGGGGCAAAAGGCCGAAGTGGAAGGTTTTAGATCTGGAAAAAGAGGTTAGGGCCTCTGTCAAGAATACTGAGTCGAAAGGTTATGTGGTGTCTCCCAATTACAAAGGCAAGAACCCAATGACACGAACCCAATGGAGACGACATCAGCGAAATAAGTAGGCAGCCAGGAAGCGTCAACCTTGCAGCTACACCCAGTCAGGAAGCCTGAATCGAAGGATCAACCATCAAGAACTTGATGGGTAGAGAAGGAAAAAGTAATGGCAAGTCAAACCTCAGCGATGACCGTAGAAGTTTCGGGAAACTAGGCAGTAGCATTGACACAGAGGTCGACGTTCACAGCCAACTCAACAGATAAGAAAGAACCAGAATATACCCCGTCGACAAAGGAAGGTGAACCGAAATATACACCCCAGTCGGATGATGAAGAATACACTCCGTCTCCAGAAGAGGACGTGGATTTGGATTTGTATGACGAAACAAATGACGACACATATGGAGCTGACTTCGCCGTTAGCTGCAGGATCGTATCGATTCTTCCTGTGGAGTATGACAGAGTGTTTGAGGTGTCGGAATTGGAAGAGGATTTCCAACCAGACGAAGCTACGGGGGGACAAGCCATTATGTTACTACGTGATAAACAATGGCGTGGTAGAGGAAAGGTCTGCCATGTTCGAGAGACCTACACCAAGGGCGATGTATCATTTAAAGCCATTATTCATAAAGGTGAAGCTCGATGGTATGGCAATAAAAAAAGTCTTCATAGACGGAGGGGCGACAGTTAACTTAATGCCTTACACTACATTCTGGAGAATCGGCAAGATTGAGGCCGACCTCAAGCAGCACAATATAGTTCTATCTAATTATGAAGGCAAAACCAACAACATTCTGGGAGTAGTCTAAGTCAAATTAGCTGTGGGAACTACCTCAAGGCCGACACTCTTCATGGTCATAAATTCCAAGGCCAACTTTAACCTTTTATTAGGGAGGGAATGGATTCATGGATTCGGAGCGGTTCCCTCGATAATGCAACAACGGTTAACTATCTGGAGGAAAGACAACATTGTGGAAAATATAGAAGCCGATCATAGTTATTACAGAGTTGAGGAAACCAAAGTAATAAAGAGATTGTTCGACCAACACTTGGAGAATGTGGCGCCTTGTGACAACGAGTCAGACTCATATACCTCCGTCAACACCGGACGAACCCTCAACTTGGACCCAGATCATGGTTTCATCTGGGATTCGACAGATCCCCCAACGGAATCATCACGAAGTTGTCCACCAATAAGGTGGCCTCCTATGGAAGAAGATGACTACTGAATTAGAAAGTTAGAATCGAATTTTGGCCTACGTGGCTGAAAACAAACAAACAGCGGCACTCGAAAAAGAAATATGTGAAGGTACCGCTAAAAACATATTTGGCCAAATAGGCCAAACAACAGCTTCGGAAAGCTGGAGGCTCGACTGTATTTATGACGACGAGCCTTTGGGGTTCGAAAGGGGCCCAACCTTCGATACGCAAAAGATCCAGGCACAAGACCCGCTAGAAGAGATCGACTTGGGCAATGAGATTATTAAAAGACCCACATATGTGAGTACAAAAATTGGTTCAGAGATGAGAGTCAACCTAATCCAGATATTAAGGAATTACAAGGATTTCTTCGCATGGGACTACGACAAGATGCCAGGATTAAGTCGGGAACTGGTAGAGCACAGTCGGCCTATTCAACCTGGAAAGAAACCAGTCAAGCAACAACCACGAAGATTCTCTCCAGAAGTGACCCAAAAAATAAAGAAAGAAATCGAAAGGTTACTGCGAAGTCGATTCATTCGTACGACAAGATACGTTGAATGGTTGTCGAACATAGCCCCGGTCGTCAAGAAAAATGGCACGTTGAGAGTTTGCATCGACTTCAGAGGCTTGAACAGTGCAACCCCTAAGGACGAATATTCCATGCATGTGGCAGAAATGCTAGTCGATTCGGCTACCGGTTTTGAGTATTTAAGCATGCTCGACAGATACTCTAGGTACAACCAAATTTTCATATCCGAAGAGGATGTTCCTAAAACGGCGTTCTGATGTCCAGGGGCCTTAGGGACATATGAATGGATCGTCATGCCGTTCAGTCTGAAGAACGCTGGCGCAACATACCAAAGGGCCATGAACGTTATCTTTCACGACTTCATCGAACAGTTCATGCAGGTCTATATCGACGATATAGTCATCAAATCGTCGTCGGAGGACAATCACCTGGACCACCTCCGACGATCATTCAAAAGGATGAGAAAATATGGATTAAAAATGAATCCATTAAAATGCGCTTTTGCCGTACACGCAGGGGATTTCTTGGGATTTGTAGTACACAAGAAAGGTATCGAAATAAATCACAACAAGACCAAAGCGATTCGAGACTTGGAACCCCCGACGACAAAGAAGCAACTCCAGTCTCTGTTAGGGAAGGTGAACTTCTTGCAAAGGTTCATATCGAATCTAAGTGGTAAGATAAAAGCATTTTCGCCATTATTAAAAGGCAAGAAGGAAGGCGAGTTCCATTAGGGACGGGCACAACAAGAGGCTTTTGAGGCAATCAAAGAATATTTGGTAAAGCCTCCCGTCTTGCTACCACCAAGCGCAAACAAGAGCATGTAGCTATATATTGCAGCGTCCGACACAACTCTAGGGAGCATGTTAGCTCAGGAGGATGATAATGGCGTTGAAAGACTCATTTATTACCTTAGCCGAATGTTGATTGACGCTGAGATTAGGTATTCCATGATTGAAAAGTTATGCCTATGTTTGTATTTTTCATGTACCAAATTAAAGCAATATATTAAACCCGTTGAGGTTCTTGTTTCATCTTATTTTGACGTTATTAAATACATGTTGTCGAAACCTATTTTAAACAGTCGAGTGGGAAAGTGGGCTTTGGCAGTCACATAATTCTCCCTTACCTACGTTCCTTTGAGAGCGATGAAAGGGCAGATAGTGACAGACTTCATAGTAGACCATGTTGTGATGAACCCACCAGTCGGGTTAATTGGCACAAGCCCGTGGAAGTTATACTTTGACAGTTCCAGGCACAAACATGGAGCCGGATTAGGCGTCTTAATCGTTTCGCCACAGGTTCACCCGACCAAATTCAAATGCAGGGTCGAAGGAAAATGCTCGAACAACGAAGCAGAATACGAGGCTTTGCTAGCCGGCCTGAATATCCTCAGGGATTTGGGAGCCAAGAGCATTAGCATTAAAGGCGATTATGAGTTAGTCATTAAGCAACTCACTGAAGAATACAAGTGCATCAAAGAAAGTTTGGTGAGGTACCTCGCAACCGCCAGAGAACTACTAGGACAAATCGAAGTGGTTGGCATTTTGCACGTGCCCAGGATAGATAATCAGGAAGCCAACGAATTGGCGCAAATCGCCTCGGGATATAAGGTGTCGGAAAAGAAACTGAGAGCCCTCATTAAAGTTAAGGGTCAGTCGACAGACAAGTCGTTTGAGGATTAGAAAGTTGGTGAAAAGAATTTCAGGTTGGGAATAAGGAACAACGATAGGCACCATGGCGTGATCCTTGCGATAGACGAATTGTCTCCGACAGATTGGCGAAAACCGTTGGTCGACTATCTGACGGAGCCGACAACAGCTACCGAAAGAAACATCAAGTACCAAGCATTAAGCTACGTCCTAATGGGAGACGAGTTGTTTAAGAATACGCCTGAAGGAATATTGCTCAGATGTTTGGGAGAGGCAGATGCATATTTGGAAATATCAGAAGTACATGGTGGGGCATGTGGAGCTCACCAAGTCGATCAAAAGATGAAGTGGGTATTGTTCTGATAGAGAGTATATTGGCCAAAGATGCTCAAAGATTATATAGATTTTGCAAAAAGCTACCAAGAATGTCAGAAGCACGTCGGCATTCAAAGGGTACCAGCTGACGAACTACATGCGGTAGTCAAACCATGGCCTTTTCGAGGATGGGCTTTGGATATAATCGGAGAGATTCGACCTGCATCCTCTCGACAATATAAATTCATCCTTGTCGGGATCGATTATTTTACGAAATGGATTGAGGCCATACCTTTGTTGAAAGTGGACCAAGAAGTTGTTATCAGCTTTGTTCAGAAGCACATATTACATAGATTTGGCACTCCTGAGACGGTTACTACCGATCAAGGGTCAATGTTCGTTGGCCAGAAAATGCAGCAGTTTGCAATATACAAAGGGTTCAAACTGGTTACTTCGACCCCGTAATATGCCCAAGCAAACGGTCAGGTCGAAGCAGCTAACAAAGTGATAATCAGACTTATTAAGAAGCATGTGGCTGAGAAACCTAAGAACTAGCATCAGACGATGGATCAAGTGTTGTGGGCTTGTCGAACGTCTCCAAAAGAATCTACCAGAACGTCGTCGTTTCGTTTGGTGTTTGGGCATGACGTCATTTTTCCAGTAGAGATTCACCTACAATCAGTGCGTACTCAACGACAACATGAGATCCTGTCAGAACGATATTGGGAGATGATGATGGATGAACTAGTGGACTTAGACGAAGAAAGAGTAGAGGCACTCGACGCATTATTACATCAGAAGGCGTGAGTAGCCCAGACATATAACAAGAGGGTCCAAAGAAAGTTTTTTGTAGTCGGGGATTACGTATGGAAAGCAATCCTTCCGATGGATCGAAAAGATCTAAAATATGGTAAATGGTCACCGAATTGGGAGGGGCCATTCCAAGTATCCAAAACGTTCAGTCACAACGCATATGAGATCCAGGAAGTCGGAGGAGACCGGCGGGTCATTTGGATAAACAAAAAATACTTAAAGGCCTATAGGTCTATGCTTCAAAAAATTCAGAAGGGTAAATGAAAATTTTATTAAATGAGCCGACGGATGTGGACGGCCGACACAAATTACAAAAAACAACAAAGGAGTAACATAGTCACTTCGGAAATCGGGCTTTAAAACCTTCCAGCAGGGTGCCTTCATGGTCTAGTCGACTTTCCAGGACGAACTTCCTCTAACGAAGCTTTTCAATAGCAACTTTAATCTTCAAGGCTGCTTCGACATGAGCAATCCCTTTAGCCACGTCCTGATCGACAGTTTCCTTGGCAGGCAAAGAGGCGTCGATATCCAAAGAGACCTTTTCCTTCTCAACACCAACGATCTTCTGCTCAAGCTCCACTATTTGTGCTCGATAACCAGCTATCTGTTGGTCAAGGGCCAGGCGTTTGTCGGAGCAGGTCTTCTAAGAGGCCTCATAATCTTGAAAATTCTTTTCACAGACAGCGCTAAGATACCATTCCCGTTTCATGTCATTAATGTGGGCATGGATTTGATCATTTGCATGTTTACATTGAGACGCATCTTTTGCCAGCTGGGTCAGGAAGGCTTCGAGCTCAATCAAATAGGCGGCTGTCGGAGCTGCTACATCGAAAGCTGAAAAGGCGTCCAAGATTTTGAAGACATCTCGAGCTACATCTGCATCTGCAGTAGCCTCGATAAAATCTACCCCAAACAAGTAAGTCTTCAACTTTTACAGCTTAAGCTCGAAAGTACTGTCTTCAGCCAGGTTGGCGGTGTTCTTCGACCCCGCAGGATTAACGGCCTCGACATTCTCACGAAACTTAAGGAGAGCTATTAGGGCCTCCGCAGGGTTGGATAACTTGGTAGCCAGGATAACTTATGGAGTATCAAATGGAGTGGCGGCAACATCCCTTGGGAGTGAAGAAGGTCTAGCCACCTGAGTAGCACTAGTCTCCACCTCAGTGTTGTTGGGAGCAGCAGTTTCGACGTCTTCCTCAAGATCAACCACCACTGCAGGCCTAGGGTTCGAAATATCTTTCGATGAAGCCTCTAGGAACTCATCGACCTTTTGGGGACTTGGCAGCGGAGTAGTCTCAACAGACTGTCCCGTAGTATTAGGCGGAGGAGAGGCTCTAGTGGCCACGTTCTGAAAGACCTCAGTCGAGTCTTCTGGCACGTCAAGTTTTGGGGCCGACGCAACGTCCTTTTGGGGCATTTTCTTCATAGGCGCTTTCTTTTTTCACCTCAAAGGAGTGGCCGGAGGGGAGTTCGACGGACCAGTAGGGAATACCCGTGAGCGGGCACTCTCATTCGACACTACCACGTTGGGGTGTGTATCAGAATCCTGTTTAGGAATCAATCAAAGATCAGCCGACCAAAAAGATACAAATGCGACGAAGAACAAAATAAATCAGCCATACCTAGACAATGTTGGTTTTTTGTTTTTTGGCTGGTTGGGTCGAAGTAGACCCAACAGGGGGATCCCTCTTATGCACCTAGAAAAAATGGGAAAAGGTCAGAAGAAAGTCTCAAGATACCTAGCGAAAGCTGATAAAAGCAGAATGGGCATACCTTTTTTGGGGCTTCAGCTAAGGATGTTGAGGGTGCAAGGACATTGCTCGACAGAGCTGCAAAAGCATCGACCAAATTCTCCAAGAACATGTCATGATTGAAGTGTTGCGCAAGGTACTCCGACCACCAGACGTTGAAGCTCTCGGTGGAGAAGAAGGAGGGTTTGTAGCAGAACACATGCAACTTTAAGCCTTGGATCGACTGAGCAAACATGAGACAGTTCCTGTGACCAGCCTGATCAAGCTTCCGACTAGCCCACACCATGTCATCACAATGACGAACTAGTGACTTTGGCAACATCTGGCTCAAGCCAAACTGTCTGGCAACCATGTTGGGCTGGTAGTTTGTAAACCCATACCAGGTGCTGCTCGAGCCAATGCGAAACGACAACATCGTCGGAGTTAGAAATGCTCTCCAAACAGAGATAGAAATATTAGCATTATTGGGGGAAGTCCCTGGGAAAGGGTTCTTGAACCAAGTCAGCCTAAACTGTCGGAGGACAAAAGGAGCCATGTCAGGGACAAACACGGTTGCCTCGGCGAACATCGTCAAATACTTCATAAACGACATTTTATTGGGATTCTCCTACATAGTCATCAAAGAAAGACGGACTCCCTCCACCGGTCGATCCTCCATTAGTTGATCCATCTTGGCCGACACAGGATAGCCCAGTTGGTATTCAAAGGTGGAGTTTAGCCAGTGTTGCAGCAGCCACATGGGGCCCGATAAATTCAGGGCTTTTACGGTGTCGTAAAGATGGGCAATCTTCAGAGAGGCCAACCCCACAGAATGATAAAGGGAGGCTAGGAGAAGCTTGGCCAAGGCCACTTGTCGACCCTCGTGAATCTGGATGGCCAGGTTAATGTAACTCTTTGCTATTTGCAAAGAATTTGGGCAAAAAAGATAATATGAGAGCCACAGAGTCAGAAAGGCAATGTGCTCTTCGTCAGATACCTCGTTGGAGTTCATGTCGTAATGGTCCTCAATATAATTTTGGAAACCAGCACAATCAAAGTCGAAGAAGGCTTCCGTCTCAATGGTGGGGTCGAAAGTTTCACCCACCGGAGAAAGACCAGTAATGGCCGCCACGTCGAAGAGGGTGGGTGTCAGCATCCCACAGGGTAACTGGAAGGTATTGGTCGAGCCTTCCGAAAAGAACATGGCTGCTAGAAGAAGACAAGGATTAACCATGTGAGTGTTCCTCGACAACTGGATGGCGTCGAAGATGCCAGATCGTTTCAACTGATCTTGACATTTATTCTAAAGCTTGTTCACCCAAGCCAAATAATCTTTGTTGCCATGGGTAGGCATCGACCTGAAGACTCTGGCTTTAGGTGCCATAAATTTTAAGTCAAGTTTTCCCCCTTTACGGAAAGCAGGAGGCAGAGCAGCAGGAAAGTCGGGGAAAAAGGGTTGCATGGCCTCATGGTTTGGTTTTCCAAGAGGATATGGGCCATGAAATGCATGAAGATGACCAGCCACCCCAAAGGGGATCAACATTTGTTTCTTCCATGTAGCTATGATAATTTCATCAGAGAACGTAGGATTTAGAAGAGGTTTATGCACCTCAGCTTCTGACAGAACAAAAGCTATGGGATTTTTGCCGGTAGTCTGAAGAGTTTGGTAAGAAGAAGCCATGAAAGATTTGTAAGGTGCTGAAAAGGTTCTGGTATAGGAAGCAGAAGAGATGTAGAAATGAGGGTTTGAAGAGGAAAGTTTTAACGTAAGAACCTAAGGGGGTATTTATGCCCATACATCAATGCAGAAGACGAAAAGGAGAGGCTTTTCAAAATCCATTTTGAGGGAAGTCATGATTAGGAGTTGTTAATAACGTGGGGAAGTGGAAAAAGGTGATGGAAATCCTTGGAAGTTGTGTTTCAGAAAAAGGTGTCATCATTACATAAAGAAGCGACCGACATGTGGACGTATCATCAACTAAGCCATGATAGATGAAAAGCCAGATCTCGAAAGACACTAAGCGTCTCAGTCGACAAAAATCTCCGTCGAAGCTTGTGTCTTGGTGGGGGCATTTTGTTGGCTGAAAACTTAGCCAACTAACCTCAACAAGAGGCAAGAAGTCGACTAACCACCTGCATAAAGAACAAAGGCCGACAGTACTAAATACGGCCAGTGTCACCCCTGACTCGACAGTATGAGGTGAGCATATCGACGAGAGATGTGTCGATCGACATAGAGAAGAAGCCAACTAAAAGCATTCTCGACAGGAGAACTTAGAAGACTGGTGGTGTAGATGCTTTTGATTGGCTGCATTTTATGGCAAAACATTGAAGTATGTATGAATGTCATAACTGATGTTATGACATACATGAATAGTGTTCTGCAGGGAGAGCTAAGAGTAAGTGAAGCTGAATGTCATGCTGGATGTTATGACATCAAGCGTATGACATCAGAGCGTGCAAGGTTAGTTTTTCTGTTATTAGCTCAGGCTATACTTCAGAAAACAATTCAGAAAGCCTAGTTATCTTAGGCGACATAACAGGAATTGCTGAGGATAACATAGAAGACTCCTGACCTAATGATAAGGGCGCAGCTTCATGAAGAGAGGTTTATCTTGGGTAAACCTAGTTTCTCCATCAAGGTCCAAAGCAAGTCTACTGCTATAAATAACAGAAGGGTCACTCCAAATAGAGTAGAGCTTGAAGGCAGAGCTTCTAGAGAGAGATTAGAGAGTGTGTTGTGTGAGTGAAGAGGTTTGCTCTTCACGTGTGTTTAGGAAGGATTCCTTGTATGCCAAGCAATTGTGTGCTGTATAATTGCTTTGGTTATTGTGTATGAACTGCTGTGTTCATTGTGTCACTCAAAGCTGTTAAGCAAGAGTGTGTGTCTCTTGATCAAAGCTATGAAGCAAGATCAAGGTGTGTTTGAAGTGTGTCTTCATATCTCCAGTGTAATTGTGAATTAGTTTATATCACTGAGGTGATTGAGGGGGGGTGAGTGGGAAACTCTGGTCTAGTGGTCTCTAGACTGAAGTGTCATTGGGTAGGTCTTAAGTGAGGAGTGCAAACGGGTTGTTTGACTCTGAATTAATTCTACTAATAATGAATTTCCTCCCTGGCTTGGTAGCCCCTAGATGTAGGTGTGGTTGACACTGAACTGGGTGAACAATTACTTGTGTTATTTACTGCTTTCCATTTACAGCTTATTAGTAAGTCCAGTAGTCTGTGTTACAGTGGATGTCATAACATTCGTGATAACATCCACTGTGTGATTGCCAAAATTTTAGGTGGGAAACCCGTTTGAAATGAAAACGTGGAGGTAGTTCCCAAAGACGTGGGGTGCCACGTGGCGCATCCTGAAGCCCCTTGGCAGTTACTCTATATGCCTATATAAAGCGAGAATTTGGAGGAGATAGGGGCGTCTTTTGTTAGTATTGGAAGAAAAACACTCTGAGTACCACGCTATAGAGAAAAAAGTTCACTTTGTCACTCCAAAATGTACGAATACGTCCAAACACCTTTTTTCCTGTACTTTTCCATTCTACTTTAAGTTTTATTGTAAGTTTACCCAGTAGTTTAGGCACTTAAGCCTCATTATCAGAATATATACCAAAATCTTGCCTTTTACATTGCCTAGTCTATAACCGTCAAAGTGCACCATTATCCAAGCAAATAACGTGCCTGAAACAAAAAACCGTCGTGGGACTAGTTTGGCCAGTCCCGCAAGCAAATCTGTGTAGGAAGGCCAGAGGTTGTTCGCGCGAAAATCACGTGCGAACAGGTGTGCATTGACTTGATGTGATACGGGTTTTCAGAAACCTTTTTTCCACTTCACACCACACCACCTCAAAATCCAAATGATCGCATCATGTGTATTGGATGGCTTGCAAAATCAAGACATTTTGTACAAGTTTACTTGAAACTGGGATGCCCCATACCACCTACATCACCGGAATGGACAACTCATTCAACTGCAAATGCTGAGACGTGGCCGACTCGTTTTGTTGAAAGGATGCATGAATTTGAAAAATTAAACAACATTGAAAAGGAATCAAATGCGGAAAAGTCTAAAGGGGTACCACCAATAGATTTAGCCGATGACACTTGTTTTGATTCGTTTTAAATTCTTGTATAATTGAAAGACTAATTGTAAAATTTTTGAAGTGCAAAATAATCACTTTTTTATTCTTATGCCTTATTCATGCACTTATGCCTTTTATTTGTCTATTATGATGTGCTTCTATATTGAGTTCTGGTTTAAAAGTGTAGCAGGAAAAGTTCCGGATATGCATCTACAGAAGGTTCTTAATTTTGTAGTTTTAGGAAAAGTTCCGGAGATACACATCCGAAAATAATAATTAAGGGTTAGTTCCGTGGATATAACTCCGGAAAAAGATTGACAGAATATGGTTGGTCCATATTCACCTAGGTTTTCTATAAATTTGGGATTTCATTTGTTATCATTTACACAAATGCAAAAATATCTCAATTGTTTCAAATCAAGATCCGTTGGTATGTCGCAAGTGTCTCCTTTTCCAACGGCAAAACACCCAGCAGGACTTTCAAGCTCATGGATCTCACCCCCTCGCCGATACCATAAACAAGATCCAATATCACCTACCTTACAATGACAAACGAAAGGTTGTGAAGCTTGAGTATCGTTCACCTTCAGTTGACAACGAAGGGAACATTGTTTACAACAAGTTTGAGCTCAAGAATCAAGATGATGTTAGGGCGATGTGGGGAACGTATTTCGGTTTCGAAGAAAAAATTCCGCTCGAGTTGGAAGTGACGGTCCGAAGAACGGTTGATGACATCTTAGAGATGTGCAAGCGTCCACCAAACTATTGAAATGTAGTATTTAAATTTTTGTTGAAATCATCAATGTAACGCTGATTTTATTTTATAAATGTTGATTTTATCGTTGCAATGTTGATTTTCTAGTTTACTGATTCTGAGTTTCTTCCGTAGATATATCTACGGAATTAATTAAAAAAAACTGAAAAAAATACATTCAGAAATATATCTCTAAAAACAGAAAGACATTTTTTGTAAGTGCGTATGTTGCCCCGAGAAATTCTAAAAAAAATTCAAATAAAGATTCGTAACCTCCCTCAATGATTTAAAGTATAGGGAGAAAACCAACACATAGTGACTTACTGTAATCACGGCAGAAGAAAAACCAAATTGAAATATTAAATATTTTAAATTTTCTTTAATCCGAAAAGAAAAAGTATTATACAACGGACGAACTTTTAAAAAGAAAAAGAAATTCTCTCTCTCTTGTTGTATTATGATAATAAATAAATATTTTAAAGTTCTGTTTTTAGTTACCCATTGTTTCTCCATCTTTGTCTCTGAGTTTGTCTCCGAAACAAACACAACACAACCACTTTTCACTCACCCTTTCACTAATCGAAACTCGTATAACAACTCTAACCAATTTTCACCCACAAATCTCGTTCAATTTCGCAATGCAAACGTGAAACTCCAACTACCACCTGCTCAATTCCAAATCTCAAATTTCGCATTCTTCTTCCTCTTGCCGATTTACAATTCGCCTAAAGAAATGGTGTTATCAGCTTCGCCATGTTCTCTTACCAGAAGCTCCTTGGAAGAGATGTTAGATTCGCTTCGCCGGAAGGATGAAGATGAAGACAAGAAGAAGGACTCACCGCCTGCTTTGCCATCCCGTCCGGCATCTAAAGCTCGCCTCCCGCCGGCCAGGCGCTCCTTGCCGATTAATTTTAAGGTCTTCAACGGTGCTGCCGTGGTGGAGAATGGATTTAACGACAATGTGGAAAGTAAGAGGAAGGAAACATCAACATGTTTTGAGTACAAGACAAGAGAAAGCAGTTTTGGGAGAAAGAGGGTCAAAATGGATATTGTCGAGTCACCTTATGTCACAGCTATTTCGGAATTCGATACTGACAGTGTTTCTTATTTCATTAAAATGGTAACTCTGAATTTTGAAAATAGAAAGAGTAAACTAATTGATTCTCACTTTGTTTTTAAAATAATTTGATTTTATCATGATCATGCATTCAAATCATAGATCAAGTTTTAACAATGATTCTTAGTGCATCTTTGGATTCATATTGAATTTGGCAAAAGCTATACTTAAACATTTAATTAAAACCATATTCCCTTAAGGTTTTTCTCATTTTCTATCTAATTTGATTTTTGCTTATTTTAGGTATCTGATTAAAGTTTATCTACTTTACTTTTTATATTTAACCTTAGAAGCCAGAGTTTTTGTTTGCTGTTGTCGCTTTTGAGTCAAGTATGTTTGAGCATCATTTTTGTTCTTTTGATTGTTAGTGATTGGTGTTATAGACATATATAGACCAAGGCATTGCTTAATGAATGAATTGTTTTTCTGATAAATTACTTTTGGTTGTTTGTTTGTTTCCTACAGAAGCTTAGTGTTTGGTGTAGGCAACCAAGAGGGCAATGGGAGCTAGGGTCAATACAGTCAACTTCGGGAGAGGAAGTATCTGTTTTACTCTCAAATGGAAAAGTAAGTTTCTATGCTTTGCGTCTTTGGAAGATACCGAGTAATCTTAAGTTTGCAAGGTTACAAGTTGCTCATGCTATTCAGTGGTTACTTCAGGTGCTGAATTTGGCTACATCAGAAATTGTACCAGCTAATCCCAATATTTTAGATGGTGTGGACAACCTTATTAAACTTGCTTATTTGAATGAGCCCTCAGTTCTTCACAATCTTAGGTTTAGATATTCTCAGGAGATGATTTATGTATGTATGCCTGCTCTGGCTTTTTCCTTCGCTTAGGTGATCATATATATATGATCTCATAAGCTGCTCTTACTTTCTGTCTGCAGAGTAAAGCAGGGCCCATTTTAATTGCACTCAATCCTTTCAAAGATCTCCAGATTTATGGAAATGATTATGTTTCCACTTATAGGCAACAACTTGTTGATACTCCTCATGTTTATGGCATGGTAGATGCAGCTTATAACCAGATGATGAGAGGTGAGTGGGGACTATTTCCCTCTCATTGTTTGAAATTTTTGTGTTGTAAGTGAATTACAAGTTTATAAAGGTTTTCTATTTGTCTTTTTTCGTATCTTGCAGATGAAGTAAATCAGTCCATTATCATAAGGTCAGCATTTTAGTACATTGGAGACTCTTTTTGTGTACTAATTAAGTAACTGCTAGCTTTAGCTTGTATTAGATGGAAAACAAAAAATATAATAAAACCAAACAAGGCCTATCTATTGTAATTAACTTGTGCTAACTCAGCACAAGTCCCTCTGGTATAAATACCAGTTCCCTTCCCTCATCTAACTAAATTTGACACTCAAAATACAAAGAGCTAAGATCTCAGATTTTCCCACTTTCTCTCTGATTCTTTTACTCTTACCATGAGTTTCTCGCTTTCTATTACGAACAATACTTATATATACGTTCTTGAACTCGATGGTATTGAAATTTCATAGTAGTAATAAATATAAATTCTAGCAGTTGCTGAAATTCACTATTAGAATTTGTTTGCAGTGGTGAGAGTGGATCTGGGAAGACAGAGACAGCTAAAATTGCTACACAATACTTAGCTTCTCTTGGCAGTGGCAGTAGTGGGACAACAAATGATGTTCTTCAAACAAATTGTATACTAGAAACTTTTGGGAATGCAAAAACATACGTGAATGACAACTCAACCAGATTTGTGAGTATTTTATTCCTAGTGTAATGGAACTTACTCATCCTATTGTTTTATTAGGATTTCTATGGTTGAAAGGTTTTCCAACAAGTATGTCCATAAATTTGAAATTTTAACCCTACTTTTAATTGTTGAAGGCAATGCATCACCTCTTGGATGGTCTTTAAAGGATGAGTAGTTTAATTCATAATACATTTTTAATTTGGTGCAGGGAAAGTTTATGGAAATTCATTTCAGTGCCACGGGTAAAATATGTGGGGCTAAAATTCAAACCTGTAAGCTAATTCAAGCTATACATTTTACTACACACATGCTTGATTTTTTTATCTCCATTTCTGTTGTAATTACCGAGTTAACTTATTTTCATGGCTCTGTGTTTGTCATATTCAAACCCATATGCTAACTCGGACAGATTTGTTGGAAAAGGTAATCTGTGATGCCCTATTTGAACCAAGTTTTAAACTGTAATGTTGATCTCTTCTCACTAATGAAATATCATGTGTTCTGTGAGCAGTCAAGAGTTGTTCAAGTGGCCAATAGTGAGAGGTCGTATCATGTACTTTATCAACTTTGTGCTGGATCTTCATCTAGTCTTAAAGGTGTGTCTTCTTAGCAATCTATCAACTTCTTTGTGTACTTCAAGTACTTGTATTCTTTATGCAATCAGTTGAAGTTGTAATGATCATATCATTTACTTTAAAGAGCCAAACAGCCCATTTTCTTTGAATTGTAGTAGCACATTCTTTTGTTATTCTGAAAATATTGAAGTATTTTGATGCTGAAGAAGCTCTCAGCTTCAGGATATTTTTTGGGGTTTTACTTACCCTTATGTTACCATTATTGAAGTTGTCATGCTTAGACAATGAGTATGATCTTCTGTTGATTACTATTGAGAGTTCCACATAGATGGCATATGACTTGAAAAAGTGTTTATAAGTGAGAAGCATCATCCTTCACCATGTAAGCCAATTTCATAAGGTTAAGTTAGACTCAATCCAAAATTGTATGATGGTATCAGAGTTTATCGAAGATCTCTTGGGTCACCTGCTATCAGGCCACTTGGGTCACACTCCAAATGTCCAGTCCTGGGCGTGAGGATGGTGTGCTGAGAGTCTACATTTGATGAGATGCAACATGAAAAAGTGTTTATAAATGCGGTATCAAATCCATATATTTATTATTAGAATTAGTACTATAGATTAGAATTTTAGTTGACGAATAATATCAATAAGAATTTATGTGATATGATATTATCAATTGAGGTAAGTGTAGTCTGATTTAGACACAAAAGTTACAAACTCAACCCGGTGTTAAAGCCTATCCAAAACACGTAAGGACCACCTGTTAATTGGGTAGTCTGGTCATGCTTTAGATGTCTAGTTTTTTGGCGTGAGGGAGGTGTGTTGAGAGAGTCTCACATTAGACCAAATATGACCTGAAAACGTGTTTATAAGTGAGAGATACATCCCTGACCTTACAAGCCAGTTTTGGTACAACAACTTTAATTGTTGAGAGAGTATGTCCGAATTCAAATATTTTGACCACTTGACCACTATGTCACTATTTTAGGACAACTAAACTGTTCAATTACCATCCTCAAGACCATCTCATTTGAATGTAGTTTGGAATTTTATCCTATGCCAACCAGTATCATCCGTATACATCCTTTGCCCTTTTAAATATATTTTAATAAGGTCTTGTAGAGACTTTTTTATTGATGATACATTAATTAGCATAATTTTTCACATATAAAGTTATATTATCTTTGCAGAGTGTTTTCGTGACCATAATTGAATTTTTTATATTTTGACTTATAGATCCATTCTCTTTTCCTATGCAGAGAGACTAAATCTTAGAGCAGCCCATGAATATAAATATCTAAATCAAAGTGACTGCATCACTATTGGTGGTATTGACGATGCTAGAAACTTTCATCAGCTGATGGTATAATACTTGACAATGTGTTTGGTTTATAATAAATTCTCTTACTTTATTTCTGGCCTCTTAAAATTCATCTAATTTTCTCCTTTTGCATCTACAATTTCCCCAGGAAGCATTTGATGCTGTTCGAATTTGTAAAGAGGACCAAGAGCTGATCTTTAAAGTGCTTGCTGCAATATTATGGCTGGGAAATATATCATTCAAAGTCACTGACAGTGAAAATCACATCGAGGTTGTGGATGATGAAGGTAAGATTCATAGCATGTCACATGTCTTTTGATGGTCTATCTTTACCTCATGCTGCTGTGTACGGTAATTTGATGTTATTAAATTCTTAAATCTTACCGGGGCTAGGATTCTTTGCAATGCCATATACAATAGACAACAAAAAATATCTTATTTTGTAATGTGTCCGGAAATGATTTTGAAGAATACATGATTTTTATTTTTGTAGCTGTAACCAGTGCTGCCCTGCTGATGGGTTGCAGTTCCAAGGACTTAATGGCAGCATTATCTACCCATAGAATCCAATCTCACAAAGATACTGTTGCCAAAAGTTTGACATTATTGCAGGTCTGCTTATTATTCGAACATTTCAATCTTGTATTTTTTGTGGTTATAAATGGTCTTTATTCAATATGTGTATATGTGTGCTGTTTATTTATTTATCTATCTTTTTCACATTCTATGCTCAGGCCATTGAAACAAGAGATGCAATTGCCAAATTTATTTATTCAAGCTTGTTTGAATGGCTTGTACAGCAGCTTAACAAGTCACTTGAAGTGAATGAAAAACATACAGAGAAATCCATTAGTATCCTTGATTTTTATGGGTTTCAGTCATTCCAGGTAGGCGATTTGTATTGATATATTCATAGGTAGGCGATTTGTATTGATATATTCATGCTTCAAAGAATGTGGTATATTTTCTAACAGTTTCTTGTTTCTCTTTTTCAGAAGAACGACTTTGAACAGTTTTATATAAATTATGCCAATGAAAGGCTTCAACAACATTTTAATCGGCATCTGTTTAAACTTGAGCAGGAGGTCAGGAACTATTTTAGGTGTAAATATTACTTGATATTTTAATGCTGAACAACTTTTGTTGTGAATACGTTATTTTTAGTCCATTACTTGATATTACTACCATTAATATTCGAGCTTTTAGTCCATTAGTTAGGCCCATTAGATTAGAATAGTCTTTGTTAGATATCTGAATATTCCGTATGATGTAAATAGAATATTCTGTAAGTAATTAGGATATCGTGTAAATAGGAAATAGAATATTATGTAATTACTATGACATTTATTCCTCCTATTATATATAATGAGCTCCGTTGTGTAAGTCAAACACACGGATTCGATCCAACTTTCCTCTTTCTGGTAACCGTGCTTCATCTCCGGTTTCCGGCTTCTCCCACGGCCGCCTCTCGTCTCCTCGGATCTACAATTGTTTCGTACCTTTAGGCTTCGACGTGTTCTAGATCTCCATATTTCCTCTCAGATCTACGGTTTTTTGGTCACTTCTCTTACCGTCTTTGGAACCCATGGCTGCCAATCCCCCTCCAAGTGCTGAGGCCCCTATTTTCACAAGTTTCATCACTACTCCTCTTGTCGTTGACAAACTGGACGGTACTAACTATGATTCTTGGGCTTCCGACGTCAAGTTATGGCTTTGGGGACAAGCCTATGAAGATCACCTCACTACGAAGGCTGACTCGGTGGCTGCCACTGATAGTGCTCGTTGGAAGAAAATTGATGCCCAACTCTGCAGTCTCATTAAGTCGACCATTAGTCCATCCTTGAAACAGATCTTTCGCTCTCATGAGACTTGCGAGTCTGTTTGGGCACAGGCTAAGATCCTTTATAACAATGATACACCGATTTTGTCCGTTACAGTTTCGGCAAAACTTCCGACGATGTTTCGAAAAACCGATTTTGTCGCTGTCCTCCGATCTGGTCGTTGCCCTTTTTCCCGCTGCTGCCCCAGCGCGACCGGCGGCTGATTCCGACCGTTTTTCTGCTGATCTACTCACCTCTCTTCACCCATTCCAGATCCGGCCTCTGTTTTACTTTCCGACTCACGGAAAACGGTGCTCCAGTGCAAGCAACCCCGATTTTTTGTGTCATTAAGCTATGGGAGACGCTGATTCTGTCTCGTTTACTAAAGTTCCTCTTATCCCATGTGAAAAACTGACCGGATCAGCAAACTATAACATATGGGCGCGTGCTGTCGATATGTGGTTTCGTGGTCAGGGATATGAAGATCACCTAATCACACAATTGACTAATGTTGCCTCCGACAAACTTGTTAAATGGAAGAAAACAGATGCCTCTCTCCTTACCGTGTTATGTTTCTCCATAGCACCTAACCTCCAAGCACAGTATCAAGCCTTCTCCACTTGCTATGAAGTTTGGGAAAAGGCCAAGAAAGTCTTCTCCAACGACGTTCATTGTCTATACAGTGTCATCCTCAAACTCGACACACTAAAGATGGAAAATATGGATATGCAAACCTATCTGAGTAAGCTTGATGCTTTGAAAGCAAGTTACGCAACCCTCATGCCGTACGCAGAAGACGCAACAGCTCATGCCGAACAACAGAGTAAGTTTTTCATGGTGATGGCACTTAAAGGACTACCATCCGAACTCGACTCCGTTCGTAACCAGATTTTATCAGGTACTACTGTTCCTAACTATGATGCAGTTAGTGAACAACTGTTGCGCTTGGCTACACCTCATGCGTTTGGTCCGGTTTCCCCTCCATCTACTGTTGCTACACTAGGTGACACTGCTGCCCTCGCATCTCTGGGCAACAATCAGAGTCGCCCTCGAGGAGGGTCATCCAACTCCAAACCTCGTCCCAAGTGTAACCATTGTAACCGGCTTGGACATACTATCGACCGTTGTTGGAAGCTACATGGCAAACCCCCACGCCAGGTAAATGCAGCTCAAAGTGATAACTCAGAAACTATGCAGACTTCACCTTCTATTCAGAACCCTACGCCAAGCTACGAAGATTTTCTCAGATGGTGTCAGACTAATCAGATCTCTGGTTCAACTGCTTTGGTTGCACACACTGGTAATTCATCTGTTTGCTTCTCTCAATCATCTCCTCTTGGTCCTTGGGTCCTTGACTCTGGTGCGTCTGATCATGTTACTGGTAATAAAGGTCTTTTTTCTTCCCTCTCTACCTCTGGTTTCTTGCCTATTATAACTGCTGCAAATGGTTCTCAAACCCGATCCCAAGGGATTGGTACTGTTCAAATTTTACCGTCTCTCTCTGTTACTTCTGTCCTTTATGTACCTAATTGCCCATTTAATTTACTGTCAGTCAGTCGTTTAACTCGTTCCCTTAATTGTTCTATCACCTTTACTAATAGTAATGTTACTCTGCAGGATCGGAGTTCGGGACAGACGATTGGCGTCGGATGTGAGTCTCAAGGCCTCTACTACTTCTCTACGTCATCTACCACATGCTCCACCACAGATTCTCCACTCATTATACATGCGCAGGTAGGTCATCCAGGTCTTCCCAAGCTACAAAAGTTGGTGCCCAGTTTATCTAAATTATCCATTTTACAATGTGAGTCTTGTCAGTTAGGGAAACATACTCGTAGTCACTTTTCCGATCGAGTCAATAAACGGGCTGCGTCCCCTTTTGCTTTAGTTCACTCCGATGTTTGGGGTCCCTCACGTACCGTGTCTACTTTTGAGTCTAGGTATTTTGTAACCTTTATTGATGATTTTTCACGTTGCACATGGTTATTTTTAATGAAGAACAGGTCTGAATTGTTTTCTATTTTTGAACAATTTTATCGAGAAATAAGAACCCAATTTGGTTTATCTATTCGTACCCTAAGAAGTGACAATGCACGTGAATATTTATCCCAACAATTTCAAACATTTATGTCATCCAATGGTATTTTGCACCAAACATCTTGCCCTCATACACCCCAACAAAACGGGGTAGCCGAACGCAAAAATCGGCACCTCGTAGAAACCACTCGGACACTACTTCTCCATGGTAATGTTCCTCTCCGGTTTTGGGGAGATGCGGTGCTCACAACATGTTACCTCATAAATCGCATGCCCTCATCTGTCCTTAATAATAAAATCCCTCATTCAACCCTGTTTCCAAACTCTCCACTCCACCCAATTCCTCCTCGAGTCTTCGGGTCAACGTGTTTTGTACACAATCTCTCCCCTGGTCTTGATAAACTATCAGCTCGATCACTAAAGTGTGTCTTTCTTGGCTATCATCGATCCCAAAAAGGTTATCGTTGCTACTCACATACTCTACAACGATACCTCGTATCCGCCGATGTTACCTTCTTCGAGTCTGTTCCATATTTCGAATCCAGCCAAGTAACTACATAACCTCTACGGGAAAGCATTCCCACACCTCTTCCGGAAGTCCCATCTGTCATTATCCCCCATCATTCTAGGGAACCTGACCCACTAGTTACCCCTACGATTGACCCCCCCACTCCTCGCCCACTTCAAACATATCAGCGTCGTTACCCAAAGTCTGTCGTACCTGTCCCTGAAATTGTACCTATCCCTGAAGTCGTACCTGTCCCTGAAGTTGTACCTGTCCCTGAGGTCACTACGGACTCTCCTCCGACGCTCTCGCCATCACCGGATACGATCCTGCAACCTGAGTCTGATCTTCCGATTGCCCTTCGAAAAGGTATACGTCAAACACGAAATCCTTCTCCACATTATATTGATTTATGTTATCATCGTCTTTCCCCTTTGCAGTATACTTGTTTGTCTTCTTTGTCTTCTGTTTCTATTCCTAAAACTCCAGGTGAAGCATTATCTCACCCTGAGTGGAGGCAAGCAATGATTGATGAAATATGTGCTCTTCAAAGCAGTGGTACCTGGGAACTGGTTCCTCTACCCATGGAAAATCTTTAGTAGGTTGTCGTTGGCTTTATACAGTGAAGGTTGGTCCAGATGGCAAGATTGATCGATTTAAAGCTCGCTTGGTTGCCAAAGGATACACTCAAATTTTTGGGTTGGATTATGGTGATACCTTTTCGCCTGTAGCCAAGATGGCATCTGTTAGACTTCTTCTAGCCATTGCAGCCATTCGACATTGGTCTCTTCATCAACTTGACATCAAAAATGCATTCTTACATGGCGATCTTGAAGAGGAAGTATATATGGAGCAACCACCTGGGTGTGTTGCTCAGGGGGAGTCATCGAATATGGTTTGTAGGCTACACAGGTCTCTTTATGGTCTTAAGCAATCTCCGAGAGCTTGGTTTGGCAGATTCAACACTGTAGTACAACAGTTTGGTATGATCCGTAGTGAAGCTGACCATTCTGTTTTTTATCGTCACTCACCCCAAGGGTGTATTTATCTTATTGTGTATGTAGATGACATTGTCATAACTGGTAGTGATCAACAGGGAATACTCCAGTTGAAACAACATCTCTCGAAACAATTTCAGACAAAAGATCTTGGTAAACTCCGTTATTTCTTGGGTATTGAAGTAGCCCAATCTAAAGATGGTTTGGTGATTTCTCAGCGGAAATATGCTATGGATATTTTGGAAGAAACAAGTTTGTTAAATGCTAAACCAGCCGATACTCCTATGGATCCAAGTGTTAAACTACTACCCAATCAGGGGGAGCCTCTATCTGACTCAGGAAGGTATAGGAGATTGGTTGGAAAGTTGAATTATCTCACAGTCATTCGTCCGGACATTTCTTTTGCAGTCAGTGTGGTAAGCCAGTTCTTAAATTCCCCTTGTCAGGAACATATGGATGCTGTTATCCGGATTTTGAGATACATCAAATGTGCTCCAGGAAAAGGTCTTGTGTATGAGGATAAAAGACATACCCAGATAATTGGATACTCTGATGCTGATTGGGCAGGGTCACCCATTGATAGACGATCCACCTCTGGGTATTGTGTACTTGTTGGAGGAAACCTTATATCCTGGAAAAGTAAGAAACAAAATGTAGTTGCAACATCAAGCACCGAGGCAGAGTATAGGGCGATGGCAATGGCAACATGTGAACTTATTTGGTTAAAACAGCTGCTCAAGGAACTTCAAATTGAAGAAGCAAGACCAATGACACTTATTTGTGATAATCAAGCTGCATTGCACATTGCTTCAAATCCAGTCTTTCATGAGAGGACCAAACATATTGAGATAGACTGTCACTTTGTCAGAGAGAAGATCGAGTCAGGCGACATCGTCACAAGCTTTGTCAACTCTAATGATCAATTGGCAGATGTGTTTACAAAATCCCTACGAAGCCCCATAACTAACTATATATGTAACAAGTTTGGTGCATTTGACTTATATGCTCAAGCTTGAGGGGGAGTGTTGATATTTGTAAATATATATAAAGTGTTAAGAATATTTGTATCGTCTCACATCGACTATATTATGTAATTAGTTGTAATCTATTTATATATAATAATGTCTCCGTAGTGCTTTTCAAAACACGCGGTTTATTCATGTCTCTCAGTCTCTTGTATTTCAACACTATACAATTTATTATGAATAATTAGCATTTCTAGGGAGGATAATTACACCCTTATTTAGATAGATGTATAGTCTATAAATACCTCTTATGTATTCTTTACAAAATATATAAAACATTTCCATATTTCTACAAATATTTATTTACTCAATTTCAAACTTTCATGGCTACTAAGGGTATACTTCATCAAACGTCTTGTGCTCACACGCCACAACAAAACGGGGTCGCTGAACGTAAAAATAGACACTTAGTTGAAACTTGAAACCACTAGGACACTCTTACTTCACAATAATGTTCTTCAACAGTTTTGGGGTGATGCCGTCCTTACAGCTTGTTATCTCATATAAATAGGATGCCATCCTCTGTCCTCAACAATCAAATCCCTCGCTCTATTCTATTTCCTCAGCAGTCTCTTCACTCCTTACAACCTAGAGTCTTTGGGTCTACATGTTTTGTCCATAATGTTAGTCCTGGGTTAGACAAACTCTTAGCTCGTTTTCATAAGTGTGTGTTCTTAGGCTACACAAGATCCCAAAAGAGATATAAATGTTACTCCTCGTCTCTTCGTCGATATTTCGTCTCTGCTGATGTCACATTCTTTGAGTCAGTCCCTTACTTTGGGACGTCTACAGGGTCTGAGTCCCCACCACCCATGTTTTCTTCATCTCCCATTACTGCCCTAGCAAACGTAATTCTGTCTCCTTTGCCAGCCAATCCACTCCCTTCAGCTCCTTTGCAGGTTTATCAGCGTCGACCACGACCACCACTACCACCATCAGCTAATGCAGAAATCACCATATACTCCCCTCCAGATCCAACTCCTTCGTCCCCTCCGGCCTTGCCCCCTGAGACTGATCTCCCAATTGCACTTCACAAAGGTATACGTTCCACTCGTAATCCATCTCCTCATTATGTTAATTTGTCTTATCATCACTTGTCTTCTTTGCGTTATGCTTGTATTTTCTCTGTCTTCTGTGTCTATACCTAAGACTGTAAGTGATGCTTTATCTCACCCTGACTGGAAACAAGCTATGCTTGATGAGATGTGATGCTTTATCTCAGGGGGAGTCTTTTGGACTAGTTTGTCGTCTTCGAAAGTCTTTGTATAGTCTTAAGCAATCTCCTAGGGCTTGGCTTGAGAGATTTAACACTGTTATTCAACAGTTTGGTATGACGCGATGTGAAGCTGATCACTCAGTAATTTATCGTCACTTAATTGTTGGGTGTATTTACTTAATTGTGTATGTGGACGACATTGTCATTACAGGTAATGATCATCATGGAATCACACAGGTAAAACAACACTTTTGTCACCATTTTCAGACAAAAGACCTCGACAGACTTCGTTATTTCTTGGGCATAAAGATTGCCCAATCCAAATAGGGGATTGTAATTTCACAAAGGAAGTATGCTATGGATATTTTGGAGGAAACAAGACTGTTAAATGCCAAGTCAGTTGACACTCCAATGGATCCCAATGCTAAACTTATGCCAGCTCAGGGGGAGCCACTCTCTGATTCTAAAAAATATAGAAGATTAATTGGAAAACTGAATTACCTCACAGTCACTCACCCAGATATTTCATTTCCTGTTAGTGTGGTAAGTCAATTTCTTAACTCTCCTTGTGAAGGGCATTGGGAAGCCGTGATTCGCATCTTAAAATATATTAAAGGAGCTCTAGGAAAAGGCTTACTTTATGAAGACAAGGGACACCCTCGAGTTGTAGGATACTCAGATGCAGATTGAGCAGGTTCTCCTTCTGATAGGAGATCCACCTCAGGTTATTGTGTTTTCTTGGGTGATAACTTAATTTTCTGGAAGAGTAAGAAACAAAGTGTAGTGGCAAGGTCAAGTGTGGAAGCAGAATATCGAGCCATGACAACAACCTATGAGCTTATATGGCTCAAACTGTTGCTTCACGACCTAGGATTCGGGGATGTTTCACAGATGACACTTATTTGTGACAATCAGGAAGCTCTGCATATTGCATCAAATCCAGTGTTCCATGAGAGAACCAAACACATTGGGATTGATCGTCATTCATCAAAGAGAAGATTTTATCTGGAGATGTCAACACTAGTTTTGTCAATTCAAATGATCAGTTAGCTGATGTTTTCAATAAGTCTTTGAGAGGTCCTCGAATTAATTATATTTGTAACAAGCTTGGTGCATATATGCTCCAGCTTAAGGGGGAGTGTTAGATATCGAAATATTCCGTATTATGTAAATAGAATATTCTGTAAGTAATTAGGATATCGTGTAAATAGGAAATAGAATATTATGTAATTACTATGACATTTATTCCTCTTATTATATATAATGAGCTCTGTTGTGTAATTCAAATACATGGATTCAATCTAACTTTCCTCTTGTTCTCTCATTATTCAACGGTCTTATATAAAGAGATTAGTGCTTGTAATTTTAACTTCCTTGAAATATATCACGAGCTCTTGTTCGAGAGGGTTTCGCTTCCGCATAAAAAAAATCCTAGCCGCCTTAATTGCGGTTTCATTTTCAAAATCCTAACCGCCTTAATTGCGATTCTTTTTTCAAAATCCTAGCCACCTTAATTGCGGGGATTTAGGTTCAGAAGCACGATTCACAGTAGATATTCTGCTCACGTGCGACACTGTTCATCACCAGAAACTCGGTTTACCGTCAAATGCTATTGGCTACGGCATTGTTCATCACCAGATGTACTGTTCACCGGCGGAATCACTATTCACTACTGAAATTGCTGCTCAATCGTGTCATTGTTCATCACCGAAAACAGTGTTCACTCGCAACATTGTTCACTTAAAAAAAACTCAATTGAAGGTTGCAAGTCTCTTTACAACTAGTTTGTTAGTTTTCTTTTGTTTTTTTTTCTAATTCTATTGAGTCAAACACATTCGCATGACATCCATGAATATGTCAGAAGGAGAATTGGTCCAATTCAACGAAGACGAAGTAGAGAGGCTGGGATCCCTCTTTAGTAAGTTAGAGAAACCAATAGGTACTTCTATGTTTGTACGTTCAGGTACATTTCCGTTTTCAATTCCTCTTGGTAAGTCTTAATTTTCTTTTGGATATAATGCCTCAGATAAATTCTTTAACCAATACTGGATACTGGATTCTGGGGTCACCGATCACATGACACCTTTACCCACACACTTTTTTACTTATTCACCATGTCCTAGCAACAACAAAAATATCCACTAAGATGGTACCCTTATAACTGTAGCTGGGCAAAGAGATATCAAATAAACCCATCTATAATCATTCAAAATGTTCTTCATATTCCGAAATTGTCCACTAGCCTAATTTCCATACAAAAACTCACAATAGACCTATCATGTAGTGTTGTTTTTTATAACAATGCTTGTGTTTTCCAGGACAAGAGTTCAAAGAGGACATGAGTTTTTTGAAAAATTTACCTTTGCCTGTACCACAAAATTCTGAGATGTTTAAATTTACACCAACAGAAAATGGCCGTGATTCTGTATCTGATCCTACTCCTGTTATGCGTAAGGAGCCTTGTGAATCCGAGCCTACATTTTCTCTTGTAGAAAACAATGAGAATCCTGAAAACGATGATAATGATGATCTAATTGAAATTCCACAAAATAATGAGTCACTTCAAGAAAACATAATCAAATTAGGTAACAAGACTTGGAAAGGGAAGGTTTTTATGAAAAAGCACCATAAATGAAGGGGCACATCTCAACACTGCTAGGAATCTGAACTGGGGAATGATCAACCTCCTAAAAAAAGGAAAGGTAAGTCTATCTCTGTTTCTGAGAGTCGTATTTTGTATCCTGATATAGATGATCCTGTTGCCATTAGAAAACCTGTCAGATCTTTCACTAAACACCCCATGTCCAATTTTATTTCATATTCAAATTTGTCTTCATCTATGTCTGCCATCACCTCAAAACCTGTCAGATCTATGTTTGCCAGATCACTGCAAAGGCTATATCTGGCCTTGTATGTGACAAATAAATTAGTCTTCCAGCCAATCGTTGATAACGTTCTTTATTTACTATTTCATCTTCAGCAACTGACTTTAGTTTCACATTGGGATTCATTGGTGTTTCTACTGCTTTACACCCTGTCATCCCTGTTTCTGCATGTAAATCGAGTATGTACTTGCGCTGGTTGAGAAAAACCCCTACTTTAGATGTTGTGAACTCCATCCCAAGAAAGTATTTTAACTTTCCAAGATCCTTGATATCGAACTCAGCCTCAAGTCTTCTCTTCAGATCACTAATTGCTTTGACGTCATCTCCTGTAATAATAATGTCATCAACATACACTATTAAGATAGCAATCTTACCTTCAGATGAGTGTTTAAAGAACATAGTGTGATCTGCTTGACTTTGGGTGAAGCCATGTCTCTTAACAACACTTCCAAATCTCTCAAACAGGCCCTTGGCGATTGTTTCAATCCATATAAGGATTTTCTCAATCTGCATACTTTGTTTCTACCAAGATTTTTTTCAAATCCAGGAGGTAAACTCATATATACTTCTTCATGTAATTCACCATTCAAGAAGGCATTTTTAACATCATATTGATATAGTGTCCAGTTGAAATTTACTGCAAGAAAAAGAAGAATTCTGATAGAATTGATCTTAGCAATCGGGGCAAAAGTCTCTTGGTAATCAATACCATGAGTTTGAGTAAATCCTTTTGCTATTAATCTCGCTCTGTATCTTTCCACACTTCCATCAGCCTTGCATTTCACTGTAAAGACCCACTTACACCCTACTGCCTTTTTATCTTGTGGTAGATCAGTGATACTCCAAGTGTTATTTTTGTTTAGAGCATCCATCTCTTCTTTCACTGCTAATTTCCAATTCGGATCACTTAATGCTTCCTGAATAGTTCTGGGCACAAACAAATTAGAAATCCTAGACACATATGCCTTGTGGGTGTGTGATAGTTTGTCATATGACAAGTAATTAGACATAGGATGTTTAGTGCACATACGAGAACCTTTCCTCTCAGCAATTGGGACATCGAGGTCAGGAATATTTTTTCTCACAGAAATTGGAAGATTAATATCAGGAAAAGACAAATCAGATAAATCATTGGATGAGTAAGAAGGATTACCAGATGAAGAACTAGAAGACAGATTATCTGTAGGACCTTCACTTGGTAAATCAGATTGGATTTCTACTGGAGAGACAATAGGGTTTGCACCACCTTTGTGAAATTTTTTTTGAACATACACTTTAAGTTCAGGATTATCATCCTTAATCAGTGTTTCTCCCCCTGTTTCAGATTCTATTATCTTAGTACTTGGGTGATTTGTAGTCACAATATCATCTAGAGCAGGCAAAGTTTCCCAAAAATTATCTTCTTTATTATTACATTGACTCTCCCCCTGAAGAGAATTTTTAGAAAAAGGTTGATTTTCAACAAAGTGAACATCCATGCTTTCAAAAATTTTTTTTGTAACTGGGTTAAAACATTTGTATCCCTTTTTATTGGAAGCATAGCCAAGAAAAACACATTTTTCGGCTTTAGGATCCAACTTAGAATGAAAAACATTGGGGATGTAAACATAACAGAGACAACCAAAAATTTTAAGGGGAAGATCCGTAATAATACGAGATGTAGGAAAATTGTTTTGTAACACTTGTACAGGACTTTCATATTGTAACACCCGAGATGGCATTCGATTGATGAGGTGACAAGCAGTTAATAAAGCATTTCCCCAAAGATACTTAGGTACATTCATAGAAAACATAATATCTCTAGTAACTTCGAGGAGATGTCTATTTTTTCTTTCAGCAATACCATTTTGTTGCGGAGTATCGCGACAAGTGGATTGATGAATTATCCCCTTAGTTACAAGGAATGTACTTAAATATTTGTTGAAATATTCAGTGCCGTTGTCAGACCTTAGAATGCCAATCTTAGTTTGAAATTGATTGTTAATCATGTTAAAAAATCTTGAAATCTTTGTTCAACTTCTGATTTTTTCTCCATGAGATAAACCCAACACAGCCGTGTATGATCATCAATAAATGTTACAAACCATTTTTTTTCCAGACATAGTTTTAATTTTTGAAGGACCTCAAACATCACTATGAATTAAATAAAAAGGTTTGGAAGCAGAATAGGCTTTTGATTTAAAACACACACGATGATCTTTAGCTAAGTGACAAGCTTCACAATGCAATTGTGAGGAATTTATTTCTTTGGAAAAAATAGGAAACAAATGCTTCAGATATGAAAAACTAAGGTGACCTAATCTTTTATGTCATAACATAATTTGATCTGAAACAGAGATGAGTTTGTACTGTTTGAACCGAAAAATGCTTTATTGCCAAACTGAATTCCATCAAAATAGTACAATCCATTCATCTCTCTAGCAGTTCCAATTGTCTTCCCCGAGTTCTGGTCCTGAAAAACACAAGTAGAGGGACGAAAAAGAACAAAACAATTAGTGTCCTTAGACAATTTATGAACTGATAGAAGATTACAAGCAAATTTAGGAACATGTAAAACAGATTGTAAAGTGATTTGCTCTGAAATTTTTATGCTGTCTTTGCCTGCAATACTTGAATAACTACCATCAGCTATCCTAACTTTTTCAAATCCTAAACTAGGAAAATAGGTACTGAATAAATGAAAGCAATTAGTCATGTGTTCAGATGCCCCTGAATCTATTATCCAAGGGTTAGAGTGGTTGTAAGCAGATAGTGCCCAAGAATCCTTACCAGTTTGTGCCACAGTTCCAGTAGGAATATTAAGAGATGAATTGGACTTTAGAAGCTTAAGAAGGTTATCCATTTGCTCCTTCGTACATGGAGACGAATCAGCCTCATTGGCCATAGGCATAAGACGATCACCAAACTTACCAGCCTTGCCATGATTTGGTCGCCCATGTAGTTTGTAGCAAGTTTCCCGAGTGTGGCGATTGCGCCCACAGTAATCGCAAAATAAATGAGTCTTGTCTCCACCTCGTTGATTATGAAGTGGTTTATGATTGACATGGGGAATTGCCAAGGCAGATCCTTCAACTGGTGGAGGGACAACTGCTGTATTTTTGCCAAGCATCACTTGCCGACGACTCTCTTCTCGACGTACTTCTGAAAAGACTTCACCAATTGGAGGGATAGGATTTCTGCCTAGAATTCGGCCACGAACCTCATCAAAATCAACATTTAGACCTGCAAGGAATTTGAAAACACGACTAACATCCACCATCTTCTTGTAATGTTTGCTATCCGCAGGTGATTTTCACTCATACTCATTGAAAAGGTCCAAATCTTGCCAAATACGTTTGAGACAATTGAAGTATTTGGTGACTGAATCTTCACCTGAATTTCTCCCAATTTGAGAGTTAATTCGTAGATTTGGGATTGATTTTCCAAATCAGAGTACATTTAGGAGACACCTTCCCAAAGTTCTTTTGCAGTATCATAACAGAGATAATTTGCACCTATCTCTTCATCCATGGAGTTGACTAACCATGTCATGACCATGGAGTTTTCAGCATCCCATGTATCATAATTTGCACCTGCCTTGTCTGGTTGTTTTTTGTCGCCAGTGATGTAGCCAATCTTTCCTCTCCCCCTGAGATACATACGAATGGATTGCGACCATCGAAGATAATTAGCACCGTTCAGCCGAATTGTTGTGATCTGAACAGGGTGGGTTTCATGGTACGTCCGGACTAATTTAGGTTTGGGTGAGGAATGTTTGGGTGAAAGTGAGGACTCGGTATCAGACATTGCGGGATGTAAAAAAAAGATAAACAGAGTGGAAGCAAAAACAAAAAAAAAACCCTAAAGGATTCTTGTTGCTACTGATACCATATAGAAATATGTTTTTTCTATTTTGTATATTCTGTAACACAGTACATATGAGGTATTTATAGAATATAAATTACACTAGGAAATAAGGGTAATTATTCTCCCTATAAATGCTAATCCTAAATAAGGTAAGAATATAATAATACAGTTAATTTCTATTTAATCACAATTTAAATCCAGCCATAATGAGCTGTATGACAGAATCTGTTTTGATTTTGTGCTAATATTCAATAGTATCTAGATTTAGTGCTGAAGCAGAATTCAAAGCAATGACACAAGGGATATGTGAAGTACTTTGTCTGAAAATGATATTAGAAGACTTAAAGATAAAGAGTGATGAACCAATGAGACTTTATTGTGATAATAAATCTGCTATTAGCATAGTCTACAATCCAGTGTAGCATGATAGAACCAAACATATTGAAGTTGACAGATATTTCATCAAAGAAAAGTTACATAGTGGTCTTATTTGCACTCCATATGTTTTTTCTTCTCCAAACAACGTTGCAGATCTTCTAACTAAGGGGTTGAACAACAATAACTTTGAAAAAATTGTTTTCAAGTTAGGATTGATAGATATTCATTCACCGGCTTGAGGGGGAGTGTTGCGAATACATTATTTTTACTACGGTTAATATTCAGCTTTTAGTCTATTAGTTAGGTCCATTAAATTAGAATAGTCTTATATAAAGAGATTATTTCTTGTAATTTTACCTTACTTGAAATATATTATTCAATTTCAAACACCTTTAATAAATTAGCACTGAACAATATAATGTGAAATAATTTTGTGAATTTTGTTGTGCGAATTACTGTCCTAAGAATGCTTAGTGTGAATTCCTAGAAAAACGTTTCCTTGCATTTAAAGTTTAGTACTTCCGTATTCTTTGCAAAATGGGAGATTTGATCAGACATCCAAAATTATTGCCAAATACTATAAGAACACAGTGCAATGGGTGTAATACCGTATGCTTTGCAAAAGGGGAGATTTGATCAGACATCCAAAATTGTTGCCAAATACTAACAGAACACAGTGCAATGGGTGTAATACCATAGACGCTCATGTCTGTAGTTAAAATACATTTGATGAGGATTAAATTATGGTATTCTATTCATAGAAAATAGTTTAATCAATGTTGGACTTGCCTCATTACAGCCCCTAACACTTTCATTGTGTTAGCTTTAAAAGGGTGGATTTAGTCCCACATTGTTTAGAGATATGGCCTGTGTTGTGTTTATAAGCGGAGACAATCCTCACCTTACAAGGCGGTTTTGTAGGAATGAGTTAGAAACAATCCAAATTCTCAGATGGTATCAAAACTTATCCTAAATCTATTGCTGGGCTTCCCGCATTGTCCACGCTTTGGGCTCATTGCAGTCTCTAACACCTTCATTGTGCTAGCTAAGGAAATGTGAAGACAATATTCACTTGATTGATTCTAAATGATACAGAGGAGGAAATAAATAGAAAAAAAAAATACAGGTATTGTTATCAATTCTATGGCCTAAGGATCAGGAGGAAAATTGATTCTCACTATAACTAATACTAATAATACTAATAAGGAAAACTTATACATTTTTCTGTAAATGTACAAAGTAACTAAATACAAATCAAAATCATATTAATTCTGATTGATTTGCATAATTATATACACTCTCTCAATCTGGGGGATAGATATCTATCATACCAAGATTGGTTCTAACTTCTAAGGTATTCATAGATGTATCGTGTTGGACTAAGTTCTAGGCCATATTGATAGCAACCTTATTGTCACGCATTATTCTCACCCCACCATTGTAAGAAATTTTCAGTTCTTCAAGCATCCTCTTTAGCCACACTCCTTCACAAATTCCTGCTGCCATGACTCTAGTTTTGCTTCTATGCTATTTCTAGCTACCACATACGGCATCTTGATTCTCCATGTAACCATGTTTCCCCATACAAATAAACAAAAGTCAGATGTGGGTTTTCTGTCTAAAGCACATCCTGCCCAATTTGAATCCGTTTAGATTTCAATTCCTTTATCTAAAATTTTCTTGAAATACAAATCCTTTCCTGGAGTGCCTTTAAGATGTTGTAGGACCCTTCGTACTTTTGCCATATTTGCCTATGTCGGATTTGACATTTGGCGGCTTACCATACTTACAAGAAATCCAATATCCAATATCTGGCTTGGTGTGTGCCAAACTTATTAATTTTTCCACTTAGCGTTGGAAAAATATTGATTAATATCCAATATTTATTAATTCAATATCCAATATCTTTGAATTTGAGATTTTTCTGTAACAGTGCAAAGTAATTAAATACATATTAGAATCATATAAATATTGATTAATTTCCATAATTATCTACAATTTGTAAATTGACTATTTCTCATCCGAGTGAATAACAAATCCAGTGAGAGGAGGTGTTACTTTCACGCATGTCTAAGGTTAAAGTTCTTGATATTCAAATTACTTTTTCTGTTAGGACTGTGAATCAGATGGCATCGATTGTACATCATTAGATTTTGGGGACAATCAAGAGTGCTTGGATCTATTTGAGAAGGTACTTATTTGGTTTAGTTTTCAAAATTATTTATGTTTATTCCATGTTGTCTGGAAATTGAGCTGCTATTATATGATAGAAATTGATACCAATACAATAAATAACTGAATAACAACACTTTATTATTGTCTATAAGTATATTCTCGGGGGAAAGGTTCCTAAATCAAAGATAGAGCACACACAATCACACGCTTGTCCTGAAAAGTTGCACACAAAAGTGCAGAAGACACGTTCCTACCAAGTTTAGTTACACTTTTAAAATTTAAAAAATGAGCCAATAATTAAAGATTAAATAATATCTTTCCAATGTCTTTTTTTTTGTTAAAAATGTGAAATTAGTTTTTTTTTTCTTTTACTAAGATAGTCAAAATTAGTTAAGCAACACATTTCCCATATTTTCATTTCATGGAAATAGACAATAAGAAGTAGAAACAAACATATTTTCTAAAAGTTGGAAATTTGAATATTAAAATAATTTTTAGAAAAGGACATTAAAAAATGAAAATAGAAAAAAATTTCTTAAACGAAACACGTCTTTATTTGGTTTATAAAATAATTGTGTTCGGGTCCAATGTTGGCTGCTTCGCATTATTTTGTCGTTACTGTAGTCATTATATTATCTGTTGAAAATATGCAGAACCTCTCAGTCTACTCTCTTTATCGGATGATGAATCAAATTTTTCCAAGACTTCTGATTTAACATTTGTCAATAGACTTAAGAACTTCCGGGAAGCTAATTGTTAAAATACAAGAGACTAAAAGACATTTGAATAAACCGTGTGTTTTGAAAAGCACTACAGAGACATTATTATATATAGAGAGATTACAACTAATTACATGATATAGTCGATGTGAGACTATTCTATATACAAATATTCTTAACACTATTTACAAATATCAACACTCCCCCTCAAACTTGAGCATATAAGTCAAATACACCAAGCTTGTTACATATATAATTAGTTCTGGGACTTCGCGGTAATTTTGTAAACACGACTGCCAATTGATCATTAGAGTTGACAAAGCTTGTGACGATGTCACCTAACTCGATCTTCTCTCTGACAAAGTGACAGTCTATCTCAATATGTTTGGTCCTCTCATGGAAGATTGAATTTGATACAATGTGCAATGCAACTTGATTATCACAAATAAGTGTCATTGGTCTTGCTTCTTCAATTTGAAGTTCCTTGAGCAACTGTTATAACCAAATAAGTTCACATGTTGCCATTGCTGTGGCCCTATACTCTGCCTTGACGCTTGATCTTGCAACTACATTCTGTTTCTTACTTTTCTAGAATATAAGGTTTCCTCCAACAAGTACACAATACCCAGAGGTGGATCGTCTATCAATGGGTGGCCTTGACCAATTAGCATCAGAGTATCCATTTATCTGGGTATGTCCTTTATCCTCATACACAAGACCTTTTCCTGGAGCACATTTGATGTATCTCAGAATCCGGATAACAAAATTCATGTGTTCCTGACAAAGGGAATTTAAAAACTGACTTGCCACACTGACTGCAAAAGATATGTCCGGACGAGTAACTGTGAGATAATTCAACTTTCCAACCAATCTCCTATACCTTCCTGAGTCAGATAGAGGCTTCTCTAGATTGAGTAGTAGTTTAACACTTGGATCCATAGGAGTATCGACTGGTTTAGCATTTAACAACCCTGTTTCTTCCAAAATACCCATAGCATATTTCTGCTGAGAAATCACCAAATCATCTTTAGATTGAGCTACTTTAATACTCAAGAAATAACGGAGTTTACCAAGATCTTTTGTCTGAAATTGTTTCGAGAGATGTTGTTTCAATTGGAGTGTTCCCTACTGATCACTACCAGTTATGACAATGTCATCTACATACACAATAAGATAAATACACCCTTGGGGTGAGTGACGATAAAAAACAGAATGATCAGTTTCACTACAAACCATACCAAACTGCTGTACTACAGCGCTGAATCTGCCAAACCAAGCTCTCGGAGATTGCTTAAGACCATAAAGAGACCTGTGTAGCCTACACACCATATTCAATGACTCCCCCTGAGCAACAAACCCAGATGGTTGCTCCATATATACTTCCTCTTCAAGATCCCCATGTAAAAAAATATTTTTAATGTCAAGTTGATGAAGAGACCAATGTCGAGTTGCTGCAATGGCTAGAAGAAGTCTAACAGATGCCATCTTGGCTACAGGCGAGAAGGTATCACTATAATCCAACCCAAAAATCTGAGTGCATCCTTTGGCTACCAAGCGAGTTTTGAATCGATCAATCTTACCATCGGGACCAACCTTCACTGTATAAAGCCAACGACAACCCACTAAAGATTTTCCAGGGGGTAGAGGAATCAGTTCCCAGGTACCACTGCTTTGAAGATCACACATTTCATCAATCATTGATTGTCTCCATTCAGGGTGAGATAATGCTTCACCTGGATTTTGAGGAATAGAAACAGAAGACAAAGAAGACAAACAAGTATACTGCAAAGGAGAAAGACAATGATAACATAAATCAATATAATGTGGAGAAGAATTTCGTGTTTGACGTATAACTTTTCGAAGGGCAATCGGAAGATTGGACTCAGGTGGCAGGATCGGATCCGGTGATGGCGAGAGCGTCGGAGGAGAGCCTGCAATGACCTCAGGGACAAGTACGACAGACATTGGTTGACGACGCTGATATGTTTGAAGTGGGCGAGAAGTGGAGGGGTCAACTATAGGCCTATCTAGTGGGCTAGGTTCCCTAGAATGATGGGGGACAATGGCAAATCAAACTTCCGGAAGAGGTGTGAGAATACTTTCCTGAAGGGGTTCCGGAGTTGCTTGGCTGGACTCGAAATATGGAACAGACTCGAAGAAGGTAACATCGGCCGATATGAGGTATCGTTGTAGAGTATGTGAATAACAACGATAACTTTTTTGGGATCGATGATAATCAAGAAAGACACACTTTAGTGATCGAGCTGATAGTTTATCAAGACCAGGGGAGAGATTGTGTACAAAACATGTGGACCCGAAGACTCGAGGAGGAATTAGGTGAAGTGGAGAATTGGGAAAAAGGATTGAATGGGAGATTTTATTGTTAAGGATAGATGAGGGCATGCGATTTATAAGGTAACATGCCGTTAGCACAACATCCCCCCAAAACCGAAGTGGAACATTACCATGGAGAAGTAGGGTCCGAGTGGTTTCTACGAGATGCCGATTTTTGCGTTCGGCTACACCGTTTTGTTGAGGTGTGTGAGAGCAAGATGTTTGATGGAGAATAATACCATTGTGTGACGTAAAATTTTGAAATTGTTGGGATAAATATTCACGGGCATTGTCACTTCTTAAGGTACGGATAGACACACCGAATTGAGTTCTTATTTCTCGATAAAATTGTTCAAAAATAGAAAACAATTCAGATTATTCTTCATTAAAAATAACCACGTGCAACGTGAAAAATCATCAATAAAGGTGACAAAATATCTAGACTCAAGAGTAGAGACAGTACGCAAGGGACCCCAAACATCGGTGTGAACTAAAGCAAAAGGGGACGAAACTCGTTTGTTGACTCGATTGAAAAATTGATTATGAGTGTGTTTCTCTAACTGACACGACTCACAATGTAAATTAGATACTTTCGATAAATTTGGCACCAACTTATGTAATTTGGAAAGACTGGGATGACCTAACTGAGCATGGATGGTGAAAGGAGAATTTTGGGCTGAGCATGGATAGTGAGAGGAGAATCTTGGGCTGAGCATGTTTGAGATGACAATGAGAGGTAATAAAGGCCTTGAGACTCATATCTGACGCCAATCGTCCGTCCCGAACTCCGATCCTACAGGGTAACATTATTGTTAGTGTAAGTGACACTACAATCAAGAGAACGAGTTAAACGAGTGACTGAAAGTAAATTAAATGGACAATTAAGTACATAGAGGACAGAAGTAACAGAGAGAGAAGGTAGAATTTGAACAGTACCAATCCCTTCGGATCGAGTTTGAGAACCATTGGCAGAAGTTATAGTAGGTAAGAAATCAGAGGTAGAGAGGGAAGAGAAAATATTTTTATTACCAGTAACATGATCAGACGCACCAGAATCAAGGACCCAAGGTTGAAGAGGAGATGATTGAGAGAGGCAAACAGATGAATTACGTGTGCTACCGTAGCAGTAGAATCTGAGTTATGATAACTCTGATACCACCTGAGAAAATCATCGTAGTTTGGCGTAAAGTTTTGAGGAGTAGCCATGAGTATCTGAAGAGAGGTGGCGCGTGTGGGCGCGTGCGGAAGTTTCAGTCGGTGAAAAAGATTGTCGGAAGGTCGTCGGAAATAGTAGCGACGACGGCAGACGGCGGCTATGCGGTTATGACCGGAAAATATTTGAAAACTGATGGTGGGGTCGCTTTCCGGAACATCGCCGAAAGTTTTGTCGGAACAATACCGGCAACAATGGTGTTAGGGTGGTTATCGAAAAATTTTGAAAAGTGAGAGGCAAACCGGAGTGACAACACAGTTTACAAAAACAAAAATTTCTCACCGGAAGACACTGGGTCAACCGGGTAAAGCACGACGAAGAAAAAATTGCCTCTTAGCAGACTCTAGATACCATGTTAAAATACAAGAGACTAAGAGACATTTGAATAAACCGTGTGTTTTGAAAAACACTACGGAGACATTATTATATATAGAGAGATTATAACTAATTACATGATATAGTCGATGTGAGATTATTCTATATACAAATATTCTTAACACTACTTACAAATATCAAACACTAATCATTGCTCCAAAGGGGAAAGAGACAGGGCTTTTAGTGTCAGTTTGAGATTCTAATCGTGAATTTGAGATTCTAATCATAAATTGAAAGATCTGTTTGCCAAATCTTGAATTGAATCTTAATTGTAAGATGGGTGATGAAGAAAAGACATTTTTTTAGTATAAACAAGAGATGTGCAAAATAATACACTTATATGTTATACACAAACCTTAAAACATTTCAAGTCATAAATGAAAGTAACAAAACAAAAAGTGACTGGCTACATAAAAATGACAAGAAAAAGTGTCTGGCTACAGCTACAGAAATTTCAGGAGAAAATTTTGATCAATCAATATGATCGGGATTCATGTTCAAAATTACACACATTTCATATATATATTGAGTTCAATTTTATTTTGAATCGAGATACGGCTCATATGTATATTGTAAAACACTGGTTATATGCCACTTTATAATTTTTTTATTTAATTTATTAATACTCAAGTTAAGTTGTTTAAACTTTGCATTCTTTTTTACAATATTGCATATAGTGGAAAAGAAAAAAAGTGTCTAAACAATACATGCATGGTAATGTAGATGATATATGACAAATTCCTGTTCTAAGATCTGTTATAGTTATTTCTTTATTGTGTATATTATCAGGAATGTACTCTTATCTAGCATGTGATTTGCAAAAAGGTGCGAGTTCTGAAAATGACCTATAAGCTGTTTTTGAATGTGGTGTCTTGCTCCCTTCCTAGTTTCTACAATATACATAAGACGAGTTTTTGTTTTCCATTTATTTCGTTACCTGCAAATAAAAATGTAATTTTGTTAAGCATGCAAGCATCTGGCAAGTGTTTTATGGCTGGAACTCTTATAGTCAAGTAGCTATGAGCAAACATTGTTTTGTTAAATTTTCTCTCTAAGCCATACTCAGAGTGTGCCCATGAAATTTTTATTTTATGTTTGTGATTTTACTAATATATGGGCTTCTATCAGGTTTTGTATGATACAAATGACTTTCTAGTAAAGAACAGAGATACATTGTCTTCTAATGCTATTCAACTCCTTTCATCATGTAATTGTGAACTGCTGAAGCTGTTCTCCAAAGTGATTAACCAATCCGAGGAGCATGGAAACTCCACTTTCCATGTTGGTGCACTATACTCACAGAAGAGAGGTGTTGGAACAAAGTTCAAGGTAATCTTTTAGCATTTCTTAAGCTACTTTAGCTTAATAAGGCTTTGGAAAGAAATTACTATTTTGATTTTTCACAGAAGATTAGGACATGATGATGGGAAATAAATGCCATTTTAAACATTACATATACAAAGAAATTATCCAAGTAACACAAATCTAACAAGTTCCTTAGGATCTATCGTTCAAGTTGATGCATCAATTGGAGAGCACCACTCCTCACTTTATTCGCTGCGTAAAGCCAAATACTAAGAACCTTCCTGGAATTTACGACAAGGAACTTGTCCTACAACAGCTCAGATGTTGTAGAGTTCTAGAAGCTGTTAAAATTTCGAAGGCTGGATTTCCTACTCGAGTGAACCATCAAGAATTTTCCAGAAGGTAGTTGGAATTTGAGAACTTTGTCAGGGTTTCTAGATTATCTTCACCGATGAGTTGATTTCAGTTCTTATATGTATCTAGGTACAAGTTTCTGCTTTCTGAGACTGATATACCTCAGGATCCGTTGAGCGTCTCAGTTGCAGTTTTGCAAAAATTTAATATCCCTTCTGAAATGTACCAAGTTGGCCACACAAAACTATATCTTCGAGCAGGGCAGGTATATGTCTAAGTTTTCTTCGTAGGGATGTATTTTACTTAGTACTTTCATTTTGTTTATCCCCCTGCATCATGTAAGTCAAATTAAAAACCTGTACTTCAACATTGGAGGTGCCATTGAAAGTTGATCAACCCTTTTTTCAATATTTGTTTATGAAGCATTAATTTTTGGTTATGTTTAATCTGTTATTTCTTGTTTGATTTGATTTTATAGTTTTACATTTTGTGTTTATTTGGTCAATCATGTGCTCTGGTTTGTTTTGTAGATTGGTGCACTGGAGGATAAGAGAAAACAGTTTTTGCGGGGAATACTTGGGATTCAAAAATGCTTCCGTGGTCATCAAGCCCGCAGTTATTTCCGTAAACTTAGGAACGCAGTGACAACATTACAATCATGTACTGCCAGTATCAGTATTAGTTTCAATTTTGCAAACCTATCTACTGATTGTGTAGGCATTATGAATAAGTTTCTTCATTGAAAAGAAGATTCCTCAAGTAATTATCATAATAACATAGATGATATTGGTTGAAATGGAAACTAATTATCATAAAAGCATATATGATATTGGTTGAAGTAGAAACACCTCTGCAGTTTGGCCTCTAGTTGTATAATAAATTTAAGGACCTTATTGGTACTCATGCTTTAAGAAAATTAAATATCTAAACTGTAGGCTCATATCACAAAATTCTTGTCACAATTGATTATTCATAAATTTGAGGACCTTATTGGTACTTATGGGGTAGCACCTATAGTAGAAAAAATGGTGGAGAATAGACTTCGGTGGTTTGGACAAGTAGAGAGAAGACCTTTAGATTATGTGGTAAGGAGAGTAGATCAGATGGAGAGGGGTCAAATAGTTAGAGGTAGAGAAAGACCTAGAAAAGCTATAAGAGAAGTTATTAAGAAAGATCTCGAGCTTAACAATTTAGATAAAAGCATGGTCCTGGATAGAACATTATGGCGGAAGTTGATCCATGCAGCCGACTCCACTTAGTGGGATAAGGCTAGGTTGTTGTTGTTGTTGTTGTATCACAAAATTCTTGTCACAATTGATTATTCATGACCTTGGTTCTAGTTTATTTCTAAATTTCTAATTGCTACTTTGTCATATTGCAGTTATGCATGGAGACATTACAAGAAGGAAACATGGTGTTTTGATGAAATCTTCCATAACAATTTATTCTAAAAAACTTGAGGAGATTCATGCAATCATAGTACTTCAGTCTGGTTAGCACGGTTCTCTTTTTTGTCATGCTTATCTTCCAAGTAGGTGTTGAATTTGATTTTGTTATTCTGTTTCCTTTTCATGCAGTGATTCGTGGTTGGTTGGTTCGTAGGGATCCTAGTTACATCAATAGACTGAAGAAATATCATGAAAATGAAAAACCTAAACGGAACTCTTGTGTTCAGATGTCAGAAGTTGAGGTATTTTACCATGCACTTGAATAGTCTTATTTTCTCTGATTTAATTTAGACAACTCCATCTCTACTTAGCTATTTTTCTGTTGTTGTAAATACACTAAAATCTAGTTTTCCTATTCTTTTTTCTGACTAAAACTTGTAACTAATTAGAGTTTCAAACATATAGTTTTTACATTTCTCTTCTGTCCCACCATTCAATACTATTATCACACAAATGTCTGTTGTTGTGCTAAAAAGTCACTTATATAAAGTGCCAATTATTGCATTAGTATAAAAAATTGCCAGATCCACTAAGATTAGATTAACTAGCAAATACCAAACTAATAAAGATTATTTAAACGAACAAGCAGTTGAATTGTTTATGATAACTAAGTAATGAACAATTAATTTAAGAATAAGAATAAAACACAAAAGTCTTAAACTAATGAGTAAGAATAGAACACAAAGTTGTAACCCAATGGACAGAAGTCCTAGATAGAGTATTTAAATCATTTGTAATTTTGACTACTCCGAATTCTAGTATATTTGAGTTCTTAATTATATTCCAATTATTAACCCCTCAACTTAAATCTATTAACAATGATTGGAAATGCATTGGGAAAACTTCTTTCCGTATTTAATTCCTTGTTTGGTAATTCAAGGAATATGAATTAAGCTTATGTGGCATAAAAACTAAACTCTGTTGCAGCCAGATTTTACTAGTTTGCTGCCAGATATCCAAAATATTCCCCTTTTCTTCATTTTTGTTGTAATTATACAGTTAAGTAAGCCTCCTAGTGAAAATGGCACCAAACACTGATTATGCTGTTGTATTCCAATTTTTTTCTTCCATTCAACATATTGTAACTTCATTTGCATATGCATTTAATACACATCTTTCTTATTTACTATTTGGAATATTGCTTCCATGGATATAATATTTTTTCTTTATGATATTGTTAAAATTCTCATCCACTCATGATGAAGGCCCTTTCTTTTCTTCTTGTTGGTTTAGCAGGATTTGTCCAAAGAGCTGCTTCAGAACATGCCTTCAGCTTTAGCAGAATTACAAAATCGCGTGTACAAAGCGGAAGCAATTGTGGAGCAAAAGGAAGCAGAAAATACTGAATTGAGAGAACAACTAAAACAATCTGAGCGAAAGAGGGATGAATATGAGACAAAGATGAAGTCAATGGAGGAGGCTTGGCAAAAGCAGATGGCATCCTTGCAAGTAAGTTTTCAGTTTAGGCTAGGCCTCATTTTTTGATATACTAATGGATGTTACTGAAATGGATGCATTAACAATCTCGTCATATCTCCTCCACTTAATGACCAAATAACATCTATATCCAAAATATGATACAATAATAAGATAGTTTTAAATGTCTGATATGACTTCATTTCTATCTCTGTTAACTGGTTAGTTAGCTAGTACAGATGTCACTAACTGTTTTAGTTATAGTTGTCTTATAGAGTCAGTTGCAGCCATATAATGGCTACAATTTTTATATAAGCATATGCTCTGTAGTCAGTACTGTAATACTCAGAAATCCTGATAAGGAAATTGCATCTCTCAATTTTCTCTTTCCCTGGGTTCCTTACTACTCTAAAATTGTATCAAGAGCTTATTAGAGTATAACTATGCTGACCTGGCAGCACTTTGTAATAGTATTAGATCTCAGTCATAACTAACTAAGTGAGTTAGTTATGCTGAGCTGTCATCTACCAACGTTAGTATAATGAGTTAGTTATGCTGAGCTGTCATTTACCAATGCTAGTATAAATAGCATTCTGTTGTAATAGTTCAGATTTAAGAATCAGTTAATGCAAAAACACTATTCTTCTCTAAAATGCTCTCTTTATCAAACTCTATTATGTTATCACGAGCTTGTGATCCATCACAGCCATGGCGTCTTCTGCAACTCCTACACCGTTGTCCTCACCGGAAAACAACTCTCCGGCGAGTGACACAACTTCTTCTTCTCCAAACACAGTAGCTTCATCTTTGAAGAATGCGTTCTAAACCTTTGCTCAGTAAATCAGTATCAAACTCGATAACAACAACTTTCTCTCTTGGAAGCAACAAGTTGAAGACATCATTTGCATCCATAAGCTTCATCGTCACCTTGTGAATCCTGTTATTCCTCCATGTCATCTTTCCACAGCAGATCGTGCATCTGACACAGAGAATCCAGCATATGTGCAATGGCATCAAAAAGATTCTCTTTTCTTCACCTGGCTTCTCACCACATTGTCTGAGACGGTGTTACCACGCATTGTCAAATGCGTTCATGGTCATGAACTTTGGACCGTTATTGATCAATTTCAGCGCACTTAGATATACGCAAAGTCTCGTCAACTGCACTATGAGCTGCGAACTATGGAGAAAGGAGACCGTACCATAGCTCAGTACCTGGGGTGCATTCAGCAGATTGTGGATATTCTGGAATCCATAGGCGATTCGGTTTCTCATCGCGATCATCTTGAGACGATCGTTGATGGCTTACCACCGGAATATCAAACCCAAGCTTCAATCATTCAGTATCGCGATCAACCTTGTGAGATTGTGGTTGCTGAAACGATGTTTCTCTCTCATGAGGCTCGCTTGGATAGATCTACACGCGTCGCACCTCATGAAACTTTCTTTCAATCTCGCGCAAGGTACAATGTCGCAACCACAAGATTTTCCTTCGTCTACTGTTTTCGATGCGACTGCGCAACACACTGTTGCGGAACCTCTGTCACTATTTCACGGCAATCGCGGTGGTCGTGGTGGCCGGTTCGCTTGTGGTGGTGGTCGTAATGGTGGAAGATCTAAGATACTGTGTCAGATCTGTGCTAAATCTGGTCATGATGCAAAGGTGTGTTACTATAGACTCTCTGTAGCTCCCTCTGGTTCTAATCAGCGACATGCTCCCAATGTTGCAACTCCACCTATGTCCAATTTCTCAGTTCCTTGGATCCAAGCTGTTTCTCCAACTCAGATACCACATCAATGGATGCCTCCTACTCAGTGGCGTGGTCCTGCACAAGGCTTCCTTTCCAATCCTGCCACGCCTTCTCATTCTGGCAAGCAACCTCAGGCTTATCTTGCTGGAACTGACACTGGTACTTCTCTAGATGGTAATTCTCAGTGGTATGCAGATTCTGGAGCCACTCATCATGTTACAAATTCTGCTGATCACTTCCTTGACAGCATCTCCACTTTAAGATCTGATTAAGTCATGCTTGACAATGGTTAAGGTCTGTCTATAACTTCCATTGGTAACACATTCTTCACATCTACACACAAACCACATGTTACACTTACTTTGAATAACTTACTGCTAGTGCCTCAGATTACAAAGAATCTGATTTCAGTCAGTCAGTTTGCACATGAAAACAAGGTCTACTTTGAGTTCCACCCTAATTTTTGTCTTGTTAAATCCCAGGCTACTTCTGAAGTGCTACTTCAAGGGACACTTGGGAAGGATGGACTCTATTCTTTTGGCAATCTCAAGGCTGTTTCTGATTCCACAAATAAGTCACCTTATGTGCACACACTCGCAAGTCATACTTTACCTTCAATTGCTTTGAATTCTAGTGCAAATAATGTAACTGGTTTAGGACATTTTGTGTATTCTTAGTGGCATAACAGACTGGGGCATGTCAACAGAATTATTGGCAATAATGAGTTAATTATTAGAAATAATTCTGTAGAGATTGTATATTTATTTGTAATATTTATTCTCTTAATTAACATAATTAGTTGTAAATGTAAATAGGGCAGTTTAGCTAATTTAGTGGGTTGAATATTCAACCTGACAGCTTGTAACTACAATATTTATATGAGAGATCAGAATGAAAAGAGATACGGTTCTTTGACCTAAACTTTCTTAGTTAACATGGTATCAGCCTAGGTTAATATCCAAGAACCTAGTCTTTTTTTTTTTTCACGATCTTGTTTCATCTTTGTTCTCGTTTTTTTCTCTTTTGTTTCTCGCTCAATTCGTCGTTCTTGTCCAATTCCTATTTCCATAGATCCATGTCTACCGAAAAGCGTGAAGTCTTGTTGGTTCGCCTTAATGGCAAAAACTACGCAGCTTGGGCATTCCATTTCGAGATTTTTGTCACAGGAAAAGATTTGTGGGGTCATGTTGATGGCAACACTCCAGCCCCTGAAAAAGACAAAGATAAAGTTGCACATGCCAAATGGGTGGTCAAAGATGCTCAAGTCATGTCCTGGGTTCTAGGTTCCGATGATCCCACCATTGTCCTGAATCTTCGAACTTACAAAACAGCAGCCACAATGTGGAAATATTTGAAGAAAGTCTACAATCAGAACAACGCCGCTCGAAGATTCCAGCTTGAACATGACATAGCTCTCTTTAAACAGGATAGTCTCCCCATCTCTGATTTTTACTCTCAATTCATGAATCTATGGGCTGAATACACCGATATAGTTTATGCAGACTTGACTCCTGAAGGTCTAAGTTCTGTACAATCTGTTCATGAAACTACTAAACGAGATCAATTTCTTATGAAATTGAGATCTGAATTTGAAGGCATTCGGTCCAATCTCATGCATCGAAATCCTATCCCATCATTGGATGCGTGTTTCAATGATCTGTTACGTGAAGAACAACGTCTCCTTACACAATCCATCATTGAAGATAAAAAATTATCTACTGTACCAGTGGCATATGTAGCACGAGGAAAATCAAGAAGTCATGACATGAGTTCTGTTCAATGTTTTTGTTGCAAACAATTAGGACACTATGCTTCAAACTGTCCAAAAAAATTTTGCAACTATTGCAAAAAAGATGGACATATTCTTAAGGAATGCCCAATCAGACCACCAAAGAGAAATGTCACAGCTTTTACAGCCTCAGTTGATTCATCTATTCCTAACAATTCCGCCAATTCCGCACCGGTTCAACGAAATGCTTCCACTACTACTTCAACGGTGACCCCTGAAATGGTTCAACAAATGATTGTTTCAGCATTCTCTGCTCTAGGATTCTCAGGTAAATCCTCTTCCTCTTGGTACTTTGATTCGGGGGCTTCCAACCGCATGACCAGCAATACCCAATTTCTTACTAATATCAAAAAATATTTTGGAAATCTCAAGATACATACTGCTGATGGAAATCAATTGCCTATCACATCCACCGGTGATATTTCTTCATCTCTAACAAATGTTTTTGTCTCTCCTGATCTCACTAGTAATCTCATTTCAGTTGGTCAATTAGTCGAGAATGATTGTCAAGTACAATTCTCACAATCTGGTTGTCTTGTGCAGGACCAACAATCAGGGAAGATAATCGCGAAGGGGCCTAAAGTTGGACGTCTTTTCTCAACTCAGTTCTCATTGCCTCCAAGTCTATCTCATCCTTTAGTTTCGTGTAATTCTGCTATTGTTGATTACCAAGTGTGGCATAAGCGTCTTGGACATCCAAACGCAAATGTACTTCATAAATTGCTAAATCTAGTTATCTTGGAAATAAACACATTCCATCTCTTAATTCTGTTCATTTTGATTGTATTCCTTGTAAGCTTGGTAAAAGTAAAATTTTACCTTTTCCAACACATCAGTCTAATGTAACCCAACTTTTTGATATCATCCACAGTGATGTTTGGGGCATGACACCAGTTATATCTCATGCTAATTACAAATATTCTGTAACTTTTATTGATGATTATAGTCGTTTCACGTGGGTCTATTTTTTCGATCAAAAGATGAAGTCTTTTCCACTTTTAAAATTTTTCATGCTTATGTTCAAACCCATTTTTCATCAAAAATAAAAATATTTCGCTCTGACAATGGAGGGGAATACATGTCACACTCATTTCAGGAATATTTGCAATCCAATGGCATTATATCTCAAAGGTCACGCCCCTCAACTCCACAACAAAATGGAGTAGCGAAAAGAAAAAACCGCCATTTGCTCGATGTTGTCCGCACTCTTTTGTTGGAGTCTCATGTGCCGTCACGATTTTGGTGTGAAGCCCTTTCCACCGCTGTCCATCTTATAAACAGAATGCCATCTCCGTCAATAGGTAATGAATCCCCTTTCATTCGGTTATATGGTCACCCACCAAATTACTCCACTCTTCGTATTTTCGGTTGTGTGTGTTATGTTCATCTTACTCCACAAGAACGCACCAAGCTCACTGCACAATCTGTTGAATGTGCTTTTCTTGGATATTCTCCTCATCAAAAGGGCTTTCTATGTTATGATCCTAACCTTCGTAGGATTCGCGTATCTAGAAATGTCATTTTCCTAGAAAATATATATTTTTTTTGCATCACATCATGACTTCGTCTCTTCTCCAGTTTCTGTTTTACCATTGTTTTCTAACTCTCATTCAGGTCAACAATCTTCTAAACCTCTCTTGACCTACAAAAGACGTAGTACCGGCACTCAAAACCAACCAACAGATGGGCCCCCTCAAGATAATTCCTTGGCTGCTGGTCCAGTAGAAGAAGAACCAGAACCAGCTCCTCTACGACGCAGCACACGCGATAAAAAACCACCAGAAAGGTATATCAATTGCATGACAGCATCATTATCTTCTATTCCTATTCCTTCATCTTATAAACAGGCCATGGAGAATAATTGTTGGCAGAAAGCTATTGAAACAGAACTTCTTGCCTCGGAAGAAAATCAAACTTGGGATATAGTGCCATATCCCACATCCGTTAAACCTTTAGGCAGCAAGTTTGTGTTCTCCATAAAGTTGCGATCGGATGGATCCATAGATCGATACAAGGCTCGTTTAGTTGTGCTTGAAAATAAGCAAGAATATAGACTTGACTATGATGAGACGTTTGCTTCGGTTGCCAAGATGACAACTGTGCGTACTATTCTTGCTATTGCTGCGTCATAAGCTTGGCCACTACATCAAATGGATGTTAAAAACGCATTCCTCCACGGTGATCTTCAGGAGGAAGTTTATATCAAACTTCCTAATGGTATGCCTACACCTTCACCTAACACTGTTTGCAAATTAAAACGATCTTTATATGGATTGAAACAGGCACCGAGAGTTTGGTTTGAAAAGTTTCGATCGACACTACTTGGTTTTAAATTCAATCAAAGTCAGTATGATCCATCTCTTTTCCTACAAAGGACTCCTAAAGGCATTGTGGTGCTTCTTGTTTATGTGGATGACATCGTCGTCACAGGTTCTGATCAAGATGCTATTTCTAGAATCAAACACTTGCTGCATTCAGCTTTTCAAATGAAAGAATTAGGCCATCTCACTTATTTCTTGGGTTTAGAGGTGCATTATCATATGAAGGTGTTTTTCTAAATCAACAAAAGTATATTCAAGACTTGGTACAGCTAGCTGGACTAACAAATGCAACTCCCGTAGACACTCCCATGGAAGTTAATGTTAAATATAGAAGAGATGATGATCCCACTCAATATCGTAAACTGGTAGGAAGTCTTATCTATGTCACTATCACTCGCCCAAATATTTCTTTCGCTGTACACACGGTTAGTAAGTTTATGCAAGCTCCACGACATTTCCATCTTTCAGCAGTACAACGGATCATTAGATACCTACTTGGCACTCCAAAGCGAGGTTTATTTTTTCCTGTTGATTCGTCAATCAAACTCCAAGCATATAGTGACGCCGATTGGGCTGGATGTCCAGACACAAGAAAATCTACTACTGGCTGGTGTATGTTCCTAGGAAATGCTCCTATTTCATGGAAATGTAAGAAACAAGATTCTGTCTCGAAGTCATCCACTGAAGCAGAATATCGTGCAATGTCTGCCGCTTGTTCTGAAATAATATGGTTGCGTGGTCTTCTTGCTGAGCTTGGATTCTCTCAACAACAACCAACTCCGCTGCATGCTGACAATACCAGTGCCATTCAGATTGCAGCAAATGCAGTTTACCATGAACGGACGAAACACATCGAAGTCGATTGTCACTCTATTCGAGAAGCCTATGATAGAAGAGACATCAATCTACCACATGTCTCAACATCTATTCAAATAGCTGGCATCTTCACTAAAACCTTGACACGTCAAAGACACAATTTTCTACTTGGCAAATTGATGCTTGTAGATTTACCAGCATCAATTTGAGGGGGGATGTTAACAGAATTATTGACAATAATGAGTTAATTATTAGAAATAATTCTGTAGAGATTGTATATTTATTTGTAATATTTATTCTCTTAATTAACATAATTAGCTGTAAATGTAAATAGGGCAGTTTAGCTAATTTAGTGGGTTGAATATTCAACCTGACAGCTTGTAACTACAATATTTATATGAGAGATCAGAATGAAAAGAGATACGGTTCTTTGACCAAAACTTTCTTAGTTAACAGGGCATCCTCATCATGAGGTCCTCAAAGTTGTTCATACCAAGTGTAATGTTCCTATTCCTAATCAATCCAAATTAGATTTCTGCACAGCTTGTTGTTTGGGTAAAGTTCACAGATTGCCATTTCATGCTTCCACTACACAATATCATGCTCCATTTGAATTGCTATTTGCAGATGTTTGGGGTCCAACTCCTATGACTTCTACTGTTGGCTTCAAGTATCTCCTCACATGTGTGCATGCTTTCACAAGATATACTTGGGTATTTCTCATGGTACAGAAATCAGAGGTAACTTCTATCTTTAGAACGTTTATGGCACATATCTCCACTCAGTTTAACTGTAAACTTAAGACAGTACAAACTGATGGAGGTGGTGAATTTTAGCCACTCACTGCTATCCTAGCCACACAAGGAATCATACACAGATTCGCTTGTCCTCACACACATCACCAAAATGGTGTTGTAGAGAGGAAACACAAACATATTGTAGAAACAGGTCTCACTCTATTGGCACAAGCATCCCTTCCCTTGAAGTTTTGGGACCATGCTTTTCAAGAAGCTGCTTATCTTATCAACAGGATGCCTACTCCTGTTCTAACTATGCAGTCCCCCTATAACATGTTATTCAATACTGATCCTGACTACAAGTCTTAGAGTCTTTGGCTGTGCTTGCTTCCCTCACCTCAGGCCCTACAATCCACACAAGTTTGCTTTCCACACCAAGGAATGTATTTTCCTTGGCTATTCTCCACATCACAAAGGCTATAACTATAAGTGTATGGCACCTGATGGGAAGCTTTACATCTCAAAGGATGTAATCTTCAATGAGATAAGGTTTTCATATATGCACTTGTTTCACAAAGAAACAAACTCACTGCCCACGCCACAATCAATATCTGTACCTGTTCCTCTTTCATTCTCACCATGCTCTCCACATAGTGCTTCCTCTAGCTCTGGGTTACCTCAACCAATTCCTCTAACTGCCATACCCATTTCTCCTCCCTAAGCCACACCTTCTACAACACTGCACACACCCTCTCCTCAGTCCTCTAGCACATCCAACTCCACTGCTTCTTCGTCAGAAATCTCACTATCTGCCTCAAGTTCAGAACATCTTTCCATAGCTCAATCATTTCCTCAAAACACTCACTCTATGGTCACAAGATTAAAAGTTGGTATTGTGCAGCCTAGACTTCATCCCACTCTTCTCTTGACTGAACTTGAACCCACATTCTACAAAGTTGCTCTCAAGGATCCAAATGGCTTGAGGCTATGAAATCTGAGTATAATGCTCTCTTAAACAATCATACCTGGACCCTCACCTCTCTTCCTCCAGGCAAAAAAGCAATAGGCTGCAAATGGGTGCTTAGGATTAAGCAAAATCCAGATGGTTCAATTCTGAAATACAAGGCCAGACTGGTGGCCAAGGGATTTCACCAGGTTCAAGGCTTTGATTTTCAGGAGACCTTCTCATCAGTGGTCAAACCTGTCACAGTTAGAGTTGTGCTAAAACCTTAGCTCTCTCAAAACAGTGGCAAATCACTCAGCTTGATGTTAATAATGCCTTCTTAAATGAAATTTTGACAGAGGAAGTCTATATGCAACAACCTCCTAGGTTTGTGCAGTCTAATTCAACACTAGTATGCAAACTGTTGAAATACAAGAGACTAAGAGACATGAATAAACCGTGTGTTTTGAAAAGCACTACGGAGACATTATTATATATAAATAGATTACACCTAATTACATAATATAGTCGATGTGGGACTATTCTATATACAAATATTCTTAACACTTTATATATATATTTACAAATATCAACACTCCCCCTCAAGCTTGAGCATATAAGTCAAATGCACCAAGCTTGTTACATATATAGTTAGTTCTGGGGCTTCGTAGGGATTTTGTAAACACATCTGCCAATTGATCATTAGAGTTGACAAAGCTTGTGACGATGTCGCCTGACTCGATCTTCTCTCTGACAAAGTGACAGTCTATCTCAATATGTTTGGTCCTCTCATGAAAGACTGGATTTGAAGCAATGTGCAATGCAGCTTGATTATCATAAATAAGTGTCATTGGTCTTGCTTCTTCAATTTGAAGTTCCTTGAGCAACTGTTTTAACCAAATAAGTTCACATGTTGCCATTGCCATCGCCCTATACTCTGCCTCGACGCTTGATCTTGCAACTACATTTTGTTTCTTACTTTTCCAGGATATAAGGTTTCCTCCAACAAGTACACAATACCCAGAGGTGGATCGTCTATCAATGGGTGACCCTGCCCAATCAGCATCAGAGTATCCAATTATCTGGGTATGTCTTTTATCCTCATACACAAGACCTTTTCCTGGAGCACATTTGATGTATCTCAAAATCCGGATAACAGCATCCATATGTTCCTGACAAGGGGAATTTAAAAACTGGCTTACCACACTGACTGCAAAAGAAATGTCCGGACGAGTGACTGTGAGATAATTCAACTTTCCAACCAATCTCCTATACCTTCCTGAGTCAGATAGAGGCTCCCCCTGATTGGGTAGTAATTTAACACTTGGATCCATAGGAGTATCGGCTGGTTTAGCATTTAACAAACCTGTTTCTTCCAAAATATCCATAGCATATTTCCGCTGAGAAATCACCAAACCATCTTTAGATTGGGCTACTTCAATACCCAAGAAATAACGGAGTTTACCAAGATCTTTTGTCTGAAATTGTTTCGAGAGATGTTGTTTCAACTGGAGTATTCCCTGCTGATCACTACCAGTTATGACAATGTCATCTACATACACAATAAGATAAATACACCCTTGGGGTGAGTGACGATAAAAAACAGAATGGTCAGCTTCACTACGGATCATACCAAACTGTTGTACTACAGTGCTGAATCTGCCAAACCAAGCTCTCGGAGATTGCTTAAGACCATAAAGAGACCTGTGTAGCCTACAAACCATATTCGATGACTCCCCCTGAGCAACAAACCCAGGTGGTTGCTCCATATATACTTCCTCTTCAAGATCGCCATGTAAGAATGCATTTTTGATGTCAAGTTGATGAAGAGACCAATGTCGAATGGCTGCAATGGCTAGAAGAAGTCTAACAGATGCCATCTTGGCTACAGGTGAAAAGGTATCACCATAATCCAACCCAAAAATTTGAGTGTATCCTTTGGCTACTAAGCGAGCTTTAAATCGATCAATCTTGCCATCTGGACCAACCTTCACTGTATAAAGCCAACGACAACCTACTAAAGATTTTCCATGGGGTAGAGGAGCCAGTTTCCAGGTACCACTGCTTTGAAGAGCACACATTTCATCAATCATTGCTTGCCTCCACTCAGGGTGAGATAATGCTTCACCTGGAGTTTTAGGAATAGAAACAGAAGACAAAGAAGACAAACAAGTATACTGCAAAGGGGAAAGACGATGATAACATAAATCAATATAATGTGGAGAAGGATTTCGTGTTTGACGTATACATTTTCGAAGGGCAATCGGAAGATCAGACTCAGGTTGCAGGATCGAATCCGGTGATGGCGAGAGCGTCGGAGGAGAGTCCGTAGTGACCTCAGGGACAGGTACAACTTCAGGGACAGGTACGACTACAGGGACAGGTACAACTTCAGGGACAGGTACGACAGACTTTGGGTGACGACGCTGATATGTTTGAAGTGGGCGAGTGGGGGGGTCAACCATAGGGGTAACTAGTGGGTCAGGTTCCCTAGAATGATGGGGGATAATGACAGATGGGACTTCCGGAAGAGGTGTGAGAATACTTTCCCGTAGAGGTTCTGTAGTTACTTGGTTGGATTCGAAATATGGAACAAACTCGAAGAAGGTAACATCGGCGGATACGAGGTATCGTTGTAGAGTATGTGAGTAGCAACGATAACCTTTTTGGGATCGATGATAGCCAAGAAAGACACACTTTAGTGATCGAGCTGATAGTTTATCAAGACCAGGGGAGAGATTGTGTACAAAACACGTTGACCCGAAGACTCGAGGAGGAATTGGGTGGAGTGGAGAGTTTGGAAACAAGATTGAATGAGGGATTTTATTATTAAGGACAGATGAGGGCATGCGATTTATGAGGTAACATGCTGTGAGCACCGCATCTCCCCAAAACCGGAGAGGAACATTACCATGGAGAAGTAGTGTCCGAGTGGTTTCTACGAGGTGCCGATTTTTGCGTTCGGCTACCCCGTTTTGTTGGGGTGTATGAGGGCAAGATGTTTGGTGCAAAATACCATTGGATGACATAAATGTTTGAAATTATTGGGATAAATATTCACGTGCATTGTCACTTCTTAGGGTACGAATAGATAAACCAAATTGGGTTCTTATTTTTCGATAAAATTGTTCAAAAATAGAAAACAATTCAGACCTGTTCTTCATTAAAAATAACCATGTGCAACGTGAAAAATCATCAATAAAGGTTACAAAATACCTAGACTCAAAAGTAGACACGGTACGTGAAGGACCCCAAACATCGGAGTGGACTAAAGCAAAAGGGGACGCAGCCCGTTTATTGACTCGATCGGAAAAGTGACTACGAGTATGTTTCCCTAACTGACAAGACTCACAATGTAAAGTGGATAATTTAGATAAACTGGGCACCAACTTTTGTAGCTTGAGAAGACCTGGATGACCTAACTGCGCATGTATAATGAGTGGAGAATCTGTGGTGGAGCATGTGGTAGATGACGTAGAGAAGTAGTAGAGGCCTTGAGACTCACATCCGACGCCAATCGTCTGTCCCGAACTCCGATCCTGCAGAGTAACATTACTATTAGTAAAGGTGATAGAACAATTAAGGGAACGAGTTAAACGACTGACTGACAGTAAATTAAATGGGCAATTAGGTACATAAAGGACAGAAGTAACAGAGAGAGACGGTAAAATTTGAACAGTACCAATCCCTTGGGATCGGGTTTGAGAACCATTTGCTGCAATTATAATAGGCAAGAAACCAGAGGTAGAGAGGGAGGAAAAAAGACCTTTATTACCAGTAACATGATCAGACGCACCAGAGTCAAGGACCCAAGGACCAAGAGGAGATGATTGAGAGAAGCAAACAGATGAATTACCAGTGTGTGCAACCGAAGCAGTGGAACCAGAGATCTGATTAGTCTGACACCATCTGAGAAAATCTTCGTAGCTTGGCGTAGGGTTCTGAATAGAAGGTGAAGTCTGCATAGTTTCTGAGTTATCACTTTGAGCTGCATTTACCTGGCGTGGGGGTTTGCCATGTAGCTTCCAACAACGGTCGATAGTATGTCCAAGCCGGTTACAATGGTTACACTTGGGACGAGGTTTGGAGTTGGATGACCCTCCTCGAGGACGACTCTGATTGTTGCCCAGAGATGCGAGGGCAGCAGTGTCACCTGGTGTAGCAACAGTAGATGGAGGGGAAACCGGACCAAACGCATGAGGTGTAGCCAAGCGCAACAGTTGTTCACTAACTGCATCACAGTTAGGAACAGTAGTACCTGATAAAATCTGGTTACGAACGGAGTCGAGTTCGGATGGTAGTCCTTTAAGTGCCATCACCATGAAAAATTTACTCTGTTGTTCGGCATGAGCTGTTGCGTCTTTTGCGTACGGCATGAGGGTTGCATAACTTGCTTTCAAAGCATCAAGGTTACTCAGATAGGTTTGCATATCCATATTTTCCATCTTTAGTGTGTCGAGTTTGAGGATGACACTGTATAGACAATGAACGTCGTTGGAGAAGACTTTCTTGGCCTTTTCCCAAACTTCATAGCAAGTGGAGAAGGCTTGATACTGTGCTTGGAGGTTAGGTGCTATGGAGAACCATAACACGGTAAGGAGAGAGGCATCTGTTTTCTTCCATTTAGCAAGTTTGTCGGAGGCAACATTAGTCAATTGTGTGGTTAGGTGATCTTCATATCCCTGACCACGAAACCACATATCGACAGCACGCGCCCATATGTTATAGTTTGCTGATCCGGTCAATTTTTCACATGGGATAAGAGGAACTTTAGTAAACGAGTCTCCCATAGCTTAATGACACAAACAATCGGGGTTGCTTGCACTGGAGCACCGTTTTCCGTGAGTCGAAAAGTAAAACAGAGGCCGGATCTGGAATGGGTGAGGAGAGGTGAGTAGATCAGCAGAAAAACGGTCGGAATCAGCCGCCGGTCGCGCTGGGGCAGCAGCGGGAAAAAGGGGCTCTGGGTTATGGGCTCTGATACCATGTTGAAATACAAGAGACTAAGAGACATGAATAAACCGTGTGTTTTGAAAAACACTACGGAGACATTATTATATATAAATAGATTACACCTAATTACATAATATAGTCGATGTGGGACTATTCTATATACAAATATTCTTAACACTTTATATATATATTTACAAATATCAACACTGAACAAAGCCATCTATGGGCTGAAGCAGGCACCTGTGGCATGGTTTGAGAGACTCTTTAGTGTTATGCATACTCTTGGTTTCATCACAAGCAAGTGTGATCCTTCCTTGTTTATCTTGACTGCTACTACTCACACTATCTTCATGCTAGTTAATGTAGATGACATAATTGTCACAGGAAATTCTCCTAGCCACATTCATACTTTAGTCACTAAACTCAATGCTCAATTTTCTCTCAAACAACTTGGGAATCTAAACTATTTTCTGGACATTGAGGTATCCAAAACTCCTCAAGGAGGTTTATTTCTCTCTCAAACCAAATACCTTAGAGATCTCTTAGCCAGGACCAATATGAGTGAGGCTAAGAGTCTTCCTACTCCTATGGTGTCTAATCTCAAGCTCACTAAGGAAGGATCAAACTATTTACCAGACCCCACTTACTATAGGTCAGTGGTAGGAGCCTTGCAATATGCTACTATCACTAGGCCAGAAATCAGTTTTGCTGTCAACAAAGCCTGCCAGTTTCTTTCACAACCTATGCAAATTCACTGGGTTGCTGTCAAAAAGATACTTAGGTATCTTAGGGGTACAATTCATCATGGTCTTCAGATGTTGCCTTTCAGCCCTCAGCAATCTCACACCATCACTGCCTACTCTGATGCTGACTGGGGGCCTGACCCTGATGATAGAAAATCCACATCAGGGTCATGTATATTCCTAGATCATAACCTTGTTTCCTGGTGGTCTAAGAAACAAACCCTTGTAGCTAGATCCAACACTGAAGCAGAATACAGGAGCTTAGCTAGTACTGCATCAGAAGTTCTTTGGATCAAATCACTCCTTGCAGAATTAAAGGCACCCTCTCAAACTCCAGTACTCTATTGTGATAATTTGAGTACTGTGGTCTTGTGTCATAATCCTATTCTCCATGCCAAGACCAAGCACATGGAGCTAGATATTTTCTTTTTAAGAGAAAAAGTGCTCAATCACACATTTCTTGTCAGGCATATCTCAGCCATTCTACAGACTGCTGACATTTTACAGACATTCTGACCAAGCCTCTCTCTGCACTCAGGTTTCTCAGTCTCAGGGATAATCTCAAAGTCATTGACAAGTCTTCTCTTCTATGTGTGGAAATGGCTACCTCAGGGAGCAGCATCATTTGAGGGGGAAATATTAGAGTATAACTATGCTTTATATTAACTATGCTGACCTGGCAGCACTTTGTAATAGTATTAGATCTCAGTCATAACTAATTAACTGAGTTAGTTATGCTGAGCTGTCATCTACCAATGCTAGTATAAATAGCATTCTGTTGTAATAGTTCAGATATAAGAATCAGTTAATACAAAAACACTATTCTTCTCTAAAATGCTCTCTTTGTCAAACTCTATTAGAGCTATCTAGTCCTTACCCATGGCTTTCTCATATCAAATTCCTCCTTCGCCTCCTTCACCACCATCAGCCACGGTGGCACAGCCTCCTTCTCTACACACTGGGCTGTTAAACTCATCTGCTCCGATGATAACTGCATATCAAATATTTCTTACTATGACTGCGTTTTTGCATTCAAGTTTAAGGAAGTTTAATGAGCGAAATCTTGCTCTAGCGCGAGCAAGTAGAACTAATCATCAAATCACGCCATTTATTCCATTTCGTTGTGTGCCATAATGTTCCACTATGATTTCTCACAGAGCAAGGTTGCTACATAGTTTCAGTAAGCATTGCTTGTTTTGATTGGGTGCAACATGCCTAGATGCTGCTATCTTGGCTCCAATCAACCATATTCAATGCAAACTCCAGTCCCACATTGAAAAGAGAGAAGGTCTGAAAAGGGTATATGAAGGACATCCTAAAATTACAAATCGGTTTGTGATAAGATCCGAAGTAGTGTGCCCGAAAAACCCATATCCCACAGTGAAAAATGATAACTGTTGTGCGTGAGGAGATCTGAAGAAGTAGTGTTGTGCATGAGGAGATGTATACCGAAAAACCCATATAAAGAAGTGCATCCATTAATCTACATGTCAATTTTGTAAGAAGGGGTTAGGTCAAATCCTAAACCTACGACAGGTGTTTTTAACTTTGATTTGTGTTGAACTTAACTTTGAATTTGTCATTTCTATTTTTATGAAGAATTTTGGCTGATAAATTACTTCTCTGTTGATTTTTTCTATCATGAGTTTATTTCACTTTGAACTAGACAGGGACCTTAAACTTTTATAGCTGGTTCTAATTACAATATCACTGCAGTCGAGTCTTGTTGCTGCTAGAAAGAGCCTTGCTTCAGGGAATGGCACTGTTCAACCTGTAAGACACGATCTTGTGTTGCCTCGCCACTATGATTCTGAAGATGCTTCTTCTATGGGATTTCGAACAACTAGTGGGAGCACACCTATGAAGCTTTCTGGTAGTTTTTCCGTCTCCGATGCCGGGAAGCAGGCTAATGGTACTTTGACAACTGTAAGTAATCTGATGAAGGAATTTGAGCAGCAAAGACAAACCTTCAATGATGAAGTTAAAGCTTTGAATGAGATTAAACCAGGGCAGTCTGCCAACACGAACTCAGCTGATGAACTACGGAAACTTAAACAAAGATTTGAGGGATGGAAGAAACAATACAAGGTTAGATTACAGGAGACAAAAGCAAGGCTTTCCGAATCCGAAAAAAGTCGACGAACATGGTGGGGGAAATTAAGCTCGAGAGCATAATAGCACCCAGTTTTCATGGTCTTTTTGCTGAAGTACATAAATGTTGAAGACTCAGCAACAATGGCAAAATGATTCTGGTCATGAACTGTCCTTTTGAAAAGTTTCTTCCTTTATATCTCACTATGTTGCTTGAACACTTGATAAAAGTGTTTTCAGAGTGCTACTTGGTGAATGAAATGACATTGTATATCTATCAGTTTTGTTATATGGTGGAAGTATTATAGGTTGTGCACAGTTGTAGATCTGTAGCATAGTTGTATTGATTGATCTAGTTTGCTTAGTTAGTATTTTTCCCTCTATTTAGTCCAAAACCAATCATGGCTTGCAAATACCAGATTTTCTCAAAAGTGTTGGTATCTTCAATGTAAGTGAAAAGAATTCTTGCTGTTTTGTTATGTCTAGGAACAGTTCTCTCTTGTCAATGTGATCCAAAAGATTCTCCAGTGGTCCCTTTCCAGCAACAATGGGCAGGCATGGAGAAGCCAGCCTTCCATTTTTTGTCTCCTTGAAATTGAACTCAGAAAAAGTGAAAGGGTCATTAGCAAGAGCAGGAGATATGGCTTTTATGTCACACTCTCCTACTCCAAGAAGGCGTGTGAAATACTTCAACAAAACCCAGCAAAACAATATGAAAGCCAAACACTGATAGGATGCTTTGTGCAAGAATTAGGTTTGAACCAACCTGCATGGTTGACTTGCACTGTGCACCCTAACTAATGCTCATGCACTTCATAGTGATGGAACCTTGTGCTCCAAGCACAACCCAACACGGACGGATCATCTTATCTAAGGGAATTGTACAAGACACCCTAAGAATTGCTACCACACTCGTGATAAATAAAATTTATCTATAAATTTTAGAGATATATCTTCGGACACATTTTAAATATTCAAAATTTATGTGTAAGCGAGTCACACCCTTATTTTATAAAAAAAAATGGAAATACATTTTCGAAATAAATCCAAAATATAATTTCTTAAAGTGATAGAGTTGTAATACTTTATTTTTTCTTAAGCGTCTTTTAATATTGTTTCCTCTTAAGTAGTAAGGACAAAATAAACAAAATAAATGAGAGAATTTTTTATTGTACCCTATATGTTTCTATCTTACTGTGTGAAATTCTACAAATCTACAAATATTTCTTGTTTTTGGAGATACATTTTCAGACGCATCCTATTTTTGAGTAAACGTTGACACATTCGAATTTTTTACCCAAATAATCCAACTTTTCAAAAAAATTCCCAAAATAACCCACATTTCAAAAATATTCGCAAAGTACCCTAGTTAGGGTTTGGGATTACACAAGGGAGCCAGATGAATTGGCGAAACTTGTTAAGGCTATAAGGGAGTTGCCAATTGGATTGGAGACTTCTCATGCAGACTCCAATCTAATTGACGACTGGTGTTGTACTTACAAGGGTGTCGCCAATTCATCTGGAGACCCTTGTATTTTGAAATTTTTTTTCTATAAATAGAGGTGTTCTGATCATTTACTTCCACATTTCATCTTATATCTTTGTTCTGCTGATAACGTGTATCGTTGCCGGTGAAAAAAAGTCGTCTATTCGAGAGAGAAGCATCTGATGGACATGTTGTTTTGGAACATACAAAGTTTGACATTGCATTGGAGCAGATATAATTCTCGTAACAAGAAAAATGCTTGTAATAGTCTTCAACAAACTTCTCTAGTGGGACTTTTCCAAAGAGATGTCATTTGATGGAAAAAATTGATATGTTGATAAATTCGTTGGGGATAGACAAACTGCTTAACAAGAGACTCCCATTTTCCGTCCAAAAGGAAATTCGTAAACAAAACAAGCTTCTCAAATAAAGAGATTGTCACTTGTTGTTAGGTATAAAATCCAAGAGAGCGTTGCAACAACGCTGCTCGGGAACAAAAGTTCGTCTTTAATGTGGATTTGTAAAAATAGATTCTTCCTGGGGAGACAAAGTATTCAAAGGTGAAAAATAAATGCGCTCTCAATCTAGGTTTTATAGTCTAGAGAGATTCAAAACTCGAATTTCCAGAGACTAGGTTCAATCTAGGAATAAACTGGAGAGAAACAGTCAAACAAGACTCTATCCAATGACGAATGAAATCAACTGGGGATTTATCCTATCCATGAATGGAAAGGAAAGCTAAAGCAAGAATCTTCCACGAGGGATAACCTTAGTAGGATGTTAGAAAGGATATGCATTTTTTGCTTAAGGTTGACAATTCTATTGGAGAGAGGAAAAATATCACCTGGAGAAAAACATAACTAAAACGAGTGAAGTAGATAAAATGTGAAATGAACATGAATTATGCATGTATGAATGAATCTTTTGTTATGTTTATACTGAAAAAATAGGTGAAAAATAAACCGGAGATGAAATAAACATCATGGTACAACCAGGTACTTGGCTAATCTCAATAAGATGAAAACATCACTGGAGATAAATCAAATGCCACATATGGAACAAACTCCTGCTACAAGGCTCAAATCTCTCTCGGGAGAAGAAGATACTTCTCGGGAAGAAACCCAAAATTCAATCTTCTAACATCAAAGATCCATTGAGGGATAACAACATGAACTCCACTTCGGGGAAAATAAAGATCCACTAGGGAAAGGATCACTTGCAGCTGGAGAAACTTGAATCAAAGCTATAGCTAGGGATAAAGTAAATTCAATATTCCGTTGGCGAAAAGAACCACATTCAGCTGGAGAAACTAGAACCCTTGAATCAAAGCTTAGTTGGGGATTCAAGTTTAGTACTTCACTGGGAAACACTAAGTTTAAAAGAAATCAATCGAGAATCCTCGAGTCACACACCCAATCTGTCATAGCCATTTGGAGTAAAAACCCATCATTTGGAGATACATGTAGGGCAGATCATAAGAACATACTTCCTAGGAGAACACATAGTTCTGCATTTCGAGATTTAACCACTCTTGGAGCAACTACTTACATTCCTTTTTATATTTACAAATCAAAGGAAAGCACACATTCTTTTCAAAAGTAAGAGCAAATACTTTAAAATTTGCTTCAAGAATTACTATCAAAAGTAAAAATGAAATTTTACAAGACAAAAATAAAAATAAGAATTACAAACAAATGGATAAAGGCTTAAATTTTATTAATAGAATGGTAGTCTGCAAACGGTGTGACTCCACAGATCATTACAAAGTTGGAGAATGGTAAATAAGGGAAAATGCTACATTAAAATACAATGACCAGTATTCTCCCTAACAACTTTGAATTCCAAATATGCTCGAGTTGCTGGTGAAATTTTTGACGGTCAAGGTTGCTTCAAATGATCAAGTTTGGCCTGATGCAATTACTCGCAATAATCCCTAACTTTTTCCTAGATCACCCTTTTGGATTTTTAATCTATCGGGATAATTATATCTGTTTATGTCTCTAATTTTTTCCTGGATCACCCTTTCGAGTTTTCAATCCACCAAGACGTCATTTTTGCCTAAGCCAACCTTTCATGTTTTCAACTTAACGAGCTATTCTTTTATTCTTTTAGGCGAAGTATTTCTTGATTGCATCAGTATTCACAAGATGATTGATCTCCTCATCATCCATAGTTGCAAGAATTAATGCACCTCCAGAGAAGGATTTCTTTACAACATATGGGCCATCATAATTAGGAGTCCATTTTCCCCTAAAATCAGTAATGAAAGACTAGATCTTCTTGAACATGAGGTTGCCTTATCTAAATATGCGAGTTTGGACCTTCTTGTCAAAAACTTTCTTTATTATCTATTGATACAACTGACCATGGCACAAACCTGTCATTCTCTTTTCTTGAATCAGATTCAAGTGATCAAATCTACTTTGACACAATTGATCCTCAGATAGCTTGGGTTCCATCAAGACCCTCATTGATGGGATTTCAACCTCCACAGGGAGCACTACTTACATGCTATATACCAGAGAAGAAGCGGTTGCCCATGTTGAAGTGTGGACAAAGGTAGGATACCCATGTAGAGTAAACATGAGCTTCTCATGCCAATCCTTGTAAGTCACTACCATCTTCTGAATAATCTTTTTGATATTCTTGTTGGTGGCTTCAACAACCCTATTCATCTTTGGTCTGTAAGAAGAAGAGTTATGGTGTTTGTTAGAACAAGATTTGTTCTTGACATATTCTCTTTTAGTTTTGATGATAACAAAAGTATTAAAAGAACAATGGTTTATTTGATGTGTGTTTTATTTATGCATGTTCTTGTTCTTATACATAAATAAATAGAATATGTTTTACTTAAGATACACTTAGAGTTGCTTCATTGCTAGCTTCTTATGGCAGAGTCTGAAGAACAATTTCTAGTGTGGTTTGACGAAGACTCTAAACTGAAGGCATCACCATTGAGATGAATTTCTACACTTAATAATTGTATATCAGCTTCTGGTACCATTCAGAGTTGGTGATAAAGTTGTGGACTATCCATACTAATGAAAGAATGTTGTATTGTCTATTCAGCCTATCAGCTCGAGCCCACAAGATTGCGAGGCTCAAGAAAAGCTGGTACGTTATATGGATGTCTTCCCCCAACGACTCTATTATTACAGAACCTCTTGAAGACTCAAAGGTTAAACGTGTTACACACTGGATTCAGAAATCTATTGTGCATCCATCTTCAACGTCTCTTATACTATGGAGAAAAAGCAAAGACGATCAAGTCACCTTCTCAACAATTAGTTTTTGGAAAGGCTATATATATGGCTGAAGATTCAAGCCTAAATTTTTAACAAGGATTCTTCTGTTGAAGGAGTAGCAAGATCAAGCAATTATCAACTCTATATAATATGCAGATTTTCTGCTTTAGGTTATAATTGTAAAATCCTTAAGATTTCTTACCCCTGTATATATTTAGAAATTTTAAGTGCTTTAGGCCTTTGTTATGGTGATTTCCCATGCCTCTGATGCGTGCATCATGTACACCTTGTTCTCTATTCTGCTGAGCCTTCAGTAGTTTATATTAAGTCTCCTGCTATGTGCTTGAGCAAAAAGTCTTGTCTCATTGGGATTCAAGCAACAAGTCTTGAGCCAAGATGCTTAAGCCACGTAAGTCTCATTTCTTAAGTGCTTGAGCTGTGAAAGTCTTATTCAACTTGTAACAACCCCATTTTCAATAACTGATTAATGGTACTAATTAATTGATTTGTGTGATTTATCTGATTTAAGTGAATTATTGGATTTAACTGATTTATTCTACTTGGTAGAATAATGTGGATTTATCAGATATTCTCTATTTAATGATGAGATATCTTATGAGAAAATGAATTGGTAGATATTTGAGAAGAATTATGATGGAAGGAAATATGATAGAAAGAGATATAAAGGAAAAGTAGAGAGAAAAGAAAGAGAATGAAAACATAAGAGAAAGAGAAAGAGAAAGAGAAAGAAAGAGAAAGAGGAGAAAAGAGGAGGAAAAAGGGGAAAAGCTCAGAATCATTAAGAATCGACTTCTAGCTTGCGATTAATCAAGGTAAGGGTGTGAAATATCATTATCTTAACAATGTAGATGATCATGTATGGATTGTTTGTATGTTTTCTCCATTTTTCTATTTTTAGGGTAGAAGTGGATTTAATCGATAGAAACCGAGTTTTAACGGTTAGAATCTGGAATAAGTGGTAAAGTTTAGTCGAGGAATGTTAGACTAAGGAGGTTGAAACTGGTTTGGTGAGAATCAGTTGATTTTGGAAGGATTGGGCGATTTTGACAGTTAGGGATTTCTGAGTTCGCAGATTCGCTAGCATTCGCTAGGCGAATGGCAGCGAAGGTTCGCCAGGAGAATCCCAGCGAGTGGGTAGTGAACCAAGTCAGTAGCCCAACTCTGTCTTCGCCAGTGAGTTCGCCAGGAGAAAGAGGCGGCGAGAGGCTTCGCCCGGCGAGTGTGGTAGCGAGTAGTAGTGAACACTTCCAGTAGCTATTGTCTGTCTTCGCCAACGAGTTTGCCAGGCGAGTGTGGTGGCGAGCATTCTCCAAATGCTTCGCCAGGAAAAGGTCGGCGAATGTGACAACATTTTATTTTATTTCCTGTGCTTTCCATCCAATTGTCGATTGTTTGGTTTAATTATGTTTAATCCTTATCTGAATGGGTAGTTTGTGTGTTGTTGTGATGTGATGTGCTGTGGGTAGTCTTATGGCGTGAATCCTAGATTATGAATCGATTATGAAACATGGTCTTTTGACAACATATGAATTGTTTAATTGAATTAAAAGTGCATGATAAGTGTAATTGAGTTCGTTGCAGTTGGCACGACCTTGTGAGTGCATATTGATTTTATGTGATAGTATGTGAAGAATGCATGAGAATATATATATATATATATATATATATATATATATATATATATATATATATATATATATATATATATATATATATATATATATATATATATATATATATATATATATATATATATATATATATATATATATATATATATATATATATATATATATATATATATATATATATATATATATATATATATATATATATATATATATATATAGTGAATATATATGCATTGCTTGGTAATGTGATAATGATGTTGAGAATATGTAAACGTGCGAGATTCTTACTCACTGGGGTAGAATGACAAGGTGTCGTTCCTAGTGTAGTAATCACCGGGGTAGAATAACTGAGATGTTGTTCCTGGTGAGGTATAAGCGATGTACCCATAATCCCAAATGAGGATTTGTGAGAGTTGATGAGTTTATATGAGTCATATGGTATATATGTGATTGTTGTATGAAAGTGAGATGTGGTCGTTTGGCAATTATGTGCATAATTGTATGTACTTGTATAAGGTGAAATGCGTAACTATATATATTTGTGAATATGTATGCATTTCAAGAGTGTATGGAGTCGTTTTGCATGTGAAGCATCATGATTGCATTCTTGTGTCTTGATCCCGCGTAGGATCTACAGAAACCTCGTGTGCCCTTGTGGGGTATGAGCGATGGTTTATTTTTGATCCCTAGGAGGATCTGCAGAAACGATCGTGTGCCCTTGTGGGGTGTGAGCGATGGTTTATATTTGATTCCGTGGAGAATTTGCAGAACGATTGTGTGCCCTTGTGGGGTGTGAGGAATCAGATTGTGTGCCCGTGTGGGGTGTGAGCAATCTTGAAACATCATATGCCCATGTGGGGTGTGAGCGATGGGTGAACATCGTAGGCCCGACGAGGAGTTACTTCGGTAACGAGCGATGGTTCCATTTGGTTCTTCAATTGAATCTGCTGAATGAGTCGGTACCGCATTTGCATCTGCATAGATGTTGCACCCTAATTTTTGACCATAAGGTCCCACCTCTTCTCGCACATTTTCTTGCTATCATTTGACTTCAATTTAATATTTAAATATTTATTTGACTAACCAATTCGCGCAGACGCAGGAATATCGAATGAAGATAGTATTCATTTCCATTATCGATCATCCGCACGTATCTATTCTATTTTCAACTGTTTTGTTATTGCGAAGCTTCGGTTTGTGGCTGTAAGTCAAGAAAGTTGTAAAAGCTTTGTGTGTACTCCTACAAGTTGTGCTAAAGCATTGTGGAATCACGCACTTTCGTCGTTATGACACCTTGACCAATAAACCAAATACTCATTCAAATTGCTCAAAGACAACCCCAAGAGGGATTAGGATCTCCTGCACATTGGACTTCGAAGGCACTGTTTGTTGGACTAATAGAACTTAGTGGCGTGGAGTTTGTAGTCATTTTTCACCTTTTGGAGAGATGGCCTAGATCAAAGTTGGTCGTCAGCGATGAAGTTGTCTCCTCTAGATCTTTAAATTGGATACTTGTAACGAGAGGTCAACACTTATTAATTTTGGAGTTGGAAAAGAACATCTAGATTAAGGGCAAGGAGATCATTTTATAATAAAACCCACAAGCATGCCGAGATAGCAGACCAAGGAAGGTCTCCAATTTCGTTTAAGCATTTTCCAATATTTAAACTCAGAATCTATGGAAGATGAAATTCTGGAAATACACAAAGCATAAATTCATCACAAAACTAATTTGAAGTACATCTACTTTGCTATTCAATAAATCCAGGAAAGCGTTACAAGGTATCACCCACTCAAATACAAAAGGACAAGGTCTACAACATTGCAAGAGGTTACCCTGCTACTAGAAAAACCTATACCAATGTTATTATTGATAACATCGTACTATTGGACTTGTAAACCGAAACTTCTGAAACACGGCAACTTCCACAACAGTAACCCCAACCACAAAATCTCCAAGCAGCTGTTGCTACTTTGTACTATCGGTCAAATCGCCAACCGAGCGCTTAGATTTGGATTGTAGCCAAGATTTTACTTCAGTACTGCATTTCAGAATAAGAATTAAGAGGTTCCATTAATATATTTTTCTCAACAGAAAAACAATTTCATGTGTTAATCAAGGGCAATATATACCGAATTTACTTCTCCTATGACGGTGATATACGAGCTTCTGCATACCACTGTCCGAGCTTTGACTACATCCCAAAACAAGAAATGAGGAGGGAAAGTAACAGAAGAATTTGAAGATGTCCTGCAAAATGAACCTTCGTCGTTTCCAGATTTCGAACTCATTCATCAGCTCTGAGGAATCTAAAGTCAGCATCTTCACCTGTGATATGACGCAACCAATAATCAGAGCAGTTGACAGTTAACAAGAATGATTTGAGATGTAAAAACTAAGAAGAAAAGATCGAACAAGCATGAAGTATATCTCGCAGCAGCTTTCAGTTTACAAGATGTTTTCTTTGCCATTCACTCTTCAGAAGATGATGCAAATATCCTACAACTTGGATGAATCAGACAGTAAGGAAAGCATTGTATTGAATCTCATGGCCATTTAGAAGATTGTGATGCGGAAGCTGAAGCCGAAGCAGCCGCTTCTGCTGTGCTGTTACTGCCATTGGAAGTATTGAGGCCGTTGGGAAATAGTTTAGGTTTTTGCTCTATCTCAGTCTCAGATGCCGGAGTTTGGTAGTTAATATTGATAGAGTAGTATCTTGTCGGCTTTGCTGGCATGGCGGTACCTGCCAATTGAGATAGAAGTCAGCACCCACGATGCCATAGGAGCGAGAATGCGCCATTGGATATTCTGGCCTGATCACTCGAGGGCCTTGATAAAGGTTGGTTCATTATATAGAACAGGATGAGAGTTGTTACCTTTTATAATTAAGAAGGCTCCCAATTAGTAACTTCTGAGCACAATCAACTTTATCCCAAGCAGCCTCATCTCCTCATTAAAGCAGCTCCCATCGGCAAAACCCTCAGAGTTCCTACAAAGCAACCAGGTCAGTACCGACACCGGTTTGAAGTCAGAACCGAAACCAAGGCGTAAACCATGCTCTGCAGCTCTCCGTGTATTATCTTCACCTGCAAAACACGGTACCAACCAATAATTACAACGCAGTTAGAGAGAATAATTTGAAGTTAAAATCTAAAGGAGAGATGAAGTGAGACGCCAACGATATTCGAAGGAAGCAGCAACTTTTGACTCTGTTGGTTCAGACTTTAACACCGGATACGAAATATGATCCTGCGGATAAATATCACATTGTTTGTATATCAGTGACATCCGTGCATATGCTTTGAACTACTAAACACAAGGGTCACATAACTTATCAACATGAAGAAATATGCAGCGGAAGTTGGAAAGTCGTGGTTTTGAAAAGAAGACATTGGTGTTCACAGAGATACCCAGCACTCGAGGTTATTGAGCATGATCAGAAAACTCAGCTTGTTCATATACCTGGATGGAATATCACAAGATGTGTTCAGGGTCAAATAAGAATCATTTAACACAGAAGCACATTGAATCTACACCCACCCAAAGTTGGCTTTACATTATCTGCATTTCAGGAGGCGCCAAACTTGTTGGAACAAGGTTATAACTCTGTCCAAAACAGTTCAGAAAACTCCAAAATATTGGTCCACTTTGCTTGCGGCTTCTCAAACTTCTTATCACTTCAAGGTTTTGAGAATACTCCTCATCACCGATACTTTCTCCACCGCCACGTGTACCTGCCAGATCGCCACTCTTCGTCACCAACTTTCCATGAAGGTTCACACGCGCATCCAGCCCGAAACCTTCCCTCTGGGTTTCTAATTCACCATCCAGCCCAAATAGATTGTTGCTATCCACACCTGCTAGAATGCAAAATCAAATTAGCAAAATTAGAGAATATTCACGGAATCATAGAAGATGCTATTGGATTGATTTGCAAATCAAGATACGAATATCGTTTAAAACAGCTTATTATTGTAATCTCACGGAAAAGGAAACTATTCCCTAATCGTACCTGAACATATTTGGAAAATCCCCAATCAGCATTCAATTGTGATTAAGGAAATTCAATCAAGAAATCAGAAAGTGGAGTCTATATAAAGAGGACGAAAAACATACAGAAAGGCAGAGGAAAAATCACCACAAGACTTATATCCGTAAACCTAAGATTCGGAGCAAAAGCAAACTTATCTTTAGCCGACAAATTCATCCCCAGCCGCCGCAAGTACAAACCGACGAAGCCTCAGTCCTAGCCACCGCAAGTTCAACCAATAGAACATCCACTCGGACCGCCGCGGATCCGAACCCACGAAGAATCGATCTCCGACGCCGCCGTCACAAACTTCGGTAAAATCCCTACTTGTATTAAAACTCTGAACGACTAATGCTTCTATTCTTTGTTTCAGGTACAAGAACCAACGAATTTTGAAGTAGAAGTCGAAACGGAGATAGAATGAGAGGAGAGGATCGAGCGAGCCGTTGAGAGGATTAGGGTTCCCTCGTTGGGGGGGGGGGGGCTTCCTGCGTTTGTCTTTGTTTTTTTTGATGTTTTGTGTTTATTAATGATCGTATGTACGCACGACCACGGTAGTACCGTGGTCCCTCGTCATTATCACCACACACTTCTGATCATGCGGATCATCTTGCGTTTGCCTACGGTAATCCAGTGCACCTCTGGTAATCTGTTCAGTATTTTAAAACTTTAACCCGTTAATTAACTTTAGTTTTTTCTTTTCATTAAAATTAAATCAACTTAATTTGCTTTTATCATCCAATTAATCAATCTTTTTTAATAAACTCAGCTTAACCATTTTATGTTGTTTCTCTTATTTTATTAATAATAATAATTTACTCTAATAACAAAATCTCTTATATTTTATTAAATAATTGGTTTAACCTTTTTTTATCAAATAAGTATCATTCACTAAAAAAATCCTTTTATAAATAAATCACCCAACTTGTCATTTAAATATTTAAATAAATCCTTAGTATTCAAATCAATTTGTAGTAACAATTAATAGAAACTCTTTTATTCTATAAACGATATAATTTAACAATAGCCACAATAAAATAGTCACTTGACTTAGGTTTTTTTTCATAATAAAAATTAACACCATTTTATTTAAAACTTGGAATTTAATTTATTGATTAATCCCATCTAAAATCAGTCTCCATTCAACTTCTTCTCAAACAAATCAAGTCAAACAGTTAAAATCAATCAACCGCGTAAACATACAAATCAATCTCACTTCACGACACTTTCACCTACACTTAGCGCTTTCATGCGTATGTATCGTTTTATCTTTATCTGTTGTTATTTTATCCACAATGCACACACTCACATAGCGCTCTCATGCGTGTGTATGGTTTATATTTCTGCAATTTACATTATCGCAATTCATTTACATTATCAATTTATATTCATGCATCGCATTCCGTCCAAAGGAAAAACCTACACATAATTCAACGTTGTGTGTAGTTGCACATCACTTGCATCATCCTCCCCTTGATCCTTGATCCCATTCAAGTCGATCATTTTAGGATAGGACCTACCCCATAGGAAGGACCTTGTTTTCATCTTTACAACATAGAAAAACAAAACAAACCCGATACAAACAAACTCAATCAATTCAACAATAATTCAAATACTCAACTCAACATACAACTTTTCAAACACAATAGAGAATAGATGTTAATCATCTTAAGTGAGATATAATCTCCACCTCCACAACAATACAATCAAACATGTAGGGACTTTGCCTTAAGAGCGATAAAGGCATACTTGGCGACCATCCGAGTATTTAAGACCTTTTCTTAAGACAATGCAAAGACCATTTCCTACAACCCCTTTTACACTTGTGGTGGTTATATCTCCCTTAACATGAAGACTCATCTCTTCTCCTAAACCCAATCAAAACAACTACCCTAAACCCGTAGGAACTTTGACCACAGTCAAAGAACTCCTCTAACCCTTTAGGGTGAACTACAACATACTCTGATTCCACTCCCGTAAGAATATGTAGGCATAAGATGCGATATCTTATCGAGTATACTTAGATATAAACCACTAGGGTCTTTTAACCATTAAGCAGATAAACACTTAGCAATAAACAATATAAAACAAGAGGTTCCTGTAGAATACTACAGAAACTTAGGATGCTAGTACCTTCCCTAAGTTTAACCAACCCCCGAACCTAAAACAATCTAGCTTGCATTTGCATTGCATTGTGGGAATTTCGATCTTTACCCCTTCCTTTGGACAAATCAAAGTTCGGTTGCAAAATGAATTAAAGATTCAAACTAATTAATAGTTTGGTATCCAAATTTCACCGCGACAGAAATGGCGACTTCACTGGGGACTCCTCAGTGGGTTTCCCTATCTTATTTTATTTTGTTTACTGCTTTATATATCTGCCTACTTGATTAATTGTTTACATGCTTTCTCTTGTATTTCCGTTGGGATTATTGTTCTTGAGTGGTGAGATAAAGTTCTGCACCCGAACTTGAGAGAAATTAAGATAGGATGGTGATATAGTCGAGGAGGCTTATAGGGAGTTGAATCCCTACTAAGTTGAATCGAGAATCCCGCTCAGTTGAGGCCCTTTCGAAATAGTACTGTTGAACGAGCAATCGTGAAGACACTCATTATTTTTGACTTTGGAGCCTATGATATTAAGGACCATAGTTACCTTAACCCAACTTTGGCCTTTATTAGGACGTAGTGCGAGACTATGAGGAAGTACTTCCGAAATAGTGCTACGCGAAGCTACACTCAAAAGAAGTTCTCTTGAGAATATTATTAATCCTCGAGTAATTGGGAAATTGATAATATCCGATAGATGGGCTGATGATTCTGAGTCCCATTAGAACCTTGTTCTGCAGGTACAAACAACCTTTAGTCCTTAAACCTTTGGGAAGGGTACACCTTTACTCCATGCTCGTTGCAAACCTAGGGCGCCCCTTGTTTGTTTATCTTTATGTCCTTATGTGAATACTTGTGTTTGCTGCATTCATACAACATCATTCTGCATTGGACTTCATGGGATTTACCTTCGTTTATGAACATTGTAGGTCACTATGGCTTCAAATAAAAGACATACTGTGAAATATACTTTTAAGAGTCCCAAATTGGATGACCTAAAGAAGTTATGGGGTTTCATAAAAGATCAAGAAGAATTCAAGAACAAGTATGGAAAGCTGATATCCTTGTTGGGCTGCTCAGTGAATAAAGGACTTCTTGCCACTTTGCTACAATTCTATGATCCTCTTTACCATTGTTTCACCTTTCCAGACTTTCAGCTGTTACCTACATTGGAAGAGTATTCTTTTTTGGTTGGTCTACCTGTCCTTGAAGAATCTCCTTTTCCCTTCTTGGAAAAGGACCCTGATGAGAAAGATATTGCTAAAGCCCTCCGTTTGAAGGTGTCCGACGTCAAAGCCAACCTAGTTACTAAGGATGGAATTCTTGGTTTAAAGACAGGTTTCCTAGTCGAGAAGGCTTCATTCTATGCTGATTATTCTAATAAGGCTCCGTTTGAGGCAATTTTTGCTTTGCTTGTTTATGGGCTGTTTTTATTCCCAAGTTTTGAAGGTTTCATCGATCTCAAAGCATTCAAGATCTTTATGAAGAACAACCCAGTGCCAACTCTGTTGGGAAATGCATATCACTCTATACATCTCCGAAACCTTCGTGGTGGAGGGATGATTACTTGTTGTGTACCTTTACTTTACAAGTGGTTTATTTCGCACTTGCCGAAGTCTAGCTCTTTTACAAACATTGGCAAAGAGCATTGGTCTCCAAGAGTTATGGCTTTGACCCATTCTGACATTGATTGGTACAATCGAGCGTATGATGGAGTATTAATCATTGATAGTTGTGGTGACTTTGCTAATGTACCATTGCTCAGCTTTGATGGAGGAATCAACTACAATCCTATTTTAGCTCGCCGACAGTTGGGATACCCATTGAAGGAACCCCCCAAGAGTGTTCAAGTAGAGGGTATATTCTTCAAAAATGATATGGAACTCCGAGTAAAGATTCTAGATGCATGGCGTAGTGTACACAAGAAGGGGAAGAGAAGCCTTGGGAAGCTTAATTGTGTGTCTTTAGAGCCCTACCTCCAGTGGGTCAGAAAAAGGGCAACCAAGCTAAAGATGCCCTATTCCCGTCAAGATCCCATAGCTCCAAGGAGAGAGTCCACTTATGTCTTTATGTCTGAAGCCGAGAAGATAGAGGTGTCCTTAAGGAAGTCTCAACATGAGCTGGAATCTTGGAAGAACAAATACCATGTAGCAGTGGCAGAAAATGATGAGTGTCAGAAGCAGAAGGCTGAACTTCAAAAGGAGAGGGATGAACTTCAGAAACAGCTACAATTGAAGGATGAAGAGCTACTCCCTTGCAAAAAGAGAAAAGTCATGGAGGATTTATTTTTATCCGACCCACAATGCACTATTTGGAAACTAATTGTGGACAACCTTATTCGTGAGAAGGCGCAACTAGAAGAGCAGCTCAAGCAGCAGCATTCAAAGCTTCTTTAGTGTCTTTACTAGCTTTTATTTAGCTTTTATTTGGGACTCTTTAAAAGAATATTTATGTAGTCCGTTTCAAATTTAATAAAACGTTTCCTTTTACCGCAATGTCTATAAATAAGAGGAATCCCATGAAGTCCTAATCATCTTGCATTGCATTCTTTTCCCTTGTTCACTTCAAGAAACTCAATTTCGTTCTGTAGGTGTTGTAATCATGGATTTCAGAAGAGAAACCCTGAAGTACACTTTTCAGAGTCCCAACATCGAAAGCTTGAGAGAACTAGCCGAACTCGTCGAGGATCGCTTTGCCTTCGCAGCAGAATATGGAGGAGTTTTCCGTTCCCTCGAGCTAAGGATGAAAGAAGGATTGTTGGAAACATTGGTTCAGTTTTATGACCCGATGTATCACTGCTTCACTTTTCCGGACTACCAATTGATGCCGACCTTGGAAGAGTACTCAGAGCTCTTGAGGATGCCTGTGACTGTTCGACCCCTATTCACCGGAAGAGAAGACACGCCCGGTCACCAAGAAATTGCAAATGCTACTCATATCAGTCTTGAAGATGTTCAAACACACCTAGTCACCAAGGAAGGAGTCCTTGGTTTTCCCGCTGACTTTTTGATCGAAAAAGTCCGTCACCATGCTGAAAGAAAGGAGGCTCTCATTTTGGAAGCCAATTTTGCTTTGTTGGTCTATGGGACTTTCTGGTTCCCTAAAATTGACAGTTTTGTTGATATGGATGCAATCAAGCTGTTCATACTCAAAAATCCAGTACCCACCTTGCTTGCCGATACATACTTTTCGATTCACTCGAGGAATGCTGAAGGAGGACACATTGTATGTTGTACTGCCTTGCTGTACTCATGGTTCATCGCTCGTTTGACTTGGTATCCGTCCCTTTGGGATGAAGTAGCGACACCTCGATGGTCCGAGATACTTATGGCCCTCACCCATTCGGACATTGTTTGGTATGATCCCGCCTATGGAGGCGTGCCTATGATTCCTAGCATCGGAGGATTCCCCAACGTACCGCTTATTGGAAGAGAAGGATGTATAAGTTACAATCCCGCTTTGGCCCGTAGACAGTTTGGACACCTTATGATCCAAGTGCCTGACCCGGCTTCGTTGGAAGAGATCTATTTCAAAGGAGAAGAGGATCTAGATCTAAAGACTTTCATCATTCATGCATGGAAATATGTTGATATGGAAGGGACAGCTGCTTCGGCATATCCCAACTGTGCTGTTTCTGAGGATTATCTGCATTGGGTGTGAGAAAGAGCTCTCGATCTCAAGATGCCTTTTCCTTTTCATGAACCTATGGTATTGTCTGCTCATGACCCCGACTGGTTCGATGTGGACGAAATAGAACAAGTAAAGATTGCTTTAGATGAAGCCCGGAAATTGAGGACTGCTTGGAAGAACAAGTTCCTCACCCTTAAGGTAGAGAAGGAAAGACTTCAAAAGACTCCGGAAATAGAAGTTGCCAGAAAGAGAAAGGCGCAAGGAGATTTATTTTCTCCTCATGCCTCTTCAAGTGTTGTCACCAGTGATGATCTCCCCTCAACTACCATGGCTTGGAAGGAGTGTGTGGAACGACTCATCATCGAGAAAGCGGCGCTGCAGGAGCGCATTGATCAGCTGACCGAGGAGCTCCGTACGAAGGAGAAGACTGTGGGATAGAGTTCTGAGTTTTCTTTTGCTTTCGTTGTAATAAACTCTTAAAAGAGTACTTTGCTTTACATTGTTTCTCAAGAATAAAAAGTTTTTCACTTATTCTACATTACAATACTGAAGAACACTTTGAGTTTCTTGAAGTCTCCTCCTACATCTGCATTATGCATTTAGCATGGCATTTTACATTCGTGCATGTGTCTCTCCTTTGTTGTGGCTCATTTCGGTTTTCCCTCTTTTGCTGTCAGTCGCCGTCTCGACCATCTGACCAAGCCGGAAGTATCATTAAAGGATAGTAAGGAGAACAAAGACATGGATCGCATGACTAGCTTCAGAGTAAGGTTTAATCCGACACTTCGCCGTCCCTCCGACAACTTTGTTCTATGCAACTTCAGCCTGTGCAAGACAACCCGCTTGCTGACTTTCAGAATATTCATGCTGAAAAGGAAATGGACGATCCGGAGCTTATAGTATTCGAGAATGAATTTCGTGACTTCGAGGAACGATGGAAAATGATGAAGAGGAACCGTGCGCCTGATTTTCGTGCTCATGACCTGTGCCTGGTTCCAAACCTAGTTGTCCCTCCGGAATTCCAAATGCCCACTTTCGAAGTGTACAAAGGTTCGATCTGTCCAAGGTATCATTTGATGATGTTTTGTCAGAGGATGACCGCCTATCTTGGGAACGACCAACTAATGATTCATTGCTTCCAAGAAAGTTTGTGTGGAGCACCATTAACATGGTATATGAAGCTACAAAGGAATCACATTCAGTCTTGGGAAGACTTAACTTTTGCTTTTGTGAAGCAATACCATCATAACTTGGGTATAGCCCCAGACAATAAAGATGGCTGTGTACCTTCCAGAGAATTCATAGCTCCGGTACCCCATCCTCAGCACCAATATGCGATGCCCGCTCAGCGTGAACAACAACCATCTCCTAGGCAGAGGTTGGCCTCTCCAGATCAACCACAAAATCGACGATTTCGGAAAAGGTATCAAAGGATGCCTCTGGATACTCCAAGAGAAGCAATTCATCAGTTTGATCCCATCCCTGTGAAGTATGCTGATTTGTTTCCAGCTCTAATTCAAAGAGGGCATATCCAGACAAGAGTCCCACCTAAGGTACCTAAGAAGTTTCCATACTGGTATAAAGCCAACAAATTTTGCCTGTATCATCAAGGTGCTCCGGGGCACGACATTGAGAGTTGTTACGGTATGAAGGCGGACGTTCAAAGTTTGGTCAAACGTGGAGTCTTATTCTTTGAGGGTTCCGTCCCCTATGTGCGAGATAGCCCCATATCTCGACAAGATTCGTCCTCCCCGGCCATGATTCAAGGTCGTCAACGCCGCGTCTGAAAGCTGCGCACCAGACATTTCTGCATGTCTTTCCCGTCTACATGAAAGCACAATAAAGATCCTAGAAAGGACTCTCCGAAGAAGTTTATTTCATTTTGTCCATGTTTATTTCTTTGATTGAAAGCATATTTGGCATGTAAGAACTTTCTGTTTTGAATAAGTAATGCAATAACTGTTTGTCTTGAAGAAATCCATTCGTTTTCACTCAAATAGTTTTTTTAAAAAATTATTCATAATGTCGATTTTTACCCGATCTCTTGCTCTGACAGAGAATTGGAAGGAGGATGATGAAGTAAAACACATGATCTCTTGTTGTATGCTTCGAATAAAAACCCTACTGATGATGTAAGGCGTTATTTTAAACCTCCTAAACGCCAACATAGTCAACCCTTTCTTTTTAAAACCTTGAGAAAAGACCTATTTTTTTCTTCTCCCAAACCGAAACCTCATTTTCTTAACCTGGGGCAGGGTGATATCAAAAATAATAAACATTTTCAAAAATTGGGTGGGCACAAATATACTAACCCTTTCTACCTCCATTCTACAAGTCATAAATTAAACCCATATACGACCCTCAAAGTCCTAATTGAAGTAAGGTTAGTTCGAAAGCATACTCGATGAGATATTGTTTCCTGACTCCTTGAGCTATGCTCAAATTAAATTGGCTTTATAAATAATGTTCAATATGTATCCTAACTAGTGGTTTCGATCACAAGTTATTGCGATACCCCCCCTTTTCAAAACTTCAAGACAAACGCGTGTTGCATTAACCATTTCAAAATGGATATTTCTAACTTGCTAAAATACGCTTGACATCTTAGAAAGATTACACGGACTCCAATGGACTCGAAAACCTCGCCCACCTGGAGCAATTTACTCTTCAAGAAGTTTGATCCGTACGAGTTTGGCTTTCATCTAAAGCACAATTTGGAAGACTCAGTTATACCGCCAATCAGGGGCAGTTACGTCGAGATTCGGCGAATCTCTAGAGAGTTTGAAAACAGTGGGGCATTGGGACATCATGTTTTCTGTAAAATCCTCTCTAGATGTTGCTTTTAAAACTATGTGTCTTGGGGCATTTGAAGATTTGAGCAAAAGATGTATATTTCATCCTCAGGAAGCTCAACCCCAACATGTTCAACAACTACGAAGACCCAGGATATTTATTTTATCCCCTATGAAACTTCGGTTTGGGTACCTCCGTCTACAATTTCATACAACATGCCAAACTTATCAAGATGTTACATCCCCAAATGGATTGATCACTTTTCCTCAAGAGAAATTTTGAAGTTTTGAAGCAGGATTGAGATCCTATATGTGGTTCTCCGTATATCCCCAGTGATACTTCTATCTTTGAAGATCGGTCGGATGTTTGTTTCGAGACGTTTATCCCGTATTCGGTCGTTGCTTTCGTCTGTCTTGTCAGCATAAGCATACTCATATCATATAAGTAGATAACGTACTCGTTTGCATTTGTGCATCCTTTGTATGTTTTACTCTAACTCTCTTCGATTGTGTTTACCCTTGGGTATTCGGGCGTGTCTTATTCCTTCCAAATAGAATTGTCAGCCCTAAGCAGAAAAAACTCAATAGTTCTATTTCCCCACGAAGTTCGATCCTCGTGGAAGACAGTTGTTTCAGTACTTTCCCATTGGAGCTTATGCCTCTATGGTTGAGTCTTGCTTGACAGTTTCTCTTCGGTTATTTCCCGAATTGAACTTCGGTCTTTGGCAATCACGCTATGAATATGGATCAAGAGTGCATTTATTTTGCACTTTGACATTATGAGGATCACCATTTGAAGACGTGACATTTCTTCAATATTACAAGATCCACTCGACAACTTACAACTGAATGACAAAAGATCTCTTTATTTGAGCAACTCGTTTCGACCAGATTTATTCTCAAAACGACAAACAACAATTTCCTCAAGACAATTTGTCCTTCCCCAGTGGATTATTTCAAGATTATCAAGACAAAACAGAGGACATTACAGATACTTCCCCACCTGAGGACTTCTGCTACAACAATCTCACATATTTTACTCCTCAAAAATGATCTTCCCCAGAGAGTTCATTATGAGTACTATCAAATGACATATCTCCTTACAAGAGGACACTCCATAAATCAACCGGTTTACAACTCCTCTGAAGATCCCCGGTGCACATTCTACAAATTGCCAATACAATACAAACTGCATCTACAATTTACAATTACAAGTACAAGGTCACATCTACAAAATTCTACAATTACAGATTACACAACATTTACATCAACAATTCTACAGTGTTACAATTTACAACATACAATCTACAATGACACTATGGCTCACAACCGAACATCTACATCAACATTACAATTTACAACTACAGTTACATCTACAATCTACAAAATCACAACCCCCTATGAAGGTGCTCTCACGAGTTCTCATCATTTCGGGAAGGAACCGAGACCAGCTCATGGTTCCCATACCATGGTGCAAGGGGAAGTTCAACATTAGAAATCGAGACCAGCTCATGGTTCCCATACCATGGTGCAAGGGGAAGTTCAACATCAGAAACCGAGACCAGCTCATGGTTCCCATACCATGGTGCAAGGGGAAGTTCGACATCAGAGACCGAGACCAGCTCATGGTTCCCATACCATGATGCTCGGGGAAGCTCTACCACTACAACATCTACAACGACATTTACATCTACAGTGATTCTACCACCTACAAGATTTTGACATTTCAGACAGAGACCGAGACCAGCTCATGGTATCCTTATCATGATGCTCGGGGAAGTCATACATTTTATTATTTCAAGTTGAGTTCCAAAAGAAAAGATATACAGAAAAAAAAAGAGAAAAAGAAAAAAATAAGGATGAACCATCAACTCAATTCATCTGGATTACTACCAACCGCAACATTATGATAATAAACATATCCTTCGACTAAAAGTTTATTTCCCATCACCATGTCCTCGGTGTATGAGATACTGTTTTACTTCCGAGTATTCCCCAGTGATGTTGGTTTCCCATCCCCGCGGAGTCTTGTTGTGTCTATTTGTTCCCCTGTGACATCATTTCCTCACAGGACTCGTCTGTCTTGCATTCTCATATCATCGCATATCATTTGCATACGGTGACCTCTTAGGGCCAAAAATTCGTGCAATGTTTTTATTTAAGTCCCTCCTATCTCGTCGAGATGAAGATTTCAATCTCCATATCTCCGAATAGAAGTAACTTAAATAGGGGCATCTGTTGCACCCTAATTTTTGACCATAAGGTCCCACCTCTTCTCGCACATTTTCTTGCTATCATTTGACTTCAATTTAATATTTAAATATTTATTTGACTAACCAATTCGCGCAGACGCAGGAATATCGAATGAAGATAGTATTCATTTCCATTATCGATCATCCGCACGTATCTATTCTATTTTCAACTGTTTTGTTATTGCGAAGCTTCGGTTTGTGGCTGTAAGTCAAGAAAGTTGTAAAAGCTTTGTGTGTACTCCTACAAGTTGTGCTAAAGCATTGTGGAATCACGCACTTTCGTCGTTATGACACCTTGACCAATAAACCAAATACTCATTCAAATTGCTCAAAGACAACCCCAAGAGGGATTAGGATCTCCTGCACATTGGACTTCGAAGGCACTGTTTGTTGGACTAATAGAACTTAGTGGCGTGGAGTTTGTAGTCATTTTTCACCTTTTGGAGAGATGGCCTAGATCAAAGTTGGTCGTCAGCGATGAAGTTGGGTCCTCTAGATCTTTAAATTGGATACTTGTAACGAGAGGTCAACACTTATTAATTTTGGAGTTGGAAACGAACATCTAGATTAAGGGCAAGGAGATCATTTTATAATAAAACCCACAAGCATGCCGAGATAGCAGACCAAGGAAGGTCTCCAATTTTGTTTAAGCATTTTCCAATATTTAAACTCAGAATCTATGGAAGATCAAATTCTGGAAATACACAAAGCATAAATTCATCACAAAACTAATTTGAAGTACATCTACTTTGCTATTCAATTAATCCAGGAAAGCGTTACAAGGTATCACCCACTCAAATACAAAAGGACAAGGTCTACAACATTGCAAGAGGTTACCCTGCTACTAAAAAAACCTATACCAATGTTATTGTTGATAACATCGTACTATTGGACTTGTAAACCGAAACTTCTGAAACACGGCAACTTCCACAACAGTAATCCCAACCACAAAATCTCCAAGCAGCTGTTGCTACTTTGTACTATCGGTCAAATCTCCAACCGAGCGCTTAGATTTGGATTGTAGCCAAGATTTTACTTCAGTACTGCATTTCAGAATAAGAATTAAGAGGTTCCATTAATATATTTTTCTCAACAGAAAAACAATTTCATGTGTTAATCAAGGGCAATATATACCGAATTTACTTCTCCTATGACGGTGATATACGAGCTTCTGCATACCACTGTCCGAGCTTTGACTACATCCCAAAACAAGAAATGAGGAGGGAAAGTAACAGAAGAATTTGAAGATGTCCTGCAAAATGAACCTTCGTCGTTTCCGGATTTCGAACTCATTCATCAGCTCTGAGGAATCTAAAGTCAGCATCTTCACCTGTGATATGACGCAACCAATAATCAGAGCAGTTGACAGTTAACAAGAATGATTTGAAATGTAAAAACTAAGAAGAAAAGATCGAACAAGCATGAAGTATATCTCGCAGCAGCTTTCAGTTTACAAGATGTTTTCTTTGCCATTCACTCTTCAGAAGATGATGCAAATATCCTACAACTTGGATGAATCATACAGTAAGGAAAGCATTGTATTGAATCTCATGGCCATTTAGAAGATTGTGATGCGGAAGCTGAAGCCGAAGCAGCCGCTTCTGCTGTGCTGTTACTGCCATTGGAAGTATTGAGGCCGTTGGGAAATAGTTTAGGTTTTTGCTCTATCTCAGTCTCAGATGCCGGAGTTTGGTAGTTAATATTGATAGAGTAGTATCTTGTCGGCTTTGCTGGCGTGGCGGTACCTGCCAATTGAGATAGAAGTCAGCACCCACAATGCCATAGGAGCGAGAATGCGCCATTGGATATTCTGGCCTGATCACTCGAGGGCCTTGATAAAGGTTGGTTCATTATATAGAACAGGATGAGAGTTGTTACCTTTTATAATTAAGAAGGCTCCCAATTAGTAACTTTTGAGCACAATCAACTTTATCCCAAGCAGCCTCATCTCCTCATTAAAGCAGCTCCCGTCGGCAACACCCTCAGAGTTCCTACAAAGCAACCAGGTCAGTACCGGCACCGGTTTGAAGTCAGAACCGAAACCAAGGCGTAAACCATGCTCTGCAGCTCTCCATGTATTATCTTCACCTGCAAAACACGGTACCAACCAATAATTACAACGCAGTTAGAGAGAATAATTTGAAGTTAAAATCTAAAGGAGAGATGAAGTGAGACGCCAACGATATTCGAAGGCAGCAGCAACTTTTGACTCTGTTGGTTCAGACTTTAACACCGGATACGAAATATGATCCTGCGGATAAATATCACATTGTTTGTATATCAGTGACATCCGTGCATATGCTTTGAACTACTAAACACAAGGGTCACAGAACTTATCAACGTGAAGAAATATGCAGCGGAAGTTGGAAAGTCGTGGTTTTGAAAAGAAGACATTGGTGTTCACAGAGATACCCAGCACTTGAGGTTATTGAGCATGATCAGAAAACTCAGCTTGTTCATATACCTGGATGGAATATCACAAGATGTGTTCAGGGTCAAATAAGAATCATTTAACACAGAAGCACATTGAATCTACACCCACCCAAAGTTGGCTTTACATTATCTGCATTTCAGGAGGCGCCAAACTTGTTGGAACAAGGTTATAACTCTGTCCAAAACAGTTCAGAAAACTCCAAAATATTGGTCCACTTTGCTTGCGGCTTCTCAAACGGCTCATCACTTCAAGGTTTTGAGAATACTCCTCATCACCGATACTTTCTCCACCGCCACGTGTACCTGCCAGATCGCCACTCTTCGTCACCAACTTTCCATGAAGGTTCACACGCGCATCCAGCCCGAAACCTTCCCTCTGGGTTTCTAATTCACCATCCAGCCCAAATAGATTGTTGCTATCCACTCCTGCTAGAATGCAAAATCAAATTAGCAAAATTAGAGAATATTCACGGAATCATAGAAGATGCTATTGGATTGAATTGCAAATCAAGATACGAATATCGTTTAAAACAGCTTATTATTGTAATCTCACAGAAAAGGAAACTATTCCCTAATCGTACCTGAACATATTTGGAAAATCCCCAATCAGCATTCAATTGTGATTAAGGAAATTCAATCAAGAAATCAGAAAGTGGAGTCTATATAAAGAGGACGAAAAACATACAGAAAGGCAGAGGAAAAATCACCACAAGACTTATATTCGTAAACCTAAGATTCGGAGCAAAAGCAAACTTATCTTTAGCCGACGAATTCATCCCCAGCCGCCGCAAGTACAAACCGACGAAGCCTCAGTCCTAGCCACCACAAGTTCAACCAATAGAACATCCACTCGGACCGCCGCGGATCCGAACCCACGAAGAATCGATCTCCGACGCCACCGTCACAAACATCGGTAAAATCCCTACTTGTATTAAAACTGTGAACGACTAATGCTTCTATTCTTTGTTTCAGGTACAAGAACCAACGAATTTTGAAGTAGAAGTCGAAACGGAGATAGAATGAGAGGAGAGAATCGAGCGAGCCGTTGAGAGGATTAGGGTTCCCTCGTTGGGGGGGGGGGCTTCCTGCGTTTGTCTTTGTTTTTTTTTGATGTTTTGTGTTTATTAATGATCGTATGTACGCACGACCACGGTAGTACCGTGGTCCCTCGTCATTATCACCACACACTTCTGATCATGCGGATCATCTTGCGTTTGCCTACGGTAATCCAGTGCACCTCTGGTAATCTGTTCAGTATTTTAAAACTTCAACCCGTTAATTAACTTTAGTTTTTTCTTTTCATTAAAATTAAATCAACTTAATTTGCTTTTATCATCCAATTAATCAATCTTTTTTAATAAACTCAGCTTAACCATTTTATGTTGTTTCTCTTATTTTATTAATAATAATAATTTACTCTAATAACAAAATCTCTTATATTTTATTAAATAATTGGTTTAACCTTTTTTTATCAAATAAGTATCATTCACTAAAAAAACCCTTTTATAAATAAATCACCCAACTTGTCATTTAAATATTTAAATAAATCCTTAGTATTCAAATCAGTTTGTAGTAACAATTAATCAAAACTCTTTTATTCTATAAACGATATAATTTAACAATAGCCACAATAAAATAGTCACTTGACTTAGGTTTTTTTTCATAATAAAAATTAACACCATTTTATTTAAAACTTGGAATTTAATTTATGGATTAATCCCATCTAAAATCAGTCTCCATTCAACTTCTTCTCAAACAAATCAAGTCAAACAGTTAAAATCAATCAACCGCGTAAACATACAAATCAATCTCACTTCACGACACTTTCACCTACACTTAGCGCTTTCATGCGTATGTATCGTTTTATCTTTATCTGTTGTTATTTTATCCACAATGCACACACTCACATAGCGCTCTCATGCGTGTGTATGGTTTATATTTCTGCAATTTACATTATCGCAATTCATTTACATTATCAATTTATATTCATGCATCGCATTCCGTCCAAAGGAAAAACCTACACATAATTCAACGTTGTGTGTAGTTGCACATCACTTGCATCATCCTCCCCTTGATCCTTGATCCCATTCAAGTCGATCATTTTAGGATAGGACCTACCCCATAGGAAGGACCTTGTTTTCATCTTTACAACATAGAAAAACAAAACAAACCCGATACAAACAAACTCAATCAATTCAACAATAATTCAAATACTCAACTCAACATACAACTTTTCAAACACAATAGAGAATAGATGTTAATCATCTTAAGTGAGATATAATCTCCACCTCCACAACAATACAATCAAACATGTAGGGACTTTGCCTTAAGAGCGATAAAGGCATACTTGGCGACCATCCGAGTATTTAAGACCTTTTCTTAAGACAATGCAAAGACCATTTCCTACAACCCCTTTTACACTTGTGGTGGTTATATCTCCCTTAACATGAAGACTCATCTCTTCTCCTAAACCCAATCAAAACAACTACCCTAAACCCGTAGGAACTTTGACCACAGTCAAAGAACTCCTCTAACCCTTTAGGGTGAACTACAACATACTCTGATTCCACTCCCGTAAGGATATGTAGGCATAAGATACGATATCTTATCGAGTATACTTAGATATAAACCACTAGGGTCTTTTAACCATTAAGCAGATAAACACTTAGCAATAAACAATATAAAACAAGAGGTTCCTGTAGAATACTACAGAAACTTAGGATGCTAGTACCTTCCCTAAGTTTAACCAACCCCCGAACCTAAAACAATCTAGCTTGCATTTGCATTGCATTGTGGGAATTTCGATCTTTACCCCTTCCTTTGGACAAATCAAAGTTCGGTTGCAAAATGAATTAAAGATTCAAACTAATTAATATTTTGGTATCCAGATTTCACCGCGACAATAGAGCCGTGAGTCGGTCTCTATGAGTTGCATTTATCATCCTTATATGTGAATTGGTGAAATAAACATGTTGTGTATGTTTATGCGAATTGGTGAAATAAACATGTTGTGTATGTTTATGCGAATTGGTGAAATAAACATGTTGTGTGTGTTTATATGAATTGGTGAAATAAACATGTGGCGTATGTTTATGTGAATTGGTGAAGTAAATATCATTGTAAATGTTTATGTGGAAAGGACATGACTTGTAAAAGCATGATTGATGAATGTGCTTAATTAGGTAAACATATATTGTGACATATATGATGATTATAATGAATTATGGTGAGAAAATGTGGAATATATGTATTCTGTACTTGTGCATTTATATATGATTATATGCATTGTTATTATGATAATATTTCTCACCCTTCTGCTGGAATGATGTCCTACATGACATCGTGCAGGTATCAAGGTGTAGTACTGCTCGTAGTTGCGAGGTCGCTATGGGTGTAGCTGTTTAGTGATTTAATTGTATTAGGTCGAGTCATGCTCTGGTCATGTAACACTGGGATCGTTTGGGTTATGTTTCAGATGTATATTGTGATGTTGGCCTCAGTGCCTAAGTGATGTTGATTTATGTGATAAACACAAATATTTATTTTATGAAAAATTGTGATATAAATGAATCTGGTGCTACATGCAAATGAAATTTTGTAAAGTATGATTATTTATTTCAGTGTTAATGAGCATGACAGATGGTTTTTAGTAATTTGGAAGTGTATGTGTGACGCCCTTTGTGAATACATGTTAATTTTACTCTGATTATGCTTATATTTTCCGTGGGGTTTAGAAGGGTGTTACATTAGTGGTATCAGAGTAGGTCGGTCCATCCGGCCAAGTTGTCTAATGTTGTTTGTTTCCCTTGTATGCGACACGTGTGTGAAAACACTGTCGATACATGTTTGTTGTCTAACCTTTGTCTGCAGAAGTGGGAATGATCCAAGTGGGGGAGAAAGTTGTGCTTCCCCAGAATGCTGCAAGTGTGGAGTTGTAGCTCAGTGTGTGATTAAACGCTCTTATAGTTTGGTAGAGATGGTTTGTACCCCATCATGATTTTGGCTGTCTATTGACAAATTGAGGAACTGATCACCCTTAATCTCTTGTTGATAGTATTTGGGATTGTGTTGGATGGGATAGACGTGTCTTGCAAGCTTAGATGGCGTGAGCAGTGAATTGTTTGGGGTAAGGCCAAGTACTTGGGAATTTTGTGTATTAACGAAAGTGGAAAGTTGGCGGTTTGCCGATTAGTTGTGGTTGTCTGGAAGTTGTCCTGACAAAGTAGTGATACACAGCCAGGACGTGAAGTGGAGTTGTGATCGACTTAGTTATGGAAACTAGTCCGATATTGAGAGCTCCATGTTATATGTCTAATTGGATAGCCAAGGAATTAAATTGATGGGGGTAATTTTGAGACTTGTGTCTGGTGTGTGCTACGGCAACAGATTATGAGGTCGAGTATGTAAAGGATGGATAGTGACTTCTGGTGATTATTAAAGGAAGTAAGATGTGTGTAATGGACTTCTAAGTGTGGAAATGTTGTTTTCGTATTTTTTCGTAATGGGAGAACCGTAACTCGGAATGACGCAGGATTAGAAGCGTTGGAAGTTACTACAATTCTCTATGTGATGGTGAAGTAGTAACATGGAATTAAGTTATTTCTTGATGGAGTACGTTTGGATGTTGTAGTAAGTACGGGAAGTGTGGGTTGTGTTTCCGCCATAACTCACAAATTGAGTGTCCGTTTGGCATGGGATTTTCCATACTTAATTGAGTGAGTTAATAGTTGTGTAACCGATGACATTTGGATATTCGAAGAGTATAGAGGATCATGTTGAACATCGGAGACTTGAGTTATCAGTGTTTTAGAAAGAGTAGTGATATGCCACTGTGAAGAAGTTCAAAGAGTTTTTAGGAGAGCTGTCAACAACTCGTGTATTGGTTTGGCCAAATCCGACAGAACTATTTGTTATGTTTCGTGATGTTTGGTTGATATGATTGGGAGATATGTTAAGTACAACATCAGCAAGTTTTGGTTATGCTTTAAGGCAACTCAAAGTACATAAGGGAATTATCTGACAAGTAATTTGGAGTTGGTTGCTGTCGCGTGTTTGTGCCGGAGTTGGAAGCCTCAATTGTTTAGTTGAGATTTGAGATGGTTAATGATCTTGAGAGCTTAAGGTATCTGTCTGATTTGAAAGGGTTGAATATGATGCAGGGGGAATAATTGGGGAGTTTGGTATATACCAATGATGATGATAAGGAAGTTAGAACGAATTAAGCAAATTTGGGATATGAGTTTGGTATGTGAAGAGACTTCTTATGGAGTTGAGCTTTGTATGTTGAGACTGACTATTGGTATTCCCGATGAGATCCGAGGGAGTCGGAATTCATTTGAGTTAATAGATTGATTGAATTTAATGGATAAAAGTCGAAGAGATGATCTTCGGATTGATGGAAATGGTACCATGAGTTATCGTGATAAAGTTTGTGTTTCCAATAATGGGAGTTGGATAAGAGTACCCTGGGAGAAGGACGTTGAGATAGATGGAGTATCCACCTAGGTGCTATGAAGATGTGACCCAATTTGAGGAAAATCGTCTTGGTGACCATAGATGGAGAGAGAAGTGGTTGAAGTTGTATATGTTGATTAGACTTATTGAAAGTCAAAGTGTGAACATCAGAAACTGTTGAACCTGATACAACTATTGAATATTTCTGAGTGGCATGGGATAATATCCCCATGGATCTTGTGTCGGGTTTTCCGAAGAATTTGATGGGATATGATTCGATTTGGATGGTTAAGAATGGATTAACAAGAGTAACTCGTTACTTACCAGTAAGGATGAATCATTCTGTTAGATGGGAATCTGAGTTTTTCATTGAGATTTTGGAAAGGTTTGCAGGCACTTCTGGGTGCCATGTGGTAGTTGAACTCTGACTAGCGTCCGTGGAAGGAATGGATAGACAAAGAGGATTATCCAGTATGTAGAGAATTTGTTGGAAAGCTTGTGTGTTGGACCAAGGTGGATCGTGGGATAGTTAATCTTCGTTGATTGAGTTTACCTACGATAATTGCTATCATTCTAATATCGGAATGACATCGTATGAGGCTTTGTTTGGTAAGGGGTGTAGGACTCCTTTGAGTTGATGTGTGTCCGGCGAGAGTGTTGTACTCGAACCTGAGATTGTGCAAGAGGCAACTGGAAGATCCAAGAAAGGACGTGTTTTGAGAGTTACGGTAGTAACTGGTGTGGATCGAGCTTGAGGTCTCGGAAGTACCCACTGTATTTTATTGATCTGTATCAGAGTGGCGCATCAGAAGCGTGGAGAAAATAGCATGTTAGACTACTTTACCACCATCACTTGTGGAAATTGCATGATGTGTTTATGTGTCTAAGTTGAGGAGGTACACTGATTCAGAAGGATGGTGTGCAAGTGAGAGACAATTTAATTGTGGAGGCATTGCTAGTTCAGGTTGGTGAACGAGAAGCACCTTCGAGGTAAAGGGATTCCTTTGGTGGAAGTAGTTGGGAGATTGGGATGCGAGAGTCGTATCTAGAGTTATTCGAATCAGATAACATTTTCGAGGACGAAAATTCCTAAAGTGGGGGAGAGTTGTAACAACCCAATTTTCAATAACTGATTAATGATACTAATTAATTGGTTTGTGTGATTTATCTTATTTAAGTGAATTATTGGATTTAACTGATTTATTCTACTTGGTAGAATAATGTGGATTTATCAGATATTCTCTATTTAATGATGAGATATCTTATGAGAAAATGAATTGGTAGATATTTGAGAAGAATTATGATGGAAGGAATTATGATAGAAAGAGATATAAAGGAAAAGTTGAGAGAAAAGAAAGAGAATGAAAACATAAGAGAAAGAGAAGAGAAAGAAAGAGAAAGAGGAGAAAAGAGAAGGAAAAAGGGGAAAAGCTCGGAATCATCAAGAATCGACTTCTAGCTTGCGATTAATCAAGGTAAGGGTGTGAAATATCATTATCTTAACAATGTAGATGATCATGTATGGATTGTTTGGATGTTTTCTCCATTTTTCTATTTTTAGGGTAGAAGTGGATTTAATCGATAGAAACCGAGTTTTAACGGTTAGAATCAGGAATAAGTGGTAAAGTTTAGTTGAGGAATGTTAGACTAAGGCGGTTGAAACTGGTTTGGTGAGAATCGGTTGATTTTGGAAGGATTGGGCGATTTTGACAGTTAGGGATTTCTGAGTTCGCAGATTTGCTAGGCGAAAGGCAGCGAAGGTTCGCCAGGCGAATCCCAGTGAGTGGGTAGCGAACCAAGTCAGTAGCCCAACTCTGTCTTCGCCAGTGAGTTCGCCAGACGAAGGAGGCGGCGAGAGGCTTCGCCCGACGAGTGTGGTAGCGAGTAGTAGCGAACACTTCCAGTAGCTACTGTCTGTCTTCGCCAGCGAGTTCGCCAGGCGAGTGTGGTGGCGAGCATTCACCAAATGCTTCGCCAGGCGAATGTGACAGCATTTTCTTTTATTTCCTGTGCTTTCCATCCAATAGTCGATTGTTTGGTTTAATTATGTTTAATCCTTATCTGAATGGGTAGTTTATGTGCTGTTGTGATGTGATGTGCTGTGGGTAGCCTTATGGCGTGAATCCTAGATTATGAATCGATTATGAAACATGGTCTTTTGACAATATATGCATTGTTTAATTGAATTAAAAGTGCATGATAAGTGTAATTGAGTTTGTTGCAGTTGGCACGACCTTGTGAGTGCATATTGATTTTATGTGATAGTGTGTGAAGAATGCATGAGAATATATATATATATATATATATATATATATATATATATATATATATATATATATATATATATATATATATATATATATATATATATATATATATATATATATATATATATATATATATATATATATATATATATATATATATATATATATATATATATATATATATATATATATATATATATATATATATATATATATATATATATATATATATATATATATATATATATATATATATATATATATATATATATATATATATATATATATATATATATATATATATATATATATATATATATATATATATATATATATATATATATATATATATATATATATATATATATATATATATATATAGTGAATATATGTGCATTGCTTGGTAATGTGATAATGATGTTGAGAATATGTAAACGTGCGAGATTCTTACTCAATGGGGTAGAATGACAAGGTGTCGTTCCTAGTGTAGTAATCACCGGGGTTGAATAACTGAGATGTTGTTCCTGGTGGGGTATAAGCGATGTACCCATAATCCCAAATGAGGATTTGTGAGAGTTGATGAGTTTATATGAGTCATATGGTATATATGTGATTGTTGTATGAAAGTGTGAGATGTGGTCGTTTGGCAATTATGTGCATAATTGTATGGACTTGTATGAGGTGAAATGCGTAATTATATATATATATATATATGAATATGTATGCATTTCAAGAGTGTATGGATTCATTTTGCATGTGAAGCATCATGATTGCATTCTTGTGTCTTGATCCCGCGTAGAATCTACAGAAACCTCGTGTGCCCTTGTGGGGTGTGAGCGATGGTTTATTTTTTATCCCTAGGAGGATCTGCAGAAACGATCGTGTGCCCTTGTGGGGTGTGAGCGATGGTTTATATTTGATTCCGCGGAGAATCTGCAGAACGATTGTGTGCCCTTGTGGGGTGTGAGCAATCAGATTGTGTGCCCGTGTGGGGTGTGAGCAATCTTGAAACATCGTGTGCCCATGTGGGGTGTGAACGATGGGTGAACATCGTAGGCCCGACGGGGAGTTACTTCGGTAACGAGTGATGGTTCCATTTGGTTCTTCAATTGAATCTGCTGAATGAGTCGGTACCACATTTGCATCTCCATAGAGCCGTGAGTCGGTCTCTATGAGTTGCATTTATCATCCTTATATGTGAATTGGTGAAATAAACATGTTGTGTATGTTTATGCGAACTGGTGAAATAAACATGTTGTGTGTGTTTATATGAATTGGTGAAATAAACATGTGGCGTATGTTTATGTGAATTGGTGAAGTAAATATCATTGTAAATGTTTATGTGGAAAGGACATGACTTGTAAAAGCATGATTGATGAATGTGCTTAATTAGGTAAACATATATTGTGACATATATGATGATTATAATGAATTGTGGTGAGAAAATATGGAACATATGTATTCTGTACTTGTGCATTTATATATGATTATATGCATTGTTATTATGATAATATTTCTCACCCTTCTGCTGGAATGATGTCCTACATGACATCGTGCAGGTATCAAAGTGTAGTACTGCTCGTAGTTGCGAGGTCGCTATGGGTGTAGCTGTTTAGTGATTTAATTGTATTGGGTCGAGTCATGCTCTGGGCATGTAACACTGGGATCGTTTGGGTTATGTTTCAGATGTATATTGTGATGTTGGCCTCAGTGCCTAAGTGATGTTGATTTATGTGATAAACACAAATATTTCTTTTATGAAAAATTGTGATATAAATGAATCTTCTGCTACATGCAAATTAAATTTTGTAAAGTATGATTATTTATTTCAATGTTAATGAGCACGACAAATGGTTTTTAGTAATTTGGAAGTGTATGTGTGACGCCCTTTGTTAATTTTACTCTGATTATGCTTATATTTTCCGTGGGGTTTAGAAGGGTGTTACACAACTAGTCTAATTGAGCAAAATAAAGTCTTATACATGTGCTCTAAATAAGGGTAACTCTCAACCAGAAGACAGATGAGCAGGCGACTCAGTCATATGGTGTGAGAAAAGAAACTGTTCGACATGTGCTTTAAGAAAAGGGAAGTCCCAACCATAATACAGATGAGCAGGAGGCTGAGTCTGATGGTATGAGCAAAGGGTAAGTCTTAGACATGCGCTCTAACCAAGGGAAGTCTCAGACAATTGGTATGAGCAGTTGTAAAAGTCTTATGAAGAAGCATAAACGATTGTAATTATGAAGTGGTTATAATGAAAATCTCTTGTGAGACAAGGGGACTGGACTACTCTCAGTTAGGGGAGGAACCAGTATAAATCTTTTGTGTTTTCTAATGTTACTTTGTTTACTTCTGTTGTATCCGCTGCCAACCGAATTAACTCAGAATCTGATCATCAGTTTTGATTCTAAAAATCTGATTAGAAGCTAAATAATAAGAAAACTCGAAACATAATTCAACCCCCCTTCTTGTGTACTTTTCACACCTTCAATTGGTATCAGAGCATGGTCTGTGCTTAACACTTAACGGTGGTGCAGATATTTATCCAATAAGAAAAGTATATATCTTCTTCAAGAAGGAATCAAGTGCCACATGAAAAATATCATACGAATTTTGAGTATATTAACATCATTGATATGTCTAATGCTTGTATTATCTTTGAAGTCTTGTGCTTGGTTTTGTGGGGATCAGTTTTTGAAGCTTGAAGTACTTACACTTCATCTAATATTTTCAAGAAAATTCTGAGAGGATTGTTTCTTGACTTAAATCTAAAGTCATAGTTTTTTTATGTTTACATCCTGAATCTGTTGTGCTCTGAAGGTTTGTCTTGTATCCTTTAAAGAAAAGAAATGAAGTTGGATGATGAAAAACTATTCAACAGATCACCTTCTCTTTTTAGCTTAAGTTTTTTGGAATGACTAATGATGAGAAACCTATGTTTCTTGTCAGAAGGACTTCGATACTGGCTGAATGGATTGTCATATCTGTTGATAGAAGAGTAACTTCAAGAGCTTCTAAAATATTTGTATTTTAACCGATTTCCTAAATCTGAAAGCAAGAAGAAAATTCTACCAGAACCTAATATCAGATGCTCTTCATTGTTTAATCGTTTTGAAGTTGATATTAGTGCAGGATGCAGATGAAAAGAAGCATATGTGTTATGAAATAAAAAATCAAGTATTGAAAAGCAAGAGATGTTGTTAAAGCTATCTCGTTTCAAAATATTTGATTATATATAGTTTGTTCTATAAGGTGATATCTTAAGAAACTCCATTGCTTCTTGGTTGAGGACCATTATGGAAGTTGTTTTAAAAGAAACTTCTATAAGAAATATTCAACTTCTCTTTGAGCTCTGTTAGCCGTACTAAGATAGTACTTTGATTTTCTTTATGTCAGTCTCTCATAGCTAACGTCATTTGGTTCTAAGCTTGTCAATGATTGAAAATTCAAAAGATTTAATCCAAGATAATTAGATTATTGACATTGCTTAGAACAAGATTATATTCCTATCACATCTCATTCTTGACTCACACTCTAGAGTGACTTATGATCTACTGTTAGATTGAGATGTAAGGCACAGAAGAGTCGGTTTGTACTTACATGTATGGTCTTATAGAAATATGAGTGTCATAATGTATCTGCTACAAATATCAAGGAAAGAAGCATATGTATCTTCCATAAGGTTGTTTACAACATTGATTGGGAGAAGAGCCAACAACTCATATTCAAGTACTGGTGGTACTGAATTTGGTGAGAGTAATGGAGTCAGTGGTTAGACAACCATTGAATCGTAATCCACTCAAAGTTGTGTTTAGACTCTATTGGTCAAGTCTGAATATTGAATCGAGTCTAAGCAAAAAAATGGTATGTTTGTTCTTTTTTGACTTATCTTTTGATTTAATGAAACATTTGTTTAGATATAAATACGGAGTTTCTGTTATATCTTTAGAGAAGTTCTTTTGAAAAAGAGAACTTTAGAAATCTTTAATAGGAAACTCTGTTGTGTTTGTCTATACTGAATGTCTTATCAAGTTAGATGATGAATATATTTATGAAAACATTTTTCTCAATTTTGTGTTGATATTGTTGCTTGTTAGCTGTCTAAAGAAGACAATTAAATATTCATCTATCACTCATGACTCTTGTTTTAAGATAAAGTGCTAGTTCTGAATAGAATCTTAGAGACTTGTGTCTGACAGATGATACCTCTGTCTAAGCCTAGACTTACTAGACTCTGATAGTTAATAGCTTCTGAAAGTTGTCAGTTTCTGAGATTTAGAAGAATATTCTTTTTTACTATCATAGCAGTTTAAGTAAAAAAATTTCTAAAATCTTTTATAATACTTAATCTTTCATAAAGGTGAAACTTATCTGGTGGAATTGAAATATCAGCTGGAAAAAGAACCTTTGGGTAATGATGTTTTCTATTTTAGTACTTGTTATTATTCCCTGTCCTGTGAAACATCATTGTGTCCTTTTTATTCTTTTCCTCTTATTTGTGTGTTGACCAAACCAAACCTGAGACGAGTACTTCAGTTTATTCTTCTTTGAATCAGCTGGTTGTCCTCAATGAAAAGTTTGTGGATTTTGATGAGTTACTTATGATTGGTTTCAACTTTTCGGAGACTGTGTCTAAACAAAGGTGGAATGACTACTTTGAGATGCTCTGTGGTTTCACTTATCCAAGTCTTGTCAAATAGTTTTGGATTAATGCCTCCATTGTTGAGCTGAATTCTGAATATGTTATTCTGTCTAGAGTAACTGGTGTTTCTATTACAGTAACCTCTAAAGCGATTGCAAATGTGATCAATTATGAGGAGATTGGATAAATTCCAGGAACTCTTGTTTATGAACAATATCTTCCTACTTGGCGTATCTTTGTAGATCATCTAATACATCAGTGGTTTCTAATTTTCTTTTTGACGCTGTTGTTTCGAGTCAGATTCTAAATTCAAACTTACTGCCTAAGAATCAAGATATAGACCAAGTGGACTCTATTGAAAAAGATCTGCTTCTACTTCTTAATTCAAATTTGAAGATTGATCTTCTTCAAGTTATGTTTGACCATCTGAAGAGGTCTATTTCTTCTCTTAAAAAGGGAAAGACATTCTCCATACCTTTTGGATGAGTTATTTCTGAAATGCTTGTTCAGCAAGTGGTTAACATAAATTCTAAGGCTAGTTCTTCCAAGATTTGGAGAGACAAGTTTGAAGCTATCTATGAAAGATTATGATGTTATATTTCTGCATAATTATGCTTTGTATTGTTGATGAAATATTTGTATTAAGCATCTTATTAATAAATTCAGAGTTTGTTCGTGCTTGTATTTAGTTTTAACAGATTAATATTTACTCTTGTTGTTCATTAAGAATGTGAAATAAATAAAAGAACTCAAATATTTGCAACTTATTTTATTACTGAAAAGGAAGTTATTATAAGACAATTAGATTTTTCTAGTCTAGTGGATGTGTCCTAAGGAACTCCCTAGGATCATCTGACATGCCTATATTGTCTAAGAAATCTTGCTATTCTTCCTTAGCAAACTCCAAAGCCTTCTTGCTCAGTTTGTTTCTACATCTGGATCCAGAAGACTTCTTTCTTCTGCATGTCTTCACAAATGATGCTAAAGAGGAGAGCACTTCTGAAGTTGTCTGATTGCTTGCAAGTTCTATTTTGAAAAAAATCCATGATGATAATTGTCCAATACACTCTAGTTTTCCATGACATTTTGGTAAACATTTAATAAGCTTCATCAATGATTCTACAATTTGCATACATATGCATGAGTGCATGGATTGCAAAATGAGCTTGGATTATGTTGGCTTCACAAAGAGTGGCACGCTGGAACTTCAACTTGTTTGGCAACATATGCTTGCATCAAGCTTCAAGATTTTGGTACAAGGTTTTATCTCATGGGCTTAAGTTTTTTTTTTGTACTTTTATAATTTTTTTGTAAAATGGACAATAGTTTAGAAATAAAATAATCATGGACGAATTGGTTAGAAAAAATGTAAATTAGAAAAATCGGTTATGATTAAAAAAGAGGATGATGGATATGAAAACTCGATTTTCAATTCAAATCCAATCTTGAACTTTTCATGCAAATCATCTGATTAATATAAATGAAGTCACTCCTCGAATCATTGAATAACTTGCAACCGAGGTAACAGACATCTGAATAGCTTTAGCTTTGCCTTGAATTTGTCTTGAATTAATGACCAAAATTCAAACCTTATGACCAGAACTTGCAGCTGACTTGAGAATAGACTGAAATGCCCTGACTTTGATCATTTAATGATTTGAAAATTCATGGTATTGATAATCTGAGAATGAAGCCATCCTAACTGGGTTGACCAAGATTAGGTCAAACCTTTCTTGATTCTCAATCACCGAAGAATAATCACACTTGGTCTAATAGCCCTGATTAAATCCTCTGGCACACATCTTGACTGAATATCCTCCAAGCTTGACTTGTTCAGACAAGTCTCTGATTATAAATGGCAGAAGTTCTGAATCACTTTAAATTTGTCTGAAACAATTTCAGCGAAAATAAATCCACAGAGGAACACAAATTTGAATTGATGGTCCATTTGATCCCGATTTTAAGCCAGACTTCACGTGAATCACTGCTTGATAATCTGATGAGTTTCACTACAAGACAACCTGACCTTGGATACATATTGCTTGAGAAAATAGCCCACTAATACAACCAATTTGAAATTCAATCAAACCTTTGATGGTTTAACAAAGATTACGTCAAACTTCCTTCTAATCTAAACCATAACTGAATAGCCACACTTGACTCCAAGCCATGCCCTTGTCATCAGTCTCCCTGCAAAACCCTAAACATACAAAGAAGTAGAAACAAAAAAAATTGCAAAATATTTTTGGTATTTTGGTTAGAGGTTAGTAGACATAAAAAACATAAAGGGAGTAAGAAAATATACAAATGCTTGGTGATCTCCCTCATAAGCAATCCTATAGAGAAAGGCAGGAGGACTAAAGTTGATCTTGTTTGTGTATGTAATGATGCAAATGAAATGTGGGATCTTAGGGGTAAAAATTAGGGTATTACAGCTTCCTTTTTGAAAACTCTTTATCATCATTGTACTGTAGGTTTGAATTTTCATTATTTTGTAGTAGTTTTAAGGCTTTTTGTAATCGTGAACTATCAGATGCTTGTGTTTTTTTTGGTAAATTCTGAGCCAACTTTAGTCTGTGATGAGTTTATTAAAAAACATGATTAAAACTTGACATATTGTTGCTTCCATTATGTATCACAACATTGGCTTTATAGTCTCCTTGTTTTGGTAGAAACTTGTGCGTAATTCCATGCAAATAGCCTTACTTTCTACTTGATCAATCTTCTGGTTAAAAAATAGAAAACACTTTGAATTATAACTCATAAGTTTTGACAATGATTCTCCCTTGGCCATAATTACTTTTAGCATTTCTTACCATAAGTTGAATCATTTTGAAACGTCTTACATCCACTTAGGTTGCAGTCAGCCGCGAGTTGCTTCTTAGGCTCTATCATAATTTGAAACAAATTCTAGTACGGCTTGAAGGGTGTACTACAATCATACATTGACTACACCCTGTTGCACCCCAAAATTTGTCCAACCTTTTCTTAACTTGGTTTATTTTTCATTTCTTTTCTTTCTAGCATTTGCATTGCATAGCATGTTGCATTGAACAGGGGATCAAGAGCTTGTGCATAGTAAGAGGAGTCTATTCAAAGGGTTGAGCCTAAGCTAGGGGTGTTACTCAAGTTTGGATGGTCATCAAGTCATCAGGAAGTGGACATTGGTCTTGTGAAGGAAAGGATGGATGTATGTGGGTCAACTCCTAACTTGGAGGCCAATTGAATATCATCAGGGGATTTTGGATTCATGGTTATGGATATATGATGTTGAGAGAGCTCATTGAGTTCCTTGAGGGTCATTTTGGAGCTCATCCGAGTGTTTGTGCCAAGTGTGGAAGGTTACAGTTGAAGTTGTTACAATTAGGGTTTCATCTGGCTAGTCTTCAGTCAACTGTGCAATTGAAGGAAATTAAAACTCAATTCAAAGTCTCTATGGTCATGGGATGTTGTGTTAGGATATCTGAGATATCATTTCAAGTTTAATTTATCAAGGATCAAGTGTGTGGGAAGTTACTAAATTAGGGTTCTCAGGGTAAAATCCCCTATTTAGTGCTTGACTTCAAGACCACCTATCTCAAGATACAAGTTTCATCTCAACTTTTGACCAACATGGAACTTGTATAGCTTGTTCTTAGCTTTAATTTGAGTACTAGAAGTCATTGATTGGATTTATAGAACTCAAGTTATGATCCAGACAAGTTACAGGTCATTAGAGGGATGTGATTTTGGTCAACAAAAGTCAACCAACTTCCAAGCCATTTTTGACCTAGAAGTATGTTTTCTTCAACTTTTGGCCAACATGAAAGTTGTAGTTCTTGATCTTATCTTTCCAAAATGTACTAGAAGTCTTTCATCTGATTTGTAGAACTCAAGTTATGAGGTTTACAAGTTAGGGGTATTTTGGGAAAGTAAGATTACAGGTCATAAAATTATAGGTCCATTTCACCAACTTGCACACTTCAAATGAAGATTTTTCCAACATAAAACTTGCTCCAAATGGTGTTATTTGCTTAGTCAAGCATTGAGAAGTCATGGAATTAGCTTGGTTTGAGGATTGGATATTTGAATTTTCATGGAAGAATGATTAAAGGGGAAAAATTGGAATTATTTCATTTTTAATCACTTTGGTGCAAATGAGTGCATTTTCTGAGTGCCAATTCCATTTTGAGCACATTGGCAATATTACATTTTGAATTTGAGGTGTGTAAGTGAGCCATTTTCAAGGTTTCTTCACTATGAAGTTACACAACCAACATGAGCCACTGAGATCAATTAAGGTCTTAATCCTGACCGTTCATGCTCCATGTGATACCAGCAAGTGTTTCCAACAATTTTGGAGCCAAAATTAGTGCATTTTCGTGTACATGAAGCTTGAAAAATTCACTTCCTTGGATTTTTGATTGGGCTGCTAGAGGATCAATTTGGGCTCAAATATCATTAAGATCCATTGCATAAAAGGTTTTGAACCTTCACAATTCATCAGAAGCGCAAATTGGAGCCAAATTCATCAAGTTCAGTTTTGAAAAAGAGGTGGAAATTCAAATTTTGAATTGGGAGATTGAGGTTGTTTCAAGCAAAATTGTGAATTGAGAAAGCTTCAGTGAAGTTCAGTGAACGATTCTGGGCAATTACCTTCAAGCTTGAGCTCCATTTGAAGACTCAATGGAAGTTCTCCACTAGGTAATTGAAATTCAACATTACACTCTTAATAAGCATCAATTCACTGCCATTTTTGCATTCTTGAGATGAAGGATCAATGTAGATCATTAAAATGTAAAACGAACTGGCATTAGTTGTGATTGTTGGATGATGCTCAATTTTGTTTGGATCTGTTTTGGCTTGTTTGTGCATGATCTTGCTTGTTTGACACTTGATATGTGATCTACGTGAGCTCTAGATGAGTTTTGGATCAAATTGAGGTTGTTTTGGTGAACTTTGAATTTTGATGTTCATTCTTGTTGTCTCCGGGTTAGGAGATTTATGCATGATAAATTAGTTTTGAGGCCAGAAATTAGATCCTCGTGATCTCTAGTTCAATTTTGATATAAATTTCATGTGGAATGGTTGAGTTTTGATGTGCGTGCTTGTTGCTGGTTCTGCGTGCGGTGGTGCTTGGCCGGAGAAGATGATCTACAGTGATCTCCGGCTAGCTGGTTTGTGTTAGGGTTTTTGAGGAAGAAGATGGTGAGGTGTCACTGTGTTGTGCGTTTGATTTGCATACTTTTGCATTCAACGGTGAAGATTAAGAAACACGATGGTCCTTTGTTGACTGAATCCATGTAATTGCATTTGAAATTCATTAATTCGCTGGCACGCTTACAACCCTTTGATTGTTGACCTTTTGATCAGACGCTCCTCAGTGAGTGTCCATTGTGTGCTAGGGTTGACTGATCACACGTGAATGCCCAGGTTTATTTGGTTTTTGAATTGTTTCTGAGTGGGCCTAGCACGCCTGTGCTATTTATACCCCCAGCTGGGCCCAAATCCATTTCTGAACTATGTTTTCTTGCTATTTGTCACGCCTATTTTCTCATTTTCTTTTTATTTCTTTTATTTTTATTTTATTTTTCTGTTTAGAATTTAAATCAAATAAAATAATTCCAATACTCCAAAAATTCACCAAAAATATTTTTCATTAACTTTGAGATGTCTACTTTTTTTTTATATTTTTATTTTATTTTTTCCATTTTATTTTCAATTAAAAAATGAATTAAGTATTGGAATTGTTTTAATTGAATTAAATTGTAACATGTTTTGTGTTTGCATTTATTTCTCTCATTCCTTTTTGATCCAATGATTGAAAATTGATCCTCATCTCAATGATGAGTTGATCAATTTTAGAGGATCATTTTGCCCCTGGTTGTTGACTTTTGGGTTGACTTTTGTGGTTTTCCTTTTTGCACATGTTTCTTCCATTTCAAAGTGGCACATCCAAATGATTTGTTTCTTTTGATGGTGCTTTGAAAGGATATTTGTCTAGGTTTCTTGGCCTCTGGTTACCAACATGTGTAGCTTCTTGGTGCATTTTATTTGATATTTTTTGAGCCCTTTTCCTATTTTTAAAGTGACTTACAAGTTAGGTCATCTCATAGGATAACTCACACAAGTGCTTGACCTAGTTTAGATTGGAAATGACCTTTGTGGATCCAATAAGCTCTCAACTTTTCTTGTCTCACATTTTAGACATGTTGAGCTTGCTGTATGTTCATTTTTAGGTCAAAATTATGTCCATAGCTTGGTGATTGATGCTTTCCTTTTTGTGCTTGCAACTTGAACTCCTATGTGATACATGTTTGATTCCCTTGTGCTTTTACTTGCATTTCTTCTTGGTATGTTTTGATATTGCTTTTGAGCTCTCTTTTTTTCACCTCCCTTCTGTCCAATGACCTTGGAGTGTCATTTAAGGTAGCTTGGTGCCTCCTTAGGAGGAATTTGAATCTTACCTAAGATGTTGAATCCATGAGGACCCTTTCTTTGTGTTTGTCACTTGTTTGTTTGCTTTTGATGTATCTTTCTCCTTCTTCTTCTTGTTTCTTGCATTTCCATATGCATGCTTGGTTGAGATGAGCTTGTGGTGGCTACTTCCCCACACTATTTTCCTCCCACTATCATTCTATTTGTTCATCTTATGTGTGTATCTTCATTTGCATATGCATTCTTCTTCTTCTTCTTCTTCTTCTTCTTCTTCTTCTTTAGCTTTTTTTTGCCATGTTCCCCATAAGTTATCTAACCTCTTGAGGTTATGATATACATTAGGTGCCTAACCATTCATAATAACATTAGGTAGTTCCCTTTTCAAACTCAACCTTAAGTCCACTTTGTCGCACCCTAAAATTTGCTCAACCTTTTCTTGCCTGATTTATGTTTCATTGCATTTCATTTGCATAGTTACATCATGTACATAGTTCAATCATTTGCATATCATAGCATAGCATGCATCCAATAAGGGATCAAGGGTGTCTATCAAGAGAAGAGCCTAGCAAGAGGTGTTATCCAAGTTTGAGAAATCATCCAAGCCATCAGGAAGTGATTGGAAATCTTGAGAAGTTTGAGTGCCTACATGTGGGTTTTGCTCCTATCTTGAGGGGTATTGAGAATAATCAGTGGGATGAGAAGCATGAAATGTGAATTTGAGGTGTGTAGGGATCTCATGGGATGCCCAGAGGGCCCTATTGAAGATGAGGCAAGTCATTGATTCAAGTACAAGAGCCATAGTTGATGTGCAGTCAACTAGGGTTTCATCTGGGTCAACCCTAATTTAATTGAGTAATTGGAGAGCATCAAAAGCCTACCTTGAGGTCATGAGGTTCATGGATTGGTATGTTGATACATGTGTGGTGTTGTGCCAAGGTTAAGCAAAGAAAGATCAAGAATGTGGGAAGTTGCTAAATTAGGGTTTTAGTGTAAAATCCCCTATTTAGTGCCCAACTTCAAAGCCACATTAGTCAAAATACAAGTTTCAAATGGATCTTTGGCCAACATGAAACTTGTAGAGCTTCTCAGTACCTTTAATTTGAGTACTAGAAGTATTCAAGAAGATTTGTAGAACTCAAGTTATGGTCTTTGCAAATTACAGGTCATCAGAGGACATTGAAATCTATCTGTGAAAGTCACTTGACTTCCAAGCAACGTTTGCCCTTCAAGGGGTTTTCAAATGGATTCTTGGCTCACATGAGAGTTGTAGATCTTGATCTTAGCTTTCCGTATAGTACTATAAGTCCTCAAGGGGATGTATAGAACTCCAGTTATGATCTTGGCAATCCAGGGGTATTTTGGGTATTGGTGATTATAAGTCATTCTCAAGCATGGGTCAAAATCTCCAACTTAGAGGCCTCAAATGGAAAATTGTTCAACTAGAAAGTTGGTAAAAATATGGTTTTTAGGCTAACCAAGAACTCATGGTGAATTGTTTTGGCTCATATCAAAGATTGGTGTGAAGTGGTTTGAATAAGGAAGAAATTCAAAGGCAATTTTGGTGGGAAATTGAAATAAATGGTTATGGATCCAAAACAAGTCAAATAACCACTCATTTTAATCAGAAAATATGTTTTAGAAACATTGGAAATTGTGGAATTTTCATTTGAAGTGTGCTTCATGGCCTTTCACAAGATTTCTTCACATAAAAGTTACATCACACAATTCCTTCACAAAGGCAATGTGGAGATTCCTTTTGGGCTGAATTCATTCCAAATGAAATATGTAAGTCATACAAAGCTTCCAATGCAAGCTATGAAGCCAATTTCATGCATTACCATAACCAAAACTTTGAAGGAAAGTTGGACTTGGATTTTTAATTTTGGGCTTGGGCCTGAGCTCTAGAAGGTTCTAAACAATCCTATAAAGGTCTAGGAGCTCATCAGAAACAGGGTTGGTGATTGATTGGGGTTGGAAGCAAAGATCACCATTAAAGCTTGAAGAAGAAAAGTGAAAGAGTGGATTTCTGATAGATGTCGTTTCAAGCACAATTGAGGATTCAATCTTCTTCTAACATCATCACTCATTGGATCTGGAACGTTTTGGATCAAGAATCAAGCCGGAAACGACTCCAATTGAAGCTCGAACATAGGTTCTTACTTCTTGAATTTTCTCTTAATTTATGTGGTTTCATAGCATTAGAATCATGTGGTTAGGTTCACCTTAAGTTGTAGATGATTTCTGGGCGAAGAATTTGATGTTTAGTGAGATTTTAGGATTAAATTCGTTTTCGGTTGAAATATGGAATTTTTGATTCGTGGATTTTTAGGCTGTTTAAGTAGTATATTTGGATTCCTCTCGAAATTTCATGCAAAATTGGTTCAAGAATCGTTGCAAACGGATAAATATTGAGGGAGTTATGGTTGTTCAAAGTTTGCCAGAAAAAAAAGCTCCATAGCCATGGCCACGGGTACTGTTCATGAAGTGCAGAAAATTCAATTGGGGAAGAAGAGCAGCAGCTGTTGGATCGTGAGGGAAAGGGGACTTAGTCTCCCAATCGGACGAAGGAGAGGGAGCCACGCGGCCGGACGTCAAAACGACGTCGTTTTGGCTTCGCGGGGGCTTCAGGTGCGCGGGTTCGATCCCGCTGTTGCGTTTCTTTTTATTTTTTCTGATTTTCATTTGTTCCTTGTAGATTGACCCCATGTGCACCAGTTCGAATCCTGGCCTGCACACTTTTGATTTATTTCCACTTTATTTTCATTTTGCCTTCATATTCATGTTCTTATCTTGTTCTTTTATTTTTTCTGTTTTATATGCTGACTTCAAACAATCATAAAAAATAGAAAAATTAATCTTTTTAATCCAAGTTTTTTTCCCCTGACTCTTTAGAGAGTTTATAAGTTTAGAAAATTAAGAAATTCGTAATTCATGCATTTTAGAATTTAATTGAATTTTTTGCATTTTTATTGGTTTTATTTTCAATTTGTTTGACATGTGTTCTTGCTGATTTTATTATGGGTGATTGGTGATGCATTTTGAGTTGATTAGTTTTGGGCTAGTTATATTAGATATGCATGTACCCATAGTAATTTTCTCATATTTTTGTGAGATAAGTTTAGGCCAGTTTGGGCATTGAATATTAGGTGGTTTAGAATTAGGGTTTTAAGATGGTACCTTTAGGTTTAGGGCATAGTTTTAGGTCCAAATGAATGGTTAACCCCCTGGTTTTTGTATGAGAGATTCATAAGATGTTTAGGAACCCTTAGTAATTTTTGTAGGATTTTACAATCACTTTTGGTATTTTAAGTAGAATTAGTTTTAAGACTAACTTCTAGGTGTTTTTGATGAACTAATGTGACTAGTTTGATTCAATAATTCCCCTTAGAGTAGGGTGGTGTTGCTTTTGAGCTTGGGTGATCATGAAGACCAATTGAAGATGCTTTGGAGAGCTTGAAGGAGCTTGGATGTGAAGATTCTCTCATCTTGTGGATGCTTGTCAGGAGCTTAAGGAAACTAGGGTTTTAGGAAGAGCATTAGACTAGTTTTGCTTCTTTCTTCAAACATGGAGTATCTTATCCATCTCGATTCTATCCAATGACATAAAGTCCTCCTTGGGAAGCTCCATCTCTCCTTAGGAGGGATGAGTGGTATGCCCAAGTGAGTAGAACTTTGAGGATACCTTCATTTGCAATGTTAAGTCCTTAGTGATTTCCCTTGGTTGTCATTAAGTCTCTTAACATTATAACTTGATTCTTGTTGGTTTGATTCTCCCTTGGAGGTGCTTGTTGAAGTTTGGTAAAGGGAAAATATGAGGTTGCTTGTTGAAGCTAGGGTTTTACTGCTTGTTGAAGTTGAAGTCAGGAAGTCAGGAGCTTGTTGAAGCTGGTTACTGGTTGGGGTTTAAGCTTGCTTAAGCTGGGAGCTTGTTGAAGCCTGGTGCTTGTTGAAGATTGAAAGTTTATTGAAGCTTGAAGATGGGAGTTATTCATGAAGATGAAGGTTGTTGCTGTCAACTTTTTGCTGGTTAATCATCTGTTGCTGTCAGAGCTACTGTTTGCCGTAGGAGTTTGGTGCTGGTGCTTGGGCTGCCTCCTCTGCTTTGGGGTTTTGTTTTCTGTATTGTTTGTTGGCTTGTGTAGCTTGCCCCCTAGGTTTGAGGTGAATGTTGATTCACTTTGCCTGTTGTTTTCCCAGGTTCGAGGATGAGTGGGACTCCCTTGCCTCGCTTGTATTGCTGCATTGCATGCATTTTACTGTATTTGCTTGCTTTCTTTTCTGTTTATCCCCTAGGATCTCTGATTTCCTCTGTGCAGGAGGGAATTATGACAGACATTAGGATTCTTATCCATGCATGACAACATTAGGTTAGTTTTATTCCCCTTTCAACCCTAGGTTTTTTAGAGCTTCTTTCTCTTCTTATCTCAAAACAACTCAAAAACACAGTAGTAAGGTTAATCGACGTCGTACGTTACGAGCCTTAAGCTATTTGAGAAAAGGTTGCTGGAGGGTCACTCTTCAGTAATTTGATTGCTTAGTATGGTACCCTTAGGGTGACATGCGACGTAGTCACTCTCTAATCATAGTCTCTAGTGCGTCAGAGATTGCAAACAAACTAAAAAACACTTCTTTCATAAAAGATTCAAAACAAACATTAAAGTGTCATTTTTGTCCGCTTGGATTCTTAATCAGGAAAACCCTTTTCAGAAGGTAATAAAAAACAGTCAGACAAGCTTGTGTCTTCCGTAGCCCGAACTACGTTTGCTCTGATCTTTCATGCTGTATTAAAGTACGTAGGCATAGGATGTTGTATCCTAGCGAGCAACCTTCCCCTCCTTTCCCGTAGGTAGGCGAACTACGTTGACTCTGATTTCTCGTTCTAGACGGGAATACGTAGGCATAAAGTGCGATACTTTGCCAAGTCATTTTTTTTCTTTTTAACCCAGACCTGTAGAGTAGATAGAATAACACACCCTTAGATAGAAAACAAGTGTGGATCCCGTCGAGTACGACGGACGTGAGGGGTGCTAATACCTTCCCCTTGCGTAACCGACTCCCGAATCTAGGATTTGGTTGCGATGACCATTCCTTTCCCTCTTTGTGTTAGGTTTACTCTGAGCGTTTCCTTTCCCTCTTGTGGGATAAATAACGCACGGTGGCGACTCTTCTGTCATAGCCGGCACCGATTTTCACAGTAGCGACAGCTGGCGACTCTGCTGGGGACTCCAACGGTTCCCTATACGAGTCGATCCTAGCGCTTGTTTTCCCGTCTGGGGTTTTGTATGTATTTACTTTTCTGCCTTTACTTTCAGTATTATATTATCGTTGTTATGCTGGGTAGAGGGTTAGATTGAGAGATAAGCCGGACCTGGGCTTGAGTTTGCACATAGACTTAGAAGTAGAGAGTAGTGGTTAGCCTGCTTGCTTAGCTCGCACGAGCTAGCCGTGAAATCTGCGCTCGGACGAGATTCTCTTTGATGCTTCTTGCCTGGCCCTTAGGGCTCGACAAGTTGTCTGACCCAAGGATTGTCGACTCTGGGGACCTATCATTTGGGATTCAACTAAGTGAGGCCGCTTCAAGGGATGGTGATGCCACACCTTCTGGGTATCGTATCATCGCTCTTGAAAGTCTGTGATGTTGAACCCGCATAGGATGTCGTACCTCGTTTGCGAGTTAAGTACATACCTGTGAGGGGTAGGTAGGTCTGTTTGCAGGAAACCTTTGACCTCAGAGCACTTGGGTTATCTCTGTCAGTGAGATGTGGTTACAGGGTTCATTTGAGTGGTTGGCTTGGTTTGAGATGAAGATATGATGGTTCTCAGGCTTCAGTACAAAGCAGCACAGTTCATCAGCATTGCACTTGATCTCCTGTTGGCATATGCATGTGCATTTTCATGTTTGCATTTCATTAACGTGTATTTATGTTGTAGGTGTGATCATTCCCCTCTGATTCTAGTGTATCTTCTAGCCATACATGGAGTCCATGAAGAGGATAGTTGCTTACCGGTTGCATTCGCCAGATATCAGTGCCTTGCTGGGATTAGTTGCTCTAGCAGATGAGAGAGTGAGGGCTGAGTTCAGAGTATCTTATGGGAGATTGCTTAGTTTGTTGTACAGGCCTTCAGCATTTGAGACGACTGGGGTGTATACTTTGATGCAGTTTTATGAGCCTCAGCTGAGATGCTTCCTGTTCCCCGACTATATTCTGGCACCCACTTTGGAGGAGTATTCTGCTATGTTGGGAGTTCCTGTGTTAGACCAGATGCCCTTTATGCATGTTGATGCTGAGCCTGAGTTGGCTACACTTGCTGAGATTGTCAGTTTGGACGCTTCTGAGTTTCCTGGAGGATTGGTCAAGCTGAACGGAGCCTATGTGTTGCGGTGGAAATAGGATATCAAACTATTAATTAGTTTGAATCATAATTCAATTCACAACCGCTCTTTGATTTATCCGAAGGAAAAGGTCAAAAGAGGGAAAACCTATTTTTGCATCGTAAACACAATGCGGGGAGAGACCTAGGTAAGGGGTTGGTTAAGCTTAGGGAAAAATTTGGGGTATTACACTATGGTTTTCACCTGTCTGTCTTGGTTGAGAAGGTTACACAGTGCGCGAAGAGTGGATGTTGGGTTGCCTTCAGTGCCATTCTAGCTGTCTGCATCTATGGGACTGTCTTGTTTCCTAATGTGCCAGATTTTGTTGACTCAGATGCCTTCTTGATTCTTGCCTCGAAGAATCCAGTTCCTACTCTCTTGGGCGATGTTTATCATTCTATTCACTATAAGAATGAGAAACGTCGTGGCAAGAATGTTTCCTGCTGTCTTCCTCTTTTGTACAGGTGGTTCCAAAGACATCTTCCGAAGACAGGGCCTTTTGATGATGCTGTTGATACTTTGGATTGGTCTTCCCGGTTGATGGGGCTGTCTGCTGAGAGCATCATTTGGTTTGATCGAAACATGCTTGGCACTGATATTATATATAGTTGCAGTGGCTTTCCAAATGTCCCTTTGATTGGACGGAAAGGCTGTATCAACTATAACCCTTCTCTGCTGGTGAGACAGTTTGGTTATGCCTTGAGAGATGCTCTTATTGAGGTTGAGATACAAGAATCTCTGTATCTCACGGGCTCATTATACGAGGCTGTTTTGATCAGGTTGAGACATGCATGGGCTAACATCCATAGGAGAGGGAAAGCTTTGCTTGGTAAGAGCAACAACAAAGCTTATGATCCCTATTTGGCTTGGATCCACAAGAGAGCTAGGATTTCCCTGATGCCATATCCTGCTGTGGAACCTCTGTATCTTCTAGTGATTGAGGCACCTACTTCGGTAGAGATTGAGAAGTATAAAAAATTGTTGGCTGAAAATGAAGCATTGAAGAAAGCCAATGATGAGTTAGAGAAAGAGATCTTCCAGTTGCGTCATGAGAAGAATGAAGCTACCTTCACTGTGAAGGAACAGATTGAGTTGATTAATAGGTTGGGTTCAGATTTGACTAAAGAGACCGACAAGAGGGAAAAGGTGGGAGTAGCCTTGAACGGTGTTAGCAAGGTGCTTGCTTCCAAGAAGGAACTCTTAAACAAAGCTTATTCCCGACTCGGCAAGTGGGAAACATTATGGAATACCAGGCTTACCAAGCGGAAGGAGCGTGAAGATGAGCTGAAGCTGCAGATTGCCACGCTAGAGGCGCAGATTAGAGCCCGAGATGCAAAGATTGCTGAAGAGACATCACTTAGGAGCGCTGTTGAGCTTAGAATAAGTGACCTTGGCGAGAATCTGAGAGGTTGTGAATTGAAGGCCAGCTCCAAGAGATGCAGACTCGATGAGTGTTTTGGCGAAGGAACCTGCAAGGACGACGCCAAAAAGCTGAGATCCACTGCTGAGCGACATGCATTACTGATACAAGAGCTAATCTCCAGACTAGGTCATTCGGAGACGTTAAGGATATTGGAAGATGTCAGAGCGCGCCATTTGGACTGAGTTATCTTTGCCTTGCTTTTGTTATCCGTACTTGTATTTTGACCATCGCCGGGCTTGTTGGTCGAGGTCTCTTCAGTTGTATTCAATTGTACTCTTGTACTCTGCCTCTTGGCATTTGTTTATGTATTAGGGTTTTCTGATTCTTTGCTTGCTTGATGGGGACTCCATTGTCGTGATGGCCTTCTCTCTGAAACTAGAATCAGGGGGAATATAACCTGTAGCATATTTATACATTTGCATCTGCATCCTCATATTGCATGACCGGTATTTTTGAATCTGTATCTTATTTCCTGCATCTCACAGGTTTTTCAGGATTGACGACCAGAGAGTCCACCACTATTCAACAGAAACAGTTGTACGAAAGATAATGGATCAAGTTCGGAATGAGATGCAGGAGATGCGCGGAAACATGAGGCAGTTCATACGAGCAATGGAAACCATGGCCAAGGGCCAGGAGCAGCTGCAGGCTATTGTACAACCTCTGATTACACGGGCTCATGATAGTACTGCTGATATTACTCTTTATGACCGTCAGGGTTTCCTCCAGGGTTCTGGACGCCGACTTGCAGAGATAGACATGGAGCATGTTCAAGCTGGGTTAATTGAAGTTCGAGGCCAACTGGGGCAATTCATGAAGGACATGCACGCGTTGCGCTCGAATCAAGAGACGCTCGAAGAGGAGAATTACCGATTGAAGGCTCAGGTAGGATTGATGGCTGAAATATTGAGGAATGTACTCAGAAGAGAAGGTGAGCAAATCTCCGAAGCTGCGGTCGGTTTACTTGCCTCACAGGGGTCGGAAGAACCAGTGCCCAAGCATGATAGGCCTAAGAGACCCTCCACACAATTCGAAGCTCGGGATTCTCCTCGTCGGCAGTCGCGACTGATTTCTCAGGATAACTCAAGGGGGTATGGTAAAAGGATGAAGCTCCCTGGCGGGGTATTTGATGAGATTCCGGTGGACTATGATCAGTTGGTGCAACTCTAGTTCCAACTTCAACTGATTAAACCCTGCACTTTGGCTCCATTGACTGGGCAGCCACCACCGGGCTATGATGTGAACGCCCATTGTGTCTTCCACTCCGGTGCACCGGGGCATAACATCGCGAACTGCAAGTCGCTCAAGCAGAAGATTCAAGATTTGCTGGATGAGAAGGCAATTGAATTTGTGTCGGGCGGTATAAAGGTCTCAGGGACCGATATTCCTATTTCCCCACCGAAAGTTGCAAAAGAATCGAGGCATATCTTGGAATCATTGGAAACTAAATCCCCAGGTCCACAACAGTTGCCAATGCCTGGGCTGAATTTGAGGATGACAATGCATGAGCCTAAGGAACGGGTTGATCAAAACCAGCAGCGCATGAAACGCCATCATCCGGCTCAGCGAAGAATTCAGGAGGGGAAGTCAAAGAGGGTATTTGAGGCACCTCCATCAACGTATGCTGAACTCTTTCAGACCTTGTTAGGGTTGCACCTTGTTGAAAAGAGAATGTTGGCCCCACCAACGGGCGCACCTCCATTTGGTTTCGACGCCAGTAAGCATTGTGAGTTTCATTCCGGGGCACCCGAACATGATATTGAGGGTTGCCACGCTTTCAAGCATAAAGTCCAAGATTTGATCGACAACAAGGCTATCAGCTTTTCTGATAGGGTCCCCAATGTGGTGCAGGGCCATGGACACGCAAAGGTCGGGTTGATGAAAAAGGGTCCTAAATTTGGTCGGGCCGTGGAAAACAGGTCAAGACAGCAGCAGGCTACCTCCAACAATTGTTTCTGAGGATGGTTGACTCACCAATAAGTCAAAATGCAAGAAGTTCGATTCTGAGACACCGGCATTTTTCATGCTATCTTGTTCATGTCTTCGCATTTGTAGTTGCCTTTCTGTTCAATTGCAAATTTCGTTTGTAAAACTTGTTTTTTTTTCAACTGATATTGATAAATGAAATAAATATGCATGTTTTGAATTAATCCAGTCGTGTTCACTCTTTGTGTTTTCATTTGTTTCAAACGCTTGTTAAGTGGAATCCGAGGAGGATGACGAAAACCGATGACGAATAAGCTTCCGATTGTATGCTTTTGGATAAAAACCAATTAATGATGTACAAGCATTGTTTCAATCCATAAACACCGGAGATATAAGGAAGATAATCCCTTGTTAACCCCTTTGAGCCTAGTAGTAGGAGTTTCTTTCTGAAAATGAAAAAACCCTAAATCTTAACCCGGGGCAGGGTAGGTGTCAGTTAGTTTGACCCAGCATTCAAATTACAAAAGGAGTGTTCGTTCGAGGATCAATCACACCTGTATAGGTCGTGCCTAAAAACCCGCAATGGTTGAACGTCAGGAGTGAGACAGTCACATTATCCCCCAAAGAGTCAGACAACCAGTGTCCCACGACTTGTTCAAAAAGAATAAGAGGATCCAACGCCCGCTAAGTCGAAACTTCAAGACAAGTGGCTTAGGCAAAAATTAGGGCATCCCGCTGGACTTTAGAATCAAAAGAAGCTCCAAAGAGTCAGTCCAGGCAAAAGTTAGGGAACGAAAGGAAAAAACACAAAAGACGAAAAGGATTACCAAAGAAAAAATCCTCGAAAAGGACAAAGTCGTGTGACTCTAGGCACCCAAAGACGATAAGCGAATGACTGTCACTCCGAAAAGCAAGTGGTATCCTGAACCATCACTCCTATCACTCCACCTTTAATAGGTGAACGCTGAAGTCAAATTAGCTGAACATAGGATTGGAGAACATCACGAAGAATGGGTGGGTCGAAATAAACTTTGAGCCTATATCTTTCCTTGTTAACCGTGAACCTGACCACGTTACAACCCAAAAAAGTCCTAATTGAAACAGGTTTAGTTCGAGAGCATACTTCGGTAAAGATCGCATCGAAACTGACTCCTAAAAGGATTCTTCTTGCGGCATTGTATTAATGTCGATATGTTGATGATTGATTCGTTGTAGGTCATAAAACTTTTCCATCAAATCAGACTGGATTTTCAAAACTGTCATATGCATTGCATTTAATATATCTTTTATGCAGAACAACTTGTTTTACTTACGAGTAAGCGCATGCAGCAGGAAAGTTTCCTACAGTGGGAAGTCTGATCAGGATAGAATGCATAATGTCTGAATGTTTTGTGAGCCGGGGCAGGATATATCAATTAATCCCCAGTGGGAGTCAGCCATCCAAGAATCAGTTAATCTGGGGCAATTAGGTCGATATTTGGCAGATCTCTCGCCGCTAGGGGCATTGCTTCATGAATCGACCGATTAGGGGCAAAAGATTATTGCAAGACCGGGGCAGGTCGCTCTAAGAACAAAAGATTTTGTTGGGACATCCTTTTGTGTTTGACGTGCAGAAACAGTTCATATCTAACCGTCAGGGTACAGAAATCGAAGAGTCTTTATCAGGAAGTTGGTGCCGGTTCAGGGGCAAGGTATTGTGAGGTAGCACCATGGCTAGCTTTTCCTTTCAAGACGAAGTGTTCAGACTGGGGCATGTTGGTATTTTTGGGGAAAATTTTCGAGAAGGTGGATGGAACTCATGTTTCCCCAGCCAAAATCTCTTGATGAAGAGCCTGATTTCAGTTGATGTCATTCCTCGGCTAGTCGCATCTTATCCCCAGAGAGTTGGAATGACGTTATCCCTTACCGAATGAGGGATTGTTCTCCCCAGGAGAGTGTCCTCATGGAAAGTCGTCCATAGGATTAATCCCAGCAAGTCAAAATCAATGTCCCCTACAAAGGTGTCCCCTGCAAAGGTTGCGCTCCTCAGCGAATCGAAGATGTGCGCGTTCAATCTCCAGCGTGGGAGATTCCTGTAATAGTTCACCAAGTTGTTGGTTCAGAAGGTTTATATCCGCGAAGGATGGTTTTCTTGCTTCCCACAGGTCGTCTTGCCATTGACAGGATGTTGATCCTCAGCATAGTGGTAATTCTGAATGTGCAAACTGTGCCCAGACTGTGTGCTTTTCCCAGAAGTGTCGCTTCTTTCCCCAGATAAGTTTGTTCACCAGCAGGGTGTTTGTCCTTTCCTCCCAGTGGAAGTTGTTGTTTAATCTCTCCCCGGCAGAGTTGGTTGTATTTCTGGCGTTTATTTCGCCAGAATATTTTGTGATACTTGTTCTCCCCAGCGGAGTTGGTGTTATCCTCATCATTCATGTTGTTGAGACATCATTACCAGAGTGGCCCCGGCAGCTTGAGCCTGCATGTGCATATATCGTCATATTTGCATCTACTCAAATGCGTAGCATTTCCGTGCCGTACAGAGCATTACGCCATTTTCAAACATACGCATTTTGAAACATAAATCGGGTTGGTTAACCTCTGTGTTTGCAGGTGTGTTTTCTCAGCAGGAGTATGGAGTTCTAGCTCAGATCTATTACCAGGTATTCGAGGTCTTGCCGTGAGACGTATGATGATACAGTTCATCTTACTATTTTCCCCCACAGAGTTACTTGGTTAAGTTTCTCTTTGTCCCGAGCAGAGTTATTTGTTTAAATTTCTCTTGTTTTCCCCGCCGGAGTTGCTTGGCAAAGTTTTTCTTATCCTGCCAGCGGATTATTTTCTTCAAATTTGTTGTTACGTCAATGTCAAAGGGTTTCATGAATCAAATTTCAGAGTGGTGCCGCCGGTTATTGAAACAGGCGTCCGACGGTTTGGTTTCCAAATATCCCCATGAGATTCCTCCTCAAAGTCGCTGTCACGTCAGTGCTAAAAAGTTTGTGGGTTGGGACCAATGGAGTTAGCTACTGCAGAGATAAAAAAAAAGATAAACGGTATTCGGAGTATCTTCCCGTATGAACAGACAGATGTATTTCCTTACTGGTTGACAGGAGTATTCCCCCGGAGATCGTCAAATTTTTATTGCCTATGTTGATAGGAGTTCCTCGTGTTGACGAGATATGAGTCCTGACGTGGACAATATATTGACGGGAGTTCTTCGTGCTAGTGAAGTGGGTGTCCTAACATGGACAGATTTATTTCCTCGGGTTGACGAGATGGGCTAGTCCTAACGTGGACAGATTCGATTTCTCCGTATTGATGGAATGTGAAGTCCTGACGTGGACAAAATTGATTACTCTTCGTGTTGGCGTCCTGACGTGGACCATTTATCCCCAACAGATATTTTCCCTCGTGTCGGCTAAATGTGTATCCAGACGTGGACAAGTTTATAGTTCTTTGTGATGACAAGATGCACGGGTCCTGACGTGGACAAATTTATCTTTCTTCGTGTTGGCGAAGCGTGAGTCCTGACGTGGACAAGTTTTATTTCCTCAGCGGATCGAAGAAGCGCAAGTCCTGATGTGGACGAATTTATCTTTCTTCGTGTCGACGAAACGGTGTCCTGACGTGGACAATTTACTCCCATGCTGATAGGGTTTTCTTATCAAGACGAGATGTGAGTCCTAACGTGGACAAATCAAGACAAGTTTATTCCTAACGTGGAAAAGTTTATTCCTGACGTGGAAAGTTGATTCCTGACGTGGACAATGTATTCCTGACGTGGACAGTTTATTCCTAACGTGGACAGTTTATTCCTAACGTGGACAATTTATTCCTAACGTGGACAGCTTATTCCTAACGTGGACAGTTTATTCCTAACTGTCGCTACTGCGAAAATCGGCGCTGGCAAAACAAAAGAGTCGTCACCGTGCGTTATTTATCCCAAAGGAGGGAAAGGAAACGCTCAGAGAAAACCTAATGAAAAGAGGGAAAAGGAATGGTCATCGCAACCATAGCCCGGGTTCGGGAGTCGGTTATGCAAGGGGAAGGTATTAGCACCCCTCACGTCCATCGTACTCTATGGGATCCATGCTTAATTGTTTATCTCGAAGGGTTGATTTAATACTATCTACGCTAAGGCTTAGGGACAAAAGAAAAGAAAAGTGACTCGGCAAAGTATCGCACTTTATGCCTACGTATTCCCGTCTGGAACGAGAAATCAGAGTCAACGTAGTTTGCCTAACTATGGGTAAAAAGGGGGGAAGGTTGCTCGCCGAGATATCGCATCTCGTGCCTACGTACTTTCATCTGGTATGAAAGATCAGAGCAAACGTAGTTCGGGCTAACTACGGGGAGACTAGTTTAATCCTAACGTTATCATGCCAAGTTTGTCTTAAAGTTGAAGTTTGCAAAGGGGAAAACTACCCTAATGTTGTCATACATGGTTGCAAAGCCTAATGTCTATCACATTCTATCTTCAACAAGAAAGAATGGAGATCCTAAGGGAAAGGCAAAGGAAGCAACAGAAAACAGATGAAGTAACAGCATACAGGAAATGCAGATTCATAACAGTAAACATGGAATGCAAGTGAGGGAAAAAGTCATCTCAACCTCAATCCCATAATGAATGGAAAATGGCCTATTTTAAACATGAAATCTTGGCCACAAGCGATTATAAAGTGTTACGAGGCAATAAAACCTACGAATGACATACGCGTACCACAATTTGGAATCATAACGCGCTATCATGGAAATATGGAACCTAATGGGAAATTATGTATGATAAAACCAGCCAATCAATGATCTACATATCCTATATAATGTCTATAACAAGCAATAAGAACCCTAGCGTTCACCACACAAACAAATCGAGGCCGTTGGAGCCGAAAGAAAAGCAAAGTCCGTTCGAATATCCAAATTACAAGTCTGAATACAAAAATATAAGAAAAATAGCAAAAGGTGCTAAAAAATTCAAATAAAAATCTCCAATTCCCTACATCAAGCCACAAACCAGGGGTGAGAGATACCGCAAAAATATCCAAAGAGAAATGGTCAAATAATATGAAAACATTGCAAGATATCTCATGTATACCAAAGGAAAAGTTAAAATGGAGCATGTTAAAGAAAGCATCCAAAACCAATTAAAATGGTACAATAAAATTCCCACAAAAATATATCACAATACCTCAACATGTATATGAGATCCCTGCAAAAGGATAGGCCAAAATATGTAATTTTTATGGGTCAAAGAAAATTCACAATATGATAGCACCAGCATTGCCATTTTTTTGACAACTAAAATGTAAAAACATATAATAAAATGACAAAAAATGGAAAAAATATGGTTCCAATTCTATAAAATTCTAGACATCTTGAAGATTACGCAGAAAAAATTGGGGATCAAAAAGACTAATTTTCCTATTTTTTATGATTATTTGAAGTCAGCATGAAATATAAAAGAAAATGAAAGAAAATACAAAGGAAATAATATAATGAATAAAATGAATGGAAATGTCAAAACTGCAGCCGCAGGGAATTGAACTGGGGTCATGGGACTCCCGAGGCTGAGGTGGCACGCCACATCAATTAATGAATTGATGAAGTGGCACGCGACATGGCGCAAGGAGGGTTGTTGGATACGGTGACCAGGTCATTGCCTTGGACTGATCGGACGAAATTGGTTCGTCTTCCTCGTTTTGAAAAAAGCTGGGAGGAAAACGGTGCAGAACCGTGCGCGGCCGGCCATAGCTTCGCCAGCGGTCCTTCCCCAACCCCTATCTTCTTCAATTCTCAACCAAACGAGACGTTCTTTAGATCGATTTTGTGGGATTTTTCGCAAGGAACTTGAATATCCAATTATTTTTCACTGTAGTAACCTCTAGCTCCAAACCCGTGTTGGGATCTTGAAATCTCAAGAACAGAAAAAGGTCGTAAAAACTCTTCTTTCTTTAACAGAAACAATGTATTACCCAGGGGGATGACAAATATGTAACAATGGCGTAAAAAGAATGCATAATTAGTGTGGAAACTTGAATTCCATATACCTCCGAATTTTGCTTCCTATAGCTTCAAATAATCACCAATTCTTTGAGAAAACTATATGGACACGTTCTATAATTGATGAGGAAGGTGTTTGGATGGGAAGAATGTAACAGCCCAATTTTCAATAATTAATTAATTGTGTTAATTAATTGATTTATTTGGATTATTCTAATTATTTGAATAATTAGATGTTTGTTTAATGGATTCATAGATGTTTTGAGAGAGTATATATATTGGAAAGAAATAAAGAGAAAGGTATTATGGAGGAAATAGAATGGAAATAAATATAAAGAATAGAAATAGAAAGAAAGGGGAGAAAAAGAGAAAGAAGGAAAAGGAGGAGAAAAGAGAAGAAGAAGAGGAAAGTGGAAATCTTCAAGAACCAACTCAAAGCTTCGATTAAACCATGGTAAGGGTGAGAAACATTGCTATTTAATCATTGTATGCTATTATGTATGTTGGGTTTGGGTTTGGGGATGTTTTCATCACTTTCCAATTAGGGCAAATGTTGGATTAATCGGTAGATTAATGATTTAATCGGTTGAAACTGAGCAATAATGCCGTAGAATAGTCGGGTAACATGTATTGATGTTATTTGTACTGATTTGGATGTGTAAGAGAGGGTTGATGATGGATTGATGAAGAAGAGGCAGAATGAAATTCTGTTCTGCGCAGGTTCGCTGGCTCTCGCCAGGCGAGCGAAGGCGAAGCTTCGCCAGGCGAAGCCTAGCGAATGTTGGCGAGTAATTATATTTAAGTCCCAGTGGACTTCGCTGGTGGGTTCGCCAGGCGAAGTTGGATAGCGAAGGTTCGCCCAGCGAAGGTGCTGGCGAATGGTGGCGAATGAAGTCAGTAGCTACTGACTTGGGCTCGCTGGGAAGTCTCGCCAGGCGAAGCCTAGCGAGTGTTCGCTGAGAGAGTTCGCCAGGCGAAGGTTCGCTGCGAGGGTTCGCCAGGCGAATGAAGGCGAATTTGACAGCATTTCCCTTTTTCTGTATTGATCATGTGAAGATGGTTTGGTTGTTTCACATAGGTTAATACCTCTATGATATGAATAAGTATGTGATCCATGGTGATGATATGTGTTGTGGGTAGCCTTTGGGCGTAAATCCTAGAGTTGTGATATGAATGATTAATTGTAATCGGTTAAAATACATGAGAACATAATGATGATTATGTGTGTATTAATTGATGAGTTTGTGAATGTTTGATTGTTGTGTACAATTATGTAATAAGTATGCATGAGAACATTGTGGATATATGTGTGCATAACTTATAATTGTATGATGGGTATTGTGATGTGTATACCTTGTATGAGATGGCATGAGATAAAGAATAAACATACTATGAAAAATGTGTTGTGGATGCATATTGTTTATATGCGATTGTATGTTAAAATACATGAAGAATGCATGAGAGCATAATGATGGATATGCGTGCATTGCTTGATAGATGTTGTAAATGCATATTGTATGTATGTTAATAAATGTATGAGATGCATGGGAACATATCGTGGATATGTGTGCATCGTTAATAATTGTGAGAGATGCATGGGAACATATCGTGGATATGTGTGCATCGTTAATAATTGTGAGAAATGCATGGGAATATATCGTGGATATATGTGCATTGTTTGATGATGTGGTAATAGCATAAATGTCATGGATATATGAAGTATGCTTGTGATTATGATGGGTTTTGGATGATTGGGAAATATGTATGCGAATGTTGTGTGAATGCATGGGAACATATGTGATATGTGTGCATTGTTGTTGAATATGATGATGTGTGAAATGAATACATTGATAAATGTTTGATATATGTTGTATGTGCAATCATGATGAAATTCTCGAAGGGGTGAATTATTCGAATGCATGGGATTAAGACGCGGGAACGGTCTTAAGTGCATTTATTGTGATTGGTTGATTGTACATGCATCATTCAGTCAAGAGGCAATGTCTGTTAGTTTCGTGGAAACTAGTGGCTTGTCCCAAACCTAGAAGGGTGGGTTTGAAGCCTAGGGGACGGGCTTGGTTGTTATCGGTCTAGAAGGGTGGACCCGGTTTAAAGTAAAAACCGAAAAATGATAACGAGTTATCGGTCTAGAAGGGTGGACCCGGTTTAGAGTGAAAACCGAAAAAAGATAACGAGAGTCGGTACCGCATTGCATGAGTTGCATTGAGTTGTTGAGTCACATTAATATATGATATATGCATGAAGGGATGCTTATGTGTGAATGATGATATGTTTGTTGAATACTCATGAAGCTTGCATGAAGAGATGCTTACGTGTGAATGTTAAGATTGTGGAATTGTGGATGTATGCATGATGTGAAATGTTTGGTGAATATTCATGTTGTATATATATATATCTAAGTGATGATGTAAATGACTATGAGTTGAATTGTGGTGAGAAATAGGGAGTTAATTATATGATACCTATATATACATGATTTTATGCTTTGATTATTATGGTAATATTTCTCACCCTTCTGCTGTTTTATAATGCTCTATGAGGCATTGCAGATTAGGTTGTTGGAGGCCTTTATGAAGTTCTGCTTGTAGTTCGAGGTTGCTACGTGTGTAGCGGTTTATTAATCATTTATGGGTCGAGTCATGCTCTGGTAGTGTAACACGGGGATCGATTGCTTATGTTTTAGGATTACATTATGTAACCTAAGTTATGTTTTCATATTTGGAATAATTGAGATAATGAGATGTTGGCCTTAGTGCCTAGAGATGTTGATTTTATATGATGAAAGCAAATGTTTCTTTTAAAGGATTTTCATTAATGAATCCGCTGCTAAATGGAAAAGTGTTTATGAGCATGACAGATTGTTTTAATGTGGTGCAAGTTTTGTGTGACGCCCTTTTTATTTGAATGCATGTTAATTTTACTCTGATTATGCATATATTTTCCGTGGGGTTTAGAAGGGTGTTACATTAGTGGTATCAGAGCAGGTCGGTCCGTCCGGCCAAGTTGTCTAATGTTATTTGTTCCCTTGTATGCGACATGTGTGTGAAAACACTGTCGATACATGTTGTTGCTTAACCTTGTTTGCAGAAGAGGGAATGATTAAGTGGGGGAGAAGCTTGTGATTCCTTAGAAGGCTGCAAGTGTGGAGTTGTAGCTTAGTGTGTAGTTAAACGCTATTATAGTTTGGTAAAGATGGTCTATGCCCCATTATGGTTTCGGCTGTCTATCGACAAATTGAGGAACTGATCACCCTTAATCTCTTGTTGATAGTAGTTGGGATTGTGTTGGATGGGATAGATGTGTCTTGCAAGCTTAGACGGCGTGGTGCAGTGAATTGTCTTGAGTAAAGCCGAGCACTTGAGGATTGTTTTGATGAGTCGGTGCAGGACAGTGATGAGATGTTTGATTTCGATGGAAATATTGAGTATTGATGGAAGTGGAGGAGTTGTCGGTTTACCGTTTGATTGTGGTAGTCTGAGAATTATCCTGACAAGATAAGGGGTAAACAGCCAAGACGTGAAGTTGAGTTGTGATCGACTTAGTTGCGGAGAATAATCAGATATTGGAAGCTCCATATTATACGTTTGTTTGAGTGGCCAAGGAATTAAGATTGATTGAGTAGTGTTGAGAATTATGTCTGGTGTGTGTGCTACGGCAACAAATTGTGGAGTTGAGTATAAGGGTGGATAATGACTTCTAGTGATTACTAAAGGAAATGAGATGTGGAATACATGGTTGGTATAATTGGACCCTTAAGTATTTCAAGAGTTGGAGAGGTATTGGTTGACCTTTAAGTGTGGAAGGGTTGTTTCCGTGATTTTGTCGTAACGGAAAACCGTAATTCGGAATGACGCAAGATTAGAAGCGTTGGAAGATATTACAGTGCTCTATGTGATGGGAAAGTAGTGACATGGAATTAAGTATTTATTGGCGAAAAATGTTTGGATGTTATGGTAAGCGCGGAGAGTGCAGTTTGTGTTATCACCATAAGTTCACAGCTGAGTGTCCGTTTGATATAATGATTTTCCACACTTGATTGAGAGAGTCAATGGTTATGTAACCGATGGTGTTTGGATATGTTCGGAGAGTATAGGGGTTCATGTTGAGCGTCGGGAACTTGAGTTATTAGTATTGGGGAAGAGGCAGTGATGTACTACTGTGAAGGAAGTTCAAAGAGTTTTGAGGAAGCTGTCAACAGTTCGTGTATTGGTTTTGCCAAGTCCGACAGGATTGTCGTTGTGTTTTGAGATACTTTGTTGATATGATTAAGAGATGTGTTAAGTACAACATTAATGAGTTTTGGTTATGCTTGAAGGCAATATAAAGTACAGAGAGGGATTATCTGACAAGTAATTTGGAGTGGGTTGCTGTTGTGTGTTTGTACCGGAGTTTGGAAGCCTCAATTGTTTAGTTGAGATTTGAGATGGTTACTGACCTTAAGGTATTTGTTTTATTTGAGAGAGAGTCAAATATGAGACAGAGAAGTAATTGGAACTCCTGAAGGAGTATGGTTTTGGTTAAATTACCATTCGAATGAGACCAAGTGGTAGCTAAGATATCGAATCGGGAATTTTGGTATACACTAATGAAGATGGTAAGGAAGTTAGAACTGATTAAGCAAATTCAGATATGAGTTCGGCCTGTGAAGAGACTTCTTATGGAAGTTGAGCCTTGGATGTTGAGATTGACTTTTGGTATTCTGATGAGGTTCGAGGAAATCGAAATTCTGAGTTGAGTTGATAGATTAATTGAATTTAATGGATAAAAGTCAGAGGGCTTATTTTCGGATTAAGGGAAATGGTATTGTGAGATGTCGTGATGAAGTGTGTATTCTGAATAGTGTGAGTTGGATAAGAGTACTCAGGGAGAAGTACATCGAGAAAAATGGAGTGTCCGTGCAGGTACTAGGAAGATGCGACCGAATTTGAGAAATAGTTTTGGATAGCCATAGATGGAGAAAGAATTGATTGAGTTTGTATATGTTGATTAGACTTGTTGGGAATTGAAGAGTGGACATTAGAGATGGTTGGATCTGATACAAATGTTGAGTATTTCGAGTGGGATGGGATAGTATTCCCATGGGCTTTGTGGCGGGTTTTCTGACGAATTTGAGGAAGTATGATCCGATTTGGACAGTTAAGAATGGATTAACAAGAGTAACTCGTTGCCTACCAGTGAAGATGAATCATTCTGTTAGATGGGAACTCAAGTTTTTCGTTAAGATTATGGGAAAGATTGCGAAAGCGGTTGGGTGCCATGTTGAAGATGAACTTTGACTAGCGTCCGTGAATGGCATGGACAAACGAAGAAAACTATCCAGTATGAAGAGGACTCGTTGAGAGCTTGTGTGTTGGACCAAGATGGATCTAAGGGTAGTTAATTGTCGTTGATGGAGTTGCCTACAATAACTGTTGCCATTTCGTATCGGAAACAGCATCGTATGAAGTTCGTTGGGTAAGAGGGTATGACTCCTTTGTGTTGTTGCATGTCCAACGGGAGTGTTGTACTCGGATCAAAGACCGTGCAAGGGACGATGGAAACGATCAAAGAAAGGCCGTGTTTTGAGAGTTATGGTAGTAATTGGTGTTGGTCGAGCTTGAAGTCTCGTGAGCGCCCTGTGTTTTGTTGATCTGTATCAGAGTAGCGCAGCGGAAGCGTGAGGCGGATAACATGTTAGACTGTTTTACCGCTGTCGCTTGAGAGGATTGCATGAGGTGTTCATATGTCTAAGTTGAAGAGGTACATTGATTCAGGTGGATAGTGTACAAGTGAGAGAGAATTTGACTTCGGAGGCGTGGCTAGTTCTAGTTGTTGATAAGAAACAACTTCGAAGTATAGAGATTCCTTTGGTGGAAGTAGTTATGGGAGAATTGGATTTGGAAGAATTGGAATGCGAGAGTCGTATCCAGAGTTATTTGGATCAGGTAACATTTTCGAGGACGAAAATTCCTAAGTGGGGGAGAGTTGTAACAGCCCAATTTTCAATAATTAATTAATTGTGTTAATTAATTGATTTATTTGGATTATTCTAATTATTTGAATAATTAGATGTTTGTTTAATGGATTCATAGATGTTTTGAGAGAGTATATATATTGGAAAGAAATAAAGAGAAAGGTATTATGGAGGAAATAGAATGGAAATAAATATAAAGAATAGAAATAGAAAGAAAGGGGAGAAAAAGAGAAAGAAGGAAAAGGAGGAGAAAAGAGAAGAAGAAGAGGAAAGTGGAAATCTTCAAGAACCAACTCAAAGCTTCGATTAAACCATGGTAAGGGTGAGAAACATTGCTATTTAATCATTGTATGCTATTATGTATGTTGGGTTTGGGTTTGGGGATGTTTTCATCACTTTCCAATTAGGGCAAATGTTGGATTAATCGGTAGATTAATGATTTAATCGGTTGAAACTGAGCAATAATGCCGTAGAATAGTCGGGTAACATGTATTGATGTTATTTGTACTGATTTGGATGTGTAAGAGAGGGTTGATGATGGATTGATGAAGAAGAGGCAGAATGAAATTCTGTTCTGCGCAGGTTCGCTGGCTCTCGCCAGGCGAGCGAAGGCGAAGCTTCGCCAGGCGAAGCCTAGCGAATGTTGGCGAGTAATTATATTTAAGTCCCAGTGGACTTCGCTGGTGGGTTCGCCAGGCGAAGTTGGATAGCGAAGGTTCGCCCAGCGAAGGTGCTGGCGAATGGTGGCGAATGAAGTCAGTAGCTACTGACTTGGGCTCGCTGGGAAGTCTCGCCAGGCGAAGCCTAGCGAGTGTTCGCTGAGAGAGTTCGCCAGGCGAAGGTTCGCTGCGAGGGTTCGCCAGGCGAATGAAGGCGAATTTGACAGCATTTCCCTTTTTCTGTATTGATCATGTGAAGATGGTTTGGTTGTTTCACATAGGTTAATACCTCTATGATATGAATAAGTATGTGATCCATGGTGATGATATGTGTTGTGGGTAGCCTTTGGGCGTAAATCCTAGAGTTGTGATATGAATGATTAATTGTAATCGGTTAAAATACATGAGAACATAATGATGATTATGTGTGTATTAATTGATGAGTTTGTGAATGTTTGATTGTTGTGTACAATTATGTAATAAGTATGCATGAGAACATTGTGGATATATGTGTGCATAACTTATAATTGTATGATGGGTATTGTGATGTGTATACCTTGTATGAGATGGCATGAGATAAAGAATAAACATACTATGAAAAATGTGTTGTGGATGCATATTGTTTATATGCGATTGTATGTTAAAATACATGAAGAATGCATGAGAGCATAATGATGGATATGCGTGCATTGCTTGATAGATGTTGTAAATGCATATTGTATGTATGTTAATAAATGTATGAGATGCATGGGAACATATCGTGGATATGTGTGCATCGTTAATAATTGTGAGAGATGCATGGGAACATATCGTGGATATGTGTGCATCGTTAATAATTGTGAGAAATGCATGGGAATATATCGTGGATATATGTGCATTGTTTGATGATGTGGTAATAGCATAAATGTCATGGATATATGAAGTATGCTTGTGATTATGATGGGTTTTGGATGATTGGGAAATATGTATGCGAATGTTGTGTGAATGCATGGGAACATATGTGATATGTGTGCATTGTTGTTGAATATGATGATGTGTGAAATGAATACATTGATAAATGTTTGATATATGTTGTATGTGCAATCATGATGAAATTCTCGAAGGGGTGAATTATTCGAATGCATGGGATTAAGACGCGGGAACGGTCTTAAGTGCATTTATTGTGATTGGTTGATTGTACATGCATCATTCAGTCAAGAGGCAATGTCTGTTAGTTTCGTGGAAACTAGTGGCTTGTCCCAAACCTAGAAGGGTGGGTTTGAAGCCTAGGGGACGGGCTTGGTTGTTATCGGTCTAGAAGGGTGGACCCGGTTTAAAGTAAAAACCGAAAAATGATAACGAGTTATCGGTCTAGAAGGGTGGACCCGGTTTAGAGTGAAAACCGAAAAAAGATAACGAGAGTCGGTACCGCATTGCATGAGTTGCATTGAGTTGTTGAGTCACATTAATATATGATATATGCATGAAGGGATGCTTATGTGTGAATGATGATATGTTTGTTGAATACTCATGAAGCTTTCATGAAGAGATGCTTACGTGTGAATGTTAAGATTGTGGAATTGTGGATGTATGCATGATGTGAAATGTTTGGTGAATATTCATGTTGTATATATATATCTAAGTGATGATGTAAATGACTATGAGTTGAATTGTGGTGAGAAATAGGGAGTTAATTATATGATACCTATATATACATGATTTTATGCTTTGATTATTATGGTAATATTTCTCACCCTTCTGCTGTTTTATAATGCTCTATGAGGCATTGCAGATTAGGTTGTTGGAGGCCTTTATGAAGTTCTGCTTGTAGTTCGAGGTTGCTACGTGTGTAGCGGTTTAGTAATCATTTATGGGTCGAGTCATGCTCTGGTAGTGTAACACGGGGATCGATTGCTTATGTTTTAGGATTACATTATGTAACCTAAGTTATGTTTTCATATTTGGAATAATTGAGATAATGAGATGTTGGCCTTAGTGCCTAGAGATGTTGATTTTATATGATGAAAGCAAATGTTTCTTTTAAAGGATTTTCATTAATGAATCCGCTGCTAAATGGAAAAGTGTTTATGAGCATGACAGATTGTTTTAATGTGGTGCAAGTTTTGTGTGACGCCCTTTTTATTTGAATGCATGTTAATTTTACTCTGATTATGCATATATTTTCCGTGGGGTTTAGAAGGGTGTTACAAAGAAAGCCTTGAAATGGTGTAAAACAGAAAATCAATTTTCCACTTGGAGCTCACTTTAATGGAGTTGTGTAGCTTGGTCCATGCATCAATTATGGCCAAAAAATGGATGAATCAATTGTAAGAATGATGTGGAAGTGATTTGCAATGGTGGAATGAACAAAAAATGGGAGAAAAATGGAATTGAAAATTTAAGTTTTCAAGTGTAGAAAAATGTGGGAAAATGGAAAAATGGTGAAGAGGAATGTCAATTGCCTTGATTTTTAGTTTTTATATTCCTTGCATCATAAGGAAGGTTTAAGGCCCACAATAGTTCCTTGTTTCTAAGCCCAAGCCCAAGATCCATTATGTTACTTGAATTGTAAGAAATCTCGAAATAGGCCATGATAAAATCCTCAAATGAAAAATGTAAAAGTGCCAATGTTCTTAAAACACGATTTCCATTCGAAATAAGCACAAATATGGACTTGTTTGATTAAATTTTGACAAAATACAAAACTAGGCCTTTTCACATGTCTTCACCAAAATCACTTTCATCGATCTTCAACCATGAGCTGGCCCATTAAAACCTTGAAGTTTAGTTGACCAAATGACGCCATTCGGAGCAACTTTCGTGTTGGAAAAAAGTCCATTTGAGTTATGCAAAGTAGTGAACTAGATCTGTAATTTTATGACCTGTAATCATAGTTTCCCAACTCATTGATAATCTTCAGTTGGCCTCTAAGTCAGGGGATGAGCCCCACACAAGCATGTGAACTTCTCAAGGGCATGAACCACTTCCTGGTGACTTTAGTGATTCCTCAAGCTCGAATAAAACCTCTAGATAGGCCTCTCTTGATGTATATCACACTTGATCCCCTGCATAAATGCTAATGCAATGCTATGATAATGCTATGATGATGTTATGCTAATGCAAAAACAAGAAGGAAAAGGTTGGGCAAATTTTGCGGTGCAACAGCTGCCCCTATTCAAGCGACTTAGACCTGAATGAGTGAAAAGCGAACGACTTTCAATCGATCAAGGTAAAAGACGGTTGAATACCAAAAGAACCCGGAAATTTGCCAACCGCAGAAATAAAATGCAAACTCTGATTGGGATAGAATCTCCGGAGAAACCGAACATAATGAACATCTTGAACATCCCACCAAGGGAAAGAGAAACTTAATCAAGTAACTCTGCTTCAGGAAACACGTAACTGGCCATGGTCTGAACACCACATGGGCCAAAGAACAATCTTTCGAATCATCGGAATCTGAATACTCAACGCATGATAGGGCCACATCAAAATCTGTCGGAATCTGGATACTCAACGCACTAATCGGAGCCTGGGTTCTCAACATAATGACCGGAGCCTGGACGCTCGACGTAACTGATGACTTCATTGAGGGTTTTACCGGAGCCTGGATACTCGACGGACAAAGCAATATATCACAAACCGAACATTCACCGGAATCTGGACATTCAACGGAGAGAGAGTACTATCGCAACACTTACTAAGATCTGTATACCCAACTGCCTTTATCGGAGTCTGAACACTCAACAGACAAAGCAAAACGTTACAGATTGGAAATTTCACCGGAATCTGGATATTCAACGGAGGAGCCGGGGCTTGAACGCTCAACGTAACACATCGGAGTTTGAACACTCAACGCCAAAAAACCGGAGTCTGACAACTCAACGAAAACACACCGGAGCCTAAACACTCAACACAACAAACCGGAGTCTGAACACTCAATGAAGCACACAAATCGGAGCCTGGATGCTCGACGAAAACACACCGGAGTCTGAATACTCAACGAAGCAGCAACCGGAGTCTGGATACTCGACGAACGAATACGCACCGGAGCCTGGATACTCAACGAAGCGACAAACCGGAGCCTGGATACTCGACGAAGCAACGAATCGGAGTCTGAACACTCAACGAAAACACACCGGAGTCTGAACACTCAACGAAGCAGTAAACCGGAGCCTGGATACTCGACGGACAAACACGCACTGGAGCCTGGATACTCAACGAAGATACAAATCGGAGCCTGGATACTCAACAAAGCAATAAACCGGAGTCTGGATACTCAACGAAACGATAAACCGGAGTCTGGATACTCGACGGAACAACAAACCGGAGCCTGGATACTCAACGCAACAAACCGGAGTCTGAACACTCAACGAAACAACACACCGGAGCCTGGATACTCAACGAAGCAACACACCGGAGCCTGGATACTCAACAAAGCGATAAACTGGAGTCTGAACACTCTACGAAGCAAACAAATCGGAGCCTGAACACTCGACGACGCAAACAAATCGGAGCCTGGATACTCGACGAAGATACAAATTGGAAAGAGAATACTACAAATACTTATCAAGATCACCTTACAAAATCTTTACCAGAGTCCGCATACTCGACGAGAGAAAGAATCAATACAAACTGGAGCTTACCGGAGCCTGGATACTCGACGGAATAGCCACGAACACTAATAGGGGTCTGGACCCTTGCTTGATTTTACCGGAGTCTGAACACTCAACGTACTGACCGGAGCCTGAATACTCAACGTAAAAACTGATGTCTGAATACCACAGCTCCATGCTGGGGAGAAAAACTCTGAACAACTTTGGAAGATACGATCACAACTCTGCTGAGGGACATACCAACAAACCTGGAGTTACAAATTTTACTAGAGATGAACAAGTCTCTGCTGGTGATGAGCAACTCTTGTTGAGGGACGGAGTAAAGGTCATGCATGACCTCCCTGGAACACACGTTACACTGTTGGGGTCACGAACGACCTGTCGGAGGATATTCCACACATGCCTGGTGGAGAGAAATCTGATCTCGACTCGCTGGGGAACAAACCCATACTCGTACTCTGTGGGTATTAGAGGTACGCCTGACCAACTGCTGGGGAATGATCTTTGATTGTTGGAAAAATGAGCTTCATCCGAATCTCTCTGAGAAATTGCCCCAAGCGTAATGCCCCTGCCCCAGTCTGATTCTTAGGAAGGTCTACGCTGAGAAGAAAATAGCTTGCCATGAGACGACCCCGAGATAGCTTGCCCCAGAATCTGGACCGTGAGAGGATCCTTGGTTGAATAGTTCGGATAAGCTCTAGAGGTATGGAGAAGAACAAATTCTTTTCCTCATAGGGTGGCATGCCCCAGCCTTGTAATGGCTTTGCCTCTGATTGACTAGTTTGCGGAGCGGTACCCCCGATTGAGAGAGATTTACCAAATCTCGACCTGATTGCCCCAGATTAACTGATTCTTGGATGGCTGACCTTACTGGGGGTTATTTGATAATAGTTGGCCACAACTCAACGAAGTATTCAGGCATTCTACATTCTATCCTGATCAAACTTTCCACTGTGGAAACTTTCCTGCGGTCAAGCGCTTACTCGCAAGTAAAACAAGTTGTTTTGCATAGAAGATATATTAAATGCAATGCATATGACCGTTTTTTTCTTCAAAACCCAATCCTGTTCACCGGAAAAATTTATGACATATAATGAACGAATCAATTATCAAAGTGTCAAAATTAATACAACGCTGTAAGAGGAATCCTTTTTTGAGTCAGTTTCGATGCGATCTTTACCGAAGTATGCTCTTGAACTAAACCTGTTTCAATTAGGACTTTTGAAGGTTGTAACGTGGTCAGGTTCACGGTTAACAAGGAAGGATATAAGGCTCAAAATTCATTTTAACCCACCCATTCTCCTTGATGTTCTCCACTTTTATGTTCAGCTAATTCGACCTTAGCGTTCACCTTTCAAAGGTGGAATGATAGGAGTGATGGTTCAGGAAATCACATGCTTTCTGAAGTGACAGTCATTCCCTTTCCGTCTTCGTAGTGCCTGGAGTCACACGATTTCATTCTTGCTTGAGGATTTTTCTCTTGTAATCCTTTTCGTTTTTTTGCTTTTTCGTTCCCTAATTTTTGCCTGGACTAACTCTTTTGAGTTTCTGATTTTGAAGTCTAGTGGGATACCCTAATTTTTACCTAAGTCGCTTATTCGTAAGATTCGACTTAGAGGGCTTCTTTCTTTTGACTTTTTTCTTTTTGAACAAATCATGTGACACCGGCTTGTCTGACTTGTTAAAAGAGATTGTGACTGTTTCACTCCTTATCGGCAAGGTTTAACCATTATGGTCCTTTAGGCACGACCTATACAGGTGTGATTTATCCTCGAACAGACACTCCTTTCGTAATTCGAACGCTTGGTCAAATTAACTGACGCCTACCCTGCCCCAGGTTAAGATTGAGGGTTTTTCATTTTCATAAAGAAACTCCTACTACAAGGCTCAACGGGGTTGACAAGGGATTATCTTCCTTATATCTCTGGTGTTTATGGATTTGAAACAATGCCTGTATATCGTCAACAAGTTTTTCTATCCAATAGCATACAATCGGAAGCTTACACGTCTTTCGATTTCGTCATCCTCCCCGGATTCCACTTAAACAAACGTTTGAAATAAAAAAAAAGCAATAAAGTGAACACGAATGGATTAATTCAAAACATGTATATTTATTTCATTTATCAATATCAATTGAAAACAACAAGCTTTACAAGTGAAATGCACATAGACAGGAAAGAAACTACAAATGTAAAGCAATGACATGCAAAATGCAGATTGCCAGCTTCTGAGAACTGGGCTTCTTGTATCTTGACTTGTGGGTGACTCAGCCGCTTTCAGCTTGTCCGTGGTTTGGCAGAGGATTCTGTACCACGTTGGGCGCTTCATGCGAGAAGTTTATGGCTTTACTGTCAATTAAATCTTGTAGCTTGTGCTTAAAAGCCTTACAATTGTCAATGTTGTGCCCGGGTGCCCCCGAGTGGAATTCGCAGCGGGCATTTGCATCATAGCCAGGTGGTGGTTGGCCTGTCAGAGGGGCCAAGGTTCTCTTCTAGATTAACTGCAGTTGTAGTAACGTCTGAAGCATCTGGGAGTACGGCATTGACGGCGTATCGAATACTCTATTTGCTCCCCTCGAATTTTGGTACTTCCTGTAGCCCTGTTGATTCTGCTGCTGTTGTGGTTGTTGTTGTTGTGATGGTATCAGAATGATAACACTTGCAGCCTGATGATGATGACACTGATCTTGATATCTACCTCTGCCTCTACCCCGAGAGCTTGATACAGAATTAGCGTCGCCTTCACGCTTCTTATTTTCGAACACTTTCTTTCCTCCACCTGACGAAGGTACTTCTACGGCCTGAATTTTCCCAATCTTGATGTCGTTTTCTATACGCTCACCCGTGATGACAAGGTCAGAGAAACTCCCGGACATACAGTTGATGAGCTTTTCATAGTACATCCCAGATAACATTGATACAAACAAGTCAATCAACTCTCTCTCTCTACCATTGGGGGTTGCACTCTGGCTGCAAGCTCACGCCACCTCTGGGCGTACTCTTTGAAAGATTCCCCGCTATTCTGGACGACATTCTGAAGTTGGACCCTGTTGGGAGCAAGGTCACTATTGTACTGGTAATGCTTCACGGATGCTTCAGCCAAACCCTTCCAACTGCGAACCTGAGAGGGTTCCAAACCCATATACCACTCGAGCGACGGCCCCAACAAGCTATCCTGGAAGAAGTGCATGAGCATCTTCTCATCATTTGAATAGGCTGACATTTTTCTGTAGTATGAACGTATATGCACCTTTGGGCAAGTGACACCTTTGTATTTATCGAAGGTAGGAACTTTGAACTTGTACGGCACTCGTAAATCAGGGATCAGCCCTAAATTGGCCATGTCGAGCCCCATGGAGTCCTGATTTGTTATATTCCTCATCTGTTCCTCCAGCATTCTGAATCTACGATCAGCTTCAGCAAGCAACTCAGCGCCTACATCCCTCATAGAGAACACGTCGTCCTGACGATTTTCATTCCATTGTTGGTCCCCATTGCCATACTCAGCATGGGCACCCTCCGAACCATAGACGTTTCAATTGACGGTGTAACCATACCCAGCGTTACCAAGACCATGGTTAGCAGCACCAGGTCTAAACCCAACATTATGAGTACCATTACCACAACCCAAGTTAACAGTATTACCAAGACCTGCGTTACCAGCATTACCCAAACCTGCATTACCAGTAACATTACCCAGACCAGCGTGGCGGACGCCAACATCACTACCATTCCCGGCCCCTGCAGCAGTTGGGGTGCATCCGGTAGGCACAACAGTGGCGTTAAGAATTTCTGTATCGTTGCGGGGAGTATTAGCAGCAGTACCTCCGTGAAGAACTCCATTAAGATCAACCCTAGCTACCAGGGGCTGGACCATTATTCTCAGCTGCTCCTGTCCTTGAGCCATACCCTGCATGACTTCCATGAGCTGAGTCATGCGCTCCCTCATCTCTTGCATCTCAGTCTGAACGTGATCCATGGCTTTCTTGAGATTGTTTCTAGTAGGATACCGGTGAAGTCTCTGGTCAGCAATCCTGAAACAACTCTGAAAAGACAACAGAACATAAGAATGAGGCTTAAGAAGGTACCTGCAAACACAAAGAAAAATATGCAAAATGCTAACAATGTATATATGCATATGGAATATTTCCCTTGATTCTAGTTCCGGGTGAAACAAATGACAATGGAAACCCCTAAGACAGCAATAGTAAAAAACTCCTCATATACAGATGGAAGACCGCATAGGTAGTTACAAGCACAAGTATCTGAGCACGAATGACGGCAAGCGAGATAGCTAGAATCAAAGGGAATATGCACCTGCAATGTTAATTCAATGTCATGTAATTAATGCAGATGAGAAATGCAAGGATGCTATAGGGGATCAAGGTAGATGTGTTGTGCTGTAGCAATAATAATCAGAAGTTGATTGTGTTGTAGCTTGAGAATAACCAGAGCTTCGCCTTTGCATAATATATATCACTGCATGACATAGATCACTGATACTGAAGACCTCTGATATCAAACCCAAAAGTTCATACTGTAGAGAAAACCGGGTGATCTGGAGCTATGGTTTCCTGCATAACCCAATCCCTCTCACATGTATGGACTTAATTCGCCGACGAGGTATGGCATCCTATGCGGTCATCAGCGTCACAGACTTTCAAGAGCGATGATACGATACCCAGAAGGTGTGGCATCATCATCTCTTGAAGCGGCCTCACTTAGCTGAATCCCAAATGATCGGTCCCCAGAGTCGACAATCCTCCAAACCAACAACCCCTCAAGCCCAAAGGGCTGGAAAAGAAGTCAACCGGGAGAATCTCGTCTGAGTGTGGATTTTGTGAGACACTAGTACATGCAAAGCATGCACGCGCCCACTACTTTCCACAACTAATGCTAGGTACACCCAAGCCTGGGTCTGGCTTATCACTCATCAGAATCAATCCCCTCCCACAACAGCATAATAAGGATATAATATAATGCTGAAAATAAACTGCGGGAAAATAAAATGCGGGAAAGTAAAGCTAAGATACAACAGGTATGTACAAAACCCAAAAGATAAACAAACAAGCGCTAGGACTGACTCGCCTAGGGGATGGGAAACGGTCCCAGCGTAGGGGATGGGAAAAGTCCCCAGCTGCCATTAGTCCCCAGCAGAGTCGCCAGCTGTCGCTACTGCGAAAATCGGCGCTGGCAAAACAGAAGAGTCGCCACCGTACGTTATTTATCCCAAAGGAGGGAAAGGAAATGCTCAGAGAAAACCTAATGAAAAGAGGGAAAAGGAATGGTCATCGCAACCATAGCCCGGGTTCGGGAGTCGGTTACGCAAGGGGAAGGTATTAGCACTTCTCACGTCCATCGTACTCGATGGGATCCATGCTTAATTGTTTATCTCGAAGGGTTGATTTAATACTATCTACGCTAAGGCTTAGGGACAAAAGAAAAGAAAAGTGACTCAGCAAAGTATCGCACTTTATGCCTACATATTCCCGTCTGGAACGAGAAATCAGAGTCAACGTAGTTCGCCTAACTACGGGTAAAAAGGGGGGAAGGTTGCTCGCCGAGATATCGCATCTCGTGCCTACGTACTTTCATCTGGTATGAAAGATCAGAGCAAACGTAGTTCGGGCTAACTACGGGGAGACTAGTTTAATCCCAACGTTATCATGCCAAGTTCGTCTTAAGGTTGAAGTTTGCAAAGGGGAAAACTACCCTAATGTTGTCATATATGGTTGCAAAGCCTAATGTCTATCACATTCTATCTTCAACAAGAAATAATGGAGATCCTAAGGGAAAGGCAAAGGAAGCAACAGAAAACAGATGAAGTAACAGCATACAGGAAATGCAGATTCATAACGGTAAACATGGAATGCAAGTGAGGGAGGAAGTCATCTCAACCTCAAGCCCATAATGAATGGAAAATGGCCTATTTTAAACATGAAATCTTGGCCACAAGCGATTATAAAGTGTTACGAGGCAATAAAACCTACGAATGACATACGCGTACCACAATTTGGAATCATAACGCGCTATCATGGAAATATGGAACCTAATGGGAAATTATGTATGATAAAACCAGCCAATAAATGATCTACATATCCTATATAATGTCTATAACAAGCAATAAGAACCCTAGCGTTCACCACACAAACAAATCGAGGCCGTTGGAGCCGAAAGAAAAGCAAAGTTCGTTCGAATGTCCAAATTACAAGTCTGAATACAAAAATATAAGAAAAATAGCAAAAGGTGCTAAAAAATTCAAATAAAAATCTACAATTCCCTACATCAAGCCACAAACCAGGGGTGAGAGAAACCATAAAAATATCCAAATAGAAATGGTCAAATAAGATGAAAACATTGCAAGATATCTCATGTATACCAAAGGAAAAGTTAAAATGGAGCATGTTAAAGAAAGCATCCAAAACCAATTAAAATGGTACAATAAAATTCCCACAAAAACATATCACAATACCTCAACATGTGTATGAGATCCCTGAAAAAGGATAGGCCAAAATATGTAATTTTGATGGGTCAAAGAAAATTCACAACATGATAGCACCAGCATTGCCATTTTTTTGACAACTAAAATGTAAAAAAATCTAATAAAATGAAGAAAAATGGAAAAAACATGGTTCCAATTCTATAAAACTCTAGACATATTGAAGATTATGAATAAAAAAATGGGGATCAAAAAGACTAATTTTCCTATTTTTTATGATTATTTGAAGTCAGCATGAAATATAAAAGAAAATGAAAGAAAATACAAATGAAATAATATAATGAATAAAATGAATGGAAATGTCAAAATTGCAGCCGCAGGGAATTGAACTGGGGTCATGGGACTCCCGGGGCTGAGGTGGTGTGCCACATCAATTAATGAATTGATGAAGTGGCACGCGACGTGGCGCAAGGAGGACTGTTGGATACGGTGACCGGGTCATTGCCTTGGACTGATCGGACGACATTGGTTCGTCTTCCTCGTTTTGAAAAAAGCTGGGAGGAAAACGGTGCAGAACCGTGCGCGGCCGGCCGGAGCTTCGCCGGCGGTCCTTCCCCAACCCCTATCTTCTTCAATTCTCAACCAAACAAGACGTTCTTTAGATCGATTTTGTGGGATTTTTCGCAAGGAACTTGAATATCCAATTATTTTCACTGTAGTAACCTCTAGCTCCAAACCCGTGTTGGGATCTTGAAATCTCGAGAACACAAAAAGGTCGTAAAAACTCTTCTTTCTTTAACAGAAACAATGTATTACCCAGGGGGATGACAAATATGTAACAATGGCGTAAAAAGAATGCATAATTATTGTGGAAACTTGAATTCCATATACCTCCGAATTTTGCTTCCTATAGCTTCAAATAATCACCAATTCTTTGAGAAAACTATATGGACACGTTCTATAATTGATGAGGAAGGTGTTTGGATGGGAAGAAAGCCTTGAAGTGGTGTAAAACAAAAAATCAATTTTCCACTTGGAGCTCACTTTAATGGAGTTGTGTAGCTTGGTTCATGCATCAATTATGGCCAAAAAATGGATGAATCAGTTGTAAGAATGATGTGGAAGTGATTTGCAATGGTGGAATGAACAAAAAATGGAATTGAAAATTTGAGTTTTCAAGTGTAGAAAAATGTGGGAAAATGGAAAAATGGTGAAGAGGAATGTCAATTGCCTTGATTTTTAGTTTTTATATTCCTTGCATCATAAGGAAGGTTTAAGGCCCACAATAGTTCCTTGTTTCTAAGCCCAAGCCCAAGATCCATTATGTTACTTGAATTGTAAGAAATCTCGAAATAGGCCATGATAAAATCCTCAAATGAAAAATGTAAAAGTGCCAATGTTCTTAAAACACGATTTCCATTCGAAATAAGCACAAATATGGACTTGTTTGATTAAATTTTGACAAAATACAAAACTAGGCCTTTTCACATGTCTTCACCAAAATCACTTTCATCGATCTTCAACCATGAGCTGGCCCATTAAAACCTTGAAGTTTAGTTGACCAAATGACGCCATTTGGAGCAACTTTCGTGTTGGAAAAAAGTCCATTTGAGTTATGCAAAGTAGTGAACTGGACCTGTAATTTTATGACCTGTAATCATAGTTTCCCAACTCATTGATAATCTTCAGTTGGCCTCTAAGTCAGGGGATGAGCCCCACACAAGCATCTGAACTTCTCAAGGGCATGAACCACTTCCTGGTGACTTTAGTGATTCCTCAAGCTCGAATAAAACCTTTAGATAGGCCTCTCTTGATGTATATCACACTTGATCCCCTGCATAAATGCTAATGCAATGCTATGATAATGCTATGATGATGTTATGCTAATGCAAAAACAAGAAGGAAAAGGTTGGGCAAATTTTAGGGTGCAACACTAACGTGGACAGCTTATTTCTAACGTGGACAGCTTATTCCTAACGTGGACAATTTATTCCTAACGTGGACAGTTTATTCCTAACGGGGACGATTTATTCCTGACGTGGACAATTTATTCCTATGTTGATAGGATCCTCTCGTGCTGACGAAATACAGACGAGTTATCCCCAGCGAAGTCGCCGGGATTTTTTTCGTGTTGACGGCTGGTGGAGTCCTGACGTGGACAAGTTAAGTTGAGATTTCTTCGTGTTGACGAAACAAGCGTACTAACGTGGACAAAGTTCTATTCCTGTGTTGTTGAAACGTGAGTCCTGACATGGACAGATTTGTACTTATTCGTGATTTGACGAAATTTTGGGTCCAGATGTGGACAAGGTTACTCCTGTGATGACAAGAATCTCTATTCGTGTTGACGGATTTGTTTCCCTTCTTGGGCTGAAAAGGTTGGCCCAGTTGTGGACGGAGGTGTTTTGCAAAATTTGTTCAGTACCTGCGGCATTATATAGGTGGTTGAAGTTGAAATCAGAATTATTATCAGATGTTGGATCAGCTGTTGCCGTAACAACTGGATTAAGTTAGGGGATGTTGCTCCCCAAGCAGTGCAGTTTATTTCTGCGGTTGGCAAATTTCCGGGTTCCTTGGTATTTAACCGTCTCGTACCTTGATTGTTTGAAGGTCGTTCGCTCTTCACCCAGTCGGGTCCAAGCCGTTTGAATAGGGGCAGCTGTTGCACCCCAAAATTTGCTCAACCTTTTCTTGCCTGATTTATGTTTCATTGCATTTCATTTGCATAGTTACATCATGTACATAGTTCAATCATTCGCATATCATAACATAGCATGCATCCAACAAGGGATCAAGGGTTTCTATCAAGAGAAGAGCCTAGCAAGAGGTGTTATCCAAGTTTGAGAAATCATCCAAGCCATCAGGAAGTGATTGGAAATCTTGAGAAGTTTGAGTGCCTACATGTGGGTTTTGCTCCTATCTTGAGGGTTATTGAGAATCATCAGTGGGATGAGAAGCATGGAATGTGAATTTGAGGTGTGTAGGGATCTCATGGGATGCCCAGAGGGCCCTATTGAAGATGAGGCAAGTCATTGATTCAAGTACAAGAGCCACAGTTGAGGTGCAGTCAACTAGGGTTTCATCTGGGTCAACCCTAATTTAATTGATTAATTGGAGAGCATCAAAATCCTACCTTGAGGTCATGAGGTTCATGTATTGGTATGTTGATACATGTGTGGTGTTGTGCCAAGGTTAAGCAAAGAAAGATCAAGAATGTGGGAAGTTGCTAAATTAGGGTTTCGGTGTAAAATCCCCTATTTAGTGCCCAACTTCAAAGCCACATAAGTCAAAATACAAGTTTCAAATGGATCTTTGGCCAACATGAAACTTGTATAGATTTTCAATACCTTTAATTTGAGTACTAGAAGTCTTCAAGAAGATTTGTAGAACTCAAGTTATGGTCTTTGCAAATTACAGGTCATCAGAGGACATTGAAATCTATCTGTGAAAGTCACTTGACTTCCAAGCAACTTTTGCCCTTCAAGGGTTTTCAAATGGATTCTTGGATAACATGAGAGTTGTAGATCTTGATCTTATCTTTCCATATAGTACTAGAAGTCTTCAAGGGGATGTATATAACTCCAGTTATGATTTTGGCAATCCAGGGGTATTTTGGGTATTGGTGATTATAAGTCATTCTCAAGCATGGGTCAAAATCTCCAACTTAGAGGCCTCAAATGGAAAATTGTTCAACTAGAAAGTTGCTCAAAATATGGTTTTTAAGCTAACCAAGAACTCATGGTGAATTATTTTGGCTCATATCAAAGATTGGTGTGAAGTGGTTTGAATAAGGAAGAAATTCAAAGGCAATTTTGGTGGGAAATTGAAATAAATGGTTATGGATTCAAAACAAGTCAAATAACCACTCATTTTAATCAGAAAATATGTTTTAGAAATATTGGCAATTGTGTAATTTTCATTTGAAGTGTGCTTCATGGCCTTTCACAAGATTTCTTCACATAAAAGTTACATCACACAATTCCTTCACAAAGGCAATGTGGAGATTCCTTTTGGGCTGAATTCATTCCAAATGAAATATGTAAGTCATCCAAAGCTTCCAATGCAAGCTATGAAGCCAATTTCATGCATTACCATAACCAAAACTTTGAAGGAAAGTTGGACTTGGATTTTTAATTTTGGGCTTGGGCCTGAGCTCTAGAAGGTTCTAAACAATCCTATAAAGGTCTAGGAGATCATCAGAAACAGGGTTGGTGATTGATTGGGGTTGGAAGCAAAGATCACTGTTAAAGCTTGAAGAAGAAAAGTGAAAGAGTGAATTTCTGTTAGAGGCCGTTTCAAGCACAATTGAGGATTCAATCTTCTTCTAACATCATCACTCATTGGATCTGGAACGTTTTGGATCAAGAATCAAGCCGGAAACGACTCCAATTGAAGCTTGAACGTAGGTTCTTACTTCTTGAATTTTCTCTTAATTTATGTGGTTTCAATGCATTAGAATCATGTGGTTAGGTTCACCTTAAGTTGTAGATGATTTCTGGGCGAAGAATTTGATGTTTAGTGAGATTTCGGTTGAAATATGGAATTTTTGATTCGTGGATGTTTAGGATTTTTAAGTAGTATATTTGGATTCCTCTCGAAATTTCATGCAAAATTGGTTCAAGAATCGTTGCAAACGGATAAATATTGAGGGAGTTATGGTTGTTCAAAGTTTGCCGGAAAAAAAACTCCATAGCCATAGCCACGGGTACTGTTCATGAAGTGCAGAAAATTCAATTAGGGAAGAAGAGCAGCAGCCGTTGGATCGTGAGGGAGAGGGGACTTAGTCTCCCAATCGGACGAAGGAGAGGGAGCCACGCGGCCGGACGTCAAAACGACGTCGTTTTGGCTTCGCGTGGGGGCTTCAGGCGCGCGGGTTCGATCCCGCTGTTGCGTTTCTTTTTATTTTTTCTGATTTTCGTTTGTTCCTTGTATATTGACCCCATGTGCACCAGTTCGAATCCTGGCCTGCACACTTTTGATTTATTTCCACTTTATTTTCATTTTGCCTTCATATTCATGTTCTTATCTTGTTCTTTTATTTTTTCTGTTTTATATGCTGACTTTAAACAATCATAAAAAATAGAAAAATTAATCTTTTTAATCCAAGTTTTTTTCCCTGACTCTTTAGAGAGTATATAATTTTAGGAAATTAATAAATTTGTAATTCATGCATTTTAGAATTTAATTGAATTTTTTGCATTTTTATTGGTTTTATTTTCAATTTGTTTGACATGTGTTCTTGCTGATTTTATTATGGGTGATTGGTGATGAATTTTGAGTTGATTCGTTTTTGGCTAGTTAGCTTAGATATGCATGTACCCATATTAATTTTCTCATATTTTTGTGAGAGAATTTTAGGCCAGTTTGGGCATTGAATATTAGGTGGTTTAGAATTAGGGTTTTAAGATGATACCTTTAGGTTTAGGGCATAGTTTTAGGTCCAAATGAATGGTTAACCCCATGGTTTTTGTATGAGAGATTCATAAGAGGTTTAGGAACCCTTAATAAGTTTTGTAGGATTTTAAAATCACCTTTGGTATTTTAAGTAGAATTAGTTTTAGGACTAACTTCTAGGTGTTTTTGATGAACTAATGTGACTAGTTTGATTCAATAATTCCCCTTAGAGTAGGGTGGTGTTGCTTTTGAGCTTGGGTGATCATGAAGACCAATTGAATATGCTTTGGAGAGAATGAAGGAGCTTGGATGTGAAGATTCTCTCATCTTGTGGATGCTTGTCAGGAGCTTAAGGAAACTAGGGTTTTAGGAAGAGCATTAGACTAATTTTGCTTCTTTCTTCAAACATGGAGTATCTTGTCCATATCCATTCTATCCAATGACATAAAGTCCTCCTTGGGAAGCTCCATCTCTCCTTAGGAGGGATGAGTGGTATGCCCAAGTGAGTAGAACTTTGAGGATACCTTTCATTTACAATGTTATATCCTTAGTGATTTCCCTTGGTTGTCATTAAGTCTCTTAACATTATAACTTGATTCTTGTTGGTTCGATTCTCCCTTGGAGGTTCTTGTTGAAGTTTGGTAAAGGGAAAATATGAGGTTGCTTGTTGAAGCTAGGGTTTTACTGCTTGTTGAAGTTGAAGTCAGGAAGTCAGGAGCTTGTTAAAGCTGGTTACTGGTTGGGGTTTGAGCTTGCTTAAGCTGGGAGCTTGTTGAAGCCTGGTGCTTGTTGAAGATTGAAAGTTTATTGAAGCTTGAAGATGGGAGTTATTCATGAAGATGAAGGTTGTTGCTGTCAACTTTTTGCTGGTTAATCATCTGTTTGTCAGAGCTGTTGTTTGTCGTAGGAGTTTGGTGCTGGTGCTTGGGCTGCCTCCTCTGCTTTGGGGTTTTGTTTTCTGTATTGTTTGTTGGCTTGTGTAGCTTGCCCCCTAGGTTTGAGGTGAATGTTGATTCACTTTTCCTGTTGTTTTCCCAGATTCGAGGATGAGTGGGACTCCCTTGCCTTGCTTGTATTGCTGCATTGCATGCATTTTACTGTATTTGCTTGCTTTCTTTTCTGTTTATCCCCTAGGATCTCTGATTTCCTCTGTGCAGGAGGGAATTATGACAGACATTAGGATTCTTATCCATGCATGACAACATTAGGTTAGTTTTATTCCCCTTTCAACCCTAGGTTTTTTTATAGCTTCTTTCTCTTCTTATCTCAAAACAACTCAAGAACACAGTAATAAGGTTAATCGACGTCGTACGTTACGAGCCTTAAGCTATTTGAGAAAAGTTTGCTGGAGGGTCACTCTTCAGTAATTTGATTGCTTAGTATGGTACCCTTAGGGTGACATGCGACGTAATCACTCTCTAATCATAGTCTCTAGTGCGTCAGAGATTGCAAACAAACTAAAAAACACTTCTTTCGTAAAAGATTCAAAACAAACATCAAAGTGTCATTTTTGTCCGCTTGGATTCTTAATCAGGAAAACCCTTTTCAGAAGGTAATAAAAAACAGTCAGACAAGCTTGTGTCTTCCGTAGCCCGAACTACGTTCGCTCTGATCTTTCATGCTGTATGAAAGTACGTAGGCATAGGATGCCGTATCCTAGTGAGCAACCTTCCCCTCCTTTCCCGTAGGTAAGCGAACTACGTTGACTCTGATTTCTCGTTCCAGACGGGAATACGTAGGCATAAAGTGCGATACTTTGCCGAGTCATTTTCTTTTCTTTTTAACTCAGACCTGTAGAGTAGATAGAATAACACACCCTTAGATAGAAAACAAGCGTGGATCCCGTCGAGTACGACGGACGTGAGGGGTGCTAATACCTTCCCCTTGCGTAACCGACTCCCGAATCCAGGATTTGGTTGCAATGACAATTCCTTTCCCTCTTTGCGTTAGGTTTACTCTGAGCGTTTCCTTTCCCTCTTGTGGGATAAATAACGCACGGTGGCGACTCTTCTGTCATAGACAGCACCGATTTTCGCAGTAGCGACACACTTTGCATGATAACGTTTAGGATTGATTAGTCTCCCATTAGTGTTCCTTCTTCTCTTCTCATCTTCAAACAAGTCTAACATACTTAATAAGGATAATGAGTGTTGTGTCATGAGCCTTATACTTGGGAAATGGTGATTGAGGGGCCACCTCTCAATTACCTAGAGTGTTTAGTATACGTCCTTAGGACGATATGCGACGCATTCGATCCTAGGTTTTAGACTTTGTTACAACATACATTACGAACACTCTAATTCAAAACACTTATTCTCTAAAAAACACAAAAACACTTCAAACCTTTTTCATCTTTTGGGGTTCTTAATCAAGGAAAATATTTTCATAAAAAAGAGTGTCGTTAACTCTTAGTTCTACCGCAAACGGTAACGCCTAAGTCTCCAATGGTCGAGCTGCATACACCAACTACTAGAACTATTTGTTAATCCTACTCGGGCCTAAAATACTGTTGAACCAACATGTGGTCCTTTTAGCCCGAACTACGTTTGCTCTGATCTTTCGTACCAGACGAAAGTACGTAGGCACGAGACGCGATGTCTCGGCGAGCAACCTTCCCCCCTTCTTTAGTCGTAGTTAGGCGAACTACGTTGACTCTGACTTTCCCATTGCACGAGGGAGTACGTAGGCACAGAGCGGCGATGCTCTGCCGAGTCAGTTTCTCTTTTCTTTTTATTTTGTCCTTAAGCCTTTAGCTAGATAGTTTCAACACACCCTTTTAGATATACAACAATGCGTGGATCCCGTCGAGTACGACGGGCGTGAGGGGTGCTAATACCTTCCCCTTGCGTAACCGACTCCCGAATCCAGACATGGTTGCGATGACCTTGTCTTTCCCTTTTTCTTTAGGTTTTTGCGATCATTTCCTTTCCCTCTCTTTGGGATAAATAACGAAAGTGGCGACTCTTCTGTTTTTTTTGTCGGTTGTTTTTTGCAGTTGCGACACACCCTGAACTTCTTGACCCTCATTTTTACATGTCCTATAATCAACGCTTCCTTTTCTACCCATTTGGACTCAGATTGAATAAGTCTAGGCATGACCGTGAAACCTTGGTATCGTTTTTGGAGCATAGCTTGAGTCCATCTTGAAGTAGGGCCTAAAGCCACCAAAAATCCATGGCAATGAACCGGTCTTGTAACTTGGACAATCCTTACTGTCTTGAAGTTTGACCATGAGGATGAAGGTACATTTTATTTTACCTTTACCTAAACCACCACTTTAGCAAGAGCTTGTAATCACACTGAGCGCAAACAAAACCTTCATAATCCAAATCTTAGAGGATCATGGCCAGAGGCCAGATGAACATCTAGAGAAAGATCATGAATCCACATAAATACTTAGTAGAAGAGAATAAGAGAGTAGGACAAATTTGGGGTATGACAGATGCCCCTATCTAATTGTCTTAAACCTGGAAAAATGAATTAATGTACATTGTTCATTTTTAGGGTAGAGGGCGATTAGATACAAGAAGACCCCAAAATTTTTCTGGAAAAAGAGTAAAATGCGGTACAACTTGAGATTCTTGGGCAGTCGAAACAGCTCCTTATCCGTTAAGGTTTTTCGATGATACCAAAGCAATATCTCGACAAAACAAGAGATTCTTCGGGTGGTCAAAGCAACACCTTACTCGTTAAGGTTCTTCGATGATACCAAAGTAGTATCTCAATAAAACATGAGATTCTTTGGGTGGTCGAAACAGCACCTTATCCATTAAGGTTCTTCGATGATACTAAAGCAGTATCTCAATAAAACATGAGATTCTTCGGGTGGTCGAAGCAGCACCTTATCCGTTAAGGTTTTTCGATGATACCAAAGTAGTATCTCGACAATGGTTGTGCATTATCAACTGCATGGTTGAAGAATGACTTGCTTGGGAATAGAATTCTGTGAGCACATGCGGGTATCAATCCTCTTCAGAGAAATACTGCCGACTTCGATGGAGAACTGGCCAAGATGCTTGTGAACAGATCATGGATCTCGCTATGCTGTTATGTTATGCCACTGGGGGTGAAAATACTATGCATTATGATGCACAAGTATGCAACTAAAATTCAATTTCTAGGGAATCTAATGCACGTACAACTGCCTTATATATGCAAATGTCAGGTATGAACTCGTATGCCATGCTTATGATAATCCAAAAATATCTACGAATAGGTCTCCTCTAGCGGAAGCTTTCATGCTAGACACACAAGGAGCGAGTCCTTGGGGATTAACACTAATTACCTCCAAATCTAAACTATATGTTCTCTTTTTTTTTCCAAGACTCGAGTAGAGAGCCTTACTTGTGATATCAACCCAGAATCCAACAGGTAGACAAATTAAAACATATCATAAAAAGGAAAAATAATAAAGCAAATAAATAGGCAATAGAGGAAAACAATTAAGAGTAGAACACCCAAGTAAAGTTAACACTCTGGGATCTAGTCAAGTTAGGCTTGACTCTCTCTTGCATAGGGTAATACATTTCCCCAGCAGAGTCTCCATCTATCGTACCTCGAACAATATGATCCTCGTGATGGATGCGAAAAAACGTTTGAATAGAGTCGCCACTAAACTTTATTCATTCCAAGGAAGGAATACAAAAATATCGATAAAACCTTTAAATAGATAAGAACATGGTCATCACAACTAAATTCTAGGTTCGGAAGTCGATTATGCAAAGGGAAGGTATTAACATCCTCTACGTCCATTGTACTCAACGGGAACCTCTTGATTCGATTCGAGAGAAAATTTAGCTAGGTTATTTATTTTCTTCTAAGGTTTCGCTTTTATGGGGGAAATGGGTGGTTTTTTATTAGGGTGCTCGCCAAGGATTGAGACCCTTATGCCTACGTACTCCCTCGTGCAATGGAAAAGTCAGAGCATCGTAGTTCGTGGGACTACGGGAAAAAGAAAAAGGGTAGGTTTGTGTTTTAAATGAACGAGTATTTAGGTCTCATTCTAACTGCTAGACATTATGTTTTAAGGGAGGCTGAAGCACAAGTTTATATGCGCGAAAGGAGGGACTAAACAATGTTCTTTGTGAAAAGTTGTTCGAGTATATTAAGGATTTGATTAAGAAAAATAGTTTGATTTGTGTAGGTTTTAGGGTTTCGTTCGCACGGGGGCGAGAGGATGAAGTTATATTTGTTAAGTATTTTGAGGGAGAATGACGACTATTCGATAAACGAGACGTCAGTCTCGCAACTAATTAATCAGGGCATTATTGGAATGCTAGATCCCAATGATACCTTTTTGTTCAATTAATTATGAAACTGTATTTGTTGGACAAAGAACGTTTTTGTCCAAATAATTAGGGGGAGTATTTTAGGAACGAAAGTTCGAGCAACCCACAACTCGAGGCGTACGCCCCAAGAGCAGTCACTCACGAATCCAAGGAGTGCAAGACTCCAAGAACTCAATTCTTTCATAATTTAATTATGAAAAAATTTGAATCGGTTAGCGTATTTTGATTAGACGTGTTAGGTATCTTAAACGGATTGAGCGAAGATTAAATGAAAGATGGAAATGATTACAACTCAAGGCGTGTGCCCTAAGAGCAATCTTTCAAGAACCCAAGAAGTGTTAGACCTCAAGAATTCAATATCTCCATTACTAATGAAGAGAATATTTGTACTTTAGTGTTACGTTTTGATCGTATTAGGATTTAAATGGATTAAAGGTTTTGAAAAAAATTAAGTATTTTTTAGAAATGAAAGACGAAACGAACATAACCCAAGACGTGCGCCTCGAGAGCGATCGTTCAAGGATCCAAGGAATGCAAGACTCCAAGAATCTACTTCTTTCATTATTTAATTAAGAAAATGTTTTAGAAGTATTAAATAAAATAAATCACGACCTTGATTTAACTAATACATATCTTTTAAAGGTTAAGTATAAATGTTTTAATTATATCAAACGAATATTAATCATTTTCAGAAACGAAAGACGGAATGAACACAACCTAAGGCGTGCGCCCCATAAGCGATCATTCAAGAATTCAAAGGATGCTAGACCCCAAGAATTCACTACTTTCATTAAATCTATTAAGAAAATATTAATTGTTCTAAAAAAACAATTATTTTAAATTTAATTGAGAAGATAATTAATGGATAATTAGCAATTTAATCAGGATTTATAAAAATGTTATAATAAAGTCAAATTACTTCTTCTATTTATTTAGTTAATACAAAACAAACTATCGATTAGCATCATAGGGATAATACTAAGATCAATCACTAATTAGTTAATTAGATTTAAACTATATGTAATTATTTCTAAGATTAACCCTACTGGACTTGATTAATCTAATCAATATTCAACAAAACAAGCCCAAAGGCCCTATACCTTACTAACGGTAACAAAACTAAAAAAAAAAAAAAATGGGTTGGGGTCTCTAACAACCCATTTTCCCTCTGCCCTCTGCAGCCCAACAAAACAAAAGAAAAAAAAATTGAATTCTCAACCCTATCCTTTGCATCGCATCACTTTGACCAGCCTTTTCCTCTTCTCAAGGCAGACACGCGGTAGGTTTAAATGGTAGTTGGTAGAAAAAAATATGGAGCAGTGAAATAAACATTATTGAAAGCAGTGGCATTGATGAACCATAAATCCTAACGTTTCCCGAAACAAAATAACATAATCTCAAAAAAAAAACATAACAAGTATTAACACCACACGCCCCTACGCTATCTCAAATTCATTTCTCTCTCTCTCCCGAACTCCACCGAGTCTTTTCGAAACCCCTCTGTCTTCATCCTAACCTCCATCGAAACCAGACCAAACCCTCTCATCCTTCCCAAAACTTCACCATTTTCTCTCTTGGTAACCAAAATGAACAACCAAAAAACACAGAGCAAAACCTAAATCCGCATTAAAATCAATGATTTGCTACAAGTTTTTCATTAAGGTTGAAAACCCTAACTCACGAATTGAAAACAAGTTTACAAAGAATCAGCCATCCAATATGCAAACTGAAGGTGAGATAATACTTAGAAGAGGGGGGGGGGGGGGGTTGAATAAGTATGAAATATTAAGACTTTAAAAATAATAACACAATTATTTTTATCCTGGTTCGTTGAAATCAACTACTCCAGTCCACCCTTCCTAGAGTGATTTGCCTTTCTCAACAAGGACTTAATCCACTATTTAATCAAATAGATTACAATAGTAACACCTAAGAACAACTGTTCTTAGTCTTCTCAAGAGCTACTGATTCCAACTGAATCCTCTTAAGGAAAACCTTTACAATCAATGTAAATCAAATACAAGAGTATTAATGCTTCTAAAAAGCTTTTATCACAACAATGATTTTTCTCTTAAGTTTAAGTACAAGAAATTCTAAGAAGAAAATGAAAGAATGAGAGCTTTGAATAATATGATTTCTTTTCAGCAAATTGTGTAACTGAAGAATTTGGTGGAGTCTTCCTTTTATAGGCAGCTGATCCAAGGATGCTGAGCGTTGAGAAGAATGTCCCAAAAGGTCTGAGCCTTTTTGTCTTCACATCAAGTGACCTTTCCTAGAAGTAGATAACACAGAAAAATCCTTTTTGTCTGTGTTCTTGTGTCTAGCACAAATGAGGAAAGAGACGTTTGATTTACTCCAACGGATATAATCTTTGAATATTTCTTCTTCAGTTTTCAGCAAGTTCTTCAGAATCTGATTAAGTCAGAGTCTTCTAATGATGTACAGAACTTTGCTGTATCAGAGTCTTCTGCAGCATGTGTGCTTTCAGTGTGTTGATCATCAGAGCATATTTGACACAGAACTTCAGTACTTGGCAGCGTTAGTACTTTCAGAAACTTCTGTAGAAATTATGCTTTGAGAAACTCTTCATACAATATTCTTCTTTGCTTCAGATGCTTCTGACTAGCTTCAGAATCTTCTGGAGCTCCTTGCTTCAGATCCTTCTGGAGACTACGCTCAGGATCTTCTGTAAACAGCAATCAAAATCTTCTAATGAGTGCATCTGGCGCTTCAGAGTCTGGATAACTTCTTGTATATAATTCAGATTTGCTTCTGGAGTGTTAATATCATTACAATCTGCAGTAAAACTTACAAGCAAATTTTAGAGTATATAATTCTTAAATATAAAATTTCCTAACAGTTATCATCAAAACAAAGAGTTATTATTAAGAACCAATCTGTGTTCTAACAATCTCCCCCTTTTTGATGATGACAAAAAGTATCAGAAATTTTGTTTAACTGAACATAATAGAATTATAACTCCCCCTGAGATGATGAATCTCCCCCTGAGTTAAATATGAATAAGGAATAGAAACTTCCCTTTTGTCTTGAGTAATCTTCAGAGTTAGATCTTGTTTGTTCTTATAACATTTGAAGGTCAGAATGTCTTGCAGATTTAAGATTCAGAGTTTGATAAAAGACAAATGATCTGAGAGACTCAGAGTTTATTTTATAGAATGTACTTATCAAATGTTCTGAAATAGTCATATTAAATGTTAGATAGAATGGATATGTCTGAAGTTTCATTCTGGTGAAGTTATATTAAACAGTTCAGATCTATATTTTCTCCCCCTTTTGTCATAAGCAAAAAGTAAAAACTTTTAAAAAGACAAATAAAAGGAAACAATAAATAAGATAATTCAATGGAGAAAACTTTGATTCATTCAAAAGATCAGATCAAGAGTACATAGGCAAACATCAGAAGATATAGCAATAAGGTACAGATGCAAACAACAGATGCAAAAACATTAGAATGAAAACAAATATCTAAGAGTGTTTGGATAAAAGCATCTTCAATAGATCTGTAATCTCAGAGGATGATTGCTCTTGCTTGGACATCCACTTAGTCATAGTTTCATTCTTTTCATCTTGCTTTGACATCCATTATGTCATATCCTCAGACTTCTTATCCTGCTTAGCCATCCAGGATTTGATCTCTGACTGTCCAGCTTCCAGAGCAGCAATCTTATCTTCAAAATCTGGATGTTCTTTCTTTATCTCAGATGAAGAATTATGATGAGGTTCTGTAGCCTGAACAAAGTCAATTTCCATTGGTTTTGTAGATTCTGAAGTGGGGTCTACCAGAGTCATAGCCAATGCATTATCAGTAGATTCTGTTGATGGTGGAGGAGCATCTAAACGAAGCAGAGGTGCAGTTTTGTTGAGAGTCTAGAATAGAGTCCTTTCAGCTCTGAGCTTTGCATCATCAGAACAGACGTTCTTCAGATTTGAAGCTACAGTGTTGAATCTGTTGATGAATCCGTTCCAGATGATGTCAGATTCTTTGGCATCCATTGTTTCTGAGCATTTCTTCTGAACAGTACCTAAATACATCTGTATTTCTTGCAAAAATGTTTGAAATAAATGATCAATATTAAGTCTGGGCTGTGGTTGTAACAAGGTTACCAGATTTATAGGTTTAGGTTGGGGAGTTGGTGGAAAAAGTGATTTTTGGATGGAAATCAGAGGAGGAGGATAATATGGAATGAAGGGTATCTCAGGAGCTTTTTCTTTAGATCTGACTAAAGCATTAAGCAAATGAGGTTTTGCTCTTCTGTGAGGGGTAACTACATTAAAAGGTGCATTTGAGTATGGTTTGAAAGAAGATTTTGGTGGTTCAACAGATGCAACAGTGTTATCAGATTCAATTTGCAGAGCTGAAACAACAGCTTTATCAGATTTTGCAGAGTGTGATATGGTTGCTAAAGGTTCTACATCTGTCATAGATTTTAAGTAATCAAGAATCACAGATGGAAGGATCATTGTGGATTTTGGTTTCAAAGGGTTGAGGGGTTCAGAAGGTTCAACTCTGTCATAAAAATCTTTCAGTTTGAAACCATAAGACAGATTATGAAAAAGAGAAGAAACTTGGGCACAGGATATAGAAGATGTTGGATTGGAATTGGGGATTAACATCTCAGATGATGGTGCAGGTGGAGGAATAGGATCTGGAATGGGAGTTTTTGAATGTATGGTAGTTTCAGGTTGGTTTATCTCAGAGTATTTTTCAGATGGAGAGATTAGAAAATCTGGGTGAATTTCTGATTCTGATGAGTTAGAGGATGTGGTTGGTGTACAAGAGGTAGAAGATACTTGAAAAACTATTTTTAAAGGTGTGACATCAAGAACTTTTGTCTCAGGGATGTGAGGTTCAGAAGTATTGGTATTTTCTGAAGGAATGTCAGATGGTTTGGATGGTTGTTCTGAGATGGGTGAATCAGAAGGAATAGTTATTGGTTCTGATGAAACTGGATTAGAAGTTACTTTTGTAGGTTCAGAAGTAACAGGTGCAGTGGGTTCAGAAGGTGGATTAATTGATGGTGGATTGTCAGAGGCTTTTTCTGGTTGAGATTCTTGTTGTTGTTTCTCTGGTTGTTCAGATGATTGTTGTTGAACAGATTGTTGTGGTAGTTGTTCTGATGGTTTTTGTTCTGATGGTAATGTGCGTGGAACAAACTGTTTGATATGGATTTTAGGTTGAGAGGATTTTGGTACAGAAACTGTTGGTGTTGGAATTGTTTGTGTTGTAGTTTGAGTTGGAATAGGTGATTGTTTTGTGGTGATATGGAGCTGGGAGCAGTGACAGAAGTGGTTTGTGTAGAAGGTGGTTTTGGTACAGACTTAACATTAGAATCATTAATAACAAGTTTTGCAGAAGATACAGAAGATTTAGTGCCTTTTATTTTGATCCTCTTGGTAGGTACAGAAGCAGCTTCTTCAGATTCTTTTCTCTTCAAGAGCTTCTTGGGCTTCTCAGCAATCTTGACCTTCTTCTGAACAGGTTCAGATTCTTCTACAGGTTGAGTCCTTTTCCTCTGGAGTTGTGCTTCTTCTTCTCCTGCATCTGGTAGTGGTTGTCTAGCTAGCTGAATCACATTAGCAGGAACAGGTTTTCCTTCCTTCTTGCATTCATTAATATACATAACCACTATATGTCTGGGTTCTTCAGCAAAGAATAAAGGAAAGTCATCTACAGGAACCCTCTTATTCAATTCTGACACATTTAGCTTCTTGGGAGCTGTTGTGAGTTCATCAACAATTTTGAGTCTCAGAAGACTTTTAGCATTCAGAGGCTTTCCCATTATAAATTCTAATTCCTCTGTAACTCCAGCAGCGTACAAAGCAGTTACTAAACCATTCTCAGTAAGAAGATCTGAGATCAACCTTCCAAAGGGGATCCAAGTTCTGATCTTCTGTCCTTTCTCTTTCACATATTCTCTAGATGCATTGATATGGTTCCATAGATGCATAAAAATAATGTATGGAAGATCTACCTTGGTGCTCTGACTAAGGAAATACATGAAATAGAGTTGTTCATTATTGACATAGTCTGGAGAATTGGTTGACTTCCTGTGGTGGATGCATCCCATGAAGATCTTGGCCCAGATCTTGTAGTCAGGCTTCAGATCCTTGAATTTGTTAGAAGCTTGACCAGCAGTCATTACTTCTTCATAAACCTCATCCATGTCCACACGCCCAGCTGGCAAGTGGGAAACACCATCTGTTTCTTCATAACCTATTAATTTTCTTATCAGATCTTCTGTGATAATAATTTCTTTTCCCAGCACAGAAGATAAGATGAACTTGGGGTAAACAGATGCATGGATCCAGAATTCTTTCACAAGGAGAGGGTAAACTGGTCCAAAGAGCCTATCAAAATACTTAACCCATCCTTGAGCTCCAATTATGGAACGAAACTCAAACCCATTTTCTGCCAGAGAATCAAACTCAACCATAGATTCACATAGAACTTCCAATTTATCAATAGGGGTTAGAAGAGTTCTTTTGGGAGGAGAATAGGGAGCAACACCCATGTTTTCTGAAGTTACAGCAGCCATAGAAGATTGGAATTGAGCAGCAGTTGAAGATGAAGTTGCCATTGAAGAATGCTTTGTCAAACGCTTAGGTATAGGGTTTTTATGCAGAGAAAAGAGGAGATGAAAACGCATGTAATTTCTGAGAATGTGAAAAGTGTGAAAGTGAATACAAGTCAAGTATTTATACTAAAACACTTAGGCAAATCAACAGTCAGAAATATGCACGTTTGAGCAAGCATTAAATGAAGAAAATAATAATCATTTCAAAACATTAATTGCTTCTGACAAATTGGGGGGGAAAACCAAGATTCTCACTATTCAAACTTCACCTCAAACGTCTCTTCATTTGTGTACACGCCACCTCTTCAGATTTGGTGTGACACGTGGTTGCTTGCATGTTGTTCTGAATTCTCTTAAGAAATGAAACGTTAGTCAACGTTCAGATCTTCTAAAGATTGTTAGTTCAGAGTTTCACAAAGGAAATATTGATCAGAACAAAATAAGCAATCAGAAGGAATACTTCAGAGCATTAAGCATTTTTACATCTGTAAAAATTTGCTTCTGATAAATATTATTCTGGACAAAAATCCATACCAATATTTTTCAGAATAAAATTGAATCTATCTTCAACAAGGGGTTTTGTAAAAATATCTGCCCATTGATGATCTGTATCAACAAAGGCTAAATTTAAGATTCCCTTCTGAACATAGTCTCTGATGAAATGATGCTTAATTTCTATATGTTTTGCCTTAGAATGTAAAATGGGATTCTTGGACAAACATATAGCAGAAGTATTATCACAAAAGATAGAAATGTTACTTTCAAAAATTTGATAATCTTCTAGTTGACTCTTCATCCAGAGCATCTGCGTGCTACATCCAGCAGCAGCAATATATTCAGCCTCTGTGATTGAAAGTGCAATTCTGGGTTGCTTCTTGCTGTACCAGGAGATTAGATTTCTTCCTAGAAATTGACAACTTCCAGAAGTACTTTTTCTTTCCACTCTGTCTCCAGCGTAGTCAGCATCACAGAATCCAACTAATTTGAAATCATCAGATTTTCTGTAACACAAACCCACATTAGAAGTACCTTTCAGATACCTTAGAATCCTCTTGATAGCTGTCAAGTGTGATTCTCTAGGATCTGATTGGAATCTAGCACACAGACAAACACTGAACAATATGTCAGGTCTAGAAGCAGTAAGATAAAGAAGAGAGCCAATCATACCTCTGTAGAGCTTCTGGTCTACTTTCTTACTTACCTCTTCCTTGCCAAGTGAGCTAGTAGGATGCATTGGAGTCTTTGCCAGCTTGCTGTCAGACATGTTAAATTTCTTCAGAAGTTCTTTAACATATTTTGTCTGATGTATGTAGGTGCACTCTGGAGTTTGATTAACTTGGATTCCTAGAAAGAATCTGAGTTCTCCCATCATGCTCATTTCAAATTCTGCCTGCATACATGTAGCAAACTCCTTTCCAAGCATAATATTTGTTGATCCAAAAATAATATCATCTACATAAATTTGGAAAATTAGAAGATCTTTCTTAATTGTTTTACAAAAGAGTGTTGTATCCACTTTGCCTCTGATGAAATTCTTCTCTAGAAGAAAATTGCTCAATCTCTCATACCAAGCTCTGGGAGCTTGTTTTAATCCATATAGAGATTTCTTTAATTTGAAAACATGATCTGGAAATTTTTCATTTTCAAAACCAGGAGGTTGGTGGACATAAACTTCTTCTTCTATAATTCCATTAAGAAAGGCACTTTTAACATCCACCTGATACAGAGTGATGTTATATTGTGCAGCAAAAGAAATAAGAAGGCGTATAGATTCTAACCTTGCCACTGGAGCATATGTCTCAGTGTAATCAATACCTTCTTGCTGACTGTACCCTTGAGCAACCAGCCTTGCCTTATTCCTCTCAACTTCTCCTTTCTCATTTAGCTTATTTCTGAAGACCCATTTTGTACCAATTATATTGAATCCTTGAGGTCTCTGAACTAGATCCCATACATCATTCCTGCTGAATTGATTTAGCTCTTCTTGCATGGCAATAATCCAATCATTGTCTTGCAGAGCTTCATCTACAGAAGATGGTTCAATTTCTGACACTAGTCCAAATAGTGATGCTTCAGATGATCTTAGAAAAGATCTTGTTCTGATGGGATCATCCTTCTTTCCAATAATGACATCCTCTGGATGAGAAGCTTTAATTCTGGATGATGATCCTCTAATAGTTGACTCTTCAGAAATGTTTAGATTATTCATCTGAGAAGTTAAAGGAGTAGTATCTGGAGTTGCTTCTGGTTCCTTCACTTGAATTTTGTCTGCTTCTGGAACTTCAGAGTCAATGAAGACTACTTCGCTATCTGCAGAGTTATCAAACTGCTTTGGCTTTTCAGAGGCAAGCTTATCATCAAATCTGACATGAATGGATTCTTCCATAATCTGTGTCTCAGTGTTGTATACTCTGTAGCCTTTAGAGCGTTCAGAATATCCAAGCATGAAACACTTCTGTGCTTTGGAATCAAACTTGCTCAGATTTTCCTTAGTGTTTAACATATAGCAAATACATCCAAAAGGATGAAAATAAGAAATGTTGGGCTTTTTGTTCTTCCACAGTTCATAAGGAGTCTTCTTCAGAAGAGGTATAACAGACACTCTGTTCTAAATGTAACAGGCTGTGTTGATTGCTTCTGCCCAAAAATGTTTTGCCAGATTTGTCTCATTGATCATGGTTCTGGCCATTTATTGCAAAGTTATGTTTTTCCTCTCTACAACCCCATTCTGTTGTGGAGTTCTAGGACAGGAAAAATCATGAGCAATGCCATTTTCATAAAAATATTTTTCAAAATATTTATTTTCAAATTCACCACCATGATCACTTCTGACTTTTATAATTTTGAAATTCTTTTCATTCTGGACTTGCTTGCAGAAGTCAAAGAACACAGAATGTGACTCATCCTTGTGTTTTAAGAACTTTACCCATGTCCATCTACTAAAGTCATCAACAATGACTAATCCATACTTCTTGCCTCTGATGGATGCAGTTTTCACTGGTCCAAACAGATCAATATGAAGTAATTCTAGTGGTTTAGAAGTAGAAACAACATTTTTTTGATTTGAAAGATGTTTTTGAAAACTTCCCTTTCTGGCATGCTTCACAAAGAGCATCTGAAGTGAACTTCAGATTAGGGACTCCTCTGACAAGATTAAGTTTATTAATCTGAGATATACGTCTCATATTAATATGGCCCAATCTTCTGTGTCAGACCCATTGCTCTTCATTAACAGACAAGAGGCATTTAACATTTTGAACTTTAAGTTCAGAAAGATTTATTTTATAAATGTTGTTTTTCCTCTTACCACTAAATAGGATAGAGCCATCCTTTTGACTAATAGCTTTACAACATTTTTGATTAAAGGTAATATCATAACCATTGTCACTTAATTGACTTATGGACAATAAGTTATGCTTTAACCCTTCAACAAGTAAAACATTAGTAATAGAGGGAAGTTTACCATTTCCAATAGTGCCAGATCCAATGATCTTGCCCTTCTGGTTCCCTCCAAACTTCACGTCACCTCCAGATATAAGTTCCAGGCTTTGGAACATAGACTTTTTTCCTGTCATGTGTCGTGAGCATCCAGAGTCCAGGTACCATGATTGGCGTCCTGACCTTGCTGCTAAGAACATCTGCAACAGGAATTATTTTGTTTTTAGGTACCCATATCTTCTTGGGTCCTTTGGGGTTAGTTGGTTTGTAGGTTTGTCTAAACTTCTGTTTTTCAACATAATGTTTATTCTGACTTGCCTTGGGTTTAAACACATAAGTATTCTTCTCAGAGCTTGTGTGTTTAATGTCATTTAAGTGACCAAATTTAAATTGAGAATACAGAGGTGTCTTCTTGATGAAAAGTTTGTCAACAGGTTTTGGATTGCTTCCAGATGAAGATTCATATCCAATACCTCTTCTGTTGTTTCCACTAACACCATAGATCATAGAAGCCATCTTGCTTCTGTCTATGCTCTTAGTAAGAAATCTCTGAAAGCTAGAGTCATATTTTTCTAAAATGTTTTCATATGACTTAGTCTCAGATTCAGATTCTTGTTGAGTTATTTCAAAGTCATTTTTGATTTTCAGATTTATTTCTTTTTGCTCAACAAGTTCTGTTTTCAGAAGATCAATCTCAGATTCAAGATTGCTTTTCAGCTTCTTGTATTTGAGTTTGATATTGTTATAACTTTTAAGAACTTCTGTTAAAACTTTGTAAGTTCTTCTTTGGTAAGTTTAGCCATTACCTCTTCTGCGTCATCATCAGATTCAGAATCTGATTCATATCCTGAGGTACCTTCCTCTTGATCCTCTGTGCTGGCCATCAGTGCAACATTAGCACATTTTTCTTCTGATTCAGAAGATGATTCAGATTCATCTGAGTCATCCCATGTTGCCATCAGAACCTTCTTCTTTTTGTTAAACTTCTTCTTGGGTTTTTCTTTCTGAAGTTTGGGGCAATCATTCTTGTAGTGCCCAGGTTCTTTGCACTCATAGCACACAACTTCTTTCTTGGCAGATCTTCTGTGTCCAGAAGATTCCTTTCTATTATCAGATCTTCTGAAGTTGTTGAACTTCTTTCCCTTGTGCTTCCAGAATCTGTTGATCCTTCTGGACAACATGGATAACTCATCTTCTTCTTCAGAAGAAGATTCTTCAGAGCTTTCTTGAATGACCTGCAAAGCTTTAGCAGTTTTGTTAGATTTTAATGCAACAGATTTACCTTTTTTCTTTCTTCTGAGGTTCATCTTCCTCAAGCTCAATCTCATGGCTCCTCAGTGAGCTGATGAGTTCTTCTAGAGAGATCTTGTTCAGATCTTTAGCCATCTTCAAGGCAGTCACCATTGGTCTCCATCTGGTAGGCAGACTTCTGATTATTTTCTTTACGTGATCTGATGTAGAGTATCCCTTGTCCAGAACTTTCAGCCCAGCAGTGAGTATCTGAAATCTGGAGAACATGGCTTCAACAGATTCAGAGTCTTCCATTTTGAAGGCCTCATACTTCTGGATCAGAGCCAGAGCTTTTGTCTCCTTAACTTGAGAATTTCCCTCATGAGTCATTTTTAGGGATTCAAACATATCAAAAGCAGTTTCCCTGTTTGTAATTTTTTCATACTCAGTATGTGAAATTGCATTTAATAATATAGTCCTGGCTTTGTGATGATTTCTAAAATCTTTCTTCTGAGCATCTGTCATATTTTCTGTCAATCTTCTTGCCATACCCATCTGTGGGATGGACATATCCATCTATGACTAGATCCCATAGATCAGCATCATATCCTAGGAAAAAACTCTCAATTCTATCTTTCCAGTAGTCAAATTTCTCCCCATCAAACATAGGGGGTTTGGTGTTGATCCTGTCCCTTTCTTCATATTTATTGTTAATATTGGATATTGAATTATCAGCCATTGTAACAAATAAATATATATCAAAGTATTTCTCTCTGGATCTTTACTGACACTATTAAGTGGTAGCACACACAGAACCGGAGCTCTGATGCCAACTGAAGGTGAGATAATACTTAGAAGGGGGGGGGGGGGGGGGGGTTGAATAAGTATGAAATATTAAGACTTTAAAAATAATAACACAATTATTTTTATCCTGGTTCGTTGAAATCAACTACTCCAGTCCACCCTTCCTAGAGTGATTTGCCTTTCTCAACAAGGACTTAATCCACTATTTAATCAAATAGATTACAATAGTAACACCTAAGAACAACTGTTCTTAGTCTTCTCAAGAGCTACTGATTCCAACTGAATCCTCTTAAGGAAAACCTTTACAATCAATGTAAATCAAATACAAGAGTATTAATGCTTCTAAAAAGCTTTTATCACAACAGTGATTTTTCTCTTAAGTTTAAGTACAAGAAATTCTAAGAAGAATATGAAAGAATGAGAGCTTTGAATAATATGATTTCTTTTTAGCAAATTGTGTAACTGAAGAATTTGGTGGAGTCTTCCTTTTATAGGCAGCTGATCCAAGGATGCTGAGCGTTGAGAAGAGTGTCCCAAAAGGTCTGAGCCTTTTTGTCTTCACATCAAGTGACCTTTCCTAGAAGTAGATAACATAAAAAAATCCTTTTTGTCTGTGTTCTTGTGTCTAGCACAAATGAGGAAAGAGACGTTTGATTTACTCCAACAGATATAATCTTTGAATATTTCTTCTTCAGTTTTCAGCAAGTTCTTCAGAATCTGATTGAGTCAGAGTCTTCTAATGATGTACAGAACTTTGTTGTATCAGAGTCTTCTGCAGCATGTGTGCTTTCAGCGTGTTGATCATCAGAGCATATTTGACACAGAACTTCAGTACTTGGCAGCGTTAGTACTTTCAGAAACTTCTGTAGAAATTATGCTTTGAGAAACTCTTTATACAATATTCTTCTTTGCTTCAGATGCTTCTGACTAGCTTCAGAATCTTCTGGAGCTCCTTGCTTCAGATCCTTCTGGAGACTACGCTCAGGATCTTCTGTAAACAGCAATCAGAATCTTCTAATGAGTGCATCTGGCGCTTCAGAGTCTGGATAACTTCTTGTATACAATTCAGATTTGCTTCTGGAGTGTTAATATCATTACAATCTGCAGTAAAACTTACAAGCAAATTTTAGAGTATATAATTCTTAAATATAAAATTTCCTAACAGTTATCATTAAAACAAAGAGTTATTATTAAGAACCAATCTGTGTTCTAACACAAACCATCCAAGATTTCATCGTATTTTACTTCAGGTGAAAACTTCTAACTTGTTAACTTCTCCTACTCGTACTCTTCCTTATCAGCTCCGACTTTCCGTTTTTTTAGTTTCTTTTCTTCTAATTCGATTGATTTAGTTTCAAAACTTGTATACTTAGGTCTAGCTCAGAGCAAGCACAGGTTCTGATATTGAACCTGAGTGACTCTTGAAATTTTGAGCTATGGTGATTGATGGATTTGAGGCGTTTTTTGCAGTGTAATGGTGAGGTCCTCCGTTTTATTAATGATTAAAATGATATTTATAAGGGGATCTAGGGTTTTTTGGTACGTGTTAAATCATGGGATTTTTAGAGGAATATCTCCTAATTCGTGTGAGTATGAGCTGTGAGGATTTGCCATACCATTAGAGCAGAATTTTCATAGGATTTTGTGGGGACCAGGGTGATGGTGACACCCTGAGTTTTGTCTGTAGTGAGGAGAAAACATTCTAGAACGTGTTAATTCCTCTGAGTTTTTACTGCAAGAATTTGTGCCTTTTGTAACTTTTTATTGCTCTAAAGTTATCCTTAACGAGGCAATTTTGAGTTTGGTCAAACATAATTGCCTTGCTTTTACTCTTCTTAATTGCTCTTTGTTTATTCTATTGATAATGTCATCTCCATTTGCATTTGATTCTTGTAGTTTAATGTATCTTGACACCTTTTGTTCTGTGTTGAAATGATACAGGGCATTTAACGTGTTATGACCTGTTTTTTTACTTTAATATCTACTTGCCTTGAATTGATGTGCCTCGGTGTGCTAAAATCCCATGTTGTTTGACACATGATTGCATAAACTGTGTATTAAAAAATCCTTTGTATGGTTGCTGCTGATATGAAAGTCTTTCACTTGTGATTTTTTTTAGCTTGCACAGGAAAGTCTTCCACTTGTGATTTTGTTTTAGCTTGTATATGTACTGCGACATGCTAATATTTCTTCACTTTCCCTTTCATGTATGCATTTGTGCTTTGATGGAAGACTTCATGACAAATTTGATTGAGAATGCCTTTGGATGAGGCATTTGGGAAACTTGGGACAGAACACAAGGTTTTGGCATGGAAATGAAGCTATGCTCATAGCTTCTTGAAGGTAAAGACTATTTTCGTATCTTGGTGAAGCATTAGTTTTAGCAAGTTTTTTAGGTTTAGTATGCCATGAAGATGAAATTGTAATTATTTTGTGTTATTCCAAATAACATTATTCATGTTGCCTTGTTGAAATCCATTTTCATGTGAAATGTTTTGAAGAAAAGATACACTGTTGATGGAATTAAGGTGAGGTCAAAGTATTTGACTCTGACATGGATGTCAAGAGAGCCAATACCATGATTTTTGTTACTGCCTTTTATAAACAAGTTATTCAAGGTGGAGCCAAATAGGGATTCAGGACATGGACAAAGTGAAAGGCAAGAACCTTATCAATGTCTGCAGATGCCTAGGATGGTTGTAATAAATCAAGTACACCATGGTGCAACACATTTTCTCTATACACATCCGTTATGCACATTAAAGTTGTTGTCAATATGTTCTTGACTCTTTGTATTTTAACTTTGTTAGGGAATAATAGCCTTTACTTGGAACTCGGAGTGCTGATATTTTGAAGGACTAAAAGGAAAAGAAAAGAAGGCATATGATAACTTCTAAGGAGGAATGAAAGTCGCACCACTACCTATTTTATTGAGTCAACATGTGGAGCAAAAAAATTTTAGAGTTAAGTCGCATCTTCATTAATTCAACTCAAAACTTGATAGATCAATGGTTATGCCACCACATTAGCACAAGTTCAACTGCCTCAAAATGTATTTGAATGAGAGAATATCCTTGTGCTATTTCTTGTGAAAATTGGAAAACAACCGATGATCTTTCAAATCTAACTTTGGTGACTCACAGGATTGATCAGATTGATCTTAGGATATTGCTAAGTTTAAGTTTCAAAGAAAATTCTAAAGACTGGACACTTCGACAGTGTTTATAAAGAAAAGTTAATTCAAGTGCATGGTTCGACAGAAACGTAAGAGCGTTAAATTGAAAGGAAGGGTTAAAGACTTTAATAGAAAGGCTTAAAAGAAACAAGATATAACGCTGAAGATGTAAATTGCAGGAAAGTAAAAGATAAACTTTTTTAATACAAAGTGAAAGTAAATTTCATTAAAGCATAAGATGGTGTTTTACATCACATACATTCTCCCGAAACTCTTTTCTTTACACGTGGATACTTTGAGTAAATTTAGAGTGACTTGTACAAAGTGAACACAACACACCAAATCCTATTGTTAGAACCCTTATTTATAATAATAAAACTAAATGTTGTTAACTTCCTAAGATAATCAACATCTGACAAGTGTTGCGCTGCATGCATCTGCCTCTTGGATGTCCGCCACTTGTCTTATTCAGGAGTGGACAAGAATAATTATTCCGTCCTTTATTTGAATTTTGAGTTCTGTTAATATTGAGCAGCATTTTCAGTCGAAGGTAGCTTCTCAAATCTTAGAAATGTTTTCTAAGTCTCAAAAAGTATTCCTTTCTTCTCTAAGTGTCTTCGACTTAAGCTCACTATGAAGATGCAGTTGAAGGCTCCTTTATACCTTCAAGAATTCAACATTCCAACCAATACTTTTAATTTTAATATGGGCGTCGAATTTCTGAGCTAACAAATTGTCCCCAAAAATGTCCTTTTCAACAGTGCTGGAGAAAAAGACCATTTTTTGATAGTGTCTTATTTCGACGCCATCTTTCAACTCCACATAGATGTCAATGTAACTGACCAACCCATGACTTCAGAAACTGTTCAGTTTTTTTTCACAACACACCCATGACATCATGGCCAATTATGAAAGAAATGTCTTGGAAATCCCACAAAATCCCAGACCATTATCACTTCTCCTAGGATCTATGAGATCGAGGGCATAGGTAATAACTGCCACCGCCCCTCGCTCCTAGGACGCCACGTGTCCCACTACCTTTTAGCCCTTAATGATGAATAGTGACCATTTATTACTTCTAAAACGCTTTATAAATAATCCCATCAGAAACTATTTTTACTTTTTTCACCCCAAAGCAATCACTAAGCATCCTCTTCTCTCTCAAACACTCTCAACTCTTCACCTTCAGTAAACTCATTTTCTCCAAACTCTTAACAATGGCGTCTTCCACTGCTGCTACTCAAGATCAAAAGAAAAACCCAAAGGTCAAGGGGCCAAAGAGTGTGTCATTGCTACCTCCCTTTGCTACATTAAATGGACCAAAGGTAGTGAAGAACCAACAGTTCATTCCTGAATCTCTCAGAGAAGAGAAGAGACACATCTACGAATCTCAGGTAATGATTCCCATGACCATTTCTGATAAACCCCTAGTTTTATCTGGCCCTTTATCCACTCTAGGTGCAGATTATTCAACCATTAGAGACTTCTTCCCTTCCTACCGTAAGACTAAACCCTTAGGGTAGAAAGATCAAACCAAAGTAGCCACTGAGGGTCCTGATAGTATAGCCTTACAAAACATATATCTAAAGTACTTGAATGATGGGTCTAGGTTGTTTAGGGCCACTCCATAGTTCAAAGATTCTGACCTCTATTTGAGCTAGTTGGCCAAGGTAGAGAAGGTCAAGGCAGAAGCTTGAAAGAAAACTGGGATTTATGACTTGATCATGATGTCGAAGACAGGTTCCGCCTACTGCCCTATTCTGCTGACCTCTTCTTTGTATTTATGGGATAGTACCCATTATACATTTCACCTTCCTTGTGGGATGATGACACCCACCCTTTATGACTTAGCCGCTATCACAGGGATAAAACCTCATGGGTTGGTCTATGATGCTGAAGTGGATAATCAGGACACCATTGGGTTTTCCACCACCAAGCACACGTATACCCACTTCATAAACCATTACCACAACAAATAAATAGACACAGTCGAAGACCAAGAAGACATAGCATTTTTGTCTATGTGGCTTTCTCGTTGTGTGTTCTGTACCAAATCTCTGCAGGTGGCAAGGAAGTATCTCACTTTAGCCAACCAACTACATCTTAATCGAGGCATTTGTCTAAGTAATATGATACTGGCCAGCCTGTATGAATCTCTGAGCAAAGGTGTTAGTCAACTAAAGAACCAAGAGAGCAATGGGAACCTCTTGTTGTTGGGACCTTTCTGGCTATTCCAGCTCTGGCTTAATGCCACATTCGAGAATAGCCTTCCCAACAAAGGGACGGCCGACGAAGAAGACCCAGAAATAAAGGAGAGGTGGATTGAATGGACTCGACTAGTCAAGCTAACCCCTAGTGAATATGGGTAGACACTTAGGGCATCTATTTCTGGCTTCATCAAGATGTTCGCCAAACGATACGAGTTTACACCAAGGATGGCCCCATTTGCAGAAAGGAAATACGATCTTAAATGGTTTACTAGGGCCTTCCCTCCTGTATTCAAAAAACATGAGGCATAGTCAATGCTTGTCTAGGAGGGTTTTCTGATCCCTCGACTTATTGTCCATAGACTCAACCTTCTAAGGGGCCAAACAACTTTGATGGCCTATGTCGCAACTGCGAAAAACACCTGGAGGAAAACAGAAGAGTCGCCATCTTTCGTTATTTATCCCAAAGGGAGGGAAAGGAAATGATCGGAGAAACCTGAAGAAAAAGGGAAAGACAAGGTCATCGCAACCAAGTCTTGGATTCGAGAGTCAATTACGCAAGGGAAGGTATTAGCACCCCTCACGTCCGTCGTACTCGACGGGATCCACGCTTGTTGTCTACCTAAGGGTGTGTTTAAACTATCTAGGCTACAGGCTTGCGGGACAAAAAGAAAAGAAAAGAGACTCGGCAGAGCATCGCCGCTCTGTGCCTATGTATTCCCTTGTGCAATGGGAAAGTCAGAGTCAATGTAGTTCGATTAACTACGGGCGGAAAGGGGGGAAGTTTGCTTGCCAAGACATCGCGTCTTGTGCCTACGTACTTTCATCTGGTATGAAAGATCAGAGTAAACATAATTCGGGCGACACGAAACCACAGGTTGATTAAGTGTTTTAATAGAGTAAGGTTAAACATTCGTTCCAACAGTTAGAGACTAAGCCTGTTTGCGGTGGAACCGAAGCTTAACAACACTCTTTTCTGAAAAAAGGTTTCCGATTAATCCCAAAGGAAAAATATTTGAATTTTGTTTTGTACTTTTTAGTGAAGTGAATTAATTCAGTTTGTGATTCACGTTGCACTAAAGACTATGACATGGAGGCGAATGCGTCGTATATCGCCCCCAAATGGGACGTATACTAAACACTCTAGATAAGCGAGAGGAGACCTCTCACTCATCATTCCCCATGTAGCTTAAAGCTCGTAGCGCACAACGTTTATCACCTTTATTAGATGAATTAGAATGGTTTTGAGATGAGAAGAGAGACGCACAGAAGGTCTAAGGGGGGGACTAGATCAATCCTAGTGTTAGCATGCAAAAGGGACCTAAGGTTAGGATACAAAAGGAAAACATCTACCTAATGTTGTCATGCATGGTTAGGAACCTAATATCTATCATAATCTCAAAAGAGATTAGAGATCCTACGGGAAGAAAGACAAAAGAAGAAGGAACTAAACACAAACAAGTATGAAAATAAGGATGCAAACAGAAAATGCAACACACAAGCAAGGGAGGAAAATTAGTGTGGGGTAGACACCACCACAAGCTCATCTCGACCTTCAATTGATGCAAACAATAAAGATGCAAAACTTAAAAGAAATTCAAATGCAAGCACATGCCAAGAAAGTCTCGATTAAAAATAATCGAGAACAACAACCAAAACTCCAGAATAATTCACTCCTAATGCATCGTATCGATTTACGATGATTTGATGTGAATCGGTATGCAAACAAGCAAGCAAAATAGCAAATATGACATTCTGGCACAATGTTAATCGGTTAACACATACTGTTAATCGATTAACACCTTAAAAAGTTTGAAAAATCTGAAGTTTTGAACAGGTTAATCGGTTAACCATATGCGTTAACCGATTAACACTGTTAACGTTTGAAAAAATTTGAAAGTTTGAAATGGTTAACCGGTTAACCATATAGGTTAACCGATTAACACTACACCAGAAGCTAAAAACAACAGGAGAAAATCACTTCCAGCACAAAAACAACTTATCCAAAGTTCCAACAAATCAACTTATCAATTAAGCATGAAATTAACGACAGAAAACAGAGATCAAACAGCATGGATACACAATTACACAGCCATATCACAAATTGAACGGATCGAAATCAACAAAATTCAATCAAATATGAAGATTAACATGATAGGCTCAACAAATTAAATCGGATCGAGAATTCCAACCTTCGAAGCGGAGATTTGCTTCGGTAAATGTTGATCAACTGAATTTGAGCAGATCAAATGCTAGAAATCCGGAAAACTTCAAGATCCACAACAATTGTTGTTGTATGAATGAAGATCCACCAAATTTGAGTCAAAAAGCTTCAAATAATCACTTCTAGATCCAACTCCAGATTCAGATCCAAGCTTGCACAAAAATTGAAGATGAAAATTGATCCAATGATGATGGTAAATGGAGGTTTATGCTCAAGAGTTCATTGATTCCAATGATGATGGTAAATGGAGGTTTATGCTCAAGAGTTCATTGATTCCAATGAAGAATCAATGAATTTCAATGAAAAGAGATTTTGGTGAAGGTTTTGGTTGTGGAGGGAATTTGAAGAATTGAGAGAGAATGGAGTGAGTTCTGAAAAATGAATGTGAGAAATGAAAATTGGATGGTGAGGTTTGGAGTGGATTACTTAAATACCATCTAGGTTTGGATCCCAAAGCAAGGTTTGGAAGTTGGATTGGAAATCAAGGTTTGGAATGTGGAATGGGATTTTGGAGGGAAACCTAAAATTTAAAGATGTTCTAGATCCTTCCCAAGTGAAAATTTGAATTCCAAGGTGATCAAAATTGGACCCCAAGTGCAATTGGCTTGAAAAATCACGTACAGGGCAAAATCTGTTATGGTTAACCGATTAACCATAGCGTTAATCGGTTAACACTGTTAAAATTCCAAATCTGGGCTGATTTTCCTTTGGTTAATCGATTAACCATATAGGTTAACCCATTAACACCTTCAAATTTTGAATTCTGGCGCCTTTTGGAGGGAAATCTGTCCATTTGCCCTGTTTCAACTGTTTGGAGCTCTGTTTAGCTGCTGTACCTCATTTTTGAACGTTATCACTGTGAAAATGCTTGCCGTGAGCCTGAGTGCTGATCTGATCTGAAATTAACCTGCAAAACAAAATAAAATCGATCGCTCGACCTCTGGGCAAAATAAATGCTGGAGATACCTGCTGTTTTGATTGCTTGTACTGAGGGTGAATTCTGAGCCACAGGAAAACCTTGATCCCCTGTCTCAAGAACGAATGCCATGCAATGCAAATGCTAAATGCAAAAATGAAACAAAAGCCAGTAGCAAAAAAACCGGTTGGGCAAATTTTGGGGTGCAATAGCCTACCAACCAAATCTTGTCTCTCGATAATTTGGTCTAGTCCAAACGCTGCTCAAGTGTTTGTATGACAAGAAGGTTCACGTGATCCTTCCTCATACTATTTACACTGGCATAGAGAGTTCGACACACCTTGCTTGACACGCCCACAAATCTCTCCTTACCCCTATTTATTTTGAGCCTTCTCACCTCTGCACCCAGAAGTTCTACAACTCATGGTCGAGGCATTACACTGCAGAGTTCCTCAATGTTTCTAGCTTTATTCGCTTGATTGACCAAGCTTTTGTTGATGTACAGGAGAAGGTCAATAAAGGTATAGCTACTCACATCAAAGATATTCAAGCCTTCCAGAAGTACTTTGTAACTGCTTATCGACTAGATGATGTTAGTCGAACCATCTGCGAAGCTGTTGTTACACTGAAAGAATTTTTTTTAAAGAAAATGGAGAATTTAAAACTCCCTTCATACGTTCCTCCTGAGAAACTCTATGAAGTGGCTTTCGCCCTATTTCCCCCGAAGACTCCTTGAATGCCATCTTCTGATTTTAGAGTGGCCATTGCCCCTCCATATCCAGATTGGTTCATTTGTGAGGATTCTATAAAGATCCTTCGTCAACAGTCAAAACCCAAGGCCCAGTGGGTGGTTCCGACTAAGCATATGCTTGACAGTTTCAAAGGGCACCTTCATGTTGGTATCGAAGATGTTCGCATCGAATCCGAAATCCTTGAAGGTCGTCATCCTTCAATCTTATGTTCCTTTATCTGAACTTTATCATTCCTAACTTGTGGCAACTTTGTCTGTTTTACAGCTGCACCCAAGAAAAGCACACCTCAACAATTGGTTGAGACAAAGGTTGAAGGCAACAAGGTACTTCACATGCCTCTTTCTTTCATTAATTAGTTTTGATTTCTTCTAATACTTCTTATTAACTCAGGCTTCCCGCAAACTACCTCCAACACCTCCGAGGAAGTTGAAAAGGGCCACTTCCCAAATTATTATTGACTCAGAGGATAATGACAAATATCCTCCTGAAGATCTAAAGCTGAAGAAGAGGAAGAGAGCCAGCCAAGGGACGGATGCTGCTGGTAGCCAATCTGATCCCAGAACAGCTAAGGTCTCCAAAAAGACCACACCCACCAGTGGTGCTGTAGACACCTCTATTAAGGCTGCCTCTATACCAGCCATGGGTCTTGCTGAAAGTGATAACACTAGCCCTTCTGCTGAGGGTGTCAAGGTAACTCATCAATTCAATTTTTTGAAATGCCCATCTACTTATACCTTATTTTCCTTTTACCATAATTCATTTCCCCTTTGATTCAGGCTGATGCAGGTGGCTCGAAGCCAACAATGGACAAATCTCTTTCTCCATCCACCATCCTGAATAACCAAGGTGAGCCTACATACCATCTCACGTCTGATTTGGGCTCTGGAATGAGCTCACTTGGTGAAATTAATAATCCTGGCTTTGAAACAGCTCCCCCTTTCGCCTACAAAGAATGTTACCCAACAGTCTCAAACTGATGGCTCTGACCATGAGGAAGATGATGAGAAGCAGAATCTTGAGACACAAGATCCAAGAGACGTCCACATAGAGGAAAACACAACTTTGGCTGATGATGACAACTCCCCAATGGACGATACTCTTGGTGACAAAAAAGCTGATCCAGAAGGGAATGAAGAGATGGAGGAAGATGATGAGACTATGCATCAGTCTGAACTTGATGGCCACAGGGATGAAAATGCTGGTGACAAAATGGATGAAGACAAAGAAGATTAGGGCCAAAGTGAAGAGGAGAAAACTAGGAAAGGTCCTGACTATGAGCTGACCCAAGTCGAGGCCATTTCTACTCCAACCACTACTGTTGCTACTGAAGGCAAGGCAACATCCACTCTGTATGGAGGAGGCCTTTCTAAAAAGGAACTCGACGCCTTGAAGGTCAGCAATCTTTGACAATACAATAAAGATCCTTCTTGGCAGTCGAGGAAGTTCCTCTAGAAAAACTCTTAGTGCTTCAACCTCTGAAGACCAACCTTTAAGCAAGCTTGAAGACAACATCCTTCTAAAGATCAAAGAAAAAAATATTTAAAGGTGACATTTTCACGCTTTTGCAGATGGATCACGTTACCCACATCTCTTTGAAAAATCTTCTCCAACAAGTAGACATCCATGTTGTTTCCCCTGAATCTGCCACCATCATTCTAGAGCTTGGTACTATGATTGACCAAGTTTATGGTGATCTCAAGCGCCTGCCTCTTATTGAAAAAGGCATTTCGACCAAATCTGGTAGAGAGGCTGCCGCTTGGGAATCTGCCACTAACTATGAGAACAGGGTGGCAGAATTGGAGGAAACCATAGAAAAGAACAAGCAGAAGATTACCTCTAATGAGCAAAATATTGCCTCCTAGGAGCGAAAGATCAAGAAGCTTCGAACCAAGATCTCGAAGGCCAAAAAACACAATGCTGAGTTGTCTGCATTTGATGATTCTGGACTCTCGAAAGAGCTTGATAATGCCATAACTTTTGCTGAGGAAGCTCGACAACTAGAGAAAGAAGTTGCACGCCTGAGGCCTGAAAAAACCTTATGTGAAAGACGCCTCAAACTCCATAAGTCAAAATATTTGAAGATGAAAGAGAATCTCCCATTTTAGCTTGTTAATTTCTTTGTAATGTATACTTTTTGAATGTCATGCCATAGTCTTTCAGACTTTATTATGTAATGATTTTAAGCCATTTTGGCATTTCTGAATACCATTTTTGGCTCTTTCTTTTATATTGAATTATTCCCTAGAGATTTTAATTTCTTGAAGCGCTGGTTTATATTTTTTCAAATACTTGCCATTTAATTTGAAGATTCTTTTATCCTCATTTAACTCTTCGACTTCATAGGCTCCATTAAAAAATACTCGCGTAATTTGAAATGAGCCTTCCCATTTTAGGGACCATTTGCCCAAGGCTCTGACCTTTTGATCCATAGGCAGGATTACCCTCCAAACTAAGTCTCTAGGCAAAAAATTCTTAACCTTAACCTTTTTTTTGTAAGACTTCTCAACTCTTTTCTTTTGCCTCCTCAAAATTTCTAGAGCTTTAAGTCTTTCTTCGTCCAAATCAACCAACCCATCCAGCATTATATTCTAATAAGACTCAGGAGGAATTTCATGATGTCTCTGAATCCTAGTCGATTGTAGGTAGATCTCAACGGGTAACACTGCATTGTGACCAAAAGTCAATCGAAATGGAGTAGTGTTAGTGGCTTCTTTGGGAGAGGTTCGACATGCCCAGAGAATCTGGTCCAATGTCTTATGCCAATTTCTAGGCTTCTTTCCCACATGTTTTTTATCAAACCAATCACCACTTTATTAGTTGCTTCGACTTGACCATTAGCCTGAGCATAATAAGGTGTGGAGGTTAAGAGTTTGAATCCCATCTCCTTAGCAAACTCCTGCATCTTTCGACCAGTAAAAATTGATCCTTGATCTGTTGTGATTGTTTATGGGATTCCAAACCTGTAAATAATATACTTTTGAATAAACTAGATTGCATCCACTTGATCCACATTCGATAAAGGTATCGCTTCGATCTACTTTGTAAAGTAGTCAACTCCTACCAAAATGTATTTCTGATTCTTTGAGGAAGCAGGTCAAATCTCTCCAATCAAGTCCAAAGCCCAACCTCTGAAAGGCCATGGTTTGACTATGGAATGCAACTCACTTGTCGGGACATGCTGTATGACAGCGTGAACTTGGTATTCTTGGCAGCCCTTGGCGAATTCAATGCAATCCTTTAATATAGTAGGCCAATACATAACTTGTCGAAACAATAGCCATTTCATCTTATGGCCTACTTGATGTGCCTCACACGCCCCACTATGGACCGTCGAAAGGGCCAGATATGCCTCTGATTCACTAAGGCATTTAAGTAAGACTCCCTTAGGGGTCTTTTTAAACAACTCGTTTCCTATAAGAACGTGACTTAGAGCTTGATACTTGACCTTTCGCTCTGTAGACGCTGTTGGATTCTGTAAGTACTCGACTAAAGGCTTCCTCTAGTCTTTGTCTGTCAGGCTGTCTACTGCGAAGATCTCAAAATTTTCTTCATCGGTGTATCCAAACTTCGTCACTTCTAGATCTGATGGACATAATCCAACAGACACGACTTTACCTCTTGCTTCGATTTCCTCTTGTAAATTTTCCTTCGAAACCATATACCTAGAGGCAATCTGAGCTAAGTCATTAACGACTTGATTCTCTAGTCGAGGTATATGTCGAATGCTTGCCACTTCAAAAATTTTCAGTAGTTTGTTGGCAATTACAAAGTACATGATAAGATTTTCTTTAAGACATTTGTACTCCTTTATAATTATTTTATAACCAACTCTGAGTCTCCCATTATTTCGACTCGAGTTTCCCCCAATTCTAACAAAGTTTCAAGTCCTGCTATTAAGGCCTCATATTCAGCCTCGTTGTTGGAATAAAGTCCTTCGACTTTGTTCTTAAATTTTGTTGGAATTTTTTCAGGCGAAATAATTAGCACGCCAATGCTTGTTCCCTCTTTGTGGCTAGAGCCATTGAAGTATAACTTCCAAGGTTCTAGTTTGACGTAATTCAAAGTACTTTCATTTATGGAGTGGTCGACTATAAAGTATGCTACCACTTATCCTTTAACTGCCTTTAAAGGCTTATATGTTAAAGAATACTCAATCAATGCTAGTGCCCACTTACAAACTTGACTATGCAAGATAGGTTTAGACATCATATGTTTAATAACATCAAAATGAGACGAAACATAAACATCAACTAGTTTTATATATTGCTTCAATTTTGCACAAGAGAAATATAAGCATAAGCATAATTTTTCTATCATGTTATACCTAGTTTCTGCATCATTCATAACTCTACTGAGGTAGTAAATGGCCCTTTCGACACCATTCTCATCCTCTTGAGCCAACATGCTCCCTAATGTTTTGTCTGATGCGGCTATGTACAACCTCATACTCCTATTCCTATAAGCCGGTGAAAGAACTAGAGGATGAATCAGGTAGTCCTTGAGCTTGTCGAAGGCCTCTGGTTGATCTTGCCCCCATTCGAACCCCTCTTTGTTGAATCGAAGCAATGGTGAAGAGGCATGCGTTTTTCCGCTTAAGTTTGATATGAACCTTCTCAAGAAGTTTATCTTGCCTAGCAGTGATTTCAACTCTTTTTTTGTCGATGGCGCTTTCACTTCCATGATGGCTTTGGTTTTTTTTTGGTTGATCTTGATCCCTTTTTTGTGGACCACAAAACCTAGAAAATCCCCTGTATGCACACAAAACGCACACTTAAGAGGATTCATTTTAAAACCATATCTTCTCATCCTCTCAAAGGATTATCGAAGATGGTCTAGGTGACTCTTCCTTGAAATAGACTTAACTAAAATATCATCAATATATATTTGCATGAATGTCTCTCTATAATCATGGAAGATTGAGTTCATTGCTCGTTGATATGTTGCCCTGGCATTTTTTAGGCCAAAAGGCATCACTACCCATTCGTAAGTGCCTAAGGCTCCAGGACATTGAAAAGCTATTTTGGGGACATCATCTTCAGCAATGAATATTTGGTTATAACTAGAGTATTCATCGAACATACTAAGATACTCATGTCTTGTGGCAGAATCGACTAGCATTTCTGCCACAGGCATAAAATATTCATCCTTTGGAGTTGCAAAATTTAGATCTCTAAAGTCTATACAAACTCTTAAAGAACTATTCTTTTTAATGATAGGCACAACGTTAGCCAACCATTCAACATACTTGGCAGTGCGGATGAACTTGCATCGAAGGAGTCTTTTGACTTCCTCTTTTATCTTTGAGAGAATTTTTGGGGCAAACTGTCTTGGACTTTGTTTGACTGGATTTTTCCCAGGCTTTATTGGCAACTTGTGTTCGACCAACTCTCACCTCAAACCAGGCATCTCGTCATAGTCCCAGGCGAAACAGTCTTTAAACTCCTGTAGCAACTGGATGACTTCGACCTTAAGTTGTGGGTCAAGATTGGCGCTGACATATGTTGGCCTTCTGGTTACCCCATCTCCTAGGTCAATTTCTTCTAATGGATTCTGCGCTAGCATCTTGATGTCGTTCACCAGCGGGTCCTTTTCAAATCCTAAAGGTTCTTCATCATAGATGGCATCAAGCCTCTGGTCTTATTCTACACCATGAACCTTATCAGGTGGTTCTGGATCGAAGTCCCAAAGAGAGGGAAAGGAAACGATCGTAAAAACCTAAAGAAAAAGGGAAAGACAAGGTCATCGCAACCATGTCTGGATTCAGGAGTCGGTTACGCAAGGGGAAGGTATTAGCACCCCTCACGTCCGTCGTACTCGATGGGATCCATGCATTATTGTCTATCTAAAAGGGTGTGTTTACACTATCTAGCTGAAGGCTTAAGGACAAAATAAAAAGAAAAGAGAAGTGACTCGGAAGAGCATCGCTGCTCTGTGCCTACGTACTCCCTCGTGCAATGGGAAAGTCAGAGTCCACGTAGTTCGGCTAACTACGGCTAAAGAAAGGGGAAAGGTTGCTCGCCGAGACATCACGTCTCATGCCTACGTACTTTCGTCTGGTGTGAAAGATCAGAGCAAACTTAGTTCGGGCTAAAAGGACCACAGGTTGAGTCAAAAGTTTTTTAATCCCGAGTAGGGTTAACAGATAGTTCTAGCAGTTGGTGTATGCAGCTCGACCATTGGAGACTTAGGCGTTATCGTTTGCGGTAGAACTAAGAGTTAACGACACTCTTTTTGTGAAAAGATTTTCCTGATTAAGAACCCCAAAGGGTGAAAAAGGTTTGAAATGTTTTTGTATTTTTTAAAGAAGAAGTGTTTTGAATTTGATTTGCAACTCATGTCGCACTAGAGACTATGACCTAAGAGCGAATGCGTCGTATATCACCCAAAGGGTGTACACTAAACACTCTAGGTCCTTGAGAGGAGGCCCCTCAATTACCATTTCTCAAGTAGCTTAAGGCTCGTAGCGTGCTACACTTGTCATTCTTTATTAAGTGTTTTATGAATGTTTGAAGATAAGAGAAGAAGGAAAACTAATGGAAGACTAATCAACCCTAAAAGTTATCATGCAAAGTGGACTTAAAGTTGGGATTCAAAAGGGGACTACCTAATGTTATCATGCATGGTTAGGCACTTAATGTCTATCATAACCTCAAGAGGTTAGAGAACTTATGGAGAGCATGGCAAAGAAAAGCAAAAGAAGAAGAAGAAGAAGAAGAAGAAGAAGAAGAAGAAGAAGAAGAAGAAGAAGAAGAAGAAGAAGAAGAATGCATATGCAAATGAAAGAATGCACACATAAGATGCACAAGTAGAATGATAGTGGGAGGAAAATAGTGTGGGGCAGTAGCTACCACAAGCTCATCTCAACCAAGCATGCATATGGAAATGTAAGAAAAGAGAAGAAAGAGAAGTGCATAAGAAGAAATTAAAACAAGCACAAGCAAACTACACAAAGATGCACCAAAAAGTGGGATGAAATGACCTAAGTCAAACAACATCAACCACACCAATAAAATCAAACCAAATGAAAGGTAAAACAAACCTCAAAGCCAAGTGAGTATGGGAGACCAAATGAGGGCAGCAAGGACCCCATAATAGGTACTCAACCATAAGCATCACTTATCAAACAAAAAGAAACACCAAAAGTGTCCTCAAGGATTCATCATTCTAGGTATGCTTCAAATACCTCCAAAGGAGGGACCAAGCCACCTTAAATGAAACTCCAAGGTCATTGGACATAAGGGAGATGAAGAGAAGAAAGCTCACAATCAATATCAAAACAAAACAAGAAGAAATGCAAGCAAGAGCACAAAGGAAGCAAGCATACATCACATAGGAGTTAAAGTTGGAAGCACAAAAGGAAAGGCATCAATCAACAAGCAATGAACATAATTTTGACCTAAAAACGAACATAAAGCAAGCTCAACATGTCTAAAATGTGAAATAAGAAGAGTTGAGAGCTTATTGGATCCACAAAGGTCATTTCCAATCCAAACTAGGTCAAGTACTTGTGTGAGCTATCCTATGGAATGACCTAACTTGTAAGTCACTTCAAAAATAGGAAAAGGGCTCAAAAAATACCAAATAAAATACACAAAGAAGCTAAACAAGTTGGCAACCAGAGACCAAAAGAACAAGACAAATATCCCCTCAAAGCACCATCAAAAGAAAGGATTCATTGAGATGTACCACTTTGAAATTGGAGAAACAAAAGCAAGAAGAAAAGCCACAAAAGTCAACCCAAAAGTCAACAACCAGGGGCAAAATGGTTGTCTAAAATTGATCAACTCATCATTGAGATAAGGATCAATTTTCAATCATTGGATCAAAAAAGAATGAGAGAAACAAATGCAAAAGCAAAACATGTCACAATTCAATTCAATTAAAACAACTCCAATATTTAATTATTTTTAAAATTGAAAATGAAGTTAAAAAATAAAATAAAAATATCCAAAAAAATATTAGACATCTCAAAGTATATAAAAAATATTTTTGGTGAATTTTTGGAGTATTGGAGCTATTTTAATTAATTAAAATTGTAAACAGAAAATAAAATAAAAAACAAAAGAAAAATAAAAAGAAAATGAAAAAAACAGCGTGGCAAAAGCAAGAAATTGCAGTTCAAAAATAGGACTGGGCCCAACTGGGGGTGTAAACAGCATATGCGCACAGGGCCCATCAGAAAATCCAACAAACAAAATAAAACCTGGGAATTGCGTGTGGCACAGTCAACCCTAGTGCATCATGGACATTCAATCTAACACGCTTGATTAAAAAGTAATCAATCAGAGGGTGGACAGCATGTCAGCAAATAAATGAATATTCAAATGTGATCACATGGTTTCAGTCAACTAAAGACCATCGTAGGTCTTAATCAGAGCCATTGGAACCAAAAGTATTCAAATCATGTGAACCTGGGTGTGACACCTCATCATCCCCTACCTCCAGAAACCCTAAACACACACAGCTGGCCGGAGACACTGTTCATCGTCTTCTCCGGCCAAGCACCACCGCGCGCAGCAACAATAACATAGTGTCTCACTAATTCTCAACCATTTTGCATGAAATTTATATCAAACTTCATCTAGAGATCACGAGGATCTCATATCTGGCCTCAAAAACCACTAATCATGCGTAAAATTCTCAACCATTTTGCATGAAATTTATATCAAACTTCATCTAGAGATCACGAGGATCTCATATCTGGCCTCAAAAACCACTAATCATGCGTAAAATTCTCAACCCGAAGCCAACAAGATTATGCATCAAAATCCAAAGTTCATCAAAACCTCTCCAATTTGGCTTAAAACTCATTTAGAAGTCACGTAGGTTACAGATCAGGCATCAAACAAGCAAGAACACGCATAAACAAGCCAAAACAGATCCAAACATTTTTGAGCATCATCCAACAATCACAACCAATGCCAGTTTGTTTTACATATTAATGATCTACGTTGTTTATACGTCTCAAATATGCAAAAATGGCAGTGAATTGATGCTTATCAAGAGTGTAAAGTTGATTTTTAATTACCTAGTGGAGAACTTCCACTTAGCCTTCAAATGGAGCTTAAGCTTGAAGATAATTGCCCAGAATCGTTCAATGATCTCCAATAGAGCTTTTGCAATTCACAATTTCACTTGAAATGGCCTCAATCTCCAAATTTGAAATTTGAATTTTCAACACTTTTTCAAAACTGAACTTGATCAATTTGGCTCCAATTTCCACTTCTGATCATTTGTGAAGGTTGAAAACTTTATATATGATGGATCTTGATGATAATTGAGCCCAAACTCAGCCTCTAACAGCCCAATGGAAAATCCAAGGAATTGATTTTTGAACTCTTTCATGTACACGAAAATTGCATCAATTTGGCTCCAAATTTGCTCAAAATGCTTGCTGGTACCACATGGAGTATGAATGGTCAGGATTAAAACCTTAATTGATCTCAATGGCTCATGCTTGTTGTGTAACTTCATAATGAAGTAACCTTGAAAATGGCTCACTTAAACACCTCAAATTCAAAATCCAAAAATGCCAATGTGTTCAAAATGTTGTTAGCACTCAAAAAATGCACTTATTTGCACCAAATTGATCAAAAATGAAATAATTCCAATTTTGCCATTTTAAGCTTCCTTTCATGAAAATTCACACATCCAATCTTCATCCCAAGCATAAACCATGACTTCCCAATGCTTGACTAAGAAAATAACACCATTTGGAGCAAGTTTGATGTTGGAAAAATCTTCATTTGAAGTGTGCAAGTTGGTGAAATGGACCTATAATTTATGACCTATAATCTCACTTTCCCAAAATACCCCTGACTTGCAACCCTTATAACTTGAGTTCTACAAATCATATGAAAGACTTATAGTACATTTTGGAAAGCTAAGACCAAGATCTACAACTTTCATGTTGGTCAAAAGTTGAGGAGAAACATCCTTCTAGGTCAAAATTGGCTTGGAAGTTGGTTGACTTTTGTTGACCAAAATCACATCCCTCTGATGACCTGTAACTTGTCTGGATCATAACTTGAGTTCTATAAATCAAATCAATGACTTATAGTACTCAAAAGAAAGCTAAGAACATGCTCTACAAGTTCCATGTTGGTCAAAAGTTGAGATGAAACTTGTATCTTGAGATAGGTGGTCTTGAAGTTAGGCACTAAATAGGGGATTTTACCCTGAGAACCCTAATTTAGTAACTTCTCACACACTTGATTCTTGATGAATTGAACTTGAAATGATATCCCATATGTATTAACAAAACATCCCATGAACATAGAGACTTTGAACTGATTTTTAATCTCCTTCAATTTCACAGTTGACTGAAGACTAGCCAGATGAAAACCCTAGATGCCACACTTTCAACTGTAACTTTTCATACTTAGCACAAACACTTGGATGAGCTCCACAATGACCCTCAAGGCACTCAATGAGCTCTCTCAACACTTCATATCCATAACCATGAATTCACAACCTCCAAGTTAGGAGCTGGCCCACATACATCTATTCATCCTTTCACAAGAGTATTGCCCACTTCTATATGCCTTGATGACTATCCAAACTTGAGTAACACCCCTTGCTTAGGCTCAACCTTCTGAGTAGGATCTTCTTGCTATGCACAAACTCTTGATCCCCTGTTCAATGCTAAATGCTATGCAATGAAAATGCTAGAAGGAAATGAAATGAAACATAAACCAAGTTAAGAAAAGGTTGGGCAAATTTTTGGGTGCAACAGCTGCCCCTATTCAAATGACTTGGACCTGAAGGAGTGAAAAGCGAACGACTTTCACACAATCAAGGTAGAAGACGGTTGAATACCAAAGAACCCGAAAATTTACCAACCGCAGAAAATAAATCTGCAAACCCTCCTGGGGAAAAATCTCTGGAAAACTGAATCCGAGAAAACAAACACATTCCGCTGGGGAAAAGAGAAACTTAACGAGTAACTCTGCTTGGGGAAAACCCTGAAATAGGGAACACTTAAAATTGCCGAAATTTGGATATTCAACGAACAACACGAGTCAACTAGATTTGTCGGAGCCTGAACGCTCAACGTAATAGCCGGAGCCTGAACACTCGACGTAAAATGAACCGGAGCCTGAACGCTCAACGTAAGATTGACCGGAGCCTGAACACTCAACGAACAACAGGATACACCATTTGAAAAATCACCGGAGTCTGGATACTCAACAGAGAAACCGGAGCCTGGATGCTCAACGTAAATTGACCGGAGCCTGAATACTCAACGGACTAAAAAAAGTATACCATAAATTGGAACCTTATCGGAGCCTGGATACTCAACGAAATTGGAATCATGGAACAAAATGCTGGAGTCTGGATACTCAACGCACAAGAGAAATTACCACATATTGGAAATTGGTCGGAGTCTGGATACTCGACGTAATACGTCGGAACGTGAATGTTCAACGAAAATAAACCGGAGCCTGGATGCTCGACGAAATAAACCGGAGCCTGAACGCTCAACGAGAGTGACCGGAGCCTGGATACTCAACGGACAAAAGATCCATCATCATACGAAAATTACCGGAGTCTAGATACTCGACAGAAACTTGACCGGAGCCTAGATACTCAACGGAAAAAACCAAATATCACAAGTCAAAAGTTCACCGGAACCTGAATATTCAACGGAGAAGGAGTACTATTACAAAACTTATCGAAGTCTGATTTTACCAGAGTCTGGATACTCAGCGGGGAAAGCAATGCTTCACAAACTAACAATGTACCGGAGTCTGAATACTCAACGGAGAGACCGAAGCATGGGCGCTCGACGAAAATGGACCGGAGTCTGGATACCCAACGGACGAGAGGAAACTATCTCAAATATGACCATCAAAACTAACACCACACTATCCTCACCGGAGTCTGAACAATCGACGGAAAATATAACGATATCAATCACCATGGTCTAGATACCACAACCATCTTTACCGGAGCCTGGATACTCGACGGAAAAAGAAAACTCCATCAACTGGGAATAGACCAGAGTCTGGATACTCAACGGAACACAAATACTTATCTTGATCCTCTGAGATCTGAAGATACTGCTGGGTAATAAACTGAGTCAGGGTCTAGATACCACGCGGGCTAGGAGAGATCACATGGTCTGGATACCAACGAAAAGATCAAAACCTCCAAAGATATACCTGAAACAAAGAGATAACAACCTGGCTTATGTTTCATATGCATATGTTTGAAAATGGCGTAATGCTCCATACGAAATGGAAATGCTACGCATTTGGGTAGATGTTATGCACGCCTGCAGATGCAACGGAACTGAATTAGCAAAATAAATGCTGGAGATACAGAAACCATCCTGCTAGGGCAAGAAAAATAACCATGTCGAAGGAATCAACGATTCTGCCGAGGAAAGAGCGACAGACTTGCTCATGCCCATAACAATTGGACTTGTGCAAAGAAACGACCCTTACTGGCTTTCTGCAAAGAGAATACTTGTAACAACACAATTTTCATTAATTGATTATTTATGTTAATTAATTGATTTATTGGGATTGTTTTAATTAATGGATTTATTTAATTCATATGAGTTAATGGATTTAACTGGTTTATTCTACTTGGTAGAATAATGTGGAATTACTAGATATTCTCTAATTAATGATGAGATGAGATATTTTATGAGAAAGGAATTGATAGATATTTTTGAGAGAAGAATTATAATGGAAAGAAAATAGAAGGATATATAAGGGAAATTGGAGAGAAAAGAAAAGAGATAGAAACATAAGAGAAAGAAAGAAGGAAAAGGAGAGAAAGAAAGAGGAAGAGGAGAAAAGAGGAGAAAAAGGGAAAAGCTTGGAAATCATCAAGAACGACTTCTAGCTTCCGATTAATCAGGTAAGGGTGAGAAACATTATTATTTGATCAATGTGTATGATTATGTATGAGTTGTGTTGGATTTGTTGGTAGTTTTCTCTATTTTCTATTTCTAGGGCAAATGAGTTAAATCGATAGAAACCGAGTTTTAGCGGATGAAACTCGAAATAAATTATGTAGTTTAGTCGGGTAGTGTTTAGCCGAGAGTATTGAGTTTCGTTTGAGTGAATTTGATTGAGTTTGATTGAGTTTATGAGTTTTGCCATTTTTGGAGAAATTGGAGGTTAAGATTTTGGGTGAAATTCGGAAGTCGTAGAATTAGTGTTTTATGATCCTAAATTATCCCTATATGAGTGGTGATGATGAGTAAGTATTTAATCGGGTAAAAACTATTTAATCAAGCGACTTTTTAGGGCTTTTAAGCCCGAACCGGTAGCTGTTTTTCTGAGTTTTTCAGGTGTTAATCGGTTAACCATATACGTTAATCGATTAACACAGTGTTGGGGGCCTAAAAGCTGAGTTTTTGGCCTAAAAACTGAGTTTTTGGAGTGGTTAATCGGTTAACCATATGCGTTAACCGATTAACACTGTAAGTGTGAGAAATTATTATTTTCAAACCATCGAAAATTCATAACTTCTTCACCGTTTATCGGATTTTGACGTTCTTTATATCAAAACTGAAGCTAATAATATGTTCTATAACTTGGTGAAAAGAAATATTATTTTTAGCTGACTTTTAGCCGATTTTACCGATTAATCGAGATTAATTACTTTAAGTAAGTGAGGCTTAATTAATTAGAGCGTTCAGTTGCGATCGACCTCTTCTTGTATGAGTAGCTTATATGTTGTTGTATGGTGTGTTGTGGGTAGCCGTATGGCATGAATCCTAGAATATGGAATCGATTGTGATTTTGTGGCCGTTTGACAATATATGCATTGTTTGAATTAAACGTGAATGCATGATGAGATTGACTGTGAATGTGTATACCTTGTATGAAATGGTATGTGATGAATGATGAATATATATGATGGAATATATATATATATATATATATATATATATATATATATATATATATATATATATATATATATATATATATATATATATATATATATATATATATATATATATATATATATATATATATATATATATATATATATATATATATATATATATATATATATATATATATATATATATATATATATATATATATATATATATATATATATATATATATATATATATATATATATATATATATATATATATATATATATATATATATATATATATATATATATATATATATATATATATATATATATATATATATATATATATATATATATATATATATATATATTGTGAATACATATTGTTTGTATGCGATTGTATGTAAATAATGCATGGGAACATATTGTGAATATGTGTGCATTGCTTGTGTTTGTATGTTAAGAATGCATGAGAACATATTGTGAATATGTGTGCATTGCTTGTGTTTGTGTGTGAAGAATGCATGGGAACATATTGGTGAATATGTGTGCATTGCTTGATAAATGTGATGATTTAAAGTATGAATACTTTGATTGTGTGAATATGTTGTGTGTGCAATCATGTTATAATTCTTGAAGTGATGAATTATTTGAATGCATGGGATTAAGACGCGGGAACGGTCTTAAGTGCATTTTGTTGGTTGATTGCATATGCATCATTTAGTCAAGAGGCAATGTTTGCTAGTTTCGTGGAGACTAGTGGCTTGTCCCAAACCTAGAAGGGTGGGTTTGAAAGCCTAAGGGACGGGCTTTGTTGTTATCGATCTAGAAGGGTGGACCCGGTTTAAGTGTAAAAACCGAAAAATGATAACAAGTGTTGGTACCACATAGCATTGAGTTGCATTGAGTTGTGATTGAGTCCCATAACATGGATGTCATGGTTATATGAATATGCTTGATTGTGAATTATGGAGTTAAGGATATGGATGTGTGTGTAGGATGAAATATACTTGTTGACTATCCATGTATTGTTTGCATATATGTATGATGAATGCATGTGATAATGAAATAAATCGTGGTGAGAAATGTGGATCAGTTGTATTGCGTATTTGTATATATATAATCTTATGCATTGATTATTATGGTAATATTTCTCACCCTTCTGCTGTTTTATAATGCTCTATGAGGCATTGCAGATTAGGTTGCTGGAGGTTTGTGTGAAGTTTAGCTTCATTCTCTTGAGTCGGACTGCTCTGATTATGTAACACCGGGTAGTTAGGCTTGTATAGCAATTCTTTTGAGATACATTGTATATGTATCTGATGTTATATTTTGTAATCATGAATGATATGATGAATAGATCTTGATGACATGTATTTATGTGACTTAATGCTTTGCAATGATTCAATGATTTTATCTTCCGCTTTAATTAAATATCGAGATGTGGGTGTCGCGGTGAAATTTGGATACCAAACTATTGATTAGTTTGAATCTTTAATTCATTTTGCAACCGAACTTTGATTTGTCCAAAGGAAGGGATAAAGATCGAAATTCCCACAATGCAATGCAAATGCAAGGCTTAGAGAATTATAGGTTCGGGGGTTGGTTAAACTTAGGGAAGGTACTAGCATCCTAAGTTTCTGTAGTACTCTACAGGAACCTCTTATTTTATGTTTGTTTATTGCTAAGTGTTTATCTGCTTAATGGTTTAAAGACCTAGTGGTTTATTTCTAAGTATACTCGATAAGATGTTGCATCTTATGCCTACATATCCTTACGGGAGTGGAATCAGAGTATCTGTAGTTCCCCTAAAGGGTTAGAGGAATTCTTTGACTGTGGTCAAAGTTCCTACGGGTTTATGGTAGTTGTTTGATTGATTTTAAGAGAAGAGATGTGTCTTCATTTTAAGGGAGGTTTAACCGCCACAAGGTGTAGGAAAATAGTCTTTGCATCGTCTTAAGAAAAGAACTTACGTACTCGGATAGGGATCAACGAGGTACACCTTTATCTCTCTTAAGGCAAAGTTCCTACGGCTTGATTGTATTGTTGTGAGGTGGAGATTCTATCTCGCTTAAGATGATTTGGCATCTTTTCTCTAGTGTGTTTGAAGATATTGTTTAAGTTGAATTGTTTATTCTAAATTGTAAAAAAAATAAAGACAAGGGTCCTCCTATGGGGTAGGATCTGTCCTAAAAGGATCAACTTGAATGGGATCAAGGATCGTAAGGGAGTATGATGCAAATGATGTGCACTACACACAATTGTTGAATCATGTGTAGGTTTTTCCTTTGGACGGAATGCGATGCGAAAATATAAATACGATAATGTAAATTGCTGAAAGTAAATTGCGGAAAGTAAAATCATACACACGCATGTGAGCGCTAAGGTGTAGGTGAGTGAATGTGTCGTGAATGTGAATGTGCACGATTAGGTTGTATTTTACGCTGTGAGTTGATTTTAATTGGTTAAATTGATTTTAGTAAAAAAGGTTATTGTCACATTTAGAAGTTAATTTACTAAAAAGAGTTTCTAATACAAAAGTGTAGTTTTTTAACAATTGTTATTTAAATTATAGAATGGCCTTATTATACAAAATTATTTCTTACTTAAGTTGTTATAAAAATGTTTTATTTATTATTATTTTATAATAAAACAAATTAGTTAAATGTGGGACCGATTAATTAAAAGTTGATGGCTAAATAATTTATAAAAAAAAAGGTTTTTTATTAAGATAAAAAGTTAAATATATTAATTAAATAAAAAGTGGACTGACCAATTTATAAAATAAATACTTAGGCCTAAGAAACTATAATTAAAATTAATAATGGAATTGATTATCAAAATAAAGAAAAGATTAGATAAACAATTACTAAATGTGGTGAATTTAATACTAATTGATTAAATAATTTAGAAAACAGAACTAATTATAGGATTAATAGTTATTTTAAAAAGGTTAATTAGTAAATGTTTAATTAAAAATTATTAGTTAATATTGATTTTAGAAATAAAAAGGAAAAGAACCCTGATTCCCCTCTCATTCCCCCCCCCCCAAATCGAATTCTCGGTGTTCATCTTCCTCCATTCTCTCCCTAATCGCGATCGTCCTCCTTCGTTCCATCTCCTTCCATTTTTCGAACCTGAAATTACATCAGAAGCATCAATAAATTAATAACATGGATAAGGATAAGAGTTTATCGAAGATTGGTGGTAGCGGCGGCGATGGAGACAGCAAAGGTCTTAGCGATGCCGGCGTCAATGGTTTTCTTTGAGGGTTGAAACAGATAAGTCTTCTTCAGTCTTTCGAGTTGCAAAGAAATCTAGGTTTTTGCTTGTAACCATCGTGAGAAATCTTCCTTCTTTTTTATAGGCTCTTCTGAGAATCAATGTTTTGAAATCTGATTTACAATGCTTTGAAAGCCTGGTTGAATTTTCCGTTTTGGTGTAGACAATATTTGAAAACTTCCCCTTTTCAAATAATTTCGTTAAATGCTTATTAATGGAAATCCTTTCTTGTGATATTTGGATCAATTATGTTTAATATGTTATCTGTCTAGGTTCAAAGTCTTGAGGATTGGATTGGATATTCTGAATCTTCTTGGGAATATTCTCCACTTGATTTTTGCTGACTTGGAAATTACGATTTGTAGGTGTGGGTAGCAATAGTTTGGGCCAAGGAAAAGTTAGAAGTCCAGAGGGGAATTCGTGCTCGATGTTTTGGTGAGAGCTTCCATGGAAACAAAGTTGGTGATGAAGAGTAACAGCTGCAATCGTTCTTTGTGCACAAGCTGAACACAAGGTACATCTCTCCAATTCAATCTCTACTCCTTAGGTTTTTTCCAAACTGATATATATCTGAATATCGTTTCCTTTTCATGTGTTCGATGATGATGTTTGGAGTAATTGGAATATTGTGTCCTGGTTGCTCTGAAGTTGATGGAGGCAAAAGCCAATTCTCGCAGGTGGCTTCGGTTTGAGTCAGGAGTGTGAGCCTATTGTATGCTGAGCTTACTTTGGAAAAGAAATCTTTGGCTTCTTGTAGGTGATTGCTGCTGCTGATAACTGCTGAGGGAGTTGGGGCGAGGCAGCCTGAGATGGGTTCTCTTGTGCTGGCTGCTGATGGGCATACTCAGAGCTTGTCCTGAGGTAAAACATTGGGGAAACACTTTTGGATTAATACTTAATTCTTGTTGCATCCTAAATCACCTAACAGTTGTTGTTTCCTGGCTAGTGTGGCTGTTTGCGAGTGGCTCCGACAATGGTTGCACAGATAAGAAGCATCTTGGAGGGTGAAAGTGGCCTTGGTCGAGGTTGTATGAACGGGCGCAGGGAAGCCAGTTTTAACAATTCTTTTAATCCTCTGTTTGTTGATAATATTGCTCTAAATGGCTACTCTTATGTTAAAAGAAGGTGGTGGATATGGATTGATTCCTGGAGTATGAACCTAGTAATACTCTCCATTTCATTGGTCTGCTTTCTCATATATGTTCTTCATAGTGCAGTCCATATCACAATCTGTACTAACACCTTTGAATCCTGGTAATGCAGGGACATCTTCGTTTTGAATGCTAACTTCAAGGTTTTGTTGAGTAGATACTTGTAACTTCAGGCATAAAGAAAGTTGTGTTAAAATGGTAATAATACACCAGGTAAGATACCCTGAGCCTCTTCACTTTCACGATTTAACTATTGGCGTCCTGAAGTGGTTCGCCTTAAGTTCTGGTATTCATCCTTTTACTTCCGGATTAGCAGGTTATTGCATTGTTCTCTTGATTGTGTCTCTCTTTTTGCGGGACCGTTCAGTTAAGCAAGGGGAATGAGTTATCAATGGAGGATCCCGTCTTGGCGTGTCTGTCCGTAGGAGTAATGAATTTGTTGTCATTATTGTGGACATATTTGATGATGCCAATTCGATTGTGCAGGTTATAGGTTGGTAGGAAATGCCCTTCGGGAAAGCGAGCGGAGCCTTACTTAATTATGTACGAGGGACTGTCAAGAGAAGTAGGAGCAAGGGCTTTACAGAAGCATATCTCAAAATCAAATTGTTGCGGTGATTGGAAGCAATGGTATCCTTGGATAACCGGATCGTTGGAAACTTGTAAGAAAAACGCTCCATCACAGCATGTTGATTCCATGTTCTTCTTACTAAAAACTGTAGCTGCAGGTACCACAAGATATATAACCGCACAATCATATACTTTATATGCTTAAAGGATGGTAGTAGATACTCTCATCAGTGTTCTTTTTTCTTGCAGTGGTTATGTGATAATGGTGGTCATAAATTTACGGTTGCGGTCTGAATAATTCCTCCCTTGAACGCTGCTGCTATGGAGAGTCCTGATGCAACAGACACTGTGGTTATTTATTCGGAAAGCACGGGTGGTAGCTTCACAACCAGCTAAGCGACAGTTGAATTTATGATCAAATCTGCCGAAACATCGCGAGGCTCCATCAATAGCATCAATCATGTTGGTAACATCTGTTAAGATAACTTGTTTTAATAGCAGCAGCTTTGGAACTTAATCAGGATGTTCCCCTCAAATTTATCTGGGCAACTTCCGTAACGATTTCGCATCTAGGCAGTGGTTTGGTTATTGTTGGATACATTGTTCAACTTTTGAATCATGGTATTGTTGCGTCTTTTTTCATCCTTTTTGCATTGTATTCCTCATAACACTTGAATTTAATAATTGAACTTCTGACTTTTTGCGTTGAGATTCTGCTATGGTGAGAAACTGAATGCTCCGGTTTTCATAATTTTGCAGATAAAGGTGAAGGTACGTTCAAAAGTCCCTCGACAACACCACGTGGCAGGCATACATACGGGATGCTATGACATTTCTTGCTATATGCTTTGTAGGTGCAGTAAAGACGGTCAAGGATCACGAGACGCATAGTCGAAACTCCCTCTGCAGCAAAATGCTTCGTAACTCAATTTGCGGATGCAGAACAGATAAACTTCTTTGTGAATATCTGAGTATTTGATAATGGTTATGTGATTGAATGTTGATGCTTCCGTACTTATGTTGGCCATTTATGCTTTGCTTCATGCTTCAGGTGTTACCGGCATACCAGTCGATCTAACCCAACGGCAATAGCCAGCGTATGCCGAACCATGTTGTCGCTACTCGAAAAATATGCGCAACGACGGGGAAGGAGAAAAGGAAAAGGACAGAAGAGTCGCCACCGAATTTTATTTATCCCATGAGGGGAAAGGAAAATATCGAGAAAACCTCAAGAAAAGAACGGATAAGATGGTCTCGCGACCAAGAACGGGTTCGGAAGCCGGTTATGCGAGGGGAAGGTATTAGCACCCCTCGCATCCATCGTACTCGATGGGAACCATTTGTTTGTCGAATGTGTAAATTTATTTGCTTAAATATTATGTTATAAAAGTGTTCCACGGGATAGTGAAAAAGGGTTTAGAAACGGGGAAAGGACGTAACAGGGAAGAAGAGAGAAAGGACAGACTCGGTAGGACTTCGCGGTCCTAGGCCTACGTATTCTCGATAGACATGAGAAAATCAGAGTCGACGTAGTTCGGGGAACTACAGATATAAGGGGGAATGTGCTCGACAAGGATTGTGGCCCTTGTGCCTACGTATCTTTACTTGAAAAAGTAAAGAATCAGAGCAGCCGTAGTTCGGCCTACGATCTGTTGATGTTTTTTTATGGATGATGCTATCGTACGCATTCTAGCAGTTAGGTGTATTGCTGCTTGCTCGTTGGAGACTTAGGCATTACCTGTTTGCGGTAGAACGGACGTATCATATCCTTTACGAAAGATAAGTTTTCTCCATGCGAGGCAAGATGTCACATTTGATTTGTCGAATTATTTTTTAGGGGCGAGATAGGTCCTCGGATAGTAACCCCTACGGGTAGTACCCAATTCTTTATCTCAAAGTTTTTTGTTATGAAAAGGTGTGGCGAACATAGCGTCTTCGCATTGAAAGACGAGTATCAAAACCACACACACTACAGTGAGCGTCTCGACACTCGGAGAGGAAGAAGTCTACACTTAATCCTTTCTCTTTAGTTCAATACAAAGAGAACTTCATTCTCTTATTAAAGTGTTTTTTGGTTTTGAATGGTAAGTGTTTTTGCGACAGAGAACCCTACGGTAAACGTCAGCACTCGGGATAGGAGAAGGCCTACGCCTAACCACTCCACGACCACTCAAATTTTTGTTATGAAAAGAGTTTGAAAATGCACTCGGTGCGGGACCGAGGTTTTAGGTGTGAAAGGTTGCGAAAGGAAATTGTAGAGGGAGATAGGTGGCGGATAAAGTCACGTCTTCGTATTGAAATATGAGTATCGAGACCACCCACACTACAGTGAATATCCCAACACTCAGAGAGGAAGAAGTCTACACTCAATCTCTCTCTTTAGTTCAATACAAAGAGAATCGATTTATTTATTGTAAGTGTTTTGAAAATGCACTTGGTACGGGGACGAGGTTTTTTAGGAGAAAAAGGTGTGGATGAAAACATCTTCGTATCGAAAGACAAGTATCAAAACCACCCACACTACAGTGAGCATCTCGACACTCAGAGAGGAAGAAGTCTACACTCAATCCCTTCTCTTTAGTTCAATACAAAGAGAACTTTACCCTTTTATTAAATATGGCGAATTGGCTTAACAATCGTTTGAGAAAATTCGCTTGTCGTTGGGTCAAGGATTTAATTGTTTAAAAAGGTTTGAGGTGAAGCGAGCAAGGTCGATGGCGGACGCACAAGGCGACCGACTTACAAGGGTTAAAAACGGCTCGATAAAATCGAGTTTGCTTTTGAAAATGGTTTTTGGAATCAAAAGTCACTAAGGACAATAGCAACATTCCTACTAAAATCATACAACATATGGGATTAGTCGGCTAAAAAAAAAAATTGGGACATGCCAATAAAAACGGCGAACTTTTTGAGAAAAAAAATTTTTTTGAGGTTTTTTTTTTTTGAAGATATTTGAAGTCAATAACAAACTGCACAAAGCCAGAAATTTCTCATTTTTTGCAAGTTTTGAAGCCATGAGTCGACCATAGGGTCAGCGCATGACTTTCAGCCTTTTCCCACGGCTCGGCGCATAAACACCATGTGTCGACCATACACTCGGCGCACACTATTTTGATAGACTGACGGGTAAGCGCCCGCCGACCCATGCGTCGACGCATACTGTAAGTTTTTTAAATTTGTCTAAAAATGCAGGCTATGCGTCGACGCATAGACCTGCTATGGTCGACCGTTAGCCTGTTAAAACAGCCAAAATCCTAACTTTTTCTACGTTTTCTTTCGTTTTCGCAGTTTCTTGACAATGGTTTCTTGGTCCCTTATGGGACCTTACATGATATATACAGTTCAACAACACATAAAAGAGTAAACAAAATGAATTTAAGAGAAAAGAAATAAAGAGAGAAAAGTTTGAGAAAATGGATACCCAAGAGTTTCTTCTTCTTGCAAGTCCTCCTTGGTTTTGGATGAATGTGCTCCCCTCCTCACTCTATGTTCTGAAGGCTCTTGCTCTTTAGTGGTTCTCTTGGTTTTATCTCACTCTCTTTTTTTGGTTTTCAAAGCTTTTCTATCTTTTCTGTTTTTTAGGTTTTTGTTAGCTCTCTCTATTTTCTGGTTTTGCAAATGTGTGTAGAGAATGAATCTTGAATCCCTCCCTCTTGTTTACAGCCCCCTCCTCTTATCTCTCCACTCTAGGGTTTTCACTTCTTCCCACACTTCAGATTTTTTCATGGGGCAATGTTTCTTACCACCTTTCCTTATGTCACTCTCTTTCTTTCCATTTCCATGCAAGGTGCTATGCTGTATTTTTACTACACTACTCTATGCTGTTTTTCTACAGCACCTTGTGCCTTGCACCCATTTTGTTGGCTTGTGCTTGGACAGCTCTTGGTCAATGCTACTACTCTTTTGACAGCATTTTGAAAATTCTGATGTGTAGAAGCATTGTCACATGTTATGCCTTTGGTCTTGTGACATGTAGATTTTGTGACATGAGGAAATTTGTCACCTTTGCATGGGGCTATTTTGCTTATGACTGACATGCATAATCTTGGTCTTAAAACAATCCAATGTTGATTTAATCCTTACATATTTCTTGGATGTTTGTAAGCATAATGTAGACTTGGTGTGGCATTACCATAACATGAATTTGACTAGAGACTTGAATGAAGTATTAGAAATAAATTAATTTCTAAACATTACTTAGAGTTGAAAATCTTGCAACAAATGACATTCTTGTAATGTCACAAAACTTCTCTTTATAATATTCTCGCCTTTAATCTTGAATTCATGATGGATTTCCTTTATGTCATTGAATTTGAAAGAAATGAAGAAATGAGTCAAGTCTTGAAAGAGGGCAAATTTTGGGGTGCAACACCTGTCGACGGTAACTTTTGCGTGAGGGTCTCGCTCCAATACTTATGGACTGGTAGCTGCTGTGGGGGAAGATGTTGCTGATCTTGTTGTGGCAGCTGTCGCTGAACTGCAGATTATAGATTCTGCACATTTGATGTCATGCCGCCAAACACATCTTGTGATTTGTTGCTGCTGACTACCGCTTCCTGAGTCGTGCGCTGGAAGTTGCCATGGATGATTAAGCTTACAAGTCTTTGTTCCAAATGCTCTTTTGCTTGTGACTGAGATCACTTGTTACAAAACTTGCAGTGCAATCATAACTTTAGTTTAAGAAAAGGTTGAATATTTATGTATCAATTAAGTTTGCTTTGATCACAACAGATTTATGACCCTCAATATGCCTTGAGAGGAGAAATAAAATAGATGGCCTGAAATGGTATTCATAGAGTTCCACGAAATTACTTCCAATTTAATTTGTAATCATAGTGGCATGTAGTTGACTAGAAACGGATGTCTTAATGTAGAGTTCATCTCTTGAAAAAAAACAACTGTACCAATCTTGTAACCTTGATATCATGTATGTATTCTCAATAATGGTAATAAGTCTTGGATATAATCATCTTCATAAGGGATACTTAACTTCTCGTAATAACTTGAATGTTCTCAATAACTCAAACCCCACTTAAACTCGAAGAAAAACCCTTTAGCCTTGTGTTCTCCCTAAAGGGGGTTGTACTTCTTGAAACTTGATGTTGAAACATGGCACGGAAGCTCTCATAAAACAAGATTAGTCCTCAAATGATCACGTTTGAACGAAAGCTCTTGAGAAGTCCTAGAAGTGGCTAGTACACTCTTGATGTTGAGTTGCGCTTATGATGTTCTCTTGAATAGTGAACTGTTGAACTTCAATTGAGCTAGTCACGTCCTTGCGATGTCTGGCTGTAAAAGTTTATATTTTGCGCTACTGCACTTGCACGAGTTGGTTAGACACAAGACATAAAATATTAGATAAAAGTCGAATAACAACAGAAAGTGCACGAAAAGAGGTGGGATCTCGCGGTCAAAAATTAGGGTGCGACAGTGGGCATAAAGACGAAGTTCCTCTATTTTAAAACTATCCCACTGTTGCATATATTTTTATAGAGCAGGTGTTGAATGTTTTGTTGTGATGATGTGACATACTTCTTTTATACCTTATTTAAAATATACTCTGATGAAAATTTTGTATGTGCCTAAATGCTTTATCTGATTTGTTTGGGGGTATAGAAGGGGGTGTTACATTAGTGGTATCAGAGCAGGTCGGTCCGTCCGGCCAAGTTGTCTAATGTTGTTTGTTCCCTGGTATACGACATGTGTGTGAAAACACTGTTGATACATGTTTATTGTCTAGCCTTTGTCTGCAAGAGTTGGAATGATTCAAGTGGGGGAGAAGCTTGTGTTTCTCCAAGATGTTGCAAGTGTGGAGTTGTAGCTTAGTGTATGGTTGAACGCTCTTATAGTTTGGTAAAGATGGTTTATACCCCATCGTGATTTTCGGCTGTCTATTGACAAATTGAGGAACTGGTCACCCTTAATCTCTTGTTGATAGTAGTTGGGATTGTGTTGGATGGGATAGACGTGTCTTGCAAGCTTAAACGGCGTGAGCAGTGAATTGTTTGGAGCTAAGCCAAGTGCTTAAGAATTGTTTGGATAAGTCGGCGTAGGACAGTGTTGAGATGTTTAATTTTGATGGGAATTTTGAGTATTAATGAAAGTGGGAAGTTGGCGGTTTGCCGATTAATTGTGGTTGTCTGGAAGTTATCCTGACAGAATAGTGATATACAGCCAAGACGTGAAGTGGAGTTGTGATCGACTTAGTTACGGGAACTAGACCGATATTGAGAGCTTCGTATTATATGTCTATTTGGATAGTCAAGGAATTAAACTGATTGAGTAGTTTGGAGACTTGTGTCTGGCGTGTGTGCTACGGCAACAGATTATGAGGTCAAGTATATAAAGGGTGGATAGTGACTTCTGGTAATTATTAAAGGAAGTAAGATGTGGGATACTATATTGGTAATTAGACCTTTAAACATTTCAAGAGTTGAAGATGTGTTGAATGACCTTCTAAGCGTGAAGATGTTATTTTCGTATTTTGTCGTAACGGGAGAACCGTAATTCAGAATGATGTAAGATTAGAAGAGTTGGAAGCTATTACAATGCTCTATGTGATGGTGAAGTTGTGGCACGGGATTAAGTTATTTATTGATGGAATATGTTTGGATGTTGTGATGAGCGCAGTTCGTGTTTCCGCCATAACTCACAGATTGAGTGTCCGTTTGGCATGGAATTTTCCGTACTTAATTGAGTAAGTCAATGGTTGTGTTAACCGATGATATTTGGATATATTCGAAGAGTATAGAGGATCATGTTGAGCATCGGGGACTTGAGTTATCAGTGTTGGAAAAGAAGTAGTGATATGCCACTGTGAAGAAAGTTCAAAGTGTTTTTGGGAGAGCTGTCAACAGCTCGTGTGTTGGTTTTTCTGAATCCGACAGAACTATTTGTTGTGTTTTGTGATGCTTTGTTGATATGATTGGGAGATGTGTTAAGTGTAACATCAACGAGTTTTAGTTATGCTTGGAGACAATTTAGAGTGCATAAGAGAGATTACCTGACAAGTGATTTAGAGTTGGTTGTTGTTGTGTGTTTGTGTCGGAGTTTGGAGGCCTCAATTGTTCAGTTGAGATTTGAGATGGTTGGTGATCTTGAGAGCTTAAGGTGTTTGTTTGACTTGAAAAAGTTGAATATGAGGTAGAGGAAATAATTGGGATTTCTGAAGGAGTACAGTTTTGGGTTGAATTACCATTCGGGATATGAGTTTGGTCTGTGAAGAAATTTCTTATGGAGTTGAGCTTTGTATGTTGAGACTGACTATAGGTATTCTTGATAAGATTCGAAGAAGTCGGAGTTCTAATTTGAGTTAATAGACTGATTGAATTTAATGAATTAAAGTCGAATAGATGATTTCAGATTGATGGGAATGGTACCGTGAGATGTCGTGATAGAGTTGTGTTCCAAATAGTGTGAGTTGGATAAGAGTACTCAGGAAGAAGGACATTGATATAGATTGAGTGTCCATCCGGGTACTATGAAGATGTGACCGAATTTGAGGAATTGTTTTGGTGACCATAGATGGAGAGAGAAGTGGTTGAAGTGATATGTGTTGGTTTGACTTGTTGAACGTCGCAGTGTGAACATCAGAGGCTGTTGGGCCTGATACAACTGTTGAATATTTCCGAATGGTATGAGATAGTATTCCCATGGATTTTGACGGGTTTTTTGAAGAATTTGAAGAGATATGATTCGACTTGGGTGGTTATGAATGGATTGGCAAGATTAACTCATTTCTTACTAATGAGGATGAATCATTCTATGCTGAAGCTAGCTAAGAGGTATAGTGAGGAAGTTGCGGGGTAGTATGGGTTGCCGTTGAATATTGTGGCAGATGGGAATCTGAGTTTTCATTGAGCTTTTGGGAGATTTTGCGGACGCTTTGGGTGACATGTTGAAGTTGAACTCTGTCTAGCATCCGTGGACGGAATGGACAGACAAAGAGAACTATCCAGTATGTAAAGGATTTGTTGAGAGCTTGTGTGTTGGATCAAGATGGATCAGGGGGTCGTTAATTGTTGCTGATTGAGTTACCTACAATAACCGCTATCATTCTAGTATCAGAATGGCATCGTATGAGGCTTTGTATGGCAGGAGGTGTAGGACTCCTTTGTGTTGATGTGTGTCCGGCGAGAGTGTTATACTCGGACCTGAGATTGTGTGAGAGACGACTGAAAAGATCAAGAAGATCCAAGAAAAGGCGTGTTTTGAGAGTTACAGTGGTGACTGGTATTGGTCGAGCTTTGAAGTCTCGGAAGCACACACCGTGTTTTGCTTATTTGTATCAGAGTGGCACAGCGGAAGCGTGGGGAAAATAGTATGTTAGACTGTTTACCGTTGTCGCTTGCGGGAATTGCATGATGTGTTCATGTGTCTAAGCTGAGGAGGTACATTGATTCAGATGGATGGTGTACAAGTGAGAGACAATTTGATTTCTGAGGCATTGCTAGTTCAGATTGATGAACGAGAAGCAACCTAGAGGTAAATGGATTCCTTTGGTGGAAGTAGTTTGGAAGATTAGGATGCGAGAGTCATATCCAGAGTTGTTTGAATCAAGTAACATTTTCGAGGACGAAAATTCCTAAAGTGGGGGAGGATTGTAACAGCCTAATTTTCATTAATTGATTATTTATGTTTATTAATTGATTTATTGGGATTGTTTTAATTATTGGATTTATTTAATTCATATGAGTTAATGGATTTAACTGGTTTATTCTACTTGGTAGAATAATGTGGAATTACTAGATATTCTCTAATTAATGATGAGATGAGATATTTTATGAGAAAGGAATTGATAGATATTTTTGAGAGAAGAATTATGATGGAAAGAAAATAGAAGGATATATAAGGGAAATTGGAGAGAAAAGAAAAGAGATAGAAACATAAGAGAAATAAAGAAGGAAAAGGAGAGAAAGAAAGAGGAAGAGGAGAAAAGAGGAGAAAAAGGGAAAAGCTTGGAAATCATCAAGAACGACTTCTAGCTTCCGATTAATCAGGTAAGGGTGAGAAACATTATTATTTGATCAATGTGTATGATTATGTATGAGTTGTGTTGGATTTGTTGGTAGTTTTCTCTATTTTCCATTTCTAGGGCAAATGAGTTAAATCGATAGAAACCGAGTTTTAGCAGATGAAACTTGAAATAAATAACGTAGTTTAGTCGGGTAGTGTTTAGCCGAGAGTATTGAGTTTCGTTTGAGTGAATTTGATCGAGTTTATGAGTTTTGCCATTTTTGGAGAAATTAGAGGTTAAGACTTTGGGTGAAATTCGGAATTCGTAGAATTAGTGTTTTATGATCCTAAATTATCCCTATATGAGTGGTGATGATGAGTAAGTATTTAATCGGGTAAAAACTATTTAATCGGGCGACTTTTTGGGGCTTTTAAGCCCGAACTCGTAGCTGTTTTTCTGAGTTTTTCAGGTGTTAATCGGTTAACCATATACGTTAACCGATTAACACAGTGTTGGGGGCCTAAAAGCTGAGTTTTTGGAGTGGTTAATCGGTTAACCATATGCGTTAGCCGATTAACACTGTAAGTGTGAGAAAATATTATTTTCAAAACTTCGAAAATTCATAACTTCTTCACTGTTTATCGGATTTTGACGTTCTTTATATCAAAACTGAAGCTAATAATATGTTCTATAACTTGGTGAAAAGAAATATTATTTTTAGCCGACTTTTAGCCGATTTTACCGATTAATCGAGATTAATTACTTTAAGTAAGTGAGGCTTAATTAATTAGAGCGTTCGGTTGCGGTCGACCTCTTCTTGTATGAGTAGCTTATATGTTGTTGTATGGTGTGTAGTGGGTAGCCGTATGGCATGAATCCTAGAATGTGGAATCGATTGTGATTTTGTGGCCGTTTGGCAATATATGCATTGTTTGAATTAAACGTGAATGCATGATGAGATTGCTGTGAATGTGTATACCTTGTATGAAATGGTATGTGATGAATGATGAATATATATTATGGAATATATATATATATATATATATAAATATATATATATATATATATATATATATATATATATATATATATATATATATATTGTGAATGCATATTGTTTGTATGCGATTGTATGTAAATAATGCATGGGAACATATTGTGAATATGTGTGCATTGCTTGTGTTTGTATGTTAAGAATGCATGAGAACATATTGTGAATATGTGTGCATTGCTTGTGTTTGTGTGTGAAGAATGCATGGGAACATATTGGTGAATATGTGTGCATTGCTTGATAAATGTGATGATTTAAAGTATGAATACTTTGATTGTGTGAATATGTTGTGTGTGCAATCATGTTATAATTCTTGAAGTGATGAATTATTTGAATGCATGGGATTAAGACGCGGGAACGGTCTTAAGTGCATTTTGTTGGTTGATTGCATATGCATCATTTAGTCAAGAGGAAATGTTTGCTAGTTTCGTGGAGACTAGTGGCTTGTCCCAAACCTAGAAGGGTGGGTTTGAAAGCCTAGGGGACGGGCTTTGTTGTTATCGATCTAGAAGGGTGGACCCGGTTTAAGTGTAAAAACCGAAAAATGATAACAAGTGTTGGTACCACATAGCATTGAGTTGCATTGAGTTGTGATTGAGTCTCATAACATGGATGTCATGGTTATATGAATATGCTTGATTGTGAATTATGGAGTTAAGGATATGGATGTGTGTGTAGGATGAAATATACTTGTTGACTATCCATGAATTGTTTGCATATATGTATGATGAATGCATATGATAATGAAATAAATCGTGGTGAGAAATGTGGATCAGTTGTATTGCGTATTTGTATATATATAATCTTATGCATTGATTATTATGGTAATATTTCTCACCCTTCTGCTGTTTTATAATGCTCTATGAGGCATTGCAGATTAGGTTGCTGGAGGTTTGTGTGAAGTTTAGCTTCATTCTTTTGAGTCGGACTGCTCTGATTATGTAACACCGGGTAGTTAGGCTTGTATAGCAATTCTTTTGAGATACATTGCATATGTATCTGATTTTATATTTTGTAATCATGAATGATATGATGAACAGATCTTGATGACATGTATTTATGTGACTTAATGCTTTGCAATGATTCAATGATTTTATCTTCCGCTTTAATTAAATATCGAGATGTGAGCATAAAGACGAAGTTCCTCTATTTTAAAACTATCCCACTATTGCATATATTTTTATAGAGCAGGTGTTGAATGTTTTGTTGTGATGATGTGACATACTTCTTTTATACCTTATTTAAAATATACTCTGATGAAAATTTTGTATGTGCCTAAATGCTTTATCTGATTTGTTTGGGGGTATAGAATGGGGTGCTACAATACTGACGTGACAATATTCTTCTATCATGCTGAGGAAGAGAGAGCAAAACTGTTGGGGAAACCATCCCTTTCAACTTGCTGGGGATTGCTCTGCCAGGGAACGAACCTAACCAGGCTGCACATTACTTTGTGGAGAGAAAATCCAAACACGACTCCCTGGGGAGTGTCTACAAGCATGCACCTTGTAGGGATCAAATGTAACAACTGCCAGAAGCGTACCCGCCACCTGCTTGCTCAAAACTGCATACAACTCTACTGGGGATAGAGATGCGAACTTCACTGATCGGGGAAGTAAATCTCTGGCTGGGGATAGGACAAACTTCATCCATATCTTTTCCCCAAGGGTAACGACCCTGCAAAACTGAATAAACAGACGAGATATCCTACACAAATGGAATCATCTTAGTCATCATTCGTGACGTTGTTCAATTAATTCAAAGTTTTAACAATTATTGGCCAAGGCCTGCAAGTTTATGTTAGCACAAGTTCATCAACACATTGGGCGTTTTCACAAACAAAACAGTGAAAGTTAAAACAAAGCACACAGATCAAGTACTGAATAGTATGTGTTTATTGATGAACAGCCTGTAAATAGGCAAAGTTTTACAACAGATGCAACTCCTGAAAAGAGGAAGCTGCGCAAAACAAAATACAAATATGCACAGAAATATACAAGAGTGTACAAAATGTAGGCAACGTGGCACAGACAAACACCATGAGCTGATCCCTCTATGACTCGCTTGACTCTGACACTTTCCCGACGCTTCGTCTTCAAAAGAGATTTATTCAGATGAAAACAGTCCTCAGGTTCTCCCAATCCACTAAGCAATGAAGTTCACACGCAGACCGCAATCATTTGCTTTTCAATCCCTAACTTTTTTTCTGAACCGTCCTTTCGGGTTTTCGATTCACCGGAATACCCATTTTTTCCAAAGTCGCCTTTCCAGGTTTTCGACTCTGCGAGTTTACATCTTTTCATTTTTTTATCCCTAATTTTTGCCCGAACCTCTTTTCCTTTTTTATGGTTCGCCGGAATGCCCCATTTTTTCCTGGACGTTTCTTTTTGTGTCCAGCGGGTCTCTTTTAAGCAAAGTATTTTTTAACTGCGTCTGCGTTCACAGGGGATGCAAAATCTTCACCATCCATGGTGGCTAACAGCAAGTCTCCTCCGGAGAAGACCTTTCTAACGACAAATGGCCCTTCATAATTGGGAGTCCATTTGCCCTTGTGATCTGATTGTGGTGGGAGAATCTTTTTCAGCACAAGATCGCCCGTCTGAAAGCTTCGAGGGTGCACCTTCTTATCGTAAGCTTTCTTCATTCGGCTCTGGTACAAACGACCATATGCAATAAATGCTAGCCTCTTTTCATCCATCAGACTGAGCTGATTCAAACGATTCTTAATCCATTCTACCTCATCAAGTTTCACGTCGACCAAAACTCTTAAAGAAGGAATATCGACTTCTAGCGGTAGGACAGCTTCCATATCGTACACTAGTGAGAAAGGAGTTGCCCTGGTTGATGTGTGTACCGTCGTACGATAACCGTGAAGAGCAAACGGCAACATCTCATGCCAATCTTTGTAGGTGGCAACCATCTTTTGCACTATCTTTTTGCACTATCTTTGGCCGATAGGGCGATAAGTTGTGATGTTCAATCTTGAAGTTCTGGCATAACTCCTTCATCATTTTGTTGTTCAGATTCGAACGATTATCAGTAATGATTCGCTCGGGAATTCCATATCTGCAAATGATGCCCTTCTTTATGAATCTTGCTACCACTTGTTTGGTCACATTGGCGTACGAAGCTGCTTCAACCCACTTGGTGAAGTAATCGATGGCTACCAAGATGAAGCGATGACCGTTGGATGCAGTGGGCTCAATTTTTCCAATCATATCAATACCCCACATGGAGAAAGGCCACGGGAACGCCATAACATTCAATGGGCACGGCGGTACATGTATCTTATCTGCATAAATTTGGCACTTATGGCACTTCTTCGCAAATTTAAAACAATCTGACTCCATTGTTAGCCAATAATACCCAGCTCGTAAGAGTTTCCGAGACATGGCATGTCCGCCGGCATGCGTACCGAAAGTACCCTCGTAGACTTCTTCCATAAGCAACGTTGCTTCTTTTTCATCCACACATCTTAACAACACCAAATTGTGGTTCCTTCTGTATAGCACACCATCTGGGTTTAGGTAAAAGTTGCCAGACAACCTCCTCAACGTCTTCTTATCCTGGGCCGAAGCCCCTAGTGGATACTCTTGCTTCTTGAGGAAGTTATGTATGTCATAAAACCATGGCTTGCCATCAACAGCCTCTTCAATGGAGAATACGAAAGCGGGTCTATCTAAGCGAGAAATGACAATTTTGGGAGCCTCATTCCAGAAATTTACTTTGTACATCGAAGATAGCGTTGCCAAAGCGTTTGCCATCTGATTCTCCGCTCTTGGCACATGATGAAAGTCTATACGATCGAAGAATGGTAATAATCTTCTTGCATAATCTCTGTAAGGAATCAAATTCGGTTGACGAGTTTCCCATTCTCCTTCGATCTGGTTAACAACTAGCGTTGAATCGCCATATACATCGAGATTCTTGATCCTCAGATCAATAGCTTCTTCCAGACCCATGATACATGCTTCGTATTCAACTTCATTGTTGGTGACTGGGAATGTCAATCTGGCAGTGAACGGGATGTGAGTGCCATGAGGGGTTGTAATAATTGCCCCAATTCCGCTACCATAAGAGTTGACAACACCATCAAATATCATTTGCCATTGAGAATCCTTCTCTGGACCTTCACTGTGCAGTGGTTCTTCACAATCTTTCGCTTTGAGAAACATGATATCCTCGTCAGGAAATTCAAACTTCATCGGTTGGTAATCTTCGATTGGCTGCTCGGCAAGGTATTCTGACAGAACACTTCCTTTGATGACTTTCTGACACACATATTGAATGCCGTACTCTGTCAGTACCATCTGCCATCTAGCAATTCTTCCTGAGAGCGCCTGCTTCTCGAAGACATACTTAATCGGATCCATCTTCGAAATCAGCATGGTTGTGTGATTGAGCGTATACTGCCTCAAACGTTTGGCAGCCCAAGCAAGTGCACAACACGTTTTCTCGAGCATTGAGTAACGGGACTCACAATCTGTGAACTTTTTACTCAAATAATAAATTGCGTGCTCCTTACTTCCAGTCTCGTCATGTTGACCGAGAACACAACCCATGTTGTTCTCAAGAACCGTTAGGTGCATGATTAAAGGCCTTCCAGCTACTGGGGGTATCAATATTGGAGGCTTCTACAAATACTCTTTTATTTTATCAAAGGCTTTTTGACAATTTTCATTCCAGACAACCGCCTGATCTTTCTTTAACAATTTAAACATTGGCTCACACGTGGCTGGGAGATGAGATGTGAACCGAGCAATGTAGTTCAATCTCCCCAGGAAACCACGAACTTCTTTTTCTGTTTTCGGCGCTGGCATGTCTTGTATGGCTTTTATCTTTGTAGGATCGACCTCGATTCCTTTTTCACTGACAATAAACCCCAATAACTTTCCGGACCGAACTCCGAAAGTACACTTATTTGGATTCAACCTTAATCTGAACTCTCTAAGACTCTACTGAATTTGAATGGTGGAAAAGCAAGATGTACACATATATCATTGGACTCAATGATGAGCTATGAGATATTCTTGAGGATGGCATTGACATTCCTGTAGACAGCGTTGGTATGGTTGCTGACAAAAAAAATTCTGAATCCTGCTCAAAAGAAAATATATAGAAAACACCAAGGGGTCAGAGGTATTCTGGTTGATGCACTTCCACATGCTGAGTATTTGAAAATCATTGATAAGTCTTCTGCAAAGACTATCTTTAAATCGTAGTGTTCTACTTATCAAGGAAATCAACAAGTCAAAGAAGCTAAAGCTAGCTTATTGATACAAAAGTATGAGTTATTCAAAATGAAGAAAGATGAGGATATTGAAACCATGTTCTCCAAGTTTCAGGTTCTTGTCTCAGACCTTCAAGTGTTGAACAAAAGCTACTCAATAACTGATCATATGAAGAAAATTCGGAGGAGTCTCCCTCAGAAGTTTAGACCTAAAGTAACAACTATTTAGGAAGCTAAAGATCTAAATACGATGTCTCTTAAAAGTTTAATCAGCAATCTTCACAGTCATGAGATGGAAATCAATGGAGATGAAACTTCTAAGAAGTTTAAGTCTCTGGCATTGAGATCTTCCTCTAAAAAATCTGGTGACAAGTCCAGAAGATCTTCTAAAAATAGTAAAGCTGATGAATCGTCTAAAGAAGAATCTGACGGAATATCTAATGATAAAGATATGGCATGTTTCATCAGAGAAATTTAGCAAATGGCCAGAAGAAGCAGAAAATTTCCTAAAAGCAACAAAATGATCAACTTCAAATATGAAGACAAAATCTGCTACAATTGCAACAAACCGGGTCATTTCAGAAGTGATTGTCCTGAACCTTTGAAGGACAATCATAGAAAAGGAAGTTATCAGAAGGATAATTTCAGAAACAGATTCAAAAAGAATTTCATGGCAACATGGGAAGAACTAGATGAAGAAGAGTCAGAAAAGGAAGATAATGCTAATCTAGCACTGATGGCTCACTCATTTGATGAAGGACTTCTATCTGAGTCTGAAAATGAAGATGACATATGCCCAAATGAACAGATGGAATGCCAATCCTGGTACTTGGACATTGGATGCTCACGACATATGACAGGAGAAAGGCGTATGTTCCAAACCCTAAATCTGAAAGAGGAAGAAAATGTGGGTTTTGGAGGTGGCTAGAAGAGAATGATCATCAGAACAGATACCATAGGTAGTTCTCAAACTATTATTAATAAGGCATGGCTTGTAGATGGCTTGCAACATAATCTACTCAATATAAGCCAGTTGTATGGTGATGGTTGCAATGTATTGTTTGACAAGGACTTCTGTTCTGTTGTCAATTCTTATAAAATTGTAGTATTCAAAGGGAAAAGAAAAGGGAATGTTTATAAAATCAATCTTTCTGAATTGGTTGTTCAGAAGGTCGTTTGCTTAATGACAATGAGTGATGAAAAATAGGTCTAGCACAAAAGGTTAGGTCATGCTAACTGAAGATTAATCTCTATACTATCCAAGCTAAAACTTGTGAAAGGGCTACCAGATATTGATTATCACTCAGATGCTCTTTGTGTAGCATGTCAAGTTGGAAATATTGTAAAAACTTTTTTTAAAAACAAAAACATCGTCTCTTCTTCTAGACCCTTGGAATTGCTTCACATTGATTTATTTGGTCCTATTGGGACAACTTCAATCAATGGTAAGAAATACGGTTTGGTCATAGTTGATGATTTTAGCAGATGGACTTGGGTGAAGTTTCTCAAATCTAAAGATGAACCATATGAAGTTTTTAGCACCTTCTGTAATCAAGTATAATCTGAGAAGGAATTGAAAATTCTAAAGCTCAAAAGTGATCATGGGGTGAGTTTGAAAATGAACCATTTGAATCCTTTTGTGAAAAATATGGAATTATCCATGAGGTCTCTTCTCCCAGAACTCCACAGCAAAATGGAGTTGTTGAGAGAAAGAACAGATCTCTGTAAGAAATGGCAAGGACAATGATTCATGAAAATAAACTCCCTAAGTACTTGTGGGCAGAAGCTGTTAACACTGCTTGTTATATTCAGAACCAAAGTTATATCAAACCAATTTTGGGTAAAACATCGTATGAGTTATTTAAAGGTAGAAGACCTAGTATTTCTTATTTACATCAATTTGAATGCACATGTTACATCCTGAATAACAAGGTCTACCTAAAGAAGTTTGATGCTAAAGCTTAGAATGGTATCTTTTTAGGATACTTTGAATGCTCAAAATCATACATAGTGTATAACTATGAAACCATAATGGTTGAAGAGTTTATGCACGTTAAATTTGATGATAATTTACCTAACCATAACAAGTCAGAATCTGTGGTTCAGAATGATTTCTCTGCAGGATTTCAGAATCATGAAGAACAATTTGTGGTCTATATCCCTAAAAAAAAGATGTAGTGAATAATGATCCAGAATCTGTCACTATATCTGAAGCGATACCAAAAGCTACAGAAACTAAAGTTACTCCAACAGGTCCTTCTTCTACTGGTTCAGTGATTGCTCACAATGGCACATAAGCATTTGTTCAACCTAGAGATTGATTAAGTATAAACCATCTCATCCAGAAGATCAGATCATTGGTAATAAGGATGAGCCATTAAGAACCAAATCTGCTTTCAGAAATGACCTCTCAATGATCGGACTTATTTCTGTTGATGATGCCTTAACTGATAATGGTTGGATCGTGGCTATGCAAGATGAAATAAATCAGTTTCAAAGAAATGATAAGTGTGATCTTGTTCCAAGACCATAAGAGAAAAAAATCATTGGGACCAAGTGGGTCTTCAAAAACAAAATTAACGAACTTGGCGAAGTTGTTATAAATAAAGCTAGACTTGTAGCTCAAGGCTATAGTCAGCAAGAGGGAACATACTTCTTTGAAACTTTTGCTCTTGTTGCAAGGTTAGAAGCCATAAGGCTACTTATCTCTTATGCCATTAACCATGACATAGTTCTTTATCAAATGGATGTGAAAAGTGCTTTTCTGAACGAAGTTATTACTAAAGAAGTGTACGTCAAACAACCTCTAGGATTTATTGATTCAAATCATCCAGATCATGTCTACAAGCTTAAAAAATCACTATATGGTCTTAAACAAGCTTCAAGAGCTTGGTATGAAAGATTGAGTAATTTTTTGCTTGAAAATGGTTTTGTTAAAGGAAAAGTTGGCACTACACTTTTCAAGAAAACTTTGAAAGAAGAAATCTTGATTGTTCAAATTTATGTTGATGACATGATTTTTGGTTCCACTAATGCATCTCTTTGTCAAGAGTTTTCCAAGATTATGCAGGCTGAATTTGAGATGAGCATGATGGGTGAATTAAAATACTTTCTTGGTATTTAGATCAGTCAGAAGTTTGAAGGTATTTACATTCGCCCGTCTAAGTATACAAAGAAGCTCTTGAAATAATTCAATATTGATGATTGCAAAGTCATGTCCAATCCTATTCATACTTCACGTAACCTTGGTACTGAAGAGTGCAGTTCCAAAGTGAATCCAACCAAATATCAAGGTATGATAGGTTCTTTACTCTATCTCACTGCTTCTAGACCTGATATCTTATTCAGTGTATGTTTATGTGCAAGGTTCCAAACAGATCCTAGGGAGACTCACTTAACTGCTGTTAAGAGAATCTTTAGGTATCTGAAAGGAACATTAAATCTTGGAATTCTTTATAAAAAGTCCTCAGTTTATAAGCTAGTTGGGCTATGTGATGTTGACTATGCTGACGGTAGAATTGAAAGGAAGTCCACTAGTGGTTCCTGTCAATTTATAGGTGAAAACCTTATCTCTTAGGATAATAGAAGACAGGCAAGCACCACTTTGTCCACAACAGAAGCAGAATACATCTCAGCTGCTAATTGTTGTACTCAACTACTCTGGATGAAATATCAACTTGAAGACTATCATATTTTTGGAGACAAAATTCTAATTCTTTGTGATAATACTGCTGCTATCTGTCTAATAAAGAATCCAATTCAACATTCTAGAACCAAGCATATTGAAATCAAATATCACTTTATAAGGGTTCAGAAGGGTGTAATAGATATTCAGTTCATTGATTATGAACAACAATGAGCTGATATATTTACAAAACCCCTGACCATTACTTAACTTGATTTCATTAAGAAAAATTTAAACATGGTTTATGTCGCAGAATAAATGCTTGTTCTCTGAATGGTATATTGGAATATTCATTGGGATCTGCTAGTAGTCAGTTGAATTATCTCTAATGGTTTCTTAAGTATGGTATTTAAGTCTAAATAGGGGTTACAAGATATATCTCTCCATTTACTGCTTTATTAAAAGCATACAGTGATAAGTTAATTCTTCGCTATGTGCTTTGAGTTAACTATTGGACTATTTCTTGAGTTTTGATAAAATAAAATCCTTGTTTTAATACTCCAATTTTCTGAATCTACTCTAAAAAGTTTGGTTCATTAAAAAGGAGTCTTTTGACAAAGATTTTAACTTGTTTTTATTCACACTTAAGGTTGTACAAATATTTTAATACATACTTGCTTATATTCTAGCATTTTATGTGTTATGTTGCTAAGCTATTTTTTTAAGATTATCTTCTACATAAGATAATTTTGTGAATTCATGTCTTCATCTTAATACTTCTTCTTCAAAATGTCCTTGTAGTTCATTTAAGAAGAATTTTTTGATCTAGATTTTATAAAATAAATTTATAGCTGATTTAAACAAATCGACTACGAATAATCCTGCACAATTTATTTCAAATTTTGTGAAAGAATTTTTGGGCCAATGCTCATATTCATCATAATGAGAAAAATGATTGTCTGATTTTGTCTGTTATAACAACTTAGAAACTGATTTATACATCATCTATGGTAAGGCCCTTCTGATTGTCCTTCTACTCTTTCGCCTATGGCAAAAATCTGGTACCAATTTATGGTGAACATTCTAAGGCCTAGAGTACATGGGACAAAATTACTTTCTCTGATGAAAAACCGTTATTCCTTGCTAAAGTATTTTTCCTTCTCTTCTCTTTTTGATTGATGATAAAGGGGGAGAACGGATGGAGTATTTTAGACTAATAATAGTTCGTAATGTGGTTAGTAATCCTATTTAGGGGGAGTTTGTGAATCTCAACCTTAGAGTAGATTTATTGTTCTGTATGGAGAGGAGCTTACAAACCTCGACTCCTAGACTTTACAGACAGAACTCAAGGGGAGCTTACAAACCTCATCTCTTAGATTGTTTGACGCTGGGGGAGCTTACAAACCTCAAACCCTGAAAATTGTTGAGTAATTTATTTGCTTCTGATTATTTTTAAAATACTTATTATTGTCATCATCAAAAAGGGGGAAATTGTTGAAACAAGTTTGGTTCATGCCATGAATCCTCCAAGGTTCTGATGATAACAAAGTATTTGAAAAAATAATTATGATTTCTAAATAGCCAGTTTGTGTGCGCAGAATTATATTTACTTGATGGAACTAGTTTTAAAACTTAAATGGCTTTGGTTCGGTTCCGGTCACGCTCTCTCAAGGACGCCTGATCAGAAAAGAAGTTTCTAGTACACTCTAGCTCAGAAGCGTGTTATCTTGCCTCTAATACTGAGTAATGTCATGTCAGTTCTGCTAACACGGGACTCAAGATTTATTGACATTATATTCTACAGGTTGTGTTGTACTTGAATTAGAGTTGTATCCTCTGGACAAAGGCCTTGTTTCACAGATACTCTTGTGACTGTAAGTTCCAACACTTGCTTTATTGGAAAATAAGATGTACTAGAAGATTTGGTTTTGTTTGTAACCGTTGAAGATCTCCAACGTCTTTATTTTCCTTGGCTATAAAATAGAGCTAAAGATTTGAAGATCACCAAGAAATAACGCTACAGATACAACTAAGAAATACACGCACTACTTTCAGAAAGGTGAGTCTGTTAAGAGTTTTCACTCTTGTGTTGATTAAGAATCTTTGTAAAAGTGTGTTGTATTATTTGAACACCTATGATATTTTATCAACTATTATTGTAAGTTATTCCTTCTCTAAGTTATCTGTTTAGATTAAAGTTTCTTGTTGTAGGATTGAGCAAGTAAAGTCTTAGACACGAGCTCTAAGCAAAGGAAAGTCTTAATCAGAAGCTGGTTAAGCAAGAGAAATTCTTAGACACGAGCTCAAGCAACGTGAAGTCTTAGGCAGGCGATCTAAGCAAGAGAAGTCTCGGTTAGGAGCTGATTGAGCAGAGTGAAGTCTTAGACACGAGCTCTAAGCAAGGCAAAGTCTGGGACAAGTGGTCTGAGCAAAAGGAAAAGTCTTATACAAGTGTGTATAAGCAAGTATAATCTGGTTGATTATAGTGGAAAATATCTTTCTTGGCAAGGGGACTAGAGTACTCTCAGTTGGGAGAGGAACTAGGATAACTACTGTGTGTTCCTTGCTATTTTTACTTTACTTCTGTCTCTATTTTTGCTGCAACTTATCAGATTCTGAACTCTGGTTCATAAGTAAGTCTATTTTTTCAAAAATTAATTCAATCCCCCTTCTTGTGTAATTTTCTCACCTTCAGAGCACCCGATCGTCTCCCCTTAAGGACATTTCTACTTGAATGTTGGACATGAATTTTGAATTCATACTCCCTTTGGGTTTGGGAAACAACACAACCTCGATAACACCTAAACTCTTGCAATCAGAAAAACACTAAACCAGCCCACCACACCTGAAACATCTCACAAACGTAGAAGCTTTTCTCCCAATTATTTCAATCTCGCTCCTACTGGCATGCAGTTAGAAAAAAAAGCACCGGATGGACCAACCAGGATTTGATACCACTTTGTAACTCCCTAAACCCCGACTCTTAATTTAAAAGAATAAAATCATCATTTTAGGATGCCACTCAAACATAACATGCATACTTTCCAATTAATTTCAAAACTCGCAACGAAACTCAAAATAAATAACATAACTTCAATTGTCTTTTCAGATGAGGTACTTAATGAAATTAACAGCACTCAAACAATAACTCAAAAATTAAACGTCATATTCCCCGATGTCACATATCAGAGCATTAAACCAACTAATTAGCGATAAAGGATAAAATAAATGAAGAAAGCTCAAAGGTCATCTTCTAACTCATAACATCATTTATCCATCTTGAGTATATGTACAACAATTTACAGAGCAACCCAAAACAAACAAGAAATAAGTGAGAATTCACTCAAATACACTAAGGTGTAAAAGAATGCAAGGGTAAGCTTAAATCAAACACTCAAGAACACACATTCAATTTACACAACAATACAATAATTCAATTCACACAACCTTTATGTATGCAATGTCACTCATAACTTGAATAAATGTATGTGGTACCTGTTAGAACACAGATTGGTTCTTAGTTATATCTCTATATTTTGATGATAACACTTATGAAATTTTGTATTAAGAAATTATATACTCTAAATTTGTTCAAGTATTTTTGCTGCAGATATTAAATTTAATATTCTTCTGAAAGCAAAAATGGATCTGAATGTTGAACTACGCAAGGCTCTGAAGCGTCAGAAGCATCTCTTAGAAGACTCTGAGCGCTGCCTACAGAAGGATCTAAAGCAGAAGCTACAGAAGCATCTGAAGCATAGACTGGAGATTTTGTATGAAGAGTTTCAAGCACTGTTTTTCAGAAGACTCTGATAGTACTGTTTGCTGCAAGTACTGAGGATCTGATCTCCAAACTCTGCTCTAATTAATTACACGCTGAAGCACACTTGATGCAATACTCTGATACAGCAAACTCTGAAGACATCAAGACTCTGATCATTCAAGGCTCCGATATTAATTGTTGTGTATTAGAAACTTACTGAAGAAGATTATTCAAAGTTATATCTGTTGGTTATGCCAAACGACTCTTTCCTCTTTCATGCTAGACACAAGAACTCAGGCAAAAAGGATTTCTCTGAACGTTCTACTTCTAGGAAAGGTCAAGTGATGTGAAGACAAAAGGTTACAGCTACTTTGCAGTACACGGTCTTTAAGCATGCAACGTCTTGGACTTCTTAGTCTATAAAAGCAAGACTTCAACATCTTTCTTCAGTTGACGAAAATTGAACAATTCATTGAAAACTCTTTCTAAGCTCTCATACAAATTATTATTCATTGCTAAATAGTTTTCATAAGTTCTTAAACTTAAGTGTAAATCACAGTTGTGATATAGGTTTCTTAGAAGCATTTCAAACACTTGTTTAGTTTACATTTAATTGTAAAAGTTCCTTGAGAAGACCAAGTTATGGTCAGTAGTTCTTGAGAAGACTAAGACAGTTGTTCTTAGTGGTTGTTATTGTAATCAATTGATTATAGTGGATTAAGTCCTTGTAGAGAAAGGAAAATCACTCTTGATAGGGTGGACTGGATTAGTTGAGTTCAACGAACCAGGATAAAAATCTGTGTTTTTATTGCCATAATATTTTCTAAATACTTATTCAACCCCCCTTCTAAGTATTTTCTCACCTTCGGTTGGCATCAGAGCTCCGGTTCTGTGTATGTTATCACTTCACCGTGAACAGAAAAGATCCAGTGAGAAAACTCTTGATATTTCTTGGTTGATATTATGGTTGAAGCTTCAACATCCAACAGCAACAACATATATGCAGAAAGGGATAGAATCGGCACAAAACCCCCTATGTTTGATGGGGAGAAGTTTGACTATTGGAAGGACAGAATAGAGAGTTTGTTCCTTGGTTATGATGCTGATCTTTGGGACTTAGTCATTGATGGTTATGTTCACCCCACTGATGGGGATGGCAAGAAAATTGATAGAAAATCTATGACTGAAGCTCAGAAGAAGGAGTTCAGAAATCATCACAAAGCTAGAACAATCTTATTAAATGTTATATCTCATACTGAGTATGGGAAGATTACCAACAGAGAAACAACATTTGATTTGTTTGAGTCTTTGAAGATGACTCATGAAGGGAACTCACAAGTTAAAGAGACCAAGGCTCTGGCGCTGATCCAGAAATATGAAGCCTTTAAAATGGAAGAATCTGAATCTATAGAAGCTATGTTCTCTAGATTCCAGATCCTCACAGCTGGATTGAAAGTGCTGGACAAAGGCTATTCAACTGCTGATCATGTGAAGAAGATCATCAGAAGCTTGCCCATCAGATGGAGACCAATGGTCACTGCTCTGAAGCTAGCCAAGGATCTGAACAAGATCACATTGGAAGAACTAATCAGCTCTCTGAGGAGCCATGAGATTGAACTTGAGGAAGACGAGCCTCAAAAGAAAGGTAAGTCAATTGCTTTAAAATCTAACAAATATGTTAAAGCATTGCAGGTGTTAGAAGAAAGTTCTGAAGAGTCTTCTTCTGAAGAAGAAGATGAACTGTCCTTGCTGTCCAGAAGGATCAACAAACTATGGAAGCACAAACAGAGGAAGTTCAAGAACTTCAAGAAGCCAGAAGAACGCAAAGAGTCCTCTGGACACAAAAGATCTGGAAAGAAGGAGGTTGTTTGCTATGAATGCAAAGAACCTGGTCATTACAAGAATGAATGTTCAAAGCTTCAGAAGGAGAAGCCAAGAAGAAAGCCTGAGCATAAAAAGAAAGTTCTGATGGCTGCATGGGATGATTCAGATGCATCTGAATCTTCATCAGAATCAGAAGAAGAATGTGCCAACATGGCACTGATGGCTGATGTGGAAGATCAGGATGAAGAATCATCTGGATCTGAATCTGATTCAGAAGAGGTACTTTCTGATCTCTCTAGGCAAGAACTTATTAAGGTTTTATCAGAAGTCTTGAATAACTACAATCAGATTAAGCTCAAATGCAAGAAGCTTAAATGCAATCTTGAATCTGAGAATAGCCTGTTAAAGTCAGAAGTTGTTGAGCTCAAAGAAAATAATTTGAAAATGAAAAATAATTTTGAAAAAGCTCAACAAGACTCTGAATCTGAAACTAAGTCAAAATGCAAAAATATTTTAGAAGAATATGACTATAGTTTTCAGAAGTTTCTGGCTAAAAGCTTAGATAGAAGCAAGATGGCTTCAATGATCTATGGAGTTAGCAGAAACAACAGGAAAGGAATTGGATATGAATCTTCCTCTGGAAAGGATTTAAATCCAATGCATATTGATAAACTTATCATTAAGAAGACTCCCTTATATTCTCATTTTAAGTTTGGTCATCTGAATGATATTAAACACACACGTTCTGATCAAAACGTTCCTGTGTTTAAACCAAAAGTTAGTCAGAACAAACTTGTTGTAAAAAGACAGAAGTTCAGACAAAATTTTAAGGCAACTAACCCAAAAGGACCCAAAAATATCTGGGTACCTAAGGATAAGATAATACCTGTTGCAGATGTATTTAGCAGCAAAGTCAAGACGCCAATCATGGTACCTGGACTCTGGCTGCTCACGTCACATGACGGGAGAAAGGTTTATGTTCCAAAGCCTGGAGCTTAAATCTGGAGGAGACGTCAAGTTTAGAGGGAATCAGAAGGGCAAGATTATTGGCTCTGGTACTATTGGCAATGGTAACCTTCCCTCTATATCTAATGTTTTACTTGTAGAAGGATTAAAGCATAATCTATTGTCCATAAGTCAATTAAGTGACAATGGTTATGACATAATCTTTAATCAAAAATGTTGCAAGGCTGTTAGTCAGAAGGATGGCTCAATCCTATTTAATGGAAATAGGAAGAACAACATTTACAAAATCAATCTTTCAGAACTTAAGGTTCAAAATGTAAAATGCCTTATGTTTGTTAATGATGAGCAATGGGTCTGGCACAAAAGATTGGGGCATATTAATATGAGACGTATATCTCAGATTAATAAACTCAATCTGGTCAGAGGACTTCCTAAGTTGAAGTTCAACTCAGATGCTCTTTGTGAAGCATGTCAAAAAGGAAAATTTTCAAAATCTTCTTTTAAAACTAAGAATGTTGTTTCAACTTCAAGACCATTAGAGTTACTTCACATTGATCTGTTTGGACCAGTGAAAACTGCATCCATCAGAGGCAAGAAGTATGGATTAGTCATTGTTGATGACTATAGCAGATGGACATGGGTGAAATTCCTAAAACATAAGGATGAGTCACATTCTGTGTTCTTTGACTTCTGCAAACAAGTCCAGAATGAAAAAAATTTTAAAATTGTTAAAGTCAGAAGTGATCATGGTGGCGAATTTGAAAACAAATTTTTTGAAAAATATTTTAATGAAAATGGCATTGCTCATGATTTCTCCTGCCCTAGAACTCCACAATAGAATGGAGTTGTAGAGAGGAAAAATAGAACTTTGCAAGAAATGGCCAGAACCATGATCAACGAGACTAATCTGGAAAAGCATTTTTGGGCAGAAGCAATAAACACGGCTTGTTATATTCAGAACAGAGTGTCTGTTAGACCTCTTCTGGAAAAGACTCCTTATGAATTGTGGAGGAACAGAAAACCCAACATTTCTTATTTTCATCCTTTGGGATGTATATGTTATATGTTGAACACTAAAGAGAATCTGAACAAGTTTGATTCTAAAGCACAAAAGTGTTTAATGCTTGGCTATTCTGAACGCTCTAAAGGCTACAGCGTATACAATACTGAAACACAGATTATGGAGGAATCTATACATGTTAGATTTGATGATAAGCTTGGCATTCAAAAGCCAAAGCAGTTTGAAAGTTCTGCAGATAGAGAAGTAATTCTCACAGACTCTGAAGGCTCAGAGGCAGAAAAGGTTCAAGTGAAAGAGCCAGAAGCAACGCCAGATGCAACTCCTTTGGCTACTCGAATGAACAACTTGAATATTTCTGAAGAATCAAATGTTAGAGGATCATCTTCCAGAATCAAGGCCTCTCACCCAGAGGATGTGATCATTGGAAAAAAGGATGACCCTATAAGAACAAGATCCTACCTCAGATCATTTGAAGCGTCATTATTTGGTTTAGTGTCAGTTATTGAACCAACTTCGGTAGATGAAGCTCTGCAAGACAATGACTGGATAATTGCCATGCAAGAAGAGCTCAATCAATTCACAAGAAATGACGTTTGAGATTTGGTTCCAAGACCAAAAGGATTCAATATAATTTGAACTAAATGGGTCTTCAGAAACAAGTTGAATGAAAAAGGAGAAGTTGAAAGAAACAAAGCAAGGCTTGTTGCTCAAGGTTATAGCCAACAAGAAGGAATTGATTACACAGAGACTTATGCCCCTGTGGCCAGGTTAGAGTCTATTCGTTTACTCATTTCTTTTGCTGCACAAAATAACATCACTCTATATCAGATGGATGTTAAGAGTGCCTTCTTAAATGGGATTATAGAAGAGGAAGTCTATATTCATCAACCTCCTGGCTTTGAAAGTGACAAATTTCCAGAACATGTTTTTAAACTTAAGAAATCTCTTTATGGTTTAAAACAAGCTCCCATAGCGTGGTATGAGAGATTAAGCAATTTTCTTCCGGAGAAAAACTTTATCAGAGGCAAAGTGGACACAACACTCTTCTGTAAAACATTTAAGAAAGATCTGTTAATTTGTCAAATATATGTAGATGATATTATATTTGGATCTACCAATGTTATGCTGGGAAAGGAGTTTGCTCAATGTATGCAGGCTGAATTTGAGATGAGCATGATGGGAGAATTGAGATTCTTTTTGGGAATTCAAGTCAACCAAACTCCAGATTGCACTTACATTCATCAGACCAAATATGTAAAAGAGCTTCTAAAGAAGTTCAACATGACTGATAGTAAGATGGCAAAGACTCCTATGCATCCAACAAGCACTCTTGGTAAGGAAGAGGTAAGTAAGAAAGTAGATCAGAAACTCTACAGAGGTATGATTAGATCTCTTCTATATTTAACTGCTTCTAGACCTGACATTTTATTCAGTGTATGCTGGTGTGCAAGATTCCAATCAGATCCTAGAGAATCACACTTAACAGCTGTTAAGAGGATTCTAAGGTATCTGAAAGGTACTTCTAATGTGGGTTTGTGTTACAGAAAATCTGATGAGTTTAAACTAGTTGGATTCTGTGATGCTGATTACACTGGAGACAGAGTTGAAAGAAAAAGTACTTCTGGAAGTTGTCAATTTCTGGGAAGAAATTTAATCTCCTGGTACAGCAAGAAACAACCTACAATTGCTCTATTAACTACAGAAGCAGAGTATATTGCTGCTGATGGATGTAGCACACAGATGCTCTGGATGAAAAGTCAGCTAGAAGACTATCAGATCTTTGAGAGTAATATTTCTATATTCTGTGATAATACTTCTGCTATATGCTTATCTAAAAATCCAATTTTACACTCTATAGCTAAGTATATAGAAATTAAACATCACTTCATCAGAGACTATGTTCAGAAGGGTATTATAAAATTAGACTTTGTTGATACAAATCATCAATGGGCTAATATTTTCACGAAACCCCTTGCTGAAGATAGGTTTAAGTTTATTCTGAAAAATATTGGTATGGAATTTTGTCCAGAATAATATTTATCATAAGCAAATTTCTCAGATGCAAAATGTTTAAAACTCTGAAGTATTTCATCTGTCATTTAGTTAATTTCTTGAATTATTATTTTTGTGTGTATCTGAACTAACAAGTCTCAGAGGATTTGAACGTTGGTTAACGTTTCATTTCTCAAAGAGATTTCAGAAGCACATGCAAGCAAACACGTGTCACTCTGAATCTGAAAAGATGGCATGCACAATACTGAAGAGGCATTTGAGGTAACGTTTGAATAGTTGATTTCTCGTTTTCCCCCCAAATTGTCAGAATCATTAATGCTTGAAATGATTATTTTCTTTTTATTAAATGCCATTAATTGTTAATTGTGTATGTGCTGAACGTATGACCTTTTGTGTGCCCTAAATTTCTTCTATAAATTCCACAAATCTCACCATTTCACACTTTTCACTCTCACAAACACGTTTATGCATTTCTGCTTGCTCTTTAGCCTTCATCTAAACCCTAAACCTTCATCATCTTCACCAATGGCTACTTCATCTTCAACCTCAGCTCAGTTTCAATCCACAATGGCTGCAGTTTCTTCATCAAACATGGGTGTTGTCCCATTTAAGGAACCTATCAGAACACTACTCACGCCTGTTGATAAGTTGGAAGTTCTGTGTGAGTCCATAGTCAACTTTGAATCATTTGCAGAAAATGGGTATGATCTTCGTCCCATCATTGATGCACAGTGCTGGACCAAGTTCTTTGACAGATTAATGGGACCAGTTTACCCTCGTCTGGTAAAGGAATTTTGGATACATGCTTCTTGTTGCCCTAAGTTTATAGTTTCATTTGTTCTGGGCAAAGAAATCATCATTACTGAAGCTTTGATAAGGAAACTCATAGGATATGAGGAGACTGATGGGGTCACTAATCTACCATCTGGGTGTGTGGACATGACTGGTGTATATAGAGAAGTTTGCTCATCTGGAGTAGCTTCTAACAAGGTTAAGGATATGAAACTAGTTTACAGAATCTGGACTAAGATTTTCATGAGCTGCATTCACAATAGAAAATATTCAAATTCTCCAGATTATGTCAACACTGATCAGCTATACTTTATGTATTGTCTGAGTCAGAGTACCAAGGTGGATCTGTCATATCTTCTGTTTAATCATCTGTGGACGCATGTTAAACAGTCAAGGGAAGAGTTCAGAAATAAGCACCAGAAGCTTAGAAACTGGATTCCAATGGGAAGACTTATCTCAGACATTCTGACTGAGAATGGTCTTGTTAGTCATCTGTTTGAAGGTGGAATGAAGGAAGAATTGGCTTCTGCAGTTGGAAAACCTCTGAACGGGAAGAGTCTTCAGAGGATGAAAGTGGTACAAGAAGTTACTTTTGCTCCTAAGAAATTCAACTTTGAAGAGGTCACTCAAAGAAGAGTTCCTGTTGCAAATTTCCCTATGTTCTTTGCAAACGAACCAAGGGACATTGTTCTGCAATACATCACAGATTGTCTGAATGAAGGAATTCCTCTGCCAGCAAATTTGGTTCAGAAGGCAGGTGAACCTGCTCCAGATCCATATGAGGCCAGACATAAGAAGAAGAGAAAGGTTGCTTCAGAAGAACCTTCTAAACCTAAGAGGAAAGCTACTGGTGAAGCTGCTGCTGTCAAGCCTAAGAGAGTCAAGAAATCAGAAATCAATCCTCCAGAGGCAAGTCTAAAAGAGATTCTGGAAACTGTACAAGAGGTATTAACATCTGATCAAACTCTTCATGAACCTATTATACCATCACCTTCACCTTCACCTCCTCGTGTTTCTAAACCTAAGAAACCTTCTGCTAGACCATCTGTAACCCAACCTATTGCAACACCATCTGAAAAGTATCCATTTGAACCAACACAATTTAAACCATCTGATAATTCCCCATCTGACAAATAAACTCCTGCACCAAAATCATCTGACACTCCCCCACCAGAACCACAAACAACAAAATCAGCAGAACCAACGCCAACACCACAAGTTCCTTCTCTACAATAACCTGAACATCAACAAACTTCTGTACCTGAACCAATACCATCTGAACCTATTGTATCTGAATCACCAAAATCTATACCATCTAATCCACAACCAAATCCTCACCCTGAGCTACCCAAACCGACTGAATCATACATATCTAATTCTGAGGTTCTGGATGTCCAACCCCTCAAAACTATGTTTGATATATCTTCTACATCTTGTCCCTCTTCTACCTCATCTGATTCATCTGAATCTGATGTTCACCCAGAAGTTAGCTCACCCCCCTCTCTCAGAGGATATGAACCTAAACAACCTGATACAATCATTCCTAAACCCACTCCAAAACCAAAACCAAGAAGATCTGAGTTTTTGTCATTTGCATCCTTTAAACCACATCCCTCTGATCCCCTTCCTTCTGGTCTAAAACTTAAAAACTTTTATACCAGAATAGAACCATCTGACCCTACCACTTCATACAAACCTCGTTCTACAACCATTCTTCTATCTGTTCTTCAAACTTATCTTAAACAACCTCTAGATATCATTCCTTCAGAACCTCTGCTTTCTCGTAACTCTGTTTTTACCCCCCTTCACTTCTAAACCATTTGATGTCATCCCCTCTGCATCCAATTTTAAACCATTTCTGTTTCCCACTTCATCCTCATCCAGATTCAGAAATTTCACTTTATCTTCTGAACAACCCTCCTTTCCTTCTTATCCTCGTCCTCTATTCATCATCCCAACTTTCACCATACCACCTCCACCAGAACAACCCAAATCAACACCTCTGGAAACCTACCTTAAACCAAAATCCAGATTGGATGTTAATACTCTGTTTGCTGGTTTCAAGAAGGAAATCAGAATGAGTCTAAACTCTATGGAGGAGAAATATCTTTCAAGCATCAATCTAGAAGCTTCTGAAGAATGCTGGGATAAGTTCATTGTCAGATTCAATGCTGTTGCTTCAAATCTGAAGAGTGTCTGCTCTGATGATGCAAAGATCATATTCGCTGAGCTTACCAGAACAATGCTTTGGAATGTAACCAGATCTCCTACTTTGCTTCTTGAGAATGCACCTTCATCTTCTGGAGTGTCTGCTACTTCTGAGACTATTGAAGGATCTGCTTCTGAAGTCATTTAGGAAGAGAATCCTTTGGCTCTGATGATTGTGGAAAAATCATCTACATCTACGCCTCCAGAATCTGCAACTCCAATGGAAATTGATTCTGCTCCTACTCCTGTATCAGAATCTGCTCCGTTTACTTCTTCTGAGATTAAGAAAGAGAACCCAGACTTAGAAGATAAGATTGTTGTGCTGGAAGTTAGGCAATCTGAGATCAAGTCCTGGATGGAAAGGCAAGATCAGAAGACTGACAACATTGAGAATCTTCTTCTGAGATCACCCACCTTCTGAAGATGCTTCTTTCCAAACAGTCTTAGATTTATGTTTTCTTTATCTGATGTTTAAGCACTTGTTCTAAATTTATCATCTGATGTTTTGTCTGTTTTATCTGACTATTTGAATGAATGAATGAATCTGAATGTTTTTTCTATCTGATTGTATCTTTTCTCTCTGTTTTCTTTTATTTGTCTTTAAAAGTTTTTCTTTTTGATTATGACAAAAAAGGGGGAGAAAATGAAATTCTGACTGTTCAAATAAACTTTACCTGAATGGAATTCAGACATATCAAATCATAACTAACGTGAATTTTTTAGTCTTTCAGAACTTAATGATAAATCTGACAAAATTCTTTAAAATAACTCTGAGATCCCCAGATCAAGGTTTAAGCAATCAGACTCTGATTCTGAAATGTTCATCCAAATCAAGATCCAATTTTGAACATTCAGGCTCTGATTCTGAAAAGAATACTCATGCAAAAAGGAAAGTTTTTAGTATTAAATTCAGGGGGAGATTCATAATCTCAGGGGGAGTTATATTTACCTTTTATTGAACAAAATTTCCTATGTTTTTGTCATCATCAAAAAGGGGGAGATTGTTAGAACACAGATTGGTTCTTAGTTATATCTCTATGTTTTGATTATAACACTTATGAAATTTTGTATTAAGAATTTATATACTCTAAATTTGTTCAAGTATTTTTGCTGCAGATATTAAATTTAATATTCTTCTGAAAGCAAAAATGGATCTGAACATTGAACTACGCAAGACTCTGAAGCGTCAGAAGCATCTCTTAGAAGACTCTGAGCGCTGCCTACAGAAGACTCTGAGCGCTGCCTACAGAAGGATCTGAAACAACTTACAACATTCAAATGTACATAGTCACATCATGTATAATTTTCAGTATGAAACGAAATACGAATTGCATATATTTTACAGTAAATATAACATATTATACACAATTCCATCCAAAACCACATAAATCTCAACAATGGTGTGAAAGACAACAAAACCTAGATGAAGGTGAGGATCTCTCTCTACCCCTCATGCAATAACACCTATATTAGAGTAATCCCCTTATCTAAATTTCTAGTTGCTAAACAAGTTTGGTTATGGTGTTCTTCTTCTCCCTCAAGCCCTTGTTCCCCTTCTATTACACTTTCCTTTTTTTTTTTTAAATTCTCACAATTTCTACGTATTAGTAACTTTGACTCCCCTCACATATTATATTTATTTTAAACTAAAATATAATTAACCCTCTTTTCATACTTTTACCCCAGCACTCTTGTGCACTCACTGCTTACTACACAAACTTTACCAAAATTCTAATTTCTACCACGAAACCCCTTAACCTCTTATTCTCTATTTATTTAATAATTATTTTATTATTATGATCAAATCAACTACACCAAATTCCCATAAACCCAAGAAAATATCATGTAAATCACATAATTCATTTAAAATAATTTAAATCACTTAAGTAATTAAATAAAAGCAAAAATAATTAATTAATTAAATAAATTGAATTCAGGGTGTTACATTCACAACATCCCAACTTCTACATAAATCATTACTAGTTATCAATATATCTTTTAGTCTCCAGTGAGTAGACTTAACACTAAAAAACATAAATAGAAAATTAATGTAATTATTTGATAATTAGTAAAATTAACTATATGCATATGCACATTGATGTACCTGTTCATTATTGTGTTCCATATATGAGTGAGTCTATTACTCCAACAGTTAACCAATCTTTCTTTATAAAGTGTCAAATATATGATGTTATTCCATAGATCCATTACATGCTTATGCCTATGTGATTCAACACACTCCTTACACTCCATACTAACATTTTTTAAAATATGGAACAAACATAACAAATAAGTTGAGTTTTGAAAGAAACTTCCACAACATTCATCAACGCCATTTCACAGTCTATAACCAAAACATTTGGTTGCAACTTCTACGAAGTGAACAACTCTTTTAACTTCTCCAGTGCCCATGTGAAGTATCATAAATATGTGATTTCCTAAAAGAAGATTCTCTAATATCACATATTATATCTTCTAATCGAATATCCATATCTTCATCAACTTCATGTCTTTGTGATGTCACGTTTTGATTTCATCCACTTCACCATGCCACGCCTATTTTTTATATTTAAGCATATAACACAACAATAAAAGAGTCTATTATTGTTGGGAAGATTTTGTTCCGCGTATTCTAGGAATTCAAGAACTCCGTTCTCATACATCGAAGTTAATCTATCAGATTTAATCCAACTACAATACATAATAAATTCTAAAATTTATATCAAAAGCTTGTAGGATCATTTAACAATACAACAATGCCATAAGTTATAAAACAATCTCTATATTCATATCACTCAATCACAATAATATATAACATTCTCAAAAACATAAAAACAATTCCACTATAACTCAATCACAACAACACATATATGAATGGCACACCAATGGCCTTTGATCTAAGCTTTATTGAAGGAGCTTTAAGTTAACCTTTATACAAATGCGGGTAAAAAAAACCACATTCTACCTTCAAGGTATTAGTATAAACTTTTATCAAACATATGGTTAAAACCAAGTCGCGAAGGATGATACAAACTCCAGTGTTCAAATGGAGACAATGAAGTAATAGTAAAAAAATCATCCAAGGATCATTAGAGATGATTTTTTTTCTTTGTCACTAACATGATCAAATTTGACCTTGTAGAAACCATTATTATTGTCCATGATCTCATAAGTGTTATAATTTTCCAAACTCTTTAAAACAACCACATTCCTTTATAGTGTTACATTCCTAATAATTTTACCTTGGAGTTTGACAACTACATCATTTATCTATGGGTGTAGATATCTTGAAAGAACTTTTTCCAGATCAATATGTAGTAGAAGCATGATAATATTTTCATATTCTATGCAAACAAGATTATTAATTATATGGTTTTCTTTTCTATGGATAATGAAAGGGTGAGCAGATTCTCAAAATAACTGCAATAATCTGGAGGCGCTGCTAGCCATCGACATGATCTGCTAGAGGAGGCTATAGAGGAACGTCATCAACATGTACCTTGTCATCAGAAGGCCTGGCATCAACTGCACGTGGGGTGATGCAAGGGTGTGATACAGTGAGGTACCACTCTATGTAACCATCCTCACACTACGAGGGGTGCTGAACATTGATCACTCGATCTCTAATGGCACGACCAGAACTGATGAAGTTACTATGAAACCACTAATCAATACCTGAAGATGGGATATCTGGAACTGGACGTGGGATACTCTGAACATAACCATATTGTTGCAAACACCTCTTAGGCAAGTGTCTAGTAACCATGGTCTCCCACAACATAATACTTGAATATAATGGCGACTCCTCAAACTCACAGTGGACTATATGACCAGCGTATGGTGTCAAGATGACATCATATACCGTCAGCGTGTCGAGCCTCTTCCTTACTCAGCAACACCACCAAGATGTGTCTGCTTGGCCTTCCATCTCTTTGCATGTGGGCCCCCCTCTCGAATGATGCACCCTCCTATCACAGATAGTGGGGAAATGCTCATATATCCAACACTGATATCAAAATAAAAAACACAAATAATACTAAATAAGAAATGGTTTTCATAACAATTAAATAAGAAATCAACAATAAATAATAATTTCAAGTATACCTTTAACATACTCAAATTACCAGCAAGTTATCTGGTCTCAAAGACCGTCACCACTCCAAGGGTTATATACAGAGGGGTCAACATAGCACACCCTTAAGCCCAACTGGTTTCTTAAAGGGTATTGAAGAGGCACGCATATCGCGCATCGATATAAACACCAGAGTTGTCTGCAAATAGAGTACATGCTACTATATATAACATGTACGTCCTAGCAACAACCTTATACCTCCCAACAGCTACAAGCTGATTGTATATCTTCCGAAGCCAAGACATATGAAGGTGCGCACCCCTGGTCTCACCAAACTCCTTCTGCACCCCCGCCTCAGACAATCCCAAATCATGTGCAACAACCTGACATGCAAGGGTCATGCTAAGAGTGGGAGTCGTCCTGAATCTGCCGCCGATGGGGAGGCAGAACAATGCAGAGACGTCATCCAGATTGATTGTCATCTCCCCGAAAAGAAGATGAAATGATGATATATCCTTGTGCCACCTCTTAATAAGCGCACTACTAATGGAGTGTCGAGCATGATGAGGGGGCAGTGGGCAAAATCAAACAGCTGGAAGTCCCGTATAATCTGACTGACCTGCTCAGGCATCGGAATCTTTGGGAAGTCCTTCATCTTTGATTTGTGCGATGTCACCTTCAATGTGGGTCGCTCCTATGACAAAAAAAAATAAACAAATTAGTTCATACCTAATATGACAAACATATATAAACAAAAATTAAAGTTAAACATAAAAGGCATATACCTCGCCCTGCCATAGTCGTAAGGCCACACGCTCAGCATACTCTGTAAGCACCGACCAGTCGACGGGTCCTCTAGGGAATCATCCATCTGTGTATACATAGGGCTCAGTTGAAGGAGTCGTAACCTCCGTGTCAGCAATAACCGATGGGACCAACTCAGTAACAACAACATCTGGCTAGACCACCCGAGCAACCTCCTCCTTAGCAACCTCCTCATCAAATAGATAAGCAGTTAGCTCAACAACTGTATCAATAACCTAATCAATCACCGGGTGATCCACAAGATCATATACAACAATATCTAGCACCACCTCATATGTAGGCTGCTCTACTGATTGAATTGTGCCAAAAAGTGACCCTGCTCAACCAACCGCTTTCGGTCTGAACCGGTTGAGGCCACTCGTCCTACTTGTATCTAGGAAGACTCAACATCTGCGCTCCTGGTAGCCCTACTATGATTTGTTGTTCGATCAACAACTCTCCCTGCAATAGTGTCACATCTGCCTTTGAATTTCACTACAAAAGAAGAAAAAAATCGATATGAAAAAAAATGGCAAGTAACAAAAATTTCAAAATAAAACAAATTTTTTGTACATACCAGAAATTTCAAAATTTCCGGTACCAAAACCATGGCATATATCGGAAATTTTGAAATTTCTAGTACATAATTCAATGTTAATACCAGAAATTTTGAAATTTTCAATACATATTACAATATAAAACCTTTGAAATTTCAAGTGAAAAACTCACTGTTTTCGAAATTTCTGGTATCGCCCCAAATATTTCGAATTTCCGCCCCAACACTACAAATTTTGAAATTTTTGGAAATAATGTTGCAGGGTCAGTTTTGTCTTTTTCATACACTCTAGGAGGTGCCATGTCTATAGGGAGGGAGGTGTCGGGTTAAATCCTCGAGAGTTGCACCTTCAGCAATTCTTGACCCATGCTCGCCCTCCATCCATGGCCCAAAGTAAATATTCATAAAGTTAGATTAGGGTTGTCTACTTTCATCATCTCTCTAATCTTTCTTGATTTCATCTTAATGAAATTAGGATATCCGTTCTCAAACTCAGTCGTTTTCATGAAGCTTCACCGTCGTCAATCACCGTTTTTAAAAACATGTCATCCATTGTCGTATCTCTCAATTCCTCTCTGATATGTGATTAAGTTTCTTAACATATCTCTTGTGAAGGTAAGATCTATCACACTCTCTCAAATCTATGATTTCAATGGGCTATTTGTCGCTTCCGCGAAAATAAGGTGCCGACAAAACAGAAGAGTCGCCACCTTTTGTTATTTATCCCTCGGAACGGGAAAGGAAACGATCGGAAAAACCTGACGAAAAGGTATAAGACAAGGTCATCGCAACCATTGTCTGGGTTCGGGAGTCGGTTACGCAAGGGGAAGGTATTAGCACCCCTCACGTCCGTCGTACTCGACGGGATCCACGCTTGTTGTGTTTATATGACGAGTTGGTTTTATCTATCTACCTATCAAGGCTGGCTTAAAAAGAAAAGAAAATGATTCGGCAAAGCGTCGCACTTTATGCCTACGTATTCTCATCGGAGAATGAGAAATCAGAGTCAACGTAGTTCAACCTACTATGGGTTACGGGGAAGGTGGCTCGCCAATACGTCAGTATTGTGCCTACGTACTCTCAACAGGTATGAGAGATCAGAGCTTACGTAGTTCGGGGTAATACGCATTACGGGAATTCAGATTCATCTGTTTTATCGAGTAGGGTTAAACAACAGTTCCAGCAGTTAGGGACAAAGCCTGTTTGCGTTGGCACTGAAGTTTAACGACACTCTTTTCTTCAGAAAGCTTTCCTTTGAATTATGGGCCCACGGGGCAAAAAGGTTTGAAGTTTGTTTTTTGTCTTTTACGGAAGAAGTGTCTTTTATTGTGTTTGCAATTTCAATCGCACTAAAGACTATGACCTGAGAATGAATGCGTTGCATGTCACCCAAAGGGTGCCATACTAAACATCCAGACTGTTGAAAAGAAACTCTCCAACAATCCTTTCTCAGATACCTTAAGGCTCGTAATGTACGACGTCAGTTAACCTTTATTACTGTATTTTAATTTGTTTTGAGATGAGAAGAGAGAACGAACAGGTTCAACTAAGGGGAGACTATCAAGTCCTACTGTTATCATGCCAAGGATTCATCCTATGGTTGAGGTTTGAAACAGGGAACTCCTAGAAGTTATCATGCATAGGTTTCAACCTAAAGTTCTATCATCACTTCCTTATCAAAGGAACTGAGGTTCCTAAGGGATCATGTCAAGGATAAACAGAAACAGATAAAGCATCAGCTTAAACAGTAAACAGTAATACAGTAAAATGCATGCAATGCAAGTGAGGGAGGAAATGTGTGTGGGGCAGCAGCCTCCACAAGCTCATCTCGACCTCAAGCCAGATATGAATAACTGCAATCATACAAAAAAGTAACAACATGCTATCAAGCAGAATATAAGAGACTGCAATCATACAGAAGACATAAGATGTTGTCAAGCAAAATAGAACACATGGGCAAGGGAGCTGGGCTCCACCGAATACCCGCAAGCAAAGCCATACAGTAACAATACAAGCAGAGGGAGCAACTCAACCTCTAGTGCAATCATGCTCCTAGATTAAAGTCAGTCTAAACATGGACTTATTCTAATGCATCAAGCAAGTCAAACAAGGCACATCAGCACTACGGAAAGGAAAACAGACAAGAAAGCAGCAGATCAACAACTCTCTCTCAATTCCAAGCCTCAGCTCTTCTAACAGCAATTCAGTCTTCAGACTTCAACCACCCTTCAAGGCTATCATCTTTCATTACAAACATCAATTTGCTTTTCCAGGTTTCAAACCTTCAACATAAGTTTCAACTTGAACTTCACTTCTCCAAGCTTCCAGCTTTTCAGTCAATTCCACCTTTAGGCTTTGCTCTTAACCACAAGCATCAACTTGATTCCTTCAGGCTCTCAAGTCTCAGTGTAAGTATCAACTCATCATTTATTCCTCCAGCCTCAGCTCTACACTCAATCTCAATTGAATCCTCTTCATAAGTATCAACCTGATCTTCAAGCTTCAGCTCTCTTTGCTTTACCAGTATCAACTTGGTCTTCTTCTTCTACAAGCTTCAGCTTCTCAGAGTAACCTTCCATCACTTAGAAGTGTCAACTTCACCCTTCAATTCTTGCTCAAACAAGGAACTCCTCATTCTTCACTCAATTTCAATTGGATCTTCAAGTGTCAACTTGGTCTTCTTGCTTTCCAAGCCTCAGCTGCACTGGCAATGCTCAAGGAATCATCCTCAACCACACTCTTCAATGAAGTCTTCATCTTCCAACTCAAGCTCAACATCTTTCAAGATACTCAAACCAGAAGAAATCACTTAACTGGATAAGCTAGGATATTAAACTGCTTATTAACCACCAAAGGAGGCCTATAAGGGTTTAACATCAGAAGAATGGTTCCCTCAAAAGTTCTACTTCCTAGGTACCATCACTTATCCCTCCAAAGGAGGGATTTGAATACCATGGGAGGACTTTTAATCATTGGGAGGAATGGAGGCACAAGATGCTCTCCATGTTTGTGAAAGAAATCATTCTAACTACAAAGCTCTCCCTATGTCCTATCTCCTAATCTTCATCAGACACCTTCAGGCACAAACAATCCAAAGCTTCAAGCAACCTCAAGCAACTTCAAGCATCTTCCTCTTGTCTTCAACTTGTCTTCAATCTCAACCAAAGGCAACCCAAGCACAAACCCTAATCTAAGGGAACTAAATGAGTTAAACTAGTTGAATTAGTAAATTAGGATCACCTAAAACCTAGTACTAAAGTTAGTCCTAACTAAAATACTAGAATCAATTTTAAAATCCTACAAAAATTACTATGGGAACCTAGGTCAATCATGACTCTACCACATTAGTTTCAAAGATCAAATCATCAAATTGGACCTAGAACTAAAATCTGCATTCTAAGGTATCAACCTAAAACCCTAAAAGGGAAGTCTCTAAACATCAATCTAGAAAGCATACCTATTTTCATCACAAAAATGTGAGAAAATTACTATGAGATCATGCACCTCTAACCTAATCACACACAAAAAATTAGGCGAAGAATCATCACTATGAGATCACACAAAATTCTACAAAAATATGCATCAAACATAAACATTTTAATATCAATTAAAATACAAAATTCCAATTAAATCATAAATTAAATGAAATGAAAATATTTTTTCTCTAAAAAATAATAGACTCAATCATGAGTAATATTAAAAAAGAATGGGCTGAATTGGATTAATATTCAATTAGTTATGAATTTTACAAAACTCATGAATTAAATGAAAAAATAATGAAATCCACCAAAAATGAATAAAGACACGGTGCAAATAGAAATCATTTCCAGTTAAAATCATGGGTTGGGCTTGCTGGGGGGTGTGGATAGCACTCAGATTACTAAGCCCAAACGCTTGAATAAATGAAACGCATCGTTTCATCAGCAACTCTTCACAAGCCAGAATTAAAACACATCCGTTGGATCAGCTTCTAGTCAATGGTCAGACCAAGATCCAATGGTGTAAACTTCATCTTCTCCATTTCAAAGCTCTGAGCTTCGCGCCCAGCTCCGGCCACCGCCGATGGAGCTCCGGTCGTCTTCCCCAACCCTAGTTCACTCTAGGAACCTCTAATGCAAATGGTCAAAACATGAAACACACTCCAAATCTTGCCACGAACTCAATCATGCCATTAGTTTCTTCTAAAACCCCAAGAATCAACATCTCCCAATCTCAACCGAAAATGGTTATCTTCCTATTTTGTCTCTAATTCAACAATTAACCATCTGAAAACCATCATAGGCCATTCTACAACTAATCTAACACCTTAATTCAACCTAATTCTTCCTAAATCAAGCTAGGGGAAGAAGGTTACAAACCTGGAAATTCTTGAATAACAGATGCACGAAATCTCCACTTCATGCTCTCAAATCTTCTGGACACGATCACTGAACCTCCTCCTTGCTTCTGTATGCAAAAGATTCAATGGAAAGTGCTTCAATCTTGAAATACGATGAAGAGTTGTAGGTGCTGAAAATCACTTGCTCCCACACGATCTAGCCACCAATTCTCCTTGGAAATGATCTGGAATCAATCCTTGATACTCAGGGAAGAAGAACCAATCAAGAAAATGGAAGGAAATGGAGGAAATTGATGAAACCGATTTCAATTGCAATCTATGAAAACTCAATTCCAAACTATGCTCAAACCTTCAATGATCACCAACCCTTGCCATGGATGCATTCTACTCAATATATAGGTGAAGTTTGGATGATCTAGAACCCTCTAGATCCTTCCAATGAGATTTTACACATCTCATGTCATGAGATTTTGAATCACTTATCATGCCATGCTCAATTTTGTTTTGCAGCTTGAAATTCATCTCAATCTCCTTCAATTTCTCCCCTAGTGACATTTTGGAAGGGTTTAGCTTGCCAAGTTCCTTGCCCATGCCTCAATTCTAAGTTTTGCATATGTTACTCAATATGCAAGCAAGTGCTTTTCCAAAGCAAGTCCATGATTTAGACCCCAAATCAAAAATGTGGCTAAACCGTTGTCTTTAAAATGTTTTCTAGAGTCAAAATGATATATTACATGCCATGGTTTGGATGTGTAGCTTGAAAATTTCAATTTCCAACTTTGACTTATTTAACTTATGCCTTCATTTTAGGTCATTTTTACCACTTTGAGCTACAAGCCTTTTCAACATCTCATGACCTTCTTAATAGCCTTAAAACATCATTTTGAACAAGTTTGATGTTGAATATTTTTCCATTTGAAGCTTGGAAATAGGAGTTATGGCCTTATGCTTGAAATGACCTGTAATCTCCAAATGACCAAAATGCCCTTGACTTGTCAAAGCCATAACTTGAGTTCTACAAATCCTATCAAGGACTTCTAGTACTCTCTAGAAAGCTAAGAAGATAAGGAACAACATTCATGTTGACCAAAAGTTCATAGGAATCATCCTTCTTGGGCAAAGGTTTGATGCAAGTTGGGTAACTTTCAAGGCCCCAGATTCACATACCTCAGATGACCTGTAACTTGTCAAAGTCATAACTTGAGCTCTATAAATCCTATCAAGGACTTATAGTACTCAAATTAAAGCTAAGAACAATCTCTACAACATTAGTGTTGGGGGTAAGATGAGATGATAATCACATCTTGAGTTAAACTGCCTTAAAGATAGGGGTCAAACTAGGGGATTTTACACTGTCAAGCCTTAGAAACCCTAGCTTGAAACTTCTCAAACTCTTCAATCATGATGAGTTGACCTTGGAATCATCCTTATAGAATCTCAATGCATCAATACATGATCACATGGCCTTTGAATTAGGTCTCAACCTTGTTCAAATCATCAGTTGACCTAGGGTTGACCCAGTCAAACCCTAGCTGCACCACTCATGGTTGAGGCTTCTTAATCTTGCACAATGACCTGTCTAGGCTTCATGATGGCTTTCAAGACATCTCATAATCTCTATCAAGGCTTCAAGTCCACATTCTTGGCTTCAGAATCATCTGATGAGCTTCCCGCAACTCTCAAGTTATGAGGCACACAACCTTGGTTTCAACCAATCTCTCTGAGGATCTTTTAACTTCTATGACAAGGATATCAACCCTTGAACACTTGAATAAGCTTCTTAGCTAGCTTCCTAGTCTCATATAGCTCTTGATGGGTAATCATACCTCTTGATCTCCTGCACACATGTCAATGAAATGCAAATGATAATGCTAATGTGAATGAAATGAAACATAAGCTAGGTGAAGAAATGTTGGTCAAATTCTGGGGTGCAACAGATGCCCCTATTCAAACGGCTTGAACCTGACTGGGTGAGAAGCGAACGACTCTCAACCAATCAAGGTGCGAGACGGTTGAATACCGACAAACCCGGAAATTTGCCAACCGCACGAGTACACGATACTCTGACGGAAACAAATCTTCGAAAACTGAAATATTAGCTGCACGGCAACTAGCTGGGGAATTGGTCACACGGTAACCGGTGATACATGGTAAATCATGCCTTCAGGCATCAAGATTCCTCGGGACTCGTCAGGTCAACGGTCAAGTTAATCATGCCACCGGGCATTCAAAGAGAACTTTCGGGCATCAGCCGGACTTCATCAGTAAGTCGGGAATAGAATTCTCGGTCAATCATGCACTAGTTGGGGATATCCGAACTTCTGCCATCAGGCACTCCGCATCAGCTGAGAGAACTGCTTCATTAACCCGGTTGGACTTCAATCATCAAGTCTTCGAGGGAAGTTTCAACTTCGCTGTTCAGGAACCTGCTGGGGATGACGCATCTCCGCTGGAGGTTCTGGAGGACTATCAAGTAGCTCTGCTTCGGGGATCCAGAAATCATTTTGGGTGAATCACCTCTACTGAGGACTTCAAGAATCGTCTTGAGCAACTAATTCCGCAGGGACTTCAAGAATCATCCTGAACTATGCTGGAGATTTCAGGAATCATCCTGAGCGAACACTCTGCCGGGAACTCTAAGCGTCCACGTGAGCAACTAACTCTGGCGACTGCACTGGGGATTTTAAGAATCATCTTAAGCGACCGACTTTGCCGAGGGAGAATTCAAGAATCATCTCGAGCAACCGCCCTGCGGCGGGACACCTGCAAAACAAGAATGATAACGACCTAAATCATGCTTATTATGCATATGCTTTGACAATGGCGCAATGCTCCACACGGTGGAAATGCTATGCACTCATGCAAAATGTTAGGCAATCGTGCAACATGTTGCGATCCCGCCAGCAAAATAAATGCTGAAGGGAGAATCCTTCGGTCAAGGAGAAAGAACCACTCTGGTGGAGGAGGGAATCATCCTACCACGGAGAAAAGGTCACGCCGATCTCAATCGGGCTCTGCATGGGGAAATGAACTTCGGTTGACTGCTGTCGGGGAACGGAGCTCTACGAGAACCTGGACCTGCGGAGGAAAGCAATGTCAATCGCGGAAATAAACTGCACGGCCTTCACGGCTACTTCTCTGGGGATAACGACTCCGGTGGGGAGATACAGCATCAGCCATTCAACACTCTACTGGGGAAAACCAATCATGGTCCCAACTGCCTCCAAGGCCTCGGCTCTCTTAGGGATCTGCAAACTCGGCTGGGGAAGAAGGAATCATCCTGCTTATAGGGGAGAGTACGACTCTGTGGGGAGTTTCAATTTCGATGGGGACTTCAGTCTGGAACTATCAATTGCTGCATACTTTAGTGAACAACTCAGCTGGGGAGATGTCGTTCCTTCAGGATACATCTGATTGGGGAGAGAATCTTCTCTGCCTGGGGACACATATCAATGCTTGACGATCTCCGGTTCGGACTCCATGGAGAGAGGATGCCGAATTTTATTGGAGAAGGAGGAATCATCCTGCTTGGAGACGTATACAGCGTACCGCCTGGAATATACTACACCTGCAACAACACAAACAAACAGACAAGACACCCTTCTCAAAGGGACCTATCAAGGTTATCATCTTGTGACAATGTTTAAGTAATTCATTGTTTCAACAATCAGTGGCCTAGGCCAGTAAGTTTATGTATGCGCATTTTATCAAAAACATCGGCGTTCTTTTTCGCAAACAAAACAGACAAATGTTAAACAGACAAACAGAATTGCTGAATAGTATACATTTTATTGATAACGAACCCCTAAATGGGTAAAAATGTTTTACAACAGATGCAAGCTCCTGGAATGAGGAAGCCGCGCAAATATAGAAACATAAATATACATCAGTATATACAAATGTCGGCAATGAGGCGTAGACGAACACCATGAGTTGATCCCTCTATGACCCACTCGACTTCGATACTTCTCCGACGCTTCAGCTTCAGAAGAGATTGATTCAGATAAATGGCCCTCAGGTCTTCCGAACCATTAAACAATGAAAGGCCACACGCGGAACGCAATCATTTGCTTTTTCAAATCCCTAACTTTTGCGTGAACCGCCCTTTGCGGGTTTTCAGTTCACCGGGATACCCTTTTTTGCCAAAGTCGCCCATCCGGGTTTTCGACTTTGCGGGTGTACATTTTTTCAATTTATATCCCTAATTTTTGCCCAAACCTTTTTCCTTTTTTATGGTTCGCCGGGATGCCCCATTTTTGCCTGGACTCTCTTTTTCTTTCCAGCGGGTCATTTTTAAGCAAAGTATTTTTTAACTGCGTCCGCGTTCACCGGGGATGCAAAATCTTCACCATCCATCGCGGATAACAACAAAGCTCCTCCCGAGAAGACCTTGCTGACGACGTACGGACCTTCATAATTGGGAGTCCACTTGCCCCGGTGATCGGAGTGTGGAGGAAGAACCTTCTTCAGGACGAGATCACCCGTCTGAAAGCTTCTAGGACGCACCTTCTTATCATAAGCTTTCTTCATTCGGCTTTGGTACAGGCGACCATACGCAATCGATGCTAACCTCTTCTCGTCCATCAGGCTGAGTTGGTTTATTCGGTTCTTAATCCATTCTGCCTCGTCGAGTTTCACATCAACCAAAACTCGTAAAGAAGGGATCTCCACTTCTAACGATAGGACAGCTTCCATACCGTACACCAAGGAGAAAGGAGTTGCCCCGGTTGACGTACGTACCGTTGTACGATAACCGTGCAGTGCAAACGGCAGCATCTCGTGCCAATCTTTGTAGGTCACAACCATCTTCTGAACAATCTTCTTAATGTTCTTATTGGCCGCTTCAACGGCGCCATTCATCTTCGGCCGGTAAGGAGATGAGTTGTGGTGTTCAATCTTGAAACTCTGGCACAGCTCCTTCATCATCTTGTTATTCAGATTCGAACCATTATCAGTAATGATCCGCTCGGGAATTCCGTAACGACAGATGATATCCCTCTTTATGAATTTGGCCACCACCTGCTTGGTCACATTAGCATACGAGGCTGCCTCCACCCACTTGGTGAAGTAGTCGATAGCTACTAGAATGAAGCGATGACCGTTAGATGCAGTGGGCTCGATCTTGCCTATCATGTCGATGCCCCACATGGAGAACGGCCACGGGGAGGACATGACATTTAACAGGCACGGCGGCACATGAACTTTATCAGCATAAATCTGGCATTTATGACATCTCTTCGCGAATTTAAAGCAATCTGATTCCATCGTCAGCCAGTAGTATCCTGCTCTCAGGATCTTTCTCGTCATAGCATGTCCGCCGGCGTGCGTACCAAATGTGCCTTCATGGACTTCTTCCATGAGCATACTCGCCTCTTTCTCATCTACACATCTGAGTAGCACGAGATCATGGTTTCTCTTATATAAAACTCCATCAGGATTGAGATAAAAATTTCCAGACAACCTCCTCAGAGTCTTCTTATCCTGGGTTGACGCTCCTGTAGGATACTCCTTAGTCATAAGGAAAGTCTGGATGTCATGGAACCATGGCTTGCCGTCGGCGGCTTCCTCGATCGCAAAGACGAATGCAGGTCTATCGAGACGAGAAAGGACAATTCTTGGGGCTTCATTCCAAAAATTGACTTTATACATCGAGGCCAACATGGCCAAGGCATCAGCCATCTGATTTTCTGCTCTGGGCACATGATGGAGTTCCACTCGATCAAAGAACGGAAGCAGCCTTCTGGCATAGTTCATGTACGGCACCAAATTCGATTGACGAGTCTCCCACTCCCCTTTAATCTGGTTGATCACAAGCGCTGAGTCACCATATACGTCTAGGTTCTTGATTCTCAAATCAATTGCCTCTTCTAGACCCATGATGCATGCTTCGTACTCCGCTTCGTTATTGGTGACCGGAAACGTCAGTCTCGCAGTAAACGGGATGTGGGATTCGTGGGGAGTCGTGATGATGTCCCTAATGCCACTTCCATAAGAATTAACCGCCCCGTCAAATATCAATTTCCACTGGGATTTCCTATCTGGTCCCTCGTCGGGCAACGACTCATCGCAATCTTTCGCTTTGAGAAACATGATATCCTCATCAGGGAATTCAAATTTCATCGGCTAGTAATCCTCGATCGGCTGTTCGGCAAGGTAATCAGACAATATGCTACCCTTGATGGCCTTCTAGGAAACGTACTGAATGTCATATTCCGTCAACACCATTTGCCATCTGGCAATCCTGCCCGAAAGCGCTTGTTTCTCGAAGACGTACTTGATCGGATCCATCTTCGAAATTAGCATGGTGGTGTGATTGAGCATGTACTGTCGTAAACGTTTGGCAGCCCAGGCTAGTGTACAACACGTCTTCTCTAACATCGAGTAACGAGATTCACAGTCAGTGAACTTTTTACTCAAGTAGTAAATGGCATGCTCCTTTCTGCCCGTCTCGTCGTGCTGACCGAGAACACACCCCATACTATTCTCAAGAACTGTCAACTACATGATTAATGGCCGTCCAGCCACTGGGGGTATCAAGATTGGAGGTTCCTGCAGATACTGCTTTATCTTATCGAATTCCTTCTGGCAATCCTCATTCCAGATAATCGCCTGATCTTTCTTTAGCAGCTTGAACATCGGTTCACACGTGGCCGTGAGCTGAGAAATAAACCTTGCAATGTAGTTTATTCTGCCCAGGAAACCACGAACTTCTTTTTCTGTTTTTGGCACTGGCATTTCTTGTATCGCTTTAATCTTCGCAGGATCAACCTCGATGCCTCTTTCACTCACGATAAACCCCAGTAACTTTCCGGACCGTACTCCGAAAGTACATTTGTTAGGATTCAGCCTCAACCTGAATTTCCTAAGCCTCTAAAAAAGCTTCAGCAAATTGACCAGATGTCCCTCCTCCATTTGGGACTTCGCAATCATGTCATCAACATAGACTTCAATCTCATGATGAATCATGTCATGAAACAAAGTAACCATTGCTCGTTGGTAAGTGGCCCCTGCGTTCTTCAGACCGAAAGGCATTACCTTATAGCAAAATGTTCCCCAAGGAGTGATAAACGTAGTTTTCTCCATGTCCTCCGGCGCCATCTTGATCTGATTGTAGCCGGAGAAGCCATCCATGAACGAAAACACGGAGAACTGGGTTGTATTGTCGACCAACACATCAATATGAGGCAGCGGGAAATCATCTTTAGGGCTCGCCCTATTCAAATCCCGATAATCGACGCACATTCGTACCTTACCGTCCTTCTTCGGTACAGGCACTATGTTGGCGACCCACGGAGGGTAAGTAGTGACCGCTAAGAAGCCAGCATCAAGCTGCTTCTGCACTTCTTCTTTGATCTTAACGGCCATATCTGGCCGCGTCCTTCTAAGCTTCTGCTTAACGGGAGGACAATCTTCTCGCAGCGGCAAGTGGTGGACCACGATGTCAGTATCAAGTTCGGGCATATCTTCGTATGACCAAGCAAAGACGTCATTATACTCTCTTAGCATCTCGACCAATCTCTGCTTGACATCACTCTGCAATGCAGCCCCTATCCTGACGTTCCTGACGAGTTCTTCAGAACCCAGATTCACGATCTCAATCTCCTCTTCATGAGGCAGAATAATCTTCTCCTCTTGTTTCAACAAGCGGGCCAACTCTTCAGGAAGGTCTTCGTCTTCATCAATCTCTTCTTCGGCTTGATAGATCGGGCAATCGAAGTCGAAGTGAGCCGTAGAAGGTCCAGATTCGATGTCTCTGCTATGTGGATCCTGCAATAACAAGGGTTAAGTTTAAAACAAGGATGTGCATGTTAGCACAAACCCCATTGCCATTTTATTGTTTTTCAAAACAAATACAAAACAGGAATAACAGAGATCACAATATTTGAATACGAAGAAAACGCCTTTGATTTATTAACAAAATGCATGTACATAATCCAACAAGGCCCTGACAATAAAACCACTATGCCCCGGGTAGGACATAGGATTGTACAATGATTGGATAAAAGTAAATCATTACTCTTCGCTCGTCATCTGGATGATATCCTTGACGGACCAGTTGGTAAGACCCTCGCCTGGCTTGCTTGGCTGGATCCAAGAGTCGAGGTCACAGTCGATATCTCCGCTGTCTTCAGACACCACGTTGACGCTTTCAAAAATCACTCCGCCACTGGTAAACTGGATCGACCCTTTACCTCGCGACGCACTGCTAGAAGAAGAAGCTTCAGCCCCAGGAGAATATCCCAACCCAAACTTGTCTTGCTTGTTAGGTATCTCCAAAATTCGCCCCCAGCCTGGGGTAGATCCGGCTTGGACAACGGCCCGGGCTTCCTTGAAGGAAGAGAGAGTCATCTCTGGCTTCTCAGTGACTACAGGAGCTACGTCCTTGACTTTAACAGCTTCAAACGCTTGGCATAGGGTTTCGTGGATTTCCCCATCCATCTCAACATACTTGAAGGACGACAAATGGCTCACCATTATGTCTTCCTCGCCACAAACAGTCACGATGCTACCTCCGACAGCATACTTGAGTTTCTGGTGCAACGTGGAGTTCACGGCTCCAGCAGCATGGATCCACGGCCGGCCCAAGAGATAGCTGTAGGCAGGCATGATGTCCATAATGTAAAAGATCGCGTCGAAAGTTTCCGGCCCGACTTGGATTGGCAGGGTCACCTCCCCGAAAACATGGCGTTTAGTTCCATCGAACGCTTTCACAACCAGATCACTGGGTGTGCAAATCACTCCGCGAGTATCTAACTTCATTAATGCCTTCCTTAGAAGAACATTGAGTGACGAACCCGTGTCCACCAACACATGCGACATAATCGTTCCCCTACACTCTATCGAGATGTGCAGGGCACTATTATGATTCCTCCCTTTCGGCGTCAGCTCTAGGTCAGTGAACCCTAGCCCATTTCCAGCATTTACGTGGGCTACGACCTCTTCTAGCTGGTTTACCGATATTTCCTGCGGTACATACGCGGCGTTCAACACCTTCAGCAGCGCGTTGCGGTGTGCTTCAGAACACAACAACAGATTCAGGATGGAAATCTTCGAGGGTGTCTGATGGAGATGATCCACAATCTTGTAGTCACTCTTTTTAATCAACCTCATAAATTCCTCGGCGTCTTTAACAAGTAAGTCTTTTTCTGCCCCACGCGGGATCTCTTCAACGACTTTACTTTTCCCTTTATTAGTTGCATCAGCTCCGTCCGCTTTATCTGCCACGACCTCAGGTGGTGCAAACACTCTCCCGCTGCGAGTGATTCCGCTGATGCCCGCCAGGTTCTCCACAGACGACCCAAACGGTTCTAGTTCCAACTTATGTCCGTTGCAGTAGACTTCAGCCCCGTAATGCCATGGGACAGCATTGGTGCTTTCGAAGGGTATCGTCCCGGCTTTGGTGATGGTAATCGTGGGCGGCCTGGGTGCAGAAATAGTTATCATCTGGCGAGGGATGGTGATGGTGGCGACCTCATCATCTTACTTCAGCATTACCTCTCCCGATCCACATTCGGCCCTCCAGCTAAACTGTAAAATCCCTTCAGTCATCAGACTTTGAATTCCTTCTACCAACTGCTCACATCCATCAGGACTTATCGCACAGCCCATACACAGCTCTCCGCAACCTGGAAAGAAACCTCTTTTCATCAGCTTAGCTTTAACGAAGCTAAGCGGTGTCTTCAGATCTCCGACGTCAGTCAACAAATCCAAAATCTCGTCTTCAATAATGGCGTTTACTCCACCTCCCCTATGATTCGGCATAGGGTTCTTCGTGACGTTTGGCACATTATCGGAGAAGTTGATAATCTTGGCGTCCACCATGTCCTGCACCTTGTGCTTGAAGGCTTTGCAGTTCTCTACTGTGTGGCCTGGTGCCCCTAAGTGAAACTCACAAGTAGCATTCGCGTCATAACCTGGAGGAGGTGCCCCTGTCAAGGGAGCCAAAGTTCTCTTCTGGATCAACTGTAGCTGAAGCAAAGTCTGCAATAGCTGCGCGTACAACATGGGCGGTGTATCGAGGTGACGGCTCGACAGGGGTGCCCGATTCTGATACTTTCTGTACCCTTGTTGATTCGGTTGCTGCTGCTACTGCTGTGGCTGTTGAACTGTCGGGATAGTTATACTGGCCACCTGTTGGTGAGGGCCTTTACCCTTCCTTCGAGCGTTGGTCACGGCGCTCGTTTCTCCTTCCCGTCTCTTGCCAGCATAAGGTTTCTTTCCGCCTCCTCCAGCTGAGGATGACTCACCTTGAATTTTCCCGAGTTTGATCCCATTTTCAATGTGCTCACCCGTGATAATGAGATCCAAGAAGGTTTCGGACATACCGCTGACCAACTTCTCATAGTAAACCCCTAGGAGGGTAGCTACAAACATCTGCACAAGCTCGCGTTCAACCATCGGCGGCTGAACCCTGGCTGCCAACTCACGCCACCGCTGGGCATATTCCTTAAACCCTTCATTGTTCCTTTGCGACAGATTCTGCAGTTGGACTCGGTTCGGGGCCAAGTCGCTATTGTATTGGTAGTGGTGCACAAATGCTTCAGCAAGATCCTTCCACGTGCGCACACTGGTAGGCTCCAGACTCATGTACCATTCGAGGGATGGCCCGGAAAGACTGTCTTGAAAGAAGTGCATCAGCAACTTCTCGTCCTCGGAATGAGCGGACATTTTTCTGTAATATGATCTCAGGTGGACGTGAGGGCAAGTGGTGCCCTTATACTTTTCAAAGTCAGGTACCTTGAACTTGGGAGGCACCTTGAAATCAGCAATCAGTCTCAACTTGGACATATCAACGCCCAGGGTGTTCTGATTCTCGATATTTCTCATCTTATCCTCAAGTGCCTTGAACCTTAGACATGCTTCAGCATTCAGCTCCCCTTCAGCACCTCTCTGAGAGAACACATCGTCCTGACGATCTTCTAACCACGGCTGAGGCCCAAACAGATTCCCAACACCTGTGTTGCCGTTGCCCAGCCCGATATTGACATTAGCTTCCAGACTCCCATTACCGACGCCCGTCGTATTGCCATTGAGTCCCATGTTAGCTATCACGTTGCCGTTGGCACTGCCATTTCCCCCGGTCACGGGACACCATTCAGTGGAGTGTCAACTGGTGGAGGAGTAGGCACAGTCCCGCCATGAAGTACGCCATTGCTATCAACCCTTGAAATCAAAGGCTGAACCAAAGTTCTGAGCTGATCCTGGCCATTGGCGACCGCTTGCATGAGCTCCACGAAGCGATCCATTCTTTCGCGGAGTTCCTGAACATCAGTTTGCACTTGCTCCATGATCCTGGTTTGATTAGCTCTGGTCGGATAGCGGTGAATAGGTCTCTGATCAATCCTGGAACCACCTGAAACAACCTGGAAACACAAAAGGGTTAGGAAAAAACGACAAAGTGCTCGTTATGCAAATACTTTATGCAAATGCAAACGTGTGTCTGTGCGTTAGGGAGATCTCCCCCGATCCTAGTGCCTGTGTGCCAGTGCCGATAATAGGAAGTCCGAGTCCAGTCATGGAAATAACAATCTCATATATAAAGAAAGCCCATCAAGGCAGTACACAACATCAGCGAGTACAAGATGAATCAACAGCGTGACCTCAGCCAACAAGCCTGGTGATGGTCAGCATACAACAACAAAAGGAATACAAATAGTCAAGCACGGCCACGGGCGCGAAACTCTTCTAACTACCCCTTCATTTCCGGATGATCAGGCCGAGTGAGTAACCCTTTGACGAGTAGCTCCCTCTGCATGATGGTGTACTGAAGACCTTCGACTGAATCTTCCCATGCTCCTTCGCCGAAACAATCTTCTAGCTTCCGCTTCTTGGATTCAAACGTCAGTTTGCGCTCCTTCAGGTTAGCAAGAGCCTTGTTGAGCTGGCCTTCGACTGTGTATCTGCGAGCGGTTTCTTCATCAAACCTCTTCTCACCTGCCTTCACCTGGGCTTTCAGCTTGGAGATCTGTTGCATCAGCTTATCCTCCCGCTCCTTCTTGGTGGCTAGGGAGGCCTTCCAGTGCTGGTTAAACTTGGATATCCTCCGATATGCTTCGTCCAAGTGCTGCTTCTTCGTGGCCAGTACGTCGTTGACAGCTTTGAAGTCTTGACCCATGCGTTCATGCTCAGCTATCTGCTTAGTCAAATCTGTCCCCAGCTGGTTCACCAGCTCTGTCTGCCTTTTGAAGGAATGAATGGCTTCATTTCTCTCGCTTCGGAGCTGCGCCAATTATTTCTCCAACTCTTCGTTTGCCCTCTTCAATTCATCTCGCTCAACTAACACCCGATTATGTTGCTGAATAGGCACGGTAGTAGGCTCTCCAATCATTGGAGGGCTTTCTGGCTTGGCAGGAAGAAACGGCATCCCTATAGCATCTGCTCTGGCTCTGATCCACGTCACGTACGGAGCGTAGGCTTGATTATTACTTCTCCCCAGCAATGGTTTTCCCCTCTTACTGATACCATTCCAAGCGCGCTGAAGCTTAGATAACATATCCCCCTCTAGAAGACCAGTGAGGTACAGAGATTCCTATACCTCTTCATCCTTCGGCGGAGCTCTCAAAGCATAAGCAAACTGTCGGACCAGCAAAGATGGATTATAGTTTATACAGCCCCTCCTGCCTATCAAAGGCACGTTCGAAAACCCGCTGCAGCTGAAGATAATCTCGGTACCCAACCTATCTCTGTCAAACCAGTCAATATCCTCCGCTGATAGACTCATCAAACGCTCGGACCACTCAAATGTGGCTGCAAATGAAACAAAGGGACCCCTCTTGGGCAGATGACTATCAAGCCATCTATAGAGCAAGGGCACACAACACGAGACATTCTTGCCCCTTCTGTTCTCGTTTTTGTAGTGGATGGAATGGTAGACATCTCCTATCAAGGTAGGGACTGGATTCCCTAAAGCAAAGATGCGGAAGGCGTCGAAGTCTACAAAATCGGGCATATTGGGGAACAGAATGATGCCATATATGCACAGAGCGAGAATGGCATTGAACACGACCCAGCATCCGTCTTTGGCGCACTGCTGAGCCCTTCCCACTAAGAACTGCAAGGAGAAACCAGGAACCTTGTTCCAACTAGACAACACCAACTCGGAGGCATCCAGATGAAGTGAAGGGGCTAGACTAGCCAGATTAGGCTCAGCATCCATATGAACGAAAGACATCTGCCTTTTGATAGGCACACCTAACAAATCAGCATATTCCTCTAGCGTGGGTGCGAGAACAAAATTCTGGAAAGTGAAGAATCTCAACGGAGGATCGTAGAACTGCAGCAAGGCGTGCAACCCATTCAACTCAAACGCAGAAGGTTTACGAACCAAACTGAGTAGTTTGCTGTAAGATTTTCTGAACTCGTCTCTCACAGAATCATCTGCTAAGGCAATCAAACCAGTCAACTGAACCACCTCAGGGGCAGGGAACTTGTAAGCCACGGTCTTCCTCAGAGAACCCATAACAAATACAATAGGAGGCAAGAAATCCTGGATCGGGGAAAACGGTACCTGCAACACAGACACACGTTAATGAAATGCAAGTGAATATGAAAAGCAATGTAAAATGCAATCATGCAGCAGGAGATCAAGGCAATTGTGTTGTGGAGGTTCTGTATCAACAAAACCATGATACTGCTCTGTCAAGAACAACCAATATATCTGATAAGCAGAAAACCCTGGTATCGGACCACAAATCTGCTCTGTCAAGAACACGCACATATAAGACCATAAATCTGCTCTGTAAAGAACAAACATCTGATAATAAGGACCTCTGACGCAGGACCAAAACTCTGCTCTGTCAAGAACACCCATCTGATAATAAGGACCTCTGACACAGGACCAAAACTCTGCTCTATCAAGAACAAACATCTGATAATAAGGACCTCTGATACAGGAGAGTCACCACCTTTCGTTATTTATCCCTCGGAACGGGAAAGAAAACGATCGGAAAAACCTGACGAAAAGGTATAAGACAAGGTCATCGCAACCATTGTCTGGGTTCGGGAGTCGGTTACGCAAGGGGAAGGTATTAGCACCCCTCACGTCCGTCGTACTCGACGGGATCCACGCTTGTTGTGTTTATATGACGAGTTGGTTTTATCTATCTACCTATCAAGGCTGGCTTAAAAAGAAAAGAAAATGACTCGGCAAAGCGTCGCACTTTATGCCTACGTATTCTCATCGGAGAATGAGAAATCAGAGTCAACGTAGTTCGACCTACTACGGGTTACGGGGAAGGTGGCTCGCCAATACGTCAGTATTGTGCCTACGTACTCTCAACAGGTATGAGAGATTAGAGCTTACGTAGTTCGGGGTAATACGCATTACGGGAATTCAGATTCATCTGTTTTATCGAGTAGGGTTAAACAACAGTTCCAGCAGTTAGGGACAAAGCCTGTTTGCGTTGGCACTGAAGTTTAACGACACTCTTTTCTTCAGAAAAGCTTTCCTTTGAATTATGGGCCCACGGGGCAAAAAGGTTTGAAGTTTGTTTTTTGTCTTTTACGGAAGAAGTGTCTTTTATTGTGTTTGCAATTTCAATCGCACTAAAGACTATGACCTGAGAATGAATGCGTCGCATGTCACCCAAAGGGTGCCATACTAAACATCCAGACTGTTGAAAAGAAACTCCCCAACAATCCTTTCTCAGATATCTTAAGGCTCGTAACGTACGACGTCAGTTAACCTTTATTACTGTATTTTAATTTGTTTTGAGATGAGAAGAGAGAATGAACAGGTTCAACTAAGGGGAGACTATCAAGTCCTACTTTTATCATGCCAAGGATTCATCCTATGGTTGAGGTTTGAAACAGGGAACTCCTAGAAGTTATCATGCATAGGTTTCAACCTAAAGTTCTATCATCACTTCCTTATCAAAGGAACTGAGATTCCTAAGGGATCATGTCAAGGATAAACAGAAACAGATAAAGCATCAGCTTAAACAGTAAACAGTAATACAGTAAAATGCATGCAATGCAAGTGAGGGAGGAAATGTGTGTGGGGCAGCAGCCTCCACAAGCTCATCTCGACCTCAAGCCAGATATGAATAACTGCAATCATACAGAAAAGTAACAACATGCTATCAAGCAGAATATAAGAGACTGCAATCATACAGAAGAAATAAGATGATGTCAAGCAAAATAGAACACATGGGCAAGGGAGCTGGGCTCCACCGAATACCCGCAAGCAAAGCCATACAGTAACAATACAAGCAGAGGGAGCAACTCAACCTCTAGTGCAATCATGCTCCTAGATTAAAGTCAGTCTAAACATGGACTTATTCTACTGCATCAAGCAAGTCAAACAAGGCACATCAGCACTACGGAAAGGAAAACAGACAAGAAAGCAGCACATCAACAACTCTCTCTCAATTCCAAGCCTCAGCTCTTCTAACAGCAATTCAGTCTTCAGACTTCAACCACCCTTCAAGGCTATCATCTTTCATTACAAAAATCAATTTGCGTTTCCAGGTTTCAAACCTTCAACATAAGTTTCAACTTGAACTTCACTTCTCCAAGCTTCCAGCTTTTCAGTCAATTCCACCTTTAGGCTTTGCTCTTAACCACAAGCATCAACTTGATTCCTTCAGGCTCTCAAGTCTTAGTGTAAGTATCAACTCATCCTTTATTCCACCAGCCTCAGCTCTACACTCAATCTCAATTGAATCCTCTTCATAAGTATCAACTTGATCTTCAAGCTTCAGCTCTCTTTGCTTTACCAGTATCAACTTGGTCTTCTTCTTCTACAAGCTTTAGCTTCTCAGAGTAACCTTCCATCACTTAGAAGTGTCAACTTCACCCTTCAATTCTTGCTCAAACAAGGAACTCCTCATTCTTCACTCAATTTCAATTGGATCTTCAAGTGTGAACTTGGTCTTCTTGCTTTCCAAGCCTCAGCTGCACTGGCAATGCTCAAGGAATCATCCTCTACCACACTCTTCAATGAAGTATTCATCTTCCAACTCAAGCTCAACATCTTTCAAGATACTCAAACCAGAAGAAATCACTTAACTGGATAAGCTAGGATATTAAACTGCTTATTGACCACCAAAGGAGGCCTATAAGGGTTTAACATCAGAATAATGGTTCCCTCAAAAGTTATACTTCCTAGGTACCATCACTTATCCCTCCAAAGGAGGGAGGTGAATACCATGGGAGGACTTTTAATCATTGGGAGGAATGGAAGCACAAGATGCTCTCCATGTTTGTGAAAGAAATCATTCTAACTACAAAGCTCTCCCTATGTCCTATCTCCTAATCTTCATCAGACACCTTCAGGCACAAACAATCCAAAGCTTCAAGCAACCTCAAGCAACTTCAAGCATCTTCCTCTTGTCTTCAACTTGTCTTCAATCTCAACCAAAGGCAACCCAAGCACAAACCCTAATCTAAGGGAATTAAATGAGTTAAACTAGTTGAATTAGTAAATTAGGATCACCTAAAACCTAGTACTAAAGTTAGTCCTAACTAAAATACTAGAATCAATTGTAAAATCCTACAAAAATTACTATGGGAACCTAGGTCAATCATGACTCTACCACATTAGTCTCAAAGATAAAATCATCAAATTGGACCTAGAACTAAAATCTGCATTCTAAGGTATCAACCTAAAACCCTAAAAGGGAAGTCTCTAAACATCAATCTAGAAAGCATACCTATTTTCATCACAAAAATGTGAGAAAATTACTATGGGATCATACACATATAACCTAATCACACACAAAAAATTAGGCCAAGAATCATCACTATGAGATCACACAAAATTCTACAAAAATATGCATCAAACATAAACATTTTAATATCAATTAAAATACAAAATTCCAATTAAATCAGAAATTAAATGAAATGAAAATATTTTTTCTCTAAAAAATAATAAACTCAATCATGAGTAATATGCAAAAAGAATGGGCTGAATTGGATTAATATTCAATTAGTTATGAATTTTACAAAACTCATGAATTAAATGAAAAAATAATGAAATCCACCAAAAATGAATAAAGACACGGTGCAAATAGAAATCATTTCCAGTTAAAATCATGGGTTGGGCTTGCTGGGGGGTGTGGATAGCACTCAGATTACTAAGCCCAAACACTTGAATAAATGAAACGCATCGTTTCATCAGCAACTCTTCACAAGCCAGAATTAAAACACATCCGTTGGATCAGCTTCTAGTCAATGGTCAGACCAAGATCCAATGGTGTAAACTTCATCTTCTCCATTTCAAAGCTCTGAGCTTCGCGCCCAGCTCCGTCCACCGCCGATGGAGCTCCGGTCGTCTTCCCCAACCCTAGTTCACTCTAGGAGCCTCCAATACAAATGGTCAAAACATGAAACACACTCCAAATCTTGCCACGAACTCAATCATGCCATTAGTTTCTTCTGAAACCCCAAGAATCAACATCTCCCAATCTCAACCGAAAATGGTGATCTTCCTATTTTGTCTCTAATTCAACAATTAACCATCTGAAAACCATCATAGGCCATTCTACAACTAATCTAACACCCTAATTCAACCTAATTCTTCCTAAATCAAGCTAGGGGAAGAAGGTTACAAACCTGGAAATTCTTGAATAACAGATGCACGAAATCTCCACTTCAAGCTCTTAAATCTTCTGGACACGATCACTGAACCTCCTCCTTGCTTCTGTATGCAAAAGATTCAATGGAAAGTGCTTCAATCTTGAAACACGATGAAGAGTTGCAGGTGCTGAAAATCACTTGCTCCCACACGATCTAGCCACCAATTCTCCTTGGAAATGATCTGGAATCAATCCTTGATACTCAGGGAAGAAGAACCAATCAAGAAAATGGAAGGAAATAGAGGAAATTGATGAAACCGATTTCAATTGCAATCTATGAAAACTCAATTCCAAACTATGCTCAAACCTTCAATGATCACCAACCCTTGCCATGGATGCATTTTACTCAATATATAGGTGAAGTTTGGATGATCTAGAACCCTCTAGATCCTTCCAATGAGATTTTACACATCTCATGTCATGAGATTTTGAATCACTTATCATGCCATGCTCAATTCTGTTTTGCAGCTTGAAATTCATCTCAATCTCCTTCAATTTCTCCCCTAGTGACATTTTGGAAGGGTTTAGCTTGCCAAGTTCCTTGCCCATGCCTCAATTCTAAGTTTTGCATATGTTACTCAATATGCAAGAAAGTGCTTTTCTAAAGCAAGTCCATGATTTAGACCCCAAATCAAAAATGTGGCTAAACCATTGTCTTTAAAATGTTTTCTAGAGTCAAAATGATATATTACATGCCATGGTTTGGATGTGTAGCTTGAAAATTTCAATTTCCAACTTTGACTTATTTAACTTATGCCTTCATTTTAGGTCATTTTTACCACTTTGAGCTACAAGCCTTTTCAACATCTCATGACCTCCTTAATAGCCTTAAAACATCATTTTGAACAAGTTTGATGTTGAAGATTTTTCCATTTGAAGCTTGGAAATAGGAGTTATGGCCTTATGCTTGAAATGACCTGTAATCTCCAAATGACCAAAATGCCATTGACTTGTCAAAGCCATAACTTGAGTTCTACAAATCCTATAAAGGACTTCTAGTACTCTCTATAAAGCTAAGAAGATAAGGAACAACATTCATGTTTACCAAAAGTTCATAGGAATCATCCTTCTTGGGAAAAAGTTTGATGCAAGTTGGGTGACTTTCAAGGCCCCAGATTCACATACCTCAGATGACCTGTAACTTGTCAAAGTCATAACTTGAGCTCTACAAATCCTATCAAGGACTTCTAGTACTCAAATTAAATCTAAGAACAAGATATACAACATTCATGTTGGGGGTAAGATGAGATGATAATCACATCTTGTGCTAAACTGCCTTGAAGATAGGGGTCAAACTAGGGGATTTTACACTGTCAAGCCTTAGAAACCCTAGCTTGAAACTTCTCAAACTCTTCAATCATGATGATTTGACCTTGGAATCATCCTTATAGCATCTCAATGTATCAATCCATGATCACATGGCCTTTGAATTAGGTCTCAACCTTGTTCAAATCATCAGTTGACCCAGTCAAACCCTAGCTGCACCACTCATGGTTGAGGCTTCTTAATCTTGCACAATGACCTGTCTAGGCTTCATGATGGCTTTCAAGACATCTCATAAGCTCTCTCAAGGCTTCAAGTCCACATTCTTGGCTTCAGAATCATCTGATGAGCTTCCCGCAACTCTCAAGTTAGGAGGCACACAACCTTGGTTTCAACCAATCTCTCTGAGGATCTTTTAACTTCTCTGACAAGGATATCAACCCTTGAACACTTGAATAAGCTTCTTAGCTAGCTTCCTAGTCTCATATAGCTCTTTATGGGTAATCATACCTCTTGATCTCCTGCACACATGTCAATGAAATGCAAATGATAATGCTAATGTGAATGAAATGAAACATAAGCTAGGTGAAGAAATGTTGGTCAAATTTTGGGGTGCAACACTATTCAACTCTTTAAATTTCTTTTTTTATTAACAAAACACTATGAAATCTGAATATTTTCTTATAATTATTGTTTTATCTACATTGTATTCTAATTTCTCATTTTATTTTGATTATCTAGTGTTTCACCTAAACTTATATCGATCTTCCTGAAAAAAGTTATCTTTCTGCCATGGTTTATAGTGTAGAAGAAAATCATGCTTACTAGGGGTGTGCATGGATAACCATTTAATATGAATCAATCCATTTTTATGGTTATGGTTTATAAATCAATCCATTTTTATGGTTATGGTTTATAAACCAAACCACTTGTTCCGAACCAGTTTAAAACCGATTCTAAATGGATTTTGATTTTAATCTAAATTATTTAGTTAAATTTAAATTTAGTTTTCTTTAAATTATATCAATTTTTAAATTTAAATACTTAAATTTTAATATATTTTTTCTTTAAAAATATTTAAAATTTTTTTTAAAAAACTCTAAAAATTAAAAATATTTAAAAAATTAGAAATAAAACTGAAAATAAAAAATTCTAAAATAAGAAATTTCAGCAAATTATATGGACTTAAAATGGTGACTAATATTTATGATCATTTTTTCATAAAACTTTAATGATCTTCGAGATTTATAAATGAAAACTAAAGCCAAATCTATCAAATCAAGTTTTGGTATATTTTCTTGCACATGTCAAATCAAACTCGATGCACTAAGATCTAAATAATTAATTACTAAAAATTCATATAATTAACTGCTAAAAGTCCATATAATTTGTGAAGTATTAGTACACCATTTTAGGTAGTTAGAGAATTCGTAAACAATTTTTTTTAATTTTAAAATACGAAATTCTGAATTTTTTGTAAAATAATTTTTTTATGAAATTCAAAAAAGTTAACTTTAAAATAGTTCAAAATATAAATTTGGTTTATAACGTGTATATGATAAAACATGAAAAGAGAGAAAAACATATCAATTTAACAAATAATAAAATTTGGATACCCAATAACTAAACCACATTATTATTATCGAAACCGGTTTATATTTGGGTAACAAAATGGATAACCAGATTTATATTTTAGCATTTGGTTTGGATTTTTAAAAGTGGAACAATTTGGATACAAATTTGGTTAACAATACCGGTTTTTTTGCACACCCCTAACAAATATAGCTAATATGTATGAAAAGAAACATTATAAGTTACTTAAAAGTATAGAAAATCAAATTTTTATTTTGCACACAATGGACTTAGAGAAAATGAGTGATACACTGACAGTGTAAATTATTTTTACACTGTCAACCAATGACCACCATGAATCCCGTCATATCACACTGATATTTTTTAAAAAATTAATGACATGACAAATTGTTATTTTTTTATTGGATGACAGTATAAAACTATTTTACACTGTCAGTGCATATCAATTAATGATGTTAAGGTGCTTCCAGTGTAAAATAGATGACAGTGTAAAATTAATGACGTTAAGGTGATAATCAACTTTAACGCGTTAAGAAACTTTCTAAAATTCTCATTGCACTGTCCGTATAAAAAAAATTAAGGGTGAATATCGGTTCAGTTCATATTCGGGTCCAAAATTTCAAACTGACCTAATCGTCGAGTGATAAACAATGGCCCACTTCCAACCGGTTCAAATTATTTTGGATTTGGGTTTATAATTAACCCGTTTAAAATAGGTTTAATGATCGTGATAACATGAGGTTTAAAATAATTTTAATAACAAGCAAGAGTTTGATGATCGTGATAGCATGCTCACATGGATTCGTAGGACTGCCACTAGACTTGGTTTTGGTGTGGTTATATGAAGATCAGATAATGGTTCGGAAAGAAGAAACACTTTTGTAACTTTGTTGTGCGAAAGAAACGGGAAATATCAGACTCCTCTATAGAAGTTTAAAAGAGACGACACCGGTAGTAGAAAATGTGAATATCCTTTTAAGATTTGTGGTTACATGTTGAGTACCAAAAAGTGAAAATTTAGTGTTATTTGTGGTTTGAATAACCATGAATTGTGCTTAAAGTTACAAGGTCATCCTAGTGTATGTCGGCTCAAGTCGGAAGAGAAGACATGTATTAGTGACATGACCTTGAATCTTGTCCAACCAAAAAATATACTTGCCATATTGAAACAGAAGGAACCCGACAATATATCAAACATAAGGCAAGTGTATAACATTCGATACCTCACCAACAAGGCGATTAGGCGAGATAGAAGTGAGATGCAACAACTATTGAAATTGTTGGATGATAACAGTTATGTGTCCCAGTATAGAACTTGCGACGATGGAGTTACGGTTCGAGATATTTTTTTAACTCATCCGGATTCGATAAAGTTGTTCAACACGTTATCGACGATGCTCATTCTTGATTCTACTTATAATATCAACAAGTATAGACTTCCTTTATTTGAGATGGTTGGTGTCACATCTACCAAGAAGACATATGTCATTGGTTTTAGTTTTCTGGAGTGTGAAAAAGAGGATAATTTTACATGGGCACTAGAGGTGTGTCAGTCACTTTTGAAGGACCAATTTGAGATGCCTTAAGTGATTGTCACCGACCGCGATACCACGTTGATGAATTTGGTTGCAAAGGTATTTCCTTATTCTAATGCATTACTTTGTCGATATCACATGACAAAGAATGTGAGAAGTCGGGTTAAACCCGCGGTGAGGGCAAAACAAGTAGAGTCCGAAGGTAGAAAATTGGTGAAGGCTAGTGTGATTGTTGAAAAAATAATGGATGCATGGAATCATATACTAAATTCTTCCACAAAAGAATTATATGCTGATTCTGTCATTCAATTCTGGAAAGTGTGTGAGAGGTATCCTGCTTTATTGAAATATGTTGAAAGCACCATTCTTGATCATGTTAATGAGAAGATAGTATGTGTGTGGACTGATAATGTCCGACACCTTAGAAATACAACCACCAACAGAGTTGAGTCGGCTCATGCTAGTTTGAAAATTTGGTTGGGTAGCAAGGGGAATTTGTGTCGAGATTGGGACTCCGTAAATCTCATGATTAAAAACCAACATAATGAGATATAAAAAACATTTGGTCAGAGTATAATGGTATTGGAACATCGATTTTTAAAGACAACATTATTTGATCTCAATTGATCGACAATATGTCTCGGTCGGGGTTGAACTATATTTTTCATGAGGCCAAACGAGTTGAAACTGTAGGTTCCGATAGCGCAAAGTATGGTTGCACTATTATGAAAACCTATGGTCTACCATGTGCTTATGTTATTGCTAAAAAGTTGAAACTAGGTGAGTCAATAAGAATGGACGAAGTTTTCCCTTATTGGAAAAGACTTAGTTTTGATGATGATGGTTGCATGGAAGGAGGTAAACCGAATATCCCTATTTTGACCGAATGGGAAGCGATACAAGAGAGATTCTCAAAGGCCGATGACAACATGAAACTCCACATCAAAGAACAATTGAGGAAGATTTCCTATCCCGAAACAACCAACATGAAACTGCCTTCTCAACCGGTAAAGACAAAAGGTGCTCCGGAAAAAAATGAAGCCTACACCGAATGACAACTCGAATACACAGTCTACTTCTTATTATGAGCATGTTGACAAACTTTATCCCGACTCACCGACTCCTAAATCTCAAAAAAGTGTCATGAAAGGATCCCGCATAAGTAAACCGCCTCCGACCCCGATTCCACCGAAAACTCCATTCATCTACGAGATGCGGGTTTTTATGCACAAATACATCGTCTGTATCGTTAATGTTGAAAGGGATGGTAATTGCGGTTACTGAGCCGTTTCGACTTTACTTGGTAAAGGAGAGGATAGTCATGTGTTTGTCCGTCATCAACTAATCCAAGAGTTGAAGACGCATAAAGAATCGTACACGCGGTTGTATGAAAAGAGAAAAATTCGATGCGGTTTATGAATCTCTTGTTCCTTGCTTGAGTGGTCTGACACCGGTGTCGAATTAGATGGCCTTCCCTAATATGGGCCATCTTATTGCATGTGCATATGATAGGGTGTGCATTGACTTGACGCGATACGAGTTTTCAGAAATCTTTTTTCCACTCCGCACCACCTCAAAATTCAAATAATCACATCAAATGTATTAGATGCTTGCAAAATCAAGATATTTTGTATAAGTTTAATTGAAATCAGGATGTCCCATACCACCTACATCACTAGAATGGGAGACTCATTCAACCGCAAATGTCGAGATATGGCTGAATCGTTTTGTTGAAAAGATGTATGAATTCGAAAGATTGAACAATATTGAAAAGGAATCGAATGCTGAAAAGCCCAAATGAATACCGCCAATAGATTTAGTCGGCAACACTTTTTTTGAATCGCTTTCAAGTCAGAGAAAGTTTCGAAGATACACCTCCGAAACCAATAATTATGGGGTCGTATCCGTGAGGGCAAAGCCTCATATACTAGATATACGGGTTTCGACGATGTCAAAACTTAGCCGCATGGAAGAAGAGATGTTTGGCGTTATCACCATAATACATAATCATATCCTATTTGTCATGTTTCATTTGCTTGCACAAAATATCTCTAGTACTGCACTGGGTGTTGTTAAAATATGCGTCATACGAGTTAAAACTCATTGGTCGTCATAGGTATCATCTAAGAGTGTAAAAAACATCAAAATTAGGCATTTTCTGAAGTTACAGGTCTTTGAGTCGACCATACCTCTACTCCGGTCGACTCATGGTAAGTGTCTCAAACTTGCATTTTCCTCGGGTTAGGTATGGTCGACCCACCGGTCGACGCATACTGTTAGCATTTGTATCTATCTAAAAATTCAGGCTTTGTGTCGATGCATAGCCTTGTTCCGGTCGATGCATAGCTGCTTGTTTTGCACAATCTGTTTGCCTCGGGTTAGCTCAGGTTGACCCTGCACTCTGCATGGGTCGACCGCTCACTGTTTGCTGCATAATTCTTGATTTGTCTATTAATTTTGAAAGGTGGTTTTATTAGTTATAACAGTTTTGTCTGATATAAATATTCAGTTGCTCTATTCATTTTATATCAATTGAATCAATTACAAAAACAAGAAAAGTGAAAGAGGTGTAAATTCAAGTTCTCATCATCTTCATCTTCTACATTTCATACCACAACAATCACACTTAATAATCTTTGTTGTGCATTATGAATTGTCTAAGGTGACAACGTTCGAAGCCGTGATTGGGTAATCCGGTTCGGGTTGAGAATTTGACAAGTTTTTCTTAAATAAAACCTCTAGGGTTTTGTCCTCCAAGGTTCTATGAATTTGGGGGTTTTTGGACGAGTCTTCTCAACATATATTCGGCCGAGTGAAGGGGATCAAGGAGCGGTGAGTTCCGTCGATCTAGTAGCGGTAATCAGCGAATTGTGAAGGAGAAGTTTGGGTTCGATACGTGAGTTTTTGAGATCAGCCAGGCTGGGGTTTGAAGATAAAAGGTTGTTCAAACATAGAGCTGTAATCGGAGGTTCGTACACAAGCTGTTGAAGGACTTGATTCAACTCGAATCAAGGGACAAGATGAGATAACTTCTACAACAACAAAGGAGTTCATTTGTTTAATTGCTATTTCATTCTTGTATATATGATTTTACAACAGGTTAAATTTATATTATAAGAGCTCAATTCTATTATTAGAATTGAGGGCAGACGTACCCATAAGCGAGGACGGCGGGGGAACTGCCTCAACAAATCCTTGTGCCTTTTATCTTACGCTTTTACATTTGCTTAATATTTGTGTGATTTTCGTACAAACAATTATATCAAATTTAGGACTGTTTTAAGTAAGTGCTGAACTGATTTCGACTATAGTATAATCGTTGATTGTACAAGGAAACTAGAGCAACTCACTCAAAGTGGAACTCACTTGAAGTGCTCCGCACGCCAAGTGTTTGATAAATTGTCTGAACCAAAATCCTTGTGTGTTGTCCATTTATTTTGTTGGCATTTTAGGCATTGGAACTAGTCACACCAAGTAGTGATCTAAATCAAGTTGATAGTGTGACTAGCATAGTGATTCTCATTACTCGTTATCCGAATTCCATCGGCTAAGCATATCCGATTTTCTAGTAACCGTTCGTTATAGACGGTATTTTTCCACGGCCGCTTCCGCAAATTAAACAATTTTTAAAAACCAATTTTATTGGTAGCACCGACTCATTTTTTAAATAAGGGATCTATTCAACCCCCCTTCTAGATCCGTGCCATCGTCTAACAGTTCTGTGGATATAACTCCTGAAACAAGTTTAACAGAAAATGATTGGTCTATATTCACCTAGGTTTTCTATAAATTTGGGGTTTCATTTGCTATATTTCACACAAATACAAAAATGTCTTAATTGTGTGAAATCAAGATCCGTTGGTATGTCGCAATGTCTCATTTTTCGACGGCAAAACACCCGGGAGGACATTCAAGCTCATGGATATCACCCCTCGCTGATATCATATACGAGATCCAATATCGCCTACCTTACAATGACAAACGAAAGGTTGTGAAACTTGAGTATCGTTCACCTTCAGTTGACAACGAAGGGAACATTGTTTACAGCAAGTTTGAGCTCAAGAATCAAGACAATGTTATGGCGATGTGGCGAATGTATTTCGGTTTCGAAGAGAAAATTCCGCTCGAGTTGGAACTGACGATCGGAAGAACGGTCGATGACATCTTAGAGATGTGCAAGCGTCCATCGGGCCATTGAAATGTAGCATTTAAATTTCTGTCGAAATCATCAATGTAACGTTGATTTAATTTTATGAATATTGATTTTATCGTTGAAATGTTGATTTTCTGGTATTCTGTTTCTGGTTTTCTTTTGTAAATAAACATACGAAAATATTTCGTAGATGCATCTACGAAATTAATTAAAAAAAAGCTGAAAAATGTGCGTTCGAAAATACATCTGCGAAATCAGAAAGCATATTAGACATAGCACATGGTGCCTAAGAAGGGTAAGGGGTGGGATAAGAAATTCTCTCTCTTTTAATTTATTATTAGATGGACTAAATGGGCCTTTCAAAAATCAATCACTTCTTTTTTATTTTAAAAATCTAAGTTATTTGAATAGATTTATTAAATTTAATTAAGCTAAATTTAATCAATTTTATCAATCAAATATTTTTTCCTTGAAGTGAGATAACCCTTTTTATTTCAAAAAATTGAAGTTATTTAAACTCATTTAATCAGTTAGCGAGTTAATTTTGAACAATTTTTATCATTTGATTCACTTTGAACCACACTACTAAGATCTTAAAGATTTTAAAAATGCAGCACCCAAACACAAACACTAAGATTTTATATTATCTACTATATATTATATTCCAACAAGTCCAACAACCTTCAGTACAATAACAAGTCCTTTACGAGATTAACATTCTTTTGTAATGTTTCCAGCATAATCCACTCCATTCATTATATAACCTAAAACTTAAAGAAACATGACAAATAAGCAGGATGAAAAATAAATGAGACAAAAAGAAAGATATATGTGAGCATTAGAGTGTGGGTAAAAAAACTGATTATTATTAATTAAATTTGTATTTAAATGGTTTTATTTTTAAAAATTCATAATAATAATAATAATAATAATAATAATAATAATAATAATAATAATAATAATATAGTTTAGTTATTGGGTATTTAAATTTTATTATTCGTTAAATTATATGTTTTATCATATATATATATATATATATATATATATATATATATATATATATATATATATATATATATATATATATATATATATATATATATATATATATATATATATATATATATATATATATATATATATATATATATATATATATATATATATATATATATATATATATATATATAAAATAATATTTTATAAAAAATTCAAAATTCAAAATTTGGCATTTTAAAATGAAAAAAAAATTGTTTACGAATTGTCTAATTATCTAAAATGGTGTATCAATACTTCACAAATTATATAGACTTTTAGTAGTTAATTATATGAATTTTTAGTAATTAATTATTTAAATTTTAGTGTATCGAGTTTGATTTAACATGTGTAAGAAAATATATCAAAATTTGATTCGTTGGATTTGACTTTAGTTTTGATTTATAAATCTCGAAAATCATTAAAACTTTATGAAAAAATGATCATAAATATTAGACAATTTGAAGTCCATATAATTTGTTGAAATTTTTTATTTTTAGTTTTATTTTTAATTTTTTAAATATTTTTTTTATTTTAGAGTTTTTTTTTAAAAAAATTTAAAATGTTTTTTTCAAAGAAAATATATATTAAAACTTAAGTATTTAAATTTAAAAACTGATATAATTTTAAAAAATTTAAATTTAAATTTAACTAAATAATTTAGATTAAAATAAAAATTCATTTAAAAAAATAATAAAAAAATTCGAATCAAGTGGTTTGGTTTATAAACTATAACCATAAAAATGAATTGTTTTATATACCGTAATCATAAAAATAAATTGGTTCATATTAAATGGTTATCAATAAGCACCCCTAATATTTGTTAGTAATTCTTTTAAAAATATACCCCTTTCCCCTTTTTGTTGAACAATTAAAAAAAATTAGATTAAAAAAAAATTATTAAATTTATTATTTTTATTTTGTATGTTGCCATCTTCAAAATATTCGTTATAATACTTTTAATTTTTATATTCATTTTAAAATAAAAAAAAATGGTAGTAGCTTCTTGAAAATTCAACAACAATTTGATAAAATATTTAATAATTTTTTTATTTTAATTAAAAATATGAGTTAAATTCAACTCAACAATATTAAATATTTTGAAAGATTATTTCACCGTATACTTCCGATTAATCAATAATATTAAATATTTTAAAATATAATGTCACCGTTTATTAGATACTTTCGAATCAATAAAAAAAAATAATAAAAAAATTAATATATATATATATATATATATATATATATATATATATATATATATATATATATATATATATATATATATATATATATATATATATATATATATATATATATATATATATATATATATATATATATATATATATATATATATATATATATATATATATATATAATGCATATGAGTTTAGATTTAAAGACATTTGTTTCAAAAGTTTAAATAAAAATTTAAAAGTTAAAAAATATATGTTTTGTTGTTGTATTAAAAATGATAATAAATAATTTTAGGATAAAGAAATAGTATGAAATGAATGAATAGTATGATTTTGTGAAAAAAATAAAATAGATGATGAGAATATCTATATCATCAAATCAAAATGTGGATTGAGACACGCTTCTTCTTTCGTATCTGAGTTTTCACTTTCAGTCGTTCTTCACTTGAGAATCATGCAAGTCTCTATCAAGAACAGGATCGTCACCGATCACTGGGCTTATCTTGTAAGCAACACTCTTTTCTCCTTTCTTCTTACTTTCATTTTCATCGATTCTGTATTATTCACTTTTTAGGGTTTTACTTATTCAGTTTCTTGATAATTGTTTGTTTTCGCGTTCTTTTTGGTTCTACGGTGCAAAAATTGCTTATTATTTTCATTTTTATTCATTCCGCATTACACATTTTTTAGGTTTTGGATTATGCAGATTCTTGCAAGTTATTTGTTAACAATTTGTGCAAGTAATAATTGAACATTGAATATCTAGACTAAATGCTTCTACTGCGATGCGTGCAAATTTGCACAATAGGTTTTTCATTTGTTTATTTAGGGTTTACATTTATAGTTGCATAACATACAGGAACATTTTGATGCACCTATGTGGGCAGATTTGACTCTTGAAGCTAAATCTCCTTATGAATACAATATGTGAGTGACTTTGAATTCTGAATTCCAATTTGTTTTCATCTATTTTGTTTTATTTATCAAAAGTTAGTTTGGTTGTGATGCAGAACTGATGATGACTGGTTCAACAAAAATCACTTGTAAGGATCCTTTTGTAAAAGTTCTTGGGTTTTCCATATTGGATTTTACTGAATCATCAAATCATTTTCAGGTTCCACCAGTTGTCTGCTTGCGAGTTAAAGTCAAAATTCGCTCACTCTGTTGAGGATGCAGTTATGTTACAGGGATTTGCTTCGCCGGGACTTCCTTCTTCGGTCTCGAAATCAAGAGGAAAAGACTACAACAATAAGATCAAGTGGGGGAAAGGTATTAATCTAAATGCCTTGTTGGATAAACATGAGGGTTTAAGCAGAAGGGGATGCTTCAAACTAGATGCCAGCATTGGTTATGAAGTGAAGCCCAAATCAACATTAACTGTTGGCAAGCCGAAATCAGGGTTGACTTTTGAACACAATGCCAGGGGAAAAGCTATGTCCAAGGCCAGTTGCGGTAATCTAGTGGGAAGTTCAGGTTCTATGAATAAAAAGAATTATGAAAGGCCGATAAGAACCATGCTTACATTTGAGAACATGATTCAAAAGAAGGATTATAAGGAGCATAACAAGGTATCATATGATGGGAAAAGAAAAAGTTCGTCAAGCAATAGTTTTGGGAAAAGTGTGGTTACAGAAGGTTCAAGAGTTCGAGACCAGCATAAATATATGGAGGTGTCTAATAAACCATGTGATAAGAAAAGTGGAAGTTCGTCGGTGAATAGTATTAGTCTTAGAAAAAGTTATGCAAAACAGGAAGTCTCAAAAGTGGAGATGGATGTTGATAACATGAAATCAAGAGGTCGTAAATCATCTTCTGGGAAGTCTAGTGTTGGGTCATGTTCAAATCCTAGTTATGAAGTTAAGTTTGTATCAAAGGAACAGAGGAAGAAAATCACAAATACGAAAGATGTGGTCACAATGAATCTTGCTGATAAGAGTAGATGCAACCTTGGAAACAAATTCAAGACATCTTCCATTACAGCTGAAGGAAAAGGAAAAGGAATCGTACTAGGAAATAACATCAATGTTGCAAAGTCATTGGTGAGAAGCTGTACTGTCTTCAAGTCATGCATTTTTTATATCATTTAACATGAAGATATTATCTTTTTATCAATTGTGAATGACTTAGCAAATCTGACCCAATTATAATTAGTTTAATATCCAAAAATTTATCACCAAATGATTATCAAATGGATCACTATATATCTTCCTTATTAGAAATTTTGGGCTCTTCCCTTTGTATTAAGTGACAATTATCTTGTTAGTTGTTAGAAGCTCTAGGGAGGGGGAGGGAGGGCACTTAGTTACATTCAACTGAATTCAGTTAGGTATAACTGAATTCTGTTAGGAGGTTAGTGGGCCAAAGTCCAACTCTCTTTTATTAGATAAGCCCAATGCTAGCTGTATTCTAATATTTCCCCCTCAAACTCAGGGAGGTTGATCAAGTGAAAACTTGTCAACAACTCTGAGTTTTGTCTTCAAAGCAAAGAAACCTGCTGTTGGTGGCGAGGGGCTTGGTGAGAGCATCTGCCCGTTGATCTTGAGCAGGGATATGTAGCACAGCTAGGCTTTTGTTTAGAACCTTTTCCGTCACAACAGCCATGTGCAGAGGAGCGAGTCTTGCTCCTCCCACGAAGTAAATGCCGGATTCTCTGAACTGGAGCCGCAATCAGCTACAGTGAGGTATCGCTCAGGAATTTGTGGCGTAACTGCAAATCACACCATTTTCGGACCTCACAGCACTCCTTCCACTTGCTGCTTCCATTGACGGAGATTCGTTGATTGAAGGTGGGTTTGGCAGTGGAAAAAATTTCAATACTGGTTGGTGTAGCATGAGATTGTTGAGAATTTGAAGATGTCGCCATGTAAACAAACAAAGACACATCAAGATAAGCTCATGCTAGCTGTATTCTAATATTAGTCATCGCAATAATTCCTTTCCTAGCCATCCTTAAATTTATTTGAAGTTTAGAAATAATAAGATATATATATTTATAAAAAAGTGTTGGCTATACATTTTCACAGATCAAAAGTCAGTCTGTACGATCAAGTACTAAGTTACCAAGCAAAGTCAACAAAACCAACTTTTGTACTGCTGCTAAGGAGACACTTCACAAGGGGAAAGAGAATGCTACTATGAAATTGACAGTGAATGAACATTGCAATGAACAAGGTGTTCTTGCAAAGGGTGTTTTAAAAAGTCCGAAAACAAGAGTACATAATCGACAGCATAAGGATGACAAAGCAGGATCGGCGGCTTTGACAATACTGGTATTTCTAGTATATTTCACTATTACTTTTTGTTCATTATTTGAAAGAAAATTACTTTTAGAGTTTCTTTCAGATTTCTAATACACCAATACTGGTATTTCTAGTATATTTCACTATTACTTTTTGTTCATTATTTGAAAGAAAATTATTTTTAGAGTTTCTTTCAGATTTTTAATACACCGTGCATTGTGAATTCAAGTTGAATGTAGAGATAATAGAATGTTCTTCAATGAGATGTCTGTCAATTTCCAATATCCTTTTGTTAAATGATATTTTCAAGAGTCTATTCTCCTTTAAAATTCTAAGGAATATTAGTCATTCATTTAGCATATTTTGCATTCTAGTGTTTTGTTCATGTTTCCTCATGAAGTTTCTTACCGGTCTTTTCAGTCAACTTCCTTTTCTTGCCATGACTTATTACAAAATCTTTATTTATATTCGTTCTTGGAGAGATGAAAAATTGTAACCATTGTAATGAATTCATGGTCATATTATCATCCTTTCTGTAACACTTGTCAATCACAGATTGTGAAAATTTTGGTTTGTTTAAATTCTACTATGTGGCAGTGCTACAGTGCCTCAATAGCCGTTATTTAACAATTCTATGTACTAAATAGTGTAGCTCAGAAAAATAGCGACTTGTTCAAATTGAACAATTCCGCCGGACTACAATGTTGCTATATGGATTCTCTACATTGGAGATTTCACTTGGTTTTTATCCAGTGGAATCCTAGCCATCCAAATACGTATCCTTGCATTTTTGAACATTTAAAAATTCCAATCATTTGCTTTTTAATGGTGAGGATTTCACTTAAAACACTGGCATGCTTGGCTATAAGTGCTAGTATTTGACAGCATTGTTTTAATAACTCACGCATCTTGAGTATTTTACTTCAGTTTAATGACTTGGTTATAAAGTGCTTTTTACTTTCTTTTCGCTTTGCGTCGGTTTGTTTTTTTTTTGTTTTTGTTTAAATGCTCTTATGCAAAGCGTCCAAGGCTAATGCAAATTCATCATCACATTATTACAGGGAAAAGTGAATGGTCAACGTGAGGCAAAGAAGCTAGTTAATCCAGTAGCCAGAAGGATTTACCTGCGATAATGAAAAGCGTATAGCAATGTTTTGTTTTTAAGGGTTACAAAAGTAGCCAGATGTCACAACTCATTGAAGCTTTTAGTTTTTTGGTCTGTGCTACTAACTCTTGTATATAGCGTTAGTGGGTCTAGCTAGTATGGTTGCAATATTCGGTCATACATTTTAGTTTCCCGTTTCTTACAAAATACCAAACCTTAAATTCTTTTTGCAATACCTTTCATGCAATTCACTTGATCCTATTTTACAAAAGTTCATAATACATTACTGTCAACCCGCAAATCAAGAATCTTGTGCATTTTGTTTCTTTTTATGGATAAATTTAATTAATTTTTGACAAAAATACTAAGTCTTTTAAATTATTTTAAAATAACTAGTCCTTAAATTTTTTTTAACAGTTGGGTCCTTTATGTTAAAAAATGTTTGTATTGTTAATCTTTTTTAGAATCTCCGTTTCAAAAAAGTCTATGTGGCACATAAGGAGATGAAGTGGCAGTTAACAGTGCTGAAGTGTTATGGATGGTCGTTGAATTGACACGTCTCCTTTTTTAGATTTTTGAAAATCAAAACTCTAAATTTTCAAATCACAAATCACATACTTTGAACCCTAAATTTCAATACTCTATCAATGGTCTCATATGGTAGCGGTGAACAAAATTGAAGATGTTCGAATGCTAATACATTCATATTGAGTGCATTCCAAATTGGAGTCAAATTGACATGTCTATGTGGAGGCAAAGCAGTGTTGAGAAGAGTTAAGAAAGGAAGAAATTTGGGGAAGCTATTTTGGAGATGCAGATACTTTGTGGTACGTCTGTTCTTTAACATTGTTGGTTTTGGATTTGGTTTATGCAAATGTAATTAGTTTTTGTTTATGGTTGTGTTAATGTTAATAGAGTGAAGATGAAAATGTCGATTGCAAGTTTTTTGCGTGTTATGAAAACCATAAGAGTGATGAAGTCAAACAAGAGATACAACCCTCACTAATTTTCAAATGTTCCGACTGTGATGGAAATGATGTTGAAATCAAATTGCTTAAAAGTTTGATTGATAAGAATGAGAAATACACTAAGGAGATCATGAAGAACTTGTTGAAGATGTTGAATATGCTAGGCTATGTCACTATGTTGTTAGTTTTGATATTTGCAGTGTTATGTGTATTTTGGTTTAAAAGTGAAAATCATTGTTAATTATTTCATGTAGAAATTCTTGACAATGGTTTGTTAAACTATTATGTGTTGTAATTATTGGCAATGGTTAATGAAATAATTATGTGTTGCAATTCTACATTTCTATACCACAGTGATGTTATAATTTGTAGATAGTTATGTTATATTTTGTAGACCAATAAAAATTAGTCTTAAGCATGTGGGTCACAATTCTCCAATTCTATACCACATCTGTCACAGTTATGATATAATTTATACACCAGACAAATTAGAAAAACCTATTTGTTACATTTTAAAAACATATGAGACTCAAGTGTTACCAATTAAAAACATGATGGGCGTGATTGTTATAAATTAAAAAAATGAAAGACCTGTTTGTTGCATTTTAAAATATATCAGACATGTTTTACACAATTGTGAAGCTCAAACAAATTTGAAACTCAAACATTTTTGAAACTCAATCTTAAACAATAATAGATATTCTGAACCTTAAACACTTATATGATAGAATACCAAGCATTACATAAACTAATAATAGTCAAAGCATTGTTATAATGTTAAAAACCAAAATAGATGTCAATAAATCAGATCCCAAAACATTACACGAGATTGTTATGGATCAAAGAGATCCCAAAACATTACATAAGTTTGTTTTATAACTCAATAGAACATAACATTGTTATAACATTCAACAGAATTAAACAGATAGCTAAAAATACAATCTATTTGGTCTTTCCCCCAATAGCCAACTTTGGTCTCATTGTTGTTGGTGACTGAAATGTTGTTGTACCAACTTGTCTTTCTCTTCTCATAGCAAGCAACTGTGACACTGAGATGAATTGCCGTGTCTGAATTCTGGAAGATGATGCTAACAATCTAGTTTGAACTCTTTGAGTTGGTTGAGATTGGACAGTTAGGACTGAAGTGGTTGTTTGAGATTGTCTAGTTTGAACTCTTTGGGTTGGTTGGAACTGGACAGTTTGTACTTGAGGGGTTGTTTGGGATGTCTAGTTTGAACTCTTGGGTTGGTTGGGATTGAAGTGGTTGTTTGGGATTGGATAGTTTGAGATTGGACAGTTTGAGATTGTTCAGTTTGAACACTTGTTGCAGTTTGAGCATGTTTTGGTTTTGCAGGACATGATGTTTTGTTGTGTCCAAAAATACCACATATTAAACATTTATTTGGCAGCCCCTTCCTTTGAAACACTTTTTGAATCATTTCTCTTTTCATCAGCCTCCTTGTTTCTTCTTCTTTTTGGCCTCCTTGATGCTCACCAGTCAAACTTGTATGCCTTACTTCATAAATCATGTCACCTGATAACCTTTGAAACAAATGCAATTCATTGAGTTAGTGTTAATAAACTTAAAAGATTTGTAAAAGTAATTTGTAAATTGTAAAATCTTTATGTACATTGGTATAAAAAACCTAGAGATGTCTTGCCTTCTTTCAAGCACTTTTTTAATTCTTAGAAGAACATACTCCATATACTCTTCAATGTTGGCTCTATTAGTTGCCCATCTATCCATGGGGTACCCTATAATCTCCTCCATCATTGTAATTGTTTGCAAATTAAAAACATGATGGACCTGTATGTTACCTTCTGCTGATCTGAAATAAATGTTACATTTTTACAAACATCTGGCCCTTCTAAGCCACGAACTAACAAATCAAAGAATCATGCCTAGGAGTCTTTAGTCTCTACTTCAACTACAACCACTGCAATAGGAAATATTTGATCATTAGGGCCTCTTCCTACTGCTGCAAGAATCTAGCCTCCATAAATGCCTTTTAGAAAACATCCATCAACTTCAATTATTGGTCTGCAAACTGCAAAACTCTTCTTGCAAGCATCAAGACACATATATAATCTATGAAAACTTGGTAGTAATGGTCTACTAACATATTCTTCAGGTTGTTGATCAAGCTCAGATGGTTGTTGGCCAGTTGCTTGGACATTTAACTCGACGGTGTTGTTTGGATTTGACCTCAAAACCTCATGTGCGTAGTCATACAACCTTAAAAATTACTCCTTGAATGGTCCTTCAACAATATTCAATGTTGTCTTCCGTGCCGTATAAGCCTTCATCCTACGCATACCAACATTCTATTTCTCATGCATTTTTCACATAAAGCAGTCAGCTTAACATTATGGTTTATTCGAACAGTTGTGTACAATTTCTTCCCATGCCAATTAGATTAAACATTCTAACATTTAACTCTCTATTACAAGTGTGAATGTCATTTAGCGTTCTCAATTGCCATGTATCTGCATTAGGTAATTTGGAACATAAGGTCACCCATGGACAACCTTCCTTGCAACCAACTCTAACCCTAGTCTTGTCATTCTTCACATACCTTAAATCCCTTCCATTATGAACAACATAACTAACAATAACTTTCTTGAACTCCTCCTTTGTTGAGAACAAGGTTCCCAAAACCCACTTATAGTCATTGAACTTCTTAGACATGACAAATGATGGGTACTTAACAATTTTAATCAGCAAGGGGAAAAGAAAATTAAGGTTCTGTAACTTGAATTTGGGAATTACACAGACGCCAATTCAACAACCGTCCATGACACTTCAACACTGTTAACTACCATTTCATCTCTGTCTGTGCCACATAGACTTTTTTAAAACGAAAATTTTAAAAAAGATTAACAATGCAAATATTTTTTAACATAAAAGACTCAACTGTTACAAAAAAAAAAAACTATTTTGTTATTTTAAAATAACTTAAAGGAGCTAAATAATATTTTTACCTTAATTTTTGGCTAATTTTTTTTCCTTAAATTTTAAATGTTATACAGTTTAGTTCTAATGTTGCATTTGTGCACGTCAACGTTATCCTACAACATGTCACGTGTTCAGAAATTAGACATGTTTTATGGTGGTTTGGCAAATGACCCACCACTATTATCTTCTCCATATTACAGCTTCCATTCTTCCCCAAACTAGACAACTAATAATATCAATTGAAATATTATGCAATCCATTCTTTATAGTCGAAAAATTAATTAAAATGTTATGTTAACGGTGGGAAATTGACAAGTGACGTGTTTATTCAAGCAAGGTCATTGGCCAATATTGTTTTAAACAAATTCATTAAACAAATATTCATCCACCAAATAATTCATCTAATTGTAACTACAAATTTCACTAAAACTAATTTGATTTAAATATTTTATTTTTTTCAGTAATTTATACAATTTAACAAATTTCATAAGATAAACGAATTGAATGTCGCGTGTTCGAATCCTTGTCAATGCACTCAATATCTCTTTATAACTATAAACTGAATTGTCTCACAACAATTAATACAATTTAGTTTGGACTAGATTTTCCATTTTTATGAATTCTAATTTTGAGGTTTAATTAATTAATTTTTTTGAGAATTGTCATTTGAGTTATCAAAACTAGGTTCTTTCCAAATCCTCGACCTAGTTAGAAATTACTTGAGTGGCAGCAATGCAGCTAGCTTTGGTGATCTAAAAGCTGCAGTTCAAGCACCGAAGAAAAACACATACTACTACTTTTGTGGCAACATTGCATTGATGATTTTTTCATTGTTTGTGTGTTAGCCTCAATAATTTAAGAGAGCGACAAAGAGTGATATTTAAAATAAAATTGAAGTCAAAATATGTTTCTCAATAACTAAAAAAAAGATTGTAAACAAATTAAAATATTTAAATCAGTTTTATGGATGAAAGATGTGTATTCGTTAAAAGTATAAATGTGTGACAACTCTAATGAATAAGAGTTGTCAGAAACTTTAGGATGGTTGTGATATTGCGAGTTAATACACATGAGGTTAGAAGTTACTGTGTCTCTGTGTATTTTCTCTGTTTTAGTTGGTTTAATCTCTCATGATATCAAGGTATTTATAATTTCTTGGGTCTGCATCCCTATCTCTCTAGGATACCGCAATCACTCCAAAAATGGATGGCTGGTTCTCTGAAAACTCAGAGAGCGTAGTTGAATCCCGTGATTCCTAATTCCACGCTCTTTGACCCGACATACGTTCTATGCACAATTGTGTGTTGTGGACGGGGACTCACAGGTCGCGAACAACATATCAGGAAAAGGGGAGCCCGATTCAAAATGAGGGCGCTTGAATTCATGAAAGGGTGAATTGGGAAGGAAATGGACTAAGCATAAGCCTTCGTTCTTCTCCCAAGGTCTCTTCTGATTATACCACTACACAATTCCTCAAACATGAGGGTTCGTAGAGGATGAACTGTTTTAACCCCTGACTCCTCTTTTGACCTTTCTCAAGAGCATAATCGAAACTTTTCCATTTTTCCACGCACTTTCTCGTTAGAGTTTGTAAATCCTTCATTTTACCTTCGATACCTTCTACCACTCCATGAGTTCAAGTTTATACTTTACACAAGTACTCTTTTTTCCCCTTTTTATGGCGTTTATTAGGGATTTAGACAATGATGGAAATCTGGTGGAACCTGTAGCGGGAAAATTTGTGAGTATAAGTTATTGATTAACTTAACTCAAAAAATGCAAGAGTCGCCACCACACTTTAATTTTATCCAAAAAAAATGGAAAAAGAGCGAACAAAACCTAAGAGTTCTAAAACAAGAATTAACAGAGATCTGGGTAAGGGGGTTGGTTATGCAATGGGAAGGTGCCAGCACCCAAAACGTCTATAGTAGTCTATAGGAGCCCTTTGAAATATCTACGCTTTTTGGTTTGAAAATGTTTGTTGGAAATGAGATTGGGGAGGTGAGAAGAGAAATATTTTTAATATTTTTGTGTTTGGAGAAACTTATCGCCTCATGCCTACGTATCCACAAAGTGAAATATAGGATCAAAACCTCGTAATTCATGGTACAAATAACAAAAATTTGTTGGTTTTGGTTAGTTTTAAATGTAAAGACAAGTCGTCATTTTAAGGAGAAAACTACGACTAGTCGCCCACAAGTATAAGACAACATTTGCATCACCTAAAGATGAAGAATTTTGCTTGGATTAAACTCAACAAGTCTATCACTCAACATCTAAGTGGAAAATGTCAACATCTTAAATACTATGGGGAATAAGAGAGTTATATCTCAACTATGAAAATGACTCATATCTAAACTTTATGAAAAATTTCAAAAGAAAAAATGCACAAAGGCACAAAAAGCTTGAATGAGTTTGAGTGTTTTTTTAAAGTCTTTTGAAATGGTCAAAGTATGATTAACATTGGTTGATATTTATTAAAGAAAACAAAGTTTGAAAATCACTTGACAAAAGTTAAGGTTTTATTGTGAAAGCGGTTTTAAGTTTGAAAGAAAGAAAGTTTTTGAAAAAAGGGAGAAGTTTTGAAAATTTAAGAAGGGGAAGAGATGGCTAGAAATAAGAAGGATCTAACCAAAACGTAGCACGTTCCATAGCAAGCCAAATAAGAATTTAATCCATCTTGAAGCATAAGCAAATGAGCAAGCCAAATAAAGGCAAAGATCCATAATACTCTAAGCATAGGGAAAGAGACCTAATTCTAAGTCCAAGGGTCTAAGAATAGTCAAAGAGGTCCAAGGTCTAAGAATAGTCCAAGAGCATAACCACAAAGTTAAGAGCACCAAGTTTTTTAGAGGTTTAATCCTTTATTAGTGCTTTGAACAAAATATGGTCCAAATGGACAAAAGAAAAAGAGCGGAAGCATAAACATGTGTCCAACGGACAAAGAAAAAATAACAGAAGCATAAACAAAAATATGAGATGAGATGATAATAGTGGAGCATAAAAAAATAAAAGAGAGATAGAGAGCGAGACGGAAACATAAACAAAATTAGTGCAATGATATTGCTAGTGAGTTAGTGATTAGTTGTTAGAACAAATGATCAATGGTGGTTAACTCATGCACTTAGGCCAAAGTTAATGAAGACTCATTAGAGGATTGATAAAATGAAAGCCTCATAACAACAAGTTTCATAAGTGATGGACCTAAGACAAATAATCAACCATACTTGGAATTTCAAACATAAGTTTGAGCCACAAATGATCACTTTTCAATTACGGGACAATTTAGCGCTATGTTAAGCAACCGTAATCGGGTTTATGTAGAAACCACGACTATCTGAGGCCGGTCAATAAAAATGTTAGTGCTAATGCATGCTAGAGAAGTGATATGTATATCACTTTCCGAAAGCAATACCGCACGAAAAGAAAAATAGGTAATGATCTCATCTTCATCAAGAACTTGAAATAAGTTCAAACGATATTGAATATTTTCATCGATCAAAAGAAAAAGAGAAGAGGAGGGGAATACCAAATTGAATTAAAATTTCGAGATCATTCCATCTTTAAGTTCATTCACTCATCTTGGTGGATTAAAACACTAAACATATCATTAACTCAAAGAATCTAAAATAAATTGAACAATTCACTTTAAAGATAGATTTGAATTAATGACTATTTATCCAGCTTCATCTGCACCCCAAGTCCAATGAATTTAAAGAGGAAAATGGCCTTTAAAAGTGTATTCCAAGGCAAAAACCAAAAGAAAATGGAAGAAGAAGAAGAAAGAACCAAAACATTTCCAAAACAAACCCAAAAAGCCAAAATCAACACTGTGTAATTGATTACCACCAAGAGGGTAATCAATTACCACTGCTAAAACAACAATAAATTCAATTTTAAAATGTGCAAAACTTGATGAATAATTTATTCAAACACCCCATGATCAAAGATGCAATTGAGCACGGAAGTTCAAGTAAAATAAAAACAAACAACACCTATAGAACATAATTTGTAAGATTCAAAGATCAAGAAACAAGAATCAATAATAGATCACATTGTTAAGGATGTATCAAGAACAACAGTGGTGGATCAAGAGATTACCACTTCAAATCTGAAAATTCTTCAAATCAACTCCACAAACCACACTCCAAAGCCTTGATCTACTAAAATTGATGATGAAAAAGTGAATGGATGAAGGTTTAGCTCAAAGATTTGTAAGTTCTAATGATGAACTTACTAACTTTCAAAGGAAGAAAGAGCTTTGGTGAATTTGGTAGTTGGTGAAAAAAGAGAGTCAAGAAAGAATTTGAGAAGGTGAATTTGGCTATCAAAAGCTTGTGAAATGAGAGAAATAAGACCTCTATTTATAGGAGTCAGGCTTTGAAAATTTCGTGGATTAGAATTTAGTTTGGAACAAAATTAGGCTTGGAATTTGAATTTGAAGGGAAATTCAAGATCAAATGGTGATTAGTGAAGGTATATGGCGGGAATTAAATTGAGGAGGTAGGGGAATTAAAATGAAGTGATCTAGAATATTCTCATGATGAAACATTTGAATTTGTTGCCAAAAATGCTGCAGAAAATTTGAGTTTGACCAATTTTTACAAAAGCACAGGGTAATCCATTACCCTAATGCTGGTAATCAATTACCACAATAAAAAAAATGTGAAAAATTACCTTTTTTGATGTGTTATCTTGGTTCTGACTCGATTCTTTTTGCTTGTAAAAGAAGACATGGAAATAAACACATTAACCTTAGAGTATCTTGAATAAAAGTCAATCAAATCTTCAGAAACTCTTGATCAGATGCTTTTGAATTGTTTGCAGATCAACTTTGACTTTGTTCAGATGAAATTCACTTGAGTTAAGGGACTGGTATTTGATATCTTTGAACCAAGTTCTTTCTAAAAAAGTTAGTAAAGGAAAAACAAACATTTTTTTTTTTGGATTTTGAATAATGGTTAGTAAACATAAACATAAAAAATAACAAATAAACAAGAAAACGAGGGTGCCCGATGATCTCTCAAGAACAAACCTGCAGAGGAAGGAAAGAGAATTAAATCTTACGATCTTGTTTGTGAAATGAGATGCAAATGATATGTGGGATCTTATGGGTAAAAATTAGGGTATTACAGCTACCCCTATTTAAGTTTCTTATATCCGGAGATATGAAGATTAACATCTTTGTCTCGACCAGATAGAAGAGACTTAAATATAACAAGTAAACTCAATTTTTGTCCCTAAGAGGTCACAAAATGATATGATTATTGTCGCTACTGCGAAAATAAGGTGCCGGCAAAACAGAAGAGTCGCCACCTTTCGTTATTTATCCCTCAGAACGGGAAAGGAAACAATCGGAAAAACCTGACGAAAAGGTATAAGACAAGGTCATCGCAACCATGTCTGGATTCGGGAGTCGGTTATACAAGGGGAAGGTATTAACACCCCTTACGTCCATCGTACTCGATGGGATCCACACTTGTTGTGCTTATCTGACAGGTTGGTTTAACTATCTACGCTAAAAGTCTGGTCTGAAAAGAAAAGAAAATGACTCGGCAGAACACAGCAGTTCTATGCCTACGTATTCCCGTCTGGTACGAGAAATCAAAGTCAACGTAGTTCACCTAACTAAGGGTTACGGGGGAAGGTTGCTCGCCGAGATATCGCATCTCGTGCCTACGTACTTTCACACGGCGTGAAAGATCAGAGTAAACGTAGTTCGGGAAACTACGGATAACCGGGGTGTTCTCGATCACACGAGGGTGAGAAAAAGGATTGACGATACTAGCGTACGCATTCTAGCAGTTTAGGTGTATGCTGCTCGCTCGTCAGAGACTTAGGCGTTACCTGTTTGCGGTAGAACGGATGGAGCATGTCGGGGTTTAGAGGTATGGGGACCTACGGGACTTAAAACTACGGTCTGGCCTCAATTGCGCTAGGGCAAGAGAAAGGGAAAGATTAGTCGTCAGCAGGAAAGTCTCGATCGCACGACAGCGAGAGAACTGAGAAGTTAATTGTTAGTGTGCTCGCTAGGATATCACATCCTATGCCTACATATTCTCGTCTGGTATGAGAAATCAGAGCAGCTGTAGTTCGGCTAACTACAGGAAAAAGGGAAAAGGGAAAAGGGAGCTCACTAGGATATCGCATCCTATGCCTATGTACTCTCGTCTGGTACGAGAGATCAGAGCAAACGTAGTTCGGCGAACACGGGGAACATATCTCGATTGCACAGGGGCAAGAGAAGGGGTCTCGATCGCCTGAATGCGAGAGAAAAAGGGGTCGATCGCGCGGGGGCGAGAACAAAGAGGAAGCAGGCCTAACACGCCTAAACGGGAAGGAACTCGAGACACACACGCGAGAACCTAAGACGTAGGAGCGAATGCGTCGTATGTCACCCAAAGTGTGCCACACTAAACACTCTAGACGATTGAGAGGAAACTCCTCAACCACCATTTCCTACGTGTCTAACGCCACAGCTCACAACACTCGACGGTTGCACGAAGACTTGAATAAGAAATATGTTATCGAACGAAGCGGCTCCGTTGGCTCTCGACACTATGCGCAAGCTCCATTCCAATATTCTCCTCTCTGGATCCTTGATGATGACGTTCGAATCAGAACCAATGTAATGCTAAACCGTCATGATTTGACTTATACGATAAATCAAACTCTAAGAGGTAGCGTATTGATATTCGTGTCAAAGACAAGATAGAGAAACGATATCGAAAATCATTCTCCAATTGAATCATGTCACACAGCCAGCCCGAAATAAAATCAGAGTAAAAAATCAGATGGCAGGAGAGAAATGAGGAGAGAAATCCAATAACAAATGGAAATAAAATTCTACTCCTAAAATTGAAAATAAATCCTAATAGAATAAAATCCCTAAAGAAATTCTAAGTAAATTGCATAATAGAAAATAACCTGAAAATCTATCTAAAACCCCATAATATTCTATAATTTCTTAGAAAGAAAATAGAAATGAAAATTCTGTACCATGCATAATATTCTATAATTTCCTAAAAGAAAAATAGAATAGAATTATAAATTCTAGAATATAAAATCTATACTAAAATGTTAAAAGAAATAATAGAAAATTCTATGCTAAAAATATGCTAAGAAATAATAGCTAAACTATAATTCTTAAGAAGACAAAAATAGAAAATAAACTAAAATATATTACAAGCAAGCATCCAATACAAAGCAAAAATTAAAGTAAATGGGAGGGGGTACATCAGCCAGAATAGGAGTGTAAGCCTGGAAAAATAGCACTGGGCCCAACCCACAATACATCAGGAAAAAACAAACAAAAAACAAAGGGGATGGGGGTGCGAATGGAACGGAGGGTGCGAGTAGGAATTCGCTGGGCCCAACCCATAGACTTCCAACAAACAAAAAATTGAGAAGAACCAGTGGGGGGTTGCGCAATGGAATAGGGTGTGTAAGTCCAAAAAATGATTGGGCCAAGGGTTTCTGAAGCCCAAACCGGTCCACTACCCCTTTCCACCTTCCTTCTCCCAAAAACCCTAGAACCTTCTCCTTTCACCCCGCCGCCGTTACTGTTCTCAACCTTTCCGTTCAATCTCTCACCTAGTTCAATCACCCTCACCTGACAACACCAGACGGACCAAACAAGATCAATGCAAACCAGATGGAATCCAATACGCGTGAGCTCGACGGATATGGAGAGGATGTTTTACGAAGACTAGTTCATGGATGTTACTGAAATTTCTGGAGATTTTGAAGAACACTGATGGATGAATAGGCGAAGATCTTGGACGAAGAACGATCTTGAGGATTCAACGTATTTTCTGGAAAAACTCGAACGAGATGAAGACATTCTCGCCGGAAAAAAAAGTTGTTGAAGGTTTGAATGAAGTTTCTTGAAGTTGTTGAAGGTTTCTGGAAAGTTCTTGATGAAGATCGCACGAAAACACTGAAGATCTGGAGCTCGCTCACCGATTCGATGAAGAATCGTGAGGTTGATGTGTAGATCCTTTGAAGTTTTCATGGAAATCTGATGAACAACTGGAAAAAGCTTTGAAGATCCATGAAGTTTTCGTGGAAAGCTGATGAACAACTGTTGTAGGTTCTTGGATCTTGTACGAAGATGATGAATCTCATGTATGATTTCTGGAGACGGATGAATTTTGTTACGAGTTGATCTCAATTTCTGGAAAAAACCTTGAAAGCTTGATGAAGGTCCGGTAAAGGTGATGATCGTTGTATGAGGATGATGAAGTTTCCGGTGTGTAGTTGAGTTTTCCAATGAGTTTAATGCAGTTCCCCGCGAGTGAGCGGTTACCGGTGACGGCTACGGAGGTTCCGGCGAACCTCCGGTGGTGGTTGCATGGCCGGTGGTGAAGGGTGAGTGGGTGGCACGTGGAAGCCATGCAGAGAGGGAAGTGGGGACAGGTGTAGGACGCGTGGCTGATAGTGAGGTTGAGGTGTCATGTGTGGAAATGATGTGGCGTCCTGTGAGGATGAAACATGGCGAGCTTTATATATGGACATGTGGACTGGACTGAACCAATGGACCCCCAAACGGACACTTGGCCCACCCATTCAGACTCAAATGATTCCAATTAACTGCAACTAATGGTGATTAATGCTAATAAAAGCTAAACGAAAATGCTTAAAAAAAAAACTGACTAAACCAATTAACTAATTAATGCATAATTAAATTGATTAAAAGACTCACTTAAGATGCTAAACGAAAATTAATAAAACCTGGACCTAATTAAAGCTAACTAATCTAATTAAAATTGATTAACATCCTAATTAACATCTAATTAATATTCTAAAGAATTTAAAATCTAATAAATTCTAAAAAGAAATAAACTAATCTAAAAAGAAATTAATTTCTATTAATTCTAAATCCTATTAAATTCTAAAAAGAGTTATATCTATTAATAAAACTATTAATTCCTAACAAATTCAATTAATATCTAAAAAGAAACTAAATCAAGAAAAATGATTTAAAATCTAGAAAAACAATTAAAATCTATTTAAAATCTATTATTCTAGAAAAACAAATCAATTAATATCTAGGAACTATTTAAAATCAATTTAAAATTCTATTTAATAATCTAGAAAAACAATTAAAATCTATTTTCTAATATCAACATTTGAAGAAAAAATCTAGAAAATGCAATAAAAGCCAATTAAACCGATTAAAAAAAGATGCGAGAATATAGCGAAATAAACGGTAAAAACCGGACACCGAAATGTCCTCAAAAACAACAGCAAGAGCTGAAAACACCGTGAAGAGCACAACTTCCACAACAAAACCTGCTTATTCGAACTGGTATGAAATGCCTGAAACGCGAGAAGAGGCTGTAATCCCGATAAAATCAATCTGACTGAAAAAATGCAATGTATGCGGTATGTAAAGTGCAAATGCAAAAATGAATCGAAACATAAGCCAAATACAAGAATTTGTTGGTCAAATTTTGGGGTGCAACAGCTGCCCCTATTCAAACGGCTTGGACATGAAGGGTTGAAGAGCGAACGACTTTCAAACATTTAAAGGTAGAAGACGGTTGAATACCAAAGAACCCGGAAATTTGCCAACCTGCAAAAATAAACTGCAAAAACCACTTGGGGAACAAATATCCAGAAAACTGAATCCAGTTGTCACGGCAACAAACTGATCAATCATCTGATAAAGAACAGCTGATTTCAACATCAACCACCTGCGTGACGCCACAGGCATTGAATCCACATACTAGATCAACAACAAATACGCTACAATAAGCGGGAACTGAGCCACAAGACCATATCAAAATGTCATCCTTGACCTTCCATTTTCGAAGAAAAGAGCATACGCTATCTAAAGTGTGAATCGTCAGTATCTTTGACTTTCCATTTCCGCAGAAACGGACATACGCTAAATAAAAGCATGAATCGTCAGTATCTTTGACCTTCCATTTCCGTAGAAACAAGCATACACTAAATAAAAGTGCGAACTGTCAATATCTCTGACCTTCCATTTCCGCAGAAACGGGCATACACTAAATAAAAGTGCGAACTGTCAATATCTCTGACCTTCCATTTCCGCAGAAACGAGCATGCACTACGTAAAGCGCGTCATCCATGTAATATTCTGGATCTTCCATTTCCGTAGAAACGGGCATATGCTAGATAAAAGCGCAAACTGTCAATATCTCTGACCTTCCATTTCCGCAGAAACGGGCATACACTAAATAAAAGTGCGAACTGCCAATATCTCTGACCTTCCATTTCCGCAGAAACGGGCATACACTAAATAAAAGTGCGAACTGCCAATATCTCTGACCTTCCATTTCCGCAGAAACGGGCATACACTAAATAAAAGTGCGAACTGTCAATATCTCTGACCTTCCATTTTCGTAGAAACGGGCATACACTAAATAAAAGTGCGGACTGTCAATATCTCTGACCTTCCATTTCCGCAGAAACGGGCATACACTAAATAAAAGTGCGAACTGTCAATATTTCTGACCTTCCATTTCCACAGAAACGGGCATACACTAAATAAAAGTGCGAACTGTCAATATCTCTGACCTTCCATTTCCGCAGAAACGGGCATACACTAAATAAAAGTGCGAACTGTCAATATCTCTGACCTTCCATTTCTGCAGAAACGGGCATACACTAAATAAAAGTGTGAACTGTCAATATCTCCGACCTTCCATTTCCGTAGAAACAGGCATACACTAAATAAAAGTGCGAACTGTCAATATCTCTGACCTTTCATTTCCGCAGAAACGGGCATACACTAAATAAAAGTGCGAACTGAGCATCCGAAGACTTGAACAAGCAACTCTGCGGGGAAATTCTGACATCAACTGCCAGACATCCATCTTGAACAAAAATGGGTAACAACTTTGAAGGTATGATCATGAAGTCTTTTAATGCTGACGTAACAGCCATACGAGGACAACTCTACTGGGGAAATTCTGACGTCAACTGCCAGACACTTACTTTGACAACAAGTAACAACTTCAAAGGTCTAATCCCTGAAATCTTTTAACGCTGACGTAACAACAATCTGAGGAAAACCCTACTGGGGAAACACACCGTCAATAGGAACTGACGGGAAGAAAACCTGCTCGGAGGTACACGTCGTCAATAGGAATTGACAGAAGGAAAAGTCTTTCGTCATCAGATGATTGATGGACAAAGCAATAACCGTCGTATGATCTGAAAATCAAATAAACCAAAGAGCTGTCTGAACAAAGCTGCTGGATAAATGCCCCTGAACTGATTGCAGAGTGATTCACGTTGCCACGGAAGGCTGATAGAAAAATTGGCTTATGCTTCGCATGCATATGCGTATGTTTGAATTTTTCTATGGCGTAATGCTCCATATAAGATGGAATGCTACACATTTGACGATGAAATGCAAATATGATGCAAATATGATGATATATGCAAAGATGCAAATGCAAGCTCGGGCTACTGGAGAAAGCTGGATATAACAGAACCGCTTCAGCAAAATAAATGCTGAAGACAAAGCCAACTCCTCTGGGGATAACCGGGTATCACATAATTATTCCAGCAAAATAAATGCTGGAAAGGTGAACCGACTCCGCTGGGGGATAACCAAATGTGCTGAGTATGATTGGACTTCCCTGGGGATTGCTTACACGTGCCAATGAAAATTGAACTTGCACTGGGGAAAACATACGGAGTCTCCCTGCGTATTAATGAAAATTGGATTTTGAGACTAATGCGCCGACACGGATTGGGCCTCACGGTGATTGCCAATATGGATTGGGCTTTTAGGCTATCCGTGATGGGTCAAGTACGACTGACGCTGAAAAACATCCTGTCTGAATTCACGGTTTTTGGTTGAAGGGTCAAGGGATAATAACACGACTTCCCGACATTCGTCTCACACTTGAAGATTGGCTGAACCTGCTTGAGTAGCTCTGAGTAGCTCTGATGACACGGAGGGGAACAATTCCTTCGCTTTTGATATGCCCTAGTCTGTGGGATCTCTGTGGGGATATTCCTTGCATGGAAATCTGAAAATCTGTACCCTGATGGTCTGACATGAACTGCCCCAGCACTCTGAACCTCGGAGAGATGCTCCGGATCAAATGCCCCTCGGGAAATAAACAACTTCTGTGCTTTTCTTAGAGTGGCCTGCCCCTGTCTGCAATGACTTTTGCCCATGATTGGCTGATCTGCGGGAAGATACACTGGTTGTCCTCGAGAGATTCATCAAATCTCGACCTGATTGCTTTAAAATAACTGACTTTGGATGGTTGATATCGCTAGGGATTACTTGATATAGCTTACCCCGATTCACAGAGTATTTGGGCGTTCTGCATTCTATCTTGATCAGACTTTCCACTGTAGGTAACTTTCCTGCTGTCAAGCGCTTACTTGCAAGTAAAACAAGTTGTTCTGCATAAAAGATATATTAATGCAATGCATATGACAGTTTTAACATCCAATCTGTTCACTGGAAAAGGTGTCGCACCTCGAAAAATCACGTAGACATTTCGGAGAAACGACCCTCGCGCGAAAGGCGCGGAAATGCGGTTCGACAGAGTCGCCACCGAACTTTATTTATCCCGAATAAACGGGAGAGGGAAATATCGAGAAAACCTCTTAAAAATGAAAGGGATAGGAACAAGGCTGTCGCAACCGAGTTCCGGGTTCGGGAGTCGGTTACGTGAGGGGAAGGTATTAGCACCCCTCACGTCCGTCGTACTCGACGGGAACCTCTTAAGGTAAATGTGGGGAGTGTTGTTTAGGTTTACTTGCTTTCTTCTCGTTGATAAAGATGAATTAGTAGGATAAAAGAATAAAGACGCTAGGAGAGATGGGTGGTTAGAGGATAGGGTGCTCGCCAAGGATTGGGGCCCTTGTGCCTACGTATGCTCATTCGGACGAGAATGAGAAATCAGAGCGTCGTAGTTCGACTACGGGAAAGGGTGGGAGAATGGAAGATGGATAGAAGTGTGCTCGCCAAGATCATCGCAATCTTGTGCCTACGTATCTTATATTCAAGAATGAATAAAGAATCAGAGCGTCCGTAGTTCGTGGTAACAACCACGAAAAGGCGAGGTTTGAAAAGGGTTGAAGTTTGAGTTTGAAACGAAAGAGTGACTGACAAGCAACCCAAGAGGGCGCCTCAAGAGCTTGTCACTCAAGAATTCAAGGAATGCGAGATTCTAAGAACCCAGTTCTTTCGGGAACTGACTAAATAAGTTGAAGATAAGGAGTTGGATGTTTTGAAATCGAAAGAATGAATTAATAACAACTCAAGGGCGCGCCTCGAGGGTTTCTCATTCGAATATTCAAAGAATGCTAGATTCTAAGAACATCCCTCTTTTAAAAAAACGTATGTGAAAAGATCGAATCGAAAGATGGCATGCGAGGCCAAAAGGGAGTTGTTTTGAAGTAGCTCGACGACGTGTCGAGGATTTGATTGAAGATGAGACCGACTTGATGACGTGTCAAGGATTAGATTGTGAGAGACGATATTAGTCCCTGAGGGTGCCCCTAATATCGAAACCACGAGGAGTTGTGAATGAAATGTGGGTTGCGAATGCGGACGAGCATTCGACTTAGGAGAATGTTTGAAAATGATTGAATCTGAAAGAGTCGAAAGGTTGAGTGAATAATAACTCAAAGGGCATGCCTCGAGAGTTATTCACTCGAAAACTCAAGGAATGCTAGATTCCAAGAATCTTCTTCTTTCGGTCGAGAAAGATATTTTGAAGAATTGAATCGAGGGTATGAAAAAGGATTGTGGTACGAGAGGCGAGAATACGATATTGAATTTTTAAAATAAGAGAAATGACAATTATTTGATAAATGAGACGTAGGCCTCACAACCAATTAATTGGGGTATTATCGAAATGCTAGATCTCGATGACACCTTTTTCATTTGGAGAATGTTTGGATGAACAACGAAGATATCACACAGAATGCTAGATTCCTATGATATTTCTTTGTCCAAAAGAGAATATTTTAAAAATGAAAAGTCGAATAATACACTATTTAAGGTGTACACCTCAATAATGATTGTCCAAAAATCCAAGAAGTGCTAGACTTCAAGAATTTAGTTTTTCGTAGTTTTTGATTTAAGAAAATATTTTGGTTAAAGAACATAAGTTGAATAAAGATTAGAAAAATCATTAATTTTGAAAGTAGTCACTCGAGTTTTTTTATTAAAAAAAACTCCAGACTTTTGTTTAGAAAATTGTATTGAAAAATGTCTATTTAAAAATTTGAATAAAAGATTTTAATGTTTGAAAATAAATTGAACTAGGATAAAAAAACTTTGAAAATGAATTTGAAATTAATCCATGATTTTTGCTTAGAAAATAATGTTGAATTGCTTTAAAGAAAAATTAATTCATTAAAAATTTACTTGAAAATAAATATTGAATATAGAAATGGATGTAGAAACCAACTTGAGAATTCAGCCAATCAACACACATGGAGCAGCGTCCCTTTCATCACCAGACTGTATCAAATTTATGCAGGATGCCTAAAAGTCAAGCCATTCGCAAGCAATACTGCAAGAAGATTAGAGTTGTAGTGAATTACATGCTAAACACTTAGAACAATGCATACCAATCTTAAAATAACGACTATCGGCTCCGCGAGATCGAATAAGTCATAGAATCAATCCGGGAAAATGGCCACCAACACTAATCAAACCAAAATGGCAAAATAATAATAACACACCCGAGAAACTAAGTTGGAAAACAACAACTCACCAAACTATTACAACTTAACATATTTGTACGAAATCGTGAATTTAAAAGAAAATACGACGAAGCAATACGCACAGTGAGCTTTCAAAACAAATTAACTTTGTAGGAAAGTCAACAAAATGACAGTTCGCAAAACTGGATGCTCATAATATCTGATCTTACGACATACTCGCAACAACATTTGGAAATTACTCAGTCACAACAAAAGCAAAACCTGCAATCAACAACAGCGGCAAGCTACTCCAAAATAACGAAATCCGAAGGCGATTTGTTGAGCTGAAGACAAAAATCTTGTCGATAAGTCGTTCTCGTTGTTGTTGCAGAGCCGTTAGGAAGTTGTATTGTTGATGCCGTCGTCGGGAACTGAAAGTGGCGGAGCCTATGTGTACAATAATGTTTCAATCTCTTGTTGCGTAATCGATGATTCGATGATGCCGCAACCTGCACAAAATCAACAGCCAACCAAAATAGAAATAGAAAACCAAAAAATCAGTGAAACGCAATCTTCGAAAACGACATTAAGTTGACGATGCAACTGCTATTGTGAGATTCGTTGAAGGAAATTTGAGTTTGTTGCGAGTCAAAATCAAAACAAGTTGTCGCGGTTAGCATCAACATTGATTCAGAATTTGTAGAACACAGACCAACATCAAAGATTCTTTTTTGCCGGTTTTAAATAGAACTGCAAGTTCATTGCAGAGTTGTTGAGTTCATGAAACTTGCTGCCGTTGAGCTGTGTCCTGTCAAATAGAAGACATAATAAACAATATCTAACAGCAACCATAACTGATATCAATGTTAGAGCTACGGTATTGCCGTTAATGTCGCTGAATGCACATTACTATTGCCGACTACATCGAGTTTCCAGTGCAGTGCGAGTGCGAGTGCGAGCTGTTACCAATGAGAGCTTGTGACGCGTTAGAGATTCAAACCATGCCGAGTTATACTAAAAATCTGCTGCTGAATTTTGAATGCCAACAATTTAACCTTGGCAGCAAATTCAGACCGTAATAATACCAAAGTCGTGTAATTGTTGAATCGCGAGGGCAACCTATATACTCCTGGCACTCATTTCTGTCCCCAAAAGCTTGTCACAGTCTTGTCTCAAAACGTGACAAACCGCCGAGTCCTTCGTCGCTTATAATTGTTGCTGCTAATATTGTCATGAAGTCTTTGCCGCAGAATCCAATCAGATGCGTTACGAGATGGGCTAGCTTGTGTTGCTGCTGCTAAGATCAAACACCGCCTGCAATATTGCTGCTGAAACTGTGTTGGAAACTGAAATTAGCAGAACTTGTCGGCAACGTCGCAACCTTGAATCGAATTCGCAATAGGTATTCGACGAAAGGACGGTGCGGTCGGAATTGGCTCAGCTTTACAGTTGCTTTCCGTAACATTCAAACCTGTAATACTCCAAACAAACAGAGTGGTTCTAGACCAAACAGATACGTGGAAACAAAACGTGGTTAAGATTGTGTCATGGCGGAATCAAATAGAGACTTGTTAGCAAAATCTATGACTTCTTGGACCTGAAACTGAAACACAACGAAATATGAAAACAAAATAAACACAGCTACCAGCTAATACAAGCTAAATCAACCGCTGCCGCAACATAGAAACTCAAAGCTGTGTTTGTCGACATTTTTGTGAAACTGCCATGTGAAGTTCAAGCTAGCATGTATCGACACTGACATGGTTGTAGCAGCAATATCACGTAAATTCTGCAAAGCCAAAATCTCACGAGTTGTGTTATACATTTTTCAGGAACTTAAAAACTATTAGTCTAACACATGTTGAAACTGAAACAAAATGTTTATATTATGTGAATAACAGGCTACACAATCTGAACAAGCTCATATCTTGAAATTTAATCATAAATTTCACAGAAAAAGAAACAGTACTATAGCCGGTATTACCTTCAAATCTTAAACGAATACACTCGAAACCAACATCTATAATAGTGATTGAACCAAAATCGAAAAACACTTACGCTGAAACATTACCTCACCAAGTTGTATCAACAAGGTATTCCCCGAAATACGGATACCGTGGCCTCTTGTTGCAGAAACAAAAATGTAATACAAACGCATAACAGAATGACAAAATGTTGAGCTGAAAGTCGATAACTGTTGCGCTGAGCATTGCACCAAGATGTTGAAGTCGTTGTTGGTTCCCAATCCAAACCGTGTGGGAATTGTGTTATTGATGCCTTTTGGAGTTGGAGAGGATGACGGAGACACGGGTTTAGGTTATGTGAGCGAAACAGAGTGATTTGAGGGGTGAAGTGCGAGGTTAGCGGCGAGTTGAGGTTTGGTCGAGGAGGGTGGTGGTTGTTTCGATGATTTGGGTAGGAGAACTCGAATTCGGCGGCCGTTAGGGTTTTCTCCAGGTGATGAACAGTAGCTGTCTTCTTTTTAATCAAAAATTCTCCTCCTCTTATAGCATGTTGAACCCAACCCTAACGGGCCACTAACCAATGGGCCTTCCGTTCTCTCCAAAAAATCTGATCTTCTTTTTTATTAATTTTCTTTTTAATCTTTTCAATTAATTAATAATAAAACAAATACTAATAATATAATCTAATAATTACAATATTAATTAACAACTAATAAATATTAAATATATAAAACAAACTAGAATTTATAAAGATGAAAAATTACTATTAAAAAAAATATTGTTAGTAATATTTGAAAGAAAAAATTTAAGAAAATAATATTCACAAAAAAAAGTTTAGGTCACGTGTCGCCCTTTAATTGGTCAAAAAGATAAAGTTCTGAAAAATCAATCAATTGCGAGCAGACACGCGTCTAAATAATGAGAAATTAAGCAAACTATGCACAAGTAAAAAAAGAATTAAAATGCAAAAATATTTACCAATGGGTAGGACAAATTTAGGGTATGACAGATGCCCCTATCTAATGGGCTTAAACCTTAGGAAATAAACTACTACAACGCTCGTTTTCCTGAGGTAGAAGCTGATTAGATATAAAGAAGACCCTGAATTTGTCCGAAAGAAAGAGAGATGCCTGAGAGTTGAAAAAAAGAAAACTGGATGAGGTAAAACTCTGAGTAAACTGTGAATAATAGGCAAAAAGTCGTCATCATCAAAAGGATGATGGAATGAAACACACACGGCTACCACCACCAAAAGGATGGTAGAGCAAAGCACAAACGCACAATTTGACATTAATAACCATGACACACTCCTCACCAAAAGGATAACGGAGCGAAACTCACACTAGCCATTATCACCAGAAGGATGATAGGGCAAACACCATCGCACAATCTGACATCGACGAAATGCCAGACCCACCACCAAAAGGATGATGGAGCGAAACTCACACCGGCCACTATCACCAGAAGGATGATAGGGCAAACACCATCGCACAATATGACATCGACGAAATGCCAGACCCACCACCAAAAGGATGATGGCGCGAAACTCACACCGGCCACTACCACCAAAAGGATGATAGGGCACACACAAACACACAATATGACATCGAGGAAATGCCAGACCCACCACCAAAAGGATGATGGCGCGAAACTCACACCGGCCACTACCACCAAAAGGATGATAGGGCACACACAAACACACATCGCACAATCTGACATCAACGAAATGCCAGACCCACCACCAAAAGGATGACGGAGCGAAACTCACACCAGCCACTACCACCAAAAGGATGATAGGGCAAACACAAACACACATCGCACAATCTGACATCGACGAAATGCCAGACCCACCACCAAAAGGATGACGGAGCGAAACTCACACCAGCCACTACCACCAAAAGGATGATAGGGCAAACACAAACACACATCGCACAATCTGACATCGACGAAATGCCAGACCCACCACCAAAAGGATGACGGAGCGAAACACACACCAGCCACTACCATCAAAAGGATGATAGGGAAAACACAATCGCACAATCTGACATCGACGAAATGCCAGACCCACCACCAAAAGGATGACGGAGCGAAACTCACACCAGCCACTACCACCAAAAGGATGATAGGGCAAACACAATCCAGTAACTACCACCAAAAGGATGATAGGACAAACACCATCGCACAATCTGACATTGACGAAATGCCAGACCCACCACCAAAAGGATGACGGAGCGAAACACAACACACATCGCACAATCTGACATCGACGAAATGCCAGACCCACCACCAAAAGGATGGCAGAGCGAAACATAACACACATCGCACAATCTGACATCGACGAAATGCCACACCCACCACCAAAAGGATGACGGAGCGAAACACAACACACATCGCACAATCTGACATCGACGAAATGCCAGACCCACCACCAAAAGGATGACGGAGCGAAACACAACACACATCGCACAATCTGACATCGACGAAATGTCAGACCCACCACCAAAAGGATGGCAGAGCGAAACACAACACACATTGCACAATCTGACATCGACGAAATGCTAGACCCACCACCAAAAGGATGACGGAGCGAAACACAACACACATCGCACAATCTGACATCGACGAAATGTCAGACCCACCACCAAAAGGATGGCAGAGCGAAACACAACACACACCAGCCACTACCACCAAAAGGATGATAGGGAAAACACAATCGCACAATCTGACATTGACGAAATGCCAGACCCACCACCAAAAGGATGATGGAGCGAAACACAACACACATCGCACAATCTGACATCGACGAAATGTCAGACCCACCACCAAAAGGATGGCAGAGCGAAACACAACACACACCAGCCACTACCACCAAAAGGATGATAGGGAAAACACAATCGCACAATCTGACATCGACGAAATGCCAGACCCACCACCAAAAGGATGACGGAGCGAAACATACACACAGGTTGCTATCACCAAAACGATGATAGAACAAACACAAATTTGAAATTTACCAACACCAAAAGGATGCAGGCTAGGTTGAACCGACGAAATTCGGCTATCACCAAAAGGATGATAGTGAAGCAATTGACAAAGGTCACGCTTGCTGGGTACAACTCATTGGGGAACACCCAAGAGGAAGATTGGGTTGAAATGAATCAACGGGGTACGCCCCATGAATTCTGAAGAGGATGCCCCTGACTGGGCTGAGTTTGTCTTGATGTCTTGTTTTGGTCAACAAAAGGTTGAACCACTTCGTGAGGAACGCTCACGGTTTTGCTGAAGATGCCCCTGACTGGGATGAATCTTGAACTTAAGGTCTTTGGATTTGTGTCGCTACTGCGAAAATCGGCGCCGGCTTGACAGGAGAGTCGCCACCGTGCGTTATTTATCCCTCAGAGCGGGAAAGGAAACGCTCGAAGTAAACCTCGCAAAGACGGGAAAAGGTATGGTCATCGCAACCAAAACCTGGATTCGGGAGTCGGTTACGCAAGGGGAAGGTATTAGCACCCCTCACGTCCATCGTACTCGATGGGATCTACGCTTGGTGTTTATAAGGAAAAGGGTGTGTTCATCTATCTACGCTAATGGTCAGTCTGAAAAGAAAAGAAAAGGACAGGACTCGGCAGAACATACGGTGTTCTGGGCCTACGTACTCCCTCGTGCAATGGGAAAGTCAGAGTCAACGTAGTTCGACTACTTACGACTAAACGGGGGAAATGTTGCTCGCCAGGACATCGCGTCCTGTGCCTACGTACTTCCACACAGCATGGAAGATCAGAGCAAACGTAGTTCGACTAACTACAGCTAAACAGGGGGTTCTCACACAGCAGTGAGAAAGCAAACTGGTTCTAAAGGTTCGGGAACCTACGACTACGATCTGGTCTCAAATGCACCCGGGCAAGAGAAAAGGGTAACAATCAGTCGTCAGCGGGAAAGTCTCCATCGCAAAGCCGCGAGAGAACAAAAGGTTAGTTGTTGGTGTGCTCGCTAGGATATCGCATCCTATGCCTACATATCCTCGTCTGGTACGAGGAATCAGAGCAGCTGTAGTTCGGCTAACTACGACTCAAGCTACTCAAAAGCTCCTACTGCTGAGAACGGGAAAAGACACCCTAAAACTATGACTAAAGAGGGGAATTTACCTACTGTTATCATGCCTGGTTGACCATCCTAATGTCTATCATAACGACTCCGCAGCGGAGAAGTCAGAGCTCCTAAGGGATCATGGCAACAGGACTAAACGGCAAACAGGAAATACTGCAAAGTAAAGAAATACTGGAAATATGCATGAAGGCAACAACTAACAATCAAGGCGCAAAGGCCGCAAACCACAGAGGCAAGGGAGCTCAGCTCTACCAAATACCAGCAAGCAAAGCCACTCAATAACAAACAAGCAGAAGGAGGACCACCTCAACTTCTCATGCACACAAAACCTATTTCTAAAATGCACCTATCTCAGAAATATCTAGATGAACCCCTAAGTCTAATGCAGCACAACACCACACAATTCAAACAACACAAAGAGAAGGCGAACCATCCTGACAAACCTCTATCCAAAACTTAAACAGAAACCCTGAGCAAGACCCTTAAACCACCCTAAAACGACCCTAATCTATCCCTGAACAAAACTCTATGCAACACCTTAAGCAAATATCTAAGCAAAACTCTAATCAAAACCCTAAGCAAGAGGAATCAATCACAGTCTCCAAGCTTCAGAACAAGCTTACCAAAGAAAGGGAGCTAAGCAGACAACCTCATAGTGCCTTCCTCGGGAAAGTACCAGGAGGTTACCACTCAGGAGTCATATCCTATGTGGCTCGACAACTGTGATCAGTTTACATTCCTCCTCAGGAGAAACTAAACTCACATGAAGGCTCCAGCATCATTGGATGTTTGAGAAATCCTATCTGAACTAAGGGAACTAAGTGGACAGACCCATAGGACCTTCCTCAGGAAAGTACTAGGAGGCTTCCACTTAGGAATCGTATCCTACGTGGCTCAACAACTGTGATCAGTTTACATTCCTCCTCAGGATAAACTAAACTCATATGAAGGCTCCAACATCATTGGATACTTAAGAAATCCTAGATGAACTAGATGAACTAAGTGAACAGACCCATAGGACCTTCCTCGGGAAAGTACTAGGAGGCTTCCACTTAGGAATCGTATCCCATGTGGCTCAACAACTGTGATCAGTTTAAATTCCTCCTCAGGAGAAACTAAACTCACATGAAGGCTCCAACATCATTGGATACTTAAGAAATCCTAGATGAACTAGATGAACTAAGTGAACAGACCCATAGGACCTTCCTCGGGAAAGTACTAGGAGGCTTCCACTTAGGAATCGTATCCCATGTGGCTCAACAACTGTGATCAGTTTACATTCCTCCTCAGGAGAAACTAAACTCACATGAAGGCTCCAACATCATTGGATACTTAAGAAAGAGGTGAGAAGAAAGAATGAAAGTAATTCATAGTGCCTTCCTCAGGAAAGTACCATAAACTCCCTTCAAACTTCAGGATCTCAAACCTCACAAACGGAGAACAAGCTCCTAGACTAGGCCTCAATCCACTGCATCCTTGCAAGCTCCAATAGGACTTCATCCAGCCTCCATCTTCAAGAAGAAACCACAGATCCTCAAACCACAATGAACTATCTCTGAAGTTCAACCACAATTGAACTTCAAAGTCAGAAGCCATCAAGACTTCTCCTATCCTCAAGCTCAGACAAAAATATCAGAACACCCTACAAAAATCTATCAAAAATCTAGGGGAAACCTACATGGCTCTATGATCCCAAGATCAAATCTCAAAGCCTAAGTCAACTTCTAAGACTACTAAACAATCCCTAATATATGAATGGTCAAAGGTTACCAACAAGTTATGAGGTCTCTATTCTCTAACCCTAAAACAATATCAATCAACCTCTAAAAAATCTATGAAAAATCTATGGGGAACATGCGCTAGTCTAGTACAACATACTAAAAAATCAGAGCAAAATTCATTACCAGATGAAATAATTAAAATCAACAAGGCAGACGTGCCACAAACCAATTATTCAATATCAATAACAATGCAAAAAAATGCAATTAAAATGAAAATGCATGATTAAGCTAATGTTTTTGTACTATAAAATTCTACATTGGATTACGAGTCTACAGAAAAAAGAATGGAATTATTTGATCGAATCTACTATTTTTTATGAATTTTCTAATAATATGCATGAACTAAAAGATATTAAAAAGGCCATTTAAATGGAAAATATACTAAAAATAGCAAACAAAAATAAAATGGCATTTTTATTTTTATATAATTTTTTGGACATTTATATTGACCTATAGCAAAAAAGAAGAATTAAAAACATTGATTTTTCTATTTTGTATGATTTTTACAAGATGCAAGAAAATATTAAAAGAAATTAAAATTCAAACTTGGAATAAATGGGGAGGGGGGTATCAATAGCAACTGCACCCAGTGTTATTCTAAGGTGGGCCAGAGAGGGGTGGTGCGCCTAGCAAATGGCGCAGGCCCACATGAATCAGAAATTCAGCTGAAAGTGAAAAGAGAAAAAAAACGTGCGTGGGGGTGCAAGCAGAAACGAAATACCATTCAATCCCCTTTGGGCCTGCGCCTAGGGGGTGCGTATAGCACTCAGGGCCAAGGCCCAAACCACAATCCACTCTGTCCTCACACGAAGGGGGGGATGAGCAAAACGGGGGTGAGCCTCAGCAAAACGGATCTTGGGCCCAAATGCCATCCAAACCCTAGCCCTAATCAGAACCCTAACAAAACCTAATTCCCCTTCCCTAAATCTGATCACTGTTCATCTAAGGCAAACCCTAGCCGCTCTCTCATCCTCCTCCTCTCTGCAATTCCTCTAACAAACCCTCATCAATTCTCAAACAAGACCCTATTCTCCAGTCCAACACTAATTAACCCTACCCTAAACTCTAAACAGAACAAAAATGACATCAACTCTTCTAATACGAGCCCTAAATAAGCGAAAGCACAGCGATGGAGGCGAGAAGGAAGACTAAGCTTGAGGATCAATTTTTCTGGGACAAACCGAAGAAGATGAGGATCTGTGAAGCACGTGGATGATTTGGGGGGATGTTCTTGAGACGTCGTTTGAGAAAATCTTGACGATTCTGGGAGTATCGTGAAAGATCTGAGGAATGTTCTTGAAAGATTTGATGGTTCGCTGGGAGAATTGAAGGAGACGAACGCGGATGTTCTTGCTCGTTAAAGATCAAGCGGGTTTCTGGAGATCATTGCTGGGGATCTTGAAGGAAATGAAGAACAACGGATGAATTTCTGGAAAATCCAGATGAACACGATGAGGGCTTAAGTGATTTTCTGGGCTTCTTTGAAGAGCGATGAAGGTGCGAGGATTTCCTGGGAACTAGTTCTTGAAGAACGAAGGAGATGTGAATGTTCTGGAAAAGTGTTTGAAGTTCCCGGCGAAGTGGTTGAGTTCTCCGGCGAGTGGTGATGAAGGTGGATGGAGGAGGAATAGGGAGATCGGAGGAGAAAAGAGGGATTTCTGGTAAATTTCCAGATTCCGGCGGTGGTTGCGGTGGCCGGAAGGCGTTAGGGGTGGCCGGAAGGAGTTTGCATGCCGGCCGGTGGAGTTTCCGGCGAAGCTCAGGTGCTGCCAAGTGGCGGTGAGAGAGAATCGGTGGAGGGCATGCAGGGTGCCACGTGGGAGTGTGGAGAAGTAGTGGGGCGCGTGTCAGGTTCTGGGGGAGTTCTGAGTGGTGTGGTGGTGGGTCCTGGTGCGAACGTGTGGCGCGACTATATATGGACACTTGGCACCTGCAAAATTCTGGACAAAAATGGATCAAAAAAACTGATAATGGGCCTCCCAAAGCCCCTTCTGGGCCCACACGGAAATGATAAAAAAAAAAGACTTAAAAACTGAATAAAAAAAACTAAATCTGATTAAGTCTAATTAAAACCAATTAAGACCTAATTAACTAATTAACCTGACTAATCCGAAAATTAAACTATCTTAATCCTAATTAGACCTAAAAATGATTAAAATCCTAATTAACCTGATTAAACCTAAAAATGATTAAAAATCTGATTAAACCTATATTAACTAACATTAATAAAACTCTACTAATCTCTTATTTAAAAACTATTGAAAAACCATTAAAATTCTATTTAATTTCTATTAAAATTCTATAAAATGCCTATTAAAATTCTACACTATTATTTAAAACTATTAAAATCTATTATTAATAAAAGAAAAAACTACATTATTTCTATATTATCTACAAACAATTAAAAACAATTTTAAAATCTATTATATTCTAAAAATGATAAAAAAACTATTAAATCTATTTAAAAATTCTATAAAATTCTAAAAGAAAGATTTAAACTATTTAAAAATGTAAAAAAATCTATTTAAATCCTAAAAAATCTCTAAAGCCTATTTAAAAGCTACAGAAGGCTATTAAATCCTAAAAAATGCAGACAAATGCAAATGACTAATATAAAATATAGCTCGAGACCAGATCGAATCGAACAGTAAACCCCTGGTATCAGAATATCCCGAAAATCACCATGCAAGCTGAAAATCATTGAGGAGCGCACAATTTCCCGAAAAATAAAACCCTGCTGATCTGGACTGGATCTGCCATGTCTAGTAAATGAAACCCAAGTTGTAACTCTGATATCCTCTGTCTGTGCATAAATATCATGCGTCTGATTTGCGAATATGAATTTAAACCACGAGTCAGATAGGAGAACCGGTTGGTCATATTTTAGGGTGCAACAGCTGCCCCTATTCAAGCGACTTGGACCTGAAGGGTTTGAAGAGCGCTCAGCCTTCAAACATTTAGAGGTACGAGACGGTTGAATACAAATAAAACCCGAAAATTTGCCAACCGCGAGAATATACTGTAAAACTGCTTGGGGAATAAACTCCAGGAAACCGAGTCTAGTCATTACGGCGACAAACTGATCAATCATCTGATAAAGAACTCCTGATTTTAACGCCAATTACCTGTGATATCCCAAATAACAAAACCCGAGGGTTGCAACAAAACACCTGATCCTTTCACATTGCCTACTGATAGGCAGGAAGAGAAATATACTCACATCGTCCAAAGATGGACGGGAAGAAAGCCTGATCGCATACTCACATCGTCTAAGGATAGACGGAAAGACACCATTAATCTCCATACTCACATCGTCTAAGGATAGACGGAAAGACACCATTAATCTCCATACTCACATCGTCTAAGGATAGACGGAAAGACACCCTGAATTGATACTCACATCGTCTAAGGATAGACGGGAAGACGCCCAAAATCGAATACTCACATCGTCTAAAGATAGACGGGAAGAAAACCTGAAATTCAATACTCACATCGTCTAAGGATAGACGGAAAGAAACCACAATCCCGAAGGAAAACTTCAATACTCACATCGTCTAATGATAGACGGGAAGACATCCTGATTGAATACTCACATCGTCTAATGATAGACGGAAAGACACCATTAATCTCCATACTCACATCGTCTAAGGATAGACGGAAAGACACCATTAATCTCCATACTCACATCGTCTAAGGATAGATGGAAAGACACCATTAATCTCCATACTCACATCGTCTAAGGATAGACGGAAAGAAAACTTGAAATTCAATACTCACATCGTCTAAGGATAGACGGAAAGACACCACAATGAAGGAAACATCATCGATACTCACATCGTCTAAGGGTAGACGGGAAGACACCCTGATCGATTTCACCACCATCCCTCAAATTTCAGAATCCTTTCGTCTACGGGATTTGATGGAAAGGACAATATCCTTAAAGGGGCCACATCGTCAGTATGGACCGATGGGAAGAAAACCACCTTCAAAGAGCCATGTCGTCAATAAGAATCGACAAACAGGAACCCTCGTGAAATGTCATCTCATCCAATAAACAGAAAGAAAACCACTATCCGAAAGATTGCTTTGAAACCCCTCAACATCTAAAGATAGCCGGAGAAGACTCGCTGGGGAAACACCCCATCTGTACGATCTGACAATAAGAAACCCGCTGAACAATAACCTGAAACTTCACATCGTCTACTGATAGACGGAAAGAAAAGCCACTTGCTAGAGAAACCCTATATTGAAACCCCATCTGAAAAAAAACACCTGAACCTTCACATCGTCTAAGGATAGACGGAAAGAAAACCACGTTCAAACTCAAAACGTCTAATGATAGACGGAGAAATCCACTTATTGGAGGAACACATCATCAATATGAATTGACGGGAAGAAACGTCTGTCGATACCAGGCGACTGACTGATCAAAGCATAACTGTTGTATGATCTGAAATACAAATAATCCGCTGAATCGTCTGAACACTGCTGCTGGATAAATGCCCCTGAACTGATCACAGAGTAATTCACGCGCCATATGAGGCTGGTAGAAAACCTGACTTATGCTTCGTATGCATATGCATATGTTCGAATCTTTCTATGGCGTAATGCTCCATTCAGGATGGAAATGCTACGCATTTTGAAAATGACATGCAAGTATGATGCAAATATGATGATGCATGCAATATGCTAATGCAGGCTCGAGCTGCCGGAGAAAGCTGGGTACAGAAAACCACTTCAGCAACATAAATGCTGAAGACAAAGCCAACCCCGCTGGGGATAAACCGGATATCACAGGATCATCCCAGCAAAATAAATGTTGGGAGAGTGAAATCAACTCCGCTGGGGATATTGGGAACTTAACCGAACACCTCGACGAAGTAATACCCTGCCGGGGAATATAACTCCGCTGTGAAATATCAGATGTGCCGAGTATGATTGGACTCCTCTGGGGATAGCTCACCCGTGCCACTGACAAATTGGACTTTGCTGGAGAAAAATAGACGGAGTCTTCCCGCGTATTGCCGAAAATTAGATTTGGAAACTGATGCGCCAACACGGATGGGCCTCACAGTGATCGCCGACATGGATTTGAACTTTTAGGCCATCTGCGAGGGGTCAAGTACACCTGACGCTGGAAAACACTCTGTCTGAATACGCAGCCTTTTAGTTGAAGAGCCAAGGGGTAGTAACACGACTTCCCGACATTCGCCTCACACTCGAAAATTGGCTGAATCTGCTCGAATAACTCTGAATAATCCTGCTGATACGGAGAAAAACAAACCCTTCGCTTATGATATGCCCCAGCCTGCGGGATCTCTGTGGGGATAGTCCTCGAAAGGAAATCTGAAAATCTGAGCCCTGATGGTCTGATATGACATGCCCCAGCGTTCTGGACTTCGGAAAGATACTTCACCTCAAATGCTTCTCGAATAAGGAACAACTTCTGCGCTCTTAAGACGACCTGCCCCTGATTGTAATGGCTTTGCCCCTGATTACCTGATTCAGAGTAGTGCCCCTGACTACAACACATTTACCTGAATCTCAACCTGATTGCCCCAGGATAACTGACTTTAAAAGGCTGACCTGACTGGGGATCACGGTAATAGCTTGCCCCTGCTCTCGGAACATTTGGGCGTTCTGCATTCTATCCTGACCGTACCTTCCATTGTAGGAAACTTTCCTGCTGTCAAGCGCTTACTCGCAAGTAAAACAAGTTGTTCTGCGTAAAAGATATACTAATGCAACACATATGACAGCTTTGACATCCAATCTGTTCACTGGGAAAAGGAAAAACAATTTATGGCATATAATGCACAAAACATTTATCAAGAATATCAACATCAGTACCAACATGGTAAGAGGAACCCTTTTAGGAGTCAGAACCGACGCGACCTTTACCAGAGTATGCTTTCGAAATAACCTGCTTCAATTAGGACTTTTGAAGGTTGTAACGTGGTCAGGTTCACGGTTTTGAAGGAAAGGATAAAGGCTCAAAGTTTATTTTAACCCACCCACTCTCCTTGATGTTCTCCGATCCTATGTTCAGCTAATTCGACCTTAGCGCTCACCTCTCGGAGGCGGAAAGATAGGAGTGATAGTTCGATAAATTGTGATTGTTGGGAGTGACAGCCACTCACCTTTCGTCTTTGACACTTGAGGTCACACGGCTTGCATTTGATTTGAGGATTTTTCTTTTGATCCTTTTCATCTTTTTCTTTTCATATCCCTAACTTTTGCCTGGACTGACTCTTTTGAGTTTCTTTTGATTTTGATTTTTTTTTAAGTCCAGCGGGATGCCCTCGTTTTTGCCTAAGTCATTTGTTTGCCTTTCGACTTAGCGGGCTTTTGCTTCTTTTTTCTTCGTTTTCTCTTTTTTCGAACGAGTCGTGTGACACTGATTGCTTGCCTCATTGGAGAATAATGTGACTGTCTCACTCTTGATTTAACCATTATGGTTTTTTAGGCACGACCTCTAGAGGTGTGATTAATTCTCGAACGGACACTCCTTTTGCAATTTGGACGCTCGGTCAAATTAGCTAACACCTACCCTGCCCCAGGTTAAGATTGAGGGTTTTTCGTTTTCAGAAAGAACTCCTACTACTAGGCTCAAAGGGGTTAACAAAGGATTATCTTCCTTATATCTCCGGTGTTTAGGGATTTGAAACAATGCTTGTACATCATCAGCAGGTTTTATTTCAAAAGCATACAATCGGAATTTTGCACGTCGTTCATTTTCGTCATCCTCCCCAGATTCCTCTTAACCAAGCGTTGGACGTTTGTAAAACATTTAGTGAACACGAATGGATTTAATCAAAACATGCATATTTATTTCATTATCATCAATTGAATGAAAACAACAAGTTTTACAAACAAGATTGCAATTTAAACAGGAAAGAACTACAACCGTAAAGAAATGACAAGATAAAACAAGAGAAAATGCTAGCTTCCGAGAACCGGGCTTTCACATCTGTCCTGCTGCTGAACCAGCTATCTTCGCAATCAGTTATTAGAGACAATTCGATGCTGTCCTGATCTGCTTTCAACGACCCAACCAGATTATAGAGCCCCTCCTCCTTCATTCAGATGATTTTGGGACTTCCCTGCCCGAAGCTGATTGCTGCACTATCAAGTAAGTCCTGTACTTTATGCTTGAAGGCCAGACAATCTTCAATGTTGTGCCCCTGTGCTCCTGAATGGAAATCACAGCGCTCCTTGTTATCATAACCTGCTGGAGGTGTACCTGTCAGCGGAGCTAACTTCCTCTTCTCAACCAACTGCAATCGTAGCAACACCTGAAGAAGTTCGGCATACGGCATCGGAGGCACCCTAAATACCCTCACCGGCCTCTGATTTTGAGCTTTTCGCTGATTAGGACGCTGCTGAATCTGCCACTATTGAGATTGTTGCTGTCGTTGCTGGTATCGGGTTGACTGTTGAACACCATTCGTAGCAAATACAACATCGGTTTCTTGACTTTCACTGTACTGATCAAGACACTCTTTATGCTTAGCCATTTTCTTTCTCAGATCTGCCCCAGGAATAGGCAACAGTTGTGGGCATGGAGATTCTGACACCATGGAGTCCAGGATACGTTTCTGACCTACTGCAGCTTTAGAAACATCCGTCATCTTAGCATCGACTGGGATAGGAGCAATACGTACAGCTACACCGCTCGGCGTGAATTCAATATCGTGCGAGTCAATCAGGTCTTGAACATTGTGCTTAAAAGCATGGCAACCCTCGATGTCGTGTCCGAATGCCCCAGAATGAAACTCACATTGCTTACTGGCATCGTACCCATGAGGAAGCGCTCTTGTGGGTGGATCCAACGTTCTCTTCTCAACCAGATTAAACCGCAATAAAGTCTGCAAGAGCTCGGCATATGTCGAAGATGGTGCTTCAAATATCCTCTTTGGCCTCCCCTCCTGAATCCTCCGTTGAGCCAGATGTATCTTCTGTTGCCATTGCTCAGGTTCTACAGGTACAGGTGGCACGAGCTTTTTCACTGCGGCTTCAAGTAGCTGATCATCCTCTTTCCTAAGCACATTCTTGACTACTTCCATGATCAAGCTCATTTGGGTCTTCAGCTGACCATTTTCCTCTTTGAGGATCTTCTGCTCCAAACGCATATCTTGCATGTCTCTCATCATCTGCCCCAGCTGGCTTCGGACTTCAATCAATTCAAACTGATTCTGTTCCATCTCTCTGAAGAAATTCCTGCAACAAACTGGAGGATGAGGAAATAAGACCCACGGTTCTGATGTACCTGTTAAATGATAACACAATGCAGAAAGCAAACACATATTCATAACAAGACAAAGAGAAACTCAAGTTACAAGCACACAGACGAACATCTCCCACATATGTACAACCAACAAAAGCAGCACGTAAGCACAAATGAGTACGAATACCATGACCCCAGCCAACAATCCTGGTGGTGGTCAACAAATACTAATGCACAAAAGCTAAACGGGTTAGGCAGAGAAAACAGATGCGACCCCTGGCGTAGAAACCTCTAGAAACTTCTCCCATATCCAACTGAACTCTCCGTTTGCCAATCTTCAGAACACACACTTCCCGAAGAGTCTTTCATGCCATTAACTGACGAACCCACACAACCGGATGACGGAGAATCGTTAATCTGAACAAAACCCTGAGGCGTGATGCAAATCTGGCTAGAGTCTAACAGATCCTGAACCTGACTTCTAAGAACTTTATAATCATTTGTTGAATGCCCCTGTGCCCCAACATGGTACTCACAGCGGGCGCTGGCATCAAAACCTGGAGGATACGGTGGAATCACCAGCTTAGCCTCTTTCGGCACTATCAATCCACTCCTGATCAGATCTGGCAGCAACTGACTGTACGACACCGGTAGCTGAGTAAACTGCCTTTCAGGCTTCCTTGGTCTTCGTGGGGCGTGCTGACGCGACCGACGATAGGATGATCGTTGACTTGAAGTGTCTGAAAACCGATCCTGAGATGCTAGAGATTTTGATATGACGTCATTTCCTTCTTCCCACTCTTCTTGAGAACCGACAACTGACTCATTCTTGTCAACTGGGACGTAAGGAACATCTCGAAGCTTTCCACTCTTGAGTCCTCTCTCAACAAGCTCTCCCATTCTCATCAGGCCCACAAAGCTTGTGCAACCGAACAATTTGTGAAAATAATGGCCCTTCAGAGTACCCGAGAAGACGTCAACCATTTCTCTTTCCGGAAGCGGTGGTTGAACACTAGCAGCCAATTCTTTCCATCTTCGCAAATACCCTCTGAATGATTCATTCTCCGCCTGAGACAATTCTTGCAGATGTACGAGACTAGGAGCCAAATCCAGGTTGTAATCGTACTGCTTCATGAAAGCTCTGGCTAAATCCACCCATGATCGAATCTGATCACTCTCTAACTGCACATACCACCTCAAAGATGCCCCAGTCAGGCTATACTGAAAGCAATGGATCATCAACTTGTCATTTCGCACAAACGAAGTCATCCTTCGACAGAACATCATCAAATGCAGCTTCAGACAACTAACCCCCGTGTACTTTTCAAATTCCGGCACTTTGAACTTATAAGGCAACACCAGGTCAGGAACCAAACACATGTCTACAGCATCCAGGTTAACGGCGTCTTTCACTTTCAAGGCTTTTATTCCTTCTTCCAACGCTCAGAGTCTTCTATCCTTTTCAAGAGCTCTTGGATCTACCATCCCGGCCATTGGAATATCTCTTCGGTAATTCATCACAGGGAAAGCAACACCTTGATTGTTAACAGGAGGAGGACGCTCATTTCGGGCAACAAACGGCTCATGCCGATCTCGATTCTCAACAGTAGGCTGTACAACTTGGTCTGCAGTAACGTTGTTCGGGAAGTCTTCCATAGAATCATACCGATGGTTGGACGCCATAGTAAACCCTGTCAAAGTGTTAGGAGCCTGGAAATTGCCTTCAGACATAGCTACCGATTACCTGTGACTGACTACACTGCTTGATTCTGCTCAAATCTGCTTCAGCCCCTTGGTCGTCTTCAACACTCCACGCTTGCCTCAAACAATCCCCCCGAGAATCACCCTCTGGTGAAAACAAAGGCTGGATAAGTGCTCTGGCCTGCTAGAGTAATGCTATGCAATATGATTTATGCAGACAAAAATACAAAAAATGCTAACGTGCATGTGTGCATTGGAGATATTTCCCCTCCAATTCCAGTGTCAGTGGTAGCAAGACGAGATAAACCATAAAGACAATATTTAGAAAACCCTCATATATTTATTGGAATAACAGTCTTGTCAAGACATTACACAACTATGCTCCATACAACTGAGGTGATAAAGGAGGATCCCAGCCAACATGCCTGGTGGTGATCTCAACACAACAGAATACAAGAGAGAAATCAAGGTCGGGTACGGTCGCGGAAATCCTCAACCAGCTTCTTCGTCTCTGGGTGATCCGGTCGATAAATCAAGCCTTCTATCAACTGATCCCTTTTTCTGACCGTTCCTTGGATATCTCTGACAAAGTCTTCCCAAGCCTTATCATGGGCAACATCCCCAGATTTGGGTCTCTTGGCGTCTGCTCTATGCTGAAAATCTTCCAAATTCTTCATGGCATCAATCAGTTTGCGTTCGGCCTCATATCGGCGGCATGCTTCTTCTTCAAGCTCTTCAGTCTTCACTTTGACCTGTTCTTCTAACTGAGCAACCTGTGTCTTTAGCTCTTCTTCCCGCGCTTTGCGTTTGGCCATAGTGAGATCCCAGTGCTCTCTGAACTTAGCTAGCTTCGTGTAGGCCCTTTCCAGCTCCTGCTTCTTAGTAGCCAATACACTGCTAACTGAGTCTACATCTAACTCCAGACGCTTCTTGGTTTCAGTCAACTCCAATAACGTAGTCTTCAGATGTTTCAGAGTTTCGGCCTGTTGCTTAGAAAAATATCCTATTTCAATCTTTTCATGACGAAGTTGGGCATTCTCTCTCTCTAAAGCTTCTTTAGCCTTTGCTAGCTCTTCTTTCTCCACCATCAGCTGCTTGTATACCTGTATGTCCACAGTGGTAGGCTCCTCCACCGGAGAAGGGTACAATGGCTGAACCGCTGGATAAGGCATAAGGAATTTCGTAGCTCACTCACGAATCCATTCCACATACGGGCCAGGAACTCGAGTATCCCCTCTGCTACCTGAAGGTTTCCCTCTCTTGTGCAGGTTCTTCCAGGCTTTCTCAAGCTTGGTCAACATCTCTTTCCCTATTTCCCCGGTGAGATACAAAGATTCCTGTATCTCCTCGGGCTTCGGCGCTCCCTGAGGTACATACCCAAATTGCCTGATCAATAAGGAAGGGTTGTAATTGACACACCCTTTCCTTCCTATCAAAGGAACATTCGGGAATCCTCCGCATCTGAGTATGACCTCAACTCCGAATACCTCTTCGTTAAACCATACGACATCCTCAGAAGTCAACCCCATCAAGCGCTCCGGCCATCCTAAAGATTCAATAGAGGTGACAAAAGGGCCTGACTTAGGCATATGACTGGTGAACCACCTGCACAGGAGAGGTACACAGCAAGACACATTCCTTCCTCGCCGCTTTTCATTTTGGTAGTGAGTTGAATGGTGGATATCTCCCAGCAAAGTAGGAACTGGGTTCTTCGCAGCCAAAATATAGAAGGCATCTGAGTCAACAAAATCAGGAATGTTCGGGAACAATACGATGCCATACACACACAACAAGGATGGCGTCAAAAACAACCCAGCCACCTTCCTTGGCATACTCCCGAGCCTTCTCCACCAAGACATCCAACGGAAATCCCCACACATCTCCTCTTCTGATCATCTTCCCTGACAGCTCAGACTCTCTTAAGTACAGGATGGCAGAAAGCTCAGCCAGATTAGGCTCAGCGTCCGTACGATAGAAAGGCATCTGCTCGCGGATAGGTATATCCAAGAGTGCAGAATACTCCTCCAGGGTAGGAGCCAAAACAAAGTCAGGAAATACGAAACACCTGAGCTCCGCATCATAAAACTGTAACAGGGTATAAATGCCGCTGATCTCGTAGGCCAATGGCTGATAAACATAGGTCAGAATCCTCCCATATATCTTTCTAAAGTCACCCATTACCCTCTTCTTAGCAATAGCAATCAACTCTAACAACAGACTGATATCTGGAGACGGGAATTTGTAGGGCAACACTCTCTTCGTGGCTTCCATGTCTTGCTAGGAAACAAACACCAGAACTGGGAGGGAAAATATGTACCTGCAATACACACACGTTAGTTGAATGCAAATGGTAACACAATGATGCAGTATGATAAATAATGCAATCAGTGAACACAGGGGCTATGCCGTAGCCTGAAGAGGAACATCTCTGTGATCAAGAACAGAAAGCCACCACGGGCATCAGAACCTCATGACACTAACTATCATCTGGTACTCAAAATATCAATCCCCTGGTAAGAAAACCATCCGAACCTCTGCATCTGACGATAAAACCATCTGATAATAGTATCAACCTCAGATAAGAAACCCATCTGATCCAAACAACACACCTGGAGATGAATTAAGAACACCGTCTAATAAAGGTACTGAATCATGGTTTCTGAAGGCCAGTTTTCCTGCAATAACCCAATCCCCCTCACAGGTATGATAGACCTAATCCACGGACAAAGGTACGACATCCTATGCGGTCATCAGCGTCACAGACTTTCATGAGTGACGATACGATTCCCAGAAGGAGTGGCATCATCAAGTCATGAAGAGGCCTCACTTAGCTGACTTCCAAATGATCGGTCCCCAGAGTCGATAATCCTCACGTCTGGACTCCCCTCAGATCCTCAGGACCGGAAAGGAGAACCTCTGCGAGAATCTCGTCTGAGCGCAGATTTCGTAGGGAACTATGCCTGCTCAGCAGACAGGTTCGTCTACTACTCTCCACAACTATATCTAGGTGCATACTCAAGCCCAGGTCCGACTTCTCACTCATAGTAACATCCCCCTCCGACAGCAATAATCACAATAATATAATACTGGAAGTAAATGCGGAAAGGTAAAGGTGCAAGAAAGTAAAGTGCGGAAAAGTAAAACACATATGCACAACACCCAACAGATAAACACCCAAGCGCTAGGATTGACTCGCGTAGGGGATGGGAAACGGTCCCAGCATAAGGGATGGGAAAAATCCCTAGATGCTATAAGGTCCCCAGCAGAGTCGCCAGCTGTCGCTACTGCGAAAATCGGCGCCGGCTTGACAGGAGAGTCGCCACCGTGCGTTATTTATCCCTCAGAGCGGGAAAGGAAACGCTCAAAGTAAACCTCGCAAAGACGGGAAAAGGTATGGTCATCGCAACCAAAACCTGGATTCGGGAGTCGGTTACGCAAGGGGAAGGTATTAGCACCCCTCACGTCCATCGTACTCGATGGGATCCACGCTTGGTGTTTATAAGGAAAAGGGTGTGTTCATCTATCTACGCTAATGGTCAGTCTGAAAAGAAAAGAAAAGGACAGGACTCGGCAGAACATACGGTGTTCTGGGCCTACGTACTCCCTCGTGCAATGGGAAAGTCAGAGTCAACGTAGTTCGACTACCTACGACTAAACGGGGGAAATGTTGCTCGCCAGGACATCGCGTCCTGTGCCTACGTACTTCCACACAACATGGAAGATCAGAGCAAACGTAGTTCGACTAACTACAACTAAACAGGGGGTTCTCACACAGCAGTGAGAAAGCAAACTGGTTCTAAAGGTTCGGGAACCTACGACTACGATCTGGTCTCAAATGCACCCGGGCAAGAGAAAAGGGTAACAATCAGTCGTCAGCGGGAAAGTCTCCATCGCACAGCCGCGAGAGAACAAAAGGTTAGTTGTTGGTGTGCTCGCTAGGATATCGCATCCTATGCCTACATATCCTCGTCTGGTACGAGGAATCAGAGCAGCTGTAGTTCGGCTAACTACGACTCAAGCTACTCAAAAGCTCCTACTGCTGAGAACGGGAAAAGACACCCTAAAACTATTACTAAAGAGGGGAATTTACCTACTGTTATCATGCCTGGTTGACCATCCTAATGTCTATCATAACGACTCCGCAACGGAGAAGTCAGAGCTCCTAAGGGATCATGGCAACAGGACTAAACGACAAACAGGAAATACTGCAAAGTAAAGAAATACTGGAAATATGCATGAAGGCAACAACTAACAATCAAGGCGCAAAGGCCGCAAACCACAGAGGCAAGGGAGCTCAGCTCTACCAAATACCAGCAAGCAAAGCCACTCAATAACAAACAAGCAGAAGGAGGACCACCTCAACTTCTCATGCACACAAAACCTATTTCTAAAATGCACCTATCTCAGAAATATCTAGATGAACCCCTAAGTCTAATGCAGCACAACACCACACAATTCAAACAACACAAAGAGAAGGCGAACCATCCTGACAAACCTCTATCCAAAACTTAAACAGAAACCCTGAGCAAGACCCTTAAACCACCCTAAAACGACCCTAATCTATCCCTGAACAAAACTCTATGCAACACCTTAAGCAAATATCTAAGCAAAACTCTAATCAAAACCCTAAGCAAGAGGAATCAATCACAGTCTCCAAGCTTCAGAACAAGCTTACCAAAGAAAGGGAGCTAAGCAGACAACCTCATAGTGCCTTCCTCGGGAAAGTACCAGGAGGTTACCACTCAGGAGTCATATCCTATGTGGCTCGACAACTGTGATCAGTTTACATTCCTCCTCAGGAGAAACTAAACTCACATGAAGGCTCCAGCATCATTGGATGTTTGAGAAATCCTATCTGAACTAAGGGAACTAAGTGGACAGACCCATAGGACCTTCCTCAGGAAAGTACTAGGAGGCTTCCACTTAGGAATCGTATCCTACGTGGCTCAACAACTGTGATCAGTTTACATTCCTCCTCAGGAGAAACTAAACTCATATGAAGGCTCCAACATCATTGGATACTTAAGAAATCCTAGATGAACTAGATGAACTAAGTGAACAGACCCATAGGACCTTCCTCGGGAAAGTACTAGGAGGCTTCCATTTAGGAATCGTATCCCATGTGGCTCAACAACTGTGATCAGTTTACATTCCTCCTCAGGAGAAACTAAACTCACATGAAGGCTCCAACATCATTGGATACTTAAGAAATCCTAGATGAACTAGATGAACTAGATGAACTAAGTGAACAGACCCATAGGACCTTCCTCGGGAAAGTACTAGGAGGCTTCCACTTAGGAATCGTATCCCATGTGGCTCAACAACTGTGATCAGTTTACATTCCTCCTCAGGAGAAACTAAACTCACATGAAGGCTCCAACATCATTAGATACTTAAGAAAGAGGTGAGAAGAAAGAATGAAAGTAATTCATAGTGCCTTCCTCAGGAAAGTACCATAAACTCCCTTCAAACTTCAGGATCTCAAACCTCACAAACGGAGAACAAGCTCCTAGACTAGGCCTCAATCCACTGCATCCTTGCAAGCTCCAATAGGACTTCATCCAGCCTCCATCTTCAAGAAGAAACCACAGATCCTCAAACCACAATGAACTATCTCTGAAGTTCAACCACAATTGAACTTCAAAGTCAGAAGCCATCAAGACTTCTCCTATCCTCAAGCTCAGACAAAAATATCAGAACACCCTACAAAAATCTATCAAAAATCTAGGGGAAACCTACATGGCTCTATGATCCCAAGATCAAATCTCAAAGCCTAAGTCAACTTCTAAGACTACTAAACAATCCCTAATATATGAATGGTCAAAGGTTACCAACAAGTTATGAGGTCTCTATTCTCTAACCCTAAAACAATATCAATCAACCTCTAAAAAATCTATGAAAAATCTATGGGGAACATGCGCTAGTCTAGTACAACATACTAAAAAATCAGAGCAAAATTCATTACCAGATGAAAGAATTAAAATCAACAAGGCAGACGTGCCACAAACCAATTATTCAATATCAATAACAATGCAAAAAAATGCAATTAAAATGAAAATGCATGATTAAGCTAATGTTTTTGTACTATAAAATTCTACATTGGATTACGAGTCTACGGAAAAAAGAATGGAATTATTTGATCGAATTTACTATTTTTTATGAATTTTCTAATAATATGCATGAACTAAAAGATATTAAAAAGGTCATTTAAATGGAAAATATACTAAAAATAGCAAACAAAAATAAAATGGCATTTTTATTTTTATATAATTTTCTGGACATTTATATTGACCTATAGCAAAAAAGAAGAATTAAAAACATTGATTTTTCTATTTTGTATGATTTTTACAAGATGCAAGAAAATATTAAAAGAAATTAAAATTCAAACTTGGAATAAATGGGGAGGGGGGTATCAATAGCAACTGCACCCAGTGTTATTCTAAGGTGGGCCAGAGAGGGGTGGTGCGCCTAGCAAATGGCGCAGGCCCACATGAATCAGAAATTCAGCTGAAAGTGAAAAGAGAAAAAAAACGTGCGTGGGGGTGCAAGCAGAAACGAAATACCATTCAATCCCCTTTGGGCCTGCGCCTAGGGGGTGCGTATAGCACTCAGGGCCAAGGCCCAAACCACAATCCACTCTGTCCTCACACGAAGGGGGGGATGAGCAAAACGGGGGTGAGCCTCAGCAAAACGGATCTTGGGCCCAAATGCCATCCAAACCCTAGCCCTAATCAGAACCCTAACAAAACCTAATTCCCCTTCCCTAAATCTGATCACTGTTCATCTAAGGCAAACCCTAGCCGCTCTCTCATCCTCCTCCTCTCTGCAATTCCTCTAACAAACCCTCATCAATTCTCAAACAAGACCCTATTCTCCAGTCCAACACTAATTAACCCTACCCTAAACTCTAAACAGAACAAAAATGACATCAACTCTTCTAATACGAGCCCTAAATAAGCGAAAGCACAGCGATGGAGGCGAGAAGGAAGACTAACCTGGAGACGATGACGTTTCCGGAACTTTCTCGAAGGTTTGCTTGAGGATCAATTTTTCTGGGACAAACCGAAGAAGATGAGGATCTGTGAAGCACGTGGATGATTTGGGGGGATGTTCTTGAGACGTCGTTTGAGAAAATCTTGACGATTCTGGGAGTATCGCGAAAGATCTGAGGAATGTTCTTGAAAGATTTGATGGTTCGCTGGGAGAATTGAAGGAGACGAACGCGGATGTTCTTGCTCGTTAAAGATCAAGCGGGTTTCTGGAGATCATTGCTGGGGATCTTGAAGGAAATGAAGAACAACGGATGAATTTCTGGAAAATCCAGATGAACACGATGAGGGCTTAAGTGATTTTCTGGGCTTCTTTGAAGAGCGATGAAGGTGCGAGGATTTCCTGGGAACTAGTTCTTGAAGAACGAAGGAGATGTGAATGTTCTGGAAAAGTGTTTGAAGTTCCCGGCGAAGTGGTTGAGTTCTCCGGCGAGTGGTGATGAAGGTGGATGGAGGAGGAATAGGGAGATCGGAGGAGAAAAGAGGGATTTCTAGTAAATTTCCAGATTCCGGCAGTGGTTGCGGTGGCCGGAAGGCGTTAGGGGTGGCCGGAAGGAGTTTGCATGCCGGCCGGTGGAGTTTCCGGCGAAGCTCAGGTGCTGCCAAGTGGCGGTGAGAGAGAATCGGTGGAGGGCATGCAGGGTGCCACGTGGGAGTGTGGAGAAGTAGTGGGGCGCGTGTCAGGTTCTGGGGGAGTTCTGAGTGGTGTGGTGGTGGGTCCTGGTGCGAACGTGTGGCGCGACTATATATGGACACTTGGCACCTGCAAAATTCTGGACAAAAATGGATCAAAAAAACTGATAATGGGCCTCCCAAAGCCCCTTCTGGGCCCACACGGAAATGATCAAAAAAAAGACTTAAAAACTGAATAAAAAAAACTAAATCTGATTAAGTCTAATTAAAACCAATTAAGACCTAATTAACTAATTAACCTGACTAATCCGAAAATTAAACTATCTTAATCCTAATTAGACCTAAAAATGATTAAAATCCTAATTAACCTGATTAAACCTAAAAATGATTAAAAATCTGATTAAACCTATATTAACTAACATTAATAAAACTCTACTAATCTCTTATTTAAAAACTATTGAAAACCCATTAAAATTCTATTTAATTTCTATTAAAATTCTATAAAATGCCTATTAAAATTCTACACTATTATTTAAAACTATTAAAATCTATTATTAATAAAAGAAAAAACTACATTCTTTCTATATTATCTACAAACAATTAAAAACAATTTTAAAATCTATTATATTCTAAAAATGATAAAAAAACTATTAAATCTATTTAAAAATTCTATAAAATTCTAAAAGAAAGATTTAAACTATTTAAAAATGTAAGAAAATCTATTTAAATCCTAAAAAATCTCTAAAGCCTATTTAAAAGCTACAGAAGGCTATTAAATCCTAAAAAATGCAGACAAATGCAAATGACTAATATAAAAGATAGCTCGAGACCAGATCGAATCGAACAGTAAACCCCTGGTATCAGAATATCCCGAAAATCACCATGCAAGCTGAAAATCATTGAGGAGCGCACAATTTCCCGAAAAATAAAACCCTGCTGATCTGGACTGGATCTGCCATATCTAGTAAATGAAACCCAAGTTGTAACTCTGATATCCTCTGTCTGTGCATAAATATCATGCGTCTGATTTGCGAATATGAATTTAAACCACGAGTCAGATAGGAGAACTGGTTGGTCAAATTTTAGGGTGCAACAATTTGCCCAACAAAAGGTTGAACAACTTCGTGGGGAACGCCCACGGTCTTGAATGGTATGCCCCTGGATGGGATGTATGTTAACTTGAAGATCTGATCAACCACGAGGTTGAAATACGTCATGGGAAACACCCATGGTCTTGAAAAGAATGCCCCTGACTAGGCTGGATCTTGCTTTGAATATCTCTGAATTTCGTAGGAGAAACCCACAATTGCAGAAGATTGCCCCTGAATGGGCTGATGATTGCTTTGAAGCTCTTGATATTCGTGGGAGAAATCCACGACCTTTGCGGAAGATTCCCCTGACCGGGCTGATGACGGTATTGGAAATCTTCAAGATTGATCCTGGACCTTGACTTGCATATATGAATGCTGGATGATAAACGATATTCCATAACGAATGGAAATGCAAATGCAAATGCTGAAGCGCGGAGATGCAAGAGCTAGGGAAGTATGATATGATTGGTATGCATATGATGTAAGATGCTTATGAGGTCGAATGCAATGGGTATGATACAGATGATGCAGACGGGTAATTTGGAAATGCAGGTGAAGACACCAGCGTGGTGGACTTTTGGTAATTGCCAATGCGGATTGGACTTCGGGTGGTGGGAGGGATAGACTTCCTCGACACGCAGTTCGTTGAAGACGTCACGATTGAAGTAGAAGATGATGCTCTGGATGCCCCCAAGTCGGGGTACTTTGTGGTTTACTGTGAATTTGCCTCAGAGAAGGTTGCAGCTCTGCCTGATGATCGGGGTGACTCGGCCTTGCCCCAGTCTAAACTTGTTAACTGGTCCGCCCCAGGTTAACCAGCTCTGACATATGATGGTTGAACTCGGATGACTTGCCCCTGTTCAAGCTATTGAGTGGTTTGCCCCAGCCTGTGGATTTTGAAGTGACATTTGTCTCGTGTACGCCACTGAAAGTCAAGCTCCTCCTCGATTGCCCCTTGCTGAGATGTCCTTGAACACCTAGCACTGATTTGAAATTAAAATTGTACATCCATAAATGGTAATATTAATACAAAGTTCAATGTAAGTTTTGAAAAAGCTGTCTTTTATTGAAGTGTCGTGATATTGTGAAGAATGGACTGTAGCCCAGATGTTGTGCTGATTTTGATTAGTGCGAAAAGATGTTACAAGAATAATGACCAATGTTGATGATTAACAATCATGTGAGGAGTCAGGTTACGCAACCTTGCAATAGTATGCTTTCAGAATGAACCTCGCCTCAATTAGGTCTTTCGAGGGCTATAACGTGGTCTGGTTCACGGTTATGAAACAAAGGATATTAGGCTCAAAATATGATTTGTACCCACCCCTTCTTCCTAATGATCTCCAGTCCTACATTCAGTTAATTCTACACTTGTCTGGATGGTGTAAGCTTGAAGGTTCAAGGTTTACTCGACGTGGCAGTCACCTTATTTTGATGGATGCCAGTGCCCCTTTGATCTGGGTGGCCACTGAATCCTTTTTGTTTTTGTTGAGGATTTCGGGGTCCTCTTTTGCTTTTGTTTTGATCCCTAACTTTTGCATGGATTAACTTTGTTTGTCAGATCCATCGGGATTGCCTTGATTTTGCCTAATTCCCCTCTGAGGTGTCTGACTTAGCAGGCTTTTGATTTTTTTTATTTTGTTGTGACTGCCATAGCATGGGTCATTGATGAACAACCGTCTTCTGAATTTTTCCTTTTTTTTTGATTTGAGTGCAGAATTAGATTAACTAAACACTACCCTGCCCCAGGTTGAGTGTAAAGGTTTGAATATCCGAAGGAAACTGCTACTTCTAGGCTCGAAGTGGTTTACTAGGGATTAACTCCCTATATCTCCGGTGTTTGGGGAATTGAAGCAATGCCTGTACATCATTGACGAGATTCGGTCTGAAAGCATACAGTTTGCAATTATGGGTATCTCGTTTTCATCATCCTCCCTCAAATCAAGCTAAACAACAGTGAATAGAGTGGAGTGAATGAACGTGTCGGTGATAAGTGAAAATGAGTGAATACGACATAACTAATTCAAAACAATGCATAAATGATACATTAATGAAAACCAAATACGAATGTCAATTGTTCAAAGCATACAGTACTTAAACACGCAAAGACAAAATATAAGAAATGCGAAAGATTAAATGGCAGCATGACGACCTTCTTCAGAGAATGGTCTTGACTGGACTTGATCTGATGTTAGCACTAGTTGGCTGGAGGCATCGGGTTGTTGATGGCACTGAGATAAATCCCATCAAAGGTGAGAGCTTCCTTGTCAATCAGGTCTTGAATTTTGTGCTTGAGAAACCTGCAGTTCTCAATGTTGTGACCTGGAGCTCCCTTATGAAACTCACAATGAGCATTCGCGTCGTAATCAGCAGGAAGGACAGTTGGAGGAGCTAGATCTCTCGGAACAATAGCCTTTTTCTCCATTAGTTGAGCAAAGATATCTGCATATGTCATTGGGAGACTATCAAATACTCTATCTGGCTTCCATGTTCTGTGTTGATTTTGCTGACGCGGTCGCTGAACTGTTCGCTGTTCTGATTCCTTTCCAGTTATGGAGAGGGCTTCGAAGATCTGATCCATCTTTCTGTTGAGGGATTCCAGCTCCTTCCTGATAGCAACTTGTTCTTGCTGAATCTGCTCCATCGTTCGTCTTGTATTGGCTCTAGTTGCGTATTGGTGTCGAGGAATCAACTTGATTTACTGGAGAGGAAGGAACGAAGACATAAGATTCTGTTGAAGGACTGGAAATGCAAAATGCACAACATATGAAATGCAATGCGAATGATATGCAAGATGCAATGCAAGATACAAGATCCAGGATCATAGGATCACAGTTCAAACAACTCTTGAAGCTGGTAACTGAAACGGATAAGTAGCCACAGTTTATGACCAAAGAAACCTGACAGGTAAGCCCTATACGGGAAGGTCTAGATATTCTACCCATAAACCCACTTACGGGATGGTTTCTACGTTTGGTTCCCAGGATCACGTACACTAGTCGTATTAGCGTCACGCAACAGGCTGGCTGTATTACGGCGATAATGACGATAAGGTCTCTCCTGAGCGGGGTCCTCATGCTAGGCGCACAAGGAGCGAGTCCTTGGAGACTAACACTACACGACCACCAATATCGGAACTGGTGATAACAAAAGGTTCCCAGAATCACGGACCCTTCATTAATCAAGTCGTGCAATAGGCTAGCTGTGTTACAACGAGATCTACGAATAGGTCTTCTCTGGAGGAGCTTTCATGCTAGGCTCATAAGGAGCGAGTCCTTCGAGACTAACACTACTCAACTACCAATTCTAAACTATGTGTTCTCTCTGCTTTTACCAAAGCTCGGGTGTAGAGCTTTATTCACAATGCCATCCCAAGAACCAACAGGCAACCAAGATAACAAGCGCAAATAAAATCCACAAATCCACAAGAGAACAAATACATAAACGAAAAAGAAACAAAATAAAAAACAAACACTCCTCACAAACCAAAAGATAGGCTCGACTCTCTCTTTGCATGGAGCAATCTCCCCAGCAGAGTCGCCAGCTGTCGCACCTCGAAAAATCACGTAGACATTTCGGAGAAACGACCCTCGCGCGAAAGGCGCGGAAATGAGGTTCGATAGAGTCACCACCGAACTTTATTTATCCCGAATAAACGGGAGAGGGAAATATTGAGAAAACCTCTTAAAAACGAAAGGGATAGGAACAAGGCTGTCGCAACCGAGTTCCGGGTTCGGGAGTCGGTTACGTGAGGGGAAGGTATTAGCACCCCTCACGTCCGTCGTACTCGACGGGAACCTCTTAAGGTAAATGTGGGGAGTGTTGTTTAGGTTTACTTGCTTTCTTCTCGTTGATAAAGATGAATTAGTAGGATAAAAGAATAAAGACGCTAGGAGAGATGGGTGGTTAGAGGATAGGGTGCTCGCCAAGGATTGGGGCCCTTGTGCCTACGTATGCTCATTCGGACGAGAATGAGAAATCAGAGCGTCGTAGTTCGACTACGGGAAAGGGTGGGAGAATGGAAGATGGATAGAAGTGTGCTCTCCAAGATCATCGCAATCTTGTGCCTACGTATCTTATATTCAAGAATGAATAAAGAATCAGAGCGTCCGTAGTTCGTGGTAACAACCACGAAAAGGCGAGGTTTGAAAAGGGTTGAAGTTTGAGTTTGAAACGAAAGAGTGACTGACAAGCAACCCAAGAGGGCGCCTCAAGAGCTTGTCACTCAAGAATTCAAGGAATGCGAGATTCTAAGAACCCAGTTCTTTCGGGAACTGACTGAATAAGTTGAAGATAAGGAGTTGGATGTTTTGAAATCGAAAGAATGAATTAATAACAACTCAAGGGCGCGCCTCGAGGGTTTCTCATTCGAATATTCAAAGAATGCTAGATTCTAAGAACATCCCTCTTTCGTAGGTTTTAAAAAAACGTATGTGAAAAGATCGAATCGAAAGATGGCATGCGAGGCCAAAAGGGAGTTGTTTTGAAGTAGCTCGATGACGTGTCGAGGATTTGATTGAAGATGGGACCGACTTGACGACGTGTCAAGGATTAGATTGTGAGAGACGATATTAGTCCCTAAGGGTGCCCCTAATATCGAAACCACGAGGAGTTGTGAATGAAATGTGGGTTGCGAATGCGGACGAGCATTCGACTTAGGAGAATGTTTGAAAATGATTGAATCTGAAAGAGTCAAAAGGTTGAGTGAATAATAACTCAAAGGGCATGCCTCGAGAGTTATTCACTCGAAAACTCAAGGAATGCTAGATTCCAAGAATCTTCTTCTTTCGGTCGAGAAAGATATTTTGAAGAATTGAATCGAGGGTATGAAAAAGGATTGTGGTACGAGAGGCGAGAATACGATATTGAATTTTTAAAATAAGAGAAATGACAATTATTTGATAAATGAGACGTAGGCCTCACAACCAATTAATTGGGGTATTATCGAAATGCTAGATCTCGATGACACCTTTTTCATTTGGAGAATGTTTGGATGAACAACGAAGATATCACACAGAATGCTAGATTCCTATGATATTTCTTTGTCCAAAAGAGAATATTTTAAAAATGAAAAGTCGAATAATACACTATTTAAGGTGTACACCTCAATAATGATTGTCCAAAAATCCAAGAAGTGCTAGACTTCAAGAATTTAGTTTTTCGTAGTTTTTGATTTAAGAAAATATTTTGGTTAAAGAACATAAGTTGAATAAAGATTAGAAAAATCATTAATTTTGAAAGTAGTCACTCGAGTTTTTTTATTAAAAAAAACTCCAGACTTTTGTTTAGAAAATTGTATTGAAAAAGGTCTATTTAAAAATTTGAATAGAAGATTTTAATGTTTGAAAATAAATTGAACTAGGATAAAAAAACTTTGAAAATGAATTTGAAATTAATCCATGATTTTTGCATAGAAAATAATGTTGAATTGCTTTAAAGAAAAATTAATTCATTAAAAATTTACTTGAAAATAAATATTGAATATAGAAATGGATGTAGAAACCAACTTGAGAATTCAGCCAATCAACACACATGAAGCAGCGTCCCTTTCATCACCAGACTGTATCAAATTTATGCAGGATGCCTAAAAGTCAAGCCATTCGCAAGCAATACTGCAAAAAGTTTAGAGTTGTAGTGCATTACATGCTAAACACTTAGAGCAATGCATACCAATCTTAAAATAACGACTATCGGCTCCGCGAGATCGAATAAGTCATAGAATCAATCCGGGAAAATGGCCACCAACACTAATCAAACCAAAATGGCAAAATAATAACAACACACCCGAGAAACTAAGTTGGAAAACAACAACTCACCAAACTATTACAACTTAACATATTTGTACGAAATCGTGAATTTAAAAGAAAATACGACGAAGCAATACGCACAGTGAGCATTCAAAACAAATTAACTTTGTAGGAAAGTCAACAAAATGACAGTTCGCAAAACTGGATGCTCATAATATCTGATCTTACGACATACTCGCAACGGCCTTTGGAAATTACTCAGTCACAACAAAAGCAAAACCTACAATCAACAACAGCGGCAAGCTACTCCAAAATAACGAAATCTGAAGGCGATTTGTTGAGCTGAAGACAGAAATCTTGTCGATAAGTCGTTCTCGTTGTTGTTGCAGAGCCGTTAGGAAGTTGTATTGTTGATGCCGTCGTCGGGAACTGAAAGTGGCGGAGCCTATGTGTACAATAATGTTTCAATCTCTTGCTGCGTAATCGATGATTCGATGATGCTGCAACCTGCACAAAATCAACAGCCAACCAAAATAGAAATAGAAAACCAAAAAATCAGTGAAACGCAATCTTCGAAAACGACATTAAGCTGACGATGCAACTGCTATTGTGAGATTCCTTGAAGGAAATTTGAGTTTGTTGCGAGTCAAAATCAAAACAAGTTGTCGCGGTTAGCATCAACATTGATTCAGAATTTGTAGAACACAGACCAACATCAAAGATTCTTTTTTTCCGGTTTTAAATAGAACTGCAAGTTCATTGCAGAGTTGTTGAGTTCATGAAACTTGCTGCCGTTGAGTTGTGTCCTGTCAAATAGAAGATAATAAACAATATCTAACAGCAACCGGAACTGATATCAATGTTAGAGCTACGGTATTGCCATCAACGTTGCTGAATGCACATTACTATTGCCGACTACATCGAGTTTCCAGTGCAGTGCGAGTGCGAGCTGTTACCAATGAGAGCTTGTGACGCGTTAGAGATTTAAACCATGCCGAGTTATACTGAAAATCTGCTGCTGAATTTTGAATGCCAACAATTTAACCTTGGCAGCAAATTCAGACCGTAATAATACCAAAGTCGTGTAATTGTTGAATCGCGAGCGCAACCTATATACTCCTGGCACTCATTTCTGTCCCCAAAAGCTTGTCACAGTCTTGTCTCAAAACGTGACAAACCGCCGAGTCCTTCGTCGCTTATAATTGTTGCTGCTAATATTGTCATGAAGTCTTTGCCGCAGAATCCAATCAGATGCGTTACGAGATGGGCTAGCTTGTGTTGCTGCTGCTAAGATCAAACGCCACCTGCAATATTGCTGCTGAAACTGTGTTGGAAACTGAAAGTAGCAGAACTTGTCGGCAACGTCGCAACCTTGAATCGGATTCGCAATAGGTATTCGACGAAAGGACGGTGCGGTCGGAATTGGCTCAGCTTTACAGTTGCTTTCCGCGACATTCAAACCTGTAATACTCCAAACAAACAGAGTGGTTCTAGACCAAACAGATACGTGGAAACAAAACGTGGTTAAGATTGTGTCGTGGCGGAATCAAATAGAGACTTGTTAGCAAAATCTGTGACTTCTTGGACCTGAAACTGAAACACAACGAAATATGAAAACAAAATAAACACAGCTACCAGCTAATACAAGCTAAATCAACCGCTGCCGCAACATAGAAACTCAAAGCTGTGTTTGTCGACATTTTTGTGAAACTGCCGTGTGAAGTTCAAGCTAACATGTATCGACACTGACATGGTTGTAGCAGCAATATCACGTAAATTCTGCAAAGCCAAAATCTCACGAGTTGTGTTATACATTTTTCAGGAACTTAAAAACTATTAGTCTAACACATGTTGAAACTGAAACAAAATGTTTATATTATGTGAATAACAGGCTACACAATCTGAACAAGCTCATATCATGAAATTTAATCATAAATTTGACAGAAAAAGAAACAGTACTATAGCTGGTATTACCTTCAAATCTTAAACGAATACACTCGAAACCAACATCTATAATAGTGATTGAACCAAAATCGAAAAACACTTACGCTGAAACATTACCTCACTGAGTTGTATCAACAAGGTATTCCCCTAAATACGGATACCGTGGCCTCTTGTTGCAGAAACAGAAATGTAATACAAACGCATAACAGAATGACAAAATGTTGAGCTGAAAGTCGATAACTGTTGCGCTGAGCATTGCACCAAGATGTCGAAGTCGTTGTTGGTTCCCAATCCAAACCGTGTGGGAATTGTGTTATTGATGCCTTTTGGAGTTGGAGAGGATGACGGAGACACGGGTTTAGGTTATGTGAGCGAAACAGAGGGATTTGAGGGGTGAAGTGCGAGGTTAGCGGCGAGTTGAGGTTTGGTCGAGGAGGGTGGTGGTTGTTTCGATGATTTGGGAAGGAGGACTCGAATTCGGCGGCCGTTAGGGTTTTCTCCAGGTGATGAACAATAGCTGTCTTCTTTTTAATCAAAAACTCTCCTCCTCTTATAGCATGTTGAACCCAACCCTAACGGGCCACTAACCAATGGGCCTTCCGTTCTCTCCAAAAAATCTGATCTTCTTTTTTATTAATTTTCTTTTTAATCTCTTCAATTAATTAATAATAAAACAAATACTAATAATATAATCTAATAATTACAATATTAATTAACAACTAATAAATATTAAATATATAAAAACAAACTAGAATTTATAAAGATGAAAAATTACTATTAAAAAAAATATTGTTAGTAATATTTGAAAGAAAAAATTTAAGAAAATAATATTCACAAAAAAAAGTTTAGGTCACGTGTCGCCCTTTAATTGGTCAAAAAGATAAAGTTCTGAAAAATCAATCAATTGCGAGCGGACACGCGTCTAAATAATGAGAAATTAAGCAAACTATGCACAAGTAAAAAAAGAATTAAAGTGCAAAAATATTTACCAATGGGTAGGACAAATTTAGGGTATGACAAAAGGAAAAATAGTTTATGGCATATAATGAACAAATCATTTATCAGAATATCAACATCCGTACCATGATGGTAAGAAGAGCCCTTTTAGGAGTCAGTTTCGACGCGATATTTACCGAAGTATGCCTTCGAAACAAACCTGCTTCAATTAGGACTTTTTCCGGTTGTAACGTGGTCAGGTTCACGGTTTTGAAAGAACGGATAAAGGCTTAAATTTTATTTTAACCCACCCGTTCGCCTTGATGTTCTCCAATCCTACGTTTAGGTAATTCGACCTCACTTCTCAGAGGTTGAAAGATAGGAGTGATAGTTCGAAAAACCATGAGCTTTTGGAGTGACAACCACTCACTTTTTGTCTTTGCTACTTGGGGTCACATGACTTGTATTTCGTTTGAGGATCTTTCTTTTGTAGTCCTTTTTGTTTTTTTCCAGTTTTTCGCTTTCCCTAATTTTTGCCTGGAATGACTTATTTGAGCTTCTTTTGATTATTAAGTCCAGCGGGATGCCCTCCTTTTTGCCTAAGTCATTTGCTTTTAAGTTTTGACTTAGCGGACTTTTGATTCTTTTTGCCTTTTTTTGGAACAAGTCGTATGACATTGGTTGTCTGACTCTTTGGGGGATAATGTGACTGTTTCACTCCTGACGCTTAACCACTGTGGTTTTTTAGGCACGACCTCTAGAGGTGTGATTGATCCTCGAACAGACACTCCTTTCTGCAATTTGGATGCTCGATCAAATTAGCTAACACCTACCCTGCCCCGGGTTAAGATTGAGGGTTTTTTCGTTTTCCGAAAGAAACTCCTACTACTAGGCTCAAAGGGTTGACAAGGGATTATATTCCGTATAACTCCGGTGTTTAGGGATTTGAAACAATGCCTGTACATCATTAGCAGGTTTTATTTTCAAAAGCATACAACCGGAAGCTTGCGCGTCTTTTAAACTTCGTCATCCTCCCCAGATTCCACTTAACCAAGCGTTGGATATATGTTAAACAATTAGTGAACACGAATGGGTTAAATCAAAACATGTATATTCATTTCATTATCAATATCAATTGAAAACAATACAAGTTTTACGAATGCAATTCGCGCCTTAACAGAAAAGAAACTACAAATGCAAAGGAATGACATGATAAAACACAGATTTCCAGTTTCTGGGAACCGGGCTTTTCGAACTAGATTTGTTGCTGAGCCAACCATCTTTAGAATTACTCATCGAAGTCATCCTGATACTCCTCTGAACATTTGCTCTCAGTGAACTCTCCCATAACCTGAACTGATACACCCACTTGGCTGGATGAAGGAAGGTCGTTAATCTGAACACCCTGAGGCGTGATTGATATCCTGTTAGAACCCAACAAGGTCTGAACTTGGCTTCGAAGCACCTTACAGTCATCTGTTGAATGCCCCTGTGCCTCAACATGGTACTCACAGCGGGCGTTGACGCCGAAGCCTGGCAGATACGACGGAATTTCTGGATTAATCTTCTTCCGAATAACCAATCCACTTTCGATCAAATCCGGCAATAACTGATTGTACGATACCGGTAGCTGAGCAAAATGCCTCTCTGGCTTCCTTGGCCTTCGTCTAGCATGCTGACGCGGTTGACGATGATACGACTGTTGAATTTGGCGGGGAACAAATATCGGACATACAGACCCAACAGGTTGCTGGCTCTGAACACTCGAAGTGTCTGAACGCTGAATCTGAGATGCTAGAGATTCTGAGACAACATCACTTCTTCCTTCCCATTCCTCCTGGGAACTGACAATTGATTCATTCTTATCAACTGGGACATAAGGAGTATCTCGCGTCTTTCCATTCTTGAGCCCTCTCTCAACAAGCTCTCCTATTCTTATCAAGCCCGCAAAGCTTGTACAACTGAACATTATGTTGTAATAACGGCCCTTCAGAGTACCTAAGAGGTCAACCATTTCTCTCTCCAGAAGCGGTGGTTGAACACGAGAAGCCAATTCTCTCCATCTCTGCACATACCCCCTAAAGGATTCATTCTCCGCGTGAGATAATTCTTGCAAATGTACGCGACTAGGAGCCATATCCGGGTTGTAGTTGTATTGCTTCACGAAGGCATTGGCTAAATCCGACCATGATTTGATGCTATCACTCTCCAACTGCATGTACCAATCCAAAGATGCTCCGATCAAACTATCTTGGAAACAGTGAATCATAAGCTTGTCATTGGTAACATGTGAAGTCATTCTTCTGCAGAACATAACCAAATGTAGCTTCGGACAACTATCCCCTTTGTATTTCTCAAAATTATGCATTTTGAACTTTGGAGGCATCACAAGGCCTGGCACCAGACACATGCTCGCAACATTCAGATTAAGAGTATTCTTACTCATCAGGGTAGCAATCTGATCTTCCAACAGCTGAAATCTTCTCATATAGTCAACAATCCGCGGGTCCTCAGCGTTAACCTTCGGAGCAACCCTCTGATGATCTGGCACCGGGAAAGTGAAACTCTGATAGTCTGTGTCATGGAGAGAAGATGCATCTTTATCTCTGACAGGAATCTGCACAGGCTGGGCTTGGGCAACATTGTTCACCGGAGTCCTCTGAACATTGACCTCTCCTTTAGTCATAGCTGTTATGGCTTCCATGAATTGGCTCAAGTGGTTCTTCAACAGTTCAAACTCTGCCCTGGTAGGAACCTGATTCTGCTCTGCTGAGTTCATGATCTGCCCAGAAACTAACTCAAGTCCAATGCGAATGCCGGGAAGTCAACTGCGAGTTGGACAAAAGACGGGTAAGCTCTCTGTTTCGGCTAAGGATGGACATGCAAGCATGAGATGCACATGAAATGTGATGCAAGATGCAACAAACACGAGATCACAACCCCCCACAAAGCTCTGAATACTGCTGCGCTGCTGACGGGATCAGTTCGCTCTGACGAGAGAAAACCAAAATACCGGGTTGGCTGGAAGTCAAGTTTCCTGCAAAACCCTCCCACTCACGGGTATGGACCTAAAATGACACAGGTTCGACATCCTATGCGTTCATCAGCGTCACAAACTTTCAAGAACGATGATACGATACCCAGGAAGGTGTGGCATCATCATCTCTTGAAGTGGCCTCACTTAGCTGAATCACAAATGATCGGTCCCCAGAGTCGACAATCCTCCAAACCAACAACCCCTCAAGCCCAAAGGGCCGGAAAAGAAGTCAACCGGGAGAACCTCGTCTGAGCGTGGATTTTGTGAGACACTAGTACATGCAAAGCATGCACGCGCCCACTACTTTCCACAACTAATGCTAGGTACACTCAAGCCTGGGTCTGGCTTATCACTCATCAGAGCTCCCCTCCCATAGCAGCACAATAGCAACAGATAATAATATAGTGCAGGAAATCTAAATACAGTAATATACAACATACATCACAAAAATAAACACCCACAGACAAGCAAACAAGCGTTAGGACTGACTCTCGTAGGGAACCGTTGGAATTCCCCAGATTGTCTCGCATAGGAGACGTTGGATCCCCAGGAAACCATCACATTCCCCAGCAGAGTCGCCAGCTGTCGCTACCGCGAAAATAAGGTGCTGGCAAAACAGAAGAGTCGCCACCTTTCGTTATTTATCCCTCAGAACGGGAAAGGAAACGATCGGAAAAATCTGACAAAAAGGTATAAGACAAGGTCATCACAACCATGTCTGGATTCGGAAGTCGGTTACGCAAGGGGAAGGTATTAGTACCCCTCACGTCCATCGTACTCGATGGGATCCATGCTTGTTGTGCTTATCTGATGGGTTGGTTTAACTATCCACGCTAAAAGTCTGGTCTGAAAAGAAAAGAAAATGACTCGGCAGAACACAACAGTTCTATGCCTACGTATTCCCGTCTGGTACGAGAAATCAAAGTCAACGTAGTTCGCCTAACTACGGGTTACGGGGGAAGGTTGCTCGCCGAGATATCGCATCTCGTGCCTACGTACTTTCACACGGCGTGAAAGGTCAGAGCAAACGTAGTTCGGGAAACTACGGATAACCGGGGTGTTCTCGATCACACGGGGGTGAGAGAAAGGATTGACGATACTAGCGTACGCATTCTAGCAGTTTAGGTGTATGCTGCTCGCTCGTCAGAGATTTAGGCATTACCTGTTTGCGGTAGAACGAACGTAGTATGTCGGGGTTTAGAGGTATGGGGACCTACGGGACTTAAAACTATGGTCTGGCCTCAATTGCGCTAGGGCAAGAGAAAGGGAAAGATTAGTCGTCAGCGGGAAAGTCTCGATCGCACGACAGCGAGAGAACAGAGAAGTTAATTGTTAGTGTGCTTGCTAGGATATCGCATCCTATGCCTACATATTCTCGTCTGGTACGAGAAATCAGAGAAGCTGTAGTTCGACTAACTACAGGAAAAGGGGAAAAGGGAAAAGGGAGCTCGCTAGGATATCGCATCCTATGCCTACGTACTCTCGTCTGGTACGAGAGATCAGAGCAAACGTAGTTCGGCGAACACGGGAAACAGGTCTCGATTGCACAGGGGCAAGAGAAGGGGTCTCGATTGCCTGAATGCGAGAGAAAAAGGGGTCGATCGCGCGGGGGCGAGAACAAAGAGGAAGCAGGCCTAACACGCCTAAACGGGAAGGAACTCGGGACACACACGCGAGAACCTAAGACGTAGAAGTGAATGCGTCGTATGTCACCCAAAGGGTGCCACACTAAACACTCTAGACAATTGAGAGGAAACCCCTCAACCACCATTTCCTACGTGTCTAACGCCACAACTCACAACACTCGACGGTTGCACGAAGATTTGAATAAGAAAGATGTTATCGAATGAAGCGGCTTCGTTGGCTCTCGACACTGTGCGCAAGCTCCATTCCAATCTTCTCCTCTCTGGATCCTTGATGATGACGTTCGAATCAGAACCAATGTAACGCTAAACCGTCATGATTTGACTTATATGATAAATCAAACTCTAAGAGGTAGCATATTGATATCCGTGTCAAAGACAAGATAGAGAAACGATATCGAAAATCATTCTCCAATTGAATCATGTCACACGGCCAGCCCGAAATAAAATCAGAGTAAAAAATCAGATGGCAGGAGAGAAATCCAATAACAAATGGAAATAAAATTCTACTCCTAAAATTGAAAATAAATCCTAATAGAATAAAATCCCTAAAGAAATTCTAAGTAAATTGCATAATAGAAAATAACATGAAAATCTATCTAAAACCCCATAATATTTTATAATTTCCTAGAAAGAAAATAGAAATGAAAATTCTGTACCATGCATAATATTCTATAATTTCCTAAAAGAAAAATAGAATAGAATTATAAATTCTAGAATATAAAATCTATACTAAAATATTAAAAGAAATAATAGAAAATTCTATGCTAAAAATATGCTAAGAAATAATATCTAAACTATAATTCTTAAGAAGACAAAAATAGAAAATAAACTAAAATCTATTACAAGCAAGCATCCAATACAAAGCAAAAATTAAAGTAAAGGGGAGGGGGGTACATCAGCCAGAACATGGGTGTAAGCCTGAAAAAATAGCACTGGGCCCAGCCCACAATACATCAGCAAAAAACAAACAAAAAACAAAGGGGACGGGGGTGCGAATGGAACGGAGGGTGCGAGCAGGAATTCGTTGGGCCCATCCCATAGACTTCCAACAAACAAAAAACTGAGAAGAACCAGTGAGGGGTTGCGCAGTGGAATAGGGTGTGTAAGTCCAAAAAATGATTGGGCCAAGGGTTTGTGAAGCCCAAACCGGTCCACGACCCCTTTCCACCTTCCTTCTCCCAAAAACCCTAGAACCTTCTCCTTTCACCCCGCCGCCGTCACTGTTCTCAACCTTTCCGTTAAATCTCTCACCTAGTTCAATCACCCTCACCTAACAACACCAGACGGACCAAACAAGATCAATGCAAACCAGATGGAATCCAATACGTGTGAGCTCGACGAATATGGAGAGGAAGTTTTACGAAGACTAGTTCATGGATGTTACTGAAATTTCTGGAGATTTTGAAGAAGACTGATGGATGAACAGGTGAAGATCTTGGACGAAGAACGATCTTGAGGATTCAACGTATTTTCTGGAAAAACTCGAACGAGATGAAGACATTCTCGCCGGAAAAAAAAAGTTTTTGAAGGTTTGAATGAAGTTTCTTGCAGTTGTTGAAGGTTTTTAGAAAGTTCTTGATGAAGATCGCACGAAAACACTGAAGATCTGGAGCTCGCTCACCGATTCGATGAAGAATCGTGAGGTTGATGTGTAGATCCTTTGAAGTTTTCATGGAAATCTGATGAACAACTGGAAAAAGCTTTGAAGATCCATGAAGTTTTCGTGGAAAGCTGATGAACAACTGTTGCAGGTTCTTGGATCTTGTACGAAGATGATGAATCTCATGTATGATTTCTAGAGACGGATGAATTTTGTTACGAGTTGATCTCAATTTCTGGAAAAAACCTTGAAAGCTTGATGAAGGTCCAATGAAGGTGATGATCATTGTATGAGGATGATGAAGTTTCCGGTGTGTAGTTGGGTTTTCCGATGAGTTTAATGCAGTTCCCGGCGAGTGAGCGGTTACCGGTGACGGCTACGGAGGTTCCGGCGAACCTCCGGTGGTGGTTGCATGGCCGGAGGTGAAGGGTGAGTGGGTGGCACGTGGAAGCCATGCAGAGAGGGAAGTGGGGACAGGTGTAGGACGCGTGGCTGATAGTGAGGTTGAGGTGTCATGTGTGGAAATGATGTGGCGTCCCGTGAGGATGAAATGTGGCAAGCTTTATATATGGACATGCGGACTGGACTGAACCAATGGACCCCCAAACAGACACTTGGCCCACCCATTCAGACTCAAATGATTCCAATTAACTGCAACTAATGGTGATTAATGCTAATAAAAGCTAAACGGAAATGCTTAAAAAAAACTGACTAAACCAATTAACTAATTAATTCCTAATTAAATTGATTAAAAGACTCACTTAAGATGCTAAACGAAAATTAATAAAACCTGGACCTAATTAAAGCTAACTAATCTAATTAAAATTGATTAACATCCTAATTAACATCTAATTAATATTCTAAAGAATTTAAAATCTAATAAATTCTAAAAAGAAATAAACTAATCTAAAAAGAAATTAATTTCTATTAATTCTAAATCCTATTAAATTCTAAAAAGAGTTATATCTATTAATAAAACTATTAATTCCTAACAAATTCAATTAATATCTAAAAAAAAACTAAATCTAGAAAAATGATTTAAAATCTATTTAAAATCTAGAAAAACAATTAAAATCTATTTAAAATCTATTATTCTAGAAAAACAAATCAATTAATATCTAGAAACTATTTAAAATCAATTTAAAATTCTATTTAATATTCTAGAAAAACAATTAAAATCTATTTTCTAATATCAAAAGTTGAGGAAAAAATTTAGAAAATGCAATAAAAGCCAATTAAACCGATTAAAAAAAGATGCGAGAATATAGCGAAATAAACGGTAAAAACTGGACACCGGAATATCCTAAAAAACAATAGCAAGAGTTGAAAACACCGGGAAGAGCACAACTTCCACAACAAAACCTGCTTATTCGAACTGGTATGAAATGCCTGAAACGCGAGAAGAGGCTGTAATCCCGATAAAATCAATCTGACTGAAAAAATGCAATGTATGCGGTATGCAAAGTGCAAATGCAAAAAATGAATCGAAACATAAGCCAAATACAAGAATTGGTTGGTCAAATTTTGGGGTGCAACAATTATGCTAATGATATGTATACACAAGACCTTTGTGGGGAGAAAAATTCGCAAGAGACAAACAAACTGTTGGGGAGCAAAAGAAAAAAAGAGACTCCGCATGGGAAAACAAAAGAGTAAGATTCCATTCTAACAAAGAAAAGGAATCAACTCAACTGAGGAAGAGATACCAACTGCCGATCACTAGGAAAAGATACTCGAACCGAAGAAAAGATATAACATACTTTCTACTAGTTACTGAGTAGAAAATAAGGGCAATAAACACAAAAGAATTATCATCTACCGGTTACTGGATAGAAAAATAAAGATACATATTACTTATTACCAGATACTGGGTAAAAGTAATCAACTTGACGAGAGATAATCAACCACCTGTTACTAGGTAGGAAAAGAAATATTGCCAGCTACTGGTTACTGAGTAGCTTAGCGAGAGTAACTAAACCTGAAGGAAAAGGTTACCAACTATCGATTACTAGATAGGGTAAACAATATATCAACTATCTATTACTGGGTAGGAAAAGGAATATTATCAAAAGGAAAGATTACCGACTACCGATTACTAGTAGAAAAATAACGGTATCTAACCAAAAGAGAGACAAATGTTACCTGCTACCAGTTACTGGGTAGAAAAATAAAGACAACAAGCTCGGGAGGAAGGATCACCTTTTACCGGTTATTGGGTAAAAACAAAGGACAACCAACCAAAAGGGGTGAGAAATATTACCTGCTACCTGTCATTGGATAGGAAAATAAAGGCAATATACTCAAAAGGTGAAGAAACATTACCAGGTACCTGTCACTAGGTAGAAAATAAAGGTAATGAACTGATCGCGACTTTCTATGTCTAATACAACCTAACTGCAAGTGCACAGTCTATCGCGTAGTAATAATAGATATCGATCCCACAGGGACTCGTAATCAAACTAGTGTTCTCGGGAGTTACTATGTTTAGCTAGGTAGAATATGTTTAAGGGAATAAGATTGTCACTAAAAGGGAACTAAGAATACTATTTAGATTATAAATGATTGAATCGATACGTAGTAATTGTGTTCTTCAGGGATTTGATAAGTTACTGGTGTATGAAATAATTTTCAAAGTTTATTTAAGCAGAAAATGGTGATTTGAAGACTCTCGCCTCACGATGGTTATTGACGCTAATCATAATCCTAAGGGCCAAACGTACACTTTCGTATCCCGTTCGGGGTTAAAATTATTTTTTGGAAATCTCTAAGTTCTAATTCATTTTAAAGTGCTTTCGCTGTTATTAAAATGAATGACTAGTGTTTACTATCTGACCTTACCGCAACTTTCGCTTGTTGGTTCGTATCTTAATTAATTTCCCACTTTCGTGGCAAAACTACTTTTAAATAAGTTCTCGCTTTCGCGACGAAGTTTATTCAGTAAATCAATTTTAAACACTCAGACCATAAGTTACTTTTGAAAAGAAAGTTTTTCAACCAGTTGTTATCAAATCCCATTCGAATTATTACTACATATCGATTACCTATGTTTAGCTAGACATGGATTTGGGAAAGATAAAACATAAATAAAAACAATAAATAATGATTTGCATTATAATAAAACTGGAATCGATTGAAATGAGAAACCTGTAAATATTCCAATTGGCCTTTGGGCAGATCCTCCACAGATGTTGGCAGGATTCTGGTCTTTATGCCAAATCGATCGTACAAATGAAAGTAGAAATTACAGAAGAATGAAAATGGAATACAGGAAAGGTAAAGAGAAACAAATAAGAATATTGCTGGAAAATATGCTCTGGAAATAAATTTGGCAGCACTTCGTTGTATGAATGCAGCACACCTTCTGAGGTCCCTTTCTTCCCTTTTTATAGAAGTGGAATTCCAACGGTTATCATTAAAGATGATGGACTTTGAGGCAGATAATTTAGGGAGTAATGGTCCACTCTGTGGGAATTGGAACTGATTCTTTAACGTGTAATTGAAGTGGGGCGTTTTTGCCTGCATGACGGTCGTCACAAGGTGTGACGGTCGTCACAAGGTGTGACGGTCGTCACAAGGTGTGACGGTCGTCACCCGTGTGACGCTCGTCATGGAGCTGTGACGGTCGTCACATCAGCAAAAACAGCTTCCTGCGCTTTTCATGATGTTTTCACTCCTTTTTCGTCCGTATTTCATCTGAGATTGCTTCTTTTCTTCATGTTGCCTTGTTTAGACGTGATCGTTGAATACCTGCAAAACATCAGACAAATAACACGGAAATAACCCAAAATCAGATCGAAAACGGTTAAACTTTAGTTGAATTATGCATCAAAATATATATACGATTTCGTGTTATCATGAACTCACAAGGAATACCTTCTACCAGTTACTGAGTAAGGTATTACAAATGTCGATTACCTGTCACTGGGTAGGACGAAACAAACTCGACTACCTGTCACTGGGTAGGAGAAGGAAATAAAGGTCAACTACCTGTCACTGGGTATGACAAACATACTCGACTACCTGTCAGTGGGTAGGAGAAAGAGATATATTGTCATCTACCTGTCACTAGGCAGCTCAAATCACACTGCAAACTTCTCAAATAAAGAGACAACCATTTATTGGGAATGAAATATCAATAACTCTGTCGGGAATCTTCAAAAGAGATACGAGCAGGTTAAATCATAAAACAAACTTCGCAAATAAAGAAACAACCATCTATTAGGGATTTTAAAACAAACTTCTCACCTGTTCTTTTTCCACAGAGATGCCATTTGATGGAAAAGCTGGTCGAATAAGGATCCACCATTTCACAATAAACTTCTCTGTTGAGGATGAACTAGATAACTGCCATTTATTGCAGAAATATCAATAAATTCCTGAAGATTACACAAGTTGCTCAAATAAAGAGGCTCCCACTTGTTACCAGTTGGGGTTTACCTTGTTAGGGACAAACAAGCTGCTCAAGTAAAGAGGCTACCACATGAAGTCGCATAAGCAATTACCAAGAGAATGTTATCAAAACACCGCTGGGGAAATTCAAATCTTCATATTCTAATGGGGATTAATAACAGATTTCTACCGAGGAAAATAAATCCTCAAAAGAGATAAATAAATGCCTTCTCATCATCCAGGTTTCACATCCCAGAGAAAATCAAAATAACCGTTGCAAGAGACCAAAGTTCAATCCAGGAACAAACTAGAGAAAACAGGTCATACAAGAGTCGACTTGATGAGGAAATATCTCACCGGGGATCAATTCTATCCAGATAAAAGATGGGGAGGAAAGCTAAAACAAACATCTTCCACGAGGAATAAACTCAGTGGGGAATTAGAAATAATAGGCATCTTCCAGCTTGTTGAGAGAGGACACACACACTCTACGGGGATAACAACATCAGAGAAAAGGAAGCACCAACAAAAATGCAAGATGCATAATGCAACCAAAACATGCTATGCTTAACAAAATGAATGCACATGAAATATATATGAGTATGAATACACTGACAAAGCAGATAAAAAGGATAAACAGAGGGTGAACAAAACATCACAACACCACTGAATATTCGGCTAATCTCAACAAGCTGGAGATACCATTGGAGATCCTGCTAGGAATTTAACTGAATAAATCCTGCAAGAGATAAGCAAAAGCCATCAAAGGAAAATAAATCCTACTACAAGGCTCAAATCTCGATGAGGAGATGGAGATACTGCTTGGGGAAAAACCCAAAGATCAAACTTCAATAATCAGTAATCCATAAAGGGGATAACAACATGAACTATGCTTCGAAGATATAAGATAAACTATTGGGGGATTATTAACCCAAATTTTCCTGACCCATCCTAGGGATAAGAATAAAAATCATACAAACTCCGCTTTAAAGGGATGAAGAGATATGCTGCAGAAAATAATGGATCCGCTGGAGGATTGTAATTATGTAAACAGCTACACAAACTCCATTGGGGAATAACACAGCTCTTCTGGGGATATCAAAAAAAGTTCTCTAAGGACTATCCAACTCTAAGAGAAACATCCTGGACTTGTTGGGGAAAATAAGAAGTTAACATTATGGAAAAAAGTCAAGCTGTGGGGGATTTTAAATCAATACCCAACACAAGATAAGAGAAAACCCGACATGTGACTGCTATATCAACACTTCTTAGAAGAAAGAAACAACATTGTTCTCTACTTGGAAAATATCCAAATTATATATGCATAACCTCTACTGGGAAATCAATAACGACAAAGCTCTATGTATGCATTAACATCAAGGAGAGGTGGCCCTCAAACTGCTCAACTGCCTGACTATAGCCTAGCTGGATGAAGGAGACATACTCAGCTGGAGAAAATTTGAATCAAGACTTAGCTAGGAAAACCGAACAACACTCGTGTGGTTATCCATAGGAACAAAATTCTACTAAGGGAATACCAACAAAATCTACTAGAGAAACATCAACACAATTCTACTAGGGAGCTGCCAATGAATTCTACCAGAGGAGCAAGAAAGAACCATGTTGTGGAAAACATCAACAAAATCTACTGGGGGAGAGTATCCACAAGAACAAACTCTGCTGAGGACAACACTAAGCTCCGTGCTTCGAGATTTTACCATTCTCGGGATTACTGTTGACATTCTTTTTTATATTCATAAATCAAAGAAAAATGTTTTTATAACTTTCAAAATTTAAATCAATTATTCATATTTGTTTAAAAAATTATCATAAAAAATAAAATGAAATTATGTAAACAGAAACAAAATAAGAATTGCAAATAAAGGGGCACATGCCTAAATTTTATTGATAGAATGGTAGTCCACAAAAGGTGTAATCCCACAGATCATTACAAAGTTTGAAAAATGGTAAATACAATGGAAAAGACTACATTGAAATACAATGACCACTATTCTCCCTAACAACTTTGGATTCCAACTGTGCTTGAGACTTCATCTGTGGATGATTGAAGTAAATTCCTTAATAGGAAATGTTGCTTCAAACGATCAAGACTAGCCAAATGCAGTTACTTGCCATAATCCCTAAATTTTTCCTAGATTGCCCTATCGGGTTTTCAATCAATCGGGATGATTATTTCGGTTTTTGTCTTTAATTTTTGCCTAGACCGTCCTTTTGAGTTTTCAATCCACCAAGACGCTCATTTTTGCCTAAGTCTCCCTTTCGAGTTTGCAACTTAGCAAGCTGTTCTTTTATTTTTGTAGGCGAAGTATTTCTTGACTGCATCGACATTCACAGGTCAAGTGAACTCTTCACCATCCATAGTTGTAAGAATTTATGCACTGCCAGAGAAGGCTCTCTTAACAACATATGGGCCTTTATAATTAGGAGTCCACTCGCCCCTAGAATTAGTGGTAAAAGTCGAGATATTTTTGAGCACGATGTCACCTTCTCTGAACACACGTGTTGCGGTGAGAATCGTGATACCAAGCTATTGATTAACTTGAATCTTAATTCTTACAATTCACAACCAGACTTTAATTTATCCAAAAAGGAAAGGTTTAAAGAAAGAAAAACCTATAAAAATGCAAAGCAAAAAGCAAAGCCTAAAGCTAAGCAAAGAGAGATCTAAAAGTTTGGGGGTTGGTTATGCCTAGGGTAGGTATTTCACATCCTAAACATCTGTAGTACTCTACAGGAACCTCTTGTTAATATTTGTATTTGCTAAAGTTTGCTTGCTAAAGGAAATATGCTAAGGGTAAAGATATAAAGGTTGAAACAAAGGAAAAAAGAAAAGGTTGGAAAAAAAGAAAAAAAGAAAAAGGTTGCTCGCCAAGGATCGGGGCCTTGTGCCTACGTATTCTCAAAAGGTACTTTGAGAAATCAGAGCGTTCGTAGTTCCCCTAACTAGGGGTGAGGAACTCTTGACTGTGGTCAAGGTTCCAAAGGGATGTAAGCATTCATAGGGAAGTACTTACATGGAGTGTGGCGACTCCTGAATCTACGTTGAGATTGTTATGACAAAGGATGTCCACGGCGGGATGCTAAACATGAGTACGACGACTCAGATCCTAAGGCTAGGATAAAGGGTAAAGGATGTCCATGGCGGGACGCTAAACATGAGTACGACAACTCAGATCCTAAGGTTAGGATAAAGGGTAAAGGATGTCCACGGCGGGACGCTAAATAGAGCACGGCGACTCCAATCCTAAGGTAAGGGTAAACAAGGGAAATGTCCACGGCGGGACAACTATCTGGAGCACGACGACTCCAATTCTAAGTTGTAAATGTTAACAGGAAGTTAGTTGTTAGTGAGCATCGTGAGGAAATCCACAAACAAACACATATAAAAATCCATAAACACGTACACGGCAAAACATCATGGATAAACAGAGAGAAAATACACGGCAAAACATCATGTAACAGATTAAACAGACAAAAAGTCATGAAATGAAATCGGGTGACAAAGAATTATTAATCAAGTTAAATATAAATATTTAATAAGATTAATTAATAATTTAATTAATCAAATTAAATAAAAATATTTAAATCAATTAATAACTAAACTAAATTTTTTACATTTTTTTTAATATTACATTGAAAATGATTTGAAACAAAATAACTAAAATATAAATAATTAACAACTCATTAAGAGCACAAATAACTAAAACAAGACATGCATTTTTCTAAATATCTCTTTTTTCATTTATTTATTTTTTGTATTTTCCTAAATAAATAAAAACTAGAAAATTAGGAACATGTTATTTTTGACATTTCTAGAATATTATTCAAATAATTATTACATGCCAATAGCATACATTTTATTACAAACTAATAGAAACAAACACACATCATAACATACAATACGAAACATGCAGTGCACATTTTATTAACTTCTTTCTCATGCACGAATGATAGCATCCATAATACTCAAATAAAATAAGCAGGATTAATATGTAGAAATTAATTTGAGTTAAGAAAAATTAAATTTAAAAAAAAAAACACATACAATAGAAACAAGAAATTAAGTATAACATTACATCACTTGCATCATGCATTGACACACTGTACACTTACAAATTCTGCACACAACTTTCAAATAATTACAAGAACATAAGCTTACTATCACACAAGTAAATAACATCACATTAACACAACTACCCAAATTAGCACACTTATAAGACAACATATTAACAATCAAACAACATAAATATATTTAAAAAGATAAAATAAAAGGATCTGAAAGAATGGACACAAAACAAACCTTCTTTTGACTTTCACTCGCGTGTAGAAATTCTTTGATCTCCTCTTTTTCACACAGCAGCGGCGCGGTATCGCTTCACACGGGGTGAAGACGGAAGAGCTTGCTGGCGGTTTGTCGGCAAGGTTTGGGTCGAAAAGTGGGATGGTTTGGTGGCAGCCGAAGCTTTTCACGAGATCGCCGTAAATGAAACCGTCAGAACTTTCATGAAGTGGTCGGAAATGCCACGATGGCCTGGAGTTTTTCTTATCCTTCTGCTCTATTTTTGGATTTGCATTGTATAATGGGTTTTGTTGTTGATGTTGAACCGGAAATGTCACCGAGATGTCGTCGGGTGTTACCATTTTGGTTTTGGTGTTGTTGAGTAAAGCAAAAAAAAATGAGAATGGAGTGTATATGTGAAGTGCAGTATGTAGTAGAAAAGAAAAGAGTGTCTGTTAGAAAAAAAATGGTTGTACTATGTTCATTATGTTGTTATTTTATGGAGTGAAAAAGTGGTGAAGAGAGATTTAGGAGTAGCGTGTGATTTTGTTTATATGTGCAGTAAATCCCCAAAAATGTGTTACTAGTATGTGTAGGTAGGGTGCTACGGGAAAGCTGGAAAAGGTGGTAGCTGCTAGTTGTGCCTACTGTTGCTCAAAAAATGGGCAAAATCTACTTTGTATACTAAAAAATTAGAGACTCCCAAAATTGATTTAACAAGTTGAAATTAAAATTAAATATATATATATATATATATATATATATATATATATATATATATATATATATATATATATATATATATATATATATATATATATATATATATATATATATTAACTATTTAAAATAAAAAAACTAAATAAAATTTGATTAATTAAAAATATATTAATTAAAAGTAGAAATAAAGACAGAAAAAAACGAATAATTGGACCGATATGGAAGTGCTCGAAAAAAATAAAATGAATACACCAAAGTGATCAGCGTAAAATATACGATTCGGAAAAATATAGCGTTTTGTCAAATTTTGAAATAAATTGTACTCGCAAAAACGGCTTAAACTGTCTAAAAAGTTTATTTCAGCTGATAAATTGTGTATTATGAAAAAAAATGTAAGAGATGATAAACTATACAGATGATGCAAAAAGAGTGGGATCTTAGAGTAAAAAATTAGGGTGCAACAACACGAGGCCAAACTTTCATTTCAAATGCTTTCTTCATTATCTGTTGATACAATTGGCCATTACATAAGACCGTCATTCTTTTTTCCTTAATCAAATTCAATTGGTCATATCTACTCTGACACCATTCAGCGTCATACAATTTAGCTTCCATCAAAACTCTCATAGAAGGAATTTTAACCTCTAACGAGATCACTATTTCCATACCATAAATAAGATAGAAAGGGGTTTCCCCTGTTGAAGTGCGGACGAATGTACGATACCCATGCAGAGTAAAAGGGAACATATCATGCTAATCCTTGTATGTAACAACCATCTTCTAAATGATCTTCTTAATCTTCTTATTAGCAACTTCAACAACCCCATTCATCTTAGGTCAGTAAGAAGAAGAATTATGATGCTAAATCTTAAACTCATCACATAATTCCTTCATCATCTTTTTATTCAGATTCGAACCATTATCAATGATAATCTTGCTCGGAACACCATACCGATAAATGATTTGGTTCTTGATAAACCAGACCACTACTTGCTTGGTCACATTGGCATATGATGTCGCTTCAACCCATTTGGTAAAATAGTCAATAGCACCCAATATGAAACGGTTTCTGTTCGAAGCTTTAGGCTCAATCACTCTAATCATATCAATGCCCCACATGGAGAAAGGTCATGGAGAAGAGATACCATTGAGAGGAGTTAGAGGCACATGAATTTTGTTAGCATAAATCTAGCATTTATGGCACTTCTGCACATATTTACAACAGTCAAATTCCATTGTCAGCTAATACTAACCTGCCCTTAACATCTTCTTAGCCATTGCATGTCCATTGGCATGGGTACCAAAGGATCCTTCATGAATTTCTTTCATCAACATGTCTGCTTCATGCTTGTTTACACATCTTAACAAGACCATGTCATAATTTCTTTTATACAACACATCATCATTTAAGAAGAAACTACCAACCAATCTTCTCAAAGTTTTCTTATCCTTCTTGGATGCCCCAAGTGGATACTCTTGATTCTGAAGAAAAGATTTAATATCATAATACCATGGTTTATCATCAAAAACCTCTTCAACTGCAAACATGTGTGTTGGTCTATCAAGATGCATCACATTAATTTTTGGCACATCATTCTAGTGATTTACCACAATCATGATGGATAAAGTCGCTAAAGCATTAACCATTCAATTCTCTGCTCTTGGTATATGGTGAAACTCAACCTTGTTGAAGAAAGTTGACAACCTTCTTGCATAATCACGATAAGGAATCAAATCAGATGGGCGTGTCTCTCACTCCCCTTTAATCTGATTAATCACCAGGGTTGAATCTCCATATACATCAATGATCTTGATTCTTAAATCAATAGCTTATTCCAAGCGCATAATACATGCTTCATACTCAGTTGCATTAATTATGCAAGTGAACACCAACCTTGTAGTGAAAGGAATATGAGAACCATGAGGAGTAACAATAATTGCTCCAATACCATTTCCATACTCATTAACAACTCCATCAAAAATCAAACCCCATCGGGATCCAGGCTCAATCCCTTCTTCAAGTAATGGTTACTCACAATCTTTAACCTTTAGATACATCACATCCTCATCAGGAAAATCAAATCGGATAGGTTGATAATTATCAATTGGCTGGTGTGCCAAATGATCAGCTAAAACACTTCCTTTTATTGCTTTTTGAGTTTGGTACTCGATATCATACTCTGACAACAACATTTTCCAACGAGCAATCCTCCTAGTTAAAATATGATTTTCAAAGATATACTTGATTAGATCCATTTTAGATATCAACCAAGTTGTACAATTCAACATATACTGGCGGAGGCGCTTGGTAGGCCAAGCTAAAGCACAACATGTATTTTCAAGCATTGAGTACCGAGACTCACAATCAGTGAACTTCTTGCTTAAATAATAAATGGAAAATTATTTTCGACCAGATTCATCTTGTTGACCCAGAACACAACCCATAAACTCTTCCAACACAGTAAAATACATGATTAAAGGTCTTCCTTCGACGGGAGGAGACAAAATAGGAGGTTCAAGCATATACTCTTTAATTATTTCAAAAGCTTTCTGACAATCCTCTGTCCATACACAACCCTGATCTTTGCAGAGAAGCTTGAAGACCAGTGCACATGTGGTAGTTATATTGGATATAAATTGGGAGATATAGTTCAAACGTCCCAAGAATCCTCTTACTTGTTTTTCTGTTTTGGGTGCATGCATTTTCTGAATAGCTCTAACTTTACCAGGATCAACTTCAATACCTTTCTGACTGACAATAAAGCCCAACAACTTTCTAGAACAGACACCAAAAGTGCATTTATTAGGATTCAGCCGAAGCTTAAACTTTCTCAAACATTGAAACAACTTCAATAAGTATTCAATATGATCTTCTTCAGTTTTTGACTTGCAAATCATATAATCCACATAGACCTCAATTTTCTTTATGCATCATATCATGTAACCAAATGGTCATAACTCTCTAGTATGTTGCACTAGCATTTTTTAAACCGAAGGGCATCACTCTGTAACAAAATGTTCCCCAGGGTGTAATGAATGTTGTCCTTTCCATATCCTTGGGCGCCATCTTTATTTGATTATAACTGGAAAATCCATCCATAAAGGAAAAGACATTGAACTTGACAGCATTATCTACCAGCATATCAATGTGTGGCAGTGGAAAATTATCTTTCAGACTTGCTTTATTCAAATCTCTATAGTCAATGCACATTCTGACTTTTCCATCTTTCTTTGGAACAGGAACAATATTGGCCACCCATTGAGGATACTCAGTAGTCACAAGAAAACCAGCATCAATCTGTTTTTGAACCTCCTCTTTAATCTTCACATCCATGTCAAGATGAGTTCTTCTCAATTTATGTTTCACTGGTGGACATTCAAGCTTCAATGGAAAACAGTGCTCCATAATGTCAATATTAAGACCAAGCATGTCTTGATAGGACCAAGCAAACACATCAACATATTCTCTAAGAAGTTATACCATCCTCTTCTTAACATCTAACTGATGCAGTGCCCCAATATTGACTTTTTTCTTATCATCGTCAAAACCAAAATTAACCAATTCTACCGGCTCTTCATGAGGCTGAATGATCTTTTCCTCGTGCTCAAGCAATCGAGAAATTTCATTAGGAATTTCTTCAACATCCTCTTCTTCCATTTCAAACACAGGGAACTCAAAGTTGGGAGAGGGCATAGGGTCATTGTTTTCAATGAATTTAACAAACAATCTGCACAATGATTTATGTTTGATTTTAGAATATGAATAAGAAGTGAAAATATTATACAGATAAAAGTGATTATCACATTATTATTATTTTTTGTTCTTTATGTTACCATTTTTCAGAAATAAAGCAAAAAGGGAAAACAAAATATGGATAAACAAAATAACATTTTATTGATGATGATAAAATTTGAAACAAACCCCCACAAATTCACTTTCACCTTGGATAGAATGAAAGGATTTTTGAAAGAAACAAAAAAAATTACTTTGAAACAAGAACAGCAGTAAGAATGTCAATAGCGATCCAATTCTGGCATATCAATCCACGCGTCACAAAGTTGGGCGTTTCCTCCTCTTGATCATCCTCAATGATGGCACTGACTTCATACCCAAGTCCCTTAAGTCTCGGTTGAGGAGAGTAGAAGGGTACATATGCATCTTCTATCTTAGAACCGTATCCAGGATCTTCCAAATAGGGCTCCCAGTCTTCAGCAGGAATAAAATCATTTTCAAAAACCATCTGAGATGTAATCTTCAGAGTCATCTTCAAGAATTGTAGTTGTAGAATGACCTTTGGCATGAATGAACCCAACACTTAGAAAAACCTTATGAATACTCTTCAGCTATTTACGGGTTGAACCAGATGTAAAACCCAAACCAGCTCTATCTTTTTCTTAGCAAATTCAATGACTCAGCCCCATCCATCAGCTTGGCCACTCTTCAACACATGTTGTGTATCTTTTAGAGAAGACATGGACACTCCATTCTTCTTAATAACACTATCAGCCACAGAAATAGCTTGGAATGGAGTTCCAACATCCTCATCAGCATCAATATAATAAAAAGATGACAAACTGCTCACCAACATAGCCTGTTTTCCACCAATAACAACAAGTTTTCCATTCTGGACAAATTTCAACTTTTGGTGGAGTGTTAAAGTGACAGCCCCGACTTCGTGAATCCAAGGGCGTCCCAGAAGACAATTGTAAGCAGGACTAATATCCATGACCTAAAAAGTAATTTGAAATAAACACAGACCTATCTTGATTAGGGGATCAACATCTCCAATCACAGTTTTCCTTGAGCCATCGAAGGCTTTCATAATGACCCCACTGAATCTCATAGGAGTACCTTGATAAGACAGTTTGAATAAAGCAGATTTTGGCATCACATTCAATGATGATCCAATATCAACCAACACATTGGATAGAGCTTCCTCATGGAAATATGGAGAGCCAAATTATGATTTCTTCCATGCTTAGTCAACACTTCATCACAAAGCTCAGATTATTACATGCAATGATATTGGAAACAATGTTATCAAACTGATTAACAGTCACATCATGATCTATAGAAGCTTGTTCCAATATTTTCTATAGAGATTCTCGATGAGCCTTAGAGCTCATTAGCAGGGGTAGAACATATATTTTTGACAATGAATGCAAACGTTGATTCACCACATTATATTAACTCTTTTTGATCAATTTTAGCACTTCATAATTATCTGATTTCTATTTCACATCACTCGATTGACCGAATTCAACAGAAGTCTTCAACTGAGTTTGCTTACCCACAACATCTTTACTTGTCTTTGAGGGTACATCAGCAAATACTTGACAACTTCTGGTCACACGACCCACGTCTACAATAGTCACAATTGAGGGAAAAGAAGGAACATGAATCTCTTTTCCATCCTCTAATATAGTAACATTGTATTTGTAGGGAACAACTTTATCTGATTCATATGGTACCGGACCAGGAAAACGGGTGACCAAAGGTGTCACAACAAATTTCTAACTATTGTAAGAAATTACAACTCACTCAGAGATGTTGAAACGTGGAACTTTAACATTCACCTTATTCTCAACTTCATTTCTATTTGAAGTAACCTAGATCAAATTTTGATTAATCATCTTTTGTAAGTCCCTCTTTACAATCACACACCTACGGGGGTTCACAGAGCAAATATAACAAGCGGCATAATCATGCTTAATATCATGGTATTCACTCAAAGTAGCGTGCATCTCAACAAGCGACCTCCGAATCCAACGAATATCGAAAATACGGTATGTACCAGGACACCCACATACCATATTGATAGTTGCGTTACCATGCTTAGGCAACAAATTTGATTGCACATTGAGATTTGTATCTTCAAAATACAGAATACCACTTTTCACAAGCTTTGCCACTTCGTATTTCAGAGAATAACATTTTTCAATATCATGCCCAGGGGCGCCCTGATGAAATGCACAATGAGCCTCTGGTTTATACTACAATGGAATATCTATAGGAACATCTAGCGGATTACGAGTCTGAACCAAATTCTTTTTTATCAAAGACAAAAATGATTCAGCATACAACATCAGAATGGGATCAAATTGCACTTTCCTTTGCACACGACCTTGTTGTATATTTTGCTGTGTTTTCAGTTGGAACCGTGGTTGATAATTTGAAGCAACTTGAGTGGCAGGAGAGATACTGATAACGGGCGTAACAAAAGCTACTTGTTTCTTTACGACCTTGTGCCTTCTGGACCTCTCTTGAGATATGGCATTGGTTTCTCCGTCCTTCTTCTTAGAAAAACCAACACCAAACTTCTTTATCTTCCAGAACTACCTTCTTTTGTCAGACGTCCCTTACGTACAACTTCCTCCAATCTCATTCCCATATTAACCTTTTCCATAAAATCACTAGGAGCACTTGCAACCATCTTTTCATAATAAAATAGACCCAAAGTCTTTAGGAAGATCTTAGTCATCTCTTTCTCTTCAAGCGGAGGGCTTATCTGAGCTGAAATCTCGCGCCATCTCTGCACATACTCTTAAAAAGTTTTCTTCTGTTTCTGAGACATCGCGTGGAGCTGATCACAGTCTGGCGCGATATCTAGATTGTACTTATACTAATGAATAAAAGCTTCTTCGAGATCATTGAATGTCTTGATTTAGGAACTATCAAGTCCTATGTACCACTTAAGTGCAACACCTGTAAGACTATCTTAGAAATAGTAAATCAACAACTGATGGTTGTCAGTATGGGTGGACATCTTTCTGGCATACATGACCAAATGATTTTGTGGACAAGTGTTCCCTTTATATTTCTCAAAATTTGGAACCTTGAACTTGGCAGGAATCTTCACATTTGGGACAAGACAAAGTCGGTGAGCATTCTTTCCAAATAACTCTTTTCCTCTTAAAGCCCTAATTTCTTTCTGCATCTCAGCAAACTGATCTTGTAAATCATCCATATGATCATCCAAACTCTCACTCAGAGCAGTGTGGAAATTTTTTTCTTCAGCATAAGGCGTAGTGTGAACTATGAGTGGTGGAACAAGTACAACAGTAGGAACAACCAAAATCTCAGCATTAGGAATAATATTAACCACATGAGGTGGTACAATCATAATAACAAGTACTCTCGGACCTTCAAAAACAGGGGGTTGATATCCCTCTGGCACAAAATTGAGAGGCATGCCCCAAAGCAAACCAGGAGGCATATAATATTGAGAAGCATTAATTAGGGCCACAGAAATGGGTGTTGATACGATCTCAGAAATCACAGTTCTCTACACAGAAGAAATAGGAGGCGACGGTGGATAATTCTGAGTAGCCACCAGAGCTTCCATTGCATCAATGAGTCTTTCCACACTATCCTTCAAAGTTGACACCTCTTCACAGAGTTCATGGTTCTCTTGTTGCAATTGATCCATTTTTTCTTGAGATTAGCTCAAGTGTTGTAGTGATGCGACAATTTGGCTAAACGAAGACCAAAAGAAACAATAAGACACTTGGAAAAGGCAAAACACAATGCACAAGAGGCGAATGCAAATGCAAAATGCAAATGTTTCAATAAGCTTTTAAGTATCTTTAAAATATAAAGCAATTACAAACATCGTAAAGAAATAACACTTTTTGAAATACTGATAAACATCTTATTTTATTGAATATTAGAAAGAGTTACACTTGGAAGTACAGGTTACAAAAGATCAAATCTCAATAAGAAAAAGCTAGATCCTAAGGATTATAAGGAGAATCTGATGACAATCAGAGTTGATACTTCCTTCAGAGTCTCTTAATCTCTCTCTCTCATAGTTGTCCTTCATGGCGGTCTTATCTAACATGAGCTGGTTCATAACACCTTTCTAAGCACCAGAAGTAGGAGGATGTGATGATGAAATAGTAGAGGAAAATAAATCCTCTGCATGTCTCTTCATAGCACGTCGCTCAAGTAACTCAATCAAGTCATCTTTCTCCTTCATCTTCTTTTGCAACTCCGTCTTCTCCTTGCCAGAAGCATGAAACTTACTTTCCCACACCTCTTTCTCTTTCTTCATCTTGGTTAAAGAATCTTGAAGAGTCTTCACATCATCAGAAGAAATAGGGAGTGGCGTAGCGACCATTGTAGTTTTGGGTTTCTCAAAAGGATAAGGCATTTTGAGCTCCTTATCTCTCTTCTTCACCCAAAGCGTATAAGGTTCCAAGGCAATACAAACTTGTATTCCAAGCTTTCCTTTACCCATCCTATGAATCTTAATCTAAGCATGAGCCATTCTTCTCCTCAAACCTAGAGAATCATGCCCTCCTTAGAAAAACAAACCCTCTAATAGAATATTTTTAGGCTTATCCTTTAACATATAACCAAGATGATGGCGAGCTAAACTCAGGTTGTAGTTAATTCCACCTTGCGTTCCAAGAAGAGGAACATTAGAGAACTCCCCACAACTATCAATAATTTGGACATTCGCATAAGTAGAAGAAGACCAAGTAATGTCAGCATGAGTAAGGGACATGATCCTCTGAGACCACCTTAAACAATTTTTGTTTTCCCTAAAAGTAGATGACTGTGGCAAGTGCGAAATAAACCACTTGTACAACAGAGGTATGCAACAAACAATGGTACCGTTCCCCTTAGCAGTCCTACTATGGATGGAGAAATAGGTGTCACCAAGTAAAGTCAAAACAGGGTTCCCAATCAAGAAAATCCTAATAGTGTTAACATCCACAAAGTTGTCAAAGTTTGGGAACAAAACTAATCCGTAGATAAGCAAAGAAAATATAGCCTCAAATGCCAATGTGCTACTAGCGTTAGCAAACAAAGTAGCTTTCCCAATCAAGAACTTAGAAGTCAAACCCTTGATGTAACACCCTTTTCTACCCTACAAATATAATGGCAAATCAATCACATTTATTAGAGTAAAATATTAAATACAATAAAAATCACCTCAAAGGGCGTACATTTCTCAATAACTCAAATAAAAGTCAATGCTCCGTAAACAACGGGTTTTTCCCAAAATTACTCAAAAAGGCAGTAAAACTCAAAAAGGAAATACCCAAAGTTTTCCTTGCGCAACAACATAATCAAAATAACAATAATCAACAAAACATGGTTTAACTCAAAGACCCCAACCCGATGTTACACTATCAGAGCAAGACCCTCTAAGTCAACCAAAAGTCAAAAACTCCAAAAAGTCCACGATGACATCCACGGCTAAACCTGGTCATTTGCACGTTACCCACGTGAAGGTAACATTCAAACAGACAGGGTGAGTAAATTGATTCATAATAATCGATATAGGAATCAATATATAAAATAACATCATTTTTGTATTCAACACCATCATAATCATCAAGGAAACGTTAAAAAGCCATAATATCATAAATTACACCAAATTGCCACATAAATGCAAATGCAACAAGACTCATGCATGTGGTACCAATTCATTAAAGTTGGATGGACACTGGGCCATCGACCCTCCATAGATCCCCATCAATAGGATCGATTCTACATAAGAACCGGAGCACAACAAAATATTTTCACATCCGCACAGTGGGACTGAAGCCACAATAATCAAACACTAGACTAAAGTCCGGAATGCATATGAATGCATGATACACACGTCAATATCATCCTCATAATAAACTCATTAGGTGCATCATCATTCATCAAAATCATCATAATAATCATGTCATCATAAAATCACCAAAGCCTCATGAAATCAACATCATAAATCATCACAATTACTCATGGGAATTCATTATACAGTCATGTATTATTCTCATAAATTCTTACACATGCCCCAAGGTGATCATAGTTCTCACAATCACTTACCATACAAGGTTAAATAACCTCAAAAACATATTTGGCCACGAAGGCCTAATTTCCTCAGACTCAAAACCTCTTAAATCCTTAAATTCAGCTTTAAATACATTGAATCATACATTGAAAACAATGAAGGTAATACTCCCCATACTTAAACAACCTCAAAAACAGATTTGGCCACGAAGGCCTAATTTCCTCAAACTCAAAAACCTTCTAAATCCTTAAATCGACTTTAAATACATTGATTCATATATTAAAAACAATGAAGGTAATACTCCCCATACTTAAACAACCTCGAAAGCAGATTTGTCCACGAAGGCCTAATTTTCTCAAACTCAAAAACCTCCTAAACCCTTAAATCGACTTTAAACACATTGAATCATATATTGAAAACAATGAAGGTAATACTCCCCATACTTAAACAACCTCAAAAATAGATTTGGCCATGAAGGCCTAATTTCATCAAACTCAAAAACCTCCTAAATCCTTAAATCGGCTTTAAATACATTGAATCATATATTGAAAACAATGAAGGTAATACTCCCCAAACCTTAATTTTCCAATTCCAAACCTTTCTCCTTTGAGATCCTAGAAACCTCATGAAACCTTGCCTCTATCCTCTTCCTCAGATCTCTGGCCTCTATTTCTTCTCTTTTCACGGTCTAACAAGAATGAATTCTAATCCCATCAAAATTCATTTTTTTAAACCTAACTTTGGGCCTTAAAATGGGCTTTCCAATTTCACCCTTATTAACTCCTTCTCAAAAGTCCACTTTGCCCTCAATTCACTTATATTTATTTAAATTAATAATAATACCAATATATTCATATTATATACTATTATTTAAATAAATAACTCAAAATCCATAATTCTCAATATTCACACCAACCACCGAAAATCACCAAAAATACGAATATTCATATTTAACTAAATAAATTAAATATTCCAATAAATTTGGGGGTTACAACTCTCCCCCACTTAAAAGAATTTTCGCCCTAAAAAATTACCTCAAGGAAACAGAGTCGGATACGACTCCCTCATCTGATCCTCACACTACCAAGTCATGCTCCCTCCAACTGGTCCTCTCCAAACTACCTTTACCAAGGAAATCTCTTTACCTCGCAGTTGCTTCACTTCTCGCTCATCAATTCGTACTGGCAATGCCTCAACAGTCAAGTTGTCTCTCACTTGACATCATCCATCTGAATCACATGTGACAGATCTGGAATGCGCTTCCTCAACTGGGACACATGAAACACATCATGCAAATTCGCAAGCGATGGCGGTAAAGTAATCCGATATGCTACTTCTCCCACCTTCTGCGAAATCTAATATGGACCAACAAAACACGATGTGAGCTTTTGAGACTTTAAAGCTCGGCCAACACCAGTTACCGACTTAACTCTCAAAAACACGTGATCTCCCTCCTGGAACTCTAGTTCTTTCCTCCTCTTGTCGTGATAACTTTTCTGACGACTTTGTGGCGCTTTCATCTTTTATCGGATCATCTTAATCTTTTCAGTCGTCTCTTGCACAATCTCAGGTCCGAGCATAACACTCTCGCGTGACTCATACCAACACAAAGGAGTTCTACATCTCCTACCATACAATGCCTCATACGGTGCCATTCTGATACTAGAATGGTAACTGTTGTTGTAGGTAAACTCAATCAACGACAAATGACTATCCCATGATCCACCTTGATCCAATACATAAGCTCTCAACAAATCCTCTAAAGACTGGATATGTCTCTCTGTCTGTCCATCTGTCTGCGGATGATAGGCAGAACTCAACCTTAGCTTAGTACCCAAAGCTATCTGTAAACTTTCCCAGAACCTCAATATGAATCTCGGATCTCTATCAGACACAATACTTGAAGGAATACCATGCAGTTTCACAATATCATCAATATATAATTCATCCAGCTTCTGCAATGAATATATGATCCTCATTGGTATAAAATGAGCCGATTTGGTCAATCTATCAACAATCACCCAAATTGAATCATATCCCTTCAAAGTCCTTGGTAGACCTGTCAAAAAATCCATAGAAATGCTATCCCATTTCCACTATGGAATATTCAACGGTTGCATCAGACCCAACGATCTTTGATGTTCAATCTTCGACTTCTGACAAGTTAAACAAGCATACACAAACTCTTCAATTTCTTTCTTCATCCCTGGCCACCAAAACAATTTTTTCAAGTCTTGATACATTTTTGTGGCACCCGGATGAATACTTAACCCACTTCTGTGACCCTCCTCAAGAATGCTCTTCTTAATTTCTGGAACATCTGGAACACACACCCTATCTCTGAACCTCATCACACCATTCTCATCGACCCAAAAATCACCCCCGTTACATTGGTTGATTAACGTGAGACGATCCACCAAACTCAAATCAAATTTTTGACCTTCTCCGATTTCTTGGAGAATACCACTAGCCAACTTTAGCATACCTAACTTCACACTTTTAGAATTCTCTTCACACACTAGAATCATATCTCTGAATTGTTCAATCAGTCCTAACTCTCGAACCATAAGCATCGACATATGCAAGGACTTCCTATGCATCAGCTACAACTTAGCCTTACCAGAGTGGTAACTCAATTCAAAATCATAATCCTTCAGAAGTTCAAGCCATCTCCTCAGCCTCATATTTAACTCTTTCTGATCAAACAAATACTTCAGGCTCTTGTAATCACTAAACACTTCGAACCTGGACCCAAAAAGATAATGTCTCCAAACTTTCAACACGAACACCACAATGGCCAACTCTAAGTCATGCGTAGGATAATTCCTTTCATGAACCTTCAGTTGTCTGGAAGCATAAGCAACAATCTGACCATTCTGCATCAGTACACCACCAAAACCCATTTTCGACGCATCACAATATACCACAAAAGACTCACTCGGATTTGGCAAGATCAGTACTAGAGCAATCGTCAACTTCTTCTTGAGTTCTACAAAACTCCTCTCACATGCAACATCCCACACATAAGCTTGACCCTTTCAAGTCAACTGATTTAATGGCAACGCCAACTTCGAAAAGCCTTCTATAAACCTACGATGATTACTAGCTAAGCCAAGGAAACTTCGAATCTCAGTAGCAGACTTCGGAGTGTCCCACTGCAACACAATATCAATTTGGACGGATCAACATCAATCCCTCCACTAGAAATCACATGGCCAAGGAAACTCACTTCCTTCAACCAAAACTCACACTTGGACAACTTGGCATAAATCTTCTTGTCCCTCAAAACCTGCAATACAACTCTTAGATGTTGCGCATGTTCTTCCTTGGATTTCGAATATATCAAGATATCATTGATGAATACAACCACAAATTGATCCAAATAAAGATGAAAAATCCACACCAGGTGCATTAGATACACCAAATGACATTACAATATATTCATAGTGTCCATACCTCGTCCTGAAAGCTGTCTTCAGAATATCATCAGGCTTAACGCGAATCTGATGATAACCAGACCTCAAATCAATCTTACTAAACACACAAGCACCCACCAATTGATCCATCAGATCATCAATCCTTGGAAGTGGATACTTATTCTTGATCGTCATTTTATTCAATTGTCGATAATCCACACACAATCTCATGCTACCATCTTTCTTCCTCACCAACAACACAGGAGCACCCCACGGAGAAACACTCGGTCGAATAAACTTCTTCTCAAGCAACTCTTCCAATTGTTTCTTCAACTCTCCCAACTCAGATGCAAACATCCGATAAGGAGCCATCGACATAGGACTAGTTCCCGATATCATGTCCACAGTAAACTCTACCTCACGCTCAGGAGGTAAGTCACTTACGTCGTCTGGAAACACTTCTGGAAATTCCCGAACAACTGGTAGCTCCCCGCTCACTGCTTCATAATCAACTTGAAGGGGTGCAAATAATGTAAACATTTGAGCCTCATCTTCTAAGAGTTCTTCTACTGGCTTAGCCGATGCAAACATCAGCTCTCCACAATCACCAAACTCTGGGAACCTCACAGTCTTGCTGTAGCAATCGATATGAACATAGTTGAACTCCAACAAGTTCATTCCAAGAATAACATCAAATCGATGCAAAGGTAGACATACCAAGTCCATCATAAAATTCTTATTATAAATGGTCAAAGGACAACTCAAGTAGACTAACGCAGTAGTCACAGAACCATTAGTCGGGGTATCGATAACCATACTCCCAACCATAGAAGATAATTTTAAATTCAACCTCATAGCACATTCAAGCGAAATAAATGAATGAGTAGCACCAACATCAATCATAGCAATCAATTCAACACCATTAACAAATCAAGTACCTCTGATCAAGTTAATCAATTCAACACCATTAGCAATCAATTCAACATCAATCCTGGGTTCTTCTGCACCGCTCAAAGCAAACACTTTTCCGTTTGTCTGAGCAACAATAGAAGTCTTCTTCGGCTGCTAGCACTGGGTAATGATATGACCTTTCTCTCCACAGTTGAAGAAAGTCGGAGCTTCATCTTTGCAGTCAGTAACTCTATGACCTCTCCTACCACAACGATGATATCTCAACACATTATTAGTACAAACCTCAGCACGGTGACCTTGCTCGCCACACTTATAACACTTTCTTTGAGCAGTAGCCGCTCCCCCACTTGACTTTTTCCCATCGGAAGGTTTCTGCTTCCCTTTATCACCAGAAGTCACATACGGTTTCCCTCTATACCGTCCTTTCTCTTTCTTCTCACTCAGCTGCTTGTAGTGAGCAGATCAAGCTCGGCTATCCTCATCATAAATTCTGCTCTTGTCCACTAGTTCCGCAAACTGACAAATCTGCTAGTACACAATTCCCTGCTTAATCTCTGGTCTCAATCCATTCTCGAACTAGAGACACTTTGACATCTCTGCGTCAGCACAATATGCAGACAAAACTTCACTAAAGCCTCAAACTTTTCCGCATACTCAGCCACAATCATATTCCCTTGCTTCAGCTCAAGGAATTCCACCTTTTTCTTGCCCTGAACATCTTCATAAAAATACTTCCTAAAAAAGTCTTCCTTAAACACAGTCCAAGTTATTGCAATGCCAACACCTTGCAATCTCTGACGAGTGTTATCCCACCAGTCCTCAGCTTCCTCTGCTAGCATATGCATACCAAACTGCACCTGCTGAGCATTAGTGTATGCCATAACCCATAAAATATTCTCAATCACTCTTAGCCACTTCTACGCACCATCACTTGGGCAAGCGATTCTAGTGCATCGGCAAGAACACAATCATTTCTTCCAGCCATCTGCAGCCAACAACAGGGTCAGAAGAAAACAACTCATCCAATAGTGTTCTCACACTATTGACTGACAGGGGACTAAAAACATAAAAACTTGGCCGGAAGGACCAACCTATTCTGATACCACTAGTGTAACACCCTTTTCTACCCCACAAATATAATGGCAAATCAATCACATTTATCAGAGTAAAATATTAAACACAATAAAAATCACCTCAAAGGGCGTACATTTCTCAATAGCTCAAATAAAAGTCAATGCTCCGTAAACAACGGGTTTCCCCAAAATTACTCAAAAATTGCTCAAAAAGCAGCTGAACTCAAAAAGGAAAAATCCAAAGTTTTCCTTGCGCAACAACATAATCAAAATAACAACAATAAAAAAATATGGTTTAACTCAAAGACCCCAAACTGATGTTACACTATCAGAGCAAGACCCTCTAAGTCAACCAAAAGCCAAAAACTCCAAAAAGTCCTCGACGACATCCACGACTAAACTTGGTAATTTGCACGTTACCCACGTGGAGGCAACACTCAAACAGACAGGGTGAGTAAAATGACTCATAATAATCAATATAGGAATCAATATATAAAATAGCATCATTTTAGTATTCAACATTATCATAATCATCAAGGAAACATCAAAAAGCCATAATATCGTAAATTACACCAAATTGTCACATAAATGCAAATGCAACAAGACTCATGCATGTGGTACCAATTCATTAAAGTTTGATGCACACTGGGCCATCAACCCTCTATAGATCCCCATCAATAGGATCGATTCTACACAAGAACCAGAGCACAACAAAATACTTCACATCCGCACAATGGGACTGAAGCCACAAAAATCAAACACTAGATCAAAGTCCAGAATCCATATGAATGCATGATACACACGTCAATATCATCCTCATAATAAACTCATTAGGTGCATCATCCTTATTTCTTCAGACTCAAAACCTCTTAAATCCTTATTTCATCAGAGGCAAAGTGGACACAACACTCTTTTGTAAATCATTCAAGAAAGATCTTCTAATTTGTCAAATATATGTGGATGATATCATATTTGGATCTACCAATACTATGCTGGGAAAGGAGTTTGCTCAATGTATGCAGGCAGAATTTGAAATGAGCATGATGGGAGAGTTGAGATTCTTTCTCGGAATTCAAGTCAACCAAACTCCAGAGTGCACTTACATTCATCAGACCAAATATGTTAAAGAACTTCTGAAGAAATTTAACATGACTGATAGTAAGCTGGCAAAGACTCCCATGCATCCAACTAGTTCACTAGGCAAGGAAGAGGTAAGTAAGAAAGTAGATCAGAAACTCTACAGAGGTATGATAGGATCTCTTCTCTACTTAACTGCTTCTAGACCTGACATATTGTTCAGTGTATGCTTGTGTGCTAGATTCCAATCAGATCCTAGAGAATCACACTTAACAGCTGTTAAGAGGATTCTAAGGTATCTGAAAGGTACTTCTGATGTGGGTTTGTGTTACAGAAAATCTGATGATTTCAAATTAGTTGGATTCTGTGATGCTGACTACGCTGTAGACAGAATGGAAAGAAAAAAAGTACTTCTGGAAGTTGTCAATTTCTAGGAAGAAATCTAATCTTTTGGTACAGCAAGAAGCAACCCACAATTGCACTATCAACTACAGAGGCAGAATATATTGCTGCTGCTGGATGTAGCACACAGATGCTCTGGATGAAAAGTCAACTAGAAGACTATCAGATATTTGAAAGTAACATTTCTATATTCTGTGATAATACTTCTACTATATGTTTGTCTAAAAACCCCATTTTACACTCCAAGGAAAAACATATAGAAATTAAGCATCATTTCATCAGAGACTATGTTCAGAAGGGAATTATAAACTTAGCCTTTGTTGATACAGATCATCAATGGGCAGATATTTTCACAAAACCCCTTGTTGAAGATAGATTCAAATTTATTCTGCAAAATATTGGTATGGATTTGTGTCCAGAATAATATTTGTCAGAAGCAAATTTTACGGATGCAAAAATGTTTAATGCTCTGAAGTATTTCATCTGATTATTTATTCATTTCCTTAAATTCCTTTATTTGTGAAAATATGAACTAACAATACTCAGAGGATATGAACGTTGGTTAACGTGTCATTTCTCAAGAGAATTCAGAAGCACATGCAAGCAAACACGTGTCACTCTAAATCTGCAAAGATGGCGTGTACACTACTGAAGAGACGTTTGAGGTGAAGTTTGAATAGTGAAAATCTTGATTTTCCCCCCAATTTGTCTGAATCAATTAATGCTTGAAATGATTTTTATTCTTTTTCATTAATTGCTATGTGTGAACGTGCATTGTGTGTCTGTTTGTATGCCTAATTGTTTACTATAAATACCACATCTCTCACCACTTTCACACTTTTCACATCTCAAGAACGTTTATGCATTTCTGTCTTCTTTTCTCTCTTCACAAAAACCCTAAACCTTTGACAAACTCATCTTCAATGGCAACCTCATCCTCCACAGTTGCACAGTTTCAATCAACCATGGATGCAGTTACTTCTGCAAATATGGGTGTGACTCCATATACGACACCAAAAAGGACTTTGTTAACACCTGTTGACAAACTGGAAGTTCTCTGTGAATCAATGGTGGAATTTGATTCACTGGCTGAAAATGGATTTGAGTTTCGTTCAATTATTGATGCTCAAGGCTGGGTAAAATACTTTGACAGACTATTTGGACCGGTTTACCCCCATCTAGTGAAAGAGTTCTGGATACATGCTTCTGTATACCCCAAATTCATACTGTCTTCTGTTCTGGGTAAGGAGATAATCATTACAGAAGATCTGATCAGGAAACTCATTGGATATGAGGAGACTGATGGAGTATCTCATCTGCCAGCTGGGCGTGTAGATATGGAAGAAGTGTATGAGGAAGTCATGACTGCTGGACAGGCCTCTAATAAGTTTAAAGATATGAAGCCTGACTACAAGATTTGGGCAAAGATTTTCATGGGATGCATTCATCACAGAAAATCTACAAACTCTCCAGATTACGTGAACAATGAACATCTCTACTTCATGTACTGTTTAAGTCAGAGCACCAAGGTAGATCTTCCTTACATTTTGTTCATGCACTTATGGAATCATATTAATGCCTCCAGAGAATCTGTGAAAGACAAGGGTCAGAAGATCAGAACATGGATTCCCTTTGGAAGGTTAATTTCAGATATTCTGACAGAAAATGGATTGGTGACTGCTCTGTATGCTGCTGGAGTCAAGGAGGAACTTGAGTCTATTGTTGGGAAACCTCTGAATGCCAAGAGTCTTCAGAGACTTAAAATTGTAGAGGAACTCACTTCAGCACCCAAGAAGCTGAATATTTCTGAACTCAGTCAGAAGAGAATCCCAGTAGAAGACTACCCTCTGTTATGTGCTGAAGAACCAAGGGAAATAATTGTAAGGTATATTGATTCTTGCAAGGCAGATGGAACCCCAATCCCTGCAGATATTCTGAAAAGAGCAAGGGAACCAATGCCTGATGGAGGAGATGAGATCACAAGAAAAAGAAGTCAATCAGAAGCAGAAGATGTGACTGTTCAGAAGAAGCCCAAGGTTGCTGACAAGCCTCAGAAGCTGATCAAAAGGAAAGCATCTGGAGACGCTCCCTCTATTCCCACAAAGCGTATCAAGGTTAAAGGTACCAAATCTTTTGTATCTTCTTTCAATAATACTGTTTTGAATGATTCAACATTTAAGTCTATTCCAAAACCACCTTCTACTCAGAAACAATCTGTTCCTGCTCCATCTCATATCTCTGTTCCTTCCCCATAAAAATCATCTGATCCTGTTTCCATCACACCTGTAAAACCTTCTACTACTCAATCATCTGCACCAACACCAACAACAACAAAACCACCAAATCAAACTCCACCACCTATAACAAAACTAACAAAACAATCTGTACCACAACAACAACAATCAGAAACACAACCTCAAACAGAAAAACCTACAGAACAATCTGAACAACAACAACCCCGACTAGAAAAACAACAACAACCAGAAAAACAATCTGAACAACAACCACAACAACTTGAAAAACAACCACAACCAGAAAAACCACCATCAAACACATCTGAACCTATTGGATCTGCAAAAGTTACATCTGATCCTATTACATTAGAACCACCTACATCTGAACCCCCATCAAAACCTTCTGAGAATCCATCAGAATCAACCAACCCATCTGAAACCCATATCCCTGAGACAGAGGTTCTAAATGTTACACCTCTCAAAACTGTTTTTGAAGTGTCCTCTACCTCCTACACTCCAACCACATCATCCAATTCATCAGAATCTGATATATACCCAGATTTTCTGGTATCTCCCTCTCACAGAAATTCAGAAGTTAACCAACCAGAACCACCTGTATCTTCTGAAATTATCATTCCAAATCCTATTCCAACACCTAAACCATCTTCTGAAATTATCATTCCCAATCCTACTCCAACACCTAGGCCAAGAACATCTGAGAATGTACCTTCTGCTTCGTGCAAACTATTTTCCTCTAACAAACTTCCATCTGGTTTCACCTTAAAAAATTTCTACACCAGAATTGAACCATCTGACACTATCACTCCTCTAAAACCCAAACTTACCATCATTCTACCATCTGTGCTTCAGACATATATTAAAATAATGTCAGCAGTAACCTCATCAGATCCAAAACCATACTCTGCTAAATCTGCTAAATCTGATAAACCTGCTAAATCTGCATTCAAACCTTACTCTGATAAACCATTTGATGTGGTTTCCTATCTAACAAATGCAAAACCAAATCTGTTGAATGCTTTAACCAGATCAAAACCTGACAAATCATCTGAACTTCCATTCATATCCTACTACCCTCCTCCTCTGATCACCATTCAAAAATCCATCTTTCCACCTACTCCCCAACCCAAGCCAATAACCTTGGAAACTCTGTTACACCCAAGACCTAGACTGAATGTTGATCATTTATTTACAAGTTTTTTGCAAGAAATACAGATGTATTTAGGTTCTGTACAGAGGAAATGCTCATCAATAATGGATGCAAAGGAATCTGATACCATTTGGAATGGCTTCATAAACAGATTCAATACTGTAGCATCAAATCTGAAGAACGTATGTTCTGATGATGCGAAGCTCAGATTTGCTGAAGCTGCTAGAAGTCTGTTCTGGACTGTTAAGAGATCTGGACCATTACTTCTTACAGATGCTCCTTCATCATCAGAAGAGAATACTGAATCTGCATCTGAAGACAACCCTCTGGCTATGACTCTGATAGAACATCCTTCTGGATCTACTGCTCCTAACTCCAAAGCCCCTATGGAAATTGACTCTGTTCAAGCTTCAGAAACTGTCCCTCCCTCTTCATCTGAGATAAAGAAAGAATATCCAGATCTTGAAGATAAGATTCCAGTTCTGGAAGCTGGTCAATCAAAAATCAAGTCATGGATGGCTAAGCAAGATAAGAAGTCTGAAGACATGGCTCAGTGGATGTCCAAACAAGATCAAAAGAATGAAACCATGGCTAAGTGGATGTCAAAACAAGAACAGTCTTCTTCTGAGATCACGGATTTGTTGAAGATGCTTTTGTCAAAACAATCTTAGTTTATTTTTTTTCTGATGTTTGCATCTAATGTTTGCATATGTACTTGAATATTTTCTGATGTGTGTACTTTTGCCTGAATGAATGAATGAATGTTTCAAAGTTTTCTCCACATGATTTATCTCGTTTATTGTTTCCTTTTCTTTGTCTTTTCAAAGTTCTTACTTTTTGCTTATGACAAAAAAGGGGGAGAAAATAGATCTGAACTGTTTAATTAAACTTTACAAGAATGAAACTTCAGACATATTAATTTTATCTAACATAAATATCTGAGTATTTCAGAACATTTGATAAGTATACTCTGTAAAAGAAACTCTGAGACTCTCAGATCATTTGACACTTAGCAGACTCTGACTCTGAAATATGCAAGTCACTCTGACCCTCAAATAGTTAAGAACAATCAAGCTCTAACTCTGAAAAATACTCAAGACAAAAGGGAAGTTTCTATTCCTTATTTATATTTAATTCAGGGGGAGATTCATCATCTCAGGGGGAGTTATAATTATTCTATTTTCAATTAAACAAAATTTCTGATGTTTTTGTCATCATCAAAAAAGGGGAGATTGTTAGAACACAGATTGGTTCTTAATAATATCTCTATGTTTTGATGATAACTATTATGAAATTTTGTAATTAAGAATTATATACTCTAAAATTTGCTTAAGAATGTTTGCTGCAGATATTAAAGTAAATATCACTCCAGAAGCAAATCAGATCTAAACATAAGAAATATGCAAAGCTCTGAAGCGTCAGATGCACCCATTAGAAGATTCTGAATGCTGCCATCAGAAGATCCTGAGCGTAGCCTCCAGAAGGATCTGAAGCAGAAGCTCCAGAAGAATATGAAGCAAGTCCGAAGCATCTGAACCAAAGAAGAATTCGGTATGAAGAGTTTTCAAGCATAGTTACTTCAGAAGACTCTGAGAGTACTAACGCTGCCAGTACTGAGGATCTGACTCAAAACTCTGCTCTGAATTTATACACGCTAAAAGCACACTTGCTGCAAAGACTCTGATTCAGCAAAGCTCTGATCAACATCAGAAGGCTCTGATCAAAATAGACTCTGATGATTCTTACTGAAAATTGATGAAGAAGAATTCAAAGATTATGTCCGTTGGAATATCCAAACGACTCTTTCCTTATTTATGCTAGACACAAGAACACAGACAAAAAGGATTTCTCTGTGCTTTATTATTCTAGGAAAGGTCACTTGATGTGAAGACAAAAAGGCTCAGACCTTTTGGTACACACTTCTCAACGTGAAAAGCTCTTGGACCACTGTGCCTATAAAAGCAAGTCTCCACTCATCTTTTTCTGTTGACGTTTTACTTGAAAAGAATTCATTATTCAAAGCTCTCATATAACTCATATTCTTTCTAGAATTAATTTCTTTGTTCTTAATATTAAGTGAAAAATCACAGTTGTGATAAAGCTTTATTAGAAGCATTTTAACACTTGTATTTGTTATTACATTTGATTGTAAGAAAACCTTAAGAAGATCCAGTTAGGATCAGTAGTTCTTGAGAAGACTTTGAACAGTTGTTCTTAGTGCTTACTATTGTAATCAGTTGATTAAATAGTGGATTAAGTCCTTGTTTGAGAAAGGCAAATCACTCTAGGAAGGGTGGACTGAAGTAGTTGAGTTCAACGAACCAGGATAAAAATACTTGAGTTTTTATTACTAAGTTTTTATCTTCATACTTATTCAACCCCCCTTCTAAGTATTTTCTCACCTTCAGTTGGCATCAGAGCTCCGGTTCTGTGTGTGCTACCACTTCACAGTGACAGAAAAGATCCAGTGAGAAAAACTTTGATATATATTTGGTTGTTACTATGGCTGATAATTCAATGTCTAACATTAACAACAAGTATGAAGAAAGGGACAAAATCAACACTAAACCCCCTATGTTTGATGGGGAGAAATTTGATTATTGGAAAGACAAGATTGAAAGTTTTTTCCTTGGTTATGATGCTGATTTATGGGATTTGGTCATAGATGGATATGTTCATCCCATTGATGGGAATGGCAAGAAAGTAGATAGAAAATCTATGACAAAAGCCCAAAAGAAGGAATTTAGAAATCACTACAAGGCCAGAACAATATTGTTAAATGCAGTATCTCACACTGAGTATGAAAAGATCACAAATAGAGAAACTGCATTTGACATGTTTGAGTCCTTAAAGATGACTCATGAGGGAAACTCTCAAGTCAAGGAAACAAAAGCTCTGGCTCTAATCCAGAAGTATGAAGCCTTCAAGATGGAAGAAGCTGAATCTGTTGAAGCTATGTTCTCCAGATTTCAAATACTTACAGCTGGACTAAAGGTTCTGGATAAAGGATACTCTACTGCTGATCATGTGAAAAAGATCATCAGAAGCTTACCTACCAGATGGAGACCTATGGTGACTGCGCTGAAAATGGCTAAAGATCTGAACAAGATCTCCTTGGAGGAACTAATCAGTTCACTAAGGAGTCATGAAATTGAACTTGAGGAAGATGAACCTCAAAAGAAAGGTAAATCAATTGCTTTAAAATCTAATAAATCTGCTAAAGCATTGCAGGTGATAGAGGAAAGCTCTGAAGAATCCTCATCTGAAGATGAAGATGAACTATCCATGCTGTCTAGAAGAATAAACAAACTCTGGAAGCATAAAGGAAAGAAGTTCAGAAACTTCAGGAAGCCTGACCAAAGAAAAAAATCTTCTGGACACAGAAGATCTGGCAAAAAGGAGGTTGTCTGTTATGAATGTAAAGAACCTAGACATTACAAAAATGAATGTCCAAAGGTGTTGAAAGAAAAGCCTAAAAGAAAATCTAATAAGAAGAAGAAGGTTTTAATGGCCACCTGGGATGATTCAGATACATCTGAATCTGAATCTGAGTCAGAAGAGGAATGTGCCAATGTAGCATCTATGGCAGACATAGAAGATCAGGAGGAAGGAACTTCAGGATTTGAATCTGGCTCTGAATCTGACTCTGACGATGAAGAGGTAATGGCTAAACTCACTAAAGAAGAACTTATTAAAGTGTCATCAGAAGTTCTGAAGAGCTATAACAATATTAAGCTCAAATACAAGAAGCGTCAAAGCAATCTTATATCTAAGAATAATATTCTCAAATCAGAAGTAGCTGAGCTAAATGAAAAGAACTTAAGATTGAAAAATGATCCTGAATTAGCTCAACAAGACTCTGATTCTGAAACTGAGTCTGAATGCAAAAATATTTTGGAAAAATATGATTACAGCTTTCAGAAGTTTCTTGCTAAAAGCATAGACAGAAGCAAACTGGCTTCTATGATCTATGGAGTTAGCAGAAATAACAGAAAAGGAATTGGATATAAATCTTCCTCTGGAAAGGACTTAAATCCAAAACCTGTTGATAAAATTATCATCAAGAAAACTCCTTTATATTCCCACTTTAAATTTGGTCACTTGAATGATATTGAACACACACGTTCATAAAAGAACATTCATGTGTTTAAATCTAAGGCTAGTCAGAATAAACCTTATGTTGAAAAACAGAAGTTTAGACAAACCTTCAGAACAACTAACCCAAAAGGACCCAAGAAGATCTGGGTACCTAAAAGTAAAATAATTCCTGTTGCAGATGTTCTTAGCAGCAAGGTCAGGACGCCAATCATGGTACCTGGACTCTGGATGCTCGCGACACATGACAGGAGAAAGGTCTATGTTCCAAAGTCTGGAGCTTAAATCTGGAGGTGATGTGAAATTTGGAGGGAATCAGAAGGGCAAGATCATTGGATCTGACACTATTGGAAATGGTAAACTTCCCTCTATTACTAATGTTTTACTTGTAGAAGGATTAAAGCATAACTTATTGTCCATAAGTCAATTAAGTGACAATGGTTATGATATAACCTTTAATCAAAAATGTTGTAAAGCTATTAGTCAAAAGGATGGCTCAATCCTATTTAGTGGAAAGAGGAAAAACAACATTTATAAAATAAATCTTTCAGAACATAAGGTTCAGAATGTTAAATGTCTCTTGTCTGTTAATGAGGAGCAATGGGTCTGGCACAGAAGATTGGGGCATATTAATATGAGACGTATATCTCAGATTAATAAACTTAATCTTGTCAGAGGAATTCCTAATCTGAAGTTCACCTCAGATGCTCTTTGTGAAGCATGTCAAAAAGGGAAGTTTTCAAAATCATCTTTTAAATCAAAAAATGTTGTTTCTACTTCCAGACCACTAGAATTACTTCATATTGATCTGTTTGGACTAGTGAAAACTGCATCCATCAGAGGCAAGAAGTATGGATTAGTCATTGTTGATGACTATAGTAGATGGACATGGGTAAAGTTCTTAAAACACAAGGATGAGTCACATTCTGTGTCCTTTGACTTCTGTAAACAAGTCCAGAATGAAAAAGATTTCAAAATTATAAAAGTCAGAAGTGATCATGGTGGTGAATTTGAAAATAAATATTTTGAAAAATATTTTAATGAAAATGGCATTGCTCATGATTTTTCCTGTCCTAGAACTCCACAACAAAATGGAGTTGTAGAGAGGAAAAATAGAACTCTACAAGAAATGGCCAGAACCATGATCAATGAGACTAATCTGGCAAAGCACTTTTGGGCAGAAGCAATCAACACAGCCTGTTACATTCAGAACAGAGTGTCTGTAAGACCTCTTCTGGAGAAGACTCCCTATGAACTGTGGAAGAACAGAAAGCCCAACATTTCATATTTTCATCCTTTTGGATGTATTTGCTATATGTTGAATACTAAAGAAAATTTGAACAAGTTTGATTCCAAAGCACAGAAGTGTTTCATGCTTGGATATTCTGAACGCTCTAAAGGCTACAGAGTATACAACATTGAGACACAAATTGTGGAAGAATCTATTCATGTTAGATTTGATGATAAGCTTGGCATTAAAAAGCCAAAGCAGTATGAAAACTCTGCAGATAGAGAAGTAGTCTTCACAGACTCTGAAGGCTCAGAGGCAGACAAAACTCAAATGAAGGAACCAGAAGCTACGCCAGATGCAATTCCCTTAACTTCTCAGATGAACAATCTAAACATTTCTGAAGAATCAACTGTTAGAGGATCATCTTCCAGAATCAAAGCTTCTCATCCAGAGAATGTTATCATTGGAAAGAAGGATGACCCTATCAGAACAAGATCCTTTCTCAGATCATCTGAAGCATCATTATTTGGACTGGTGTCAGTAATTGAACTAACTTCTGTAGATGAAGCTCTGCAAGACAATGATTGGATTATTGCCATGCAAGAAGAGCTAAATCAATTCACCAGAAATAATGTGTGGGATCTAGTTCAAAGACCAAAAGGATTCAATATAATTGGAACTAAATGGGTCTTCAGAAATAAGCTTAATGAGAAAGGAGAAGTTGAAAGAAATAAGGCAAGGCTTGTTGCTTAAGGGTACATTCAACAAGAAGGTATTGATTACACTGAAACTTATGCTCCAGTGGCAAGGTTAGAATCTATACGCCTTCTTATTTCATTTGCTGCACAAAATAACATCACTCTATATCAGATGGATGTTAAAAGTGCCTTTCTAAATGGTATTATAGAAGAAGAAGTTTATGTCCACCAGCCTCCTGGTTTTGAGAGTGAAAAATTTCCAGATCATGTTTTCAAACTAAAGAAATCTCTATATGGTTTAAAACAAGCTCCCAGAGCTTGGTATGAGAGATTAAGCAATTTTCTTCTGGAGAAAAATTTCATCAGAGGCAAAGTGGACACAACACTCTTTTGTAAATCATTCAAGAAAGATCTTCTAATTTGTCAAATATATGTGGATGATATCATATTTGGATCTACCAATACTATGCTGGGAAATGAGTTTGCTCAATGTATGCAGGCAGAATTTGAAATGAGCATGATGGGAGAGTTGAGATTCTTTCTGGGAATTCAAGTCAACCAAACTCCAGAGTGCACTTACATTCATCAGACCAAATATGTTAAAGAACTTCTGAAGAAATTTAACATGACTGATAGTAAGCTGGCAAAGATTCCCATGCATCCAACTAATTCACTAGGCAAGGAAGAGGTAAGTAAGAAAGTAGACCAGAAACTCTACAGAGGTATGATATGATCTCTTCTCTACTTAACTGCTTCTAGACCTGACATATTGTTTAGTGTATGCTTGTGTGCTAGATTCCAATCAGATCCTAGAGAATCACACTTAACAACTGTTAAGAGGATTCTAAGGTATCTGAAAGGTACTTCTAATGTGGGTTTGTGTTACAGAAAATCTGATGATTTCAAATTAGTTGGATTCTGTGATGCTGACTACGCTGGAGACAGAGTGGAAAGAAAAAGTACTTCTGGAAGTTGTCAATTTATAGGAAGAAATATAATCTCTTGGTACAACAAGAAGCAACCCACAATTGCACTATCAACTACAGAGGCAGAATATATTGTTGCTGCTGGATGTAGCACGCAGATGCTCTGGATGAAAAGTCAGCTAGAAGACTATCAGATATTTGAAAGTAACATTTCTATATTCTATAATAATACTTCTGCTATATGTTTGTCTAAAAACCCCATTTTACACTCCAAGGAAAAACATATAGAAATTAAGCATCATTTCATCAGAGACTATGTTCAGAAGGGAATTATAAACTTAGCCTTTGTTGATACAGATCATCAATGGGCAGATATTTTCACAAAACCCCTTGTTGAAGATAGATTCAAATTTATTCTGCAAAATATTGGTATGGATTTGTGTCCAAAATAATATTTGTCAGAAGCAAATTTTACAGATGCAAAAATGTTTAATGCTCTGAAGTATTTCATCTGATTATTTAATCATTTCCTTAAATTCCTTTATTTGTGAAAATCTGAACTAACAATACTCAGAGGATCTGAACGTTGGTTAACGTTTCATTTCTCAAGAGAATTCAGAAGCACATGCAAGCAAACACGTGTCACTCTAAATCTGCAAAGATGGCGTGTACACTACTGAAGAGACGTTTGAGGTGAAGTTTGAATAGTGAAAATCTTGATTTTCCCCCCAATTTGTCAGAATCAATTAATGCTTGAAATGATTTTTATTCTTTTTCATTAATTGCTATGTGTGAACGTGCATTGTGTGTCTGTTTGTATTCCTAATTGTTTACTATAAATACCACATCTCTCACCACTTTCACACTTTTCACATCTCAAGAACGTTTATGCATTTCTGTCTTCTTTTCTCTCTTAACAAAAACCCTAAACCTTTGACAAACTCATCTTCAATGGCAACCTCATCCTCCACAGTTGCACAGTTTCAATCAACCATGGCTGCAGTTACTTCTGCAAATATGGGTGTGACTCCATATACGACACCAAAAAGGACTTTGTTAACACATGTTGACAAACTGGAAGTTCTCTGTGAATCAATGGTGGAATTTGATTCACTAGCTGAAAATGGATTTGAGTTTCATTCAATTATTGATGCTCAAGGCTGGGTAAAATACTTTGACAGACTATTTGGACCAGTTTACCCCCATCTGGTGAAAGAGTTATGGATACATGCTTCTGTATACCCCAAATTCATACTGTCTTCTGTTCTGGGTAAGGAGATAATCATTACAGAAGATCTGATCAGGAAACTCATTGGATATGAGGAGACTGATGGAGTATCTCATCTGCCAGCTGGGCGTGTAGATATGGAAGAAGTGTATGAGGAAGTCATGACTGCTGGATAGGCCTCTAATAAGTTCAAAGATCTGAAGCCTGACTACAAGATCTGGGCAAAGATTTTCATGGGATGCATTCATCACAGAAAATCTACAAACTCTCCAGATTACGTGAACAATGAACATCTCTACTTCATGTACTGTTTAAGTCAGAGCACCAAGGTAGATCTTCCTTACATTCTGTTCATGCACTTATGGAATCATATTAATGCCTCTAGAGAATCTGTGAAAGACAAGGGTCAGAAGATCAGAACATGGATTCCCTTTGGAAGGTTAATTTCAGATATTCTGACAGAAAATGGATTGGTGACTGCTCTGTATGCTGCTGGAGTCAAGGAGGAACTTGAGTCTATTGTTGGGAAACCTCTGAATGCCGAGAGTCTTCAGAGACTTAAAATTGTAGAGGAACTCACTTCAGCACCCAAGAAGCTGAATATTTCTGAACTCAGTCAGAAGAGAATCCCAGTAGAAGACTACCCTTTGTTCTGTACTGAAGAACCAAGGGAAATAATTGTAAGGTATATTGATTCTTGCAAGGCAGATGGAACCCCAATCCCTGCAGATATTCTGAAAAGAGCAAGGGAACCAATGCCTGATGAAGGAGATGAGATCACAAGAAAAAGAAGTCAATCAGAAGTAGAAGATGTGACTATTCAGAAGAAGCCCAAGGTTGCTGACAAGCCTCAGAAGCTGATCAAAAGGAAAGCATATGGAGACGCTCCCTCTGTTCCCACAAAGCGTATCAAGATTAAAGGTACCAAATCTTCTGTATCTTCTTTCAATAATACTGTTTTAAATGATTCAACATTTAAGTCTATTCCAAAACCACCTTCTACTCAGAAACAATCTGTTCCTGCTCCATCTCATATCTCTGTTCCTTCCCCACAAAAATCATCTGATCCTGTTTCCATCACACCTGTAAAACCTTCTACTACTCAATCATCTGCACCAACACCAACAACAACAAAACCACCAAATCAAACTCCACCACCTATAACAAAACCAACAAAACAATCTGTACCACAACAACAACAATCAGAAACACAACCTCAAATAGAAAAACCTACAAAACAATCTAAACAACAACAACCACAACCAGAAAAACAACAACAACCAGAAAAACAATCTGAACAACAACCACAACAACTTGAAAAACAACCACAACCAGAAAAACCACCATCAAACACATCTGAACCTATTGGATCTGCAAAAGTTACATCTGATCCTATTACATCAGAACCACCTACATCTGAACCCCCATCAAAACCTTCTGAGAATCCATCAGAATCAACCAACCCATCTGAAACCCATATCCCTGAGACAGAGGTTCTAAATGTTGCACCTCTCAAAACTGTTTTTGAAGTGTCCTCTACCTCCTACACTCCAACCACATCATCCAATTCATCAGAATCTGATATACACCCAGATTTTCTGGTATCTCCCTCTCACAGAAATTCAGAAGTTAACCAACCAGAACCACCTGTATCTTCTGAAATTATCATTCCAAATACTATTCCAACACCTAAACCATCTTCTGAAATTATCATTCCCAATCCTACTCCAACACCTAAGCCAAGAACATCTGAGAATGTACCTTCTGCTTCGTGCAAACTATTTTCCTCTAACAAACTTCCATCTGGTTTCACCTTAAAAAATTTCTACACCAGAATTGAACCATCTGACACTATCACTCCTCTAAAACCCAAACTTACCATCATTCTACCATCTGTGCTTCAGACATATATTAAAACAATGTCAGCAGTAACCTCATCAGATCCAAAACCATACTCTGCTAAATCTGCTAAATCTGATAAACCTGCTAAATCTGCATTCAAACCTTACTCTGATAAACCATTTGATGTGGTTTCCTATCCAACAAATGCAAAACCAAATCTGTTGAATGCTTTAACCAGATCAAAACCTGACAAATCATCTGAACTTCCATTCATACCCTACTACCCTCCTCCTCTGATCACCATTCAAAAATCCATCTTTCCACCTACTCCCCAACCCAAGCTAATAACCTTGGAAACTCTGTTACACCCAAGACCTAGACTGAATGTTGATCATTTATTTACAAGTTTTTTTGCAAGAAATACAGATGTATTTAGGTTCTGTACAGAGGAAATGCTCATCAATAATGGATGCAAAGGAATCTGATACCATTTGGAATGGCTTCATAAACATATTCAATACTGTAGCATCAAATCTGAAGAACGTATGTTCTGATGATGCGAAGCTCAGATTTGCTGAAGCTGCTAGAAGTCTATTCTGGACTGTTAAGAGATCTGGACCATTACTTCTTACAGATGCTCCTTCATCATCAGAAGAGAATACTGAATCTGCATCTGAAGACAACCCTCTGGCTATGACTCTGATATAACATCCTTCTGGATCTACTGCTCCTAACTCCAAAGCCCCTATGGAAATTGACTCTGTTCAAGCTTCAGAAACTGACCCTCCCTCTTCATCTGAGATCAAGAAAGAATATCCAGATCTTGAAGATAAGATTGCAGTTCTGGAAGCTGGTCAATCAGAAATCAAGTCATGGATGGCTAAGCAAGATAAGAAGTCTGAAGGCATGGCTCAGTGGATGTCCAAACAAGATCAAAAGAATGAAACCATGGCTAAGTGGATGTCAAAACAAGAACAGTCTTCTTCTGAGATCACGGATCTGTTGAAGATGCTTTTGTCAAAACAATCTTAGTTTATTTTTTTCTGATGTTTCCATCTAATGTTTGCATATGTACTTGAATATTTTCTGATGTGTGTACTTTTGCCTGAATGAATGAATGAATGTTTCAAAGTTTTCTCCACATGATTTATCTCGTTTATTGTTTCCTTTTCTTTGTCTTTTCAAAGTTCTTACTTTTTGCTTATGACAAAAAAGGGGGAGAAAATAGATCTGAACTGTTTAATTAAACTTTACCAGAATGAAACTTCAGACATATTAATTTTATCTAACATAAATATCTGAGTATTTCAGAACATTTGATAAGTATACTCTGTAAAAGAAACTCTGAGACTCTCAGATCATTTGACAATTAGTAGACTCTGACTCTGAAATATGCAAGTCACTCTGACCCTCAAATAGTTAAGAACAATCAAGCTCTAACTCTGAAAAATACTCAAGACAAAAGGGAAGTTTCTATTCCTTATTTATATTTAATTCAGGGGGAGATTCATCATCTCAGGGGGAGTTATAATTATTCTATTTTCAATTAAACAAAATTTCTGATGTTTTTGTCATCATCAAAAAAGGGGAGATTGTTAGAACACAGATTGGTTCTTAATAATATCTCTATGTTTTGATGATAACTATTATGAAATTTTGTAATTAAGAATTATATACTCTAAAATTTGCTTAAGAATGTTTGCTGCAGATATTAAAGTAAATATCACTCCAGAAGCAAATCAGATCTAAACATAAGAAATATGCAAAGCTCTGAAGCGTCAGATGCACCCATTAGAAGATTCTGAATGCTGCCATCAGAAGATCCTGAGCGTAGCCTCCAGAAGGATCTGAAGCAGAAGCTCCAGAAGAATATGAAGCAAGTCCGAAGCATCTGAACCAAAGAAGAATTCGGTATGAAGAGTTTTCAAGCATAGTTACTTCAGAAGACTCTGAGAGTACTAACGCTGCCAGTACTGAGGATCTGACTCAAAACTCTGCTCTGAATTTATACACGCTAAAAGCACACTTGCTGCAAAGACTCTGATTCAGCAAAGCTCTGATCAACATCAGAAGGCTCTGATCAAAATAGACTCTGATGATTCTTACTGAAAATTGATGAAGAAGAATTCAAAGATTATGTCCGTTGGAATATCCAAACGACTCTTTCCTTATTTATGCTAGACACAAGAACACAGACAAAAAGGATTTCTCTGTGCTTTATTATTCTAGGAAAGGTCACTTGATGTGAAGACAAAAAGGCCCAGACCTTTTGGTACACACTTCTCAACGTGAAAAGCTCTTGGACCACTGTGCCTATAAAAGCAAGTCTCCACTCATCTTTTTCTGTTGACGTTTTACTTGAAAAGAATTCATTATTCAAAGCTCTCATATAACTCATATTCTTTCTAGAATTAATTTCTTTGTTCTTAATATTAAGTGAAAAATCACAGTTGTGATAAAGCTTTATTAGAAGCATTTTAACACTTGTATTTGTTATTACATTTGATTGTAAGAAAACCTTAAGAAGATCCAGTTAGGATCAGTAGTTCTTGAGAAGACTTTGAACAGTTGTTCTTAGTGCTTACTATTGTAATCAGTTGATTAAATAGTGGATTAAGTCCTTGTTTGAGAAAGGAAAATCACTCTAGGAAGGGTGGACTGGAGTAGTTGAGTTCAACGAACCAGGATAAAAATACTTGAGTTTTTATTACTAAGTTTTTATCTTCATACTTATTCAACCCCCCTTCTAAGTATTTTCTCACCTTCATAAACAACCTCAAAAACAGATTTGGCCACGAAGGCCTAATTTCTTCAAACTCAAAAACCTTCTAAATCATTAAATCGGCTTTAAATACATTGAATCATATATTGAAAACAATGAAGGTAATACTCCCCCATACTTAAACAACCTCAAAAACAGATTTGGCTACGAAGGCCTAATTTCCTCAAACAAAATCCTCCTAAATCCTTAAATAAGCTTTAAATACATTAAATCATATATTGAAAACAATGAAGGTAATACTCCTCATACCTTAATTGTCGACTCTAAGCCTTTCTCCTTGATTCTTGGAAACCTCGCGAAGCTTTGCCTCAATCGTCTTCCTCAGACCTCTGTCCTCTATTTCTTCTATTGTCACGGTCTAACAAGAATGAATCCTAATTCCCTCAAAATGCTTTTTTATAAAACCTACCTTTGGGCCTTAAAACGGGCTTTCCAATTTCATCCTCACTAACTCCTCCTCAAAAGTCCACTTTGCCCTCAATTTACTTATATCTATTTAAATTAATAATAATACCAATATATTCATATTATATACTATTATTTAAATAAATAACTTAAAATCCATAATTCTCAATATTCACACCAACCACCGAAAATCACCCAAAATATGAATATTCTTATTTAATAAATAAATTAAATATTCCAATAAATTTGGGGTGTTACACTTGATGCCCCCCTTAAATATCAGATTAGTATCTATATTAGATTTCATCAAATGGGTGGGTGCAACAATATCTCGGGGCTTAAGAACTTCCTCCAAACCAGTATAAAGAACCTTATCAGAAACTGGTATACCCAACAAATAAGCATACTCCTCCAAGGTTGGCATGAGCAGATAATCAGGAAAAGTAAAGCATTGGCAGACAGGATCGTAGAATTTCACAAGGGTGTTCAAAATTACATCTTCAATGTTGGTAGAAAGAACAAATAGAAGTCTCCCATGACGAGATTTTAAGCCTGCACAATCAACTACCAAGGACACTAGCTTTCTCAAATCTGTAAGATCGGGAGCTCGAAAAATGTACTTCTGAGTGTTTCTCCTTCCAATGTCTATAATCACAATATCTGCGATGTTTGCAAAGGAAAATCTCTGAGATCCTTAAAAAGCGAAGGAAAAAGAGCGAAAAAAACCTAAGAGTTCTAAAACAAGAATAACAGAGGTCTAGGTAAGGGGGTTGGTTACGCAATGGGAAGGCGCTAGCACCCAAAACGTCTATAGTATTCTATAGGAGCCCTTTGAAATATCTACGCTTTTTGATTTGAAAAGGTTTATTTGAAATGAGATTAAAGAGGTGAGAAGAGAAATATTTTTAATATTTTTGTGTTCGGAGAGGCTTATTGCCTCATGCCTACGTACCTAAAAAGTGCAATATAGGATCAAAACCTCGTAGTTAGTGGTACATATAACAAAAATTTGTTGGTTTTGGTTGATTTTAAATGTAAAGACAAGTCATCATTTAAAGGAGAAAACTACGACTAGTCACCCACAAGTATAAGTCAACATTTACATCACCTAAAGATGGAGGATTTTGCTTGGATTAAAATCAAAAAGTCTATCACTCAACATCTTAGTGGAAAATGTCAACATCTTAAATACTATGGGGAATAGGAGAATTATATCTCAACTATGAAAATGACTCATGTCTAAACTTTATGAAAATTTTTAAAAGAAAAAGTGCACAAAGGCACAAACGTTTGAATGAGTTTGAGTGTTTTTTTTAAACTCTTTTGAAATGGTCAAAGTATGATTAATATTGATTGACATTTATTAAAGAAAACAAAGTTTGAAAACCACTTGTGAAAAGTTAAGGTTTTATTGTGAAAGCGGTTTTAATTTTGAAAACAAGAAGGTTTTTGAAAAAAGGAAGAAGTTTTGAAAATTTAAGAAGAGAAGGAGATGAGGTGACTATCCTAGAAAGAAAAATAAAAGCTAGAGATAAGAAAGATCTAACCAAAACGTAGCACGCTCCATAGCAAGCCAAATAAGAATTCCATCCATCTTGAAGCATAAGCAAATGAGCAAGTCAAATAAAGGTAAAGATCCATAATACTCTAAACATAGGGAAATAGACCTAATTCTAAGTCCAATGGTCCAAGAATAGTCCAAGAGATCCAATGTCTAAGAATAGTCCAAGAGCATAACCATAAAGTTAAGAGCACCAAGTTTTTTTAGAGGTTTAATCCTTTATTAGTGTTTTGAAAAAAATATGGTCCAAATTGTAACACCCAAAATTCTTGGAATATTTATTTAATTTATTTAAATATAAATATTCATATTTTTGGTGATTTTTAGTGGTTAGTGTGTATATTGGAAATTATGGAGTTTTGAGTTATTTATTTAAATAATAGAATATAATATGAATATATTTGTTATTATTATTAATTTAAATAAATATAAGTTAATTTAAGGGCAAAGTGGACATTTGAGGAGGAGTTAGTGAGGGTGAAATTGGAAATCCCATTTTAAAGGCCCAAAGTTAGGTTTAACAAAAAGGAATTTTGAGGGAATTAGGATTCGTTCTTGTTAGACCGTGAAAAGAGAAGAAAAAGAGACTAGCGCTCTGAGGGAAGAGGGTAGAGGCAAAGTTTCGTGAGGTTTCCAAGAACTCTAAGGAGAAAGGTTTGAAATCGGCAAATTAAGGTATTAGGAGTATTACCATCATTGTTTTTAATATATGATTTAATGTATTTAAAACTGATTTAAGGATTTAGAAGGTTTTTGAGTTTGAAGAAATTAGGCCTTCGTGGCCAAATCTGTTTTTGAGGTTGTTTAAGGTATGGGTAGTATTACCTTCATTATTTTCAATGTATTTAAAGTCGATTTAAGAATTTAGAAGGTTTTTGAGTTTGAGAAATTAGGCCTTCATAGCCAAATCTGATTTTGAGGTTGTTTACGTATGGGGAGTATTACCTTCATTGTTTTCAATATATAATTCAATGTATTTAAAGCCGATTTAAGGATTTAGGAGGATTTTAAGTTTGAGGAAATTAGGCCTTCGTGGCCAAATCTGATTTTGAGGTTGTTTAAGTATGGGAAGTATTTCCTTCATTATTTTCAATATGTGATTCAATTTGTTTAAATCCGATTTAAGGGTTTAGGGATTTCAAGTATTGAAGTGTTGTTGCCTTTCTCGTGAGTTTAATGAGTTTTTAGAAATTTGAACTGATGGTCTGATAGGTTTGAGGCTGATTTGGGAGTAAGGGAAATTAGGCCTTCGTGGCCAAAATCTGTTGTTGAGGTTTTAACCGTATATGGTAATTGATTATGAGAACTCTAATGAATTTGAGAAAATTATAAGAATTTTATGGGAATTGGAGGCGTAAATATGATACGGGACTGGCCTAATAAGTCGTAAATTTTGTGCCTTTATCGCCGTAATACCTTAGGAATGATTTAGGGATGTTTTTGGGGCATTGGGGAAGGAAATCGTAGGGACTTTTGGGCTGGTTTTGGTGCTGATGCGTAACAGTGTTTTACTGTAATCGTTAGTTCGCACGCCGAACACTCGCCCCACTCTCGCACAGCGAACTGTCCAGCGAACGTAGCAGAGTTTCATGAGTTGTGTTCTTGTGCAGTGCTATTTTGATGCTTTGATGCTGTGATTTTCTTAATGAATTACCAGGAGTATGACTGTGATTCCTATGTGATTATTATATGATTGTATGATGATTACTTTGAGTAATGATGATGAATTATGATGTTGATTTCATGAATTTTGATGATTATATGATGACATGATTATTATGATGATTTTGATGAATGATGATGCACCTAATGTGTTTATTATGAGGATTATGTTGACGTGTGCATCATGCATTCATATGCATTCCGGACTTCGTCTAGTGTTTGATTCTTGTGGCTTCAGTCCTATTGTGCGGATGTGAGGTATTTTGTTGTGCTCCGGTTCTTGTGTAGAATCGATCCTATCGATGGGGATCTATGGAGGGTTGATGGCCCAGTGTTCATCGAATTTTGATGAATTGGTACCACATGCATGAGTCTTGTTGCATTTGAATTTATGTGACAATTTGGTGTAATTTATGATATTATGGCTTTTTGATGTTTCCTTGATGATTATGATGATGTTGAATATGAAAATAACGCTATTTTATATATTGATTCCTATATTGATTATTATGAGTAGTTTTACTCACCCTGCCTGTTTGAATATCACCTCCACGTGGGTAACGTGCAGATGACAAGGTTTAGCCGTGGATACCGTCGAGGACTTTTTGGAGTTTTTGACTTTTGGTTGACTTAGAGGGTCTTGCTCTGATAGTGTAACATCGGGTTGGGGTGTTTGAGTTAAACCATTTTTTATTGATTATTGTTATTTTGATTAAGTTGCTGCGCAAGGAAAACTTTGGATTTGCCTTTTTGAGTTCCGCTGCCATTTGAGCAATTTTTGAGTAATTTTAGGAAAACACGTTGTTTACGGAGCATTGACTTTTATTTGAGTTATTGAGAAATGTACGCCCTTTGAGGTGATTTTTATTATGTTTAAAATATTACTCTGATAAATGTGAATGATTTGCCATTATATTTTTGGGGTAGAAAAGGGTGTTACATTAGTGGTATCAAAGCAGGTCGGTCCGTCCGGTCAAGTTGTCTATAGTTATTTGTTCCCTAGTATGCGACATGTGTGTGAAAACACTATCGATACACAATTCTTTTCTAACCTTTGTCTGCAGAAGTGTGAATGAAACAAGTGGGAGAGAAGTTTGTGCTTCACTAGGATGCTTCAAGTGTGGAGTGGTGGCTCAGTGTGTCGATGAACGCTCTTATAGTTTAGCAAAGATGGTTTATGCCTCATCATGATTTTTGGCTGTCTATTGACAAGTTGAGGAACTGATCACCCTTAATCTCTTGCTGGTAGTAGACGGAGTCATGTCGGATGGGATAGACGTGTTTTGTAAGCTTAGATGGCATGTGCAGTGAATTGTTTTGAGTTAAGCTAAGTGCTTACAAATTGTTTTGGTGAGTCGGTGCAGGATGGTGCTGAGATGTTTATTTTGATGGAAACTTTGAGTGTTAATAAAGTTGGGAGGTTGGTAGTGTGCCAATTATTTGTGATTATCCAGAAGTTTTTCCTGATGAGATAAGTGATTTACCACCGGAACGTGAAGTGGAGTTTACGATCGACCTAGTTCCCAGAACTAGTTCGGTAGCGATGGCTCCATATCGTATGTCCACACCGGGATCGAAGAATTTGAAGAATCAACTTGAAGATCTGCTTGAGGAGAGGTTCTTTTGTCTGACTGTGTCACTGTAGGGTGCACCAATTTTGTTAGTTAAGAAGAAAGAATGTTCTGTGAGGCTTTGTGTGGATTATAGACAATTGAACAAGGTGACTATCAAGAATAAGTGTCCACTTCCAAGGATTGATGATTTGATGGATCAGCTGGTTGTTGCAAGTGTGTTCAATAAGATAAGCTTGAGATCTGGGAATCATTAGATTCATGTGAAGGCTGAAGATATTTAGAAGACTGATTTTAAAACAAGGTATGAACATTATGAGTATTTCGTGATGGCATTTGGTGTGACTAATGCACCATGTGTATTTATAGAGTATATGAACAGGAGTTTCCATCCTTATTTGAACAAGTTTGTGGTTGTGTTCATTGATGATATTTTGATATATTCGAAGAGTAAAGAGGATCATGCTGAGCATCTAAAAATTGTGTTATCAGTGTTGAAAGAGAAGCAGTTGTATGCAAAACTGTTAAAGTGTGAGTTTTGGTTGAAGGAAGTGAGTTTCCTTGTTCATGTGATCTCGAGTAGAGTTATTGCGGTTGATACGTCGAAGGTTGAAGTTGTATCGCAATGGGAAGCTCCAAAACCTGTTTTTGAGATTAGAAGTTTTCTTGGGTTGGCAGATTATTATCAAAAACTCATTGAAGGATTTTTCCAAGCTATCTTTGTCATTGGCACAGTGGACTAGGAAGGTTCAAGCTTTTGTTTTGGATGAAAAGTGTGAAGAAAGTTTCAAGAGCTTTTGAGAAGGCTGACAACAGCTCATGTTTTGATTTTGCCAAATCCGGCAGAACCATTGTTGTATATTGTGATGCTTCGTTGATGGGATGGGGAGGTGTATTAATGCAAAATCAGCAAGTTTTAGCTTATGCTTCAAGGCAACTTAAAGTGCATGAGAGGAATTATCTAACGCAGGATTTAGAGTTGCTTTGGAGGCATTATTTGTTTAGTTTGAGATTTGAGATGTTTAGTGATCATAAGAGTTTGAAGTATTTCTTTGATTAGAAAGAATTGAATGCAAGGAAAAGGAGATGATTGGGACTTTTGAAGGATTATGGTTTTGGTTTGAATTACCATTCGGATAAAGAAAGCGTGGTAGCTAATGCATTGAGTAGGAAATCTTCGCATATACCGATGATGATGGTAAAAGAGTTAGAACTGATTGAGAAATTTTGTGATATGAGTTTCGTTTGTGAAGAGACTTCTTATAGAGTTAAGCTTGGTATGTTGAAGCTTACTAGTGGTATTCTTGATGAGATTCAAGAAGGTCAGAAATCTGATTTGAGTTGGTAGATCGGTTGAATTTGATGAATCAAAGTCGAAGAGCTGATTTTCGGATTAATGAAAATGGTATCATGAGATGTCGTGATAGAGTTTGTATTCCAGATATTGTTGAGTTGAAAAAGAGTATTCTTGAGGAAGGACATCGAAGTATATTGAGTATCCATCTCGGTGCTACGAAGAGGTACCAGGATTTGAGGAAATTGTTTTGGTGGCCAGGGATGAAGAAAGAAGTGGCTGAGTTTGTATATGCTGGTTAGACTTGTCAGAAGTCGAAGATTGAACATCAAAGATCGTTGGGTCTGATGCAACCTTTGAATATTCCAGAGCGGAAATGGGATAGTATTTCTATGGATTTTGTGTCAGGTTTGCCGAAGACTGTGAGGGGGAATGATTCTAATTGGGTGATTATGGATAGATTGACTAAATCAACTCATTTCTTACCAATGAGGATTAATCGTTCTATGCTGAAGCTAGCTGAGATGTATATTGAGGAAATTGGGAAGTTGCATGGGATACCGTCGAGTATTGTGTCAGATGGAGATCCGTGATTTACATCGAGATTTTGGAAGAGTTTGCAAGACGCTTTGGGTACCATGTTGAGATTGAGTTCTGCCTACCATCCGCAAACGGATGGACAGACAGAGAGAACTATCCAGTCTTTAGACGATTTGCTGAGAGCTTGTGTGTTAGATCAAGGTGGATCATGGTATAGTCATTTGCCGTTGATTGAGTTTACCTACAGCAACAATTATCATTCTAGTATTGAAATGGCCCCGTATGAGGCATTTTATGGTAGTAGATGTAGGAATCCTTTGTGTTGGTATGAGTCAGGTGAGAGTGTTATGCTCGGACTTAAGATTGTTCACCAGATGACTGAAAAGATCAAGAGGATCCAAGAAAAGATGAAAGTTTCGCAGAGTCGTCAGAAGAGTTACCACGACAAGAGGAGGAAAGCACTTGAGTTTCAAGAGGGAGATCACATGTTTTTGAGAGTTACGCCGATAACTGGTGTTGGCCGAGCTTTGAAGTCTCGAAATCTCACACTGCATTTTGTTGGTTCATACCAGATTTCTTTACTGCCGTCGCTTGCAAATTTGCATGATGTGTTTCATGTGTCTCAATTGAGGAAGTATATTCAAGTTCCTTCATATGTGATTCAGATAGATGATGTACAAGTGAGAGATAATTTGACTGTTGAGGCATTTCCAGTATGAATTGATAAATAAGAAGTGAAGCAGCTGCAAGGTAAAGAGATTTCCTTGGTAAAGGTAGTTTTGGAAGGACCAGCTGGAGAAAGTTGGGATTGAGAGCATGAGGATCAGATGAGGGAGTCGTATCCGACTTTGTTTCCTTGAGGTAATTTTCGAGGACGAAAAATATTTTAAGTGGGGGAGAGTTGTAACACCCCAAATTCTTGGAATATTTATTTAATTTATCTAAATATGAATATTCGTATTTTTGGTGATTTTCGGTGGTTGGTGTGAATATTGGAAATTATGGAGTTTTGAGTTATTGATTTAAATAATAGTATATAATATGAATATATTTGGTATTATTATTAATTTAAATAAATATAAGTTAATTTAAGGGAAAAGTGGACATTTGAGGAGGAGTTAGTGAGGGTGAAATTGGAAAGCCCATTTTAAAGGCCCAAAGTTAGGTTTAACAAAAAGGTATTTTGAAGGAATTAAGATTCATTCTTATTAGACCATGAAAAGAGAATAAAAAGAGACCAGAGCTCTGAGGGAAGAGGATAAAGGCAAGGTTTCGTGAGGTTTCCAAGAACTCAAAGGAGAAAGGTTTGGAATTGGAAAATTAAGGTTTAGGGAGTATTACCTTCATTGTTTTCAATATATGATTCAATGTATTTAAAGCCGATTTAAGGATTTAGGAGGTTTTTGAGTTCGAAGAAATTAGGCCTTCGTGGCTAAATCTGTTTTTGAGGTTGTTTAAGTATGGGGAGTATTGCCTTCATTGTTTTCAATATATGATTCAATGTGTTTAAAGCCGATTTAAGGGTTTAGGGATTTTGAGTATTGAATTGTTGTTACCTTTCTGGTGAGTTTAATGAGTTTGAGGGATTTGAACTGATGGTCTGATAGGTTTGAGACTAATTTGGGAGTAAGGGAAATTAGGCCTTCGTGGCCAAAATCTGTTGTTGAGGTTTTAACCGTATATGGTAATTGATTATGAGAACTCTAATGAATGTGGGAAAATTGTAAGGATTTTATGGGAATTTGAGGCGTAAATATGATACGGGATTGGACTAATAAGTCAAAGATTTTGTGCCTTTATCGCCGTAATACCTTAGGAATAATTTAGGGATGTTTTTGGGGCATTGGGGAAGGAAATCTTAGGGACTTTTGGGCTGGTTTTGGTGCTAGTACGTAACAGCGTTTTGTTGTAATCGCGAGTTCGCACGGCAGACACTCGCCCCAGACTCGCACGGTGAACTGTCCAGCGAACGTAGCAGAGTTTCACGAGTTGTGTTCTTGTGCAGTGTTATTTTGATGCTTTGATGCTGTGATTTTCTTAATGAATTACCAGGAGTATGACTGTGATTCCTATGTGATTAAGTACATGATTGTATGATGATTCCTATGAGTAATGATGATGAGTTATGATGTTGATTCCATGAGTTTTGATGATTATATGATGACATGATTATTATGATGATTTTAATGAATGATGATGCACATAATGAGTTTATTATGAGGATGATGTTGACGTGTGCATCATGCACTCATATGTATTCCGGACTTTGGTCTAGTGTTTGATTCTTGTGGCTTTAGTCCCATTGTGTGGATGTGAGGTATTTTGTTGTGCTCTGGTTCTTATGTAGAATCGATCCTATTGATGGGGATCTATGGAGGTTTTATGGCCCAATGTCCATCAAATTTTGATGAATTGGTACCACATGCATGAATCTTGTTGCATTTATGTGACAATTTGGTGTAATTTATGATATTATGGCTTTTTGATGTTTCCTTGATGATTATGATGATGTTGAATATGAAAATGACGCTATTTTATATATTGATTCCTATATTGATTATTATGAATGGTTTTACTCACCCTGTCTGTTTGAATGTTTCCTCCACGTGGGTAACATGCAGATGACCAGGTTTAGCCGTGGATGCCGTCAAGGACTTTTTGTAGTTTTTGACTTTTGGTTGACTTAGAGGGTCTTGTTCTGATAGTGTAACACCGGGTTGGGGTATTTGAGTTAAACCATGTTTTATTGATTGTTGTTATTTTGATTATGTTGCTGCGCAAGGAAAACTTTGGATTTGCCTTTTTGAGTTCCGTCGTCATTTGAGCAATTTTTGATTAATTTTAGGAAAACCCGTTGTTTACGGAGCATTGACTTTTATTTGAGTTATTGAAAAATGTACGCCCTTTCAGGTGATTTTTATTATGTTTAAAATATTACTCTAATAAATGTTAATGATTTGCCATTATATTTTTTGGGTAGAAAAGGGTGTTACACAAATGGACAAAAGAAAAAGAGTGGAAGCATAAACATGTGTCCAACGGACAAAGGAAAAATAACGGAAGCATAAACAAAAATATGATATGAGATGATAATAATGGAGCATAAAAAATAAAAGAGAGATAGGGAGCGAGAAGGAAACATAAACAAAATTAGTACAATGATATTGTTAGTGAGTTAGTGATTAGCTGTTAGAACAAATGATCAACGATGGTTAACTCATACACTTAGGCCAAAGTTAATGAAGACTCATTAGAGGATTGATAAAATCAAAGCCTCGTAATAACAAGTTTCATAAATGATGGACCTAAGACAAATAATCAATCATACTTGGACTTTCAAACATAACTTTGAGCCACGGATGATCACTTTCTGATTATGGGTTAATTTAGCACTATATTAAGCAATGTAATTGGGTTTATGTAGAAACCACGACTATCTGAGGCCGGTTAATAAAAATCTTCGTGTTAATGCATACTAGAGAAGTGATATGTAGATCACTCTCCGAAAGTAATACCGCAAGAAAAGAAAAATACATAGCAATCTCATCTTCATCAAGAACTTGAAATAAGTTCAAACGATATCGCAGATTTTCATCAATCAAAAGAAAAAGAGAAGAGGAGAAGGAATACCAAATTGAATTACAATTCACTTTAAAGATAGATTTGAATTAGTGAATGTTTATCCAACTTTATCTACACCCTAAGTCCAATGAATTTAAAGAGGAAAAGGACCTTTAAAAGTGGATTCCAAGGCAAAAACCAAAAGGAAATGGAAGAAGAATAAGAAAGAACCAAAACAGTCCCAAAACAAAGCCAAAAAGCTAAAATCAACATTGTGTAATCGATTACCACCAAGAAGGTAGTCAATTATCACTACTAAAACAACAACAAATTCACTTTTAAAATGTGCAAAACTTGATCAATCATTTCTTCAAACACCTCATGATCAAAGATGCAATTGAGCACGAAAATTCAATTAAAATAACAGCAAACAATTCCAATAGAATACAATTTGCAAGATCCAAAGATCAAGCAACAAGAATCAACAATAGATCATATTGTGAAGGATGTATCAAAAACAACAATGGTGGATTAAGAGATTACCACTTCAAAGCCTTGATCTACTTAAATTGATGATAAAAAAGTGAATGAATGAAGGTTTATCTCAAAGATTAGTAAGTTCTAATGATGAACTTACTAACTTTCATAGGAAGAAAAAGCTTTGGTGAATTTGGTAGTTGAGGAAAAAAGAGAGAGTCTAGAAATAATTTGACAAGGTAAATTTGGCTATCAAATGCTTGTGAAATAAGAGAAATGAGACCTCTATTTATAGGAGTTAGGCTTGGAAAATTTGGTGGATTGGAATTTGGTTGGAATCAAAATTAGGCTTGGAATTTGAATTTGGAGGGAAAGTCAAGATCAAATGGTGATTAGTGAAGGTGTATGGTGGAAATTAAATATGATGAGGTAGGGGAATTAAAATGAAGTGATCTAGAATATTCTCATGATGAAACATTTGAATTTGGTGCCAAAAATGATGCATAATTTGAATTTGGCCAATTTTCACAAAATGCGCACAGGGTAATCGATTACCCTAATGCTGGTAATCGATTACCACAGTCAAAAAATGTGAAAAATTTCCTTTTTTGATGTGTTGTCTTGGCTCTGGGTCGACTTTTTTGCTTGGCAAAGAAGGCATGGAAATAAACATATGAACCTTGGAGTCTCTTGAATAAAAGTTAATCAAATATTTAGAAACTTTTGATCATATGATTTTGAATTGTTCGTAGATCAACTTTGACTTTGTTCAGATGAAATCCACTAGAGCTGAGGGATTGTTATTTTATATCTTTGATCCAATTTCTTCCTTAAAAAGTTAGTAAATGAAAAACAAACATTTTTTTTATTCTGAATAATGATTAGTAAACATAAACATAAACAAATAGTAAACAAACAAGAAAATGAGGGTGCCCGGTGATCTCTTAGGAACAAACCTGTAGAGGAAGGCAAGAGAACCAAAGCTTGCAATCTTGTTTATGGAATGAGATGCAAATGATATGTGGGATATTAGGGGTAAAAATTAGGGTATTACAAAACCCTTAACTTGTGACGAGTGTATAGCCATGTGAAACTATTATTACAGAAATGATAGGGGTATATACGAGACTGTTGAATTTAGATTAGTGGAACCTGACATGTACAAAAGCTGTGAGATTCTCTTAATTCCGAGAGTGATAACAATAATGGAAGTGATAATGACTCATATTTTCCTTATGTTTTCCCGGGAAACAGAAATATCATGGCTACCTTCGACCCTGAGCCTAAAGATGTAAGGGAAGTTGGGTTCGCCTACACCACCGATGATCATATAACCTCCCTTCGACAACCACTTGTTTTTTCTTCCTCTAATGACAAAGAAAAATTTGTTCTATAGGTGTTCTCTATGGCAGAGAGGGCCAATTTTGCCGATGCCTCTTATACTTCCTCTTCTTACTTTTATTTACCCTGTGAGTGGAACTTTCTGTTAGATATATTTTGTATGATGTCAAAACTAGGATACTTTAGCGTTGATGTATATTAGAGGATATCCTCTGAGTCTCCGTGTGCATATTAGCATTAGGATGCATAAAAACATTTTGGAAAAGGTTCATGTATAAAAAAATGCATCAAAAATAAGTTTTGTGGTAATTTTTTTCTATAGGTCGGCTCATAAGATTCTTCAGGTTGACACATACGCTGCAGTATTAAAGCCTGTTTTCTATAGGTCGACACATAAAATCTTCTGGTCGGCATACATGCTGCAGGAATGAATCCTGTAGGCTTTGTCCATGTGCTAACTCTTTTAGGTCGATACAAGACTTTCATAGGTTGACCTAAGACCTTTATAGGTCAATACAAGACATTTATAGGTAAACACATAACTTTCATAGGTTGACACATACAATAAAATTTTCCAAAATTTGTAATTTTTTTTCATTCTTTTGCATTCCTTTTTCTTCCAAACTGGCATGCATTTATATACTTGATACATGCATCATTTCTAGTAAGGTTCTAAAGTAAACCTATACAAAATTGGGATTCCAAAGCATTCTCATCATCTTCAACCTCTCTTCTATGCATACACACAATCAAACTACACATAATCATTTTTTGATTGGGTGACCATCTAGATTAAGGTTGATAACGCCCAATTAGGTTGTTGTACCAAGCATATTGGGTTGAGAACTTTGAGGATTTTAAATAAGAAAACCGAGTTGGGTTTTTTCCTTCAAGATCGTTGAGGATTTGAAGGTTTTGGATAAGATTACGCTATTCGGGTCCGATCGAGTGAAATTCTTGGGACAAGAGGTGACTTGAAAAAGAGTAGCGTGAGACGGTGGATCATCTTGGTAAATCTTGGGTTTCAACAAGTGTGCGCTTGAGATTAATTCGACTGAGTGAAAACCTTGAGACAAGGAGGTCTTGCAAGGTAGTAGTAAGAACTGGTAAATTGAAGCGACATTGTTGGTTACTTGATCATGCGTTTGAGATTAATTCAACCGGGTGAAAGCCTTGGGACAAGGGTTCCTTTCAAGGAAGTAGCAACAATGGGTAAATTGAAGCAGAATGGTTGGTTACTTGATCGAGATTCATCAAGGGCTTTGGAGGGTGTAGAATAAAAAACAAACACAGGGTTTGTAGGTTAGAGTTCTTCATCTCTTGTTTACACACATTTGCAAAGTAATATAAATTATAATATCTCAATTCGAATTGAGGGCATACGTGCCCATAGCGAGGCCGATTGCAGAACTTCCTAAAAAATTCCTTGTGTACTCTCTCTCTCTTTCTCTCTCTCTCTCTCTCTCTCTCTTAAATTTGTGTTTTGCAAATTATTAAATTCATTGTTCATTTAATCAATTTGTTTGGGAATTATATTTTTATCACATTTTGAATTAGGTTTTGTTGATATAATCATAATCTGTTTGACTGTGATTGGTTTATAAGATTAACAAAACAAAGTAAATTTCCAAATGATATCGATTGTAACAAAGTGTTCAATAAATTGCTTTATTGTGTTTTTGTGTGTTTTGATAATTGGGAATAAGCTATACGTATAACTTAGCATTCAATTTTTTGTGATTAGTAGTTGTTGAACAATTTTTGTTCATTATCATACGTTTGTGTAACTTTATGCATATCCAAACTTTTCGATAGAGGTTCAGTTAGACGATTCGATTCGGGTTGTTTCTGTCGTGCCATACACTTTTCAAATTTTTTCTCAAAAGTTTTACGTGTGATCTATTCACCCCCTAGATCTAAGCTTATCGTCTAACAAGTGGTATCACGAGCTCTGGTTAATTCCGCGCTTAAGATTTTCTCTTCAAAAGAATGACTACTGAATGTAAAGGAGCATACAATAGAGCACTAATTTTCACCAGCAGAAATTATGGCTATTGGGAAGCTTGTATGCGTATTCATATCAACTCGGTTAACAAGGCTATATGGGACGCCATCGTGAATCGTCTCCTAATGAAATTACAATGACCAATGATGAAGGTGTTACCATACCTAAACCAGAAGCATAATGGAATGATAATGATTGGAAGGCGAATAACATTCTCACATCTACACTAGATGTTGATGAATACTACAATGTTTCTCATTGTATGATCACCAAAGCTATGTGGGACTCATTAGAATTTTCCCATGAGGGTACTAATGAGGTCAAACAAGCTAGGATCAACATATTAAATCAAGAGTTTGAGCTATTTCACACGGAGCATGGTGAAACCATTTCGGAAATGCAAAAATGGTTCACACATCTTATCAATCAATTGAATGCTCTAGGTAAGCCTATTTCCAATGGTATTTCTACTAATAAGGTATTGATATGTTTAAATAAGGAATGAAAACTTAAGGTCACCGCTATTAAAGAGGCGAATGATCTCAAAGCACTTGATCTCACTACCCTATTTGGAAAATGGGAAGAACATGAGCAAGAACTCACTTGCTTAGAAACACATGAAGAAGAGTATGAAAATAAGGTGAAGAAGAAGAAAGGAAAAGACAAGGAGGTAGAGAAGAAGTATATTTCTCTAAAGACTTCAAGCTCAATGTCCTCACATAGTGAGCAAAGTGATGACAAGAATTCTGATGAAGAAGATATGGGGCTGTTCATCAAAAACTACAATAGATACATATGGAAAAACAAAGTTAAGCACTCCGACCCTGATGATGAAGAGATTGGGTTGTTTGTCAAAATATACCAAAGGTATATAAGGAGTTAAACACTCCGAAAAGAACTTAACCAAGTTTGGAAGGGTAGCAAAAGCCTCAAGAGAAGATGAGAACAAGAGAGGTAAATGTAAAAGTTCTTGTTATAATTATGGAGAATTTGGTCACTATAGACGGGAATGTCCTAAGATTAAGAAAGACAAAGAGAAAGGGAATCAAAAGAAGTCTAGTAATTCTAGAAGAGCATATGGTAATTGGGGTAGCACAAGTGATTCCTCAAGTGACGAAAGCTCTACTTCAAGTGTAGAATCGGCCCATATTTCCTCATGGAAAATAAAACAAAGAAAAATTTAAGTCTTTCTAAGCTTGAAACTATTAATGACTTATCTTATCTTCAATTACAAAAAGCCTTTGAAGATCTTCATAGAGATGCCTTAAAAGCCTTTTTACAAATTAACTTCATATGAAAAAGTCTTTTTACAATTAGAAGCTAAAGTGTTAGAATCCGAAAAGAAGTTAGAAGCTATTAAGAGTTCTATGATAGATTTTCAAAGTGACAAGAATGAGGATGAAAAATCTTCAAATTTTGGTTGTGAATCTTCTCATAATTGGAAAAAAGAGATAAACACTCTTCAAGTCAAACTAGACAAAGCGTTACAACCAAAGATTTCTTTTGTTATTGATCCATCAAAGTTTAAAGGTCTGTGAACCATTCATATAAGAAGCATTAATTTGTCAAAAAGGAGTCTAATAGAAAAAACACATCTCATCAAAAGTTATCTTGTCTCTATTGTTGCA